>CM059800.1:21953083-23230583 GCA_030435695.1 Brachymystax lenok tsinlingensis | reverse complement strand
CTCACACAGTCTCTCTAGCACCAGCATTAGGCTCAAGGGCGTTTGGTATATGGCATTTTCCCAAAAATCTGGATGAGTTTTTATTCCCATCGGTCGAGAAACTACACCTTTCTAAACATTTGGTGCCATGATTTCCATATTGTGGTGTATGAAGAATATATAGTCTCAAAATCGACGTTTTCTGTGTACAGATTTTTTATTTTACGTGTGTCACAGCACACCACACTCACCTGGGTCATAATCACCCGGGGAAAAATATTGGACTGCATTACATTGAAATAACAAATGCCACACATCATCACTACCAGGGAAAATTTATTATTTGTGTCTGCCTTTCTCTCGCAGAATTTGACCCAGGGGAGTGAGGCATGCTGTGCTGTGCTGTGTCGTGCTGTGCCGTGACGTGCCGTGCCGTGACGTGTTGTGCTGTGCTGTGTCGTGTTGTGTTTTGCTGTGTTGTGTTGTGCTGTGTTGTGTTGTGCTGTGACGTGATGTGCACAAAAAAAAAGTGCATCTGTACACCACCCCTATAGATACAGTACATACTTGGTTATGAAGCTAATCTGAAACATTTCCCCTCTGGACTCTATACAAGTTGGGGCAGCAGAGGACGTACGCCATTCATAGTCATTATGAACATCCAGGTCGCTCAAGATCCACTGATCCAATTTGATGTCCGTCCAGGTAAGCAGGACGTCGGGAGAGGACTTCAAAACCGGCCACTAGGGGGCAACGGTGAGCGCTATTACCATTAAGTAGGCTATTGTTGAGGGGGATGGCGGATGGGCGTAAGCAGCGAGCTCCGGCTCGGACAGTTGCGTGGTCAATCCCAGTGGTAGGCACTCCTTATTAACTTCGTATTAACTGTTTTAACTCCTCCTCCTTCTGGCTTCTGAGTGGTGCAGCGGTCTAAGGCACTGCATCTCAGTGCTAGAGGTGTTACTACAGACACCCTGGTTCAAATCACGGCTATATCAGTCAATTAGGACCAAATTCTTAATTAGAATGACAGCCTATACCGGACAACGCTGGGTTTGGCCGGTGTAGGCTGTCATTCTAATTAAGAATTTGTTCCTAATTGACTTGCAGGAGCTTGTTGGTTTTTAAACTGAACCTCTCAGTTCATAGAATACACTGTGGAAAGCCACACTTGCACATGTGCTGTTTCTCCATGCGTGGGTATGTGCGATGTATGTGTGATGTCTTGAAATATGTGTGATGTATTTAAATATAGGCATGTTCTTACCGAATCTGTGAATTTGTGATTCACAAAAATCTATATCAACTCTATCACACCGCTCTCACTTTCTCAATGGCGCGCTGTATTGACACCGTCATCAGACAGTTTGCCATGTTTTACTATACATACTGTATAGTCCTTCCTTGTATCAAAATATATGAGCACACACATCTAAGTCTATCTGCTAGCCTGATGATATTGTCAATGAACTACCTTTCCCCCATCCTGCTAAGTCTGAATTCAGGTGAATGGGGAGATGTGACTGAGCTCACATCAGAGGAGCACAACAGCGATGTGTGAATATCAACCCATACATTTAAATAGCTTTTTTTTCTTGTCTCAAACCTCATATTTAGAATTACATCTGGAATACTCCAACCAGGAAAACCTGGGAATTTTGGGGAAGTTCGTTTTCTGTTACATTAACATGGTCCTCAACAGGTTATAAATTAACCTCATCTACATCAAGATAAACTTATTTTTCTGAAAACTGCATTGTTGGTTAAGGGCTTGTAAGTAAGCATTTCACGGTGAGGTCTACACCTGTTGTATTCGGCGCATGTGACAAATAACATCTGATTTGATTTGATTTTGACATGAAAAAGTGAGCAACAGCATCTCACCATCAGAGTGTCTGTGTGTTGAAATAGGGACCTGGGTTCAAATACTATTTGAAATCATTTCAAATATTTTATCTGTGCTTGATTGAGCTTGCCTGGCTTAATGGACCAATAGAATAGTCCCAGAACTGAAAACCCCACCCACCCGGGACTCCAGGCAGGCTAAAGAAAACACTTAAAGCATTTGAAAGATTAAAATAGTATTTGAACCCAGGTCTGAATAGGAGTGTGAGGCAGCTAGGCCTTTATAATTAGTATGCCAGAGCTGCAGATAGTAGGCCATGATGATTCAGCCTAAGAAGACAGTTAGGGGACTGCCCTAGTTCATCAAACTAGGTCAGTCCCCAAAACTGTCTTCTTAAGGACACCTACTGTAAGTACCCTGCCTGTAAGTACCCAGTCTCTGACTGCATCCAAAATGGCACCCTATGCCCTACATAGTGCTCTACTTTTGACCAGAGGCCTATGGTGCACTACATAGGGAACAGGGTGCCATTTGGGACGCTGCCTATGTTCTGTCTTCAGGGCACTCACTGGATATGTGGAATGTATTAGTACTGTATATTCACTCTTCCTAGGACAATGTGAGCTGAATAGAAAAATGTATCTCGGTATTGCAAATAAATAAATAAAACTATGGGGTTTAAGAAACAAGAGATGAAGAGACAGACACCCCACACACACACACACACGCACACACACGTGCACACAAACACACAGACTGTTGTTTTTGCATCTCTTCCCTGTTAAATATTTGATGGTGAGTTTGAGGGAGGCCTGTTTAGCCCCCAGACACACACACACACAGAACTGGCATAGCTCCAGGACACCAGTATATATGTGTGTTGTGTGTGTGTGTATGTGCGTGTGCGTGTGTGTGTGTGTAGGTAGAGGGTGGAGGCAGGGGGAGAATGAGGCAGAGGCAGGGCAAGGCAGACAGAGAGGTAGAGGGGAGAGGGAGACAGAAAGGTAGAGGGGAAGGCAGACAGAGAGGTAGAGAGGAGAGGCAGACAAAAAGGTAGAGGAGAAGGCAGACAGGCAGAGAGGTGGAGGGGAGAGGCAGACAGAAAGGTAGAGGGGACAGGCAGACAGAAAGGTAGAGGGGAAGGCAGACAGGTAGGTGGAGGGGAGATGCAGACAGAAAGGTAGAGGGAGACAGAGAGGTAGAGGGGAGAGGCAGACAGAAAGGTAGAGGGGAGAGGCAGACAGAAAGGTGGAGGGAGACAGAGAGGTAGAGGGGAGAGGCAGACAGAAAGGTAGAGGGGAGAGGCAGACAGAAAGGTGGAGGGAGACAGAGAGGTAGAGGGGAGAGGCAGACAGAGGGGTAGAGGGGAGAGGCAGACAGAAAGGTAGAGGGTTTGGCAGACAGAGAGGTAGAAGGGAGAGGCAGACAGAAAGGTAGAGGTGTTGGCAGACAGAAAGGTAGAGGGAGACAGAGAGGTAGAGGGGAGAGGCAGACAGAGGGGTAGAGAGGAGAGGCAGAAAGGTAGAGGGGAGAGGCAGACAGAAAGGTAGAGGGGAGAGGCAGACAGAAAGGTAGAGGGTTTGGCAGACAGAGAGGTAGAAGGGAGAGGCAGACAGAAAGGTAGAGGGGTTGGTAGACAGAGGTAGAGGGGAGAGGCAGGCAGAAATGTAGAGGGGAGAGGCAGACAGAGAGGTAGAGGGGTTGGCAGACAGATAGGTAGAGGGGAGAGGCAGACAGAAAGGTAAGAGGGGTTGGCAGACAGAGGTAGAGGGGAGAGGCAGGCAGAAAGGTAGAGGGGAGAGGCAGACAGAAAGGTAGAGGGGTTGGCAGACAGAGAGGTAGAGGGGTTGGCAGACATAGAGGTAGAGAGGGAGAGGCAGACAGAGAGGTAGAGGGTTGGCAGACATAGAGGTAGAGGGAGAGGCAGACAGAAAGGTAGAGGGAGAGGCAGACAGAAAGGTAGAGGGTTGGCAGACAGAGAGGTAGAGGGAGAGGCAGACAGAGAGGTAGAGGGGAGAGGCAGACAGAAAGGTAGAGGGAGAGGCAGACAGAAAGGTAGAGGGGAGAGGCAGACAGAGAGGTAGAGGGGAGAGGCAGATAGAAAGGTAGAGGGGAGAGGCAGACAGAAAAGTAGAGGGGAGAGGCAGACAGAAAGGTAGAGGGGAGAGGCAGACAGAGAGGTAGAGGGGTTGGCAGACAGAGAGGTAGAGGGGAGAGGCAGTGAGAAATGTAGAGGGGAGAGGCAGACAGAAAGGTAGAGGGGAGAGGCAGACAGAAAGGTAGAGGGGAGAGGCAGACAGAAAGGTAGAGGGGAGAGGCAGACAGAAAGGTAGAGGGGTTGGCAGACAGAGAGGTAGAGGGGAGAGGCAGACAGAGAGGTAGAGGGGAGAGGCAGACAGAAAGGTAGAGGGGAAAGGCAGACAGAAAGGTAGAGGGGAGAGGCAGACAGAAAGGTAGAGGGGAGAGGCAGACAGAAAGGTAGAGGGGAGAGGCAGACAGAAAGGTACAGGGGTTGGTAGACAGAGGTAGAGGGGAGAGGCAGGCAGAAATGTAGAGGGGAGAGGCAGACAGAGAGGTAGAGGGGAGAGGCAGGCAGAAAGGTAGAGGGGAGAGGCAGACAGAAAGGTAGAGGGGTTGGCAGACAGAGAGGTAGAGGGGTTGGCAGACATAGAGGTAGAGGGGAGAGGCAGACAGAGAGGTAGAGGGGTTGGCAGACATAGAGGTAGAGGGGAGAGGCAGACAGAAAGGTAGAGGGGAGAGGCAGACAGAAAGGTAGAGGGGTTGGCAGACAGAGAGGTAGAGGGGAGAGGCAGACAGAAAGGTAGAGGGGAGAGGCAGACAGAGAGGTAGAGGGGAGAGGCAGACAGAAAGGTAGAGGGGAGAGGCAGACAGAGAAGTAGAGGGGAGAGGCAGACAGAGAGGTAGAGGGGAGAGGCAGACAGAAAGGTAGAGGGGAGAGGCAGACAGCAGATCAGAGAATGAAGCAGGGGGAGGCAAGGAGAGGGAGGCAAGGGGAAGTGTTGTTGTGTTTTTTCATATTCATTGTTCACGACCTAGAAAATCCCCAAAGAGGTTGTTTGTGTAGCCCTAAAGAGGCCATGTCATTTATAACGTGAACAGGTGTTTATTCAAACCCACAGAGAATTCCAGCATATATTTTCAAATGTGGCGTAGTTATTTGCAATCCAGTATTACACAGCAATCCAGTATTACATCTTATGACTGGAGCCAGGAGCTCCTACCCGACTGCACGACTACAGGGAAAACTCTGGTTCCTTGTCTGGGCTTCAGGAAAATCTCCTGTCTCTGTTTGTGAAATATATATTATACATATGCAATATATATGAGTGTTTTGTGCATGTGGTTTTGCCCTCCTCTCTCTAACCATGGGGCTCTGGGGAGAGACGGCAGCGAGCAGACAAGCTGGTCTATCTCACACAGCAGATGGAGTGGGTGGTCGACTGAATACAAGAGAGGGAGAGAGACAGAATATGTTAGATAGAGAGCGGTGGAGGGAGTTAGAGAATAAACTGAGAAAAAGCTGTTGCGTGCAGCGTACGATTCAATGCAGTGAGAATGAGAGATGATAGAGGGAGAGACAGAGGGGAGAAGTGGAGCGAGGGAGAGAGACAGAGAGATGTATGGAAAGGATGTGTGGGGATCGCTAGCCTCATTTCTGTATGTGAGAGCAGCCATCAGCAGCAGACATGACTGAGGCTGACAGGGTAAATGGTGGGAGAGGAGACAAGATAAAGGAGAGAGGCTAAAGGAGAGAGGAGAGAGGCTAAAGGAGAGAGGAGAGAGACTAAAGTAGAGAGGAGAGAGGCTAAAGTAGAGAAGAGAGAGACTAAAGTAGAGAAGAGAGAGACTAAAGTAGAGAAGAGAGAGACTAAAGTAGAGAGGAGAGAGGCTAAAGGAGAGAAGAGAGAGACTAAAGTAGAGAAGAGAGAGACTAAAGTAGAGAAGAGAGAGACTAAAGTAGAGAGGAGAGAGGCTAAAGTAAAGAAGAGAGAGGCTAAAGTAGAGAAGAGAGAGATTAAAGTAGAGAAGAGAGAGACTAAAGTAGAGAGGAGAGAGGCTAAAGTAAAGAAGATAGAGGCTAAAGTAGAAAGGAGAGAGGCAAAAGGAGAGAAGCTAAAGTAGAGAGGAGAGAGGCTAAAGGAGAGGAGCTAAAGTAGAGAGGAGAGAGGCTAAAGTAGAGAGGAGAGAGGCTAAAGGAGAGAAGAGAGAGACTAAAGTAGAGAAGAGAGAGACTAAAGTAGAGAAGAGAGAGACTAAAGTAGAGAGGAGAGAGGCTAAAGTAAAGAAGAGAGAGGCTAAAGTAGAGAAGAGAGAGACTAAAGTAGAGAAGAGAGAGACTAAAGTAGAGAGGAGAGAGGCTAAAGTAAAGAAGATAGAGGCTAAAGTAGAAAGGAGAGAGGCAAAAGGAGAGAAGCTAAAGTAGAGAGGAGAGAGGCTAAAGGAGAGGAGCTAAAGTAGAGAGGAGAGAGGCTAAAGTAGAGAGGAGAGAGGCTAAAGGAGAGAGGATAAAGGCTAAAGGAGAGAGGATAAAGAAGAGAGGAGAGAGGCTAAAGGAGAGAGGATAAAGTAGAGAGGAGAGAGGCTAAAGGAGAGAGGATAAAGTAGAGAGGAGAGAGGCTAAAGGAGAGAGGATGAAGGAGAGATGACAAAGTAGAGAGGAGAGAGGCTAAAGGAGAGAGGATAAAGTAGAGAGGAGAGAGGCTAAAGGAGAGAGGATAAAGTAGAGAGGAGAGAGGCTAAAGGAGAGAGGATAAAGTAGAGAGGAGAGAGGCTAAAGGAGAGAGGATAAAGTAGAGATGTTAAAGTAGAGAGAAGAGAGGCTAAAGGAGAGATTATGAAGTAGAGAGGAGAGAGGCTAAAGGAGAGAGGCTAAAGTAAAGGAGAGAAGAGAGGAGAGAGGATAAAGGAGAGAGGATGAAGGTAAAGGTAGTGTTATAGAAATGTTGTTCTCAATGTTCATAAACTGAACTTCAATTAAACAACTCCGTCTGTAACCCAGAATTTGTAAGATACTGGTTGAAATAAGACAGACAGGAGCCCAGTCTACAAAGGTCAAAGGTAAATCGTTTAATTCACGGGAGAGCTCTGAGCTCTAAAAGGTGTACACAGTCTTAGATAGATACAAAGGCCCCACCATTTCCAAGAAAATAGTGTCTTACCACAGTACCCATTCATTCCTTATCACAATCTTTGCAACATAAGTCAAACTTGGGCGGTTCTTTAACTATCCCTCCTGTCTTCAAGGACAGGAGCCTCTCGCATGTGACAGGAGCCTCTCGAATGACTCCCTAAATGAAGTCATTTCAACCTGTTCCATTCTCCACAATATTCATTTCTAGACACACACATTAATTGGACTACCATTTTGTCTTAGGAGAGAGGTTAAAGTAGAGAGGAGACAGGCTAAAGTAGAGAGGAGAGAGGCTAAAGTAGAGAGGAGAGAGGCTAAAGTAGAGAGGAGAGGCTAGAAGTGAGGGGCTAAAATACAAAATAAAGGCTAATGAAGAGATGAAAGGAGAGCGAAGAGGAGAGAGCCTAAGTAAAGGACAAGGTAAACAGCAGGGCAGCAGGAAAGCACACTATGGGCATGGGCTCAGCTGGGCTGGGTTTAGTTGGGTTTGGCTGGAGCGGGCAGGGGTTGGCTGGGCAAGGCAGGGAAGAGAGGAAGAGGTTGGAAGGGGTGGGGACCTGCTTAGAATGACATTCAGATATCATTAAAGAGGCTTGGTGGGGCTTGACTGCACTTTTTCTCCACATCCATTTGGGTGTGGATGTCAGCATACTGTAGTGTCTGCAGTTGGGGAGATCTGAAATGAGGGAAGGAGGGTGAGGAGGGTGGGAGAGATATGAGGGGAAAGGCAGGGAGAGAGAGAGAGGGGGAAGAGAATGGGGTAAAATAGAGCAGGGGTGGCAGAGAGAGAAGAGACGAGGAGAGAGAGGTCAGGCTGGGGAGGATCAAGATGAGAAGAGGGGAGTGAGAGGAGAGAGGGGGAGAGAGAGGAGTGTGGGGGAGTGATAGGAGAGAGGGAGAGTGAGAGGAGGAGTGAGAGGAGAGAGGGAGAGTGAAAAGAGGAGTGAGAGGAGAGAGGGGGTGAGAGAGGGGGAGTGAGGGAGGAGAGGAGTGAGAGGTAGGGAGAGGAGGGAGGGTGAGAGGAGGTAGAGGAGGGTGGGGGAGAGGGGAGAGGGGGAGAGAGGGAGGGAGGTGAGGGTAGAGAGGAGGTGAGGAGGGAGGAGGGGGAGTGAGAGGGGAGAGAGCGGAGTGAGGAGGAGAGGGGGTGAGGAGGAGGAGAGGGGGGGTGGGGAGGGGTGAGGAGGGTGAGAGAGAGTGAGAGGGAGAGAGAGGGAGTGAGAGGAGAGAGTGGGGAGTGAGGAGAGTGAGAGAGGGGAGTTGGGGAGAGGAGAGAGAGTGAGGTGAGAGAGAGGGAGGAGTAGGAGAGGAGAGAGGGGTGAGGGGGAGGAGATGAGAGGAGAAGAGAGAGAGGGAGAGTGGGGGAGAGAGGAGAGAGAGAGGGAGTGAGAGGGGAGATGGGGGAGTGGGAGGAGAGAGGGAGGAGTGAGAGAGAGAAAGGCAGAGTGGGAGGGAGCAGTGGGAGAGGGAGGAGGAGTGAGGAGGAGAGAGGGAGTAAGGAGGAGAGAGGTGGAGTGAGTGGAGAGAGGGGGAGTGGAGTGGAGGCTTGAGATTGAGAGGGAGAGGAGGGTGAGAAAAGGGGAGAGTGAGGAGTGGGGAGAGGAGAGAGAGGAGATTGGCAAAGGAGGAGAAGGGTGAGTGAGGAGGAGGGTGAGAGGGGGTGAGAGGAGAGGGAGGAGTGAGGAGGAGAGAGGAGGGTGAGAGAGAGAGGGAGAGTGAGAGGAGAGAGAGAGCGTGAGAGGAGAGAGGGAGAGTGAGAGGAGAGGAGGAGTGAGAGGAGGGTGAGGTGAGAGATGAGGGAGGGTGAGAGGAGAGAGGTGAGGAGGAGAGGAGAGGGAGTGAGAAGGGAGGGTGAGAGGGAGGGTGAGAGGAGGAGTGAGAGAGGAGAGGAGGAGTGAGAGGAGAGGAGGAGTGAGAGGGAGAGAGGAGAGGAGAGGAGAGTGGAGGAGGGTGAGAGGAGAGAAGGAGGTGAGAGGAGGGTGAGAGGGAGAGAGGGGAGTGAGAGGAGAGAGAGGGAGGGTGAGAGGGAGTGAGAGGGAGAGAGGGGGGAGTGAGGGGAGAGGAGAGGGGGGTGGGGAGGAGGAGAGAGAGTGGGAGGAGAGAGGAGGGAGTGAGGAAGGGAGGAGAGGGGCAGTGGGAGGAGAGGGAGGAGTGGGAGGAGGAGGGAGTGGAGTGGGAGTGGAGAGGAAGGGGAGTCTGAGGAGGAGGCGGGGGTGAGAGGAGAGAGAGAGGAGGGTGAGAGGAGAGGAAGGGGGAGTTGAGAAGTTAGCAGGAGAGAGGAGTGAGAGGAGGGAGAGAGGAGGTGAGGAGGAGAGAGAGAGTGAAAGGAGAGGGAGAGGAGGGTGAGAAAGAGAGGAGGAGTGAGAGAGGAGAGGGGGGTGAGAAGGAGGGGGGGGAGTGAGGAGGAGGTGAGAGGAGAGAGGAGGAGTGAGAGGGAGAGAGAGGGGAGAGTGAGAGGGGGAGTGAGGAGGAGAGAGAGGGAGTGAGAGGGAGAGGGGGGTGAGAGAGGAGGCAGGGAGAGGGGGTGGGAGGAGGTGAGAGGAGGAGAAGGGAGTGGGGAGAGAGGAGAGAGAGGGAGTGAGAGGAGGTGAGAGGAGAGAGGAGTGGGGGAGGGGAGAGGAGGATGGGGAGAGGGGGGAGGTGAGGGGGAGTGAGAGGAGAGAGGAGAGGAGTGAAGAGGAGAGAGGGAGTGAGAGGAGAGAGGGGAGTGAGGAGGAGAGAGAGGGGGTGAGAGGAGGAGGTGGAGTGAGTGGAGGAGGGGGTGAGAGGAGGCGAAGAGAGAGGGGGAGTGAGAGGGGAGAGGGAGTGAGGTTGAGGAGGAGGGTGAGGAGTGAGAGAGGGAGGAGTGAGGAGGTGAGAGGAGTGGGAGAGAGGGGAGGAGTGAGAGGAAGGGAGTGAGAGGAGGGGGGAGTGAGAGAGGAGAGAGTAGAGAGAGAGGAGTGAGGGTGAGAGAGAGGGGGTGAGAGGGAGGGTGAGGGGAGAGAGAGGGAGTGAGAGGAGGGAGTGTGAGGGTGAGAGAGTGAGGAGAGGGGGGTGAGAGAGGGGGTAGAGGAGGAGAGGGGGAGGAGTGAGAGGAGAGAGGGGGAGTGAGAGGAGAGAGAGGGAAGGGGAGTGAGGTTGAGAGAGGGGAGGAGTGAGAGAGAGGAGAGGAGTGAGAGGAGAGAGGGGGAGTGAGAGGAGAGAGGAGAGAGGGAGAGTGAGAGGAGGTGAGAGGAGTGAGAGGAGAGAGAGAGTGAGAGGAGAGAGGGGGAGTGAGAGGAGAGAGGGAGTGAGAGGAGAAGAGGAGGAGTGAGAGGAGAGAGGGGGAGTGAGAGGAGAGAGAGAAGAGAGGGTAAGTGAGAGGAGAGAGAGGAGAGAGGGGGAGAGAGAGGAGAGAGGAGGAGAGAGGAGAGAGGGGGAGTGGGGGAAGTCTCCCAGACAGTGCGTGAGCTGCGTTGATAACTCTCCCTCTGTGTTCCAGTGAGAGTCAGGGGTCTGGGTGAAGACCAGGCGCTAGCCTGTACTGTATAGAACTGGATTCACATCAACAATGTAAATGTCCTTTTCTCTTCTCACATTATGCATGGCTAACATCCTCTGTCTGCTGTTACAGTATGTTAACCCTGTCACAAATACAGCATAGCAGAATAGTATGCAATACGTTGTGGGGGAAATTAAAAACTGACCCAAGATCAGCATCTAAGCGCAATTTGGCCCTTCATGGGATTCCATACTATGAAGTAAAGCATTACAGTTTTTCTCCATTGGTTTGGCTCATTTCTTGAAACAGAAATTACATTCTCAAAACTACATGGACAAACCTCCAAACCACTTGGCAATTGTTCACAACAGAATTGAATTTCTCATTCATTTCATCAAATTGCAAATGTCTAAGTACATGTCTCAATGTCTCAGTACATCTTTGCAAATGATTAAGTACAGGTAGCCTACATTTAGCACAATTTCCAAGTGAATAGATCTTGTTGATCTAAACTGATTGTTGATTCTCAGTCTAATGGTTGTTCGCTCCAAAACGTGTCAGCGTCATTTCATTGTATAAGTCATCACATGCACAACAGTCTGTTCAATTGTCAAAATTAGTCAAGAACATAATACCATGAATACCATATATGAATACCTTGGAACATTTGATAAATGTATTACAGCAATTGACAGTCAGGTGAAACTAGAACTTGACTAACAAAAGAGGAGTTTCACACATCTCAGATGACCAATCAAACAGTATGTTTAGTTACCTGACAGGTGCTGTCCATGACTGTGAATGCTGCCAAACATGTATGTAAAGAGCTTGACCATGCAGGACCAGTACAATTTCTGAACATGGAGGCACCTGGCCAAGTAAATGAACAAGGGCAACTGCCTGCTCGAGGAAGAGGAAGAAGAAGAGGAGGAGGAGGAGTAAGGGTGGTGGAATAGGGGGAAGAGGCCGAGGAGCACGAAGACACCATGCTGTCCCGGATGAAATTCGGGCCACAATTATAGACCATGTCATCAACCATGGCCTCACAATGGCGGAGGCAGGTCGCCGAGTGCAGCCTAATGTGCCTCCCTCAATAGTCTCCTCTATCATCCAAACCTTTCGCAGGGAAAACAGGTATGTAGTCAGTCAATGATGTAATTATATGTTGTATAGGACAGGACACTGCATAGAGCAATAAATATATTTATTTACACATTTACCTATTCATTTAGTGTGTGTGTGTGTGTGTGTGTGTGTGTGTGTGTGTGTGTGTGTGTGTGTGTGTGTGTGTGTGTGTGTGTGTGTGTGTGTGATAGGCCTACAGTAATATCTTACCTCAATGGGATGTTATGATACTAAAAATGACAAGAAAAACATTGGAGAAAATAAACTATGGAATTGTTTATTTTCTACAGTATTGATGATACAGTTTACAGTAGTATTCCAGTCACTGTGCAGTGATGCATTAGAATTGTGGTAAAGTTACTGTAAGTAAAACAACAATACAATTACATAGGTACAGTGAGGGAAAAAAGTATTTGATCCCCTGCTGATTTTGTACGTTTGCCCACTGACAAATAAATTATCAGTCTATAATTTTAATGGTAGGTTTATTTGAACAGTGAGAGACAGAATAACAACAAAACAATCCAGAAAAACGCATGTGAAAAATGTTATAAATTGATTTACAATATACAGTATACAGTATATATGTATATAAATGTACATATATATAATATATGTAATATTTACAGTATACAATACACAGAAGCTCCTCATCTTCTTGGACCGCCTTCATTTTGATTTGATCCCTGAAAATGAGAGAGGTCTCAGAGGGCCTCACCTACCACAATATGTCATTGTATGGGACAATGTGAATTTCCACCGTGGCCCGCTCATCAGGGCCTGGTTCACTACTCATCCAAGGATGGTCATGGTGTTCCTACCACCTTACTCTCCTTTCCTCAATCCTATTGAGGAGTATTTCTCCGTTTGGAGGTGGAGAGTGTATGAGCATCGGGCTCAAGATCAGAGGTCCCTGCTCCATGCAATGGACGCCATGCGTGTGAGGATATTACAGGAGATCAGTGTAGGGGATGGTTGCGACATGCACGCCGCTTTCTTCCCTCGTTGCATCGCAAGGGAGAATATACGCTGTGATGTGGACGAGAATCTGTTGCCAGACAGACAGCAGCGTGTGGATGGCCAGGAGGGTGAGGACGGTGGCCAGGAGAGGGAGGGTGAGGACAGTGACCAGTGAAGAACTGTTAGTTGTGAAACTCCAGCT
Organism: Brachymystax lenok tsinlingensis; assembly: GCA_030435695.1. Taxonomy (NCBI): domain Eukaryota; kingdom Metazoa; phylum Chordata; class Actinopteri; order Salmoniformes; family Salmonidae; genus Brachymystax; species Brachymystax lenok. The sequence continues at coordinate 23,217,862 of CM059800.1, read as the reverse complement.
TTATTTACAGCACTGTAGGCTGCATATAATTTTCATTGTTTTTTGTTTGTGTGTTTATATTACAGTATATTATGCTGTATACATTTTCTTTGACTCTGATGTATGGAAGTTACTTTATGTGTGTGAATGATAATGGTTACAATTTCCTTGGCAGTATGAGTGCAATGTGTGATGTCAAACCTTGGAGGCTACTCTTACCCTAAAATCCTATTTCTTTTTCAGTTTTATACACAATTGTATTCTGTTAGCTAGACAAAAACAGTACAGTAACCATTGTCAATGAAGGACTGGGCTAAGACTGAAAGGTGGACATGAGGGATATTTCAATGGTCCTCTGCCATAGTGACAAAACATCTAAACATTTTGACTTGCAGTGCTTACACAATGCCAAAGGGACGAAGCATTTTGGGGGCACTGACTGTTTAAATGAGAAGGAAATTTAGTTTTGACATATGAGTGAACTGTTTTGGGAGAGGTATGATCTTTTCCAGGTGAACCATGGTGTTGTGCCGAACCATCCACGTTATTTTGGCTAAAGCACCAAGAGTGTTGAGAACGCCCGGTCTGTTTCAAGAAATGAGCCAAAGCAATTGAGAAGGATCTTTGCCATTTTCGTGGCACTGACTCTTTGTATGGGAAAGGAATTTAGTTTTGAAGCATGAGTGAACAGTTTTAGGAGAGATATGAGCTTTTGCAAGTGAGCTATAGTGTTGTGCGGAACTGTAAGACTGTTTTGCCAAATGATCTTAGAGTTTTGAGAATGTAATTTCGGTTTCAAGAAATGAGCCAAACCAATGGAGAAAAACTGTAATACAAATCACTCAACCAAGTGACAGTCACAGTAGGCTACTTCAGGTTTCAGTGATAGACATCAGCTAAAGGAAGGGACTGAGGGAGAGACTAGTGTGCTCAAGCCCTCTTCTCTGTGTTGGTCAGAGTGAGAGAGTGAGAGAGAGAGAGAGAGAGAGAGAGAGAGAGAGAGAGAGAGAGAGAGAGAGAGAGAGAGGGGGACGGACAGAGGTTACAGTTTTTATCAGTCGCTTTGGTGCATTTTTCACCTCATCCCTAACATGTGCAAAATAATAAGTGCATTTCTCAGAACAATTTGTACAAACTGCAATATACAATAGATATGTTTCTAAAGCTAGTCAGTCACTAAAAATCCTTAGTACATCTCTCAAAAGTAAATATTCATGCCAATGATCATGTCAGTGTCATCAGAATGATAAGTCATTGAGTCATTGTTCACGAACAAGGTCGTCAAAATGTTTAGGCATGTTGTCAATGTAACTGTGTACTTTGACAGTATTACCTGATGTAAACTTAGGCTACAGTTTGGATGACAGTTACTGTATTGAAAATGCACAAGGCTGCACATCTATGGCATATATCAATTTCAACAGTACTATTTACATATTTCTGTATGTGGGTTATTGATTGAAAGAGACTGGACAACCCAAGGGGCACAAAGGAAAAAAACAAAATTAGAAAGAAACACAGGAAACCACAACTTTGCCCGCAGCACTGTTCTAGTGCTGTCTCTACACATCCAGACGTTCCTGTCTGTCGGCCCACATATTCTCATCCACATCACACCGGATATTTTCCCTTCCAATGCAACGTGGAAAGAATCTTTTGGAATGCCTTATCCATCCTCTGCAGGCGTCTACTGTGATGTCCTCACATGCTGCATCCGTTGCAGCCAGCAGGGTCATCTGTGTGTGTGGCTGACGATCGTACACCTTCCACCTCCATGCTGAAAAGAACTCCTCAATTGGGTTAAGGAATGATGAATAAGGTGGGAGGAATTCTATGAGCATCCTCGGGTGGGTCACAAACCATTGCCTTATGATGTTTGATCGATGGAAACTCACATTATCACAAATGACCACATACTTTGGCAAATCCTCTCTAAACAGACCCCTCTCATCATCAGGGATGAGAGCCCTGTAGAGAGTCTCTAAAAAGTTGAGTAGATGCTGGGTGTTGTATGGCCCTATAAGGGGGATATGGGTTAGGACACCATGCTCCGAAATAGCAGCACACATGGTGATATTTCCTCCCGTTGGCCTGGCAAATCCACAGTAGCTCTGTGACCGATGATATTCCGACCCCGCCTTCTGCATTTGGTCAGGTTGAAGCCAGCCTCATCCACGTATACAAAGTTGTGAGAGGGTTCACTTGATTCCAACTCCATTATACGCTATATCCCAGAACACACAGTTGAATTTGTTTTGGTAAGGAAGAGTGACATAAAATGTACATATATTGCATGTTCCTTCCACAGCAATGGAAATGTGTGCAGTTTATGCTTACTGTACTATGTATCACTATAAAATGTTGCTGTAAAGTAGTTACATAGATATATGTTTTACCTGTACATACTGGTACCATAGCTCATTAACTCTGTCCTCATTCCTTTGGAATGGTACACGGTACAGCTGTTTCATACTCATCTGGTTTCTATGCAGCACCCTGTCGATGGTTGAGATGCTAACCATATGGATGTTTTCAAAGACATCGTTGTCTTCTATAATGGTCCTTTGTATTTAATAAGTCTCATGGCATTGTTTGCTCTGACCATGGTGCAAATAGCCTCCTCCTGTTGAGGTGTGAAAAGGCGTCCTCTGCCACCGGTTTGAGGTAATCTTGCAGTCCTATGTGGGGAAAAATGCAGTGATGCATCGCACACTTTCACATAGACAAAAACTATGCGAACACACATTTTACTGTAAAACATACAGGTGGGTGCATGTAAGGTGCAGTATGTATCTGTATAGAGTATATTTCTGTATGCTGTGAAATACAAGTGGACTACTGTAATATGAAGCATTGTAGGAAGTATACAGTATACTGCTTATATACAGTAACAGTACACTGTACATTGCACATACCTGTTCTCTCTTCGAAACGTTTGAACTATTGAGGACACGGTTGATCTCCCAATATCCGGCTGCACCCTTCGACCCGCCTCAGCCATTGTAAGGCCATGATTGACAACATGGTCTACAATAGTGGCCCTTATGTCATCAGATATGCACCTATGTCCTCTTCTGCCTCTTCCTCTGTTTTGCCTTCCACCACGCATCCTTGCTCCTCTTCTTCCTCCTCTTGGCTGTTGACCCTGTTCGTTTCCTGGTCCATCCATTATTGGAAAATTGCAACTCTGTGTTGTGGTCTGTCTATATATGCTTGCCAATTGATTCTTCATGAGATGCACCTTTGAGCAATTTAGACAACTGGTTGATTGTTGGTTGAACTAACACTTTTACATTCCTTCATGAGTGAGGGTCAATTTCACCTGCACGATTCATCAATTCACGTTTTTGTACAAAAAGTCTAATAGAAATGTGTAAAACTATGTGTCACGATCTTCAAGGACGGACCAAGGCGGAGCGTGCCGGGTTGAGAAAAACATGTTTATTAAGTTTAACTCACCAAAACAAAACCAATGAACAAAGATCGGCCATGAACTGTGTAGCGCATAGACACATACACAGACTACAAACAAAGTTAACTTCCCACAAAGAAGGAGGGGAAAAGGGCTACTTAAGTATGGTTCCCAATCAGAGACAACGATAGACAGCTGTCCCTGATTGAGAGCCATACCCATACCCACCCCAAATCACACCCTGACCAAACCAAAATGAGACATAAAAAGGCTCATACAGGTCAGGGCGTGACAGTACCCCACCCAAAGGTGCGGACTCCGGCCGCAAAACCTGAACCTATTGGGAAGGGTCTGGGTGGGCATCTATCCACGGTGGCGGCTCTGGTGAGGGACGTAGACCCCGCTCCACCTCTGGCTCCCTCCGCTTTGGTAGCGCCTCTGGGGTGGGAGCCCTCACCGCCGACCCTGGACTGGGCACCCTCGTTGCTTGCCCCGGACTGGGCACCCTCGTTGCGGGCCCCGGACTGGGCACCCTCGTTGCGGGCCCCAGACCGTCTCTGGAGGCTCCGGACTGTCTCTGGAGGCTCCGGACTGGGGACCGTCTCTGGAGGCTCCGGACTGGGGACCGTCTCTGGAGACCCCGGGCTGGGGACGGTCTCTGGAGACCCCGGACTGGGGGCCTCGTGCCACGGATTCGTCGCTGGAGGCTTCGTGCCATGGATCATCACTGGAGGGACACACAGGAGGACTGGTCCGTGGAGCAGGCACTGGATGGACCGGGCTGTGGGGGAGCACTGGAGATCTGGTGCTGGGAGCAGTGGCAGGACGTGCCGGGCCCTCGATGCGCACAGGGGACCTGGTGCGTGGAGCAGGGACAGGACGTGCCGGGCTCTCGATGCGCACAGGGGACCTGATGCGTGGAGCGGAACAGGCCGTGCCGGGCTCTGAAGACGCACAGGGAGCCTGGTGCGTGGAGCAGGGACAGGCCGTGCCGGGCTCTGAAGGCGCACAGGGGACCTGGTGCGTGGAGCAGGGACAGGACGTGCCGGGCTCTGAAGGCGCACAGGGGACCTGATGCGTGGAGCAGGGACAGGACGTGCCGGGCTCTGAAGGCGCACAGGGACCTGATGCATGGAGCAGGGACAGGACGTGCCGGGCTCTGAAGGCGCACAGGGGACCTGATGCGTGGAGCGGGAACAGGCCGTGCCGGGCTCTGAAGACGCACAGGGAGCCTGGTGTGTGGAGCAAGGACAGGCCGTGCCGGGCTCTGAAGATGCACAGGGAGCCTGGTGCGTGGAGCAGGGATGGGATACACTGGGCCGTGGAGGCGCACTGGAGGTCTCGAGCGTACAGCCTGCACAACCCGTCCTGGCTGAATGGTTAATTTCGCCCGGCCACTGCGGGGCGCTGGCACAGGACGTACTGGGCTGTGGAGAAGCACCGGAGACAAAGTACGCAGAGCCGGCGCAGGATATCCTGGTCCGAGGAGGCGTACTGGAAACCAAGAGCGCTGAGCCGGCACACTCCTTCCAGGCTGAACACTCCCCTTAGCCCGACAGATGCGGGAAGCTGGCATGTCGCGCACCGGGCTGTGAACACGCACTGGTGACACCGTGCGTTTCACCGCCTCACACGGTGTCTTACCAGTGCGATGCTCCCTCTGATATGCACGGGGAGCTGGCCCAGGTCTCCAAAAAATTTTGGGGCTGCCTCTCGGACTTAAATGCCAGCCGTGTTCCCGCATACTTCTCCTCGTAAAAGCGCCACTCTGTCTTTGCTGCCTCCAGCTCCTCCTTGGGACGGCGGTATTCCCCAGCCTGCCTCCAGGGTCCCTTACCGTCCAGGATCTCCTCCCATGTCCAGGATTCCAGATGACCACGCTGCTTGGTCTCTTGGTGGTGGGAAGTTCTGTCACGATCTTCAAGGACGGACCAAGGCGCAGCGTGCCGGGTTGAGAAAAACATGTTTATTAAGTTTAACTCACCAAAACAAAACCAATGAACAAAGATCGGACATGAACTGTGTAGCGCATAGACACATACACAGACTACAAACAAAGTTAACTTCCCACAAAGAAGAAGGGGAAAAAAGGCTACTTACAGTCGCTTTGGTGCATTTCTCACATCACTATTTACATTTGCACAACAGTTAATGCAGTTCTCAAAACAATTAGTACAAACTGAAAAACCTAGTTGATAACCTGCAAAAGCGTGTCACTTGCTCAAAATGGATAGCTCATTCCTCAAAAGCAAGTATTCATGTCAATGAAAGTGTCAGTGTCATCAAGATAAAAAGTCCTGACACCATTGTTTATGAACAAGATAGTCAAATGGCTTTGTCATGTTTTCATTATGACAGTTTACTCTGTAAATGTTTTCCAATGCAAAAAAGTCAGATCTTGGTGACACTACCTGAAAATGCTCAAGACAGCACTATATACTATTTGCACAGCCATTTGAAAAATACAGTAAAGTTACACATTACTGTATTTAGTGAGGTAACTGAGTACAAGACACTGAATATGTATGTTTCACATTTTTACTGCATATGCTCTTTGCAATTCTAATTTGTTCACAGCATTGTGCAAAAGAAAAAATACACCCTTATTTACAACAAACATAAACTCCCTTTGGGTAGAGCTGTGCACAACTGTAAACAATATTGCAGTACATATTGGAACTGAACATACAGCATACATAGTACTGTAATCATTCATGCACATCCAGACGTTCCTCTCTGTCTGGCCACATAATTTCATCTACATCACAGCGAATATCATCTCTTGCAATGCAGCGAGGAAGGTATCTCCTCGAGTGGCGAATCCACCCTCTGCAGGACTCTGCTGTGATGTCATCACATGCTGCATCCATGGCCGCTAGCATGGCCATTTGGGTATGTGGATGCCGGTCATATACCTTCCACCTCCAGGAAGAGAAAAACTCCTCTATTGGATTTAGGAATGGTGAGTAGGGAGGGAGATATTCCACCAGCATCCTATCATGTGCTGCAAACCACTGTCTGACGACATCTGAGTGGTGAAAACGCACATTATCCAAAACAACAACATGCTTGCTCAGATGGTCTCCAGTTAGACCCCTCTCATTCTCAGGGATTATGTCCCTGTAAAGAGTGTCTAAAAAAGTCAGCAGATGTTGTGTGTTGTATGGACCAAGACGGGGGATATGGGTGAGGACGCCGTTTTCTGAGATTGCTGCACACATAGTAATATTCCCTCCTCGTTGGCCTGGGACATCAATGGTTGCTCTCTGTCCAATGTGATTCCTTCCACGTCTTCTACCTTTTGCCAGATTGAAACCCGCCTCATCAAGGTATGCAGTGTGCAGCGGTTCCCTGGCCTCCAGCTCCAGTACATGCTTTATTACAGAAGAGGGAGTGAGAAAAACTATAACAACTTTTCCTGTGTAACATAATGCATTTTGGACAACATATTGTACAGTATGCACTGTGAATACACACACACAGAACTGTCATGTAAGTGTAGTGCATGACACTACACAAAGTAAACAGTTTACAGCACTGAACATTAGAATATGCATAGAACACATACATGTTTTACCTGTACATACTGGTGACGGATCTCCTTCACTCTGTCGCTGTTCCGTTCAAATGGCACATTGTACAATTGTTTCATGCGCATTTCATTCCTCCTGAGCACTCTGTCAATTGTAGCGACTGAAACAGATTCAATATTCCCAAAGATGTTGTCATCCTCTATAACAGCACTTTGTATCTCTCTCAACCTTATGGCATTGTTTGCGACTGAGAAAAACTGTAATTGTGATTCTTCCCCCACACTGGGAAGAATCAACCAAAAAACTGCAAATTGATAAAGAGGCAGAGACAGAGATAAAGAGACAGAGAGATAGACACATGAAGATACATAGATAAACAGACAGAGATAAAGAGACAGACGGATAGACAGATAAAGATACAGAGATAAAGAGACAGAGATAAAGAAACATAGATTGAGACAGAGAGATAGAGAAAGAGATAAAGAGACAAAGATAGAGACAGAGATAAAGAGACAGAGAGATCGACAGATAAAGATACAGAGAGATAGAGACAGAGATAGAGACAGAGATAAAGAGACAGATAGAGACAGAGATAAAGAGACAGAGATAGACAGAGAGATCGACAGATAAAGATACAGAGAGATAGAGACAGAGAGATAGAGACAGAGCTAAAGAGCCAGAGATAGAGACATAGCTAAAGAGACAGATATAAAGAGATAGAGACAGATAAAGAGATAGAGATAGAGATAGAGACATAGATAAAGAGACAGAGAGATCGACAGATAAAGATACAGAGAGATAGAGACAGAGACAGAGATAAAGAGACAGATAGAGACAGAGATAAAGAGAGAGAGATCGACAGATAAAGATACAGAGAGATAGAGACAGAGACAGAGATAAAGAGACAGATAGAGACAGAGATAAAGAGAGAGAGATCGACAGATAAAGATACAGAGAGATAGAGTCAGAGATAAAGAGACAGAGATAGAGACAGAGAGATCGACAGATAAAGATACAGAGATAGAGACAGAGAGATAAAGACAGAGCTAAAGAGACAGAGACAGAGACATAGCTAAAGAGACAGAGATAAAGAGATAGAGATAGAGACATAGATAAAGAGACAGAGAGATCGACAGATAAAGATACAGAGAGATAGAGACAGAGAGATAGAGACAGAGATAAAGAGACAAAGATGTAGACTGTGTAAGAGAGGCTCAGCCCATTGCCTTCACCATGCAGTGTGCCCTAGCCCTCCTCACTAAGGTTAACTCTGTGGGTTAGTTCTCCCCCTGACCTTGCCTGCTAGCATGTTCAGATGCCCTACAGAGATTAAAGGCCTCATAGACGTTAGTATGCTGCGGTGTGCTACCCTGAAACTGCCTTAATAACATTTTAATAAGGCTTCCACCACAAACCTCCATCTGTGCAGCCAACTGTCACTCCGGCTCTCAGGAGACAGGGATGACCGTTACAAGGGTTATGTGTTGTGCTGTGAAATCAACTGTACTATCTGTAATGCTTTGGGACACCAGAGAGGAAGTGTAATCTGAGTAAAGCGTTTGCTCAGGAAACCTTTCACACAGGGCCGTGTGAACTGTGAATGGCTTGTTATTGGTTTGTGTGTAATAATGCATTGTGCTCAAGTACATTTAACATCATGTCGCTAAACAACATCAATGTAAACCATATTATTCATCTATATTTTTCAGACCCATGGCAGAAAACAATAAGCTAGTAAGGTGACTATTTTAGCAGTGTAGGATTCTTCCACAACGCTACTTTTTCCACAGTGTGAGTTTTATTGAATGTGGCCCTGTTTGTTTTTCACCCTGTTTCTGACCCATTTCACCCATTCAGCTTGTACTGTCATTCTACTGGTCTATAGTAGAATCCCCTGCACCAGTCTGACCTCGTTTAAACCAGCCCAGTGCATACACATTGGACTAACCCGAGGGAATAGAGAGCATCACATCTCAGAGAGAAGTCCCAGAGGTGTGTGTGTGTGTGTGTATGTGTATGTTTTGCCCAGAGTTCCCAGGGGGAAAGATGGTGTCTAGCAATGCACGCACCCACACACCCACACACCCACTAAAATCTAGGTTAGCTGGGGAGGGTATTATACATCCCCTACCAGGCGTATCTGCTCTTTGGTTGCTGCAATTATCACAAACACACAACTACATGGATTTCTCCTTCATATGAAATAGAATAATTCCATCAGGCAGTTTGAGGATAACCAAGTGGTAACCGATCACATCCAGTGGTGCAAATATTACCACACTAGATATTATAATTTTATACTGGAACCTATGAAGATCCCATTACATTAATAGTATTATAATTCTATACTGGAACCTATAGAGATCCCATTACATTAATAGTATTATAATTCTATACTGGAACCTATGAAGATCCCATTACATTAATAGTATTATAATTCTATACTGGAACCTATAGAGATCCTATTACATTAATAGTATTATAATTCTAAACTGGAACCTATGAAGATCCCATTACATTAATAGTATTATAATTCTATACTGGAACCTATAGAGATCCTATTACATTAATAGTGTTAGAATTCTATACTGGAACCTATAGAGATCCTATTACATTAATAGTATTATAATTCTATACTGGAACCTATAGAGATCCTATTACATTAATAGTATTATAATTCTATACTGGAACCTATGAAGATCCCATTACATTAATAGTATTATAATTCTATACTGGAACCTATGAAGATCCCATTACATTAATAGTATTATAATTCTATACTGGAACCTATGAAGATCCCATTACATTAATAGTATTATAATTCTATACTGGAACCTATAGAGATCCCATTACATTAATAGTATTATAATTCTATACTGGAACCTATAGAGATCCTATTACATTAATAGTATTATAATTCTATACTGGAACCTATAGAGATCCCATTACATTAATAGTATTATAATTCTATACTGGAACCTATAGAGATCCCATTACATTAATAGTATTATAATTCTATACTGGAACCTATAGAGATCCCATTACATTAATAGTATTATAATTAAATACTGGAACCACAGATGACCTATCTAACTCTGTCACAAAGATCTCCTCAGTCAGGCAAATAACTGGAACACAACCTTTGCTTTGCTTACCTTTGAATAGAATTCAGATTTTTGGTTTGTTCACTGTTCAGATATTTGTCAACATAATGCTAATGTAATTCAACATTATTTTTGCCGTGAAAAGAATACTACTTTTTTAAAAAGCCAACACATGCATAGCTGATGTTTTGCCGGGGTCGGCGGTGGAACTGCACTGGAGCTGTCCAATCAGTGAGCAGCTGCTCTTGTGATCATTGTAACGAAGCCACACCCACCACACTAGCATTAGAAGTTCAGAACAAGAAAGTGTACACTATTTAAAAATCATGAAACAAAATAATAAGGATTTATATCAGCCTCATTTTTTATTTAACTAGGCAAGTCAGTTAAGTACAAACTTACTTACAATGACAGCCTAGGAACAGTGGGTTAACAGCCTTGTTCAGGGGCAGAACGACAGATTTATATCTTGTCAGCGCAAGGATTCGATTTAGCAACCTTTCGGTTACTGGCCCAATGCTCTAACCGCTAGACTACCTAGCCTAGCGGTTAGACCTTAGCCCCTAGCTCATAGCTAATTGAGGTGTAGATTGCATCTCACAACATGGCGACAGCGTTTGAACTTTTAAACAAGGTTGCATTAAAATCTCTTAAAAATCTCTTAAATCTCTTAAAGATGCACTCCAGGATCTTAATCACAACAAATTTGTAACAGATAGTATGAATTATATTCAGAACATTTGCAGTACGTAACATATCAGATGATATGGATGAAGTAGTACACAATTTGATGACGTAGTACACAAAAACGTGGACCACTATTGGCTCGTGAGCACCACTTTCTAAACTACTGGCTGAAATTGTACAAAACTTTGAGAGTGAATCTTTAATGCCAATGGCAACGTCCAGTTTAGGTATAATGTCGGGAGAGGCTTGTGGATTTGACACCTCTAATGCTATTCCACCTCCGACGCCACTATGCAGGTGTCGGCTAGAGAGATAATTTCTTTATTTCATTTTAGAATTTAATTTAGTGCTCAACATGCTGGTGTCTAGGTACACTTTTTAATATCAGATCAGATCTCTTTTCATATCCTCTAAATGTTTAACATCATGCCACTTAACTTCCATTGGAAGGTGAACAGAATCAAGAGCCTTCTGAACAGGCAGTAGTCCATCAGGCTCCCTCTGAGGGGAAGTGGTTGATCCTGCTAACACAGAGGAAGAAGTTACACAATAACACGTTCAACCCTTTAGCCTCTCTGGAGAAACAAAGGCTCTGTCTCGAATCTCCACCCTTGTCCAAAACGTAATGGATTTAAATGTATTGGATTGGTGATATCATTGTCTAGAGGGAGTTTCCTCCATTGTTAAATCCATGATGGGAAGTGTGCAAATGCACAATTTGGGACAAGAGTGGAAACTCGATGCGGCCACAACCTCGATCCCAAATCAACCCCTAGCCCTTAGCTCCTAGCCCCTAGCTCCGACTCCGTAGCCCCTAGTTCCTAGCCCTTAGCCCCTATTGCCTGGCCCCTCCATGTAGATCTGAATGGATTGGATAGGTGGAATACATGACAACATGGCCACATTTTCACCCACCCACTAAAAAGGCAGAAAAAGAGGCTATTACCAAAATGTATATATCTATCAAATCCTCTGAGATCTACGCGATTAATTCGACGTAGGGGCTAGGGGTCCATTTAGAATTCAGAAGTAGTGATACAAAATAAAAATTGTTCCCCTAGCCCCTACTCCCTACCCCCTAGGAACTTCATTTATACAGTATATTAACATATTAGAAAGGTATAAGCAATATGCATGTGTCCCAGATAGCTTGAGCCAAACAACAACTGATGAAATATGCCCTCTCAAGGTCATTCCCCTTGTGTGTGTGCGTCCGTCTGCGTGCCTGTGTGTGTCTGTGTTGGCTTCTCATGTGCGTATATTGATTCCACACATGAACAAAAGAAAAAGAAACACACACACTCACTACTCACAGTATTGGCCTACCATCTCAGTGTGTTTCCTATTTCCAGCAAACGGGCTCACTACTCACAGTTCCTCCTTAGAAACACTGATATGCTCTAGACTCAGATTTAGTTCAACGTTTTGCATCTGAAGATGAAAAGGATATCGAGGAATATTTTGACACGAGTGGAAACGCATTAAACAGTCCTGTGAGAGAACAGTTAGAGCAGAGCGAAGATTTGTGAGTGTGAGAGTGTGAGAGTGTGAGAGTGTGTGAGTGTGAGTGTGTGAGAGTGTGTATAGTTGGGGTTTCCCCTAAGTCTATGTTTTATACTGTATATGTTTATATAAGTTTTATACTGTATATGTTTATATATGTTTTGTATATGTTTATATATGTTTTATAATGTATATTTTAATATATGTTTTATAATGTATATGTTTATATATGTTTTGTATATGTTTATATATGTTTTATAATATATATGTTTCTATATGTTTTAATATTTATATGTTTATATATGTTTTATAATGTATATGTTTATATATGTTTTGTATATGTTTATATATGTTTTGTATGTGTTTATATATGTTTTGTATATGTTTATATATGTTTTATACTGTATATGTTTATTATGTTTTGTACATGTTTATATATGTTTTATGCTGTATATGTTTATATATGTTTTGTATATGTTTATATATGTTTTATACTATATATGTATATATATGTTTCATACTGTATATGTTTATATATGTTTTGTATATCTTTATGTATGTTTTGTATATGTTTATATATGTTTTATGCTGTATATGTTTATATAAGTTTTATACTGTATATGTTTATATATGTTTTGTATATGTTTATATATGTTTTATAATGTATATGTTAATATATGTTTTATAATGTATATGTTTATATATGTTTTGTATATGTTTATATATGTTTTATAATATATATGTTTATATATGTTTTAATATTTATATGTTTATATATGTTTTATAATGTATATGTTTATATATGTTTTGTATATGTTTATATATGTTTTGTATGTGTTTATATATGTTTTGTATATGTTTATATATGTTTTATAATGTATATGTTTTATACTGTATATGTTTATATATGTTTTGTACATGTTTATATCTGTTTTATACTGTATACGTTTATATATGTTTTGTATATGTTTATATCTGTTTTATACTGTATATGTTTATATATGTTTTGTATATACTCAGCTCTACTGTGTCTGCATTATAGGGGTGAGGTCACTAGCAGAATTGCTGGCTGACTGAACAAAGATATTTTATACTGTATATGTTTATATATGTTTTATACTGTATATGTTTATATATGTTTTGTACATGTTTATATATGTTTTATACTGTATATGTTTATATATGTTTTGTACGTGTTTATATATGTTTTATACTGTATATGTTTATATATGTTTAGTATATGTTTATATATGTTTTATAATGTATATGTTTATATATGTTTTATACAGTATATGTTTATATGTTTTATAGTGTATATGTTTATATATGTTTTATAATGTATATGTTTGTATGTTTTATAATGTATATGTTTATATATGTTTTATAATGTATATGTTTGTATGTTTTATAATGTATATGTTTATATATGTTTTGTATATGTTCATATATGTTTTATAATGTATATGTTTGTATGTTTTATAATGTATATGTTTATATATGTTTTGTTTATGTATATATATGTTTTGTATGTGTTTACATATGTTTTGTATATGTTTATATATGTTTTGTACGTGTTTATATATGTTTTATACTGTATATGTTTATATGTTTTGTATATGTTTATATATGTTTTATAATGTATATGTGTATATATGTTTGTTTATGTTTATATCTGTTTCATACTGTATATGTTTGTATATGTTATGTATATGTTTATATCTGTTTTATACTGTATATGTTTATATATGTTTTGTATATACTCAGCTCTACTGTGTCTGCATTAAAGGGATGAGGTCACTAGCAGAATTGCTGGCTGACTGAACAAAGAGATGAACATGCACACACACAGACACGCAGGCAAACACACACTCCTCAGCAGACAAAGAATTACCATGAGTGGAGACCATTCGGTTGGAGGTGGGAGTGAGAGAGAGGGGGAGGGGGGATGGGGAGAAGGAGTCTGGAGTCTGGAGCGAGGGATGAACAAAGGAGAGAATCTTTAAACGCACGCCCCCACACACACCCATGCATGTAAGCGCGTTCACAGATTCACAGATGCACATGTTCACACACACACACACACACACACACACACACACACACACACACACACACACACACACACACACACACACACACACACACACACACACACACACACACACAGACACACACACACACACATACACATACACACACCATTATCCATCTGCAGATATTTTATGCTTCATAGTGTAATATAACATTTTAGCCAGGAATGCTTTCTGAATGATTATTAATAAGGGTTATTGAAATGGTTACTGAAATGACAGTCTATAGACAGTGTTATACTGAAATGGCAGTCTATAGACCATGTTATACTGAAATGACAGTATATGGACACTGTTACACTTAATTAAAGTGTTATACTGAAATGACAGGCTATCGACAGTGTTATACTGAAATGACAGTGTATAGACAGTGTTAGACTGAAATGACAGCGTATAGACAGTGTTATACTGAAATGACAGCGTATAGACAGTGTTATACTGAAATGACAGTCTATCGACAGTGTTATACTAAAATATAGTCTATACTGCTATACTGACTGAAATTAGACTTTCCTTATTGGGTGAAATAAACAAAGACAATAGACAGTGGTTTGGAAGAAATGTACAGGAGACTCAATGTGAAATGTATGATACATAATTTGTTTTCATGCAAATGTCAATCTAATTTATCTTAATTCCAGCTATTCTGATGCAGTAATGATGCTTTTATAGGGTTTAGTCAAATGGAGCTAATTGTTTTTGGATTAGGCTGATTACTGCATCTCTGAATGTCAGTCCTAATCAAAGTGCTAAATAACTGATGCCGGTCTCAACTGTCAGATGCCGGTCTCAGATGCCGGTCTCAACTGTCAGATGCCGGTCTCAGATGCCGGTCTCAACTGTCAGATGCCGGTCTCAGATGCCGGGCCAAACTGTCAGATGCCGGTCTCAACTGTCAGATGCTGGTCTCAGATGCTGGTCTCAACTGTCAGATGCCGGTCTCAACTGTCAGATGCCGGTCTCAGATGCCGGTCTCAACTGTCAGATGCCGGTCTCAACTGTCAGATGCCGGTCTCAGATGCCGGTCTCAACTGTCAGATGCCGGTCTCAACTGTCAGAAGCCGGTCTCAGATGCCGGTCTCAACTGTCAGATGCCGGTCTCAGATGCCGGTCTCAACTGTCAGATGCCGGTCTCAACTGTTAGATGCCGGTCTCAGATGCCGGTCTCAGATGCCGGTCTCAGATGCCGGTCTTAACTGTCAGATGCCGGTCTCAACTGTCAGATGCCGGTCTCAGATGCTGGTCTCAACTGTCAGATGCCGGTCTCAACTGTCAGATGCCGGTCTCAGATGCCGGGCTCAACTGTCAGATGCCGGTCTCAGATGCCGGTCTTAACTGTCAGATGCCGTTCTCAGATGCCGGTCTCAACTGTCAGATGCCGGTCTCAACTGTCAGATGCCGGTCTCAACTGTCAGATGCCGGTCTCAGATGCCGGTCTCAGATGCCGGTCTTAACTGTCAGATGCCGGTCTTAACTGTCAGATGCCGGTCTCAACTGTCAGATGCCGGTCTCAGATGCTGGTCTCAGATGCTTGTCTCAGATGCTGGTCTCAGATGCCGGTCTTAACTGTCAGATGCCGGTCTCAACTGTTAGATGCCGGTCTCAGATGCCGGTCTCAGATGCCGGTCTTAACTGTCAGATGCCGGTCTTAACTGTCAGATGCGGGTCTCAACTGTCAGATGCCGGTCTCAGATGCTGGTCTCAGATGCCGGTCTCAGATGCTGGTCTCAGATGCCGGTCTTAACTGTCAGATGCCGGTCTCAACTGTCAGATGCCGGTCTCAGATGCCGGTCTCAGATGCCGGTCTTAACTGTCAGATGCCGGTCTTAACTGTCAGATGCCGGTCTCAACTGTCAGATGCCGGTCTCAGATGCTGGTCTCAGATGCCGGTCTCAGATGCTGGTCTCAGATGCCGGTCTTAACTGTCAGATGCCGGTCTCAACTGTCAGATGCCGGTCTCAACTGTCAGATGCCGGTCTCAGATGCCGGTCTCAACTGTCAGATGCCGGTCTCAGATGCCGGTCTCAGATGCCGGTCTCAGATGCTGGTCTCAGATGCCGGTCTTAACTGTCAGATGCCGGTCTCAACTGTCAGATGCCGGTCTCAACTGTCAGATGCCGGTCTCAACTGTTAGATGCCGGTCTCAGATGCCGGTCTCAGATGCCGGTCTTAACTGTCAGATGCCGGTCTTAACTGTCAGATGCCGGTCTCAACTGTCAGATGCCGGTCTCAGATGCTGGTCTCAGATGCCGGTCTCAGATGCTGGTCTCAGATGCCGGTCTTAAATGTCAGATGCCGGTCTCAACTGTCAGATGCCGGTCTCAACTGTCAGATGCCGGTCTCAGATGCCGGTCTCAACTGTCAGATGCCGGTCTCAGATGCCGGTCTCAGATGCCGGTCTCAGATGCTGGTCTCAGATGCCGGTCTTAACTGTCAGATGCCGGTCTCAACTGTCAGATGCCGGTCTCAACTGTCAGATGCCGGTCTCAGATGCCGGTCTTAACTGTCAGATGCCGGTCTCAACTGTCAGATGCCGGTCTCAGATGCTGGTCTCAACTGTCAGATGCCGGTCTCAACTGTCAGATGCCGGTCTCAGATGCCGGTCTTAACTGTCAGATGCCGGTCTCAACTGTCAGATGCCGGTCTCAGATGCTGGTCTCAACTGTCAGATGCCGGTCTCAACTGTCAGATGCCGGTCTCAGATGCCGGGCTCAACTGTCAGATGCCGGTCTCAACTGTTAGATGCCGGTCTCAGATGCCGGTCTCAGATGCCGGTCTTAACTGTCAGATGCCGGTCTTAACTGTCAGATGCCGGTCTCAACTGTCAGATGCCGGTCTCAACTGTCAGATGCCGGTCTCAGATGCTGGTCTCAGATGCCGGTCTCAGATGCTGGTCTCAGATGCCGGTCTTAACTGTCAGATGCCGGTCTCAACTGTTAGATGCCGGTCTCAGATGCCGGTCTCAGATGCCGGTCTTAACTGTCAGATGCCGGTCTCAACTGTCAGATGCCGGTCTCAACTGTCAGATGCCGGTCTCAACTGTTAGATGCCGGTCTCAGATGCCGGTCTCAGATGCCGGTCTTAACTGTCAGATGCCGGTCTTAACTGTCAGATGCCGGTCTCAACTGTCAGATGCCGGTCTCAGATGCTGGTCTCAGATGCCGGTCTCAGATGCTGGTCTCAGATGCCGGTCTTAACTGTCAGATGCCGGTCTCAACTGTCAGATGCCGGTCTCAACTGTCAGATGCCGGTCTCAGATGCCGGTCTCAACTGTCAGATGCCGGTCTCAGATGCCGGTCTCAGATGCCGGTCTCAGATGCTGGTCTCAGATGCCGGTCTTAACTGTCAGATGCCGGTCTCAACTGTCAGATGCCGGTCTCAACTGTCAGATGCCGGTCTCAACTGTTAGATGCCGGTCTCAGATGCCGGTCTCAGATGCCGGTCTTAACTGTCAGATGCCGGTCTTAACTGTCAGATGCCGGTCTCAACTGTCAGATGCCGGTCTCAGATGCTGGTCTCAGATGCCGGTCTCAGATGCTGGTCTCAGATGCCGGTCTTAAATGTCAGATGCCGGTCTCAACTGTCAGTTGCCGGTCTCAACTGTCAGATGCCGGTCTCAGATGCCGGTCTCAACTGTCAGATGCCGGTCTCAGATGCCGGTCTCAGATGCCGGTCTCAGATGCTGGTCTCAGATGCCGGTCTTAACTGTCAGATGCCGGTCTCAACTGTCAGATGCCGGTCTCAACTGTCAGATGCCGGTCTCAGATGCCGGTCTCAACTGTCAGATGCCGGTCTCAGATGCCGGTCTTAACTGTCAGATGCCGGTCTCAACTGTCAGATGCCGGTCTCAGATGCTGGTCTCAACTGTCAGATGCCGGTCTCAACTGTCAGATGCCGGTCTCAGATGCCGGTCTTAACTGTCAGATGCCGGTCTCAACTGTCAGATGCCGGTCTCAGATGCTGGTCTCAACTGTCAGATGCCGGTCTCAACTGTCAGATGCCGGTCTCAGATGCCGGGCTCAACTGTCAGATGCCGGTCTCAATTGTTAGATGCCGGTCTCAGATGCCGGTCTCAGATGCCGGTCTTAACTGTCAGATGCCGGTCTTAACTGTCAGATGCCGGTCTCAACTGTCAGATGCCGGTCTCAGATGCTGGTCTCAGATGCCGGTCTCAGATGCTGGTCTCAGATGCCAGTCTTAACTGTCAGATGCCGGTCTCAACTGTCAGATGCCGGTCTCAACTGTCAGATGCCGGTCTCAGATGCCGGTCTCAACTGTCAGATGCCGGTCTCAGATGCCGGTCTTAACTGTCAGATGCCGGTCTCAGATGCCGGTCTCAACTGTCAGATGCCGGTCTCAACCGTTGGTTTTGATACAACATTATGATAACGTTTGCCTCAAACTTACAAAATGTGATGAGGTTTTCAAATGAAACAAAATAGTATTTGTTAGTTGTTGTTTGTTTTCTCTTAGATCAAGAGCTTACCATTTCTACAACTGTCCTTTCGTAATAATGTTGCATGTACTTTAGATTCAAACTCCCACTTATTTTCTGTAAATGTTTGGTTAAACCACTTTGAAGAAGAGTCTGCTAAACTGTAAATATTTGAGATATACAGCAATCAGATGTGTTGTTATGATGTAATCATGCTATGCTCTACTGTGTGTGTCTGTGTGCTCATCTATCTATCTATCTATCTATCTATCTATCTATCTATCTATCTATCTATCTATCTATCTATCTATCATGTTATCATGACTAGCTTCACAGCGCTCACCACTGTCCAAATGGTGAACTGCAACCCTGTAGTCGAATGATTTTGTCTGTGTTATGCCCTACCTCAAGCGGAGATAGGAAGGTTAGAAAGACATTCACTTTACTGTGTGGATGGTGTGTGTGTGTCTGCGTGTGCGTGTGTGACAGTGTGCGTGTGTACAAGAGAGAGCTTGTGTGGATGGTGTATGTTCCGCTGTGCTGTCTCACCCAATGTGATATCAAACCAGCACAGAGAGAGAGCGAGAGAGAGAGAGAGAGAGAGAGAGAGAGAGAGAGAGAGAGAGAGAGAGAGAGCGCGATAGAATGACCCTCCTTGCCTATCCTCTCTTTCCTCACATTCCATCCCATCCGGTTCTTCCCCCTAAAGTGCCATACTATGTTTTCATCCAAAATGGCACCCTATTCCCTACATAGTGCACTACTTTTGACAAATGCCATATTCTCCCTGCTCAAAAGTAGTGCACTATATAGGGAATAGGGTGCCATTTATGACTCATACTATGTCTAGGCACATGGATGTAATTCTGCATGTTTACTTTACAGTATAAAGGGACAATAGTGGTACTGTATCGTAGAGAGAAAACAGTCCCCTTTTTACACTTTTGAAATTTGAAGTTAAAACACATTGATTTAAACAGAATTCCATGCCTGCGTTTTCAGATTGTGCTGCAATGCTTCATCTGGTAACCAATGGCTATATATGAGTTTATTTTCAGTGACTAAATTATGTTAATATGAATCCTGTTTGTGTCTGTGCATGTGTGTGTGTGCGTGTGTGTGCATATGTGTGTGTGCGTGTGTGTGTGCATGTGTGTGTGTGTGTGTGTGTTTGTGTGTGTGTGTGTGTGTGCATGCATGAGTGCACATATCTGTCTGTGTGAGAGATAGGGACTCAGTTACAACAGTCGTATCTGAAGAGACTTCATGTCAAAGTGACATTTCAAAGAATTCAAGGACAGGGATTGATTTATTTTCTGTTTGATCTAACTCCAGTTGGAAGTCCCAGTTCCAAGTTTCTCCTCTCAAGTTTCATCAAACTCTTAGAGATAAAAGGAAGAGAAGTAAAGCTAGAGACTAGAGCCAAATGAGTATTGGTGATCCCCAAGCAGAGGCCTTGGCTCTAGGGTAGTTGGCTGACTACATACAATACATTGACTGAAACACAACACTGCATTGATGCATATCAGTGTGAGTCTTTTTGCTTCTTCAGTAATAACCTATTCCCTACATAGTGCACTATTTTTGATAAGAACCCTGGTCTAAAGTAGTGCATTATATAGGGAATAGGGTGCCATTTGGAATGGGTCCTGCCTCTCCTTGTGGTGCTGGGAATTGAAGCCCTATTTAGTTTTGTATAGAGAAATACTATCACACACAACCAGGGCAGAATGGATTTTCTATTGAACATTTATTTGATTTTATACATACATTATGAAATACTATTTATTATTGTGCTACTATAATGTTTTTTAATCATGAACAATCCAATTACAACTGACTTTTAAAGGTAATTTACACACACACACACACGCACGCGCACACGCACACACACACGCGCACACACACACACACACACACGCACACGCACATGCACACGCGCACACACATAGCACACACGCACACACACACACACACACACACACACACACACACACACACACACACACACACACACACACACACACACACACACACACACACACACACACACACACACACACAGACACACAGACAGACAGACAAAACATTAACACTTGGCACAGATCCTGACACCAACCAGAAAACAAAGAGTGGTTCCATCTATTCATTAAAAGCCATGGAGATGGAGCTGCAGAAGTAAGCCCATTCTGTCTGTACAGGCTTTACCTTCATACATTCAATAGAAAGATTTTCTATACGATGTACTTAGTAAGTATTCTGGTCTTCATTCGTCCAATGGAAATCATTTCCACAGCAATAACCTAAACTGCTGACCTTCTATGCTGTGATCTGTGTCAGTCTCCAACTCAGTTTGTTTCTCAATGTTTTTTTGTCATGCATCTTTATATTCTGGGACGTATCTGTGTCTTTTGTTCATACTGTCAACATATAGTACAGTGTATTTAGATGTAGGTAAAGTGTATCTACATGTAGGTAGAGAAAACATCACAAGTAGATACAGTTGAAGTCTGAAGTTTACATACACCTTAGCCAAATGCATTTAAACTCAGTTTTTCACAATTCCTGATATTTAATCCTAGCAAAAATTCCCTGTCTTAGGTCAGTTAAGATCACCACTTTATTTTAAGAATGTGAAATGTCAGAATAATAGTAGAGAGAATTATTTATTTCAGCTTTTATTTCTTCCATCACATTCCTAGTGGGTCAGAAGTTTACATACACTCAATTAGTATTTGGTAGCATTGCCTTTAAATTGTTTAACACGGGTCAAACGTTTCAGGTAGCCTTCCACAAGTTTCCCACAATAAGTAGGGTGAATTTTGTCCCATTCCTCCTGGCAGAGCTGGTGTAACTCAGTCAGGTTTGTAGGCCTCCTTGCTTGAACACGCTTTTTCAGTTCTGCCCACAAATCTTCTATGGGATTGAGGTCAGGGCTTTGTGATGGCCACTCCAATACCTTGACTTTGTTGTCCTTAAGCCATTTTGCCACAACTTTGGAAGTATGCTTGGGGTTAGGGTTATTGTCCATTTGGAAGACCCATTTGCGACCAAGCTTTAGCTTCCTGACTGATCTTGAGATGTTGCTTCAATAAATCCACATAGTTTTCCTCCCTCATGATGCCATCTATTTTGTGAAGTGAACCAGCCCCTCCTGCAGCAAAACACCCCCATAACATGATGCTGTCACCCCCGTGCTTCACGGTTGGGATGGTGTTCTTTGGCTTGCAAGCCTCCCCCTTTTTCCTCCAAACATAACGATAGTCATTATGGCCAAACAGTTCTATTTTTGTTTCATCAGACCAGAGGGCATTTCTCCAAAAAGTACGATCTTTGTCCCCATGTGCAGTTGCAATCCGTAGTCTGGCTTTTTTCTAGCGGTTTTGGAGCAGTGGCTTCTTCCTTGCTGAGCGGCTGTAATGCGTCTGTGTGTAGCTGGTGTAGAGGAGTCAGGCGCAGGACAGCAGAAATTAGTAATAATAGCAAATTTACTCAAATATCAATCATAATACACAACAAAAAATGCCAAGCCAACAGATAACGGACCGTAATACAATAACAAACCCTCACAAACAAACATGGGGGAACAGAGGGTTAAATAATTAACAAGTAATGGTGGGATTGAAACCAGCTGTGTAAATCAAGGAAAAACCAATGGAAAAATGAAAAGTGGGTCGGCGATGGCTAGAAAACTGGTGACGTCGATCGCCGAACGCTGCCCGAACAAGGAGAGGGACCGACTTCGGCGGAAGTCGTGACATTGGCCTTTCAGGTTATGTCGATATAGGACTCGTTTTTCTGTGGATATAGATACTTTTGTACTGGTTTCCTCTTCACAAGGTCCTTTGCTGTTGTTCTGGGATTGATTTGCACTTTTCGCACCAAATACACACACACGCTGAGTGTCTGAATTAGTCGAATGTAATCAATTTTCATTAGAATGTCGTGCTGTTGCTTTATTCTAGCTTTTCAGCTCCACTACACATCTGAGTAACCAATTAGGTCAAATCTGGTCAATTTTACCGAATGCAGGTTGGCAAGTACCAAACAGCTGTTCTTAGCTATTGTCACATTGACCTTGAAACAGAACAAAAGCTGTTACTGCAATAGGAAAGAAACAGAACAAAAGCTGTGTTAATTGCCCAGAATCTTTCTCCATATTCTCATCACTTTTCCAGATTCTCATTGTTTTATTAATATGATCATCTTTATAGTCTTTTTGTTGTATTCAGATGTCTTAGTTTATATTTGACTGCTTCCTCTCTCTATCTCCACATATCTCTCTATTCCCAGCTCCCCATCCCTCTTTCACCCGCTTGATCCAGTCTCCCCCTTCCTTATTTCCTTCCTTCCTTCCTCTCACTCTTTCTTTCTCTCTCAATTCAATTTAAGGGCTTTATTGGCATGTGAAACATATGTTAACACTGCCAAAGCAAGTGAAGTAGATAATATACAAAAAATGTACAGTAAACATTTCACTCACAAAAGTTCCAAAAGAACAAAGGCATTTCAAATGTCATATTATGTGCTCTCTTGTTAGATATTACTGCACTGTTGGAACTAGGAACACAAGCATTTCACTACAACCCGCAATAACATCTGCTAAATATGTGTATGTGACCAATAAAATTTGATTTGATTTGAGGTAGAGGAGAGGAGAGTAGAGGTGTCTGAAACTCTTTTCCCCTCTATTCTCTATTCTCTCTCTCTCTCTCTCTCTCTCTCTCTCTCTCTCTCTCTCTCTCTCTCTCTCTCTCTCTCTCTCTCTCTCTCTCTCTCTCTCTTTCTCTCTTTCCTGTCCTTAGTGAGTATAAAAGTGTCTCTCTATGTCTCTCCAGCCTTATTGGCCTTTGACCTCCCAAATAAGCTTTGATCCACTTAGCAGCACTCCCTCCCAGCAGGGGGTGATTGAGACTGGGCCTGGGTATGGTACAGCTGGGGTTAGTGGGGTTGGGGCTGGAGTTGGGGTTGGGGTTGGTGGGGCTGGAGCTGGGACTGGAGCTAGGACTGGGGTTGGAGCTAGGACTGGAGTTGGGACTGGAGTTGGAGCTGGGACTGGAGCTGGGACTGGAGCTGGGTCTGGAGTTGGACCTGGGGCTGGAGCTGGGACTGGAGTTGGGACTGGAGTTGGAGCTGGGACTGGAGCTGGGACTGGAGCTGGGACTGGAGTTGGGACTGGAGTTGGAGCTGGGACTGGAGCTGGGACTGGAGCTAGGACTGGAGCTAGGAATAGGGCTGGAGCTAGGACTGGAGTTGGGACTGGAGTTGGGACTGGAGTTGGAGCTGGGATTGGAGTTGGGACTGGAGTTGGAGCTGGGACTGGGACTGGGGCTAGGACTGGGTCTGGATCCTGGTGTCCTAAATGACAGGTCAGGACTAAAATCATGGGGTCTATGAACAGAAATAAACCTTTTTCTTCTTTCTTTGATAGGTTTGGTTTATTTGGTGGTCAAGCATTACTATTATCCATTGGTGCATGAATGGCAATCTATACACTATACCCCAATACTGCATAGATGGAAACATATGTTACAAGTCAATGTCTAAGATAGTGTAGTCTGGCCAGGCCTATGGTGTTGTCTTTCTCTTTCTTTCTCTCTCTCTCTCTCTCTCTCTCTCTCTCTCTCTCTCTCTCTCTCTCTCTCTCTCTCTCTCTCTCTCTCTACACCATACCAAGGGCCTCCCTGAGGACCAAGCTTTCTGCAGCTCATTATCGTCCCCTCAGTGCTGCACACACACACACACACTCACACACACTGGTTTGTTCGGTGTCTCCCTCGATTTCAAACTCCTGGGAAATGTATTGATTATCCAGTTTTTTTTACAATCTGACTTGGTGCTTCACATCAACACCTACAGCACACAAATGCACACGCGCACACAGACAAATCCTCCTGGGCTGTTGCTCCACAACATTACATTTTGTGTTCTAACCAGCAGTGTTGCATAAATGAAACCCCTCGTGTGTCGGTTTCAACTATCTTCTTTTCATTTGGTTCCCAAGCAGAGGAACACTGACCCATTACCCCTTTTCAATCAGAGTGACTAGTCAAGCACAAAGTCATGTCAACTCAGACTGAGGAGGGTTAGAGGTCAGAGGTCGTCGAGCCCCAGCCTTGTTTGACCGTGCCTTTCCCCCGTAGATCCAGTCTGAATGGGGTTATTGTGAGACTGGAGGAGAGGGGGACATCAATCTTCTTTCTGCTAGGTGGAACGAGAGGTGTTGTGGTGCTGGGGAGTGAATTAGTGAATCCAACTGAATATCCAACTGAATTTAGTGAATCCAACTGAATAACATTGGATTCAGCTTAGGAATGTCATCTTGAATCATATGTATAACTCTACGCAGAGAGTTGAATTCAGTTTAGGAATGTCATCTTGAATCATATGTATAACTCTACCCAGAGAGTTGGATTCAGTTTAGGAATGTCATCTACACTGATATTTACAGTATAACTCTACCCAGAGAGTTGGATTTAGTTTAGGAATGTCATCTATAATGATATGTATAACTCTACCCAGAGAGGTGTCTGAACCAGATGTGTGTTTGGGTTTTCAGGTAGATAGTTATTTCAGACCACTGTCAATGTTCACTCAGATGAATGAGCACCAACCACTGAGTGCAGGGAGTCTGGACTTAAAACTTTCAATCCCCATCAAACCAAGTGTCAGGAATTGACATGTTCAGATGCAGATGAGGTGGGTGTCAAATCATTTACAGTACATATGCAGATGATGCATTTTTAAAACACACAGGAGTGACATCCACAGAAGTAGGTGTTACACGTTATATTATTGAGGCAATGAGCCAGCCCTCCCAATAGGCATAAAATCATAATAATCAAGATTGATTTCTCATGTATAAACACTTTTCTGACCTGCAAGGACCAGACATTGAGGAAGGGAGCAGGTTTTACCGTGCTTTTTTGTCTTTCAGAATCCATCCCCAATATTGCGACCCCTGCTGTTTCCAGTATAGAGACACAACACGGTGTAGAAACCAGATGGATAGTCACTAGCTCACATCTACACTAGGTACAGTATCTCACCCCCATAAGACATAACAAGTTGACTCCATTTATTATTATCATACAAGACTAGTCTACTGTACACTCAAGGAAGAAAGGGTTCTGTTTGAATAACTATTTTTGCTTCCAGGTAAAACCCTTTTAGGTTCCGGGTAGAACCCTTTTGGGTTCCATGAAGAACCCTCTCTGGAAAGGTGTTATCCTATGAGAACCCTCTCCTTCAAAGGGTTTCTAAGAGTGTAGGAAGTCATCCTCATGCTCCCAACCACGTTGTTTACATCAAAATGACTCCTCCATTCACAGCTCCCAACTGGCCGCCACGTTCTCTCCCTAAGGACTCTGGCTGAACGCCTATTAGGGTTGATCGTCATCAACTGCATTATCTTCCTTTGTCCTCGACGGAATAGGGAGGGGAGAAAAAAAACATTCATTATATTAGGTCATTTCGATAATGATTTAATTCTGCAAATGCTTGTTATGTGAACACATTAGAGAGGAGTGAATAAGTGGGTCTTTCAAAGAGTGCTATGCTTAAGTCACGGTGGTTCTGACTGCACATCAGCATGAATATATTCATTGTTTTCTATTCCACTGTGTTGACTGAGAGCATGAAGATAAATACAGGGTTGGGTCTCTTGGCCATTTTGTTTGGACGGCAGGGTAATCATCCAGGTGTATCTATAAGCTTTGACTAGGCCTGAAAGGCTGTGTGTTACAAGTCGGTGTGTCAGATTGAGGTGTTCAAATGGAAGTAGGCTTTGACGCTGAAATATTTGTAAAGGTTTCCCATAATGCAATGTTTCCTAGTCTTTTAGACCAGCAGACGGTTCATTTGTTGTAGCTCTGAATTAGCACACCTCATTTAACCATGATACCAATCATCAATTGTTGTTTCTGGACGGGACCCTGTACTCTTTCACAACAAACCCACCAGACAGGAAGTGCAAAATCAGCAAAACATCACTTCCTTCTGCACATTGGGTCAGCACAGACATGTTAGGAAAGCATACAAACAGAACCAACGGCCAAACAGATTCCTCCTTCACACAACACACACAGCTGTTTCCTCCTCTGACTCCCCTGAGTGTGTGTCTGTGTGTGTGCATTCCTGCACTCTCTGGTTCCTGGAAAAGTGAGGGAATGAGTTACGCTCTGTGGCGAGGCAAGATGCTGACAATGTAAATTCCTGTTACTTTCAACCCTCTCTCTCTCTCTCTCTCTCTCTCTCTCTCTCTCTCTCTCTCTCTCTCTCTCTCTGTCTCTGTCTCTATCAGCCCATTGCAACTCACTACAAAGACCTGTGTTTGTTACAGGTAGAGTTGTCTTATCAGACTGTTACAGGTAGAGTTGACTCATCAGACTGTTACATGTAGAGTTGTCTCATCAGACTGTTACAAGTAGAGTTGTCTCATCAGACTGTTACAGGTAGAGTGATCTAATCAGACTGTTACAGGTAGAGTTGTCTCATCAGACTGCTACAGGTAGAGTTGTCTCATCAGACAGTTACAGGTAGAGTTGTCTCATCAAACTGTTACAGGTAGAGTTGTCTACTCAGACTGTTACAAGTAGAGTTGTCTCATCAGACTGTTACAGGTAGTGATCTAATCAGACTGTTACAGGTAGAGTTGTCTCATCAGACTGCTACAGGTAGAGTTGTCTCATCAGACAGTTACAGGTAGAGTTGTCTCATCAGACTGTTACAAGTAGAGTTGTCTCATCAGACTGTTACAGGTAGAGTGATCTAATCAGACTGTTACAGGTAGAGTTGTCTCATCAGACTGTTACAGGTAGAGTTGTCTCATCAGACTGTTACAGGTAGAGTTGTCTCATCAGACTGCTACAGGTAGAGTTGTCTCATCAGACAGTTACAGGTGGAGTTGTCTCATCAAACTGTTATAGGTAGAGTTATCTCATCAGACTGTTACAAGTAGAGTTGTCTCGTCAGACTGTTACAGGTAGAGTTGTCTCATCAGACTGCTACAGGTAGAGTTGTCTCATCAGACAGTTACAGGTAGAGTTGTCTTGCCAGACTGTTAAAGGTAGAGTTGTCTAATCCGAGAGTGTTACAGGTAGATTTGTCTCATCAGACTGTTACAGGTAGAGTTTGTCTAATCAGACTGTTACAGGTAGAGTTGTCTAATCAGACTGTTACAGGTAGAGTTGTGTCATCAGACTGCTACAGGTAGAGTTGTCTAATAAGACTGTTACAGGTAGAGTTGTCTAATCAGACTGTTACAGGGAGAGTTGTCTCATCAGACTGTTACAGGTAGAGTTGTCTAATCAGACTGTTACAGGGAGAGTTGTCTCATTAGACTGTTACAGGTAGAGTTGTCTAATCAGACCGTTACAGGTAGAGTTGTCTCATCAGACTGCTACAGGTAGAGTTGTCTAATCAGACTGTTACAGGTAGAGTTGTCTAATCAGACTGTTACAAGAAGAGTTGTCTAATCAGACTGCTACAGGTAGAGTTGTCTCATCAGACTGTTACAGGTAGAGTCGTCTAATCAGACTGTTACAGGTAGAGTTATCTCATCAGACTGTTACAGGTAGTTATCTCATCAGACTGTTACAGGTAGAGTTGTCTAATCAGACTGTTACAGGTAGAGTTGTCTCTTCAGACTGCCTCAGGTAGAGTTGTCTCATCAGACTGCTACAGGTAGAGTTGTCTCATCAGATTGCTACAGTTAGAGTTATCTCATCAGACTGTTACAGGAAGATTTGTCTAATCAGACTGTTACAGGTAGAGTTGTCTAATCAGACTGTTACAGGAAGAGATGTCTAATCAGACTGTTACAGGTAGAGTTATCTCATCAGACTGTTACAGGTAGAGTTGTCTCATCAGACTGCTACAGGTAGAGTTGTCTATTCAGACTGTTACAGGTAGAGTTTTCTAATCAGACTGTTACAGGTAGAGTTGTCTCATCAGACTGCTACAGGTAGAGTAATCTCATCAGACTGTTACAGGAAGAGTTGTCTAATCAGACTGCTACATGTAGAGTTGTCTACTCAGACTGCAACTGGTAGAGTTGTCTCATCAGACTGTTACAAGAAGAGGTGTCTAATCAGACTGTTACAGGTAGAGGTGTCTAATCAGACTGTTACAGGAAGAGTTGTCTAATTAGACTTTTACAGGAAGAGTTATCTCATCAGACAGCTACAGGTAGAGTTTTCTAATCAGACTGTTACAGGTAGAGTTGTCTCATCAGACTGCTACAGGTAGAGTTGTCTCATCAGACAGTTACAGGTAGAGTTGTCTCATCAAACTGTTACAGGTAGAGTTGTCTACTCAGACTGTTACAAGTAGAGTTGTCTCATCAGACTGTTACAGGTGGAGTTGTCTCATCAAACTGTTATAGGTAGAGTTATCTCATCAGACTGTTACAAGTAGAGTTGTCTCGTCAGACTGTTACAGGTAGAGTTGTCTCATCAGACTGCTACAGGTAGAGTTGTCTCATCAGACAGTTACAGGTAGAGTTGTCTTGCCAGACTGTTAAAGGTAGAGTTGTCTAATCCGAGTGTTACAGGTAGATTTGTCTCATCAGACTGTTACAGGTAGAGTTTGTCTAATCAGACTGTTACAGGTAGAGTTGTCTAATCAGACTGTTACAGGTAGAGTTGTGTCATCAGACTGCTACAGGTAGAGTTGTCTAATAAGACTGTTACAGGTAGAGTTGTCTAATCAGACTGTTACAGGGAGAGTTGTCTCATCAGACTGTTACAGGTAGAGTTGTCTAATTAGACTGTTACAGGGAGAGTTGTCTCATTAGACTGTTACAGGTAGAGTTGTCTAATCAGACCGTTACAGGTAGAGTTGTCTCATCAGACTGCTACAGGTAGAGTTGTCTAATCAGACTGTTACAGGTAGAGTTGTCTAATCAGACTGTTACAAGAAGAGTTGTCTAATCAGACTGCTACAGGTAGAGTTGTCTCATCAGACTGTTACAGGTAGAGTCGTCTAATCAGACTGTTACAGGTAGTTATCTCATCAGACTGTTACAGGTAGAGTTGTCTAATCAGACTGTTACAGGTAGAGTTGTCTCTTCAGACTGCCTCAGGTAGAGTTGTCTCATCAGACTGCTACAGGTAGAGTTGTCTCATCAGACTGCTACAGTTAGAGTTATCTCATCAGACTGTTACAGGAAGATTTGTCTAATCAGACTGTTACAGGTAGAGTTGTCTAATCAGACTGTTACAGGAAGAGATGTCTAATCAGACTGTTACAGGTAGAGTTATCTCATCAGACTGTTACAGGTAGAGTTGTCTCATCAGACTGCTACAGGTAGAGTTGTCTATTCAGACTGTTACAGGTAGAGTTGTCTAATCAGACTGTTACAGGTAGAGTTGTCTCATCAGACTGCTACAGGTAGAGTAATCTCATCAGACTGTTACAGGAAGAGTTGTCTAATCAGACTGCTACATGTAGAGTTGTCTACTCAGACTGCAACTGGTAGAGTTGTCTCATCAGACTGTTACAAGAAGAGGTGTCTAATCAGACTGTTACAGGTAGAGGTGTCTAATCAGACTGTTACAGGAAGAGTTGTCTAATTAGACTTTTACAGGAAGAGTTATCTCATCAGACAGCTACAGGTAGAGTTTTCTAATCAGACTGTTACAGGTAGAGTTGTCTCATCAGACTGCTACAGGTAGAGTTGTCTCATCAGACAGTTACAGGTAGAGTTGTCTCATCAAACTGTTACAGGTAGAGTTGTCTACTCAGACTGTTACAAGTAGAGTTGTCTCATCAGACTGTTACAGGTAGTGATCTAATCAGACTGTTACAGGTAGAGTTGTCTCATCAGACTGCTACAGGTAGAGTTGTCTCATCAGACAGTTACAGGTAGAGTTGTCTCATCAGACTGTTACAAGTAGAGTTGTCTCATCAGACTGTTACAGGTAGAGTGATCTAATCAGACTGTTACAGGTAGAGTTGTCTCATCAGACTGTTACAGGTAGAGTTGTCTCATCAGACTGTTACAGGTAGAGTTGTCTCATCAGACTGCTACAGGTAGAGTTGTCTCATCAGACAGTTACAGGTGGAGTTGTCTCATCAAACTGTTATAGGTAGAGTTATCTCATCAGACTGTTACAAGTAGAGTTGTCTCGTCAGACTGTTACAGGTAGAGTTGTCTCATCAGACTGCTACAGGTAGAGTTGTCTCATCAGACAGTTACAGGTAGAGTTGTCTTGCCAGACTGTTAAAGGTAGAGTTGTCTAATCCGAGTGTTACAGGTAGATTTGTCTCATCAGACTGTTACAGGTAGAGTTTGTCTAATCAGACTGTTACAGGTAGAGTTGTCTAATCAGACTGTTACAGGTAGAGTTGTGTCATCAGACTGCTACAGGTAGAGTTGTCTAATAAGACTGTTACAGGTAGAGTTGTCTAATCAGACTGTTACAGGGAGAGTTGTCTCATCAGACTGTTACAGGTAGAGTTGTCTAATCAGACTGTTACAGGGAGAGTTGTCTCATTAGACTGTTACAGGTAGAGTTGTCTAATCAGACCGTTACAGGTAGAGTTGTCTCATCAGACTGCTACAGGTAGAGTTGTCTAATCAGACTGTTACAGGTAGAGTTGTCTAATCAGACTGTTACAAGAAGAGTTGTCTAATCAGACTGCTACAGGTAGAGTTGTCTCATCAGACTGTTACAGGTAGAGTCGTCTAATCAGACTGTTACAGGTAGAGTTATCTCATCAGACTGTTACAGGTAGTTATCTCATCAGACTGTTACAGGTAGAGTTGTCTAATCAGACTGTTACAGGTAGAGTTGTCTCTTCAGACTGCCTCAGGTAGAGTTGTCTCATCAGACTGCTACAGGTAGAGTTGTCTCATCAGACTGCTACAGTTAGAGTTATCTCATCAGACTGTTACAGGAAGATTTGTCTAATCAGACTGTTACAGGTAGAGTTGTCTAATCAGACTGTTACAGGAAGAGATGTCTAATCAGACTGTTACAGGTAGAGTTATCTCATCAGACTGTTACAGGTAGAGTTGTCTCATCAGACTGCTACAGGTAGAGTTGTCTATTCAGACTGTTACAGGTAGAGTTGTCTAATCAGACTGTTACAGGTAGAGTTGTCTCATCAGACTGCTACAGGTAGAGTAATCTCATCAGACTGTTACAGGAAGAGTTGTCTAATCAGACTGCTACATGTAGAGTTGTCTACTCAGACTGCAACTGGTAGAGTTGTCTCATCAGACTGTTACAAGAAGAGGTGTCTAATCAGACTGTTACAGGTAGAGGTGTCTAATCAGACTGTTACAGGAAGAGTTGTCTAATTAGACTTTTACAGGAAGAGTTATCTCATCAGACAGCTACAGGTAGAGTTTTCTAATCAGACTGTTATAGGTAGAGTTGTCTCATCAGACTGCTACAGTTAGAGTTATCTCATCAGACTGTTACAGGAAGATTTGTCTAATCAGACTGTTACAGGTAGAGTTGTCTAATCAGACTGTTACAGGAAGAGATGTCTAATCAGACTGTTACAGGTAGAGTTATCTCATCAGACTGTTACAGGTAGAGTTGTCTCATCAGACTGCTACAGGTAGAGTTGTCTATTCAGACTGTTACAGGTAGAGTTGTCTAATCAGACTGTTACAGGTAGAGTTGTCTCATCAGACTGCTACAGGTAGAGTAATCTCATCAGACTGTTACAGGAAGAGTTGTCTAATCAGACTGCTACATGTAGAGTTGTCTACTCAGACTGCAACTGGTAGAGTTGTCTCATCAGACTGTTACAAGAAGAGGTGTCTAATCAGACTGTTACAGGTAGAGGTGTCTAATCAGACTGTTACAGGAAGAGTTGTCTAATTAGACTTTTACAGGAAGAGTTATCTCATCAGACAGCTACAGGTAGAGTTTTCTAATCAGACTGTTATAGGTAGAGTTGTCTCATCATACTGATACAAGTAGAGTTGTCTCATCAGACATAGGTAGAGTTGTCTCATCTGTGACAGTGCAGTAAACCATAGGCCATGTTTACGTTTACTTTCACCGTTAACGGAAAGGGAAATGGAGGCGAGGCCTATTTAACCAGGTGGAAAGAGGACGTCACCGGGGTATGTTTTGATTCGTGAGATGGAGACCGACGTAAAAGGTTACCATGTGGAGTGGAAGACGGAGATGCTTGGACTGAGGCTTCCGTGCACGCCGCCTGATGCGACGTGGAGTCTGGCGATTTCCATAGCGACGCACCTCAAAGACCGGTTGTTGTTGGTGAGCGGTTCACTCTCAACAAGTCCAAGGCCGTTAAACTTCCTTCCTGGAGCCAGGCGGGGTCCATCTACCCTCTCCAGTTTGCGATTCCCTCCGCCAAAATTGGTTAGTGTACCCGACGCTGCAATCGCACACTACACTCATTCACACGCTTATCAGATACACACGCATTCCATTCACATCCGCACATTTGGTTATTGCTTATCCGTGATTTTGATTGTTTAAGTTGAATGCATTATCGTTGATCTCTGAAGTTTTGCATTTTGTTTGATTTTCTACCCAAATGTGAATGCAATGTTTTTTTCTTTTCTCTTTTGTTATATGAAAAGTTTGGCGTGAATATGGACACGAATATACCAGTGTGGACGCCCAGCTAGAATATGACCAGTATGACCTGGGATTTCGTTTAGAGCGTTTATGTGATTGTGTGAATACATTTAATTACTGTTTGTTTGGTTTTTGCTTTTTCGAAATAACTACCTTTTTTTATATAATGGCTATGGACACTATGTAATAAATTCCAGTTATATTGAAGCCCGTTTTGAAATATTTGTTTTTGTGTGTAATCAGTGGTTTTTTGTTTGCTATCCGGGGTTGTTTGATTTTTTTTTGTCAGTTTTAGAAAACTGTCTGGCGCCCGAAATTTTCGTAAAAAGAATTTAAGTTAGGGAAGCCGCCACCACTGTTGCACATCATACTGCTACAGGTAGAGTTGTCTCATCAGACTGCTACAGGTAGAGTTGTCTCATCAGACTGCTACAGGTAGAGTTGTCTCATCAGACTGTTACAGGTAGAGTTGTCTCATCAGACTGTTACAGGTAGAGTTGTCTCATCAGACTGTTACAGGTAGAGTTGTCTCATCAGACTGTTACAGGTAGAGTTGTCTCATCAGACTGTTACAGTTAGAGTTGTCTCATCAAATTGCTACAGGTAGAGTTATCTCAATAGACTGTTACAGGTAGAGTTATCTCATCAGACCTTTTACAGGTAGAGTTGTCTAATCAGACTGTTACAGGTAGAGTTGTCTCTTCAGACTGCCTCAGGTAGAGTTGTCTCATCAGACTGCTACAGGTAGAGTTGTCTAATCAGACTGTTACAGGTAGAGTTGTCTAATCAGACTGTTACAAGAAGAGTTGTCTAATCAGACTGCTACAGGTAGAGTTGTCTCATCAGACTGTTACAGGTAGAGTCGTCTAATCAGACTGTTACAGGTAGAGTTATCTCATCAGACTGTTACAGGTAGTTATCTCATCAGACTGTTACAGGTAGAGTTGTCTAATCAGACTGTTACAGGTAGAGTTGTCTCTTCAGACTGCCTCAGGTAGAGTTGTCTCATCAGACTGCTACAGGTAGAGTTGTCTCATCAGACTGCTACAGTTAGAGTTATCTCATCAGACTGTTACAGGAAGATTTGTCTAATCAGACTGCTACAGGTAGTGTTGTCTCATCAGACTGCTACAGGTAGAGTTGTCTACTCAGACTGCAACTGGTAGAGTTGTCTCATCAGACTGTTACAAGAAGAGATGTCTAATCAGACTGTTACTGGTAGAATTGTCAAATCAGACTGTTATAGGTAGAGTTGTCTCATCATACTGATACAGGTAGAGTTGTCTCATCATACTGATACAGGTAGAGTTGTCTAATCAGACTGTTACAGGTAGAGTTGTCTCATCATACTGCTACAGGTAGAGTTATCTCAATAGACTGTTACAGGTAGAGTTATCTCATCAGATCTTTTACAGGTAGAGTTGTCTAATCAGACTGTTACAAGAAGAGTTGTCTAATCAGACTGTTACAAGAAGAGTTGTCTAATCAGACTGTTACAGGTAGAGGTGTCTAATCAGACTGTTACAGGAAGAGTTGTCTAATTAGACTTTTACAGGAAGAGTTATCTCATCAGACAGCTAACGGTAGAGTTTTCTAATCAGACTGTTACTGGTAGAATTGTCAAATCAGACTGTTATAGGTAGAGTTGTCTCATCATACTGATACAGGTAGAGTTGTCTCATCAGACTGTTATAGGTAGAGTTGTCTCATCATACTGCTACAGGTAGAGTTGTCTCATCAGACTGCTACAGGTAGAGTTGTCTCATCAGACTGTTACAGGTAGAGTTGTCTCATCAGACTGTTACAGGTAGAGTTGTCTCATCAGACTGTTACAGGTAGAGTTGTCTAATCAGACTGCTACAGGTAGAGTAATCTCATCAGACTGTTACAGGAAGAGTTGTCTAATCAGACTGCTACAGGTAGAGTTGTCTACTCAGACTGCAACTGGTAGAGTTGTCTCATCAGACTGTTACAAGAAGAGTTGTCTAATCAGACTGTTACAGGTAGAGGTGTCTAATCAGACTGTTACAGGAAGAGTTGTCTAATTAGACTTTTACAGGAAGAGTTATCTCATCAGACAGCTACAGGTAGAGTTTTCTAATCAGACTGTTATAGGTAGAGTTGTCTCATCATACTGATACAGGTAGAGTTGTCTCATCAGACATAGGTAGAGTTGTCTCATCAGACTGCTACAGGTAGAGTTGTCTCATCAGACTGTTACAGGTAGAGTTATCTATTCAGACTGTTACAGGTAGAGTTGTCTATTCAGACTGTTACAGGTAGAGTTATCTCATCAGACTGTTACAGGTAGTTATCTCATCAGACTGTTACAGGTAGTTATCTCATCAGACTGCCTCAGGTAGAGTTGTCTAATCAGACTGCCTCAGGTAGAGTTGTCTAATCAGACTGCCTCAGGTAGAGTTGTCTCTTCAGACTGCCTCAGGTAGAGTTGTCTCTTCAGACTGCCTCAGGTAGAGTTGTCTCTTCAGACTGCCTCAGGTAGAGTTGTCTAATCAGACTGTTACAGGTAGAGTTGTCTAATCAGACTGTTACAGGAAGAGTTGTCTAATCAGACTGTTACAGGTAGAGTTGTCTAATCAGACTGTTACAGGTAGAGTTGTCTCATCAGACTGCTACAGGTAGAGTTGTCTAATCAGACTGTTACTGGTAGAATTGTCAAATCAGACTGTTATAGGTAGAGTTGTCTCATCATACTGATACAGGTAGAGTTGTCTCATCAGACTGTTATAGGTAGAGTTGTCTCATCAGACTGTTACAGGTAGAGTTATCTCATCAGACTGTTACAGGTAGAGGTGTCTAATCAGACTGTTACAGGAAGAGTTGTCTAATTAGACTTTTACAGGAAGAGTTATCTCATCAGACAGCTAACGGTAGAGTTTTCTAATCAGACTGTTACTGGTAGAATTGTCAAATCAGACTGTTACAGGTAGAGTTGTCTAATCAGACTGTTACAAGTAGAGTTATCTCATCAGACTGTTACAGGTAGAGTTGTCTCATCAGACTGTTACAGGTAGAGTTGTCTCATCAGACTGTTACAGGTAGAGGTATCTCATCAGACTGTTACAGGTAGAGGTGTCTAATCAGACTGTTACAGGAAGAGTTGTCTAATTAGACTTTTACAGGAAGAGTTATCTCATCAGACAGCTAACGGTAGAGTTTTCTAATCAGACTGTTACTGGTAGAATTGTCAAATCAGACTGTTATAGGTAGAGTTGTCTCATCATACTGATACAGGTAGAGTTGTCTCATCATACTGATACAGGTAGAGTTGTCTCATCAGACTGTTATAGGTAGAGTTGTCTCATCATACTGCTACAGGTAGAGTTGTCTCATCAGACTGCTACAGGTAGAGTTGTCTCATCAGACTGTTACAGGTAGAGTCGTCTAATCAGACTGTTACAGGTAGAGTTGTCTAATCAGACTGTTACAGGAAGAGATGTCTAAACAGACTGTTACAGGTAGAGTTATCTCATCAGACTGTTACAGGTAGAGTTATCTCATCAGACTGTTACAGGTAGAGTTGTCTCATCAGACTGTTACAGGTAGAGGTGTCTAATCAGACTGTTACAGGTAGAGGTGTCTAATCAGACTGTTACAGGTAGAGGTGTCTAATCAGACTGTTACAGGTAGAGGTGTCTAATCAGACTGTTACAGGTAGAGGTGTCTAATCAGACTGTTACAGGAAGAGTTGTCTAATTAGACTTTTACAGGAAGAGTTATCTCATCAGACAGCTACAGGTAGAGTTTTCTAATCAGACTGTTACTGGTAGAATTGTCAAATCAGACTGTTATAGGTAGAGTTGTCTCATCATACTGATACAGGTAGAGTTGTCTCATCAGACTGTTATAGGTAGAGTTGTCTCATCAGACTGTTACAGGTAGAGTTGTCTCATCAGACTGTTACAGGTAGAGTTGTCTAATCAGACTGTTACAGGTAGAATTGTCAAATCAGACTGTTACTGGTAGAGTTGTCTCTTCAGACTGTTATAGGTAGAGTTGTCTCATCAGACTGTTATAGGTAGAGTTGTCTCATCATACTGCTACAGGTAGAGTTGTCTCATCAGACTGCTACAGGTAGAGTTGTCTCATCAGACTGTTACAGGTAGAGTTGTCTAATCAGACTGTTACAAGTAGAGTTATCTCATCAGACTGTTACAGGTAGAGTTGTCTCATCAGACTGTTACAGGTAGAGTTGTCTAATCAGACTGTTACAGGTAGAGTTGTCTAATCAGACTGTTACTAGTAGAGTTGTCTCATCAGATTGTTACAGGTAGAGTTGTCTAATCAGACTGTTACAGGAAGAGATGTCTAATCAGACTGTTACAGGTAGAGTTATCTCATCAGACTGTTACAGGTAGAGTTATCTCATCAGACTGTTACAGGTAGAGTTGTCTCATCAGACTGTTACAGGTAGAGTTGTCTCATCAGACTGTTACAGGTAGAGTTGTCTCATCAGACTGTTACAGGTAGAGTTGTCTAATCAGACTGTTACAGGTGGAGATGTCTCATCAGACTGCTACAGGTAGAGTTGTCTATTCAGACTGTTACAGGTAGAGGTGTCTAATCAGACTGTTACAGGAAGAGTTGTCTAATTAGACTTTTACAGGAAGAGTTATCTCATCAGACAGCTAACGGTAGAGTTTTCTAATCAGACTGTTACTGGTAGAATTGTCAAATCAGACTGTTATAGGTAGAGTTGTCTCATCAGACTGCTACAGGTAGAGTTGTCTCATCAGACTGTTACAGGTAGAGTCGTCTAATCAGACTGTTACAGGTAGAGTTGTCTCATCAGACTGTTACAGGTAGAGTTGTCTAATCAGACTGTTACAGGTGGAGATGTCTCATCAGACTGCTACAGGTAGAGTTGTCTATTCAGACTGTTACAGGTAGAGTTGTCTAATCAGACTGTTACAGGTAGAGTTGTCTCATCAGACTGCTACAGGTAGAGTAATCTCATCAGACTGTTACAGGAAGAGTTGTCTAATCAGACTGCTACAGGTAGAGTTGTCTAATCAGACTGCAACTGGTAGAGTTGTCTCATCAGACTGTTACAAGAAGAGTTGTCTAATCAGACTGTTACAGGTAGAGGTGTCTAATCAGACTGTTACAGGAAGAGTTGTCTAATTAGACTTTTACAGGAAGAGTTATCTCATCAGACAGCTACAGGTAGAGTTTTCTAATCAGACTGTTATAGGTAGAGTTGTCTCATCATACTGCTACAGGTAGAGTTGTCTCATCAGACTGCTACAGGTAGAGTTGTCTCATCAGACTGTTACAGGTAGAGTTGTCTATTCAGACTGTTACAGGTAGCCTAGTGGGCGGCAGGTAGCCTAGTGGTTAGAGCGTTGGACTTGTAACCGGAGGGTTGCAAGTTCGAATCCCCGAGCTGACAAGGTAAAAATCTGTTGTTCTGTCCCTGAACAAGGCAGTTAACCCCACTGTTCCCCGGGCGCCGAAGACGTGGATGTCGATTAAGGCAGCCCCCCGCACCTCTCTGATTCAGAGGGGTTGGGTTAAATGCGGAAGACACATTTCGGTTGAAGGCATTTGGTTGTACAACTGACCAGGTAGCCTAGTGGTTAGCAGGTAGCCTAGTGGTTAGAGCGTTGGACTTGTAACCGGAGTGTTGCAAGTTCGAATCCCCGAGCTGACAAGGAAAAAATCTGTCGTTCTGCCCCTGAACAAGGCAGTTAACCCACTGTTCCCCGGCGCCAAGACGTGGATGTTGATTAAGGCAGCCCCCCGCACCTCTCTGATTCAGAGGGGTTGGGTTAAATGCGGAAGAAACATTTCGGTTGAAGGCATTCGGTTGTACAACTGACTAATAATGGTGACTTTGGTAGAGTTATCTCATCAGACTGTTACAGGTAGTTATCTCATCAGACTGTTACAGGTAGTTATCTCATCAGACTGTTACAGGTAGAGTTGTCTAATCAGACTGCCTCAGGTAGAGTTGTCTAATCAGACTGCATCAGGTAGAGTTGTCTCTTCAGACTGCCTCAGGTAGAGTTGTCTAATCAGACTGCTACAGGTAGAGTTGTCTCATCAGACTGTTACAGGTAGAGTTGTCTAATCAGACTGTTACAGGAAGAGATGTCTAATCAGACAGTTACAGGTAGAGTTGTCTCATCAGACTGCTACAGGTAGAGTTGTCTCATCAGACTGTCACAAGAAGAGTTGTCTAATCAGACTGTTACAGGTAGAGGTGTCTAATCAGACTGTTACAGGTAGAGGTGTCTAATCAGACTGTTACAGGTAGAGGTGTCTAATCAGACTGTTACAGGTAGAGGTGTCTAATCAGACTGTTACAGGTAGAGGTGTCTAATCAGACTGTTACAGGTAGAGGTGTCTAATCAGACTGTTACAGGTAGAGGTGTCTAATCAGACTGTTACAGGAAGAGTTGTCTAATTAGACTTTTACAGGAAGAGTTATCTCATCAGACAGCTACAGGTAGAGTTTTCAAATCAGACTGTTACTGGTAGAATTGTCAAATCAGACTGTTATAGGTAGAGTTGTCTCATCATACTGCTACAGGTAGAGTTGTCTCATCAGACTGCTACAGGTAGAGTTGTCTAATCAGACTGTTACAGGTAGAGTTGTCTAATCAGACTGTTACAAGTAGAGTTATCTCATCAGACTGTTACAGGTAGAGTTGTCTCATCAGACTGTTACAGATAGAGTTGTCTAATCAGACTGTTACAGGTAGAGTTGTCTAATCAGACTGTTACAGGTAGAGTTGTCTAATCAGACTGTTACAGGTAGAGTTATCTCATCAGACTGTTACAGGTAGTTATCTCATCAGACTGTTACAGGTAGAGTTATCTCATCAGACTGTTACAGGTAGAGTTGTCTAATCAGACTGTTACAGGTAGAGTTGTCTCTTCAGACTGCCTCAGGTAGAGTTTTCTCATCAGACTGCCTCAGGTAGAGTTTTCTCATCAGACTGCTACAGTTAGAGTTGTCTCATCAGACTGCTACAGTTAGAGTTGTCTCATCAGACTGCTACAGTTAGAGTTATCTCATCAGACTGTTACAGGTAGAGTTATCTAATCAGACTGTTACAAGTAGAGTTATCTCATCAGACTGTTACAGGTAGAGTTGTCTAATTAGACTTTTACAGGAAGAGTTATCTCATCAGACAGCTAACGGTAGAGTTTTCTAATCAGACTGTTACTGGTAGAATTGTCAAATCAGACTGTTATAGGTAGAGTTGTCTCATCATACTGATACAGGTAGAGTTGTCTCATCAGACTGTTATAGGTAGAGTTGTCTCATCATACTGCTACAGGTAGAGTTGTCTCATCAGACTGCTACAGGTAGAGTCGTCTCATCAGACTGTTACAGGTAGAGTCGTCTAATCAGACTGTTACAGGTAGAGTCGTCTAATCAGACTGTTACAGGAAGAGATGTCTAATCAGACTGTTACAGGTAGAGTTGTCTCATCAGACTGTTACAGGTAGAGTTATCTCATCAGACTGTTACAGGTAGAGTTGTCTCATCAGACTGTTACAGGTAGAGTTGTCTCATCAGACTGTTACAGGTAGAGTTGTCTCATCAGACTGTTACAGGTAGAGTTGTCTCATCAGACTGTTACAGGAAGAGATGTCTAATCAGACTGTTACAGGTAGAGTTGTCTCTTCAGACTGCCTCAGGTAGAGTTTTCTCATCAGACTGCCTCAGGTAGAGTTTTCTCATCAGACTGCTACAGTTAGAGTTGTCTCATCAGACTGCTACAGTTAGAGTTGTCTCATCAGACTGCTACAGTTAGAGTTATCTCATCAGACTGTTACAGGTAGAGTTATCTAATCAGACTGTTACAAGTAGAGTTA
The DNA here is from genome assembly GCA_030435695.1 of Brachymystax lenok tsinlingensis. Classification (NCBI taxonomy): domain Eukaryota; kingdom Metazoa; phylum Chordata; class Actinopteri; order Salmoniformes; family Salmonidae; genus Brachymystax; species Brachymystax lenok. The sequence goes on along the minus strand of CM059800.1, from coordinate 23,176,698 downwards.
TCTCATCAGACTGTTACAGGTAGAGTTGTCTAATTAGACTTTTACAGGAAGAGTTATCTCATCAGACAGCTAACGGTAGAGTTTTCTAATCAGACTGTTACTGGTAGAATTGTCAAATCAGACTGTTATAGGTAGAGTTGTCTCATCATACTGATACAGGTAGAGTTGTCTCATCAGACTGTTATAGGTAGAGTTGTCTCATCATACTGCTACAGGTAGAGTTGTCTCATCAGACTGCTACAGGTAGAGTCGTCTCATCAGACTGTTACAGGTAGAGTCGTCTAATCAGACTGTTACAGGTAGAGTCGTCTAATCAGACTGTTACAGGAAGAGATGTCTAATCAGACTGTTACAGGTAGAGTTGTCTCATCAGACTGTTACAGGTAGAGTTATCTCATCAGACTGTTACAGGTAGAGTTGTCTCATCAGACTGTTACAGGTAGAGTTGTCTCATCAGACTGTTACAGGTAGAGTTGTCTCATCAGACTGTTACAGGAAGAGATGTCTAATCAGACTGTTACAGGTAGAGTTGTCTCATCAGACTGCTACAGGTAGAGTTGTCTCATCAGACTGCTACAGGTAGAGTTGTCTCATCAGACTGCTACAGGTAGAGTTGTCTCATCAGACTGCTACAGGTAGAGTTGTCTAATCAGACTGTTACAGGTAGAGGTGTCTAATCAGACTGTTACAGGTAGAGGTGTCTAATCAGACTGTTACAGGTAGAGGTGTCTAATCAGACTGTTACAGGTAGAGGTGTCTAATCAGACTGTTACAGGTAGAGGTGTCTAATCAGACTGTTACAGGTAGAGGTGTCTAATCAGACTGTTACAGGTAGAGGTGTCTAATCAGACTGTTACAGGAAGAGTTGTCTAATTAGACTTTTACAGGTAGAGTTATCTCATCAGACTGTTACAGGTAGTTATCTCATCAGACTGTTACAGGTAGAGTTATCTCATCAGACTGTTACAGGTAGAGTTGTCTAATCAGACTGTTACAGGTAGAGTTGTCTCTTCAGACTGCCTCAGGTAGAGTTGTCTCATCAGACTGCCACAGGTAGAGTTGTCTCATCAGACTGCTACAGTTAGAGTTGTCTCATCAGACTGTTACAGGTAGAGTTATCTCATCAGACTGTTACAGGTAGAGTTATCTCATCAGACTGTTACAGGTAGAGTTATCTCATCAGACTGTTACAGGTAGAGTTGTCTCATCAGACTGTTACAGGTAGAGTTGTCTCATCAGACTGTTACAGGTAGAGTTGTCTCATCAGACTGTTACAGGTAGAGTTGTCTGATCAGACTGTTACAGGTGGAGATGTCTCATCAGACTGTTACAGGTAGAGTTGTCTCATCAGACTGTTACAGGTAGAGTTGTCTCATCAGACTGCTACAGGTAGAGTAATATCATCAGACTGTTACAGGAAGAATTGTCTCATCAGACTGTTACAGGAAGAGTTGTCTCATCAGACTGTTACAGGTAGTTGTCTCATCAGACTGTTATAGGTAGAGTTTTCTATTCAGACTGTTACAGGTGGAGTTGTCTCATCAGACTGCAACAGGTGGAGTTGTCTATTCAGACTGTTACAGGTAGAGTTCTCTCATCAGACTGTTACAGGTAGAGTTGTCTAATCAAACTGTTACAGGTAGAGTTGTCTCATCAGACTGCTACAGGTAGAGTTGTCTCATCAGACTGCTACAGGTAGAGTTGTCTCATCAGACTGTTACAGGTAGAGTTGTCTCATCAGACTGTTACAGGTAGAGTTGTCTAATCAGACTGCAACTGGTAGAGTTGTCTCATCAGACTGTTACAGGTAGAGGTGTCTAATCAGACTGTTACAGGAAGAGTTGTCTAATTAGACTTTTACAGGAAGAGTTATCTCATCAGACAGCTACAGGTAGAGTTTTCTAATCAGACTGTTACTGGTAGAATTGTCAAATCAGACTGTTATAGGTAGAGTTGTCTCATCATACTGATACAGGTAGAGTTGTCTCATCAGACATAGGTAGAGTTGTCTCATCAGACTGCTACAGGTAGAGTTGTCTCATCAGAGTGCTACAGGTAGAGTTGTCTCATCAGACTGTTACAGGTAGAGTTGTCTAATCAGACTGTTACAGGTAGAGTTATCTCAATAGACTGTTACAGGTAGAGTTATCTCATCAGACCTTTTACAGGTAGAGTTGTCTAATCAGACTGCCTCAGGTAGAGTTGTCTCATCAGACTGCCTCAGGTAGAGTTGTCTCATCAGACTGCTACAGGTAGAGTTGTCTCATCAGACTGCTACAGTTAGAGTTATCTCATCAGACTGTTACAGGAAGATTTGTCTAATCAGACTGTTACAGGTAGAGTTGTCTAATCAGACTGTTACAGGAAGAGATGTCTAATCAGACTGTTACAGGTAGAGTTACCTCATCAGACTGTTACAGGTAGAGTTATCTCATCAGACTGTTACAGGTAGAGTTGTCTAATCAGACTGTTATAGGTAGAGTTGTCTCATCAGAATGCTACTGGTAGAGTTGTCTCATCAGACTGTTACATTTAGAGTTGTCTAATCAGACTGTTACAGGTAGAGTTGTCTAATCAGACTGTTACAGGTGGAGTTGTCTAATCAGACTGTTACTGGTAGAGTTGTCTCATCAGACTGCTACAAGTAGAGTTGTTTCCTCAGACTGTTACAAATAGAGGACTCTAATCAGACTGTTATAAGTAGAGTTGTTTCATCAGACTGCTACAGGTAGAGTTGTCTAATCAGACAGTTACATGTAGAGTTGTCTAATCAGACTGTTATAGGTAGAGTTGTCTCATCATACTGCTACAGGTAGAGGTGTCTCATCAGACCGTTATAGGTAGAGTTGTCTAATCAGACTGTTACAGGTAGAGTTGTCTCATCAGACTGCTACAGGAAGATTTGGCTCATCAGACTGTTACAGGTGGAGATGTCTAATCAGACTGTTATAAGTAGAGTTGTTTCATCAGACTGCTACAGGTAGAGTTGATTCATCAGACTGTTACAAATAGAGGACTCTAATCAGACTGTTATAAGTAGAGTTGTTTCATCAGACTGCTACAGGTTGAGTTGTCTCATCTGACTGTTACAGGTAGAGTTGTCTCATCAGACTGTTACAGGTAGAGTTGTCTAATCAGACTGTTACAGGTAGAGTTGTCTCTTCAGACTGCCTCAGGTAGAGTTGTCTCATCAGACAGTTACAGGAAGAATTGTCTAATCAGACTGTTACAGGAAGAGTTGTCTAATCAGACTGTTACAGGAAGAGTTGGCTCATCAGACTGTTACAGTTGGAGTTGTCTCATCAGACTTCTACAGGTAGAGCTGTCTCATCAGACTGCTACAGGTAGAGTTATCTCATCAGACTGTTACAGGTAGAGTTATCTCATCAGACTGTTACAAGAAGAGTTGTCTAATCAGACTGTTACAGGTAGAGGTGTCTAATTAGACTTTTACAGGAAGAGTTATCTCATCAGACTGCTACAGGGAGAGTTATCTCATCAGACTGTTAAAGGAAGATTTGTCTAATCAGACTGTTACAGGTAGAGTTGTCTCATCAGACTGTTACAGGAAGAGTTGTCTCATCAGACTGTTACAGGAAGAGTTGTCTCATCAGACTGTTACAGGTAGAGTTGTCTCATCAGACTGTTACAGGTAGAGTTGTCTAATCAGACTGTTACAGGTAGAGTTGTCTAATCAGACTGTTACAGGTAGAGTTATCTCATCATACTGCTACAGGTAGAGTTGTCTCATCAGACTGCTAAAGGTAGAGTTGTCTCATCAGACTGTTACAGGTAGAGTTGTCTAATCAGACTGTTACAGGTAGAGTTGTCTCATCAGACTGCTACAGGTAGAGGTGTCTCATCAGACTGTTATAGGTAGAGTTGTCTCATCAGACTGCTACAGGTAGAGTTGTCTCATCAGACTGCTACAGGTAGAGGTGTCTCATCAGACTGTTATAGGTAGAGTTGTCTCATCAGACTGCTACAGGTAGAGTTGTCTCATCAGACTGCTACAGGTAGAGTTGTCTCATCAGACTGTTACAGGTAGAGTTGTCTCATCAGACTGTTACAGGTAGAGTTGTCTCATCAGACTGTTACAGGTAGAGTTGTCTCATCAGACTGTTACAGGTAGAGTTGTCTCATCAGACTGTTACAGGTAGAGTTGTCTCATCAGACTGTTACAGGTAGAGTTGTCTCATCAGACTGTTACAGGTAGAGTTGTCTCATCAGACTGTTACAGGTAGAGTTGTCTCATCAGACTGTTACAGGTAGAGTTGTCTCATCAGACTGTTATAGGTAGAGTTGTCTCATCAGACTGCTACAGGAAGATTTGGCTCATCAGACTGTTACAGGTGGAGATGTCTAATCAGACTGCTACTGGTAGAGTTGTCTCTTCAGACTGCCTCAGGTAGAGTTGTCTCATCAGACTGCTACAGGGAGAGTTATCTCATCAGACTGTTACAAATAGAGGACTCTAATCAGACTGTTATAAGTAGAGTTGTCTAATCAGACTGTTACAGGTAGAGTTGTCTAATCAGACTGTTACAGGTAGAGTTGTCTAATCAGACTGTTACAGGTAGAGTTGTCTCATCAGACTGCCTCAGGTAGAGTTGTCTCATAAGACTGCTACAGGTAGAGTTGTCTCATCAGACTGCTACAGTTAGAGTTATCTCATCAGACTGTTACAGGAAGATTTGTCTAATCAGACTGTTACAGGTAGAGTTGTCTAATCAGACTGTTACAGGAAGAGATGTCTACTCAGACTGCCTCAGGTAGAGTTGTGTCATCAGACTGTTATAGGTAGAGTTGTCTCATCATACTGCTACAGGTAGAGTTGTCTCATCAGACTGTTATAGGTAGAGTTGTCTCATCAGACTGTTATAGGTAGAGTTGTCTCATCATACTGCTACAGGTAGAGTTTTTCTCATCAGACTGCTACAGGTAGAGTTGTCTCATCAGACTGTTACAGGTAGAATTGTCTCATCAGACTGTTACAGGTAGAGTTGTCTCATCAGACTGTTACAGGTAGAGTTGTCTCATCAGACTGTTACAGGTAGAGTTGTCTAATCAGACTGTTACAGGTAGAGTTGTCTCATCAGACTGCCTCAGGTAGAGTTGTCTCATCAGACTGCCTCAGGTAGAGTTGTCTCATCAGACTGCCTCAGGTAGAGTTGTCTCATCAGACTGCTACAGGTAGAGTTGTCTCATCAGACTGCTACAGGTAGAGTTGTCTCATCAGACTGTTATAGGTAGAGTTGTCTCATCATACTGCTACAGGTAGAGTTGTCTCATCAGACTGTTATAGGTAGAGTTGTCTCATCATACTGCTACAGGTAGAGTTGTCTCATCAGACTGTTACAGGTAGAGTTGTCTCATCAGACTGTTATAGGTAGAGTTGTCTCATCAGACTGCTACAGGTAGAGTTGTCTCATCAGACTGCTACAGGTAGAGTTGTCTCATCAGACTGTTACAGGTAGAATTGTCTCATCAGACTGTTACAGGTAGAATTGTCTCATCAGACTGCTACAGGTAGAGTTGTCTCAATCGACTGCTACAGGTAGAGTTGTCTAATCAGACTGTTACATTTAGAGTTGTCTAATCAGACTGTTACAGGTAGAGTTGTCTAATCAGACTGTTACAGGTAGAGTTGTCTAATCAGACTGTTACAGGTAGAGTTGTCTAATCAGACTGTTACAGGTAGAGTTGTCTAATCAGACTGTTACTGGTAGAGTTGTCTCATCAGACTGCTACAAGTAGAGTTGTTTCATCAGACTGTTACAAATAGAGGACTCTAATCAGACTGTTATAAGTAGAGTTGTTTCATCAGACTGCTACAGGTAGAGTTGTCTAATCAAACTGTTACAGGTATAGTTGTCTAATCAAACTGTTACAGGTAGAGTTGTCTCATCAGACTGTTACAGGTAGAGTTGTCTAATCAGACTGTTACAGGCAGAGTTATCTCAATAGACTGTTACAGGTAGAGTTATCTCATCAGACAGTTACAGGTAGAGTTGTCTTATCAGACTGTTACAGGTAGAGTTGTCTCATCAGACTGTTACAGGTAGAGTTGTCTCATCAGACTGCCTCAGGTAGAGTTGTCTCATCAGACTGCTACAGGTAGAGTTGTCTCATCAGACTGCTACAGTTAGAGTTATCTCATCAGACTGTTACAGGAAGATTTGTCTAATCAGACTGTTACAGGTAGAGTTGTCTAATCAGACTGTTACAGGAAGAGATGTCTAATCAGACTGTTACAGGTAGAGTTGGCTCATCAGACTGTTACAGGTGGAGTTGTCTCATCAGACTGTTACAGGTGGAGTTGTCTCATCAGACAGCTACAGGTATAGTTTTCTAATCATGCTGCTACAGGTAGAGTTGTCTCATCAGACTGTTATAGGTAGAGTTGTCTCATCAGACTGCTACAGGTAGAGTTGTCTCATCAGACTGCTACAGGTAGAGTTGTCTCATCAGACTGCTACAGGTAGAGTTGTCTCATCAGACTGCTACAGGTAGAGTTGTCTCATCAGACTGTTACAGGAAGAGTTGTCTCATCAGACTGTTACAGGTAGAGTTGTCTCAATCGACTGCTAAAGGTAGAGTTGTCTAATCAGACTGTTACAAGTAGAGTTGTCTAATCAGACTGTTACAAGTAGAGTTGTCTAATCAGACTGTTACAGGAAGAGTTGTCTAATCAGACTGTTACAGGAAGAGTTGTCTAATCAGACTGTTACAGGAAGAGTTGTCTAATCAGACTGTTACAGGTAGAGCTATTTCATCAGACTGTTACAGGTAGAGCTATCTCATCAGACTGTTACAGGTAGAGTTGTCTCATCAGACTGTTACAGGTAGAGTTGTCTCATCAGACTGTTACATTTAGAGTTGTCTCATCAGACTGTTAAAGGTATAGTTGTCTAATCAGACTGTTACAGGTAGAGTTATCTCATCAGACTGTTATAGGTAGAGTTGTCTCATCAGACTGCTACAGGTGCATTAGCCTGTTACAGTTCACTCACTTGTTTGATATTGGCTGAGACAGAGACAGAGACATTTACATTAATTTATTTTTTTACCTTTATTAAACTAGGCAAGTCAGTTAAGAACAAATTCTTATTTACAATGTTTTCCTAGTAACAGTGGGTTAACTATCTTGTTCAAGGGCAGAACGACAGATTTTTACCTTTTCAGCTTGGGGATTCAATCTAGCAACCTTTCGGTTACTGGCCCAACGCTCTAACCACTAGGCTACCTGCCAAAATGCCTCTACTATAGTAGATCCTTTCTCATATCAAGGTTGGGACATTTACAGTATAATAAACTCATTATTATTGGATGTATTGCTGTATACAGCTTTGTTCTTTTAATAATGTTGCTAGTGCCAGTCAATACAAATATCCCCTTTCATTCGTGTCAATCTCATTTCAATCTAAAGGCCAAGACTAAATTCCTTTGTATGAGTCTCTACTGAATAGTAAGGTTTCTTGTTAAGCAATTTTTCCTGTAGTTTTTTTTGCTCTATTGGCTACAATCCCCTTCTATGAGGATCATGAAATTCAACAGTGACTTAAAATTCTGTGAGTGTGTGGTGTGTGTGTGTGTCAGTGCGTATGTGTAAGCGTGTGCGCACGTGTGTTTGTGCGTGTATATATGTGTGTGTGTGTAACCTTGCCCTGAGGCATTACTATAGTATTATTAGTTGGAACATGTAGCCTTCACCTTTACTCTCGACTCAACGTCCAACATAACACAGACACACTTATAATATACTGCTTCAACTCTCGGTCATTGTCACACCAGCCTTCGCTTAGGCGTTCGGCATCGCCGGCCTTCTAGTAGCTGCCGAACCTACTGCTGGCAAACACCCTTCACTCATTAACCCCGGACTTGTCTCGTCATCATTACACACACCTGGTTCCAATCCCCACTCTATCACTGTGTATATATACTCCATCTGCCATTTGTCTTTGTCGGTCATTGAACTATGGTGCTTAAATAAATTCAGTAGTTCTAAACCTGCGACTGCTTCCTGCCTACTCCTCTCTACACTAGTGACAGAATGACCGACCTAAGAAAACAGGAAGTAGCAGGACATCCCGACCTCTCCGCTGTAGGAGCGAACTTGTGCCTGGAGAGCCTCGGGACTGACATGGACGAGGTACTCTGGACAAGGTGGCCTTGGTGATCTCGGTGCTGACAGGCCTGGCTCTGGAGTGGGCGCACGCTGTCTGGGAGAGGGACGGACCAGAAGTGAGCGCTTCACCCAACTCTTCCATTCCGTCTTCAATCACCCTACAGAGGGCCGAGAGGGAGTTGAGCGTCCCCATCCACGTCAGGGGTCCAGGACAGCGTCGGAGTACGCTCTGGATTTTCGGACAGTGGCTGCGTCCACTGGCTGGACCTCACGCTGAACCAGCTCATCACCATGGCCATCCGCCTGGATAATCTCCTGCGTGCCCGTCGTTGCCTATCCTGGGGGTTTGGGTCTCTCCCAGGAACCTCCAGCTAGACTGAGCCCATGAAGGTGGGCACGACGCACCTTCACCCCTGAGGAACATCAACGCCGCCGTCAACAGGGTCTCTGCTCCTACTGCGCAGAGTCGGACCAACCCTGGAACACTTGTCCCAGAAGGAGAACCGGGCGAGGAAACGACAGGCCGAGGAGCGCTCCTGCACCTTTCCAGGTAGGCGTAGCCTTGCCTTTCTTCTCTCTGTCCACCCAGCCTGTCCTCCTTTCTGTCACCTTCCCAGATAAGCGTGGCCGTGCCTTGCTCCTCTCTGTCCACCCAGCCTGTCCTCCTCCCTGTAACCTTCCATGACTATCCCGGCCCCCCACTGAGTCCTGCCTAAGTGGACTCAGGTGCTGCAGGCAACTTCCTAGACCGGTCAGTGGCCTTATCATTACACATTCCTCTAGTCCCTTTACAACCCCCTATTACAGTCCTTGCCCTAGACAACCGTCCCCTAGGAACAGGACTGTTGCGCCAAACCACGATTCCCATTTCCCTCACAGTTACTCACATCCACAATGCACACACCACTTTCCTCATCTTAGACTCTCCTGCACACCCCGTAGTTTTAGGTTTCCCCTGGCTACAGTTGCATATCCCCAGTATATCGTGGACAGAGCGGAGGTTGTTGGGTTGGTCACAGGAAAGTCAGGGGAGGTGTCTATCTGTGTCAATCTGTGCCACCTCCATGGAAAGTCCGGACCAGGCCACCCACGTCCCTCTCCCGGAGGAAAACCGAGACCTACAGGTGGACTTTTCGAAGACACGTGCCACGTGCCTGCCCCCTCATTGCCCATGGGACTGCACTATCGGCCTACTGTCTGGTTCTGCCATGGAGGCCTATGTCCAGGAGGCGCTGGCCTAAGGATTAATCTGTCTGTCCACCTCTCCGGCCGCCTCCAGCTTATTTTTCATGAAGAAGGGAGGTCTCTGCCCCTGTATCAATTACCGGACACTGAATAAGGCTACTGTTAAATTCAGTTATCCCCTGCCTCTCATACCCACTATGATCGAAACAGATGCACAGTGCTAAGAACTTTACTGAATTGGATTTCCACAGTGCCTACAACCTGGTGGGCATCAGAGAGGGGGATGAATGGAAGACCGCCTTCAGCACCAGCACCGGGCACTACAAATACAGGGTAATGCCCTACGGCCTGACAAATGCACCCTCAGTGTTTCAGTCATTAATTAACAAGGTGTTTAGAGACATGTTTGGTCACCGTGTCTTGGTGGACTCCACTACATGCGAGCAACATGTCTCTCATGTCAGGTCAGTTTTGGAGAGGCTGATGGGGCATCACCGGTACGCCAAGACGGAAAAGTGCCTATTCTTTCAGCAGGCGGTCTCCTTCCTAGGCTATCAGATATCCACTGCGGCAGTGGAGATGGAAGAGCAGAGGGTCAGTGCAGTACGGTCGTGTTCCAGCCAACATCAAGGCGGTGCAGCGCTTCCTTGGTTTTGCCAACTATTTCAGGCACTTCATTAGGGGTTTCAGCACAGTGGTGGCCCCTCCCACCTCCCTCCTGAAGGGAGGTCCTCGACAGCTGCGCTGGACTGGGGAGGCCAACGAAGCCTTCCATACGCTCAAGGAACATTTTACTAACCCACCTGTTCTGGCTCACCCTGACCCGTCTCTGCCCTTCATCGTGGAGGTGGATGCCTCCGAGGTTGGAGTAGGGGCTGTTCTTTCCCAACGCACTGGATCGCCGCCTAAACTCCATCCATGTGCCTTCTACTCACGGAAGCTGTCTCCCGAGGAGTGGAATTACGATGTGGGGGATCGTGAGTTGTTGGCCGTCAAGAAGGCGCTGAAAGCATGGCGGTACTAGCTGGAGGGTGCTAAACACCCATTCCTTGTCTGGATGGACCACAAGAACTGGGAGTACATTCGAGCAGCGAAGAGGCTGAACCCGCGTCAGGCCAGGTGGCCCCTATTCTTCGCCAGTTTTGACTTTACACTCTCCTACCGGCCAGGATCAAAGAACATAAGGCTGATGCGTTGTCCCGGGTGCATGACACAGAGGATCGGAGGGAGAAAGTGACACCCATTATTCACCTGTCCCGCGTTGTGGCTCCTGTTGTGTGGAATGTGGTCTTGGACATCCGTCGAGCCCTGCAACAGAAGCCCTCACCCGCCCACTGTCCCAAGGGGCGTATCTACGTGCCCTCTGATGTGCGGGACCGTCTCCTTGCCTGGGCACACACAGCACCTGTGTCGGGGCACCCGGGTATAGCCCGTACTATCGACTGTCTCTCCGCCAAGTACTGGTGGCCCACCTTGGCCCGGGATGTCCAGGTTTACGTCTCTTCCTGCCCTACCTGCGCACAGAGCAAGACACCTAGACACCTCCCCTATAGAAAACTCCACCTGCTGCAGGTTCCACAATGACCCTGATACCATCTTTCCGTGGACTTTGTCACAGACCTTCCCCCTTGGCGGGGCACACCACTATCTTGGTCATTGTGGACCAGTTTTCCAAAGCCTGGTGATTCCTCTGCTTGGTCTCCCTAAGGCCCTGCAGACCGCGGAGGCTCTCTTCTCTCACGTCTTCCGGCACTACGGGATCCAGGAGGAGAAGTCTGATCATGGTCCTCAGTCACCTCCCATGTCTGGAAGGCCTTCATGGAACGGCTGTGGGTTACGGTCAGCCACACCTCCCGGTACTGTCCCCAATCAAATGGGCATATGGAAAGGGTAAATCAGGAACTGGGTAGGTCCCTTCACAGTTACTGTCAGGAGCGGCCGGGGGAGTGGGCTGCATTTCTGCCTTGGGCAGAATACGCACAAAACTCCCTCCGTCACTCCTCCATATACCTCCCACACTTTCAGTGTGTTTTAGGCTATCAGCCAGCCCTGGCACTCTGGCACCAGAGTCAGATTGAGGTTCCTGCAGTGGGCGGTTGGTTCCGGCATGCCGAGGAGGTATGGAACACTCAGCACACCCGTCTCCAGCTCGTCGTCTTCCTGCAGAAGGAGCAGGCCGATCTTCAGGGTCTGGCTTTCTAAGAAGGACCTGCCCCTCCGCCTGCCCTGCCGGAAGCTGAACCCGCGGTTTGTGGGGCCGTTCAAAGTCCTGAGGAGAGTCAATGAGGTGATGTACAGATTACAGCTCCCTGTCAAATACCGTATCTCACCCTCATTTCACGTATCTCTCCTCAGGCCGGTGGCAGCTGGTCCCTTGGCTAGTGCTGGACCCCACGACGCACCTCCCACTCCCTTGGATGTCGAGGGGGTTCCGGCGTACTCCGTCCATAGCCTGTTGGACTCATGGCATCGTGGGGGGCTTCTCCAGTACCTGGTCAACTGGGAGGGGTACGGTCCCGAAGAGCGGTGCTGGGTTCCGGCGCGGGACCTCCTGGATCATTCTCTCATTTGAGACTTCCACAGGCGTCGTCCCGACCGACCCGCACCGCGTCTGCCAGAGCAGAGCCTCAGAGTGGGCTACTGTCACACCAGACTTTGCTTTGGCTCCCCCTCCTGTCCAGCTCAGGCATTTGGCGTCGCCAGCCTTCTAGTAGCTGCCGAACCTACTGCTGGCAAATGCACTTCACTCATCAACCCCGGACTTGTCTCATCATCATTACACACGTCTGGTTCCAATCCCCACTCTATCACTGTATATATACTCCCTCTGCCATTTGTCTTTGTTGGTCATTGTAAATGTTACTTGTTTTTCCTGAGAGGAACCTCTCCTACTATTTCCTGAGTACTTTATATTTTGCACTTTGGGTTCGCCCTGTGCCTTTTTGTTTATGAAGATATATTTTGAGCACAACAGCATTTGGGTTTCGTCCCGCTTTGATCTATAGTGCTTAAATAAATTCAGTAGTTCTAAACCTGTGACTGCCTCCTGCCTACTCCTCTCTACACTAGTGACAGTCACTGGGAGAAAATAATCTTAGGATATCAAAGTGGAGGTAGGTAATTTATCAAAATGAATTCTTAAATTTTCAGGGCAGTAGAAGAAAATGTAACTTTATAGTCAGCATTGGTGTGTCAAGATAATGGTCAAGATAAAAAGGTGATCTATCAAAGAATGAAGTGAAGTGTAAGATAAGGGCTAGTTGATATCAGTTTCATCTGGGGATAATGTGTGTGCATTATGACTGACCAGGTTTCAAACTTGGCTCATATCCAAAACACAAGCCTGCATTAACCTGTTGAGCTAAAGCCAAGGTAGTAGCTCTAACATGAGTCTTCAGTGGCTGTATGTATCAAGCGTCGCAGTGTAGGATTGTTGCTCTAGGATCAGGTCCATCCCAGTCCATGTAATGTTATTCATTGTGATTTCAAAAGCAAAACTGATCCTAAATCAGCACTCCTACTCTAAGAAGCTTGACACATACAGCCCCAGGTCTCAGGAAAGCTTCCTCACCACAGTCACCAGTCATGTGAGTGTAGTTCACTGAACCAACTCATCTACAGCTGCATACTGTTACTGTTGTTCAGATCCACTGACATGTTGGCCTGGTAACCCTCTGTCATCTGGTGGCTAGACACATCCTTACACATGTAGTATACCCCTACAGACACACACACACAACCCTATTGCCAGAGCTCCTCTGAAACAATGATAGGTTTTTCAGGGTAAAAGATCTGTCTGGCTTCATCACGGAGAGTGTGTCCGAGAACCCAAATAAACATCCACACTGGCCAAGGAGCTACTATCATCACCACTACTACTACTACTACTACTACTACTCTTACTACTACTACTACTATCATCACCAATACTACTACTGCTACTACTACTACTACTACCATCACCACTACTACTACTACTACTATCACTACTACTAATACTACTACTACTACTACCATCATCACTACTTCTACTACTACTACTACTACTATCATCACAACTACTACTACTACTACTACTATCATCACAACTACTACTACCTCTACTACTACTATCATCACCACTACTACAACTACTACTATCATCACCACCACTACTACTATCACTACTACTAATACTACTACTAAAACCATGATCACCACTACAACTATCATCACTACTACTACCACTACTACTACTACTACTATCATCACCACTACTACTACTATCACTACTACTACTATCATCACCACTACTACTACTACTACTACTACTACTAATAATAATAATATCATCACCACTACTACTACTACTACTACTACTATCACAACCACTACAACCACTACTACTACTACTATCATCAACGTCACTACCACTCAGTCATACTACTACCATTATCATCACCACTACTCTACCAATACTACCACTAGCATCACCAATTACTCTACCATCACTCACTCAATTACTACCATCATCACCCACTACTGCTACTATAACTACTACTAATACCACTACTACTATCAACACTAATACTAACGCACTCTACCATCGTCCCACTACCACTACCACTACTACCATCACCACCACCACTACTCACTACTACTGTCACCACTACCACCACTACCACCACCACCATCGTCATCACCACTCACTACTACCATCACTACCACTACCACCACTACCATCGTCAGCGCTAACTACTCTAACAACACTACCACTACCACCATCGTCGCATCACCACCAGCTACCACTACCAACCACTACCATCACAACCGCCAACCACTACTACCACTACAGCACAGCACTACCACTACCATACTACTATCATCACCACACCATCACTACTACCATTATCATCACCACCACCACTTAACAATCACTACTACCACTACTACCATCATCACCGCTACTAACACTACTACTACTACTACAGCAACTACTACTACCTACGCGTCGTCAGCTACTACTCACCGCCACTACTACCACTACCACACCATCACCACTACTACACCATCACCACTACTACCACTACTACCATCAACACCACTACCAACGTACTTTACCACTACTGCACTACCACTACTACCATCATCACCACTACCACTACTACTCAGCACCATCACTACCACCACTACCACTCACCACTACCACCACTACTACCACCACCATCAACCACTACTACCACTACCACTACGTCACTACCATCACAACCTACAACCACTACAACCAGTCGCGGTACTACTACTACAGCAACAACCATCACACCAGCAACACTACCACCATCACCACTACTACACACATCACCACTACTCTACCACTAACAGTCATCACCACCTCACTCTAAAATCACTACTCTATCACTACCATCATCACCACTCACCACCACCATCACCACTACTAATTACTACTACTACATCATCACCAAACCAATAGCACTACTTACTAACTACTAACAATCATCACCACTACCAATAGTACTACTGTCACTATCCATGCTACTACTACCACTACTACTACTACTACCACTACCACTGTCATCACTCACTACAACTACTACTACTACTACTACCATCATCAGCAACTAGCCCACTATAGCACTACTACTACTACTAGCAACTACTACTACTACTACTACGCATCATCAGCAACTACCAATAGTAACACTCTACCATCATCCACCACTGTACCACTACTACTACTCACTACTAACATCATCACCACCACTAATAACAGCACTCTACCATCATCCCACTGCTAATTGAATCACTACTAGGCTGCTACTACTGCAACATCAACCACTACCAACTCGCAACTACTACTCACTCACTTAGCACAGCAACTACCACTACCAGCATCACTACTACTACCACTACTACTACCACTGCAGCATCACCACCACTACGTCGCATCATCAAACCAATTAATACTTAGCTTGCTAAAACCATGATCACCACTGCAACCATCATCGTTTACTTACTACCACTACTACCACTACTACTACTACTGGTAATATCATCACCACCACCACTACTACTACTACTACTATCACAACCACTACCACTACAACTACTACTACTACTACTACTACTATCAGCACTACTACTACTATCACTACTACTACTATTATCGTCACCACCAACTCTACCACTACTACCATCAATCACCCACTACTCTACTATCACTCACGCATTACTACCATCATCAACACTACTACCATCTCTACTCCACTACTAATACCACTACTACCACTTCATCATCACCACCACTACTGGTGCTACTACCATCGTCACCACCACTTACTACTACCACTGTCAACACTACCACCACCACTACTACTGCTACCATCACTCGCTTACTACTACTACCACTACTACTACATCATCACCACTACTACTACCACTACCACTACTACCACCATCGTCACTACGCTGCTACCACACTACCACTACCAGCTACCACTGCTGTCACAAACCACTACCACCACAACTAGCTACTACTACTACTACTAATCATCTGCCGCTACTACTACGCATTACTCACTACCATTATCATCACCCACTACTCTAAAAATCACTCACTTCATTAATACCATCATCACCACTCACCACTACTGTCATCACCACTACCAATACTACTCTAATCGTCATCACCACTCACTACTACCACCACTACCAGCAACATCGTCACCAGCTCAATACCACTACCACCGTCAGCACTCACTACTCCACCACTACCACAGCAGCTACTAATTACCAATCGTCA
Source organism: Brachymystax lenok tsinlingensis (assembly GCA_030435695.1). Lineage (NCBI taxonomy): Eukaryota > Metazoa > Chordata > Actinopteri > Salmoniformes > Salmonidae > Brachymystax > Brachymystax lenok. The sequence goes on along the minus strand of CM059800.1, from coordinate 23,160,586 downwards.
TCACAGCAGCACCACTAGCTGCACTAACATCATCACCACCACTACCACTACTACCACCACCACTACCACCACTACTCATCATCACCACTAACGCTCACTACCATCACCACCACTACTACAACTACTACCATCATCACCAACCACTCACTACCACTACATCATCACCACTACTACCAGCTGCACAATCACAACAACACTACGCACTACAACTACCACTACCAGCTACCACCATCAAAGCACCACTACCACCATCACCACTACTACAACATCAAGTCACCAACACTCTACCACTACCACCATCATCACCACTACTCTAATATCACTCACTATGATTACCACTCATCATCACCACTACCACCACTCACCACTACCTAATACTACTAACCACTACCATCGTCACCACTTGCTAACAATACCACGTCTGTACCATCACCACCACCACTACCACCATCAATCACCAACAATTACCACCACCAGCACTACCACCACCATCATCACCACCACCAGCAGCAATCACTACCACTTCACTACCACCACCACCACTACCACTAGCAGCATCAACTACTACTACTAGCACTACTACTCACCACTAATCATCGCCCATAATACTTAACACTACAGCACTATCGTCACCAATACTTAACGAACATACTACTACCATCACCACCACAGCCAACTACCACTACTACCATCCATCACAACAACTACCACTACAACACCACTACTACTACTACCTGGTACGCATCATCACCAACTACTACTACCACTCATCGTAATACTACTACCACTACCATCATCACCAACTACTACCACTCTAATGAGCAACAACCAACATCACAATTACTACCACTACTACTACCACTACTAACTTACCACTAACCACTGTACCACTACCATTTGCTGATCACCAGCAACAGCAGCATCATCACCACTACTCACTACCATCATCACTACTACCACCACTACTACTTAACAATCATCAACACTGCTACCACTACTACCACTACCACACTACCACAACTATGGATCACCGACTACCACTACTACCACCATATCGTCACCACCACCACTACTACACTACCATCACCATGCACCAACAACAGCTGCCATCATCGGCACCACAGCAACCACTACCAGCAACTACCAGCACCGCTACTAAGCCATTTTCATCACCACCACTACTACCAATACCATCGCCACTCACTACCACTAATTACCATCACCACCACCACTACTCACTACTACGACTCATTATCACCACCACTACTACCACTACTGCTGCTGCTACTATTACCATCACCCACTACTACTACTGCTATTAATACTACTCAACAACACCATCACCACCACCACTGCAATACTTATACAACCACTATGTTACTACTGCTACTACTACTACCATCACCACAACGACTGCAATTCGTTACTGTTGCTACCATGACTACTGACTACTACCGCTACTACTGTTGCTCGACACTACCACTACTACCACTACTACTATTACTACTACTATGACTACTGCTGCTACTACCACTACTACTATTACTACTACTTCGACTACTACAACTACTCCCTACATTGACCAAGTTTTTCTTGATGGCCATTTTGAGAACAAGTTCTCATTTACAACTATGACTGTTTACATCTACTACCATCATCACCACTACTACTACTATCACTACTACTACTACTACTATCATCACTACTACTACTACTACTACTACTACTACCATTACTATCATCACCACTACTACTACTGCTACTTCTACTACTATCACCACCACTACGACTACTACTACTACTACTACTACTACTATCACTATCATCACCACTACTACTACTATCACCACTACTACTACTATCATCACCACTACTGCTACTACTACTACCATCATCACCACTTTTACTACTATCACTACTACTACTACAACTATCATCACTACTACTACTACTACTACCATTACTATCATCACCATTACTACTACTTCACCTACTACTACTATTATCATCACCACTACTTCTACTACTACTACCATCATCACCACTACTACTACTATCACTACTACTACTACTACTATCATCACCACTACTACTACTATCACTACTACTAATACTACTACTACTACTACTACTATCATCACCACTACTACTATCACTACTACTACTACTACTTCTACTACCACTACTACCATAATCACCACCTCAGCACCACTACTATCATCATCACCACTAGCACCATTACAACCACTACCATTACTACCATCATCACCACCACTACTACTATCACTACTACGTACTGCTGCCATCATCACCACCAATACCAATACTACTACCATCATCACCACTACTAGCAACCTTTACTACTACCATCAACCACCACTACCACTACCACGTCACCACTAACTACCACACAACCATCATCAGCGCTGCGCCAACCACTACCACCATACTACTACCACACGCTACCACCACTCACTACCACTACCACTACCAACTACCATCATCACCACCACCACCACCATCACTACCACCACTACCATCACCACCACAACTACCACTACCATCATCACCACTACCACCATTACTACCATCAGTCACCGCTACTCACCAACATCACCACTCACCGCTAATCATCACCACCAATGACCAATACTGGTGCTACCAACGTCATCACCACCGCCAACCACTACCACCATCAATACTACTACCACAACCAGCCACTAACCACCGTCGTCCACCAACCAGCTACCATCACTACTACTACCATCATCACTACCACTAACCATCAACACCACTAACTACCACTACTACCACCACTACCACTGCCATCGTCACTAGCTACTAATACCACCACTACCATCACCACCACTACCAAAAACCATTACCAACTACCATCAATCACGCTTACCACTGATTAATACCACTACCACCACTGCCACTACCACTACAACCACCACTACCATCATCACCATGGCCAACCACCAATTACCATCATTCCCAAGCAACCACCACTACCATCATCACGCACCACAGCACCATCACCACGCCAGCAACCAATCATCACCACCACTACTACCATCACACCACTACCATCAACACCACCACAACCACTAACCATCGTCACCACTACCACCATCGTCAGCAGCATCATCACCACTACCACCACTACATCACCACGTCGCTAATCATCATCACCACATCACCAATACTACTACCATCATCACCACTACAACTACTAACCATCATTACTACTACTACAACCACTACTACCACCGTCAATCACGCACCACTACCACTATCACCACTACTACAGTCATCACCACTACTACTACCATCGTCACCACTACTACTACTGCCATCATCATGCCAATTACTACCACCATCACCACTACTACGCGGCTAACAATCAGTCACCAATGATTACCACACTACTCACTACCATTATCATCAACCACCACTCGTACCACTACCACCATCAACACCACTACTAATACTCTACCACTACCACTAGCATCATCACAACCACCACTACTACCACCACTACTTTACCACCATACCATCAACAACCCCCACTACCACTGCAATCATCATCGTAACACCACCACTACCACTACACTCTACCACTACCTGTCATCACCACTACCACTACCATCACTACTACCACTCACTACCATCATCACCACTAGCTACTACCACTACTACCATCCATCACCAACCACTACCACTACTACTACCACTAACCAATACCACCACTGCACCATCAGCACTCACTGCTACCATCATCACCAATACCACCATTACTACTACTACCACTACCACGTGCTGCTATCATCACCACTACTCTGCTGCTACCACTACCATCATCACCACTACTGCTGCTGCTCTACAACACTACTTGTATCATCACAACAACCACTACTGCTACTGCACCACTGCTGCTCATCACCCACTACCACTGCCAACAGTCATCATCGTCACTACCACTACTACTACTACTGCTGCACCATTATCGTTACCACTACTGCTGCTGCTGCATGTTTTCGTCCACTACTACTAAGCTGCTACCATCGCTACTGCTACTCGTTACTAATATCACCACCACACTACAACCACACGACTTTACCATCACCACCACTCACTACTACTATTACTACTATTACCATCACCACCACTACCACTACTACCACTACTACTATACTCACTATTACTACCACCATCACCACCACCACTACTACCACTCTATACCACTACTGCTTATACCACTACTACTACTACTACTGCTACCACAACGACTGCACTACTATTACTACTACTATGACTACTACGACTACTACCACTACTACTATTGCTACGACTACTACTACTCCTACCACTACTACTATTACTACTATTACGACTACTGCTACTACTACCACTACTACTATTACTACTACTTCGACTACTACAACTACTCCCTACATTGACCACGTTTGTCTTGATGGCCATTTTATTTTATTTTTTTAATTTCACCTTTGTTTAACCAGGTAGGCCAGTTGAGAACAAGTTCTCATTTACAACTATGACTGTCCAAGATAAAGCAAAGCCGTGCGACAAAAACAACAACACAGAGTTACACATAAACAAACGTACAGTCAATAACACAATAATGAGACACAACTGATACACTCCCACTGTTGTCAATGCAGTGTACTACATTGGCCATCCAAGCAGCATGTTAGTGAGGCAGCAACATGCAAGGCTGGTGTCTTTAGAACTTTCCATACAATTTGAGTCTATTTCCAAGAACAACCTGGTAATGGGTGTACTAAGGTAGATGCTAGGAGTCTAGGTAGCTGTGCAGTATACCACACCTCTTCATGTTATGCACGTGTCTCCTGTTTCACTGGTCAGGTTAAGAATGGCCCATTCATTCATGCAGTCTGCTTGGCTTTCATGTGGCTCTGAAACACGGACCAGGCAAATATTCATAACATCCCATGTTAACAGAGCCAGTCTGTGTGTGCTCCAGCCCTCCAACGTGCAGGCTCACGCACGGTGCTCACGCACGACCAGGGAAATAATCAGGAATGGCACCCCACCTCTGGCTTTGAAAAAGGTTAGCCAGCTACCATTCCCCCATCAACTCTGAAGGCTTACAACAATAATGCACACACGTGTGTGTGTCCGCGTACACACACACACTCCCCATTCTTCTATCACCAGTACCGTTGAGTATGAGAGCTTTACATAAATAAACCCAGATCTTTTCCGGTAGCTCCAGTTACATGGGGAGGATAGAGGGGGTTAAAGGGCTGGAAGATGGTTTGATTTAGATATAGTTGGAAAGGGGTGAGGAAGGAGAGTATTGTTCACATAGATGGTATTTTGGGGACCAAGGGAAGTATTGCTTATACAGTGCATTCGGAAAGTATTCAGACCCTTTGACTTTTTCCACATTTTGTTATGTTACAGCCTTATTCTAAAATGGATTAAATAAAAAATGTTCCTCACCAATATACACACAATACCCCATAATGACTAAGCGAAAACAGGTTTCTTAGAAAAGTATATAAAAAAAACTGAAATACATTATTTACATGAGTATTCAGACCCTTTACTATGAGACTCAAAATTGAGCTCAGGTCCACCCTGTTTCCATTGATCATTCTTGAGATGTAACTACAACTTGATTGGAGTCCACCTGTGGTAAATTCAAGTGATTAGATATGATTTGTCAAAGTCAAAGTCAAAGTCACCATTATTAGTCAGTTGTACAACCGAATGCCTTCAACTGAAATGTGTCTTCCGCATTTAACCCAACCCCTCTGAATCAGAGAGGTGCGGGGGGCTGCCTTTAATCGACATCCACGTCTTCGGCGCCCGGGGAACAGTGGGTTAACTGCCTTGTTCAGGGGCAGAACGACAGATTTTTACCTTGTCAGCTCGGGGATTCAAACTTGCAACCCTCCGGTTACAAGTCCAACGCTCTAACCACTAGGCACACACCTGTCTATATAAGGTCCCATAGTTGACAGCGCATGTCAGAGCAAAAGACAAGCCATGATGTTGAAGGAATTGCCCGTAGAGCTTCGAGACAAGATTGTGTCGAGGGACAGACCTGGGGAAGGTTACCAAAACATTTCTGCAGCATTGAAGGTCCCCAAGAATATATTGGTCTCCAACATTCTTAAATGGAAGAAGTTTGTAACCACCAAGACTCTTCCTACACCCGGCCGCCCAGCCAAACTGAGCAATCGGGGGAGAAAGGCCTTTGTCAGGGAGGTGACTAAGAACCTGATGGTCACACTGACAGAGCTTCAGAGGCCCTCTGTGGAGATGGGAGAACCTTCCAGAAGGACTACCATCTCTGCAGCACTCCACCTATCAGGACTTTATGGTAGAGTGGCCAGCTGGAAGCCACTCCTCAGTAAAATACACATGACAGCCCGCTTACAGTTTGCCAAAAGGCACCTAAAGACTCTCAGACCATGAGAAATAAGATTATCTGGTCTGATGAAACCAAGATTGAACTCTTTGGCCTGAATGCCAAGCGTCACATCTGGAGGAAACTTGGCACCATCCCTACGGTGATTGGATCTGCAGAGAAGAATGGGAGAAACTCCCCAAATACAGGTGTTCCAAGGTTGTAGCGTCATACCCAAGACTCAAGGCTGTAATCGCTGCCAAAGGTGCTTCAACAAATACTGAGTAAAGCGTCTGAATACTTATGTAAATGTGATATTTCAGGTTTTTATTTTTAATACATTTGCAAAAATGTCGAAAAACCTGTTTTTGCTTCGTCATTATGGGGTATTATGTGTAGATTGATGAGGGAAATAAACGATTTGGAATAGAATAAGTCTATAACGTAACAAAATGTGGGAAAAGAATGCACTGCATATAGTTTTAGGGGATTGGCAGCTGTACAGTGATAAATGATGTCCCAGCTGTTGTAGTGACTTTCCTCTCTGTGTGTGTCCATGCATTTTATTAATGTCAATGAATATTAAGCCTATTCAGACATCCATAACTACATAATTATATTGTATCCTGTCATTAATTTGATCCATCCATTTTCATACATTTGAACATCTGCTTTAACAGCTGCCAAACACTTCTGGTTGGTTGCTTTCTTTGGATGATTATAATAAGCTTAGGCCGCTCTAATGCTAGTTGATGCTTCTTCTTAGCTCTAAGGGCATTTCTGAAAACAACTACTATGTTAAACTTAAACGTATGATACAAACTAAGGAATATTGGGATGTTTGCTCCAGGTAGAAGTTTTCTTTTTCTAAAATGTTGCCCATAGGCATAGATCTAGGATCAGTTTAACTATTTCCGACAAAACTGACCTAAGATCAGAATCAAGGGGTACCCAGATAGCACATAACGTTCTGAGAACCATATGTATCTTAGAGCTTGGTGAAAGCGTGGTTGTCCTATTATTATTTTGCATACAACCTTCCCACATATTTCTGGGAATGGTGCAGGATAGTTGCTTGGCAATGGAACATTCTTAGCACGTTTACAGAACTTGACAAGAAAACTTTACTTTCTTGGTATTTCATTACTTTAACATGCTTACATTTAATAAAATTTTTGTTAATGTTCTATGAACATTCTCCAATTGGTTTGACATTGGGAATGTTCTCAATTAGTTCAGAGAACGTTAAGAAACAACCTTCTTTTGTGGGAATTTCAGTACTTCAACATAACATTTCCTACAGGTTTCCTTGTGGTTCTATTTAAAGTCATGTTCTCAAATTGTTCTGAGAACGTTAAGAAAACTTTCCATAAAAAACATAAGAAAACTTTAGTAGCGTTCTAAGAATGTTATTTGAAAGGGAGTGGCTCGTAATCCGTGACCGGATCTTTTATTTCTGAGGCTTCATGTCCGTGAGTGAGCAAATTCTCGCAGTATATCGCAGAAATTTGATTCCATGTCAAAACCGGATTAGATTCATAGCTAGTTAAATCAGAGTTCATTGCCAAAAATAGGAAATTCACATAGTCCAAAAAAATAAACAGTGAAGTTCAAGAAGAGTTAAAATATTTACCAAATAAATAAAAGCAAAAAAATATAAAAAGTAACACAATAACATAACAATAACGAGGCTATATACAGGGGGTACCGGTACCGAGTCAATGTGCGGGGGTACAGGTTAGAGGTAATTTGTAGGTAGGGGTGAAGGTAGGTAAAGTGACTATGCATAGAAAATAAACAGCGAGTAGCAGCAGTGTACAAAACAAATGGAGGTGGGGGGGAGGGTCAATGTAACATTTGATTAATTGTTCTGCAGTCTTATGGCTTGGGGGTAGAAGTTGTTAAGGAGCCTTTTGGTCCTAGACTTGGCGCTCCGGTACCGTTTGCAGTGCGGTAGCAGAGAAAACAGTCATTGACTGGTGACTGGAGTCTGACAATTTTATGGGCTTTCCTCTGTACACGAATTGGAATGGATCTAGGGTATCCGGGAGGATGCTGTTGATGTGAGCCATGACCAGCCTTTCAATGAACTTCATGGCCACAGACGTGAGTGCTACAGGGCGGTAATCATTTAGGAAGGTTATGGTGGTCTGCTTGAAACATGTAGGTATTACAGACTCAGTCAGGGAGAGGTTGAAAATGTCAGTGAAGACACTTTCCAGTTTGTCAGCGCATGCTTTGAGTACATGTCCTGGTGATCCATCTGGCCCCACAGCTTTGTGAATGTTGACCTGTTTAAAGGTCTTGCTCACATCCGCTACCAAGAGCGTTATCACACACTCAAAACCAGTATGGAGCGGACTGAATACGCCGGGGCCACCTCGATGTCCAGAGGGGGCGGAGGGACCTCCCGCACCTCCAAACTCCTGGAGTGGACCAGCCACCGCTGTCCTCAGGAGAGACACATGGAACGAGGGGTTAATACGGTAATCGGGGGGAAGCTGTAACTGGTAACTGACCTCGTTCAGTCTCCTCAGGACTTTAAATGGCCCCACAAACCGCGGGCCCAGCTTCCGGCAGGGCAGGCGGAGGGGCAGGTTTCGGGTCGAGAGCCAGACCTCACTGCGGTGACGGTCTGCACTGATTTTCTGGCACAGCACGGCCTGCTGGAGGTGAACATGAGCGGCATCCCATGTCTCTTCCGCGCGCCTGAACCAGTCGTCCATTGCAGGAGCCTCGGTCTGACTCTGATGCCAAGGCGCCAGAACCGGCTGGTACCCCAATACACACTGGAAGGGGGAGAGGTTAGTGGAGGAGTGGCGAAGCGAGTTCTGAGCCATCTCTGCCCAGGGCATGAACGCCGCCCACTACCCCGGCCGGTCCTGGCAATACAACCTCAGAAACCTACCCACATCCTGGTTCACTCTCTCCACCTGCTCGTTACTCTCAGGGTGAAAACCAGAGGTAAGGCTGATCGAGACCCCCAGACGTTCCATGAACGCCTTCCAGACCCTCGAAGTGAACTGGGGACCCCGATCAGACACTATATCCTCAGGAACCCCGTAGCTGGAAGACGTGTGTGAACATGGCCTAACGGGTGGACAGTTGCCAGGTATAGCTCCAGCTGTAGCAGGAACCCCTGGCAGGGTGCAGCCCTCCCCTCGTACTCCCGGGGAAGGGTGAGACGATTCCCACTGGATGTAAGAATGCTGTTCATCGACTACAGCTCAGCATTTAACACCATAGTACCCTCAAAACTAGTACCCACCATAGTACCCTCAAAACCCTTAAGCTCGAGACCCTAGGTCAGGAAAATAACCTCTCACTCAACGTCAACAAAACTAAGGAGATGATCGTGGACTTCAGGAAACAGCAGAGGGAGCACCCCCCTATCCACATCGACAGGACAGTAGTGGAGAAGGTGGAAAGTTTTAAGATCCTCGGCGTACACATCACGGACAAACTAAAATGGTCCACCCACACAGACAATGCGGTGAAGAAGGCGCAACAGGAGGCTGAAGAAATTCAGCTTCTACAGATGCACAATCGAGAGCATCCTGTCGGGCTGTATCACCGCCTGGTACGGCAACTGCTCCGCCCACAGCCATAAGGCTCTCCAGAGGGTAGTGAGGACTGCACAACGCATCACCGGGGGTAAACTACCTGCCCTCCAGGACACCTACACCACCCGATGCCACAGTAAGGCCAAAAAGATCATCAAGGACAACAACCACCCGAGCCACTGCCTGTTCACCCCGCTATCATCCAGAAGGCGAGGTCAGTACAGGTGCATCAAAGCTGGGACCGAGAGACTGAAAAACAGCTTCTATCTCAAGGACATCAGACTGTTAAACACCCACCACTAACATTGAGTGGCTGCTGCCAACATACTTACTTAAATCTCTAGCTACTTTCAATATTAGGAATTGGATATAACAAATGTATCACTAGCCACTTTAAACAATTTTGTATATAATGTTTACATATCCGACATTACTCATATCAAATGTATACACTGTACAATCTACTGCATCTTGCCTATGCCGTTCGGCCATCGACTCAAATCTCTAGCCACTTTAATAATTAAAAAGTGGATGTAATATATGTTTCACTAGCCACTTTAAACGATGCCATTTATATAATGTTTACATATCCTACACTACACTTCTCACATGTATATACTGTACTATATACCATCTACTGCATCTTGCCTATGCCGGTCAGCCATCGCTCATCCATATATTTATATGTACATACTCGTATTCATTCCTTTACACTTGTGTGTATAAGGTAGTTGCTGTGAAATTGTTAGATTACTTGTTAGATACTACTGCATGGTCGGAACTAGAAGCACAAGCATTTCGCTACACTCGCATTAACATCTGCTAACCATGTGCATGTGACAAATAAAAATTGATTTGATTTGGATGGCAGGAAGCTTGGCTCCAGTGATGTAGTGGGCCGTACTCACTACCCTCTGGAGCACCTTACAGTCGGATGCTGAGCAGTTGCCTTGCCAAGCTGTAATGCAATCATTCAGGATGCTTTCGATGGTGCAACTGTGGCCTTGTGATTGTCTTACTCACATCAGCTATGGAGAGTGTGCTCACACAGTCATCCTCATGTATGGTTCAGTGTTGTTTGCCTCGAAGCAATTTTTTTTCCTCATTTTGCCTGTCATAGTTGAAGTGTACCTATGATGAAAATTACAGGCCTCTCTCATCTTTTTAAGTGAGAGAACTTGCACAATTGGTGGCTGACTAAATACTTTTTTGCCCCACTGTAGCTATGAGTGAGAATGTTGTAAACTGTAAATTAGCTAGCTAGATGTGCCATCTCCATTACCTATACATCTTGCTATCGCATAAAAAATGCATATGACAAAAATCTCTCAATACATTGCATATTTTTTTGATAATAACCGAGAAGTCAGTGTTTGGAGGATATATTGCCACGGGTGTTGTTAGGAAGTTGAGAGACGGCAGACCGTGCCAATATATCCTCCAAACACCGGCTTCAAGGGCACTATCACTTTTATACAATGGCTTACCAATATATTCAAATAATGATTGACATGTTTTTATAACATTTGTTATTTTGATTAATTTATTCATACTATTTTATCCTTCCAGAAGATATAGTCCCAACACAAAGCCCAAGCCGGCTGGTCGTTGGTTATATTATCGGTTTGGTTGCCAGAGACGCAACCCAGTAGCTCTGTTTTTTTTCTGTATACAGTATGGACGTGACCCAGTCGTTCGTTCTAAGTGTTCCATTGCCATACTGGCTGGCAAAGTTCTTATCCCTTGCTTGCTAGTTAGCCAACTACGGCTAATGTACAGTCACGTCAAAAAGTGCAGCCAGAATAACAGCAAAGTAGCTGCATTTACATTTGTTTAAGGTGTTTTCTAGTGACATTTATTTGGATACATCCATAACAATGAGCTAACGAGGCGCGAGTTCGCCTGGCATAGAAAACGTGCTCACTCGTCAGGACAATGTTGTTCAGAGGAGATAGCCAACAACACAGCTAACACAATCACTTCAAACTGAAGCTGTAAAGACTGCAAACTAGCTGCACTTTGTTTAGTTTGACCTTTTTTCAATTTACATTTCTTTGTTTATATCCATAAAAATTACGCCAGCTGATTCATGATTTTGACTGGCTGAGAAACGCTGCCAGTCGTCCCAACGACATGTTCATTACTGTGGGACAGCTGGAGATAGAATTGGAATATTGAAAAATGTTGAAAATGTCGGAGAGTCAGACAGCAAGGTTTATACAAATCTCCGCTGTTGAAAACTAAATGTTAGTCTAAAAGAAATGTGAGATAATGTCTAGATGCTTTTTATAGTGAAGCTCAAGTTTATAAATAGCATAGCTGGGTTGATGAGACAGTGGATTGCACAGTCAGATGGAACAGAGTAAATAGGCATTTTAACACTACAGATTTGGCCAGTGGTAACTTGTGGAATAGACACCACCTGGAAATGCAGTTTTAACCAATCAGCATTCAGGATTAGACACACCCGTTGATAATAGTTCACATTTTCTCTGACATTTGGCTTGTAGTTCTTGCACAGGAAAGAAGTAGACACTGTTTTCAGAGAACCACCAGATCACAACAAAAGTGAACAGTGAGCGGGAGATAAAGATGATGGTTATGGAGAAATCAACCACACAACCACTAGATGTCATCGTATACCGACATATCAAATTGATTTCAACAGTACTTGATAGAGTCCACTAAAATCAAATCAGATGTTATTCGTGACATGCTTTGTAAACAACGGGTGGAGAGTAGTTTTTAGGATGATGCCAAACAACGTCTGAGCCAGGAGTAAAATCAACTCATAAAAGTTTGCCTCAGCTGGTAATCACGACAGTTTGGTACCGCAAAGGAAGAATAGTGATGACGCTCAATGACATTGTTGCAAATGATGGGGAATAACCTATCGTGATGAGGCATCAACAGTTGTGCATGCTTCAGTCAAAAACTGTGAATGTGACTGTACATCAAATATTGCAATGGTAAAACGTTTGATATCATTTTTGCCTGACACGATCACTAATTCTTTGCTAATATGTTGGCATGCATAAAGTTCGTTTTTTTACCAATTCTAATGGTTGTTAAAAGCACAATTTGTATAATATTAGCATTATATCAACACACTCCTCACTCCCGTTTAACAACTATAAATCACTTTGGCAGAGTTCGAATCAAATCACTTGCATAAAACGTTTGAAACGTCTATCTATCATTTTCATCAAACACAGTCAAAGTTTAACATGGGCCCTAGATGCCTTCAATTGGCCAACTTATTTTTATGTGTTATTGTGCACCAAAGGCCTAACTTGAAACTACATGATGTAGGTTAATTAAATACACTATGTGGTTATAAGTATTTAGGCTTATCATGTGAAATATAGGTCATGTGAAATCATTTTCAAAAGAACAAGAGATATTGTTGCATGTAGGTCCAGATTATTTATGGATTGATCACATAGAACTATCAAAACATTCTTTCAACAACTCCAAAGCAGTTGATTGTGGCGCAGGAACCACTGACTCACTGCTTTTTTTCTACTGTCAAGACACCTGCTGGCAACTCTTAACTGGTTAGATCCCCTCATGAGCTGTTCTAAATATCTGTCGACTATGTGGGTCTCTTATGACTAAAGGCTTCATGTACAGCTTAAATGCCTCTATTCTCAGCACTTACGCCAAATGTTCTACTCTGAGGCGCTTTGTGGATACGGGCCATTGGTCCCTATCCACAAAGCATCTCAGAAAATGTACTAGGAATCCTTTTTTAAGACTTAAAAAACGTACACAGGAAAGATTGTGAAGATGCTCAGTAGGCAGGTTTCCATTGACCCAGGTTTATTAGACAAAAGCAATGACGCAATTTTTTTTTTATTGAGACGTGTAATGGAAACGGCAGATATATGATACATTTTCTAAAGATCGACACCATTTTTAACCATTCGAAAGGGGTGGATTTTCTTCTGTCTATCTTTCTTTATTGCGACAAATGAGGATGGAAACAGGCCTGGACGCTGTCACGTCCAGGCCTGGGTTAGCAGGCTGGTGTTTAGTTTGTCTTTAGTTTAGGAGGGTTTTGTGTTCTAGGTTGTGTATTTCTATGTTGGGGAAATGGTTCCCAATTAGAGGCAGCTGATTGTCGTTGCAAAAGAGCCAGGATTTCTGGACATGGGAGGAAATCCTGGCTGGCGAGGGACCCTGGAGGAAGTCTGAGGAGCATCGTCGTCCCAGGGAGGAGATGGAGGCAGCGACGGCAGAGCGGTGCTAGTATGAGGAAAAATATGCTGGAACACGTCTGGCGAGGAAGCCCGAGAGGCAGCCCCCAAAAATGTTTTGAGGGGGCACACGGGGAGTTTGGCTGGTGCAGTTTGGAGACCTGAGCAAACTCCTCACGCTTTCCAGAGGGAGCGTCGCACTGGTAAGACACCGTGTTATGCGGTGAAGCGCACAATGTCTCCAGTGCGTGTTCACAGCCCGGTGCGCGACTTGCCAGCTCCTCGCATCTGTCGTGCTAGGGGGAGTTGGCAGCCAGGAAAGAGGGTGTTGGCTCAGCGCCCCTGGTCTCCGGTGTGCCTCTTTGGGCCTGGATATCTTGCGCCGGCTCTGCGTGCGGTGTCTCCGGTTCGTGCCCACAGCCCGGTGCGCGACATTCCAGCTCCCCTCATCTGTGAGGCCAGGGTGAGAGTGCAGCCTGGAAGAATGGTGCCGGCTCTGTGTGCTAGGTCTCCAGTGCGCCTACTTGGACCTAAATATCCTGCGCCGGCTCTGCGTGCGGTGTCTCCGGTTCGCGCCCACAGCCCGGTGCGCGACATTCCAGCTCCCCTCATCTGTGAGGCTAGGGTGAGTGTGCAACTGAGACATCCTTCCCTAACTCAACTCTCACTTCCTTTCTGTCCCGTTCCAGTGACCTTTTAAACTTTGTTGATACAAAATCCTCATCGTCTACACTATGGGTCAAGTTACCACCTTCTGCCTTCTCGGGTAGGTCATGGTGTATTAGGAATATGGCTCCCACAATCAGACAGCTCAGACCGATCAGCACTCCTGTAAAGCCCCACCCCTTCCCAGAGAACATATCATCAGCTAAAGGCCAACCCATACCCCACTTTGAAGAACTCCCACAGTGAGGAAAGGTGTCCTGACACCAATCTTCGTTGAGAGTTAACCCCCGACCCCTTTTAGTTCTCAGATCTATCTCTCCTAACTCTGTGTTTGTTCAACCGTGGTGGCAGGGTTTACCCTTTTGCAATGTATAATATGGACCCAGGTGGATCTCTCCGCAATTCTTACGGTGAAGGCTGTCACCAACAGGACCTTCCCAAAGTAAAGGTGGAGGGGTTCAGAGTAGTACATCTCTCAATAGTCAAATTTGGCATGTCTAACAATATAATCATACAAGACACAAAGGCCTAGCCTGAGCCACCTTATCCAAACGAGAGGAGTGATAAGCCACTGGCTTATTCTTCCCCCCCTGTTTCTAGGTCAAAACTGACGTCATGAACCCCTCCCTACAGTCAACAGTCTGAGTAAACGGACGGTCATATCTAGGGAATGCCAAACAATGTCTATATCCTCATAAACGGTTCTTCTGCCTCTGAGTTCCAAATTATTTTATCATGGGCGGCCATTGTCTGCCCATAGATAAGGTCAACTGGGAAAATTAAATACATCCCTCAACCTTTCCAAATACTGACTGACTGTCTGTCTCACTGTCTCCCTGTTTCCAGTCGTAGATTTTAGAAAAATTCTGCATGTCAATGGCAATCTCTATGATTATTACCTAGCTGATTAAGTTTGCCTCGGTACTCTCCATCTACAGCCCGCTGTAAAACAATTATGTTCCCTTGTCTAACTGCACGTTCTAGCTCACGTGTGCTGTGCGTGCCGTGGGTCCAGCACATCCTGTCCCTGTTTCATGCACCAGGAACCCTGTGCGCGTCATGGGCCCAGCACGTCCTGTCCCTGTTCCACGCACCAGGATCCCTGTGCACGTCGTGGGTCCAGCACGTCCTGTCCCTGTTTCACGCTCCAGGATCCCTGTGGCGTGTCGTGGGCCCAGCACGTCCTGTCCCTGTTCCACGCACCAGGATCCCAGTGAGTATCGTGAGCCCAGCACGGCCTTTTCCCGCTCCCCGCACCAGAGTCCCAGTGCGCATCGTGAGCCCAGCCCGGCCTGTTCCCGCTCCCCGCACCAGAGTCCCAGTGCGCATCGTGAGCCCAGCACGGCCTGTTCCCGCTCCCCGCACCAGACTCTCAGTGCGCATAGTGAGCCCAGCACGGCCTGTTCCCGCTCCCCGCACCAGTTTTCCAGTGCGCATCGTGAGGCCAGCATGGCCTGTTCCTGCTCCACGCACCAGTGCGCATCGTGAGCCCAGCACGGCCCGTTCCCGCTCCCCGCACCAGAGTCCCAGTGCGCTTCGTGAGTCCAGCACGGCCCGTTCCTGCTCCTCGCACCAGAGTCCCAGTGCGCATCGTGAGCCCAGCACGGCCTGTTCCGCCCCGCACCAGAGTCCCAGTGCGCATCGTGAGCCCAGCCCGGCCTGTTCCCGCTCCCCGCACCAGAGTCCCAGTGCGCATCGTGAGCCCAGCACGGCCTGTTCCCGCTCCCCGCACCAGACTCTCAGTGCGCATAGTGAGCCCAGCACGGCCTGTTCCCGCTCCCCGCACCAGAGTTCCAGTGCGCATCGTGAGTCCAGCACGGCCCATTCCTGCTCCTCGCACCAGAGTCCCAGTGCGCTTCGTGAGTCCAGCACGGCCCGTTCCTGCTCCTCGCACCAGAGTCCCAGTGCGCATCGTGAGCCCAGCACGGCCTGTTCCTGCTCCCCGCACCAGAGTCCCAGTGCGCATCGTGAGCCCAGCACGGCCCGTTCCTGCTCCGCGCACCCGAGTCCCAGTGCGCATCGCGAATCCTGCTCAGCCTCTTCGTCGTACCAGGCTTCTAGGGTGTCATACCAGCCTGGTACGAACTGTTCCGGCTTCTAGCCCCGGGCCTTCGGTGCGTGATCTCGGGCCAGCACGGCCGGCACCGGAGCCGCCACCTAGAACAAAGAGACCCACCCGAGGACCCCCCCCCATGGACTTTTTGGCGCGGTCGGAGTCCACGCCTTTGGGGAGGGTAATGTCACGTCCAGGCCTGGGTTAGCAGGCTGGTGTTTAGTTTGTCTTTAGTTTAGGAGGGTTTTGTGTTCTAGGTTGTGTATTTTTTAATGTTGGGGAAGTGGTTCCCAATTAGAGGCAGCTGATTGTCGTTGCCTCTAATTGGGAACCATATATATGTTTGTGGTTTTCACTAGGGTTTTGTAGGTCATTGAATGTTATTCTGAATGTTGGTAGTGTTATGTTTAGTGGTGTGTGCACGTTTAGCCACACCGGAGTTACGATCTTTGTATTTGTTTATTGTTTTACCAGTTACGTAATAAATAAAGTATGTATACTGGATACATCGCTGCATCTTGGTCCGTCCATGAAGAGGATCGTGACATACGCGGGGCACGGGATGTCACCTCAATTGATTGGACGTGATTTGGAAAGGCACACGCCTCTCTATATAAGGTCCCACAGGTGACAGTGCATGTCAGAGCAAAAAAGAAGCCATGAGGTCGAAGGAATTGTCCGTAGAGTTCCGAGACAGGATTGCCTTTCTGCAGCTTTGAAGGTCCCCAGGAACACAGTGCCCTCCATAATTATTAAATGGAAGAAGCTAGCAATCATCAAGACTCTTCCTACAGCTGGCCGCCTGGCCAAACTGAGCAATCGAGGGAGAAGGGCCTTGGTCAGGGAGGTGACCAAGAACCCAATGGTCACTCTGACAGAGCTCTAGAGGTCCTCTGAGAAAACATTCCAGAAGGACAACCATCTCGGCAGTATAACCCGAATTAGGCTTTTATGGTAGAGTGGCCAGACGGAAGCCACTGCTCAGTAAAAGGCACAAGACATCCCACTTAGAGTTTGCCAAAAGGCACCTAAAAACTCTCAGACCGTGAGAAACAAGATTCAAGGCCTGAATGTCAGCGTCACGCCCGCAGGAAACCTTTCACCATCCCTACGGTGAAGCATGGTGATGGCAGCATCATGCTGTGGGGATGTCTAGATCAAGGCAAAGTTGAACGGAGCAAAGTACAGAGAGATCCTTGATGAAAACCTGCTCCAGAGTGTTCAGGACCTTAGACTGGGGCAGAGGTTCACCTTCCAACAGGACAATGACCCTAAGCACACAACCAAGATAACGCAGTGTGGCTTCGGGTCAAGTCTCTGAATGTCCTTGAGTGACCCAGCCCTAGCCCGGACTCGAACCCAATCTAACATCTCTTGAGAGACCTGAAAACAGCTGTGCAGCAACAGCATCATGATGTGCAGCATCATGTAGTACCCAAAAAAGGGTTTTACAAATCAAAATATATTTTATATTTTAGATTCTTCAAAGTAGCCACACTTGTACATGCAAACATTTTCTGTATTAGCTGATATCCAGTATCCTAATCTGAAGGAGAATCTGTGATCATGTGTATGAGGTCTGTTTATTATTGTAATGGCTTTACAGTGGCTCTGTTTAGAATTGTTTGTAGTGTACAGTCGTGGCCAAAGGTTTTGAGAATGACACACATTAATTTCCACAAAGTTTGCAGTGTCTTTTGATATTTTAGTCAGATGTTACTATGGAATACTGAAGTATAATTACAAGCATTTCATAAGTGTCAAAGGCTTTTATTGACAATTACATGAAGTTGATGCAAAGAGTCAATATTTGCAGTGTTGACCCTTCTTTTACAAGACCTCTGCAATCCGCCCTGGCATGCTGTCAATTAACTTCTGGGCCACATTCTGACTGATGGCAGCCCATTCTTGCATAATCAATGCTTGGAGTTTGTCAGAATTTGTGGGTTTTTGTTTGTCCACCCGCCTCTTGAGGATTGACCACAAGTTCTCAATGGGATTAAGGTCTGGGGAGTTTCCTGGCCATGGACCCAAAATATCGATGTTTTGTTCCCCCGAGCCACTTAGCTATCACTTTTGCCTTATGGCAAGGTGCTCCATCATGCTGGAAAAGGCATTGTTCGTCACCAAACTGTTCCTGGATGGTTTGGAGAAGTTGCTCTCTGAGGATGTGTTGATACCATTCTTTATTCATGGCTGTGTTCCTAGGCAAAATTGTGAGTGAGCCCACTCCCTTGGCTGAGAAGCAACCCCACACATGAATGGTCTCAGGATGCTTTACTGTTGGCATGACACAGGACTGATGGTAGCGCTCACCTTGTCTTCTCTGGACAAGCTTTTCTCCGGATGCCCCAAACAAACGGAAAGGGGATTCATCAGAGAAAATGACTTTACCCCAGTCCTCAGCAGTCCAATCCCTGCACCTTTTGCAGAATATCAGTCTGTCCCTGATATTTTTCCTGGAGAGAAGTGGCTTCTTTGCTGCCTTTCTTGACACCAGGCCATCCTCCAAAAGTCTTTGCCTCACTGTGCGTGCAGATGCATTCACACCTGCCTGCTGCCATTCCTGAGCAAGCTCTCTACTGGTGGTGCCCTGATCCCGCAGCTGAATCAACTTTAGGAGACGGTCCTGGCGCTTGCTGGATATTCTTGAACGACCTGATGCCTTCTTCACAACAATTGAACCGCTCTCCTTGAATTTCTTGATGATCTGATAAATGGTATGGTTGATTTAAGTGCAATCTTACTGGCAGCAATATCCTTGCATGTGAAGCCCTTTTTGTGCAAAGCAATGATGACGGCACATGTTTCCTTGCAGGTAACCATGTTTGACAGAGGAAGAACAATGACTCCAAGCACCACTCTCCTTTTGAAGCCTCCAGTCTGTCATTCAAACTCAATCAGCATGACAGAGTGATCTCCAGCCTTGACCTCATCAACACTCACACCTGTGTTAACAAGAGAATCACTGACATGATGTCCGCTGGTCCTTTTGTGGCAGGGCTGAAATGCAGCGGAAATGTTTTTTGAGGATTCAGTTCATTTGCATTGCAAAGAGGGACTTTGCAATTAATTGCAATTCATCTGATCACTCTTCATGACATTCTGGAGTATATGCAAATTGCCATCATACAAACTGAGGCAGCAGACTTTGTGAAAATGTATATTTGTGTCATTCTCAAAACTTTTGGCCACGACTGTATGTTCACCCCAGCTGCACAATAATACCTATATTACAGACAATAAAATGTAGCCTAATTGATTTATGCATTGATTCATGTTAACTACAACATTAATTAAAGCAATGTCAAGTATACCTTAACTTCTCTTAGGAACATGTTTTTATCCCTGTGGAAGGGAGAGATATCTGACACTAATTCACTCCAGTTTAAGACTGGCATGAGTATGAAACTAAGGTGAATGTTGTATGCAAAAACAATTAAACAATAAACAATTAAACCGTTTTATGATAGGAAGCCTTTCGTGGGGAATGAATCTGTTGGATTGTAGTCAGTGCCATGAAAGTCCTGTTCTGTTTAATGTACACTTGTTTTAAACATCATTTCTTTGTGTCACTTTTCCCAAGTCAAATGTTCAGGAAAATATTTCCACTTCAAGGCTGGACCACAGCATATGTTTTGATAGGCTGTGTTCCAAATTGCACCCTATTCCCTACATAGTGCACTATAAGCCCTGGTTAAAAGTAGTGCATTATGTAGGAAATAGAGTGCCATTTGGGATGCAGTTATAATCACTGGCTTAAGTCAGTTAAGTTCCCCAGTTCTGCACACTCCAGTGTTTCACCATTAAAAACCCTAAAGGAAGAAAAAAGGCAGAATTATCTTTGTCATGGAGACTGATGCCTCATACAGAATAAATATAATTTGTCAATCTGAAATGAGTCAGAGTTAGGGCTGCTTGAGAACAGATATTACACACACACGCACACGCGCACACACACACACACACACACACACACACACACACGCCTTAAATGACATACCCAATTCTAACTTCCTGTAGCTCAGGACCTGAAGCAAGGATATGCATATTCTTGATACCATTTGAAAGGAAACACTTTAAAGTTCGTGGAAATGTGAAATGAATGTAGTATAATATAACACATTAGATCTAGTAAAAGATAATATAAACAAAAAAACTGACATTTCAATTTATTTGCTGGGTTCCATCATCTTTGAAATTAAAGGCCATAATATAATATAGGAATCTAGGCGCAATTTAGATTTTGGCCACTAGATGGAAGCAGTGTGTATGCAACATTTCAGATTGATCCAGTGAAGCATTGCAGTACTGCACAATATGTTTTATCAAGTCTGCCCAAATGTGCCAAATTGGTCAATTGATACATTTTCAAGTACATAACTATAGAGAACATACAAACATTATATTGTAATACAACATTTAAGTTTACACACTCACAGGAATGTCATACATGATGGATCACTAGCTTATACACTAACTTTCCCACATCTAGATGGCCGGGCTGGGTGGGTGTGGAGCCAGACACAGCAGGGATTCAAACTGTACATCCCAGTTCCTACATTTGAATATTAAAATGGATTTGATCAAATAAAACTACTTTCTGCCTGTCCTGGAAAGTTTGCTGATACTTACAACGTCATGCTAGTCACATTAGCGCACATTAGCAACAACCATACCAGTATATGGACACCGATCCCGTAGAAGTTAATTATCTGGCATTTCTAACCAGATCCTTCCTCAGCAGTTCTGTCCTTCTGAGCGTAACGAAACAGTGGATCAGCCACTACCCAGACAACAGCATTGATTAGCACCGTTGCAGAAGGCTACAGCAACTAGTTTAGGAAAGGAAACTCCAAATATGGTAGTCTCTAGTACACACACTGGCCCACAGTCACACACGCATGGACGGACGTATGCACGCAAACAGACACACACACATTCAGGCAGGGACGGACTGATCTATTTTTAGCCCAGTGTGCCTATCTAACTTGTATCTGGCTAATACTGGGGGCCTCAAGGATAAATATTATTTACCAGCAAACAAAAACTGCTAGTGTGTACTCATTTAGATTAAAATTGTTATAATAATGTAAATTACAGATTCTGACTCTCTGGCTTATTTGTACCTAAGGGATGTTGACTCATAATGACTGACTTGGAGGTGAAGACTCAAACGTTTTCCTCAAAGAGCGGTCGTTCCAAACTCTTTCCACATAGCATGTAGTGCCTTTTCCACATGACCCCGGTATCAGAGAAAGTGATAGACACTGCTTGTGAGATAACATCAGTTTTTCAAATATAGCTCATTGAAATAGACTAAAGGAGCACATGGGGCACATTTTGGTTGAATCAGTGTTGTTTCAACGTAATTTGTCAACATATTGTGACATGGAATTTATGTGTAAAAGACATTGGATTTGAAAAAAGTCATCAATGTAGACTGTTGTTTTGATGGTGAAATTTCAACCACAGGATTATGTCATCATGGCGACAAATTCTCAACATATTTTATACAAGGTTTGTCTATGTTGGATTTATATAATTAATGGTTTGGGATGAGTTGGACAGCAGAGTGAAGAAAAAGCAGCCAACAAGTGCTCAGCATATGTGGGAACTCCTTCAAGACTGTTGGAAAAGCATTACAGGTGACTACCTCATGAAGCTGGTTGAGAGAATGCAAACCTGTCATCAAGGGAAAGGGTGGCTACTTTGAAGAATCTAAAATCTAAAATATTTTGATTTGTTTAATACTGTTTTGGTTACTACATGATTCCATGTGTGTTATTTCATAGTTGGGATGTCTTAACTATTATTTTACAATGTAGAAAATAGTAAAAATTAAGAAAAACTATGGAATTAGTAAGTGTGTCCAAACTTTTGACTGGTACTGTATGTTTTTTCATCTAAATGTTGCTGTGAATCATCATAATCTATAAACAGATAAGAGTCTACAGTTAAAATGGCAAGATAGCTACATGTGCATACGTTATTGGCTCAACTGTATCAAAAATGTATTGCTAGTTATTGTTATCTAACATTAGATAGCTAGCTAGAAAGTTGCATACAGGTAACATAATAGCCAGCTAGCTAGCTGAGCTGACCAGTTGTATTATGCTGTTAATGTTGATTGCTGATGTTATAAACCATGCTTGATGTGATAATAATCTTTCTCTTGTTTGTCAGTTGTCATGTTTAACTACCTAGCTACCAAAAATAGCCACTGTGGTGCGAATGCTAATCAGATCCCATGTTAAGTGATAGGGAGACATGCTAAATTGACTAGCTTTTTATTTTTTATTTGTATTTCTTTTCAGCTTTATTTAACCAGGTAGGCCAGTTGAGAACAAGTTCTCATTTACAACTGTGACCAGATAAAGCAAAGCAGTGCGACAAAAACAACAACACAGAGTTACACGTAAACAAACGTACAGTCAAAAACACAATTGAAAAATCTATGTACAGTGTGTGAAAATGTAGAAGAGTAGGGAGGTAAGGCAATAAATAGGCCATAGAGGCGAAATAATGACAATTTAGCATTAACACTGGAGTGATAGATGTGCAGATGATGATGTACAAGTAGAGATACTGGGGCGCAAAAGAGCAAGAGGATAAGTAACAATATGGGGATGAGGTAGTTGGGTGTGCTATTTACAGATTGGCTGTGTACAGGTACAGTGATCGGTAAACTGCTCTGACAGCTGATGCTTAAAGTTAGAGAAGGAGATATAAGACTCGAGCTTCAGTGATTTTTGCAATTCGTTCCAATCATTGGCAGCAGAGAACTGGAAGGAAAGGCAGCCAAAGGAAGTGTTGGCTTTGGGGATGACCAGTGAAATATACCTGCTGGAGCACGTGCTACGGGTGGGTGTTGCTATGGTGACCAGTGAGCTGAGATAAGGCGGGCTTTACCTAGCAAAGACTTATAGATGACCTGGAGCCAGTGGGTTTGGTGACAAATCTGTAGCGAGGGCCAGCTAACGAGAGCATACAGGTCGCAGTGGTGGGTAGTATATGGTGCTTTGGTGACAGAACGGATGGCACTGTGATAGATTACATCCAGTTTGCTGAGTAGAGTGTTGGAGGCTATTTTGTAGAGTGTTGGAGGCTATCGCCAAAGTCAAGGATCGGAAGGATAGTCAGTTTTACGAGGGTATGTTTGGCAGCATGAATGAAGGAGCCTTTGTTGCAAAATAGGAAGACGATTCTAGATGTAATTTTGGATTGGAGATGCTTAATGTGAGTCTGGAAGGAGAGTTTACAGTCTAACCAAACACCTAGGTATTTGTAGTTGTCCACATATTCTAAGTCAGAACCGTCCAGAGTAGGGATGCTAGTCGGGCGGGTGGGTGCAGGCAGCAATCGGTTGAAGAGCATGCACTTAGTTTTACTAGCATTTAAAAGCAGTTGGAGGCCACGGAAGGAGTGTTGTATGGCGTTGAAGCTCGTTTGGAGGTTTGTTAGCACAGTGTCCAAAGAAGGGCCAGATGTATACAGAATGGTGTTGTATGCGTAGAGGTGGATCAGAGAATCACCAGCAGCAAGAGCGACATCATTGATATATACAGAGAAGAGAGTCAGCCCAAGAATTGAACCCTGTGGCACCCCCATAGAGACTGCCAGAGTTCTGGACAACAGGCCCTCCGATTTGACACACTGAACTCTATCTGAGAAGTTGTTGGTGAACCAGGCGAGATAGTCATTTGACAACTCAAGGCTTTTGAGTCTGCCGATAATAATGCAGTGATTGACAGAGTCGAAAGCCTTGGCCAGGTTGATGAAGATGGCTGCACAGCACTGTCTTTTATCGATGGCGGTTATGATATCGTTTAGGACCTTGAGCATGGCTGAGGTGCACCCATGACCAGTTCGGAAACCAGATTGCATAGTGGAGAAGGTACGGTGGGATTCGAAATGGTCGGTGATCTGTTTGTTAGCTAACTAACCACATGAAATGATAGTTATATTGACTAGATAGCTATCTACATTGGATTATAGAGTTTGAGGTCATGTTTTGTTGTTCAGCTAGCTGGCTAACTAGATGAATAGCATTTACATCTAGCCTGCTGGTAATTAGGAAGTCAAATGTTTGCTAAATCTAGTGTTGGAAAAAATGTAAATAAAGTATGCACATTTTACATACAATAGACCGAGCAACTAGAAAAGCATAAATACATTTTTGTTTTGTTTATTAATAAGACACAAAGTGGTCTAATCAGGGATCAAAGTACAAAAGTTATTATGAAGACATAGGGCATAGTACTAGATTTACTTCTCCTTCTCAACCAAAAATTAACAAATGCATGCTGGATTCCCTTCTGAACCAAACTTCTAAGTTAAAGTATAGGACTAAATCAAATTAAACTTGACTTAAATTGCATTTAAAGTTTGATTTGATTTAGTCCTATTCTTTAACTTAGCTGTTTGGTTCAGACGGGAATCCAGCATATCAATAATTAATTTGTAGACAAACAAAAAATGTAAGCCTGACTTAGTTAGCCTGGGTACCAGTCTTTTTAGTTAACATTCCACTCCTTTCCACTCCTGACATTTACCAACAAGACTGGCCTTTCTTTTTTTGCATATATTTTATATAATTACAAATATGGCATCAAAATGTTGAAAATCTGATTTCCCCTTACGGATCATTGTCTGCAACTGGCTGTCATAGGGGAGTAATGAAACAGGCAGGGAGAGTGAGCTTGTCTGTGGAGGTCGGTGAACCTTCTGTCCCATAGCCCTGCGTGGCATCAACTGTGCCACAAAAACATGCTGAAGTGGCAAAGTCAATATCCACGTATATAAACACAGGGTCACTAAAGTTAGTTATTTGTGGGTGTTACATTTATTTTACAGAACAAGGGGAGGGTCATGAGTTGGACCACCTTGAGTTGGACAAGCCACTCCCTCCAGTAAATTTGTCTCTAATATACTTTTTGGACAATGATGGAACTTTGTAAATTTAGCTCAATTCACAATGAAAAGATGACTGCTGGAGCACCCACAGTATGAGGGCGTACACAAAATGTGTGAGTAATTCAGTTACCCAGCTAGCACATAACGTTCTGAGAACCATATGTTTCTTAGGTGGGAAGTTCAGTACTTCAGCATAAGCATTGTCAGATTTCAAAAAGGCTTTCTACCGTGAAAGCACAACATTTGATTGTTTGAGGATAGCCCCTCTCATATTTTATGCATTAGCATAAATCCATAACCAAAGCGGGTCTCATAAAACGCATAACATCGCTAATATAAAATCCCTTACCTTTCGAAGAACTTCTGCTGAGGGCTTCCCAAGTGTCCAACGAAGACATCCAATGGTTCTTTTGTTAGAAAAACTAATTTATTATATCCATTTGGTTGGCGCGTTATGTTCATAAAATACAGCGTCCACTCGCCCATTGAACCGTGAAGAGAACACGTTCAACCTATACCTATACACTTGTCCAAGAACAATCAAGCATCATTGATAATGTATCCTTAGGAACACTTTTATGTATATTTACTATAATATTTCAACTGGATTATAAACTGGACGATAGGAAAGGAAAAACCACAGCGCTTGAGCCCGTGAAACGCCTCCTCTTCTGTTTACATCCGATGACTAGTTTGAAATTCTTCTTCTATTACCATCCAGAGCAACCTAACATCACCAAACACTGTCTAGAGACTGTTGACATCCAGTGGAAGCAATAGGTACTGCAATCTTACTCCCATATATGGCTGTTTTCAATAGGGAGGGGTTCAAAATGAGGCAATGTGTCAAAAACACTTTTTCCAGGACAGAAATTCCTCGGGTTTTCGCCTGCTATATCAGTTCTGTTATACTCACAGACAATATTTTAACACTCTTAGAAACTTCAGAGTGTTTCCTATCCAATAGTACTAATTATGTGCATATCATTTTACTTTGGGCACGCCAGACTCTCCAAAACCGACACCTCAGCTGCCGCTCCCTAAGAAGTTAAGAAACAATGTTCTTCTGTTGGAATTTCAGTACTTCGGCATAAAATTTTCTGCAGGTTTCCTCATGGTTCTATTTAAAGTCATGCTGTTCAAAAACATTCTAATAATGTTATTTAAAAACTAATTCTGTTCTCAGCCTCAACAAAACTCTCTCTATCCTCTATCTTGTTAAGTGTGTTCCGGTATCTGAGCATTAGGCATTAGGCATTGGTCCAGATTTGCATTTATATATGTGCTACAAATGTGCATATACCAATGAGTGAAGTGGGTGAGAAAAGAAAGGTGGTTCCTTGGTGGACTGAAGATAGATCTACCCTGTACAGAGCTCAGCTCGCATGCGTGACCAGTTTTCTCAAGTCTGCCCTGTACAGATATTGCCACTTCCGGTATCCAAACATGCATGGCTTGAGAAATACGGTCACCGGTCGATATCAGCATAACATTTCATTATGACTTGATAAAATGTTTTATGTTTTATTTCTTTAACCTTTATTTAACTAGGCAAGTTAGTTAAGAAAAAATTCTGATTTACAATGACGGCCTACACCGGCCAAACTCTGGGCCAATTGTGTGCCGCCCTATGGGACTCCCAATCACGGCTGGTTGGGATACAGTCTGGATTCAAACCAGGTTGTCTGTAGTGACGCCTCTAGCACTGAGATGCAGTGTCTTAGACCAAATCAAATCAAATCAAAGTTTATTTGTCACGTGCGCCGAATACAACAGGTGTAGACCTTACAGTGAAATGCTTACTTACAGGCTCTAACCAACAGTGCAAAAAAAAGGTATTAGCTGCGCCACTTGGGAACCTACATTTTATTTAGCCTACATCAATATTCAGTCTGGTTGGCTGATACTCACAGCAGAGAGAGGCAGAAAGAAAGAGTTAAATCACAATCAGTGTAAAATAAATGGAGCTAGCTAGCTAGCAGATTAACATCAATGGTCAGCTGATAGCCCACCCTCTTTCCCCATGTCAATCATGTCTTTAGGAGGCACTAACTAGCTTAATTTCTTAATCTTAATCCTCCACATCAACCTGACCCTGCTGAGAGACAGCCAGCCAGTGGCAGAATAGGATCTGACAGGGGGGGAGGTGCTGCCTATTGGAGATGGAACCTACCAGCTGAGGAAGAGTCTGGAGGTCAGTACTGAGGAGCTAAAGAAGAGACACCACTACTCTTGTACTGCCTCTCACCTCAGGTCTGGACAACAAGCTGGATGTCAGTTGGGAGTCTGGGGCAGAGAGAGTATACCTATCCACCCTCTCAGTTCTACTGGTGATGGTGCTGATTGTTATTCTATTCAGCATTTTCAGCATTTGTGTCAAAAGGAGGAGACGTTTATGCAAAAGTGGCAGAGGAAATTAACCTTTGTTCAGATTCTGCAACATAAAGGGACATATCATCATTTACGGGTGGAGGGAGGGGGTCCAAAAGAGAGGGTTGTCAAACTTCTTCTTTTTTGCTTTGGGGAGTTTTTTTTATTGGGCACAGGGGAGGATATGCTCTATTGGGTAAGTAAATTACACAAGCTCCAGTAAACTAATATTGTGTGGACTGCGGACTCTATTACTGTATTGTATTGTATGGACTAGAATTACGCACCTTTTTCAAACCATGAACCTAGGAGAGAACATGCATTACTGGTGCAGGACATGCGGCCTACAAAGTTATAATTATAGGCTATCCATTAGATTTTAATGTTGAACTATAATAGGGCCTGTTTTACATGTTTATAATTAGTAGGCTGATGCATGCATACCTTTCATTATGTTTCCCCTAATGTGCAACTTGCATATTAGCCTATGTTCTCTTTCTCCATTATTTCCTCGCTTTCAACAGTTAAATTAAATATGTTGTTGTCATGAACTTTATCATTGTAATTACATGATTGAATAACATGGGACTAGATTAAGATACAGATGGCTTTCTTTTCTATTCACGAAGTTTGAATGGTTACGGGTCTGAACAAATAACTGCTATAGCCTACAGCCACCCCGAGTTCTCTCTTCTTTTAAACTATCCAGCCTGTGGCCGTGAGTTCTATTGGCTGCTGTATTTAACATTCAGCCAACAGGAGCTTGCATCCATCCAGCTTCCAATAATGTATTAGTATAAGAAATGCTAAAAATGAATCATTCCAGCAAGCTATTCTAGTCAAGATTTTCCTGCGAGTCCAAGAGCTAAGAAACGTTTTTGAAGTGTACTGCGTACGGAGTGCATGGTGCGTATTGCGCAAGAAACAGGCTATAAGTCGGAACCTTACGCATAGGCCATCATTCATTAGCTACATATAAGGATAATAACTACATTGAGGTGACGCACAAAGCCACATGGAGATGTGTAAATTAAGCATATGCTGCAGCAAAGAGGGACCACAATGAAAATAAGTCCCCAACTTTATTGTGCAATCCCAGTCATATACAGTGTAAATAAGGTATTTCTGTTTTTAATTTTGTATACATTTGCAAGAAAATTTAGCTTTGTCATTATGGGGTATTGTGTGTAGATTGATTGATTTTTTTATCCATTTTAGAATAAGGCTGTAAAATAACAAAATGTGGAAAATGTCAAGGGGTCTGAATACTTTTCGAATGCACTGTATATATTTATTTTACTGTAAAATAAAATCAATCAATTGATCAATCAATCCAAACTGTACAACGGCAATTTGATGAATGGAAAGAGACATCTGTTACAAAACACCAAGTTTAATGGCAAGGTAGGGAAGGATGTGTTTTCTGTTTGTTGAGATTGACATACTCTATTTATTGTGGTGTTGAAAACACCAACCATGATGTTGAAGTACCCGAAGTCGGTATCTTTTGATTATTGGTTGTGTGGTGCATTGGCACAGAAACATGGTGGTGGATTTTTTCTGTGCATATATTTTATAAAATTATTGTCTGCAACCGGCTGTCATATTTCTTTTATGACACCTTGAGTTGGACCAGCCCCTGTCCCCAGGAAATGTAGTCTCTAATATACTTTTTGGACAATGACAAAACATTTGTCAATTTAGCTCAAGTCACAATGAAAAGATTGTGCTGGAGCACCTACAGTATGAGGGCATACACAAAACATGTGAGAAATTCAGTTACCCAGCTAGCACATAATGTTCTGAGAACCATATGTTTCTTAGAGCTTGGTGAGAGTGTGGTTGTTCTATGGTTATTTTTCATACAACCTCCCACAATGTTCTGGGAATGATGCAGGATACCCAGCTAGCATAAAACGTTCTGAGAACCATATCTTTCTTAGGTGGGAATTTCAATACTTCAGCGTAAGGTTTTCCACTGGTTTTAAAGTCATGTTCTCAGAACGTTCAGACAATATTAGGAAACAATGTTTGTCTGTGGGAATTTCAGTGTCTTCAGCATAACTTTTTCTGCAGGTTTTCTCATGGTTCTATTTAAAGTCATGATGTTCAAAGAACGTTCTAAGAATGTTATTTAAAAACGTATACACTCTGTTTTCAGTGTCAAAAAAACTCGCTCTATACTCTATCTTGTTAATTTTAAGAGTGTTCAGGTATCTGAGCATTAGGCATTCGGCATTAGTCCAGAATTGCATTTATACACAGTATTTCATATGCTGGTTTAGCTTCCTACGTTTCAGAAAAGAACATTGGTCGTATGTGCTGACAATAGAAACCTTTTACTCCTACTCTTTAGTCTTAAGAGTCACTTCTAATCGACAGATTTAGGACACCACATGAGCTGTCCTAACCACTTAAGAGTTACCAGCAAGTGTCTTGATAATAGAATAATGCAGTGAGTCAGTGGTTCCTTCATCACATGCAACTGCCTTTGAGTTGTTAAAAGAATGTTTTGATATTTCATCAATCCATAAGTAATCTAGACCTACATGTAACAGTATGAGTACCTCTTGCACTTATGACAGTTACACAAGGCATGATGTGCCTAAATACTTATAACCACTAAGCTAATAAATAAACAAGTTTTGCATTAGATTATTTCATTACCTACATCATGTTATTTCAAGTTATCCATTTTGAATGCAATATCACATTGCTAAAAAAAGATCTCTAAATTGGACTTGCCTATAAATTGTGCAATGGAAGGTATCTATAGTGCTTATGTTAACTTTGATAGTGTTTCCTGAAAATGATAGACCTTTCAGAACGTTGTATGCAGTGTTGTATGCAACATCATAGGCAAGTGATTTGATGCCTAATATGCTAAAGTGATTTGGAGTTGTTAAACGGGAGTGACGACGAGTGTATTGATAACAGCGATATTGTGAAAATTCTGATTTTAACAACCATCAAAATGAGATAAATAAATTGATTATTGATTATTAAAGAATGTATACTGGATACCTCGCTGCGCCTTGGTCTGTCCCACACGGAGATCGTGACAGAATAACCCACCACAAAAGGACCAAGCAGCGAGAGAACCTGGAGTCCTGGACTTGGGAGGAGATATTGGCTGGGAAGGGGCCTTGGAGGAAAACGACGGAGCATCGTCACCCTAAGAAGGAGATGGAAGCGGCGAAGACTAAGCGAGGGAGTTATGAGGATGTATATGGAGCGTGGAACCTGGAGAGGGAGAGATATGTTGGGACTCGCCTGGCGCGGAAACCCGAGAGGCACCCCCAAAACATTTTTTTGGGGAGGCACAAGGGGAGTTTGGCTGGTTCAGGAAGGACTCCTGAGCTAACTCCTCGTGCTCTTTGGAGGGAGTGTTGGGGAGAGCGTCGCACCGAGCAGACACGGTGTCTCCAGTGCGCATGCATAGGCCGGTGCGCGAAATTCCAGCGCCACTCATCTGTCGGGCTAGGGTGAGTGTGCAGCCTGGAAGAGTGGTGCCGGCTTTGCGAGCGAGGTTCCCAGTACACCTTCTGGGACCGAGATATCCTGCACCGGTTCTGCGTGTGGGGTCTCCGGTTCGCATCCACAGCCCAGTGCGTGACATTCCAGCTCCCATCATCCATGAGGCAAGGATGAGTGAACAGCCAGGGAGAGAAGTACCGGCTCCACGCACCAGGTCCCCTGTGCGCTTAGAGAGTCCAGCACGTCCTGTTCCGGCTCCGCGCACCAGGCCCCCTGTGCACTTAGAGAGTCCAGCACGTCTTGTTCCGGCTCCGCGCACCAGGCCCCCTGTGCGCTTAGAGAGTCCAGCACGTCCTGTTCCGGCTCCGAGCACCAGGCCCCTTTGCGCTAGAGAGTCCAGCAAGTCCTGTTCGGCTCCGGCGCACCAGGCCCCCTGTGCGCTTAGAGAGTTCAGCACGTCCTGTTCGGCTCCGTGCACCAGGCCCCTGTGCGCTTAGAGAGTCCAGCACGTCCTGTTCGGCTCCGGCGCACCAGGCCCCCTGTGCGCTTAGAGAGTTCAGCACGCCCTGTTCGGCTCCGTGCACCAGGCCCCTGTGCGCTTAGAGAGTCCAGCACGCCCTGTTCGGCTCCGCGCACCAGGCCCCTGTGCGTGTAGAGTCCAGCACGTCCTGTTCGGCTCCGCGCACCAGGCCCCTATGCGCTTAGAGTCCAGCACGCCCTGTTCGGCTCCGCGCGCAGGCCCCTGTGCGCTTAGAGTCCAGCACCTCCTGTTCGGCTCCGGCGCACCAGGCCCCTGTGCGCAGAGTCCAGCACGTCCTGTTCGGCTCGCACACCAGGCCCCATGTGCGCTTAGAGAGTCCAGCACGTCCTGTTCGGCTCCGGCGCACCAGGCCCCCTGTGCGCAGAGAGTCCAGCACGTCCTGTTCGGCTCCGGCGCACCAGGCCCCCTATGCGCTTAGAGTCCAGCACGTCCTGTTCGGCTCCGCGCACCAGGCCCCTGTGCGCTTAGAGTCCAGCACGTCCTGTTCGGCTCCGCGCACCAGGCCCCTGTGCGCTTAGAGTCCAGCACGTCCTGTTCGGCTCCGCACACCAGGCCCCATGTGCGCTTAGAGAGTCCAGCACGTCCTGTTCGGCTCCGGCGCCCAGGCCCCTGTGCGGCGTAGAGAGTCCAGCACGTCCTGTTCGGCGCCGTGGACCAGGCCCCCTGTGCGCTTAGAGAGTCCAGCACGTCCTGTTCCGGCTCCGCGCACCAGGCCCCCTGTGCGCTTAGAGAGTCCAGCACGTCCTGTCCCTGCTCCACGCTCCAGGATCCCTGTGCCCGTCGTGGACCCAGCACGTCCTGTCCATGTTTCACGCTCCAGGATCCCTGTGCCCGTCGTGGATCCAGCACATCCTGTCCCTGCTCCACGCTCCAGGATCCCTGTGCCCGTCGTGGATCCAGCACGTCCTGTCCCTGCTCCACGCTCCAGGATCCCTGTGCCCGTCGTGGATCCAGCACGTCCTGTCCCTGCTCCACGCTCCAGGATCCCTGTGCCCGTCGTGGATCCAGCACGTCCTGTCCCTGCTCCACGCTCCAGGATCCCTGTGCCCGTTGTGGACCCAGCACGTCCTGTCCCTGTTCCACGCTCCAGGATCCCTGTGCCCGTCGTGGACCCAGCACGTCCTGTCCCTGTTCCACGTTCCAGGATCCCAGTGCGCGTCATGAGCCCAGTACGGCCCGTTCCTGCTCCCCGCACCAGAGTCCCAGTGCGCGTCCTGAGTCCTGTATGGCCCGTTCCTGCTCCCCGCACCAGAGTCCCAGTGCGGCGTCATGAGTCCAGTGCGGCCCGTTCCTGCTCCCGCACCAGAGTCCCAGTGCGTGTCATGAGCCCAATGCGGCCCGTTCCTGCTCCCGCACCAGAGTCCCAGTGCGCGTCATGAGCCCAGTACGGCCCGTTCCTGCTCCCCGCACCAGAGTCCCAGTGCGCGTCGACAGTCCGGAACCTCCAGAGAAGGTTCCCAGTCCGGAGCCTCCAGAGAAGGTTCCCAGTCCGGAGCCTCCAGAGAAGGTTCCCAGTCCGGAGCCTCCAGAGAAGGTTCCCAGTCCGGAGCCTCCAGAGAAGGTTCCCAGTCCGGAGCCTCCAGAGAAGGTCCCCAGTCCGGAGCCTCCAGAGAAGGTCCCCAGTCCGGAGCCTCCAGAGAAGGTCCCCAGTCCGGAGCCTCCAGAGAAGGTCCCCAGTCCGGAGCCTCCAGAGAAGGTTCCCAGTCCGGAGCCTCCAGAGAAGGTTCCCAGTCCGGAACCTCCAGAGAGGGTCCCCAGTTTAAATCTAACTGTTCCGGTAAATAGCCCAGGGCCTCCGGTGTGGGATTCCGAGCCAGCACGGCCGGCACCGGAGCCGCCACCTGGGACAGGAAGGCCCACCAAGACCCC
Source organism: Brachymystax lenok tsinlingensis (assembly GCA_030435695.1). Lineage (NCBI taxonomy): Eukaryota > Metazoa > Chordata > Actinopteri > Salmoniformes > Salmonidae > Brachymystax > Brachymystax lenok. The sequence goes on along the minus strand of CM059800.1, from coordinate 23,126,529 downwards.
CAATGGACTTTTGGCACGGTCGAGTCCGCGCCTTTGGGGGTACTGTCATGTCCAGGCCTGAGAAGACAGGCTGGAGTGTTTAGTTTTGTTTTGGTGTAGGGATTTTTCTGTTCTAGGTTATATATTTCTATGTTGGGGTAATGGTTCTCAAGTAGTTCAGAGAACATTAAACAACTTTCTTCTGTGGGAATTTCAGCACTTTACTCATGGTTCTATTTAAAGTCATTGTCAACATTTGGACGGGTGTTTTCCGTTTTTTGACCACTAGAGGCTCCCATGGCGTCTTTTTTGTCTGATCCTTTTTCCTCTTTCCCTTTTTTCCAGTTATTATTTGCACCTGTGCCTCGTTTCCCTTGTATGTATTTAAACCCTTAGTTTTCCTTAGTTCTTTGCTCTGTGTTTGTATGTTAGCACCTTGCCTCAGTTAAGCTGTGAATATTTTGGTTGCTCCAGTTTGGACTCTCTTGTGGAACTTTGTTTTGGGTAACGTTTATTTTTTGGATTATTCTTTTGAGACCATTTTTACTGTTTCTTCTTTCCTTGTGGATTTACCTTTTGTCTTTGTGGATTACTTTTTGCCTGAAGTACTTTCATTTTTTGTCTTTATTAAAAACACCATCTCTATTACGGCTGTGTCTGCCTCATCTTCTGGGTTCTGCCAACTACTCGTGGCTCAGTTTGTTAAGTGACTAGTTCTCACACCGGAGACCTGAGTTCATGACCAGGTCCTGACAGAAACACAGAGCCAAGAACATGGCAGCCAGTACCCAGGAGCTTTTTGCCATGCTGTCCCACCATGAGGGGACTGTCCAACGCCATGCAGGCGCCCTGGTTCAGCAAGAGGCCTTGATGGTTAGACATTCTCAACTTCTGTCAGAAATGCTGTCTTCCATAAGGCCGATATCTGATCGACTTCCTCCGACAGCCGCTTCCGTCCCAGTACCTCAGATTACAGTGCCTGTAGTAGTTAACCCCCTGGCTGAACCTCGCCTTCTGCCTCCCCAACGATTCTCAGGTGATCCGAGGGCTTGTAAGGGTTTTTTAACCCAGTGTTCTCTCTCCTTCGAGCTGCAACCCTCGTCATTTCCCACCGACCAGTCCAAGGTCGCATACATCATCACCCTGCTGTCAGAAAAAGCCCTGGCCTGGGCCACTGCTGTGTGGGATGCCCAGAGTTCCTGCTGTGCCAGTTACTCCGCTTTTACTGAAGAGTTCAAGCGAGTGTTCCAAGATCCTACCAGCGGTCCTGATTCAGCCAAACAGCTGCTGACTCTCCGCCAAGGGCGGCGCAGCGTGACGGACTATGCCATTCAGTTCCGCACAGTGGCAGCAGCGAGTGGCTGGAACGACGAGGCGCTCACGGTGTGCTTTCTGAAGGGTCTCGCCGACGCTATCCAAGATGAACTGGCTACTCGGGAACCACCGGACAATCTCGAGTCCCTGATCAAGTTGGCCTCGCGTATAGACCAGCGCCTGAGAGAGCGAGAACTCAACCGTAGACCCCCCGCCCTAGCTCTTATCGGTCCCAGCTCCGAGTCTCCACCTTTATCCCTGCTGGTTCCCCCGGAACCCATGCAGATCGGACGCATCTCCCAGGCTGAAAGAGACGGATGAGGGAGCGATGCTGTCTATATTGCGGTAAACCGGGCCATTTCCGCTCTGCGTGTCCCGGGCTCCAGGGAAACGCACGGTCCTGTGCAGACCTGGGGTGACTGTAACGGGAAACATAACCTCCTTCCCTCCATCCAACTCCCGTCTGCTCATTCCAGTCACCCTTTCCTGGGATAATCACGAGCTACCCCTTCAAGCCTTGATAGACTCTGGAGCCGCAGGCAACTTTATGGACGGCATCTGGGCTAAGGAGAATGGCGTTCCCTCTGAACCTCTCACTGACCCCATGAGGGTTACTACGTTGGATGGAAGTCCTCTGGGATCTGGACTTGTCAACCGCGTTACTGCCCCCTTACGACTATCAGTTTCCCAACACCAGGAAGTAATAAACTTTCATCTGATCCCCTGTTCCGAGTTTCCTCTCGTCCTTGGCTACCCCTGGCTGCACAACCATAACCCTCACATCGACTGGTCCGTGGGCACTATCAAGCAGTGGGGCCCTACGTACCAAGCCACTTGCATCTTCCCGAGTTCCCCGAGGTCTCCTCCCGAGTCTCTAGAATCCATTGACCTGTCCCGAGTTCCCGAGTGTTACCATGACCTCAAGCCGGTATTCAGCAAACAGAGGGCCACCACACTACCACCCCATAGACCTTACGATTGCCCCATCAACCTGTTTCCAGGCACCTGCCCCCACAGGGGTCGGATCTTTTCCCTATCTCCTCCCGAACGAGCTGCTATGGATACCTACATCAAGGACGCACTGGCAGCAGGCCTCATTCGTCCGTCCACCTCACCCGCGGGAGCAGGTTTTTTCTTTGTGGGAAAAAAATACGGTGGTTTACGTCCATGCATCGACTACCGGGGACTCAATGCCATAACCGTCCGCAACCGCTACCCCTTACCCCTTATGGCCACAGCGTTTGAGTTGCTCCAAGAAGCAGCCGTATTCACTAAGCTTGATCTGCGGAACGCATACCATCTGGTGCGGATCAAACACGGTGACGAGTGGAAGACCACTTTCAACACGCCTACTGGTCACTACGAATACTTGGTGATGCCCTTCGGGTCTGACCAACGCCCCAGCGGTGTTCCAAGCGCTCATAAATGATGTGCTCAGGGATTTCCTTAACATCTTCGTGTTCGTTTACGAATTCCATGCATCCCGAATACAATTCCTGGGATTTGTAGTGGAACCCGGCCGAATCCAAATGGACTCCAGAAAGGTAGAGGCGGTAGCGGATTGGCCCACCCCTAAATCCGTTAAGGAAGTTCAGCGTTTCTTGGGCTTCACTAACTTTTACCGCAAGTTCATAAAAAACTTCAGCTCGGTGGCAGCTCCTCTCTCAGCTTTAACCAAGGGTGGCAACGCAAGGTTTCTGTGGGGTAAAGAAGCTGAGACGGCCTTCCAAGGACTCAAGCAGCGCATCCTCTCTGCTCCCATTCTGACACTACCTACTGTGGATAAACCTTTTGTGATGGAGGTAGATGCCTCAGAGGTTGGTGTTGGGGCTGTTCTGTCTCAGAGGGGTGAAGACAAGAAGCTCCATCCCTGCGCCTTCTTCTCTCACCGGCTTACCCCGGCCGAGAGGAATTACGATGTGGGGGATCGTGAACTCCTAGCGGTTAAGATGGCCTTGGAGGAATGGAGACACTGGCTCGAGGGGGCTTCTCAACCGTTTTAAGGGCTTACGGTTCACAAAAATCTGGAGTTTATCCAGCAGGCAAAGCGGCTGAACTCCAGACAAGCTTGATGGTCTCTCTTTTTCAATCGGTTTCAGTTTATCCTCACCTATCGGCCCAGGTCTAAGAATCTGAAACCGGACGCGTTGTCTCGAATCTACGCTCCTGCCGTTAGAGAAGATACTGACATGCCTGTTCTTCCTACCGCTAAGATCGTGGCAAGTTGAGGACACCGTAAGACAAGCTCAAGCTACCGAGCCAGTTCCGATAGGAGGGCCTGCCAATCGTTTGTTTGTTCCCAAGGCGGCGAGGTCCCAGGTTCTTCGGTGGGGTCACTCTTCTCACCTCACCTGTCACCCGGGAGTAGATCGCACCTTGGAGTTCATCCAGCGTAAGTTCTGGTGGCCCACCATAAAGGAAGACGTCGACACCTTCGTCAAGGCCTGTCCCGTGTGCTGCCAGGGCAAATCTTCTCACCTCCGCCCTCAAGGACTCCTTCACCCTTTATCTATCCCCCACCGACCCTGATCCCATATCTCGTTGGACTTTATTACTGGCCTTCCTCCGTCCCTTGGTAATACTGTCCTAGTCATCATCGACAGGTTTTCCAAGGCGGCCAGGTTCGTCCCCTTGGCTAAGTTACCTTCGGCTAAGGAGACGGCTGAGCTGGTAATTAACCACGTGTTCCGAGTCTTCGGCATCCCTCAGGATATGGTTTCCAACAGAGGCCCCCAGTTCGCCTCGAGGTTTTGGAAGGCCTTCTGCCAGCTCATAGGGGCCACCGCCAGCCTATCTTCAGGGTACCACCCGGAGTCCAACGGCCAAACCGAGAGAATGAATCAGGAACTGGAAACCGCCCTCAGATGTATGGCCTCCGACAACACGTCCACATGGTCGTCTTTCATCGTTTGGGCTGAGTACGCGCACAACACCTTGCGCTCCTCCTCCACTGGTATGTCCCAGCACGAGTCAGTTTGGCTATGCCCCCATTGTTCCTGACAAGGAGGTAGAAGTCGGAGTGCCTTCAGCCCGGAAGTTCGTCAGACGCTGTCGGCTTACGTGGAGGAAGACCCGTCTCAATCTTCTGCGTTCCTCACAACAGTACCAACGACAAGCCAACAGACGTTGCCGTCCCAGTCCCAACCTGCGCCCCGGTCAGAGAGTCTGGCTCTCCACTAAGAACTTACCTCTACGGGTGGAGTCTCGCAAGCTGTCCCAGAATTACATCGGTCCCTTTAACTTCTGAGGGAACACTGGGGCGCTAGCGGGCTGCTCCCGACACTACCAGGTAAAATGTAAGGCGCCAAATTCAAAATCCAAAAGTTGAATTATTAAACATCCACCAATATACAAGTGTTCCATACTCATCAAAAGCTCTGTTTCTTGGCAATATCACAGCGTTGTCAGATTTCAAAAAGGCTTTACGGCGAAAGCAGCACATTTGATTGTTTGATGGTAGCACCTCACATATTTTTCCCATAGCCATGAATTGATTAGCCATCATGGCACACACATAACATATTTCACAGCGAAAACAAATCAATTACCTGTTGAAGAACTTCTGCTGAGGTCATCCTAAGTGTCCAACGAAGACAATCCATGGTTCTTTTGTTAGAAAAAGTAATGTATTTTATCCATAAATCCTCCATTTGGTTCGCGCGTTATAATCAGAAACGACAGCTTCCACTCCTCCATTGAAATGTGATGCGAACTCGTTCATCTTATACCTATAAACTTGTCCAAGAACAATCAAACATAGTTTTAAATGTATCCTTAGGAACACTTTTACGTATATTTACTATTATAAATCAACCGAATATAAACTGATCGATACTTGGCGGTAAAAAGACACTGCGTGCCTTCTCGGGAAGCTGCGTTCCATTCTGTTTACATAAATGAGTGACTTCCTGGTTTGCTCTTATTCTCTGGTCTTATTCATCCAAATTGAAAACTTACACTGTCTCTAAAGGAAGCGATGGGTACTGCATTCATATGCCCTTATATGGTCATTTTCATGAGGGAGGGATGCCCAAATGAGCAATGTGTCAAAATCACTTTTTCCAGGACAGAAATTCCTCGGGGTTTCGCCTGCTATATGCGTTCTGTTTTACTCACAGACAAATGCTTAACAGTTTTGGAAAATTCAGAGTGTTTCCTATCCAATGGTACCAAATATGTGCATATCCTATTTTCTGGGCCTGAATGGGAGGCATTTTACTTTGGGCACGCCAGGCTCTCCAAAACCGACCCCTCAGCTGCCACTCCCTAACAAGTTAAGGTTGCCAGGAGAGTTAACCCCGTTACTTATCGCCTTCAATTACCCAGATCCCTTAAGATTAATCCCACATTTCACGTCTCCTTATTAAAACCTGTTGTTTTTTCTCCCTTTGTCCCGGCAGGCAGAACCCCCCCCTCCGCCCCGTGTCATTGGACCCTGACCTCATTCGTCAGTTTAGGGTTCTCCACCCTGAGAAAGCTGGTAGGAACGTCAGGAGCCGTTCCTAGAGGGGGGGATTCTGTCAACATTTGGCCGGGTGTTTTCCGTTTTTTGACCACTAGAGGCTCCCATAGAGTCTTTTTTGTCTGATCCTTTTTCCTCTTTCCCTTGTTTCCAGTTATTATTTGCACCTGTGCCTCGTTTCCCTTGTATGTATTTAAACCCTTAGTTTTCCTTAGTTCTTTGCTCTGTGTTTGTATGTTAGCACCTTGCCTCAGTTAAGCTGTGAATATTTTGGTTGCTCCAGTTTGGACTCTCTTGTGGAACTTTGTTTTGGGTAACGTTTATTTTTTGGATTATTCTTTTGAGACCATTTTTACTGTTCCTTCTTTCCTTGTGGATTTACCTTTTGTCTTTGTGGATTACTTTTTGCCTGAAGTACTTTCATTTTTTGTCTTTAGTAAAAACACCATCTCTATTACGGCTGTGTCTGCCTCATCTTCTGGGTTCTGCCAACTACTCGTGGCTCAGTTTGTTAAGTGACTGGTTCTCACACCGGAGACCTGAGTTCATGACCGGGTCCTGACAGTCATGTTCTCAAAGTGCTTTGCTCAGGCAGATAATCAGGCCTTTGGACAGAAAATGAATCTGCAAGTAGTTTGTGGGATAGCTCTTGGTTTTGGTCAGAGGGTTCAGTAGGGATGGGCTATAGAGGCCCCCAAAAAGATATCCTGAGAACTCTGGGGGCACCTCATTGGTGAAGCACCAATAGCTGTCAATGAGAGCGGAGTGGACATGGAAGACGTCTACACACACTCTGACGCAGCATTTATCTCAAAACATCCCCCAAAAAGTTACACTCATTGCAAATGTCGTAGCACTCAATCTTGTTATAGTACTGATTTAATACCTCACCACGAAACAAGGTGGGTGTGTGGGGATCATGACATGAGTAAGAGCCTATGTCGGGAGTTCATCTGAGCCAGGTTCTGGCAGATTGGGTCTGCATCGTCAGTGAGGTTGGCAGAACAGCTGAAACACGCCACAAAAGGTGAGGTTGGTGGCCGGAACCTCGCAGCAGTTGTCTTCCACATTGGCTTGGAAGTTGAAGTTCGTGGAGTCTGGGTTGACGCAGCCGGGCGGGTGTTGATGGTATAATGGCGATGTATGACTTCACTCACAAACAGTGACAGTTTGCCTACTGTTGGTTCAGGAAGATCAGGCAAGGTCAACCGGTTGAGGAAGTAGTGCAGTGGCACTACTGGTCGATGCCTACCAGGCTGTTCTTGGTGCTCTCCTGCTATTTCTGCAGAGTGATGCCCGGGTAGAAGGGTGCCCCACCATGAAGTAGGTGATGTTGCCCTGATAACTGAGTGAGTCAGATGTCTCTTGTGCACCCTTGCTGCCAATGTCAAACTTGAGTTTATCAAAGAAGTTTAGACCTGCCAATGCCTTGACAGAGAACTTGTCTGTTGTGGACACGTAATTGGCACTGAGATAGTCCTCTTGCACTAAGGAGGCACCTGCATCGATGCTGGTTATCACATGGGTGCCATAGCCAAGCACCGTCTTCTCAGATAAATGTGCTGCCTTGTTTTCTATTGCATCTGAGATCTCCTCAGCCTGGCGGACAAAATGGCCATCCAGAGTGAAGTCAGGGTGAGCCTGTACAGTGTAGAGGAAGTTGCGCACCTGGGAGGGAGAGGGGAGGAATTAATCTTTGGCTTGGTGTCATTAGTTGCTGGGGCAGCCAATGCTAAGGCATGTTACAATAGCGCACTGAAATAATATTGAAAAGGCTAAATAAACTACAAACTGAGTATGCCAAAACCCCAATTATATTTAAAGGCAGAGTATATAGAAATTGCTCTGCTATTATTTGGTTGCTAAAATTCTAAAGCATTAGCCTAATTTCAGTTTATGTACAAAACAAGCAATGTATAGTGTAGAGAATCATTGTACAATGTAAACCACTTAGAAATATATTTTCAAGAAGCAAAAACGAAACTTAAGGATGGGAAGCGCAGGTAGAACAGATATAGCACACATAGAACAGATCTACCACTTGCTTTCAATCAGAATGGCAAATCTACAACTAACATTTATTTTTGAATTCAGGTTACACACAAAGCTACATAATGCAGCTTCTAAATACTGTAAATTCATATTTTTAATATACACAACTATTGGGTGATCTGAGTCCACCTTGTCAATCCCCCATTTCACTATGTTCTCCCCAGGCCCCCAATGTAGCATCCCACCGGCACCTCTCTGATTCAGAGGGGTTGGGTTAAAAGCAGAAGTCAAGTTTTGGTTGGACCTTGTGTACAATTGACAATGAAAATAAATGTAAATGTTTGTATTTTCCGACAGCACTAATTCAACAATTGACACTGCATTTCTACATGTGCTCGAATGTGATGCAAATTTTAAGTCTGACTCTCAATCTTAAGGAGCAACTCACCTGCACACGAGTAGTGGCAGACCTGTTGGCAGTCTTGGACCTGCTGGCTCTTCTATAAGGAAAATCACTGGAGGTGTCTTAGTCTGCCTCCCAAATGTCACCCTACTTCCTATTTAGTGCACTACTTTTAATAAGGGCCCCTAGGGCCATTGTATGTCAATATTCCCAATTTTTTTTAATCTCAGTCGGCTGTAAACTACTGGTTTCTAATTAACGCAAACGTTCCTGTGAAATGACAAGGAGAAACATTCTCATAAAACTCACGTTTACAGATTCTTAAATTAATCTGCAATTTTCGCAAATTTCACCTAAAAACAGATATATATATATAATCTAGTTATTCTTATTTATCCTGCAAAAACAAGACTGCTTAGACTGGAATACAGTACCATGTGGCATACATAATTTTTTTATGTTTTCCAATCAGCTCTGCTTTGATTAACCCACACAGTCTTAGCAAGATAAATCCACTATTATGATGTTCTCTTTGCTTCACACAACCACAACAATAACAACAAGCAGCATCCTCTATCCAAAGCCGCCAGCACTATTTTACCTCCTGTATGCAAGATGCACGTTCATATGCTAGAAAGCGTACATCTTTTCAACCATGTGGCATGCAGCTGTCAGATCAGAGTTATGCTTTGCAAAATGAACATTCTGACAGGAAAGAGTCCACATCAGTCTCTGCTTCTACTCATGAAGGCTTGAATAATAACAGCACAGGAGGCTGGTGGCACCTTAATTGGGGAGGACGGGCTCATGGTAATGGCTGGTACGTAATAGTGCAATGGTATCAAATACATCAAACACCCTGTCTCTTTCATAGTCTTTACTGCAGCTCTTCTTACTCAGAGATGAGACCAAGTAGACAATCTAGAATTGAGACCCTCGGGTCATTGCAGTTCATCCGACCATTCCCAACAGCATTTCCAATAGCATTTGCAGCAGAAGTCCCATTCCCAGCCGCTGGGCACAATCAGTTCCAGCTAAGGCATGGTTCAACAGAGAAGATCAGAAGGGTACCCTGACAACCATTGTTACATAAGGACGTTGGTCATTATTTAAAGATGAAATCTGTGATATTTACAGACATTTTTGGTAATTTGAACATTTATGTATAGTATACCCATTAATTTTTGAAGAATATAAATAAGCCCCAACATACTATCTGTTTGTTGTCTTTCAAGTTAAATTGAAAAAGTTATAGATTTCCTTCCTTTCAAATTAAGGATTGGGCCTTTAATAGAGGTATGAGAATACAATGTTCGCTACAAAGCTTTCAAAGAAACTCACCGCCCTCTAAAGTCTGTTCCCAGAATGATCTCTTGTAATGAATGAATGATTCATGCTGTTGTTGTCACCTGACGTCAACAGATCTGACATCTCCCTCAACGTCAGCAAGACAAAGGAGCTGATCGTGGACTACAGGAAAAAGAGAGTCGAGCACACCCCCATTCACATTGACAGGAGCACGTTGAGAGCTTCAAGTTCCTTGGTGTCCACATCACTAAGGATCCATCATGGTCAATACACACCAACTCAGTCATGAAGAAGGCACGACAGGAGGCTGAAAAGATTTGGCATGGGTCCTCAGATCCTCAAAAAGTTCTACAACAGAACCATTCAGAGCATCTTGACAGGCTCCATCACCGCTTGTTATGGCAACTGCTTGGCATCTGACCACAAGGTGCTACAGAGGGTAGTGCCTACGGCCCAGTACATCACTGGGGCAGAGCTCCCTGCCATCCAGGATCTCTATAGCAGGCAGTGTCAGAGGAAGGCCCCAAAGACTCCAGCCACCCAAGTCATAGACTGTTCTCTCTGCTACTGCATGGCCAGTGGTACCGATGCACCAAGTCTGGAACCAACAGGACCCTGAACAGCTTCTACCCCCAAGCCATGACCCTTTTTGCACAATCTTTTTTGACTCATCACTTACGCTGCTGCTACTGTTTACTATCTGTCACTTTTTTCCTAGTTATATGTACAGTGAGGGAAAAAAGTATTTGATCCCCTGCTGATTTTGTATGTTTGCCCACTGACAAAGAAATGATCAGTCTATAATTTTAATGGTAGTTTTATTTGAACAGTGAGAGACAGAATAACAACAAAAAATTCCAGAAAAACACATGTGAAAAAATATTATAAATTGATTCGCATTTTAATGAGGGAAATAAGTATTTGACCCCCTCTCAATCAGAAAGATTTCTGGCTCCCAGGTGTCTTTTATACAGGTAACGAGCTGAGATTAGGAGCACACTCTTAAAGGGAGTGCTCCTAATCTCAGTTTGTTACCTATATAAAAGACACCTGTCCACAGAAGCAATCAATCAATCATATTCCAAACTCTCCACCATGGCCAAGACCAAAGAGCTCTCCAAGGATGTCAGGGACAAGATTGTAGACCTACACAAGGCTGGAATGGGCTACAAGACCATCGCCAAGCAGCTTGGTGAGAAGGTGACAACAGTTGGTGTGATTATTCGCAAATGGAAGAAACACAAAATAACTGTTAATCTCCCTCGGCCTGGGGCTCCATGCAAGATCTCACCTCGTGGAGTTGCAATGATGATGAGAACGGTGAGGAATCAGCCCAGAACTACACGGGAGGATCTTGTCAATGATCTCAAGGCAGCTGGGACCATAGTCACCAAGAAAACAATTGGTAACACACTACGCCGTGAGGGACTGAAATCCTGCAGCGCCCGCAAGGTCCCCCTGCACAAGAAAGCACATATACATGCCCGTCTGAAGTTTGCCAATGAACATCTGAATGATTCAGAGGACAACTGAGCTCCAAAATGGAGCTCTTTGGCATCAACTCAACTCACCGTGTTTGGAGGAGGAGGAATGCTGCCTATGATCCCAAGAACACCATCCCCACCGTCAAACATGGAGGTGGAAACATTATGCTTTGGGGGGTTCTGCTAAGGGGACAGGACAACTTCACCGCATCAAAGGGACGATGGACGGGGCCATGTACCATCAAATCTTGGGTGAGAACCTCCTTCCCTCAGCCAGGGCATTGAAAATGGGCCGTGGATGGGTATTCCAGCATGACAATGACCCAAAACACACGGCCAAGGCAACAAAGGAGTGGCTCAAGAAGAAGCACATTAAGGTCCTGGAGTGGCCTAGCCAGTCTCCAGACCTTAATCCCATAGAAAATCTGTGGAGGGAGCTGAAGGTTCGAGTTGCCAGACGTCAGCCTCGAAACCTTAATGACTGAGTGGGACAAACCAGAATGACTGAGTGGGACAAAATCCCTCCTGAGATGTGTGCAAACCTGGTGGCCAACTACAAGAAACGTCTGACCTCTGTGATTGCCAACAAGGGTTTTGCCACCAAGTACTAAGTCATGTTTTGCAGAGGGGTCAAATACTTATTTCCCTCATTAAAATGCAAATCAATTTATAATATTTTTCAGATGCATTTTTCTGGATTTTTTTGTTGTTATTCTGTCTCTCACTGTTCAAATAAACCTACCATTAAAATTATAGACTGATCATTTCTTTGTCAGTGGGCAAACGTACAAAATCAGCAGGGGATCAAATACTTTTTTCCCTCACTGTACCTATCTACCTCAATTACCAATTACCCCTGCACATCAACTCAGTACTGGTACCCCTTGTATATAGACAAGTTATCATCATCTCAGTACTGGTACCCCTTGTATATAGACAAGTTATCATCACCTCAGTACTGGTACCCCTTGTATATAGACAGGTTATCATCAACTCTGTACTGGTACCCCTTGTATATAGACAAGTTATCATCAACTCAGTACTGGTACCCCTTGTATATAGACAAGTTATCATCAACTCAATACTGGTACCCCTTGTATATAGACTAGTTATCATCAACTCAGTACTGGTACCCCTTGTATATAGACAGGTTATTGTTACTCATTATGTATCTATTATTACTTTTAGTATTACAAGTTCTACTTTTTACTCAATGCAGGTTAGGAATAAAGAAACATCTGCATTCTGAGGTAACGTGTTTCTGTACACGGTGAGCAATGTTTTCTATTTGTTGGCTGAGTCCCCTCCACAGTTCATCAACAGAATGGTCAGATATCGTACTGTATGTCTTTCTCTCTCATGTTGTGTTTAAACATACAGAACAGACATGGACTGAGTCACAAAAGGCACCCTATTCCCTATTTAGTGTACAACTTTTGACCACAGACCATGGTCAAATGTAGTGCACATTTGGGACACAGGCATGGGCTAGGAGAGAGCAAATATTCTTGTATTCGTATGTCACAGAAGCAATGGAGATTATAAATCAAGTAAGTATGATAACTTCTACAGTACAATAGAAAGATCATCCTTTGAGGGAAACCTTAACCTTTTACTGCAGTGGGCTAAATCAGGCTCACAAAGAGTGGTGCTTGGTAGTCTTAAATAAATCTACTTTGAAACAGAAGTATACACCTCACACACATGGTTATGGGCATAAAAAAAGAACACACCTAGACCATGTCAGATATAGAGTTGACATTTATTCAATTTTGAGTTTGCATCCCAATATTACACTTTATATACATCACATGTTAACATCTAGTAGCCTAGTGATGAGCAATGGTGTGGTGGGTGGGCTTGAAGACGAGCTGAACTGTGAGCTACGTCCCTAAACTTTGCTTGTTCAATCCCAGTGTTAGGCACCATTTTTTTTTTTTTGTTCTATTTAATCCAACCATGACAACTTGCCTAAACTTAACCCTCAAAGTTCTTGCATTCTAAAAGTGAGTTAATTTTGAATGACAGCACTGTTGGTGCGTGGTTTGACTGATGGCTGACAGAACATGTTGACATTTATTAGACTCAGGTAGAACCGTTATATGTGTGGTCATAAAATGTAGATGTTACAAACGTCTGCCTCAGTGGCTTGAAGGCTATTCGTGGAAGCCAAGAGATGCTATGTGTGTTTATGTTAATTAACGGTCAGTTACCGTGAGACCGGCAGTTATTTACTTGACAATCATGGCTGATGAAATGTCATGACCGCCACAGCCCTGTTTGTGACAGATCTGTCTGGAACCTGGTGGGTCTTCACCCGCTGGGTCTCAGTGGAGAACGTAGCACTGAGCCCTGGGAGGAAGGACACGTCCACATTGATGGGTTCTCAGTGGAGAACGTAGCACTGAGCCCTGGGAGGAAGGACACGTCCACATTGATGGGTTCTCAGTGGAGAACGTAGCACTGAGCCCTGGGAGGAAGGACACGTCCACATTGATGGGTTCTCAGTGGAGAACGTAGCACTGAGCCCTGGGAGGAAGGACACGTCCACATTGATGGGTTCTCAGTGGAGAACGTAGCACTGAGCCCTGGGAGGAAGAACACGTCCACATTGATGGGTTCTCAGTGGAGAACGTAGCACTGAGCCCTGGGAGGATGGACACGTCCACATTGATGGGTTCTCAGTGGAGAACGTAGCCCTGAGCCCTGGGAGGAAGGACAAGTCCACATTGATGGATTGAGATGTGGAACTGTGCTGCTCAAGCCAGGTACTGATGACCTCTGAACTAGTCACAACACCAGTGAACTTCTGGGGGATGACAAACACCTCATCTAGGACGAGGTAGACTCTGTCCTCCGTGGTCTGGTACTGGGAGTAGCTAAAGTTCATGATTCGTCCCATGTCCATGCTTGTCAGGTTGTCCCATCCCTCACCTGGGAGCACCTCCAGGGCTAGAGCGGACAGGTTGGTGCAGCACTGTGAAGCCTGTTCCTGGGAGGGCTGAGTGGGTGAGGGACACAGGTGGAGCAGTGAGAGAATGTATGCTCTCAGAGCCATGGCTGAGTCAGATGTCACCTCTATGAGGAAAAGGTTTAGAAATATAATCCTCCTCCCTTTCCCTTGTCACGAGGCTGACAACAGAAGACTTACCCGCCCTGAATGTTGTTGATCAATGTTGTGGTTTTGGTAGGTTTCCGTCACAAGACCATGGGGGACCGGGCATTCAGTGGCGCTGCCCCCAAACTCTGGAACTCTCTCCCCCCAGCCACCAGCCACTCTGACTCTATCACCGCTTTCAAAAACAATCTCAAACCCCACCTGTTCAGTCTGGCATTCCCCTCAGCTTAGCTCGCCCTTACTCAGCCCTAGCCTAAGCTAATTAGCTTTTATAAATGTTATTGTCTTATTCTTGTTTTGTTTTATACTCTTTGCTGTTCAGCCTCCTTGTTTTTTTTAAAGGAGCTTAAAGTGCCATGTATTGTTATTGTTCTTATTATTATCACAGCTATGCAACTGGACTTTCAGTTCATAGACTTTCAGTTTCATATATTAAATAAAGGTTAAAACATTTTTTTTTAATAATAGATATATATCAAATAGCAGATACATTAATGTCAACAAGGGCGGACTGGCATTTCAGGCCGGTCCATTTTTTGCCCAGTGGGCCTGTCTAACTAGTTGTTGTTTTTGTGCACAAAATGATCATTATCTGGCTAATACTGGGGGCCTCAAGGAAAATAATTAATAAACAAAAACTGGTAGTGTGAGTGAAAATGATTGATATCAAAACGTTATAAGTACAACACATAGAGATAAATTAAAAAGATGATGGACTCAAGGCTCTTTATGAGAAACTCTTTGACCTGACATGTCACATTATTTGCATGGCCGGATCAGCAAGGGAGGATGTTTTGTACAGTTGTTGTTTTCATTCAGATGTCTGTACATCACCTCTCACCCCTAAACCTGTTTCTGAGAAAAACACCACTTCCTGCCCACACAGAGAGGAAGTTTCCATGAAGCGCTGCAGTGCATCGTGGTCTCATGGCCTACTCACAGGTGGAACCCGTTATACTGTATGTGTGTTCATTTGAATCACATTTTATTTTTACACTCTGATCAAAAACCGTTCAACCGTTCAAAACTTGTTGATGTTAAAAATCCTGCATGCAATATTTTATTTTACACACGCTCCGAAAATAACAGGTGTAGACCTTACCGTGAAATGATTACTTACGAGCCTTACGAAATGATTACTTAACCAACAATGCAGAGTTTTAAAAAAATTGCTAAATAAACAAATCAATAATTGTAACACAATAAAATAAAAAATGACGAGGCTATATACAATTGGTACCGGTACCGAGTCAATGTGCAGGGGTACGGGTTAGTACAGGTAAGATGTGTTGTTGCCTATCCTTACGATCTGGGGGCGGGCCATTGGGAAGTCCAGGATCCAGTTGCAGAGGGAGGTGTACAGTCCCATGGTCCTTAGTTAGGGAGAGGTTAAACATGTCAGTGAAGACACCTGACAGATGGATAGCGCATGCTCTGAGTATGCGTCCTGGTAATCTGTCTGGCCCTGCGGCATTGTGAATGTTAACCTGTTTAAAGGTCTTACTCACATCGGCTACGGAGAGCGTGATCACACAGTCGCCTGGAACAGCTGGTGCTTTCATGCATGGTTCAGTGCTGCTTGCCTCGAAGCGAGCATAGAAGGCATTTAGCTCGTCTGGTAGTCTCGCGTCTCTGAGCAGCTCGCGGCTGAGTTTCCCTTTGTAATCCGTGATAGTTTGCAAGCCATGCCACATCCGACAAGTGTCAGAGCCGGTGTAGTAGGATTCAATCTTAGTCCTGTATTGAAGCTTTGCCTTTTTGATGCGTTGTCGGAAGACGTAGCAGGATTTCTTAGAAGCATCTGGATTAGTGTCCCGCTCCTTGAAGCGGCAGCTCTAGCGTTTAGCTCAGTGTGGACGTTGCCTGGAACAGGCTGTTGAGGAGTAGAAGGTGTGTGTGTGTGTGTGTGTGTGTCTGTGTCTGTGTATGTGTGTGCTTCCAAAGACGTACAGTCAGGCCAGCTGCACGGGGCTGACTGTCAAAACAGAAAGCCTAAAACAGACCCAGGAACAGACAGAGGGAGACGTCTTAATGGCTGACACAACTGTCTTCTGCTTCACAGCTTGAATTCTAATCCCTGCGATTTGTCATTAGCTGTGTAATTATAGTTTTTTCTCCATATTTCAAAGGTACAAATCCAATGTAAGACACTCATCATTGTCATATTTAGAGATAGACAGACAATGAAAGACACTGATGATACCATTAAAATGGCACCCTATTCCTACATAGTGCACTACTTTTGACCAGAACCCTAGGTAGGCAGGCAGACAGACAGACCCACAGACAGACTGACTGACCATGTTTAGCTTCACTGCACATGTAACAGATGTTCAAGATATTGACAAAGAGAGGAGAGCTTGTTCAGACTGAGGCACTTCTCCTCAGACAGAACTCCATCCTGAAGCCTTAGTGAAACCAGCTGGTTTCTGAGGCGTGGAGAAAAGCAGAGCGAACTCTGTTCTCCTGTTAAATCAAGGCCGAGTGAAAAGCAAAATGTATTTTCATCTGGCTGTAATGACTTTTTACGGGTGCTACTGGCTTCAATTAACAAAGCCAAAGGTTTGGCCTCCGACAAAGCAAAAGGTATTAAAGCTTTTATATCCACCTTTGTGGTGGAAGTTAAAGTGCCAGTAGTGTGCTCTCTAACCTTGACATCAGGTAAATCAGGCCAATGCACATATGCCCGGCTTTTCTCTCTCTCTCTCTCTGTCTCTGTGTTAATGGCTCTACTCTCTAAATAGACCCTGGATATTGCTGTAATACAATGGGCTCCTCTTTTAAGCCTAATTTATACCTTACGGCAGAGGTCGTCAACAGGCGGCCCGCGTGCCAAGACGGATTGTTTTTGACCCCCCAAAGTTTTTAGTAAAATAATCTGTTCCCAAGTATTCCCACGAATGAAAAAGGAGACGTGATCGTGTCTTAATGTAATCAAGGTATGGAATGATTGTAATTTTCAATTCAAATTAATTTTTGGGCTTAGTTGGGGTCAATTTGAACAAATGTATTATAATTATGTTTCGGCCCTCCAATCATCCGCTCCAACATAAATCTTCCCTTGGCTGAATCTAATGCACACGTCTGAGTATTTTTGCTACGCAACTACAAAGGATCGCCATTTTGCATAGCTAATTCTTGTATTGCGTACTGCGTAGAGTATTAATTTATTTAAAAAGTATAGGCATTTTTGTTCTAAGTTTTTGTGTATTATGTTCTTACCTGTTTTTCTTATTGTAAATCAATACAATTGATCACAAATGACAAAGAAAAGAAAGGTCCGGTACCGTTCCATTTATGCATCAGTATATAAATTAGCATACCTTGGTCTATTCTTATCTCCCTAATTACAATGCCTTGGTCTGTTCTTATCTCTCTAATTACAATGCCTTGGTATGTTCTTATCTCCCTAATTACAATGCCTTGGTCTATTCGTATCTCCCTAATTACAATGCCTTGGTCTGTTCTTACCTCCCTAATTACAATGCCTTGGTCTGTTCTTATTGTCCTAATTATAATGCCTTGGTCTGTTCTTATCTCCCTAATTACAATGCCTTGGTCTGTTCTTACCTCCCTAATTACAATGCCTTGGTCTGTTCTTATTGTCCTAATTATAAAGCCTTGGTCTGTTCTTATCTCCCTAATTACAATGCCTTGGTCTGTTCTTATCTCCCTAATTACAATGCCTTGGTCTGTTCTTATGGTCCTAATTATAATGCCTTGGTCTGTTCTTATCTCCCTAATTACAATGCCTTGGTCTGTTCTTATTGTCCTAATTATAATGCCTTGGTCTGTTCTTATCTCCCTAATTACAATGCCTTGGTCTGTTCTTATTGTCCTAATTATAATGCCTTGGTCTGTTCTTATCTCCCTAATTACAATGCCTTGGTCTATCTGATCTTCCTGCTGCATTGTCATTACAAGTTTCCAGAATGATGTACCTAGAATATCAAATCTCCAATCCCAAAGTACACTCAAATTGACAGTTTTACCTCGTTTCTCAGCCTTGTCTTCCTCTCAGTCTCTATACGGTTCTTCTGGGTCTCCATCCCAAATGGCACCCTGTTCCCTAAATAGTACACTACTTTTGACCAGAACCTATGCACCCTATGGGTCCTGGTCAAAAGAAGTGCACTATATAGGGAACAGGGTGCAATTTGGGATGCCTACTTGATCTTTAGGGGGTGCAGATCGCTGGCGTATCAGCTTGGCTCCTAATGATGTTCTAAGTCTGTTTCATGAAGGAAAGGTGAGACCCAGGTCAGGATCTAGCTCCGTTTAATGAGCGAAAACCCAGTGTGTGTGTGTGTGTGTGTGTGTGTGTGTGTGTGTGTGTGTGTGTGTGTGTGTGTGTGTGTGTGTGTGTGTGTGTGTGTGTGTGTGTGTGTGTGTGTGTGTGTGTGTGTGTGTGTGTGTGTGTGTGTGTGTGTGTGTTAGAGTAGCACTAACAAGCTCTGACTGGTCACAAGCATTCTGTTGTCTTACGGTAATGATTGGGCTTCAACGTTCAAAGTTGATTTGAAGTACGTTGAACTTCTTCCATGTTTTCAAACCAAGATTTGATGCTTTTATTTGTATGTATTTATTTAACCTTTGTCTACCACATCAGGAAAATCAGTTCTGTAAGAACAACATCTTATTGTTATGTTACTGGATTACATAGATCTCAATTCCACACACAGGGCAACAATTTCAAAGTGCTAAAATTACCATAAACATCATTTTAATTTGACAACATGTTTTGAAACTTTTCTTCAACAATGTGCGATATAAAGAGGTGACTAATTACAATATGTATTGCTCAGTTTACTAAACTCACGGTTACATAATCACCTTCTTATAACAAACATTGTTGAAGAACAGTTTAACATTAAATCACAATGTGAGATTATAATTAGGTTTACACTCTTTCTTGCACTTTGCACAATTGTTTTGCACCACAAAAATGTTGCTGTGACATTTCTTCTAGAAGAGCAGTTTAGATCGCTCATACAGACAGTCTAAAAGCTGTGAATAACTGTAGCAATAACGCCGTCTTATGAAATGTTGTGTCATGAAGTCAGATGTGCTTGGGTTCACAATGGATATTCAGCAGTGGTCAAAATATTGACCTCTCGTCTTCATCAGGCACAATGGATTACTATAGTGTGTGTGTGTGTGTGTGTGTGTGTGTGTGTGTGTGTGTGTGTGTGTGTGTGTGTGTGTGTGTGTGTGTGTGTGTGTGTGTGTGTGTGTGTGTGTGTGCAGCTGAGGTCCCTCACCCAAGCAATCTGAAGTGAATGACATCCTATACTTAGAAGGTATTGTTCTATAGCCCCATTACACCAGGGATACACAGGGACGCAGGGTCTCCACACTCAACACATCTTCTCCCTGCAGAGCAACGTCAACAGAAACAACAACAATATAGATTAGAATCACTGGAATTGTTTTCAGATGGTCATACCATGGATCCTTTAGCTATTTGATTTACAAGTTTAGGACCCATTTAGGTACATTTTTAATAAAATATTGAATTTGGCCTTTACTTCTATAGCCCATAGAAACCATTGAGTAACACATTCATAAATGGCAAAACATTTAGACAAGGGACGAGGTACGATATCAACACCCATACATACTGCATGATGAGAGACTCTGTGTCAACAAGCTCTCACAGTCTCACTGCAGAATCCGATGCTAGTCCATAAACATCACATTTCAATGGTTAAGTTAAGGGTTAAGGTTTGGGATAGGGTCAAAACTAAAATGAGTGTGTAGCACTGGGATTGAACACGAGAACCTTAGAGCCGGTGCTCGCGGCGTACGCCCATCTGACATCTCCATACAATACGCCCTAGCAAACTGCAAGCCTACTTGATGGTAATAGTTCTCACCGTTGCCCCTAGTGGCTGATTTTTAAGTCATCTCCTGACGTCTTGGGTACCTGGATGGACGTTGAATTTCACCTTGGATCTTGAGCGACCTGGCTGCTCTGTACACACCCACACACTCGCACGGACACATGCACACACACACACACACACTCCTGATGACTCGCCCACCCAGCCAGCCAGCCAGAGTTTGAGGATTGACCTGAATCTCAATGGGGGGAAAGAGGAACTAAGAGGGAGGAGAAGACATCCCATACACTATCCCATACATCATTTCACCCAATTACATTGAGGGATGATGCTCCAGGCATCTGCAATGGCTCACTCCCCATCTCTCTCTGTCTCTCTTCCCGTCTATCTCTCCCTGTCTTTAGGCATCTGCAAGGGATCCCTCCCCGTCTCTCTCTAATCTCTCTGTCTCTCTCTCTCTGTCTCTCTTCCTGTCTGTCTCTCCCTGTCTCTAGGCATCTGCAAGGGATCACTCCCTGTCTGTCTCTAATCTCTCTATTTCTATCCCCCCTCTATCTCTCTGTCTGTTTCTGTATCTATCTCTCTCTATCCTCTCTCTCCCTCTGGCTCTTTCTTTCTCTCGCTGTATCTCTCTTTCTCACACACACACACACACACACACACACACACACACACACACACACACACACACACACACACACACACACACACACACACACACACACACACACACACACACACACACACACACACACACACACACACACACAAACACATGTTTGTTTTACTGTCCTTGTGGGGACCAAACAATTGATTCCCATAAAAAAAACATTTTCTCTATCACCTAACCCTTAACCTAACTCCTAACCTTAACCCTTAACCTAAACCTAGCCCCAAAGCCTAAAATAGCCATTTTCCTTGTGGGGACCGGCCAAATGTCCCTACATGTCCATATTTTCAATGTTTTACTATTCATGTGAGGATTTCTGGTCCCCACAAGGATAGTAAAACCAAACACACACTCACACACACAGAAAGAGTCACCCCCATTACAGTTTGGGTTCCAGTGTGGCTGCATATCATTCACACTGTCAGCTGTGCATTTTGACACGTTATCTAACAGGGATGATTTCAAATCCACCCACTCCTTCTAAAATGAACCCTCGAAAAGCATACACACACACACACTCACACAGGTGTGCTATTTCATCCCAGTGGTGGTGTGACAGCAGATGATGGTTCTAACTTCCCGCCAGACATTCAGACAGGATTCCTTTGTCCTGTCTGACTCAGACTCTCAAAAGAATAGAATCAAACACAGCATAGTGTAAACAAATACACATATAATATAAATAAATAAAGAAATAGAATAGACTGTTGCCTACAAAATGAATAAATATAATTAATTCCACATGTCCAAAAGCCATTTTCAGTGTTTTTCAGAGTCATGTGGACGAAATGAAGTATAAATATTCCTCACTATAATCTTACTGGACCTTTCAAGTTGTTTATTAGTCGTGTGTACAGGATACGCATGGTATTCACCGTCCAACTAAATGCTTACTTGCAGGTTCCTTCTCGACAACGCAACGCAACACTAACAAATAATAAAATATAAGACTATTAACATAAAGTAAATGGCTCAGTAGAATATAATAGCATAAGTATACTACAGGAAGGCACAAATTATAGAACAATATTTACATGTGTTCTGGGGAAGGAGGGATTGGGGGGCAAGTGTTTAAATTGTGCCGTTTAAGCAATGGTAAATAAGAGTCTGGTATCAGCAGTTGTGTGTGTAGCATGAATGTATGTGTGGACCTGGAAAAGTGGAAAGTGTTTGGCTCCCAAGGCTCGAGGCATTTATAATGAGTTTTTCATTTATTTTTTTATTATCAACCCTGAGAGAACACTTTCTGCAGGAATTCAATTCAATGAAATAAATCAATTTCTTGTTGTTATTGCCAGCAATTAATTATCTTGAGTCTTAAAAAAGCAACTTCTGTTAAGCCAATTATTATTTAAATGAAAACAGACAAACCGCTGCTATTTAAACCATGCTCTCTCTCTATCTCTCTCTCTCAATTCATTTCGATTCAAGGGGCTTTATTGGCATGGGAAACATATGTTTACATTGCCAAAGCAAAATAGATAATCAACTGTCTCTCTCTCTCTCTCTCTCTCTCTCTCTCTCTCTCTCTCTCTCTCTCTCTCTCTCTCTCTCTCTCTCTCTCTCTCTCTCTCTGTGTCTGTGTCTGTGTCTGTGTCTGTCTGTCTGTCTGTCTGTCTGTCTGTCTGTCTGTCTATCTGTGTCTCTCTCTCTCAACAGCTAGCTGTGACCACAATGACCTCAGCAGCTAGCTGTGACCACAATGACCTCAACAGCTAGCTGTGACCACAATGACCTCAGCAGCTAGCTGTGACCACAATGACCTCAACAGCTAGCTGTGACCACAATGACCTCAGCAGCTAGTTGTGACCACAATGACCTCAACAGCTAGCTGTGACCACAATGACCTCAACAGCTAGCTGTGACCACAATGACCTCAGCAGCTAGCTGTGACCACAATGACCTCAACAGCTAGCTGTGACCACAATGAACTCAGCAGCTAGCTGTGACCACAATGACCTCAACAGCTAGCTGTGACCACAATGACCTTCTTCTCTTCACAAGAGAACCAACATCTCTATGATCTTTGAGGTATGGAGGCAGTGATGTTCGTCTGTCTGTGTGTGTGTGTGTGTGTGTGTGTGTGTGTGTGTGTGTGTGTGTGTGTGTGTGTGTGTGTGTGTGTGTGTGTGTGTGTGTGTGCGTGTGCGTGTCCGTGTGTGTCCGTCTGTCTGCCTGTCCATCCGTCAGTGTGTTACGTTGTTAAGCATCCTCCTCATCACCAACAAAGTCTGATCAAAGAGATTGAACGGGATCACAGGCCCACACCCACACACAAATACACACAAACACACACAGACTATCCAAACCCTGGGGGCTCTAGTCTAGCCACTTCTTTACCTAATTTATTTGTTTGGTCATTCATACATACAGTCTCTCTAGTGGAAGTGGGTCAATGTGTTACATACAGTATTAGTTTCGTCATTCATACATACAGTCTCTCTAGTGGAAGTGGGTCAATGTGTTACATGCAGTATACACATTCATTCACTAGTTATTTCTTTGTTTCAATTATCATCCAATGATCTAAGTTAAACCCAGTATTACTATAGACAGAAGACCTTTATGGTTGAATACACTAAAACAGACATTACTCTTTTACACAGCACATTGTAAGTAGACTTCTGGTTCTTTTTAGTCCAGTTCCTGTGTCACATGAATGGGAATATTTTGTCTTTACATTTCAGCCAGATGCTCTTATCCAGAGCTGTTTTCACGAGCAATTAAGTGTCTCAGTTAAGGGCACATGACAGATTTGTTTTTTGTTACCTAGTCGGCTTTGGGATTCAAACCAGCAACCTTTGTTTATTGGCCCAACACTCAACCACTACACTGCCACCTTTTCACCTCTATCTCCTGCCAATCAGCATTGTGTGTGTGTGTGTGTGTGTGTGTGTGTGTGTGTGTGTGTGTGTGTGTGTGTGTGTGTGTGTGTGTGTGTGTGTGTGTGTGTGTGTGTGTGTGTGTGTGTGTGTGTGTGTGTGTGTGTGTGTGTGTGTGTGTGTGTGTTTACATGCATGTGTGTGTATTATACTAGAACAGAGACTATAGAGTTTACCTAAGGACATTGTGTCATCTCTGTCTGGCTGTGTGAGGACAGAACGCACAGGTGTTAAACATACAGGATCTGAAACACACCTGTCTAGCATATTCATGTGTGAGTGTCTGCCTCTGCATGTACTGTCTGGTAAGCATCAGTTGAAATATATCTTTAAAACCTTTTTGCCTTTTTTCAATTTTTGCCTAAAATGACATACCCAAATCTAACTGCCTGTAGCTCAGGACCTGAAGCAAGGATATGCATATTATTGATACAATTTGAAAGGAAACACTTTGAAGTGTGTGGAAATGTGAATGTAGGAGAATATAACACATCTGGTGAAAGATAATACCATATATTTTTTTACCATCCTCTTTGAAGTGCAAGAGAAAGGCCATAGTGTATTATTCCAGCCCAGGCGCAATTTAGATTTTGGCCACTAAACGGCAGCAGTGTATGTGCAAGTTTTTAGACTGATCCAATGAACCATTGCATATCTGTTCAAAATGATGTATCAAGACTGCCCAAATGTGCCTAATTGGTTTATTAATGCATGTTCAAGTTCATAATTGTGCACTTTCCTCAAACAATAGCATGGTATTCTTTCACTGTAATAGCTACTGTAAATTGGACAGTGCAGTTAGATTAACAAGAATTTGATTTATAATGCAGGTCAGAATGAGAGTACCCAAGCCAGCATCTACAGAGACATGCAGACATCTTGACACATGCATCATAGGAACGGACAGAATGAGAGACCTTAATGAGACCATTAAGGTCTCTATCAACCTGATAGTGACCTCTAGTCGGGGGACAGAACATAACAGGACCTCTATCAACCTCACAGTGACCTCTAGTGGGGGGACAGAACATAACAGGACCTCTATCAACCTCACAGTGACCTCTAGTGGGGGAACAGAACATAACAGGACCTCTATCAACCTCACAGTGACCTCTAGTGGGGGGACAGAACATAACAGGACCTCTATCAACCTCATAGTGACCTCTAGTGGGGGCACAGAACCTGACAGTATCTCTATCACACTCATACTGACCTCTAGTGGGGGGACATAGCATGACAGCCAGAAAATTACATCTTACATCGGTGTGAAATGCAGAGTTGGCCTTTCTCATGCATCTTTCTTCTTTATAACTTGACTTGTGTGGTTGTCATGTGAGGTTGGACATAAGGGAAACTATTTATATTCTATATTCTACATGGGGTTCCCCCTTTAGGTTATACAGATGAAGAGTAATAAGAAAAAGTCAAGTTTGAGATCTTCGTGTTAGAGTTTCAGTCATGTGGGAAAGAGAAGGGATCATCTCAAAGTCTGGTTCCCAAATGGAACCCTATTCGTATAGAGCAGCACTTTTGACCAGAACCCTATGGGCTCTGGTCAAACGTAGTGCACTATATAGGGTGCCATTTGGGACGAATCTCAAAAATGCTATTTGTTGCCAGGTTCTCTCTCCGGTCTTCACAAAGAGTCTTTGTTGCAGGGCAGGATTAGACAGCTGTATTCAGTTTCACACACACACCAGAGAGGTTCCAGCGTCAGGCAGCGGTGACAGGTCCAAATTGAGAAAGTAAATAAACACCAGTCAGAGACGTCTTGAGTTCCACAGTTCTCTGGTGATGAAGACCCCAGCAGCAGCCAGAGGCCTGGGAAACCCACCTTGCCTGTGTGTGTGTGTGTGTGTGTGTGTGTGTGTGTGTGTGTGTGTGTGTGTGTGTGTGTGTGTGTGTGTGTGTGTGTGTGTGTGTGTGTGTGTGTGTGTGTGTGTGTGTGTGTTTGTGTGTGTGGAAACCCACCTTGCCTGTGTGTGTGTATGTGTGGAAACCCACCGTGTGTGTGTGTGTATGTGTGTCCAGAAAAACAGGTTAGAAAAACAACAAAGAGCCTGTTTTATTATTCAGATGTGGTTCACACAGTCTGACATTGTATGGTCAGGGTCAGGGGTCAAGTGTCTGAGCAGGGGCAGAGGGCTGGGTAGAGAGGGGGTGATGGGTTACAAAAGGGGAGTCAGTCATTGCGGAAGTGAGGAGGGGGTGTAGATAATGCCAAGGCCTGTTTTGGGAGGTTGACGGGAGGTGGGAGGTGGTTCTCTCCCCTGATTATGGGAAAGGGATGGAGGCAGGTAGGGAGGGGGAGTGAGAGAGGGATGCAGGGAGGAAGGTTTTCTACAGGGGTCAGAGGTGACTGAGGAAGTGGAGTGTGGGGGAACCTCTTTCTCTTCTCACTATGTTCTCTCCCCTCTGTCACAGTGTAAAGCACAATGCCAGTCAGGACTATGTTCTCCCCTCTCTGTCACAGTGTAAAGGACCATGCCAGTCAGGACTATGTTCTCTCCCCTCTGTCACAGTGTAAAGGACCATGCCAGTCAGGACTATGTTCTCCCCTCTCTGTCACGGTGTAAAGGACCATGCCAGTCAGGACTATGTTCTCCCTTCTCTGTCACGGTGTAAAGGACCATGCCAGTGAGGACTATGTTCTCCCCTCTCTGTCACGGTGTAAAGGACCATGCCAGTCAGGACTATGTTCTCCCCTCTCTGTCACAGTGTAAAGGACCATGCCAGTCAGGACTATGTTCTCCCCTCTCTGTCACGGTGTAAAGGACCATGCCAGTCAGGACTATGTTCTCCCCTCTCTGTCACGGTGTAAAGGACCATGCCAGTCAGGACTATGTTCTCCCCTCTCTGTCACGGTGTAAAGGACCATGCCAGTCAGGACTATGTTTTCTCCACTCTGTCACAGTGTAAAGGACCATGCCAGTCAGGACTATGTTCTCCCCTCTCTGTCACGGTGTAAAGGACCATGCCAGTCAGGACTATGTTCTCCCTCTCTGTCACAGTGTAAAGGACCATGCCAGTCAGGACTATGTTCTCCCTCTCTGTCACGGTGTAAAGGACCATGCCAGTCAGGACTATGTTCTCCCCTCTCTGTCACAGTGTAAAGGACCATGCCAGTCAGGACTATGTTCTCTCCCCTCTGTCACAGTGTAAAGGACCATGCCAGTCAGGACTATGTTCTCCCCTCTCTGTCACAGTGTAAAGGACCATGCCAGTCAGGACTATGTTCTCCCCTCTCTGTCACAGTGTGAAGGACCATGCCAGTGAGGACTATGTTCTCCCCTCTCTGTCACGGTGTAAAGGACCATGCCAGTCAGGACTATGTTCTCCCCTCTCTATCACAGTGTAAAGGACCATGCCAGTCAGGACTATGTTCTCCCCTCTCTGTCATGGTGTGAAGGACCATGCCAGTCAGGACTATGTTCTCCCCTCTCTGTCACGGTGTAAAGGACCATGCCAGTCAGGACTATGTTTTCTCCACTCTGTCACAGTGTAAAGGACCATGCCAGTCAAGACTATGTTCTCCCCTCTCTGTCATGGTGTGAAGGACCATGCCAGTCAGGACTATGTTCTCCCCTCTCTGTCACGGTGTAAAGGACCATGCCAGTCAGGACTATGTTTTCTCCACTCTGTCACAGTGTAAAGGACCATGCCAGTCAGGACTATGTTTTCTCCACTCTGTCACAGTGTAAAGGACCATGCCAGTCAGGACTATGTTTTCTCCACTCTGTCACAGTGTAAAGGACCATGCCAGTCAGGACTATGTTCTCCCTCTCTGTCACAGTGTAAAGGACCATGCCAGTCAGGACTATGTTCTCCCCTCTCTGTCACAGTGTAAAGGACCATGCCAGTCAGGACTATGTTCTCCCTCTCTCTGTCACAGTGTAAAGGACCATGCCAGTCAGGACTATGTTCTCCCCTCTCTGTCACAGTGTAAAGGACCATGCCAGTCAGGACTATGTTCTCCCCTCTCTGTCACGGTGTAAAGGACCATGCCAGTCAGGACTATGTTTTCTCCACTCTGTCACAGTGTAAAGGACCATGCCAGTCAGGACTATGTTTTCTCCACTCTGTCACAGTGTAAAGGACCATGCCAGTCAGGACTATGTTTTCTCCACTCTGTCACAGTGTAAAGGACCATGCCAGTCAGGACTATGTTCTCCCCTCTCTGTCACAGTGTAAAGGACCATGCCAGTCAGGACTATGTTCTCCCCTCTCTGTCACAGTGTAAAGGACCATGCCAGTCAGGACTATGTTCTCCCCTCTCTGTCACAGTGTAAAGGACCATGCCAGTCAGGACTATGTTCTCCCCTCTGTCACAGTGTAAAGGACCATGCCAGTCAGGACTATGTTCTCCCCTCTCTGTCACGGTGTGAAGGACCATGCCAGTCAGGACTATGTTCTCCCCTCTCTGTCACAGTGTAAAGGACCATGCCAGTCAGGACTATGTTCTCTCCCCTCTGTCACAGTGTAAAGGACCATGCCAGTCAGGACTATGTTCTCCCCTCTCTGTCACAGTGTAAAGGACCATGCCAGTCAGGACTATGTTCTCCCCTCTCTGTCACAGTGTGAAGGACCATGCCAGTGAGGACTATGTTCTCCCCTCTCTGTCACGGTGTAAAGGACCATGCCAGTCAGGACTATGTTCTCCCCTCTCTGTCACAGTGTAAAGGACCATGCCAGTCAGGACTATGTTCTCCCCTCTCTGTCACAGTGTAAAGGACCATGCCAGTCAGGACTATGTTCTCCCCTCTCTGTCACAGTGTAAAGGACCATGCCAGTCAGGACTATGTTCTCTCCCCTCTGTCACAGTGTGAAGGACCATGCCAGTCAGGACTATGTTCTCCCCTCTCTTTCACAGTGTAAAGGACCATGCCAGTCAGGACTATGTTCTCCCCTCTCTTTCACAGTGTAAAGAAGTCAAAGCTTTCCTGTTCAGAAAGGTAGTAAATATTGGCTACAGTGAAACTTGTTTAAATGGGACATAGAGAGGAACAGAGCTGCTAAATCAGCTAAAAACCGTTTCTTTCAACAACAAAACATTTGTTCAAACAAGATCATTCTCTTTCATCTGAGCTTCCCTCCAAAATTGCATTCTCTGCAAAAAAATAAAACAATTCAGCACAAAATGGATAATATTCACAATTTTCTTTTAGGCATGATTAACACGATTAACCAAACCGTCAACAGACGGTTGATACTTTACCCATGGGCCTAATTTGCTAAGACAGTCCTCTAAAAAGATCAAGCTTCTGCTAGGGCATGATACGTTTGGGCTCAGGGATTTACTTTAATCCCTAATGTTTGAACAGAAGGCTTTGGTTGCTGGCACGCACTCTTACAGCAACTTAATCAGCATAAGTCTGCTGCTCACATTCCTATCAATCAATCAAATGTATTTATAAAGCCTGTTTTTACATAAGCAGATGTCACAAGGTGCTTCTACAGAAACCCAGGCTAAAACCCCAAACAGCAAGCAATGCAGAAGCACATTCCTATGTTCTTGTCTTCTGTCCCTAACATCTCCCACAACATGATCTGATGGAGGAGAAACCAGTTTTGGGTTCTGTGTTTTGGGGTTTCTGCTGACTGGCAGGAGAGGGGAGCAGAGGAGAGGAGAGTTAGAGCATGTATCTGCTCCACACAAATTAACACAGAGGTCTCAAACCAACCCAACAGAAAAATCTGTAACATCTCCTCTCTCTTTCTCTCTGCAGAACACTCTAAAATAACCTGCTCTAGTTGCGACTTTAGCAAAGTTCAGCTCTAGTTCACTGGCGCTCCTCTCCCTTTCCAATAGGGTGAGCCTTTCATGTCTGTGCTGGCTCACTGTCTCGACTGCAACGGCAGCAGCAAATGCAGTCTGTTTGAATCTGACACCCAATTTATAGTAGTAGGCTCCATAACGAGCTCAACATTTTCAGGATCGGTGGGTCCCCCAGCTAACAGGCTAATGCGATTAGCATGAGGTTGTCAGTAACAAGAACATTTCCCAGGACATAGACATAACTGATATTGGCAGAAAGCTTAAAAGGTCATTATCAATCCATTGTAAACAAACAGCATGCAGCAACATACTGCCTTTAATTATCTGTGTGAGCATGTAGTAGGGATAAGTACTGTATGCTCCCTCTAATTCTCTCTCTCTTTTTCTCCCTCTCTCTTTCTCTCTTCTCTCAGAAGAGAAGGACCATGCCTCAGGACTACCTGGCCTGATAACTCCTTGCTATCCCCAGTCCACCTGGTCATGCTGCTGCTCCAGTTTCAACTGTTCTGCCTGCAGCTATTGAACCCTGACCTGTTCACTGGACATGCTACCTTGTCCTGGACCTGCTGTTTTGGACTCTCTCTCTCTGCCGCACCTGCTGTCTCTAACTCTGAACGATCAGCTATGAAAAGCCAACTGACATTTACTCCTGAGGTGCTGACCTGTTGCACCCTCTACAAACATTGTGATTATTATTATCTGACCCTGCTGGTCATCTATGAACGTTTGAACATCTTGGCCATGTTCTGTTATAATCTCCACCCGGCACCGCCAGAAGAGGACTGGCCACCCCTCAGAGCCTGGTTCCTCTCTAGGTTTCTTCCTAGGTTCTGGCCATTCTAGGGAGTTTTTCATGGCCACCGTGCTTCTACATCTGCATTGCTTGCTGTTTGGGGTTTTAGGGTGGGTTTCTGTACAGCACTTTGTGATATCAGCTAATTTAAAAAGGGCTTTAGAAATAAATGTAATTGATATCCATCAGATCTAAATGCGTCCCAAATGGCACCCTATCTCCTATGTAGTTCACTACTTTCGCCAGGGCTTGGTCAAAAGTAGTGCACTACACAGGCCATTGAGTGCCATTTGGGACGTAGTGAGTCACTCCAATATACAGAACAAGATAGAGACAAGGCTCGCTTCTGCCGTCTAGTGCTGATTGACATGTCAGCTACTGTCTGATACCAATTTATTTAATTTATTTGATTGTTAAAGACACACTGTGGTCAAATGAAGGGTGCTTAGTTCTCATGTTAAAACAGTGAATTACTTGAAGTTTGGTCTAGTGGTAGCTCTGCCTACTCTGGAGTACACATACCTGCAGGCAACGGGGTCACAGATCCCACCTACTGTAGGCTTATCCAATGGCGACCCGTCATTCAGGGTAGCCCCACCTTTTGCCTGTTTTGCATGTTATTTTAAAAGGCAGTAAATGAGGCTGAATGAACTGTTTCGCTGCCAGACACGGCTCTGCTGATAGCCAGGTGTAGCAGTGGTAAGGTGTTGGGACTGCTGTTGGGACAGCTTTATCTAGGCCTTAATAGTTTGGGGGCATAACATGCTAAAATCGCCGCTGGGCCTATCTGTCTCCCTCTTTACCTTCCAAGTGTCACTGTCCATAAAACTAAAATAAATAAAAGCAACAAAATGTATACTACTGAACTGTTGGCTATTGCAATAGCGTTTCGAAAACGATGTACTGTAGGCTAGAAAGCATTTTAGTTTTTCTCCCTTTGGTTTTTCTTTTTCAGATGACAGCGGACTGGGATGTCCTTTGGTCCACATGTCTGTCTCAAAAGAACAGAAACAGAACATCTAAAGATAAGGGAGCTGTCTGAACTCTGACCTCTTCAGAAGAAGTCTAAACGGAGTGGTTATTTTCCCTGCAGTCGGTTTCTCCTCTGTTTGGTTAAGTCTCTCACATCCAATTTGTCTTCATTTCTCCAAGCTGTTGCTGCTGCAGAGCCTGGCCACCTGGGGGTAGAAGCAATTAGAATACAGTGTTTACCATACGGCTAGTGAGCCTCTCTGGGGAAGGGGTTGGGGGGAGAGAGAGAGTGTGAGAGAGGGAGAGAGAGGGGGGAGAGAGAGAGAAGGAGAGAGAGAGAGAGTGTGAGAGAGAGAGGAGAGCCTGCAGATATATCATGCTGATTGAAACTGAGGGGGCATGTTCATTACTGTACCAGCATCTTTACTTGTCCACTATATTATGACCCATCAAGGACATATACAGTATACACCGTATGCATCTTACTATACTGAACAAAATACTGAACAAAAATATAAACGCAACATGCAACAATTTCAACAATTTTACTTAGTTACAATTCATATAAAGAAATCAGTCAATTTAAATAAATAAATTAGGCCCTAATCTATGCATTTCAAATGACTGGGCAGGGGTGCAGCCATGGGTGGGCCTGGGAGGGCATAGGCTGGGGAGCCAGGCCCAGCCAATCAGAATGAGTTTTTCCCAACAAAAGGGCTTTATTACAGACAGAAATACTCCTCAGTTTCATCAGCTGTCCGGGTGGCTGGTCTCAGATCTTGCAGGTGAAGAAGCCGGATATGGAGATTCTAGACACGTGGTCTGCCCTTGTGAGGCCAGTTGGATGTACTGCCAAACTCCAATGACATTGGAGGTGGCTTATGGTACAGAAATTGCATGCTTCCTCAAAACTTGTGTGACACATTTTAGAGTGGCCTTTTATTGTCCCCAGCACAAGGTGCACCTGTGTAATGATCATGCAGTTTAATCAGCTTCTTGATATGCCACACCTGCCAAGTGGATGGATTATTTTGGCAAAGGAGAAATGCTCAGGGATGTAAACAAATGTGTGCACAAAATCTGAGCGAAATAAGCTTTCTGTCCATATGGAACATTTCTAGGATCAACACTTTACATGTTGCGTTTGTATTTTTGTTCAGTATACATAACGGGTTGAAAAGAGGCCATACATAATATCCTCCAGTTTTGACGTGTGAGGCTGCAGACATGGATTTTGTGTCTGGAAATTAAAGAACGAGTCAATGGTTTAATGAAAGGCATCCGTTGACGACTGATGTCAAATGGAGTTGATGTGCAGGTTTTTGTGGATACGCTACTCGTCTGAAAATAGTTCATTTGACTAGAGTTTTAAAAAACCGCCAATGATTAATGCATTTCGTTTTCATGCCTCTGTGCGCCAATTCACCGCTGACTACTGGGAAGGTTCACAAACTGCAAATGTATATCACTCCACTAAGAGGTGCCATCAGGCTGTTTACGAATCCAGCCATTGGCCGTGTACAGCTTCCAGATGGCTTTACTACGATGCAAGATAGAATTACTCAGGGTTTTCTAAAACTAAACAGCTTCAGTTAGCTTCACGTTCCAACTCAGGCTACATTTGTGGTGAAATCAAAATGAAAGAAAAGTTTATTGTAAATTCAGTAGCCTTTGGTGTCACTGACTGGTCTGTTCTTTGTATTATGTATCGTTAATGACGTAATTGTTACGGCTGTGGTTCCGTTAGTGAAAAGAGTCAGGCGCAGGAGGTTGAGATGCGTGTAAAGGTAATTTAATGCATCCACCATACCAAATGCAAACAAACACTGGTGTGGCAAACTACCAACACGATCAAAATAATGGGCGAACAAAACAACCCAGAACAACAATAACAATACCAGCCCTCAGTAACACAGACTGAGAAAAAACAAATAACAATCACGCACAAGGGGAAGAGGGGAAAGGAAGGAATATAACAGGGTCGTGATTGGGAGAAAATGAACAACAGGTTTGTACAATCATGACAAAACCAACAGACACGAAAAGGGGAGCGGTGATGGTTAGAAAACCAGTGACGTCGACCGCCGAACACCGCCCGAACAAGAAGAGGGACCGACAGTAATTGATGTCGTGACAGTAATTGTCGTGACAGTAATTGATGTTTTACTGTGCGTGAAGTTTCATAGGCATTCTGTCATTACTAAATATGTAATGTGATAGGTATTTCATTATTACTATATTTTAACACAAAAAAACATTTGATTATTAAAATATTTAATCAGTCGTCTATCGCAAATGAAGGGGATGATGACACAATTTTTGCGAGAGAGAGAATCTGATTAATCTGTCCTCAACTCGCGACTCAGACGCTTCATTCAGGTATAAATTGAGTTAGTCCTAAATTAGCCGGCCTGGAGCAGGTTAGTTCTGAAGGATTCGTTGCCATAGAAATGTACCTGGCTAAAAGGTGAGCCACTTTCGTGTCACCAGTTATCCCGAGATTAACTCAGAGTTGACCAAAGTTACTTCGCTAACTCATCAAACCAGTTTCATAGAACAGGACTCTGGTGAGCTGTCTGTAATATTAGTTTAGTCTCGATTTGCTGAGCTAGGGCACCATTACCAGAGCAGATTAAATGTAATACCAGTAGTAATGACAGCCGCTATAGTCTGACAGCCGCTATAATGTTTTGTTTTAATGCTTAATTGATTCATGCCTTTCGCAGACAGCCATACGCACAGCAGCATTATCACCAACGCATTTTATTTATTAGCTTTTATGACCTAGTGGTGTTTTCACAAAAACATTTGCTCAATTAAACGATAATATGGCTCATTCGGCAGCTGCAAGTTTATTCAAATTGAGGCATGTATTAAGGGGGAGATATAAAGTGTACTTTATGTAAATTACGCTTGTGTTTAGAATAATTGTGCTGATTATTGTTTGAAATGTTTCTCTTGATAGTTAAGGCTTTAAAAGTAAATCTTATGCTAATTACCATAACATTGTGGTTGCTGTATAGCGTATTTTTTTATTTGTGGTAGATATGTACAGTGCCTTCAGCAGTGGCGATTTTAGCATGTAAATGTTGTTGGGGCAAAAAAAATTGGCATGCAGCCAGCTAAACCACAACACAACACAAGAATACATTAATTGCACTATACCACTGTTACACCTGGCTATCAGCAGAGCCTTGTCTGGCAGCGAAACAGTTCATTCAGCCTCATTTACTGCCTTTTTAAAAAACATAGCTGATATATCTGACTTGCTTAAAAATGTGGTTTCTACTGACAATTGAGATGTACAAACTATGGCATAAGGAGATGACAAGTGGATGAGAGGGAATCCGTAATAGCGATTAAGACATTAATGATGGACGTAGTCAATATAACAATTTGTTCAGCACTTTTGAAATGTACAGCGACAGAATTCCGAACATGGGCCGTTCTTACAGTGTTCTCCCTGTACACCAAGTCAAAACCGTATGCTAAATAAATGGGGCATATAAACAGACAATGAAAGCTCTTACAATATTTGATGATTACATTTCTCAAAAACAGGTTATTGAGGCTACATGTGCACCACCAAGTCAGAACAGTAGGCGAAATTAAGAGGTGAAAATAGACCCAATTATTAGGGTGAGGCACATAGGCTGCTAACAGCTTACTACACAACATACACTTATTATTACTTTCTTAGCTACAGTATACATATCCCCTGGCATATTACATCATTTATGCAGCAGCATACAATACATTTTTGGACTCACCTTGTTGTGCTGTGCTCACTTGAACAGGAAGATGGCGCGGCGGGCCTTCGTGGGAAAATTTTGTCATCAAACTTTGTCATCAGTCTGGCATTCTCTGGATTTATGGTGCTTTCAAGACAACTGGGGAAAAAAAAAAAGGTTGAATCATGATGACGTCAGTGATCTTCAGGTCGTAGCTCTAGAAAGAAGCCAGAGTTCCCAATTTACAATTCCGAGTTGGATGAAAGTTCAAAACTTATTTTCCCAGTCGGCGCTCGTTTTTCCCGAGTTCCCAGTTGTCTTGAACTCACTAAAGTCAGATTTTGCAGTTCCGAATTAACAGTTGTTTTGAGCACAGCAAAAATCATGCTTCATTGGCAGCATGGCCAATGTTGAATGTTTATAATTTTAAACTACGAAAAGAGACCCTTAATCTTAGACTTGGGACCCCACAGCCACTCTACTAAATAGCAGGCTAAGGATTGCTTTGCTATGCTTGCAGTTAGCCACTGATTCCTTCCAAACCAGTCATTGTTGAATTTGCGATTTCCAACTTGTTGTGTAATGTTTATGTCCAATGGCCGATGAGCACCGATACGTTTTATCTATAATTTCTCTTCATTATTTCTCTTCATATGACATAGATTAAAAATGATTTGCCAGTAGATTGTCAACTTGATTCATGATGATGACTGCTAGCTAAGTATGATGTTGACATGATCAGTCCAATCAAAGCTACTGTATATATAACGTGATCTGACGTAATCTCCATATTTTCTGCTGGCTTGCACCACCATCACAGAAAGCACTGAGCTAGGCTGAAACACCTGCATTTTGGAGCTGCCCCCCAACTGTCTTTTTTTATTCTCACCCATCTACACACAATACCCCATAAAGACAAAGTGAAAACATGTTTTTATACTTTTTTGCAAATGTATTGAAAAGAAAATACAGAAATATCTAATTTATTTAAGCATTCACACGCATGAGTCAATTAGAATCTCCTTTTTCAGCGATTACAGCTGTGAGTCTTTCTAGGTACACTACCGTTCAGAAGTTTGGCGTCACTGAGAAATGTCCTTGTTTTTGAAAGAGAAGCACATTTTTTGTCCATTAAAATATCATCAAATTCATCAGAAATACAGTGTAGACATTGTTAATGTTGTAAATTACTATTGTAGCTGGAAACGTCAGATTTTTTTAATGGAATATCTACATAGGCGTACAGAGGCCCATTATCAGCAACCATCACTCCTGTGTTCCAATGGCACGTTGTGTTAGCTAATGTAAGTTTATCATTTAAAAAAGTGAATTGATCATTAGAAAACCTGTTTGCAATTATGTTAGCACAGCTGAAAACTATTGTTCTGAATAAAGAAGATCTGATTAACTGAAGATCTCGTACAACGCTGTGTACTACTCCCTTCACAAAACACAGCACACTGTCTCTAACCAGAATAGAAAGAGGAGTGGGAGGCCCCAGTGCACAACTGAGCAAGAGGGCAGGTACATTAGAGTGTCTAGTTTGAGAAACAGACGCCTCACGTCCTCAACTGGCAGCTTCATTAAATAGTACCCGCAAAACGCCTAATCCTGCCTAATGAGCAGGCCGGCCATGATCACAAGCATACCCATAACATGATGCAGCCACCACTATGCTTGAAAATATGGAGAGTGGTACTCAGTAATGTGTTGTATTAGATTTGCCCCAAACATAATAACACTTTGTATTCAGGACAAAAAATGTATTGCTTTGCCAATTATTTTGCAGTATTACTTAAAAAAAAGATTTGGAATATGTGTATTCTCTATAGGCTTCCATTTCACTCTGTCAATTAGGTTAGTATTGTGGAGTAACTACAGTGTTGTTGATCCATCCTCAGTTTTCTCCTATCACAGCCATTCAACTCTGTAACTGTTTTAAAGTCACCATTGGCCTCATGGTGAAATCCATGAGTGGTTTCCTTCCTCTCAGGTAACTGAGTTAGGAAGGACGCCTGTATCTTTGTAGTGACCGGCCTCCTGAGTGCCGCGGCGGTCTAAAACCTGGGTTTGATCCCAGGCTATGTCACAGCTGGCCGTGTCTGGGAGACCCATGAGACGGACGGTGCTTCCTCTGACACATTGGTGCGGCTGGCTTTTAAGAGAACAGTGTGGCTTGGCTGGGTCGTGTTTTGGAGGGCGCATGGCTCTCGACCTCTGCCGAGTCTGTAGGGGAGTTGCAGCGATGGGACAAGACTGGAACTACCAACTGGATATCATGAAAAAGAGGTAAAAAAGTATAATAATAATACAACACATCTTTAGTGACTGAGTGTATTGATACATCATCCAAAGTGTAATGAATAACTTCACCATGCTCAAAGGGATATTAAATGTCTGCTTTTAAATTTTTACCCATTAGGTGCCCTTCTTTGTGAGGCATTGGAAAACCTCCCTGGTCTTTGTGGTTGTCTGTTTTAAATGGACCTTACAGATAATTGTGTGGGGTACAGAGATGAGATAGTCATTAAAATATAGTGTTAAACACTATTATTGCACACAGTGAGTCCATGCAATTTACTAACTGGCTTGTTAAGCACATGTTTACTCCTGGAGTTATTTAGGTTCACTATAACAAAGGGGTTGAATACTTATTGACTCAAGACATTTCAGCTTTTAATTTTTAATTTGTAAACATTTAGAAAAGCATAATTCCTCTTTGCCATTATGGGGTATTGTGTGTAGGCCAGTGACCAAAAAAATCTAAATTTTACATTCAGGCTGTAACACAACAAAATGTCGAAAAAATGCAGGGGTGGGAATATTTTCCGAAGGCACTGTACACGAAGCAGGGTAAAGTGACTAGGCATCAGGATAGACAATAATATAAGTAAAATAAAGAACAGCAGCAGCAGCACATGATGAGTGTAAATGTGTGTATTGTGTCAGTGTTTGTGTTATGTGTGCATATGTAGTGTATGTGAATGTGTGTGGGAGTGTTGTGTGTGTGTGTGTGTGAGTGAGTGTTTATACACTGAGTGTACAAAACATGCTCTTTCCATGACATAGACTGATTAGGTAAAAGCTATGATCCCTTATTGATGTAATCTGATAAATACACTTTAATAAGTGTAGATAAAGGGAGGAGACAGGTTAAATAAGGATTGAGACATGGATTGTGTATGTGTGCCATTCAGTGGGTGAATGGGCAAGTAAAAATGTTTAAGTGCCTTTGAACGGGGTATGGTAGTACACTCTTAGAAAAAAAGGTTCCAAAAGGGTTCTTCAGCTGTCCCTGTAAGAGAACCCTTTTTGGTTCAAGGTAGAACCCTCTGTGGAAAGTTCTAAATGGAAATGAAAGGGATCTACCTGGAACCAAAAAGGTTCTACCTGGAACTAAAAATAGTTATTCAATGGGTTCTCCTATAGGGACAGCCGAAAAACCCTTTAAAGTTCTAGATGGCACCTTTCTTTCTAGGTGTCAGGTGCACCGGTTTGAGTGTGTCAAGAACTGCAATGCTGATGGGTTTTCAAGATTGGTCCACCACCCAAAGGATGTCCAGCCAACTTGACACAACTGTGGGAAGTATTGGAGTCGACATGGGCCAGCATCCCTGTGGAACGCTTTCGACACCTTGTAGAGTCCATGCCCAGACAAATTGAGGCTGTTCTGAGGGGAAAAGGGAGTGCAACTCAATATTAAGGTGTTCCTAATGTTTTGTACACTCAGTTCATGTAATAAAAGTACGAACCTTCCATATGAAAAAAGTTCAGATAAACACACTCACTCACTATATAGCACAGTTGGGTTGGAACTCGTAAGATGTTGCCCTTCTCCGTCGGCACCATCATCAGGGGAAGACTCAAAGTTTTATGCACTATTATAAAAAAACATAGATGTATTTTATTAGCATATAATTAATTGTGGATCAGGCCTGTGGATGTCTCATATTCATTTACAATTGATTGTTCAAAGGCTACAAGGATTCAGCATGTCATTCAAAACAAGAAGTGGAGTTGCAAAATGGTTTGTTCTATCAAGGCTGTTCATGCAGAGGCGAGAGAACGTATAGGCCCTGTAGATGTTTCTGCTGACGTAGGAGATTCAAATCTTCATTACCTTTCAGCCTCATCTCCGTTGCATAGATGTTCCAGCGAAACGAGCGCTCAGGCATCACTTTCCCGCGCTGTGAATCACGCGCCGGCAGATTTAGCACTATTGGCGGGAAGTTCCGGCGAGAAGAAGTCATGACTAAGGTATTTCCGATGTCATTAAAATAGAGAGGAAAGAACTGCCTGACTAGGAAAACACTGTACACAAGGACTAGTCTAAAACCTGAATTATGTTATTCTCATATCTCAAGTGTATCCTGGCCTATTTCATGTAGCCTAGCCACCTCTAATCAGTCTGAGCCCCCTGTAGTCTAGCCACCTCTAATCAGTCTAAGCCCCCTGTTGCCTAGCCACCTCTAATCACTCTGAGCCCCCTGTTGCCTAGCCACCTCTAATCAGTCTAAGCCCCCTGTTGCCTAGCCACCTCTAATCAGTCTGAGCCCCCTGTTGCCTAGCCACCTCTAATCAGTCTAAGCCCCCTGTTGCCTAGCCACCTCTAATCAGTCTAAGCCCCCTGTAGCCTAGCCACCTCTAATCAGTCTAAGCCCCCTGTAGCCTAGCCACCTCTAATCAGTATAAGCCCCCTGTAGCCTAGCCACCTCTAATCAGTCTGAGCCCCCTGTAGCCTAGCCACCTCTAATCAGTCT
This sequence comes from Brachymystax lenok tsinlingensis, assembly GCA_030435695.1. Taxonomy (NCBI): domain Eukaryota; kingdom Metazoa; phylum Chordata; class Actinopteri; order Salmoniformes; family Salmonidae; genus Brachymystax; species Brachymystax lenok. Next base: position 23,087,042 of record CM059800.1, on the reverse strand, counting down.
GAGCCCCCTGTAGCCTAGCCACCTCTAATCAGTCTGAGCCCCCTGTAGCCTAGCCACCTCTAATCAGTCTGAGCCCCCTGTAGCCTAGCCATCTCTAATCAGTCTAAGCCCCCTGTAGCCTAGCCACCTCTAATCAGTCTAAGCCCCCTGTTGCCATGCCTATGAGACCTAATGTAATATTGAACATTAGGCCTAAAAATGAATAAAAATGTGTAAAAAAGAAGGGCATTAGTCCGAGATGATCAATTGGCTACTTTAGACAACCAATCTGCAACCTTTTCTCAACATAACCTAACACAGCAGGCCTAGGCCCAGACATACTCCTCCTGTTCTCTACTTACCTCACAACGCCATCCCTTCCACGTCACTCTGTCTCCAGGGTCCTTTAGTTGCGAATCAGCTTCATTACAAAGTAGATAAAACCTCGTATTGGATTTACAGAAGGGGACACTATCATTCAGCGGAGAGGCTACCGCTGCTGCTTCCTTTATCATTACAACTTCATGATTCAATTTCTCCCCGCTTGATTGTCTCACAGAGTTATAGCGCTGGACCATGTCCCGACTCGGCAAAGCGATCTCTCGGCGGAGATTACATTTTGCTTTGTTCAGCAGCTCTCTAGATGAACTGGCGGTAATGGAGGCTAAAGACTAACATGTCTGACCTTGGTCAGAGTTAGAGGTTATCCCTGTAATTATACTCTCAATGGGAAAACCCTTATAGACTGTAGATCATTTGGAGCCTTGGGTTTCATGGCTTGCATCCCAAATGGCACCCTTTTCCCTTTATAGTGCAGTAATTTTGACCAGGGTACATAGGGCTCTGATTAAAAGCAGTGCACTATAAAGGGAATAGGGTGCCATTTTATTTCAAGGGGCTGTGGTCCACTGAAGGGAGATTTACTTTTTGTTCACTTTGAGATCAGAGAACTTCAAATCCAGTTTTTATGCTCCAAGGTAGCCTATAAACTAACTATGAGGTCTGAAGCCTGCTGGTTTTCTGCTCTACCTGATAGTTATTGCACCCACCTGGTGTCCCAGGTCTCAATCAGTCCCTGATTAGAGAGGACAAAACGCAGTGGAACTAGCTTCAAGGTCCAGAGTTGAGTTTGAGGGCCCTACACCCTATACCTTTTACACTAACCCTATACCCTATAATACAGGACACACTTTAGGGGCCCAATTCATCCAGTGATGCTCTAAGGTAGGCTATACCCTATACCATGCCTATAGTGTACAGTGTAAAATATATGGTAACCTATAACGCTATACCCTAACCCTAAACGATGTGTTAAAGCCATATAAAAATAAATGTCCCTCTTTTCCCATCGTTATCAGAAACCAGTCACACACATCTAAATTCAGGCTAAAGTGTATATATAAGTGTATGTGTGTGTGTGTGTGTGTGTGTAATATATCTAGGCTTTTTTCCCCACAGATCAATCTTGTTACATCTATCCATTTTGTTTTATCATTGTAATCCAGGGACATTACATCAGGCTGAGGAAAATAATTGGCTCCATAAATGTATTTTCTTGTGAATTGGATATCATAAAAGCAGCACTCACAGTGGTCTCTTTTGTGACAGAAAAGATAGAAGAACATTTTAAATCTGTGAAATAGAATAGGAGGTTCAATACCGAGTCGTTTGTAATGTGATTGTGAATATGTTGATGTTCCAACACTATTGCTTATGTATTACACCAAAATAGGCCTTTTATAAAGAACATCACTGGCACCACAGATGGAACAATGCTTTCTATCATCCGTTCTTACGCTCATCCCATTAAACAGAGCTATAACATTGATATTTTATGGGCGAGGATTTTCTATATCTGAAATCTGTAATGACCATTGAGGGGCCGTTTCCCGGACACAGATTAATCCTAGTCCTGAATCAAAAAGCACCTTCAATGGAGATTCTTCATTAAGAATGCTGTTTAGTCCAGGACTGGGTTTAATCTGGGTCCGGGAAACTGCCCCAAGGTCTTTTAGATTACTGCCATTTTGATCTTGGTCATTTGGCGTGAAATAAATCACAGTGCTGTTTTGTAGAGGACTAGAGGTTTATGGTATTTAACACGATTTTATCCACGACTCATAATCAAATATTATCCCAAAGTCATCCTGAAACTCAAAGTAGACTCCAGAGGTAAAACTCTTTCAAAACTTTGTGTGGTGATGTCCTATAATGGAAGGTCCATAGACGCCCCTACAGTCGGAACCTATGTCTCCAAAGACTGGCACAGTGAGATCATGTTGATAAAGCCTTTATATACGCTCCCACAAACTTCTAATTAACCTTTCATCAAATTAATGTCTCGTGAACTATCGAAACTTGTGTTCAAAGCACTGAAACATAGCCGACAGCTCTATTGTACTAGTCACAATAGCCATTGATGCTTGAATTACTTGGGTGTGTGTGAGCTCGGGTGTGGGAGTGTGTGTTCGTTGTAAGAGTGTGTAGGGGGAGAGACAGTACAGTGAAGGAACCTAGTGAGGCAGTACTGCGTAATTACTGTAGATAATGATGGTGCTATTCTTTGATAGCTAGTCTGTCTGAATACGAGATGAAAGCATGCACAGCTCTCCTATTTCGCCCAGCCACCTTAAAGGGATAGTACATCTACAAAGCAAGATGATCTAGTGTAGCTTGTCTGTATTCTGGAGAGATTGCAGTCCATACATAGCATAACCCCAAATCAAATTTTATTTGTCACATACACATGGTTAGCAGATGTTAATGCGAGTGTAGCGAAATGCTTGTGCTTCTAATTCCAACCATGCAGTAGTATCTAACAAGTAATCTAACAATTTCACAACAACTACCTTATACACACAAGTGTAAAGGAATGAATACGAGTATGTACATATAAATATATGGATGAGCGATGGCTGACCGGCATAGGCAAGATGCAGTAGATGGTATAGAGTACAGTATATACATACGAGATGAGTAATGTAGGATATGTAAACATTATATGAGTGGCATCGTTTAAAGTGGCTAGTGATACATTTATTAAATCCACTTTTTAATTATTAAAGTGGCTAGAGATTTGAGTCGATGGCCGAACGGCATAGGCAAGATGCAGTAGATTGTACAGTGTATACATTTGATATGAGAAATGTCGGATATGTAAACATTATATATATATTTTTTAAAGTGGCTAGTGATACATTTGTTACATCCAATTTTCAATTATTTAAAGTGGCTAGAGATTTAAGTTAGTATGTTGGCAGCAGCCACTCAATTTTAGTGATGGCTGTTTAACAGTCCGATGGCCTTGAGATAGAAGCTGTTTTTCAGTCTTTCGGTCCCAGCTTTGATGCACCTGTACTGACCTCGCCTTCTGGATGATAGCGGGGTGAACAGACAGTGGCTCGGGTGGTTGTTGTGATTGATTATCTTTTTGGCCTTCCTGTGACATCGGGTGGTGTAGGTGTCCTGGAGGGCAGGTAGTTTACCCCCGGTGATGCATTGTGCAGTCCTCACTACCCTCTGAAGAGCCTTAGGGTTGTGGGCGGAGCAGTTGCCGTACCAGGCAGTGATACAGCCCGACAGGATGCTCTCGATTGTGCATCTGTAGAAGTTTGTGAGTGTTTTTGGTGACAAGCCGAATTTCTTCAGCCTCCTGAGGTTGAAGAGGCGCTGTTGCGCCTTCTTCACCACACTGTCTGTGTGGGTGGACCATTTCAGTTTGGCCGTGATGTGTACGCCAAGGAACTTTCCACCTTCTCCACTACTGTCCCGTCGATGTGGATAGGGGGGTGCTCCCTCTGCTGTTTCCTGAAGTCCACGATCATCTCCTTAGTTTTGTTGACGTTGAGTGAGAGGTTATTTTCTTGACACCACACTCCGAGGGCCCTCACCTCCTCCCTGTAGGCCGTCTCGTTGTTGTTGGCAATCAAGCCTACCACTGTAGTGTCATCAGAAAACTTGATGATTGAGTTGGAGGCGTGCTTGGCCACGCAGTCATGGGTGAACAGGGAGTACAGGAGAGGGCTGGGAACGCACCCTTGTGGGGCCCCAGTGTTGAGGATCAGCGGGGTGGAGATGTTGTTTCCTACCCTCACCACCTGGGGCCGGCCCATCAGGAAGTCCAGGACCAAGTTGCACAGGGCTGGGTCGAGACCCAGGGTCTCGAGCTTAATGACAAGTTTGGAGGGAACTATGGTGTTAAATGCTGAGCTGTAGTTGATGAACAGCATTCTTACATAGGTATTCCTCTTGTCCAGATGGGTTAAAGCAGTGTGCAGTGTGATGGCGATTGCATCGTCTGTGGACCTATTGGGACGGTAAGCAAATTGGAGTGGGTCCAGGGTGTCTGGCAGAATGGAGGTGATATGATCCTTGACTAGTCTCTCAAAGCACTTCATGATGACGGAAGTGAGTGCTACGGGGCGTTACCTTAGCTTTCTTGGGAACAGGAACAATGGTGGCCCTCTTGAAGCATGTGGGAACAGCAGACTGGGATAAGGATTGATTAAATATGTCCGTAAACATACCAGCCAGCTGGTCTGCGCATGCTCTGAGGACACGGCCAGGGATGCCATCTAGGCCGGCAGCCTTGCGAGGGTTAACACGCTTAAATGTTTTACTCACGTTGGCTGTGGTGAAGGTGAGCCCGCAGGTTTTGGTAGCGGGCCGTGTCGGTGGCACTGTATTGTCCTCAAAGCTAGCAAAGAAGTTGTTTAGTTTGTCTGGGAGCAGGACATTGTGGTCCGCGACGGGGCTGGTTTTCTTTTTGTAGTCCGTGATTGACTGTAGACCCTGCCACATTCCTCTTGTGTCTGAGCCGTTGAATTGTCACTCTACTTTGTCTCTATATTGACGCTTAGCTTGTTTGATTTGTTTCAGTCATGTTTCCGGTCGCCTTACCCTGGTTAAAAGCAGTGGTTCGCGCTTTCAGTTTTGCACGGATGCTGCCATCAATCCACGGTTTCTGGTTGGGGAAGGTTTCAATAGTTGCTATGGGTACAACATCACCGATGCACTTGCCAATAAACTCGCTCACCGAATCAGCGTATACATCAATGTCGTTGTCTGATGCTATCCGGAACATATCCCAGTCCACGTGCTCAAAGCAATCTTGAAACGTGGAATCAGATTGGTCGGACCAGCGTTGAACAGACCTGAGCATGGGTGTTTCCTGTTTTAGTTTCTGTCTGTAGGCTGGAAGCAACAAAATTGAGTCATGGTCAGACTTGCTGAAAGGAGGGTGGAGAATGGCCTTATATGTGTCGCGGAAGTTAGAATAACAATGATCCAGGATTTTGCCAGCCCGGGTCGCACATTCAATATGCTGATAAAATTTAGGGAGCCTTGTTTTCAGATTAGCCACAATAAATGCAGCCTCAGGATATGTGGTTTCCAGTTTACATAGAGTCCAATGAATTTCTTTCACACCACCCTATTTGGCATGGGATATCATATTGACATTTTCTGGTTTTAAGATGGTTTTCTGGTCAGATAACCAGGTAAATATGTTGTTTTCTTGTTACCAAAAACATATGTAAATATAAAATAAAAAAATAAACCGGTGTAAAACCCATGGCGCTGTAAAGGGCGTTAGCCAGACGTCATTGCAACCATTTTTGCTTGCAGGCCTGGGTAGTCAGTGCCAGTACATAATAAAATATCCCTTTTGTTATTACATATTAAAGCATAGATTTAAGTCGGCCCAGGGTTTTTCACAAACTGTCTTAATTCAGTATTCAATACCTCACTAAAATAACTGGAAAAAACTCAAACTAAATATTTTCATAACATCACTACTTTATGGTTTATGTCCCAAATGGGCCCCAATTTTCTAGTGCACTACTTTTGACCAGAGCCTTCTAGGACCTAGTCAAAAGTATTGCACTATGTAGGGAATATAGTGCCATTTGGGACGTATCCCTGAACTTTTCATCTAATGTCTTATTATGCATGCAAGACCACGATCTGACAATTCAGTCTCCAGGTTTTCAGTTAAAATTAAAACTTTTCAATCGACTCCCGCATAGTCTGATGTGCTCCATGGAGTCCACTCACAGAGAGCTCAATTAAAAATGTCATATAAAAACTCACGTCCCCCCTCGATGGGCTACGATAACCTTCTGCCTTCTATTCTAAAACGACAGACTAACGATTCCACGAGCCAACTGAACATATGGTCCATTATCATATCATTGTTAACTAGCTGTGGTGTCACTTCTCAGAGAAGAGACATTTCCTTGTATTTGTGTAGAGATGTGATTTGATCTGATTTGACTACACCCCAAGGCTTATGAAAGCACCTCTGGTTGTGAACCGGATTAAAATTCTCTGTGTGTTCCTGGCAAAAGGTTCCAAAGGGGTTTATTTAATCCTTAGGGTTTCATTTAAGACCTACTTAGGAAAGACACTGAATGAAATCAGAAGAATAACAGTGTACACTATATTATTTAAATGATCATATACTATGATCGGTATCCACTCTACCAGGGTTAGTTCAATTCAGTGTTCAATTCAGTCAGTTCATGATGTGAATTGAAAAAGGTTTTAGATTGTTTTCATTTCACTGGGGTCAAATGGATGAGCAAATTGCTTTTGTAGAAAAAAGACCAAGGAAACTCCCCTCACAGTGGCCTATACTGCATTATAGGTTTGATTGAATGGAGTCACAGGCTTTACTGTTAGAAGATATTATCACTGATTCATTATTTGAGTTTGATTTGGAGAAAAACACACACACCAACCATAGTTGTGTCAGCCACAAATATACAACTTCCCCATGACAGCCAGGGAGGTGTGTTTGTGGTGTGTGTGTTGTGTGTGTTGCATGCACTAGCCCTTTAAGAGGTCAGTATGTCTCTGATTGGATCCGGGAAAGAGTCAGGCAGGGCTTGTGCAGCCAAGGGTCTGTCTGATGCTCCAATGAGGTACCACGACTGCAGGTTGTCCCAGCCACTCCCGTCTCTCAGCTCCGGCCCACACGCAAACACACACAGCCCCTAGACTTCATTCAGCTTTGCCTCCATCAGTCTGCAGAGAGTCTCAGGAGAGCACAGGGGGATGTGTCAAGTCAGTGCTTTCTGACAGTTTGAATTGAACTGCACACACACGCGGACAAGCAAATACCACGGAGAACACACACACGCAGGGACACTTGTCATGCACATACACAGCCTGACCCTAACACACACACAGATGGACGGACAGAGCTAAAAGTTTAAGCTTGCATATATACACCCACACTCAGAAACACACACGAGTGGTGAATTACGGTCAGTATGAGTGGCCTGTCTGAGACTGCTGTGGTCAGTGGACCCTCGACTACCATGAAGCGACACAAGAGTGTCAGGAAGAACTCCAGGCGGATTTACTCGTCTTATCAAGACAACCAGCCAGGGTGAGTTCTACAATCTTAGAAAAAAGGTGCAATCTCGAACCTAAAAGGGTTATTCCGCTGTCCCCAAGATCCCTTTTTGGTTCCAAGTAGAACCCTTTTGGGTTCCATTTAGAACCATTTCCACAGAGGGCTCTTACATGGAACCCAAAAGGGTTCTACCTTGAACCAAAAAGGGTTGTACCTTGAACCAAAAAGGGTTCTCCTATGGGACAGCCGAAAAACCCAATTGGAACCCTTTTTTCTAAGAGTGTACAGTCTATTCTATTTTGTTCTAATCTATTCATGCTGATATGAAATTATGTTTTCCATGTGCCAAATTAATATGTATTGTGTAGACGGTGGACATTATTATTTCTCAGTTTTTGACCTCAACTCCATAGCATCATTTTTTATGACTTCCAAAGTGTAATTTACATTTACATGGCAACTGTTGTAGTAGAAATGTATCCTCATCCAGGTTCTCAAACAGGTTAGTGATTGATTGATTGACTGAATGTATTTGATAATTAAAGTAGAAGGCTGCTCCAGCTGGAGACAACATTACATATATAATACAATATGGATGATAAAACACAATAAATCCCAAGGGCTTGTTGTCATTCTGGTCTTCCTATTACTTATGATGTGTTCATGTATTTGTCAGGGACCATGTACAACATGCCATTGCACCAGATTTAGCTAGATAGCTCATTTTCATCTGTAGTCCCTGGGTAATGATGGACTGTTGTTTGTCTTTGCTTATTTGAGCTGTTCTTGCCATAATATGGACTTGGTCTTTTACCAAATAGGGCTACCTTCTGTATAATACCCCTACAAATTAACTTTTAACAAGGCACAGCTGTTAATTGAAATGCATTCCAGTTATCTTTGCTGCAGAGGATAAGTTCATTAGAGTGAACTGCACCTCTGATTGCAGCGGAAAAAAAAAGACTTCACAGAGTTCAAGTAACAGACACATCTTAACATGAACTGTTCAGATCTGGAGTCCAAATTTGAGATTTTTGGTTAAAATCGCAGTGTCTTTGTGAGACACAGATTAGGTGAACAGATGATCTCCGCAAGTGTGGTTCCCACCGTGAAGCATGGAGGAGGAGGTGTGATGGTGTGGGGGTGCTTTGCTGGTGACTATGTCAGTGATTTATTTAGAAATTAAGGCACACTTAACCAGCATGGCTATCACAGCATTCTGCAGCGATACGTCATCCCATCTGGTTGCGCTTAGTTTTTCAACAGGACAATGACCCAAAACACACCTCCAGGCTGTGTAAGGGCTATTTGACCAAGAAGAATAGTGATGGAGTGCAGCATCAGATGACCTGGCCTCCACAATCACCTGATCTCAATGAAGAGAATGAAGGAAAAGCAACAAACAAGTGCTCAGCATATGTGGGAACTCCTTCAAGACTGTTTGAAAAGCATTCCTCATGAAGCTAGTTGAGAGAATGCCAAGAGTGTGCAAAGCTGTCATCAAGGTAAAGGGTGGCTACTTTGAAGAATCTAAAATATGAAATATATTTTGATTTGTTTAACACTTTTCTAGTTACTACATGATTCCATATGTGTTATTTCATAGTTTTGATGTCTTCACTATTATTCTACAATGTAGAACATAGTAAAAATAAAGAAAAAACCTAGAATGAGTTTTGACTGGTACTGTATATACATACAACAATAGACAATATAGTTATAATATTACAACATTTTTCCTACAGTATCTGACATCTTAAGAGTCGGAATATCTTTAATGTCCACATGGCTGGTTTGCCTTTAGCCACTTTTCCAGGTTTTCCTTGAAGCTAGCAGAGGTACTCCACTCTGTCACACTGGTTGGCAAGGGCTTCCATAAGCCCTTGGTTGTGACCAGTGTTGTGACCAGTGGAGGTCAGTGGTGTTTAAGATGAGGGAGGAATTTTTTGTCATGAGCGTGGCCATATTTCTATTACAGCATATTGGAAGACTCTCATTAATTTTCCATCCACCCAGTTCAATGTAACAGCGATAGGTTTAGGCTACTACATGATACTAAAATGTTCCCTATACCCCATCATGAGGTTGCTACAACCTAGCCTATGAATTAAAGTTTACAACGTAGGTGCACACAGGTCGAGAGACAAATTTGAGGTGACATTCAATACCGCCTTGCCTGCATCTAGCTAATCTAGGGTGTAATCATTAGTCCCAAAGTTGCAACCAAGAGTTTCTATTGGACAAATTCAGGTAAGTTTATCCCCGTTTTGTTCGGTGCGCTTTCGTTTAAGAATCGTTTTTCAACAGAATTAGTGGAATAAATACACACCTGATCATGCGTAAACAGAGTTCACTCTCATAACAGCCACGTTTTATTCCTTCTCTTCCCTTCGCTTGTGGACTTCAATGCACAACACATCAGCTGCACCAGGTCAAAAAAAACTTTCCAAGCCAAACCTCTACAAACAGCCTACATAATTGTCACCCTATTAGCTAAAGTAATGTCATAATCAGCTTAGCTAATATAACTAATGTGTTAGTAAACCCGCTACAATCATGCAGTAACGCTAGTGTACAGTCAGTAAGCAGTTACACCGGCGGGCCCGGTGGCAATAAATTACTAATACCAAAAGCTTACCTTGACTTGCAAGAGTTCCAGTGTTGTGTTGGAAAGTCATAACCAGCTACTGATCATAGCATCCCTCTGTTTGAGCAGGGTGTTTCAGTAGGCTAAACTAGCTAGCTGCATTTGCTAGCTAAGTAAGTGAAACTGAAAGTGAAAAAAATGACAATCTCTCTCTCTCTATTTCTTTCTTGCTTCTCCTTCATTTTGGAAGAATGTTTTTGTTCAAAACTGTTTAACTTTTGTCTTTCTCTCTCTTTGAGACAACTACTCCCCTGTAATACACTGTAGTGCTAGCTAGCTGTATCTTATGCTTTCAGTGCTAGTTTAATTCTCTGATCCTTTGATTGGGTGGACAACATGTCAGTTTATGCTGCAATAGGCTGATAGGCTGGAGGACGTCCTCCGTTAGTTGTCATAATTACTGTGTAAGTCTATGGAAGGCGGTGAGAACCATGACCCTTCTAGGTTTTGTATTGATGTGAATGTACACAGAGGAGGACAGAAGCTAGCTGTCCTCCGGCTACACCATGGTGCTACCCTACAGAGTGTTGTTGAGGCTACTGTAGACCTTGGCAAAATAGTTATTTGGTGACCTGATTATATTTTGTATAGTTTTATCTAAAAAGGATAACTTTATAAATATTTTACAATTTAAATTTTTATGAAATTCCCACAGGCTGATGGTCTCACTGTTCCTGATGGAAAAATACATGCAGACTGTTTTTGTTACGTTCAATGTTAGACATGAATAGTCCAACCAGTCAGCTATTTTGTCTATTGCTGTTATAATTTTACGAGCAGGCTGTTGCGTTGTCTTGGTATGTACATACAGTAGAAGACTGTGTCGTCTGCATACATCTGCATTTATGTATATACTAAATTAAAGTGGGCACAAAATGGATCCTTGAGGGACCCTGACAGATGTTGAAAGTTTGATTTTGGTGCATAGTTTTCTTTTGGTCAGATAGGATTCCATCCATCTGTTTGCGTGTGCTGATAGGTTGTGGGTTGACAGTTTGCATAGCTGTGGTGACTGGAGAGCATAGGGTACTGGAGTTTTCTTCGGGATGGCGAAGTCATTTCCATACACATCCTGACTTGAGTTTATAAGATTTTCATTATCTCCTGCTCAAGATGAATATTTCTACTGTAGGAGTCAAATAATCTACCCAGCCATTCCTACAATACCTTTTCATGTCATTCAGTATCCTCTCTTTGATAATTAATTTAATGGGTATGACTTAAACAAATAGTGACTCAATCTTGTTTTAGGTTCACTGCATTTTAAAATGAAAAATCAACATTGTGTGGATTACGTTGATATTTTAATGTAGGGACTGTGTACATGTACACAGCTGTCTCTCAAGATAACATGTTGACCCCTCTTCTTCTGTCCCATTGCAGCCAATCAGATGAGGAGGGCAAGGAGGATGAGCATGCGGACAGCAACGACCCAGAGCAGATGTTCCAGAACATCCAATTTCAGAAGGAGATCATCGCCAACATACGCACCCGAGCCTGGCCTATGAGACGCAAGCTCAAAGCCCTCAAGTAAGGCACATCGATCACGACATACTGAATAGAGTAGACACACATGTACACACCATCACCAACATACACACCCGAGCCCAGCCCATGAGACACAAACTCAACTCTGAAGTAAACCATGCACACACACAAATACACACACAGTAAAGCCCATACACTGTATTGCTTAATAAAAGTGGTCATAAAAAATGACGCAGTAAATGTCAATGGACTGTGCTATGTCCACCACCGGAGTACTCAAGCCTGCGTTATGGTATTGTCTACCACTGCAGTACCCCTAGCCTGTGTTATGGTATTGTCCAGCACCGGAGTACTCAAGCCTATGTTATGGTATTGTCCAGCACCGGAGTACTCAAGCCTGTGTTATGGTATTTTCCAGCACCGGAGTACTCAATCCTGTGTTCTGGTATTGTCCAGCACCGGAGTACTCAAGCCTGTGTTATGATATTGTCCAGCACCGGAGTACTCAAGCCTGTGTTATGATATTGTCCAGCACCGGAGTACTCAAGCCTGTGTTATGGTATTGTCCAGCACCGGAGTACTCAAGCCTGTGTTATGGTATTGTCCTTCGTCGCAGTACTCAAGCCTGTGTTATGGTATTGACATTCACCACAGGAGAGTAGGAGGTGACAAAAAACATTCCAGTTATTCATACATTGCAAATTATACACCTCCACAGAGGAACAGTAGGCCTTTTAAATTGCATTGTTTTTGTGATTAAACAAAATAATCAAATGAATTAGAAAATGGGGCTTACCCAAGAAGAAATGTCCAATAATTACTACTAACTAATTAATGGTAAAATGTAGAATAGTTATAATACTAATTCAAGGTCAAATGTATGATAGTTATAATACATATTCATGGTAACAAGTCCAATAGTTATAATACATATTCATGGTAACAAGTCCAATGGTTATAATACATATTCATGGTAACAAGTCCAATAGTTATAATACTAATTCATGGTAACAAGTCCAATAGTTATAATACATATTCATGGTAACAAGTCCAATAGTTATAATACATATTCATGATAACAAGTCCAATAGTTATAATACTAATTCATGATAACAAGTCCAATAGTTACAATACATATTCATGGTAACAAGTCCAATATTTATAATACTAATTTAAGGTAACAGGTCCAATAGTTATAATACTAATTCATGGTAACATTTCCAATAGTTATAATACTAATTCAAGGTAACAGGTCCAATATTTATAATACTAATTCATGGTAACATGTCCAATAGTTATAATACTAATTGAAGGTAACAAGTCCAATAGTTATAATACATATTCATGGTAACAAGTCCAATAGTTATAATACTAATTCATGGTAACAGGTGTTAGAGCTCAAAATAACCAAGGCAGAGATTTAGGTACAGCATCTTAGAACGCTCCCAAATGGCACCATATTCCATAAATAGTGCACAACTTTTTACTAGGGCATATAGAGCTCTGGTCAAAAGTACTGCACTATGTAGGGAATAGGGGGCCATTGGGGACACAGACTTAGGCTTCATTCCTGAAGATGGACAGGACAGGTATACAAATTGATTTATCACAAGATGCATATGCATTTGACCACCGTATAAGAACCCCCATGCATAGTCATATGCACATTTTGTTCCCTCTTTGTGTTGTTTTTTCCCCTGCAGTCTGTGGTTATCCAAACACATTAACGTGTCAGATAGGGGAAACATGTAAACACTAGCTCTTCATTAACACCTGAGAGCTCATAAATGGCGAAAAAGCGCTAACTCTCTGTCGCTAATGGGCGGAGGAGCCATCGGAGTGTAAAGCATGAGGCGAAGTAAATAACGATTAACATCCGCCTCTACCGGGCTCCTCACTCCCTCGCCACGTTAATGGCTCCTTCCACAGAAAATAAACCAAATTAGCGGAGTAATTATTTCATCAACTGTTAGTTCGCCTGGTTCCTATTTTTACTAGGGTCAGGACCTCCAGTCCCACACACACACATTGCTTATACAAACACCATGCGTGTAGACGGACACACCTATTGCATTTGTGCTTGTCTCCTGTTCTAGGGTTAAGGATGCTATTAAATTCAAATCGGAGTCCAGATGTCTCCTGACAACACAACAGATTATATATTTGGACCATGTCCAGATTCCTGTACTTCTGTCCTTAATAGTAGGCTTTTAGGTATGTGAAAATTTTAAGTCTTATAATATGTCAAATTGATCAAGTTTAGTATGCTTTAAATGCCAGGATTTCATACTCATTTAGACTTTTTATATAGTATTCTTTCGCTGCTCACTATTGAGGAAGATAATTATAGACCCACGTGTGTTTGACAACAGCTGATAATCGGATAAGGCGATGGGTTGTGTCCCACTTGACACAAACTGGTTGAATCAACGTTGTTTCAGCATAATTTGTCAATATACACTACTGGTTAAAAGTTTTAGAACACCTACTAATTCAAGGGTTTTTCTTTATTTTTACTATTCTCTACATTGTACAATAATACTGCAGACATCAAAACTATGAAATAACAATACTTACTGTAGTAACCAAAAAAGTGTTAAACAAATCAAAATATATTTTATATTTGAGATTCTTCAAATAGCCACCCTTTTCCTTGATGACAGCTTTGCACACTATTGGCATTCTATCAACCAGCTTCATGAGGTATTCACCTGTAATACATTCAATTAACAGCTGTGCCTTGTTAAAAGTTAAGTTGTGGAATTTCTTTCCTTCTTAATGCATTTGAGCCAATCAGTTTTGTTGTGACAAGGTAGGGGGTATACAGAAGATCGCCTTATTTGGTAAAAAAACAATTCCATATTATGGCTGGAACAGCTCAAATAAGCAAAGAGAAAAGACAGTCCATCATTACTTTAAGACATGAAGGACAGTAAATACTGAGAATTTCAAGAACTTTGAACGTTTCTTCAAGTGCAATCGCAAAAACCATCAAGCGCTATGATGAAACTGGCTTTCACAAGGACCGCCACATCAGTGGAAGACCCAGAGTTACCTCTGCTGCAGAGGATAAGTTCATTAGAGTTACCAGCCTCAGAAATTGCAGCCAAAATAAATGCTTCACAGAGTTCAAGTAACAGACACATCTCAACATCAACTGTTCAGATGAGACTGTGTGAATCAGGCTTTCATGGTCGAATTGCTGTAAAGAAACCACTACTAAAGGACACCAATAAGAAGAACAGACTTGTTTGGGCCAAGAAACACGAGCAATGGACATTAGACAGGTGGAAATTTGTCCTTTGGTCTGGAGTCCAAATTGGGGATTTTTGGTTCCAACCGCCGTGTCTTTGTGAGACGCGGTGTCGATGAACGGAGGATCTCCGCATGTGTATTTCCCAGCATTCTGCAGCGATATGCCATCCCATCTGGTTTGGGCTTAGTTGGACTCTCATTTGTTTTTCAACAGGACAATGACCCAGCACACCTCCAGGATGTGTAAGAGCTATTTTACCAAGAAGGAGAGTGATGGAATGCTGCATCAGATGACCTGGCCTCCACAATCCCCTGAACTCAACCAAAGTGAGATGGTTTGGGATGAGTCAGACCGCAGAGGGAAGGAAAAACAGCCAACAAGTGCTCAGCATATGTGGTAACTCCTTCAAGACTGCTGGAAAAGCATTCCAGGTGGTTGAGAGAATGCCAAGAGTGTGCAAAGCTGTCATCAAGGCAAAGGTTGGCTATTTGAAGAATCTCAAATATAAAATATATTTAGATTTGTTTAACCCTTTTTTGGTTACTACAGGATTCCATATGTGTTATTTCATAGTTTTTATGTTTTCAGTATTATTCTACAATGTAGAAAATAGTAAATTAAAGAAAAACCTTGGAATGAGTAGGTGTTCTAAAACTTTTGACTGGTACTGTATTGTGACGTGGAATCTACATGGAAAATACATTGGATTTGAAAAAAGTTATCTACATAAACTGTTTTGAGGGTGAAATTTCAACCACAGGATTATGTCATCATTGTAACAAATTTTCAACATAGAAAACCTTGTATAAAATATGTTGAATTTGTACCTTTAAAACAACGTCAGATCTTCAATGTTATATCCACTATCAGAAAACAAACATTAGTCTGGGCAGCACTTCCTACTGGAGAGTTGATCTATCTACAGCTACCCTTTGGTCTCCTATCCAGGGTTTTAACCAAACCCAGCCCTGGTTAGCTATGATGTTTGTCACTGACTATTACCAATGTGCTATTTTGACAATGATTGTTGAGATCTTCACTTAGATTCACTGTTGCTATGGAAGTAATTTCAAAGGGGTAGGTTTAACAGAGCAAAATGACCATACTGTATCACTCACGTATCATCAATGAGGCTATTTAAGCCTGTATAGCATTTGCAAAGTCATCAACGGCAATTGCTTAAATTCAACCCAGAATTCAACAGAAAATGGAAAATAGAACAATAGGCCTAGGGTTTCTGGATGATTGTTTGAAATACAGTAAATAGCCTATTAAATTGTCTACAAGATGGATCCACGTCTCCAACTCAACCAAAAATAAAAGTTAAAGAACGGGATTAAGCCAGTGGCTAAGATGGAACTATCCAAGCAGCAGATACATCTCTTTTAAATGTTACTATTTTGTTGCGTTGTCAGGAAAACACAATTCAATATGACTTTTTTAATATTGTAAATAGCCTCAAGTGGCTCTTTTTTATAACCACACATAGCTGTGATTTGACTACAGACATTTACAGTATTTTTCTCAAAGAACATCACTTCAGGAGAGCGAGACAGCGAGCGAGAGAGAGCGAGAGAGAGACCTCCTAAGATGTGCTGAGTGAGTTCTGGCCATAGCAGGTTTTATATGGGTGGTTTGTTATTGCTGCTCTAGGCTTTATGACCGTCACATGGATGAGATGCAAGACTGCATTTTACGACCTCAGTAATCTCTGGGTGAATACTGCTGATTACACCCCCTGCAAAAACACCTCATATTTTACACCGCAAATCACTGGTTCATACCACAGTTTTCACCTGTTTTGCTTGTTGTGAAATTCCTATCCCAGTTCATTTCATTGTTTAAAGAAAATAAAAAGATTTTTAACAATGGTATACTGAACTTTTTTTCTGTATTAAATATTTATACATGATATCAACAATACCATTTATCCTAGTAGTAGTAGTACCATAACATACATGATATCAACCATAGAGTTTATCCTAATAGTAGTACCATAACATACATGATATCAACCATAGAGTTTATCCTAGTAGTAGTACCATAACATACATGATATCAACCATAGAGTTTATCCTAGTAGTAGTACCATAACATACATGATATCAACCATAGAGTTTATCCTAGTAGTAGTACCATAACATACATGATATAAACCATAGAGTTTATCCTAGTAGTAGTACCATAACATACATGATATCAACCATAGAGTTTATCCTAGTAGTAGTACCATAACATACATGATATCAACCATAGAGTTTATCCTAGTAGTAGTACCATAGCATACATGATATCAACCATAGAGTTTATCCTAGTAGTAGTACCATAGCTTACATGATATCAACCATAGAGTTTATCCTAGTAGTAGTACCATAACATACATGATATCAACCATAGAGTTTATCCTAGTAGTAGTACCATAGCATACATGATATCAACCATATAGTTTATCCTAGTAGTAGTACCATAAGCAAGTTGAAATATGAAAAGAGTGTGCAGGCCCAATGGTCTGGTGATGTAGGCACAAGTACGAAACCATGGAGACCAGAATTCCATTACCGTCCATCTCCACCCTTCCCACTTTGGCTCCTTTTATGTAGTCTCCTCCTCTCTTTCTAATATACATTTTTGAATCTGCCCTAAAACATTTTTATTTAAGATGTATAATTTCAAAGGAGCACAGGAGTCTGTGAAAAGCCTGTTGAGAGTAGGCATCATTGATTAGAGCAAGTGCCACAGACATCTGAATGCTCTACTCCCACGCACAGTAAAGCTGAACTAGGACCAGTTTGTGAAATAACATGCAAGGGTTTAACCTGCTGCAAGTTCTTTTTGTCTGAATTTACATCAATCTCTGGAATCATAATTTAAAAATGATTTACTATATCTATACTGATATATAAAATCTGAACCTCGATCAGTGTATTGAATCATATTCACTCTTCCAGTGTGATGTGTTTGTGTTTCTACTGACTGTAGATCAGAGTTTAAAAGCCATTGTTATCTCCCTGTGTTTGTTCCAGGCAGGCCAGAGAGATTGTCCTGAAGTATGAGGGGAGGCTGACAAGGACCAGAGGGTACCAGGCTGCTGGGGCTGATGTGGGTTAACGCACCGATGCGCGCGCACACACACACACACCTGTTCTGATAAACAACACATCCTGCAAGAAGGTTCACAAACACACTAATATTATACAACACAATGACTGTACCACTTAAAATTCATCTTCATAGTTCCACTTTCTGTAGCACATTTGATTGCATTTGGATGGTCTACTTTGTCCAAAATATGGGGGTTCTAGTAAACAAAGGCAAGAGGTTAAGTATTACATTTTGACATCTCATAGCGTACTGTTGTTTTCAAACAATGAAACAAACCCTGCTGTGCCAGTAATGTGTATCTAGTTTCACAAACTGAAAGCAACTCTAATTTCAACACAGAAATGAATATGTTAACACTTTTAGGCATATCAATGTGTCAGGCTACTTTTCACATATGATTTAATTGAAAATGAGCTAAGATAATTAGCTTTCTATTTCTCTACTGCAGTGCAGCTATCTGATGCCTTCAGCCTGATTGTTACTGTGTCCATTCCCTCTGTTCAGTAGGCTGAGTTATACACTTAACATTGCCTTTCTGTTCACTGTGTTTACGAGACCGTGAGGTTAGAGCTCGACACTGCTCCCTCTGCCTGTAGGCTTCTCTCTGCACACACACACACACACACACACACACACACACACACACACACACACACACACACACACACACACACACACACACACACACACACACACACACACACACACACACACACACACACACACACACACACACACACAGCCTCAGCAAACCGCAGCCAAGCTAATTTATAGCCTGTTGTTATGGTTTGGTTTAATTAAAATGTTCCGGAGGCACTGGGCAGGGCTACCGAA
This sequence comes from Brachymystax lenok tsinlingensis, assembly GCA_030435695.1. Taxonomy (NCBI): domain Eukaryota; kingdom Metazoa; phylum Chordata; class Actinopteri; order Salmoniformes; family Salmonidae; genus Brachymystax; species Brachymystax lenok. The sequence goes on along the minus strand of CM059800.1, from coordinate 23,068,376 downwards.
GCACCATTAAAATTAATAGACTTTTAGCAAGTATATTGATGAGGAATAATGAATTATATATATATACATTGGCTTCTGCTTAATTACAATTTAGAAATCACATTCATTTGTTCAACGAATGGACTTATGTGTATATGAATAATCATATCTGGACTTTTGAATTAAGAACCCCTTGTTATATCATGAAATTAATTATATACAATACGCATCTATGGTACAGTGGGATCTGTTCATTTGATGTTAAGTGATGGGACTTGACTGGTGTTGCTTTGTATGTGTAGGCTACTGAATCAACAGATCTTCTCTGAGAAAATTAAGCAAAGAGTTTAAACACAAATACACACACATGTGCACACACCCTGAAAATAATTTACTGTTTAATGGTTTGGGCATCTGAAATAAGACACGATCATAACAGTAAATCAATCAATCAAAAACGCCACGCACAAAAATATATACAGAATATATATAAATATATACACACACACTAATAGAAAACGGTCATATATTTTCAGCTGCTGAAGAAGGTCTCCAGGTTGCTGTACAACATCGTGGTTCTGTTTATTCCCTGGGAGACGAGGATCAAGAAAATAGAAAGTAACAACTGTTAATAATATATTTTATTACTTACTTGAACATGTAAGATATTTACTATATTACAGTAAAATATTAGTTCATTTCCTTTTACTGTAATGTGTATTTGACTGTAAAATTGTATTGACACACAGGCACAGTGTCGCCACACACACACTTCCACACTCATCACAGACGCTGCTGCTACTGTCTACTATCTATCCTGTTGTCTAGTCACTTTATCCCTACCTATATGTACATACTGTATCTACTTCAATTACCTCGTACCCCTGCACATGGAATTGGTACTGGTACCCCGTGTGTATAGCCAAGTTATTAGCTCGTACCCCTGCACATGGACTCGATACTGGTACCCCGTGTGTATAGCCAAGTTATTAGCTCGTACCCCTGCACATGGAATTGGTACTGGTACCCCGTGTGTATAGCCAAGTTATTAGCTCGTACCCCTGCACATGGAATTGGTACTGGTACCCCGTGTGTATAGCCAAGTTATTAGCTCGTACCCCTGCACATGGAATTGGTACTGGTACCCCGTGTGTATAGCCAAGTTATTAGCTCGTACCCCTGCACATGGAATTGGTACTGGTACCCCGTGTGTGTAGCCAAGCTATTAGCTCGTACCCCTGCACATGGAATTGGTACTGGTACCCCGTGTGTGTAGCCAAGTTATCGTTGTGTATTTACTCCTCGTGTTACACATTTCTTTCTATTGTTATTTTATTTATATTTTTTGTCTTTTGCGTTGTTTGGAAGGGCCCGTAAGTTAGCATTTCAGTTAGTCTACACCTGTTGTTTACCAAGCACGTGACAATTAACATTAAAAAAATATATTTAATGTCTGAAATTTAAAATAAATTCAGTTTGGATTGAGATGATTTGTGATTATCTGTGTCCTTCCCCTAGTACAGATCTAGGATCAGCTCCCCCTCCCCAATCCTTAACTTAACCATTAGTGGTGAAAATGCAAAACGGACCCAATATCAGTGTCTTGGGGTAACTTCACCGTACACCCCTGTCTCTGTTTCCCTCTTAGGTCACTTTGGGTCAGGGGTGGCCTCCTACTTCATCTTCCTCAGATGGCTGTTTGGTATCAACATAGTCCTTACTGTCATGACTGGAGCGTTCATAGTCATACCTGAGGTAACTGTGTGTGTGTGTGTGTGTGTGTGTGTGTGTGTGTGTGTGTGTGTGTGTGTGTGTGTGTGTGTGTGTGTGTGTGTGTGTGTGTGTGTGTGTGTGTGTGTGTGTGTGTGTGTGTGTGTGTGTGTGTGTCTTCATTAGGTCCGATGACTTATCTGGATAAATAAGGGAAAATCAATTTAATCAATAGAAGAACAGGGGCTGTGTGTACCATAGATGTGTGTACCATAGATGTGTGTACCATAGATGTGTGTATCATAGATGTGTGTACCATAGATGTGTGTATCATAGATGTGTGTATCATAGATGTGTGTACCATGGATGTGGGTACCATAGATTTGTGTATCATGACTAAATAATTAAGTTATTAGTGAAAGGATGTAAATGGAATTCTGAGTAAATAGATCAAGTAAGTTATTAGTGAAAGGAAGTAAACTGAATTCTCCATAAAACAAAACTTAAAAATAGCAATAGAGGATTTCAACTTTATTTAATACGATTCGACTGCTTCAAAGGTAGAATTGTATGCAGAGGAAACAAGAGAGGACCTAACAGATATTGTAAATTCCAGTATGTGCTTGCAAAGTACGACAATAAAAATCAGCACTTTTGGTGCCAGCCATCACAAATAATGCATAGAGGGCATTGTTATTGGTCTGGGTATGGCGGGAAAAGCAGGGCTGATTTATTTAGCCGGCTGACATGCAGACACAGGCAATTTCCCCAGACATCAGCTGGCACATCACTCACTCCCAATCTCCTCCATTTCATCCCTCCTTCCTTCCATCCATTCTCCAACCAACCTTTTCCCTCCTTCATTCACCCCAACCTCACAGATTGGACTTTTTCTTTGTAGACTGAAGTTTTCAGAGATAAGACTTTGGTAGGGATTTAATCCGATCGCGGGTTGTAGACTAAGTACCTTTTTACTTGTATCTGACAATAAAACATTTTACCGTCATGGTGAGACTGGACCTAATTATAGAATGGTTTATGTACTATAATTCAGTCAATATTCAAAGAAATGTAAGCGTTGTGTCTTACTCCATTATCCACCTGTTATTTATCAGACCTTACTGTTGCTACTTGATACATATAGGCCGACCAATGTTATGGTTGGTTGGAGATCATTGTAGATTATGATCAGAGGAAAATAGAAGAAAAAAATATATAGGGAAAATATTATTGTGTTTGAGGCATGGAGTGGGTAGTTAAACACTGTGTGTGTATGTGACCTCCAAGAGTGTGTGTGTGACCTGTAGTTGTGTGTGTGTGCAAATTCAATGGTAACATTTTCCCTTCCTAATCCATTTGCCCCCACTCCTCCCCTCAAATCGATACGTACTGTATCTCCATATCATTGATTGTACTGACATAATAACCCATCTGATTTCTCCCCTCAGCTCCTTGCCGGAGAGCCGTTCGGAACAACCCGGAGTAAGACCATTCCCAAGGAGCACCTGGCCTCAGCCCAGGATCTGGACACAATCTGGTCTCTTGGGGCAAGGCAGTTTTATCTCTTAATGTTCCCTCAATATCACTGTTCAAATACATCCATTTTGTTGTGTAGTCCGATTCATCTAAACAATATTTCAACCACTATGAGTGATGTTTATGTTGCCAGCCTTATTCTTAGCATGACATTAAGTACAGAGGCCCCCGAGGATCAACAGTAACCACATAATAACCACATACTAACCACATAATAATCCTTACACTGTGTGAATTGGATCAGGATTTGTTTAAACATAATATTAGTGTTCCATGATTGCCACTATGGTCAGAGAGAGGACTACATTTTCAGCACTGAATGTGCCAGTAGTTTCTCAATAGTGCCTCAATAGTGCCTCAATAGTGCCTCAATAGTGTCTCAGTAGTGCCTCAGTAGTGCCTCAATAGTGCGTCAATAGTGTCTCAGTAGTGCCTCAATAGTGTCTCAGTAGTGCCTCAATAGTGCCTCAGTAATGTCTCAGCAGGGCCTCAATAGTGTCTCAGTAGTGCCTCAATAGTGCCTCAGTAGTGTCACAATAGTGTCTCAATGGTCCCTCAGTAATGTCTCAATAGTGTCTCAATAGTCCTTCAGTAATGTCTCAATAGTGTCTCAATAGCACCTCAATAGCACCTCAATAGTGCCCCAACAGCGTGTTGGTTTTGTTTGTTGCATGCTTTCATTTTCACTGTGTTTTAAAGACACAAGCCACAACTTGTTTTGGTTCCCAGTTTATTCATAATTCTTGTCTTTGTGATGTTTTCATGTACAGGGCTACCTCCAGTACTCGGTGTTGTTCTATGGGTACTATGGCCCGGTGAGGAAGCTCGGCAGTGCCGGCTATCGCCTCCCCCTGGCCTATTTTCTGGTTGGAATGGCTGTTTTTGCCTACAGTTTCATCATTCTGTTAAGAAAGTAATCACTGGAGTCTCTTTAATAAAGCTAATTTATGTGGATTGATATTGATGTTAAAATGAAAGTGAAGTGAAATTGATACGAATGTATTACCAAAAGTGACCATTGATGTGGCTAGCTACTAGCTACTACTAATGTCAAATATAATATTTTTTAAGGTGGACTCAGCGATATGAAGTACGAGGTCAAACTTCTCCTCTGTTTTGGTCCCGTGGCTATCACATTGTAACCACCATTGTAGTGATTATATTTGAACTGTTTCTGTATTACCTATAAAGAAAGGTGTTTGAATCCTGTTCCATCGCCAGTTTAACCTCTTATTAGGAAGACAATGACCTGTCGCTAATCGATGCCATTTTGTGTTATTTATTTACATTTTCCCTCAGGATGGCTAAGAACTCCCGTCTGAGCCTAGCCAGTGCCTCTGACGAGAACTTCACCTTCTGCTGGAGAGTGTTCTGTGCCTGGGACTACCTCATAGGGAACCCCGAGGCTGCAGAGAGCAAGGGAGCCGCTATCGTCAACAACATCAGGGTGAGAGAGACACATGGTGCAAAACCTAGGGCCACGTTTCTGTAAACCTCATCTTGCAGTGATTTAATTTGAAAACAATTCTACAACGTTACATGTAAACTGAGAAATACGTAAATAGTTGTCTCTTTATGATGCACATTGTTGAAGTAAAGTTTAAAATGTGATCACGCTGCCAGAATATGAGTTGTATAGTAATTTTTGCACTTTGCACAATTATTTTTGCACTACAAAAATGTCGCCCTCAATAGTCTAAACGGACCTCCTCTGCTCATCTCCTGTCCTTCATCAGCATTGATCTGAAAGAACTGGACTAGTGGAGCAGATTCACACTAGTCGCCTAGTACAGTATAGTAAAGTAGGTGACTGGTGGGAATGAGCTTCACTTATCCAGTTCTTCCAGATCAGAGCAGATGAAGGACCTGAGATGTGACGATCTACCACTTTGCTTTCACTTATCCTGTGTTTTCAAATCATCACAAATGGAGGAGATGGAAAGAGGAAGCCATGTAACACATTTGTGGTGCATGCTCAATCATCCTAACTGTTTTCCTTTCCTCGTCTACTCTCCTTCATCTGCACTGAGCCATTTAGAAACACTACACCACTCCACTCCTCAGATTTGATTTCCAACAATCCCAACTTCTTTAATTCACCCACAGCACTCTGTAGAGTAGAAGTCAATGTACCAATGAATTACTGCTGATTTTCCTGAGGGCTGATCTATAATCTGTATTCTACGTCTTAACAAGAGAGACCTTTAACCTGCTTGTTGAGTTTCCCTGTACAGTCAGCAAAATGTAAAAGTAGATTCCTCTGTTTCAATAAGCTCAGCTGAAATCCCTAGATGCTTGATACAATACATCCTTTTTTTTCTTTCATTCTCCTTATTTAACCTTTATTTTTCTAAGTTTTGTCTCATTGAGATTTACAATGTATTTTTCTACAGATAGATGGACATAATTGCAGCAAAGATGTAGTTACACAAGATGGATGACATTAATAAATGCTATTTCCTTGCTCCTTTTTCTAGGAGGCCATTGTTGAGGAGCAGGAGAAAAAGAAGGATACTAGTCTGTAAGTATGTTTATTCTCTTGTCCTTGTAGAGGGTGGCTCAGTTAGCATCACACATTGATATTGCTTTCCTGAGAGTTTCTGTCACCCTGGACCCGTTAATGGACCCTTGGCTGTAATGCATCAGTGGCTTTATCATTTTCAAAGTATCTTGTGTCATTCTTTTTTTTCTCCCCAATTTCATGGTATCCAATTGGTAGTTACAGTCTTTTCTCATCGCTGCAACTCCTGTATTGATATGTTTCCGGCGCCGACAGAGATGGCCGCCTCGCTTCGCGTTCTTAGGAAGCTATCCAGTATTTAGTTATTTTATGTATTATTTCTTACACTGTTACCCCAGGAAATCTTATGTTTTATTACATACAGCCGGGAGGAACTATTGGATATAAGAGCAACGTCAACTTACCAACATTACGACCAGGAATACGACTTTCCCGAAGCGGATCCTCTGTTTGGTCCACCAACCAGGACAATAGACTGGATCCCAGCCGGCGACTCAAAACAACGGCGGCGCAGGAGAAGGGGGGAGACGCGGCAGTCTTCTGGTCAGGCTATGTAGACGGGCACATCGCGCACCTCTCCCGAGTATTCTACTTGCCAATGTCCAGTCTCTGGACAACAAGGTAGACGAAATACGAGCAAGAGTTGCCTTCCAGAGAGACATAGGCAACTGCAACGTTCTTTGCTTCACGGAAACATGGCTCACTCAGGACACGTTATCTGAGTCGGTACAGCCACATGGTTTCTCCACGCATCGCGCCGACAGAAACAAACATCTATCTGGTAAGAAGAAGGGCAGGGGTGTGTGTCTTATGATTAACAAGTCGTGGTGTGATCATAACAACATATAGGAACTCAAGTCCTTTTGTTCACCTGACATAGAATTCCTTACAATCAAATGCCGACCGCATTATCTACCAAGAGAATTCTCCTCGATTATAATCACAGTCGCATAAATCCCCCCTCAAGCTGACACATCGACGGCACTGAAAGAAATCCATTGGACTCTATGTAAACTGGAAACCACATATCCTGAGGCTGTATTTATTGTGTCGGGGGATTTTAACAAGGCTAATCTGAAAACAAGGCTCCCTAAATTGTATCAGCATATCGAATGTGCGACCCGGGGTGGCAAAATCCTTGATCATTGTTATTCTAACTTCCGTGATGCATACAAGGCTATTCTCCGCCCTCCTTTCGGCAAGTCTGACCATGACTCCATTTTGTTGCTCCCAGCCTACAGACAGAACCTAAAACAGGAAACGCCCGTTCTCAGATCTGTTCAACGCTGGTCCGACCAATCTGATTCCACGCTGCAAGATTGCTTCGAGCACGTGGACTGGGATATGTTCCGGACAGCATCAGACAACAACATTGATGTATATGCTGATTCGGTGAGTGATTTTATTAGCAAGTGCATCGATGATGTTGTACCCATAGCAACTATTGAAACCTTCCCCAACCAGAAACCGTGGATTGATGGCAGCATTCGCACAAAACTGAAAGCGCAAACCACTGCTTTTAACCAGGGTAAGTCGACCGGAAACATGACTGAATACAAACAGTGTAGCTATTCCCTCCGCAAGGCAATCAATCAAGCTAAGCGTCAATATAGAGACAAAGTAGAGTCACAATTCAACGGCTCAGACACAAGCGGAATGTGGCAGGGTCTACAGTCAATCACGGACTACAAAAAGAAAACCAGCCCCGTCACGGACCACAATGTCCTGCTCCCAGACAAACTAAACAATTTCTTTGCTCGCTTTGAGGACAATACAGTGCCACTGAAACGGCCCGGTACCAAAACCTGCGGGCTCACCTTCACCGCAGCCAATGTGAGTAAAACATTTAAATGTGTTAACCCTCGCAAGGCTGCCGGCCCAGATGGCATCCCTGGCTGTGTCCTCAGAGCATGCGCAGACCAGCTGGCTGGTGTGTTAACGGACATATTCAATCAATCCTTATCCCAGTCTGCTTCAAGAGGGCCACCATTGTTCCTGTTCCCAAGAAAGCTAAGGTAACTGAGCTAAGTGACTATCGCCCCGTAGCACTCACTTCCGTCATCATGAAGTGCTTTGAGAGACTAGTCAAGGATCATATCACCTCCATCCTGCCAGACACCCTGGACCCACTCCAATTTGCTTACCGTCCCAATAGGTCCACAGACGACTCAATCGCAATCACACTGCATACTGCCCTAACCCATCTGGACAAGAGGAATACCTATGTAAGAATGCTGTTCATCGACTACAGCTCAGCATTTAACACCATAGTACCCTCCAAGTTCGTCATTAAGCTCGAGATCTTGGGTCTCGATCCAGCCCTGTGCAACTGGGTCCTGGACTTCCTGACGGGCCGGCCGCAGGTGCTGAGGGTAGGAAACAACATCTCCACCCCGCTGATCCTCAACACTGGGGCCCCACAAGGGTGCGTTCTCAGCCCTCTCCTGTACTCCCTGTTCACCCATGACTGCGTGGCCAAGCACGCCTCTCCAACTCAATCATCAAGTTTTCTGATGACACTACAGTGGTAGGCTTGATTACCAACAACAACGAGACGGCCTACAGGGAGGAGGTGAGGGCCCTCGGAGTGTGGTGTCAGGAAAATAACCTCTCACTCAACGTCAACAAAACTAAGGAGATGATCGTGGACTTCAGGAAACAGCAGAGGGAGCGCCCCCCTATCCACATCGACGGGACAGTAGTGGAGAGGGTGGAAAGTTTTAAGTTCCTCGGGCGTACACATCACGGACAAACTGAAATGGTCCACCCACACAGACAGCGTGGTGAAGAAGGCACAACAGCGCCTCTTCAACCTCAGGAGGCTGAAGAAATTCAGCTTGTCACCAAAAACACTCACAAACTTCTACAGATGCACAATCGAGAGCATCCTGTCGGGCTGTATCACTGCCTGGTACGGCAACTGCTCCGCCCACAACCGTAAGGCTCTCCAGAGGGTAGTGAGGACTGCACAACGCATCACTGGGGGTAAACTACCTGCCCTCCAGGACACCTACACCACCCTATGTCACAGGAAGGCCAAAAATATCATCAAGGACAACAATCACCCGAGCCACTGCCTGTTCACCCTGCTATCATCCAGAAGGCGAGGTCAGTACAGGTGCATCAAAGCTGGGACCGAGAGACTGAAAAACCAAGGCCATTAGACTGTTAAACAGCCACCACTAACTTGGAGTGGCTGCTGCCAACATACTGACTTAAATCTCTAGCCACTTTAAATAATAGGAATTGGATTAACAAATGTATCACTAGCCACTTTAAACCATTTTGTATATAATGTTTACATATCCGACATTACTCATATCAAACGTATACACTGTACTCTATACCATCTACTGAATCTTGCCTATGCCGTTTGGCCATCGACTCAAATCTCTAGCCACTTTAATAATAAAAAAATTGATGAAATAAATGTATCACTAGCCACTTTAAACGATGCCATTTATATAATGTTTACATATCCTACATTACTCATCTCATATGAATATACTGTACTCTATACCATCTACAGCATCTTGCCTACGCCGGTTAACCATTGCTCATCCATATATTTATATGTACACACTCTTATTCACTCCTTTACTCTTGTGTGTATAAGGTAGTTGTTGTGAATTTGTTAGATTACTTGTTAGATACTACTGCATGGTCAGAACTAGAAGCACAAGCATTTCGCTACACTCACATTAACATCTGCTAACCATGTGTATGTGACAAATAAAATTTGATTTGATTTGTACGGACTCGGAGAGGTAAAAATCAAGAACCGTGCGTCCTCTGAAACACAACCCAACCAAGCCACACTGCTTCTTGACACAATGCCCACTTAACCCGGAAGCCAGCCGCACCAATGTGTTAGAGGAAATACTGTACACCTGGCAACCTTGTCAGCATGCACTGCGCCCTAACCGCCACAGGAGTCTCTAGTGTGCGATGGGACAAGGACTTTCCTGCCGGCCAAACCCTCCCCTAACCCGGAGCCAATTGTGCCCCCCATGGGTCTCCCGGTTGCGGCCGGCTGCAACAGAGCCTGGACTCGAACCCAGAATCTCTAGTGGCAGAGCTAGTACTGTGATAATGTGCCTTAGACCACTGCGCCACTCCGGAGGCCCATCTTGTGTTGTTCTGATTGGTAGAATCCAGGACCGTACCACATTCATTAATGATGCTCTTTGATTTAGGGTCTAGCCTACTGGAGTCATGGATGTACAAATGGGGGAGGGGTATGTGAATGTGGTCTAGTGGGGTCTTCCTGGGGTCTTCCTGCAGGAAGGGGGTCTTCCTGAAGGAAGGAGGGGTCTTCCTGCGGGGAGGGGGTCTTCCTGGGGTTGAGGGTGGTCTTCCTAGGGTCTTCCGCCGGGAGGGGGTCTTCCTGGGGGAGGGGGTCTTCCTGGTGGGAGAGGGGTCTTCCTGGGGTCTTCCTCCAGGAAGGGGGTCTTCCTGCGGGAGGGGGTCTTCCTGGTGGGAGGGGTCTTCCGGCAGGAAGGGGTCTCCCTGCAGGAAGGGGGTCTTCCTGAAGGAAGGAGGGTCTTCCTGCGGGAGGGGGTCTTCCTGGGGTTGAGGGGGTCTTCCTAGGGTCTTCCTGCGGGAGGGGGGTCTTCCTGCGGGGGGGTCTTCCTGGGGAGGGGGTCTTCCTGGGGAAGGGGGTCTTCCTGGGGTCTTCCTGCAGGAAGGGGATCTTCCTGCGGGAGGGGGTCTTCCGGCAGGAAGGGGGTGTCTTCCTGGGGAGGGGGTCTTCCTGGGGAAGGGGGTCTTCCTGGGGTCTTCCTGCAGGAAGGGTGGGGTCTTCCTGGGGCATACATCTGCACATCTACATTTTTTTTCCAGTGGCAGCCATGATTTTGCATATAGGGGAAACACTGTATAAAAGTCCATGTTTTGCTATGACATGTTCAGTGGAAGTTAATCTCCCGCTATCCTCTGGTTGCTTTTGAGCCTCTTCTACATGCGTTCGACACTGGTCTCGGAAAGGACTGATTTACTGTCTCGCTCCCAGTCCATTGCTACCCCACACACAGGCCGACACTTCCTGGTGGCGTAACTCATCCTAACAGCCTTTTACTGTCAGAGACGACTGGCTCTAAATCACCCCCGCCAGAGCATCATCAGACTTGAGTAGACATTAAAGAGGGATTAATACCTCAGGGAACGTTCGTTCACACCGCCCACGGCCCTCTACACCACACTATGTTGCAACTTCTTTCAGTCCATTTTAGTTCATGTCTATTCTAACTGGGGCTATTGCTAGGTGGATGCATGCACTGTACTGTATGTAAATAGTAGTTTCAATGGGAGATTTCAACCTAAAGTTCTACTGATTGGTTTGGGGAGATTTTCACTGGAGTTTGAATTATAGGAACGTTACCATGTTGCCACTTTTGTGTGGTTTAGGTGGTGATCTGACGAAGGCTGTGGAATGTCCAATGTACACTCATTTTGGTTTCAGGTAGAACCCTTTTGTGGTCCATGTGGAACCCTTTCCACAGAGGGATTTACATGGAACTCAAAAGGGTTCCACCTGGAAACAAAAAGTGTTTTTACCTGGAACCAAAAAGGGTTATCCTATGGGGACAGCCAAAGAACACTAAGTGTACAATACAGGCAGCCAGAGGAGGAAGGACCTCCCCTCTGAATCTGGTTCCTTTCTAGGTTTCTTCCTACTAAAGAGTTGTTTCCTTGCCACTGTGCTTCAGATTCTGCTTGGGCCTGGGTCTAAGCAGGTTTACTGTAAAGCACTTTGTGACAACAGTAAAAGGACTTTACACAGTGTCACCACTTGACTTTTTTCTGTTATAGCCTGAATTTAAAATGGATTAAATTTAGATTTTATTTTGTCACTGGCCAGCACAATACCCTACAAGTGAATAAAAAATGAAAGGCGGAAATGTATTTAGTCAATAAGTATTCAACCCCTTTGTTATAGCTAGCCTAAATAAGTTCAGGAGTAAAAATGTGCTTAACAAGTCACATAATAAGTTGCGTGGACTCACTCTTTGTGCAATACTACCTCATCTCTGTACCCCACACATACAATTATCTGTAAGGTCCCTCAGTCAAGCAGTGAATTACAAACACAGATTCAACCACAAAGACCAGGGAGGTTTTCCAATGCCTTGCAAAGAAGATGGGTAAAAAAGGAAAAGCAGACATTGAATATCCCTTTGAGCATGGTGAAGTTATTCATTACACTTTGGATGGTGTATCAATACACCCAGTCACTACAAAGATACAGGCATCTTCCTAACTCAGTTGCCGAAGAGGAAGGAAACCGCTCAGGGATTTCATCATTTTAATTTTTTTTGTTTTTTTATTTCACCTTTATTTAACCAGGTAGGCCAGTTGAGAACAAGTTCTAATTTACAACTGCGACCTGGCCATGACAAAGCAAAGCAAGGCGACAAAAAACAACAACACAGAGTTAAACATGGGATAAACAAAAGTACAGTCAATAACAATAGAAAAATCTATATACAGTGTGTGCAAATGGAGTAAGGAGGTAAGGCAATAAATAGGCCATAGTTGCAAAGTAATTACAATTTAGCAAATGAACACTAGAGTGATAGATGTTCAGATCATGATGTGCAAGTAGAAATACTGGTGTGCAAAAGAGCAAAAATGTAGTTGGATGGGCTATTTACAGATGGGCTGTGTACAGCTGCAGCGATCGGTGAGCTGCTCAGATAGCTGATGCTTAAAGTTAGTGAGGGAGATAAGTCTCCAACTTCAGCGATTTTTGCAATTTGTTCCAGTCATTGGCAGCAGAGAATTGGAAGGAAAGGTGGCCAAAGGAGGTGTTGGCTTTGGGGATGGCCAGTGAGATATACCTGCTGGAGCGCGTGCTACGGGTGGGTGTTGTTATGGTGACCAGTAAGCTGAGATAAGGTGGAGGGTTATTTAAAGTCACCATCATGAGGCCAATGGTGACTTTAAAACAGTTACAGAGTTTAATGGCTGTGATCGGAGAAAACTGAAGATGGATCAACAATATTGTAGTTACTCCACAATACTAACCTAATTGACAGAATGAAAAGAAGGAAGCCTGTACAGAATAAACATATTCCAAAACATCCATCACAAGGCATTAAAGTAATAATAATTAAAGTAATAATAATAAAAATAGCAAAGCATTTCACTTTTTGTCCTGAATACAAAGTGTTATGTTTGGGGCAAATCCAACACATTATTGAGTACCACTTTCCATATTTTCAAGAATAGTGGTGGCTGATCAAATAAAATAAAATAAAACTTTATTTGCCACATGCACCGAATACAATAAGTGTAGACTTTACCGTGAAATGCTTACTTACAAGCCCTTAACCAACAGTGCAGTTCAAGAAGAAGAAAATATTTACCAAGTAGGCTAAAATAAAAAGTAATAATAGAAAGTAACACAATAAGAATAACAATAACGAGGCTATATACAGGGGGCACCGGTTCCGAGTCAGTGTGCGGGGGTACAGGCTAGTTGAGGTAATCTGTACATGTGGGTGGGGGCGAAGTGACTATGCATAGGTAACAAACAAACAGCGAGTAGCAGCAGTGTACAAAAGGGAGGGGGGGTCAATGTAAATTGTCCAGTGGCGATTTTTATGAAAAGTTCAGCAGTCTAATGGCTTGGGGTTAGAAGCTGTTGAGGAGACTTTTGGTCCTAGACTTGGCGCTCCAGTACCGCTTGCCGTGCGGTAGCAGAGAAAACATATAACTTTGGTGACTGGAGTCTGACAATTGGGCTTTCCTCTGGGCTTTCCTCTGACACCGCCTATTATTGGCAGCAATTCACTGAAACTGGAGACACTTATCTCCCTCACTAGCTTTAAGCACCAGCTGTCTGAGCAGCTCACAGATCACTGCACCTGTAGATAGGCCATCTGTTAATAGCCCAACAAACTACCTCATCCCCTACCGTATTCATTTATTTATCTTGCTCCTTTGCACCCCAGTATTTCTACTTTGCACATTGATCTACTGCACATCTACCATTCCAGTGTTAAATTGCTATATTGTAATTACTTTGCCACCATGGCCTATTTATTGCCTTACGTTCCTTATCTTACCTCATTTGCACACATTGTATATAGATTTGTTTTTTCTACTGTATTATTGACTGTATGTTTGTTTACTCCAATGTGTAACTCTGTGTTGTTGTATGTGTCGAACTGCTTTTCTTTATCTTGGCCAGGTCGCAGTTGTAAATGAGAACTGTTCTCAACTTGCCTACCTGGTTAAATAAAGGTGAAATAAATAAAAATAAAATATAGGTCCTAGATGGCAGGAAGCTTGGCCCCAGTGATGTACTGGGCCGTTCACACTACCCTCTGTAATGCCTTACGTTCAGCTGCCGAGCAGTTGCCATAGCAGGCGGTGATGCAACCGGTCAGGATGCTCTCGATGGTGCAACTGTAGAACCTTTTGAGGATCTGGGGACCCATGCCAAATCTTTTCAGTCTCCTGAGGGGGAAAATGTTTATGTCGTGCCCTCTTCATGACTGTCTTGGTATGTTTTGACCATGATAGTTCGTTGGTGATGTGGACACCAACTCTCAACCCGCTCCACTACAGCCCAATCGATGTTAATGGGGGCCTGTAAGGCCCGCCTTTTCCTGTAGTCCACGATCAGCTCCTTTGTCTTGCTCACATTGAGGGAGAGGTTGTTGTCCTGGCACCACACTACCAGTTCTCTGACCTCCTCCCTGTAGGCCTTCTCATTGTTGTCGGTGATCAGGCCTACCACTGTTGTGTCGTCAGCAAACTTAATGATGGTTTTGGAGTCGTGTTTGGCCACGCAGTTGTGGGTGAACAGGGAATACAGGAGGGGGCTAAGTACACACCCCTGAGGGGCCCCAGTGTTAAGGATCAGCGTGGCAGACGTGTTGTTGCCTGGGTATGGGTATGCTTGTAATCGTTAAGGACTGTGGAAATTTACAGGATAAAACAGGCAAAATCCTACAAGAAAAACTTGTTCTGTCTGTTTTCCAACATACGCTGGAGTTGCTTACCAAGAAGACTGTGAATGTTCCTGAGTGTCTGAGTTACAGTTTTGATTTAAATCTACTTGAAAATCTATGGCAAGACCTAAATATGGTTGTCTATGTAAGGACCGACGCTGGAGACGAGAGAAGCAAGTACAGGGAGTGAACGTTTAATGGAAAATGGACATCAAACAAAACAAGAACAGTGTCTGGACGGGGGGAACAAAATGACATTGCGACAATAATGCTGACACGGGGAACAATACTGAGGAACGGATAGATATAGAGGGGGCAATCAACAACGTGAAGGAGTCCAGGTGAGTCCAATGAGCGCTGATGCACGTAATTATGGTGACAGGTGTGCGTAATGAAGGGCAGCCTGGTGACCTCGAGCGCCAGAGAGGGGGAAGCGGGAGCAGGCGTAACAGTCTAGCAATGATCAACAACGAATTTGAGCTCAAATAGTTTTGAAAAGAATAATGGGCAAATCCAGGTGTGGAAAGCTCTTTGAGACTTACCCAGAAACACTGTTTCTACAAAATATTGAATTCTTATGTAAATGACATACTTCTGTATTTCTAAAAACATGTTTCCAATTTGTCATTATGGGGTATTGTGTGTAGATGGGTGAGATCATTTTGTTATTTAATCCATTTTGAATTTAGGCTGTAACACAACAAAATGTGGAATAGGTCAAGGGATATGAATACTTTCTGATGGCACTGTAAATACATTTGATTTTTTTTTAACTACTGTTTTTCTGTTTCTCTCTCTCTCTTCCAGAGCAGTCCTGATCAGTCTACGTATCCTAGCCAACATCCTGGTCCTTCTCTCTCTGGCTGGCAGCATTTATATAATCTACTTTGTGGTGGACCGCTCCCAGAAACTAGAGCAGGAGAAGCCAGAGCTAACACTATGGGAGAAGAATGAGGTAGCTAGCTACAGTATACACTGAGTATACCAAACATTAGGAACACCTCCCCCCGTGCCCCGTTCAAGGTACAGCCTCAATTCATTGGGGCATGGTCTCTACAAGGTGTCGAAAGCGTTCCACAGGGATGCTGACGCATGTTGACTCCAATGCTTCCCACAGTTGGCTGGATGTCCTTCGGGTGGTGGACCATTCTTGATACTCATGGGAAACTGTTGAGTGTGAAAAACCGGTGCGACCTGGCACCTACTACCATACTCCGTTCAAAGGCACTTAAATCTTTTGTCTTGCCCATTCACCCTCTGAAAGGCACACATACACAATCCATGTCTCAATTGTCTCAATGCTTACAAATCCTTCTTTAACCTGTCTCCTCCCCTTCATCTACTCAGATTGAAGTGGATTTAACAAGTGACATCAGTAAGGGATAATAGCTTTAACCTGGATTCACCAGGTCAGTCTATGTCATGGAAGCAGGTGTTCTTAATGTTTTTTAAGAAGGCTTACTCTAAGTCCGGGAAACCTGACAACAATGTGTTTAACTTGGTTGATCGATTATAGCTACTGTATCTCATTTTGGGCACTTGATTTCCCTGATGACAAAGACATATGTGACAGGACTTCAATTACATCGTGGCTTGTGTTTCTCCCGCCTCATTTCCTCTCAGGATGCTGTAATAAAGGCGTTAATGTGAAACTGAAGACCAATAGGGAGACTGCTATCACCAGCCACACGTATCACCATCTGTGCATTACAGCTGATCATTTAATTCAATTCAGGATAATGGATGTCTGTAGGGCTTTGATAAGATAACTGTTTCCACTACCCTGATGTTACTGCCTGGTTTGATGGTGTTTTCAAGACAACTCGGAACTCTGGAGAAAATTAAACTGGTCAAATCATGACGTCAGTGATCTTCATGTCGGAAAGTCAAGCTCTAGAAAGATGCCAGAGTTTCCGACTTGGAATTCTGAGTTGGATGACCATTGAATTTTTTTTCTCCAATCAGATCTTGTTTTTTTCACAGACGTATACTTACTGTTCGAAGTCCGAAATTTCTGGAGTTGTTTTGAACGCAGCAGGAGAACAGCCTCTAGCCTCTAGCTCCTAACTGCTTACTCCTCCGATGCCTCCAGATATTACTGAAAAAGAGAAGAGAAGGTCCTAATACAGTGACTCCATATGATGTCATCAGGAGTATATGAAGGTGTCTATTTTATAACATACCCGGTGTCTGATGTCATATCCTGTTTCCTGTCCCAGGTGAGTGTGGTGGTGTCCCTCATCACCATGATCGCCCCGTCTGCCTTTGAGCTGGTGGCTCAGCTGGAGATGTACCATCCCAGGACCTCCCTCCGCTTCCAGCTGGCCAGGTCTGACTCTGACAGCACCTCAAATCTCATTTGGTCACACTTAACATTACGTTTCACAGATGCAGTAGAGTATCAGTGAAATTTGATTCATATTTTGACATGTAACTACACCGTAGCTGTACTGTTAGTTAATGTTGCTACTAACTTGATTTTAGCTTGTTTTCTTTCTTTTGTAATGCAGTGAATGTTTTGTCTACTCGCCACAGAGTCCTGGTGTTGTATCTGGGTAACCTCTACAGCCTCATCATTGCCCTTCTGGACAAGGTCAACAGTATGAGTATGGCCTCAGCTGCTGCAGCTGTAAGTAGTGCTGCTGAGGCTTTCCTAATATGGACACCATACAACCCATGTCACACAACTCTTGTGGGGACCATGTGCCATGGTCCCCACTCAAGACATGTTACTATTAATGCTGATGTTAATGCTTATTTTTTATTAAAAAAAAATATATATGATTAGATTTTTTTTAAACCTTTATTTATCTAGGCAAGTCAGTTAAGAACAAATTCTTATTTACAATGACAGCCTACCCCGGACGGCGCTGGGCCAATTGTGCGCCGCCCTATGGGACTCCCAATCACGGCTGGATGCGACTGTTAACAACGATCTTGATCTGTCAATGTGGGGAAGGTTTAGAAAACAAAGGAATGAAATTGCTCTTTTATTTATTTATTTTATTTCACCTTTATTTAACCAGGTAGGCTAGTTGAGAACAGGTTCTCATTTACAACTGCGACCTGGCCAAGATAAAGCAAAGCAGTGCGACACAAACAACAACACAGTTACACATGGAATAAACAAGCGTACATTCAATAACACAATAGAAAGGGGAAAAAAAAGTCTATATACAGTGTGTGCAAAAGGCGTGAGGAGGTAAGGCAATAAATAGCCCATAGTAGCGAAGTAATTACAATTTAGCAGATTAACACTGGAGTGATAAAAGAGCAGATGATGATGTGCAAGTAGAGATACTGGTGTGCAAAAGAGCAGAAAGTAAATAAAAACAGTATGGGGATGAGGTAGGTAGATTGGGTGGGTTATTTACAGATGGACTATGTACAGCTGCAGCGATCGATTGAAAGTTCAGATAGCTGATGTTTAAAGTTAGTGAGGGAAATATAAGTCTCCAGCTTCAGCGATTTTTGAAATTAGTTCCAGTCACTGGCAGCAGAGAACTGTAAGGAAAGGCGGTCAAAGGATGTGTTGGCTTTGGGGATGACAAGTGAGATATACCTGCTGGAGCACGTGCAGCGGGTGGGTGTTGTTATCGTGACCAGTGAGCTGAGATAAGGCGGAGCTTTACCTAGCATAGACTTATAGATGACCTGGAGCCAGTGGGTCTGGTCGACGAATATGTAGCGAGGGCCAGCCGACTAGAGCATACAGGTCGCAGTGGTGAGTGGTATAAGGGGCTTTGGTAGCAAAACGGATGGCTCTGATTGGCTGATGGATGGACATACGGACTGACAGGTTGATTGGTTAATTTGTTGATTGATCATTAATGGTTTTGATGGATTATTTCCAGGCGGCGGCCTCTGTGGTTTCGGGGAACTTGTCTGACTCCACAGCATTCATGGCGACCATCTCCCAGCCGGGGGAGACGAGCCTCTCCACCCTCGTATCCGACATCTCCGTCTCTGAACACCGCAACAGCACCATAGCGACCATCGCCATGGTGCTGGATGTCAACACCAGCATTAGCACCAGCAAGGTCACCATGGCAACCATGTACAACCACACTGGGATGTTTGAGCAGAACAAGCAGAAGAAACCGGACGAGTGCTGGGAGACCTACGTGGGACAGGTACAGAAGTTCATTCCTTTACTTGTCATTCGTTCATTTGTTCATTCGCTCATTTGTTATTTTGTCTATTCGTTCATTTGTTCCTTCATTTACAGGGACACTCCATCATCAACCTTTACATGAACGGGGTATAGATAAGGCATTCATAACATTTTCATGAAATCATTCATAACACATTTATGAGTGCTGTGGTGTCATTCATAACACCTTTATGAGTGCTGTGGTATCATTCATAACACCTTTATGAGTGCTGTGGTATCATTCACAACACCTTTATGAGTGCTGTGGTATCATTCACAACACCTTTATGAGTGCTGTGGTATCATTCACAACACCTTTATGAGTGCTGTGGTGTCATTCATAACACCTTTATGAGTGCTGTGGTATCATTCACAACACCTTTATGAGTGCTGTGGTATCATTCATAACACCTTTATGAGTGCTGTGGTATCATTCATAACACCTTTATGTATAATTTATAACAACATCCATAACACATACATTCATTATCATTCACATGGAGTCTTCAAAATAAAAGTCCCCTAGAATAGATCTTTATCTATTGTACAAAGGAAATGTGTATTACTACTGTCACAGTAATCTATTATGAAACATAACACTGGAGTAGTTCAACCATGTCAGCCTAAGCACTCTGTGTGTACGGTAAGCACCAATAACTATTACCGTTCTAGATCATTCTGTCTGTACACAGACCTAATAATCAACAGTCTCATCCCTCAGACAGTTACCCTTAATACCTCTTAAAGGCATTATGCCCGACAAGAAAAATGAAAATGCCTTGTCCTGTGGCGATTGTTTCCCCCTAAACTATAGATTAAGTATGGATTGAAACGTACTCAGGCAGACATTCAGGTAATGAAGCTGTCACTAGGCCATCGATGCAAAACGGATGACTTGTTCTTGGTGCAGATCAATAGGAGGGTATATCGTGTGTCGTCGTCTTAGGAGTGGATATTCTTAACAGGAAAATGACATAAAATTAACAGAGCTGGGTTCAAATAATATTTTTTTCATATTTTCAAATGCTTGATCGAGCTTTCAACCAATAGTCAAGTCCCCAAAAGTGCAAGAACCCAGGTCTGAGAAGTATAGCTTGATGATCCATTTTCAATGTGTTATGGTCCAGTTAGGACAGATGTTATGAGGTTTTCTGAAAGACATATACATTTTGGTCATTTAGCAGGTGCTCTTATCCAGAACGACTTGTCACTGCAAGTAAAACGTCCCTCAATAAAGCTGACAGTGACATCTAGTAGGTGTTAGCTAGTGTCATTACAGAATGACCAGAATGACCTTAATGGCGACACAATAACACATAGTTACCAGACATTAGCTATAACAGTACATTTCATTATGCTCATATGTTTATATGTGTTGTATTGTAGGAAATGTTAAAGCTGTCTATCATCGATATGATCTTCACGGTTGCCAGTATCCTGTTGATAGACTTCATCAGAGGGCTGGTGGTCAGGTACCTGAGTGACTGCTGCTGCTGGGACCTGGAGAGCAAGTTTGTACGTACTCAACCTCCATTCTGGTCAGACCTGGGTTCAAAAAGTATTTGTTTACTTTCAAATAGTCTAGCTGTGCTTAACTGAGCTTGCTTGGTGCAATGGAATAGTCCCGAAAGTGCAAAGACTTCCCATATGGCACTCCAGGCAAGCTCAAAGGGTTTGAAATAAAACAAATACTGTTTGAACCCAAGGGTGATTGTGACTTTGTCGTTATCGTCTGATTGCAGTTGACGTCTGGATAAGTGCAAACTATGTTGAAGTGCAGTACGGTTTGTAAGTCACAATTGGATGACATGCTTTTTAATTGCTCCTGGTAACTGCATGTTCTGGTTTAGTCCACGCCATCACAGCAGGACCAAGCTGTTGCATCTATCAGGAGTCAACTTTATTTTAAGAGATTTGACTAGGTCATCAATATATTTAATGAAAGGTTTTATTAATGTCACTCCTTTATGTTTCCAACCTGGCAGCCTGAGTATGGGGAATTCAAGATAGCTGAGAATGTACTCCACCTGATATATAACCAAGGAATGATCTGGTATGTCACATTCTACTGGATTTGTCACTTCATCCATTCTTGATTTTTATAGGACAGTGGAGTTCCACTCAACCTTTCACATTGTTTAAACCCTGGTCTCCAGTGGGGAGGCATTTTACATTGACATGTTAGTCATTTAGCAGATGCTCTTATCCAGAGCAAGTTACAGGAGCAATTAGGGTCAAGTGTCCTTCTCAAGGGCACATCGACAGTTTTTTCACCAAGTCGACTATGGGATCCAAACCAGTGACCTTTCAGTTACTGACCCAACGCTCTTACCCACTAGGATACCTGCCACCCTAGGCATACGTGCTTATAACTGGGAGTGTTGCCCACCCACTGACCACGGCTTGTCTCTTCTGACTATTGGTCTCTTCTGACTATTGGTCTCTTCTGACTATTGGTCTTTGCTGTTGAGCTTTCAGACATCAGATACATCATAGACAGTAGATGGATTTAGGGCCCAGAGTTCATCAAGTCACAATGCCAGGAAAAACTCTGGTTAGAGATATAACACACTCTCTCACACACTTCAATTCTATGTTCACTTGATCAAATTTGTTTACAATGTGGGAAACGTCGTAATAATTCCTCTGTCTGTATAATGGCTCTAAATTACGTCTATTGCTAGCAGCACCATATCACCAAGTGACATTCTGACTGTAAATGTGCTTGGCTATTAATGGTGATTCTGATTCTAATGTAGAAGGTAATGTTCCCATAATAGCTATAATATATAACCCAATACTTCTATAAAAGGCAACCTTACTAAGGGCAGGACAGCCTCTGAGCCAGAGTAATATGCTGTGTTATGTGTGATCCTTCCATTACACACCTCTGCAGTTAGATGGACAGTACTACCTCTGTTCATTCCACACCCGTCATTTCAGAGCTGATCAACTCAATGGTCCGAAGCCGAGAGCCATCGGCCGGTAATGGGGGGGGGGGCTGGACGAGCGCCTTTAGCATGAGTGTAAATCTGTCCCTCTCTGGCTCCTTCACAGAGTGGGGACATTCTTCTCCCCACTCCTCCTTCTCGCTTTCCCTCTCTCTCGCTCTGTCTTTCTCTCTCTCCCCCCCTTTCTCTCTGTCTTTCTCTCTCACTCTATCTCTCATATCATTGTCATAATAGTGACATAAACACATTAATACATTACAGCTGATGCAATCTAATGGTAACTGACTTTACAACGTCACAACACAAACTGCTGTGTAGGTAACATTGTTGGCTCATGTATAAATTATGATAATTCAGCTCCACTTCTCCCCTCTCTCTCTCTCTCTCTCTCTCCCTTTCTCTCTCTCTCTCCCTTTCTCTGTCTCTCTCTCTCTAGGATGGGGTCGTTCTTCTCTCCCTGTCTGCCTGCCTTTAACGTGTTGAAGCTGATAGGCTTGATGTACCTGAGGAGTTGGGCTGTGCTCACCTGTAACGTCCCTCATCAACAGGTGTTCAGAGCATCCAGGTCAGGGGCAGAGACACACAGTCACACACACACACAGGCACGCACACACAGTCACACATACAGGCACGCATACACACACACAGGCACGCACACACACAAGCGCACACACACACTTACAGGCGCACACACACACTTACAGGCACACACACACACATATAGTGCATTCGGAAAGTATTTAGACCTCTTGAGTTTTTCCACATTCTGTTACGTTAGAGCCTTATTTAAAAAAGAATAATTCTACACACAATACCCCATAATGACAAAGCAAAAAAGGGTTTTTAGACATTTTTGCAAATGTATAAAAAATAATAAACAGATACCTTATTTACATAAGTATTCAGACCCTTTGCTTTAAGACTCAAAATTGAGCTCAGGTGCAGCGTGGCCAAACTGAGCAATCAGGGGAGATGGGCCTTGGTCAGGGAGGTGACCAAGAACCCGATGGTCACTCTGACAGAGCTCCAGAGTTCCTCTGTGGAGATGGGAGAACCTTCCAGAAGGACAACCATCTCTGGAGCACTCCACCAATCAGGCCTTTATGGTAGAGTGGCCAGACGGAAGCCACTCCTCAGTAAAAGATTAACGGAGGAAAATACAGAGAGATCCTTGTTGAAAACAGAGCGCTCAGGACCACAGACTGGAGCAAAGGTCCATTTTCCAATAGGACAACAACCCTAAGGACAAAAGAAACGATTTCATCCATTTTAGAATACGGCTGTAGCTAAATGTGGAAAAAGTCAAGGGGTCTGAATACTTTTCCAATGCACTGTACATATACACACACTCATACTGGACAAGCATGTGCACAAGACACAGCCACTCTACAATTCTCTCTCTCTCTAGTACTGATGAATCCATAATAAACAGTACCACAAAAGACTAACATTACATAATTGCATAGTGCGACACTGCCTCTTTTGGACAGTGAGTGAGTCTGATTCACTCTGGGCCTATAATCCTGGTTCTGTGGTTCTGATTTTCTGGCTCAGTGGTTCTGGTTCTGTGGTTCTGGTCTCATTACTCCTCTCCTCCCCTCCCACCAGATCTTATTTTCCAGCTCTGTGGAGAGAGAGAACAAAATGAGCACATCTCTGTGATGAGCTACTACACTGCTCCCTCACACACACACACACACACACACACACACACACACACACACACACACACACACACACACACACACACACACACACACACACACACACACACACACACACACACACACACACACACACACACACACACACACACACACACACACGGCCTGCAGGCACTCAGCCCACTCTGATTTATGTAACGAGTCTGTTGCTGCCTCTTTCAGGCCTTATCAGTCACTCGCAGATGTACAGAAAAATACACACTTACGCCAGCGTGCACACACACCATACACTTTACTTGGTTATGTAAAACAGCATTATAGTTTAAAGAAAAAGCTTATAAGTTTATTAAAGAAATAGAATAGAATAATATGAATATATAGTATATGTGACTCATCACCTGGATTTGGTCTTATGTCGCAGAATTTGAAATTGTGTATTTTACATTGGATAAAAGTAGAGACTCAGAGCTACCAAAATGATATATCATACACCGCATTTTTGAGGAACAATGGGAAAGTAATTCTGCTTTGAAAGTTGATAAACTTGGAAAATTACTTTTGAGAAAATGGCATTTGAATGTTTTGATATTGTAAAGGTTCCCCATGATGCAAGTAAGGCAGAGATAGGCGCAGGACAACACAATTGAGTATTCATATAGTTTACTCAAAAAAATCCATAAGAGTGGTGATAAACAATCACACGAAAAACCAAGGAACAAATTACAACAAACAATCACACACAAAAACATGTGGGGAAACAGAGGGTTAAATAAGGAACATGTAATCATGGGAATGTAAACCAGGTGTGTGAAAAAGGAAGACCAAACCAACAGAAAATGGATCGGTGTCGGCTAGAAGACCGGTGACGTTGACCGGTGAAAGCAGCCCGAACAAGGAGAGGGACCAACTCCAGCGAGCGTGCCGACACCGGCCTCAGGGACGACCCAGAGGACGAGGCGCAGGGCGATCCGGGTGGAGACGGTGAAACTGCCGCAGCAACGACGGGTCTAGGATGTCTCTCACCGGCACCCAGCATCTCTCCTCCAGACCATATCCCTCCCACACCACAAGGTACTGGAGGCCCCCCGCCCGATGCCTTGAGTCCATGATGGCTCGCACAGTATACGCCGGGGCCCCCTTGATGTCCAGAGGAGGCGGAGGAACCTCCCGCACCTCAGACTCCTGGAGTGGACCAGCCACCACCGGCCTGAGGAGAGACACATGGAACGAGGGGTTAATACGGTAATCTGGGGGAAGCTGTAACTTATAACATACCTCGGTAAATCTCCTCAGGACTTTAAAGGGCCCCACATACCGCGGACCCAGCTTCCGGCAGGGCAGGCGGAGGGGCAGGTTTCGGGTCGAGAGCCAGACCCTCACTGCGGTGGCGTTCGGCGCTCGCCTTCTGCCGCCTCACGGCTCGTTGCAGTTGCGCATGGGCGGCCTCCCAGGTCTCCTCCGAACGTCTAAACCATTCATCCACCGCAGGAGCCTCGATCTGGCTCTGATGCCACAGTGCCAGAACCGGCTGGTACCCCAGTACGCACTGGAAGGGGGAGACGCCAGTGGAGGAGTGGCGGAGTGAGTTTTGGGACATCTCTGCCCAGGGGATGATAGCCGCCCACTCCCCCGGCAGGTCCTGGCAATAGGACCGCAGAAACCTACCCACATCTTGGTTGACTCTTTCCACCTGCCCGTGTGGTAGTGAAAACATGGCTAAGACGCATTGATTAATTTATTTAATGTACTATGTGATAGCAGACAACATGATAGTATTGATAATGAGGCTTAAGTGCTAAAACAAGTTTAACTTAGATAGTTGTGGGAGATTAACTCATTACAATTATTACATTTTCAGTGTTCTGGTTGATTACTTTGAAGTGGTGAGACAGAAAGACATACAGAAATGTATAGGATTTGTTAAAGCTGAATAGTTGAACAAACAGACATGAAAGAAACAGGAGGTCAGCAGAAAGGCCATTTGGAACTGATCAAAGGCTTCTGAGGAAAAGCAGGATGCCAGAAGGCAATATAACAAAGACCCCTATGGAAACAGGACATATGGGCAGCTGTAAAGCTTGGGGAGGGGTCTGTGTAGGGAATATTGGGAGAATACTTTAAAAGGCTGTGGGCTGAGACACAGAGTCAGTTGTGATCCGGGTCATGGCTCCACCTTTGATTGTGCTAATTAAAGGTGTTATTGAATTCACAAGTTTCTTGTAAGAGTTTCATATTTTTGAGAAACCATTTTCCACAACACCCGTTCCTCTTGGGGTGAAAACCTGAGGTAAGGCTGACCGAGACCCCCAGATGCTTCATGAACGCCCTCCAAACCCTAGATGTGAATTGGGGACCCCGATCAGAAACAATATCCTCAGGCACCTCGTAATGCCGGAAGACATGGGTGAATAGGGCCTCCGCAGTCCGTAGGGCCGTAGGGAGACCGGGCAAAGGAAGGAGGCGGCAGGACTTAGAAAACCGATCCACAAGGACCAGGATCGTGGTGTTACCCTGTGACGGTGGAAGATCCGTCAAGAAGTCCACCGACAGGTGTGACCAAGGTCGCTGTGGAACGGGTAGGGGTTGTAACTTCCCTCTGGGCAGGTGCCTAGGCGCCTTGCACTGGGCGCACACCGAGCAGGAGGAAACATAAACCCTCACGTCCTTAGCTAAGGTGGACCACCAGTACTTCCCACTTAAGACAGCGCACCGTCCGACCGATGCCAGGATGACCAGAGGAGGGTGACGTGTGGGCCAGATGGTCGCGGACAGCAGACGGAATGTACATACGCCCAGCTGGACACTGAGGTGGAGTGGGCTCTGTACGTAACGCCCGCTCGATGTCTGCGTCCAGCTCCCACACCACCGATGCCACCAGGCAAGAGGCTGGAAGTATGTTAGTGGGATCTATGGACCGTTCCTCTGTGTCAAACGTCCGGGGACAGTGCGTCTGCCTTAGTGTTTTGGGAACCTGGTCGGTAGGATAGGGTGAAAACAAAACGGGTGAAAAACATGGCCCACCTTGCCTGGCGAGGGTTAAGTCTCCTTGCCGCCCGGATGTACTCCAGATTGCGGGTGGTCGGTCCAGATGAGAAAAGGGTGTTTAGCCCCCTCAAGCCAATGTCTCCACACCTTCAGAGCCCCGACAACAGCCAACAGCTCCCGGTCCCCCACATCATAGTTACGCTTCGCCGGGTTGAGCTTCTTCGAAAAGAAGGCACAGGGGCAGAGTTTAGGTGGCGTACCCGAGTGCTGAGACAGCACAGCTCCTATCCCAGCCTCGGACACGTCCACCTCCACTATGAACGAGAGCCGAGGTAAACAGAGCCTTCAGGTGACCAAAAGCCCTGTCCGCCTCAGCTGACCACTGCAGTCGCACCGGTCTCCCCTTCAGCAGTGAGGTAATGGGAGCCGCTACCTGACCAAAGCCCCGGATAAACCTCCGGTAGTAGTTGGCAAACCCTAAGAACCGCTGCACTTCCTTTACCGGGGTGGGAGTCGGCCAATTACGCACGGCTGAAACGCGGTCACTCTCCATCTCCACCCCTGACGTGGAAATGCGGTACACAAGGAAGGAGACGGACTGTTGGAAGAGCAGACATTTTTCAGCCTTAACGTACAGGTCATGCTCCAACAGTCGACCAAGCACCTTGTGCACTAGGGACACATGCTCGGCGCGTGTAGCGTCGTAAATCAGAATGTCGTCGATATACACCACTACACCCTTCCCGAGCAAGTCCCGGATAATCTCATCTACAAATGCCTGGAAAACCGATGGAGCATTCATTAAACCTTTACGGCATGACGAGGTACTCATAGTGCCCTGAGGTGGTACTAAATGCCGTCTTCCACTCGTCCCCCTCCCGGATACGCATCAGATTGTATGCGCTCCTGAGATCCAATTTTGTGAAGAAGCACGCCCCGTGCATTGACTCAATCGCGCTGGCTATGAGAGGCAGCGGGTACCTGTACCTCACAGTGAACTGATTGATACCTCGATAGTCAATACACGGGCGCAGACCTCCATCCTTCTTCTTCACAAAAAAGAAACTCGAGGAGGCAGGTGAAGTGGAGAGCCGAATGTATCCCTGCCCCAGAGATTCGGAGACATATGTTTCCATAGCCTCCGTCTCCTCCTGTGACAGAGGATACACGTGACTCCTGGGAAGTGCTGCGTCTACCAGGAGATCTATCGCACAATCCCCCCGTCGATGGGGTGGTAATTGAAACAAAATTGAGAGCCAAATCGACATATTCAGAGGGGATGTGCACGGTGGAGACCTGGTCTGGACTTTCCATCGTAGTCGCACCGATGGAAACACCTACACACCTCCCCGAGCACTCTCGTGACCATCCCTTGAGAGCCCTCTGTTGACATGAAATAATAGGGTTATGATAGGCCAACCAGGGTAGGCCCAGCACCACGGGAAACGCAGGAGAATCAAGGAGAGGTATAAACTGATTCTCTCCTCATGACCCTCCTGCGTAACCATGCTTAGTGGAGCGGTAGCCTCCCTAATCAGCCCTGACCCTAATGGTCGACTATCTGAGGTGTGCACATGGAAGGGCATATAAACAGGAACAATGGGGATCCCTAAACTACAGTGAGGGAAAAAAGTATTTGATCCCCTGCTGATTTTGTACGTTTGCCCACTGACAAAGAAATGATCAGTCTATAATTTTAATGGTAGGTTTATTTAAACAGTGAGAGACAGAATAACAACAACAAAAAATGTATACAGGTAACGAGCTGAGATTAGGAGCACACTCTTAAAGGGACCAAAGAGCTCTCCAAGGATGTCAGGGACAAGATTGTAGACCTACACAAGGCTGGAATGGGCTACAAGACCATCACCAAGCAGCTTGGTGAGAAGGTGACAACAGTTGGTGCGATAATTTGCAAATGGAAGAAACACAAAAGAACTGTCAATCTCCCTCGGCCTGGGGCTCCATGCAAGATCTCACCTCGTCGAGTTGCAATGATCATGAGAACGGTGAGGAATCAGCCCAGAACTACACGGGAGGATCTTGTCAATGATCTCAAGGCAGCTGGGACCATAGTCACCAAGAAAACAATTGGTAACACACTACGCCGTGAAGGACGGAAATTCTGCAGCACCCGCAAGGTCCCCCTGCTCAGGAAAGCACATATACATGCCCATCTAAAGTTTGCCAATGAACATTTGAATGATTCAGAGGACATCTGGGTGAAAGAGTTGTGGTCAGATGAGACCAAAATGGAACTTTTTGGCATCAACTCAACTCACCATTTTTTAAGGAGGAGGAATGCTGCCTATTACCCCAGAAACACCATGCCCACCGTCAAACATGGAGGTGGAAACATTATGCTTTGGGGGTGTTTTTCTTCTAAGGGGACAGGACAACTTCACCGCATCAAAGGGACGATGGACGGGGCCATGTACCATCAAATATTGGATGAAAATCTCCTTCCCTCAGCCAGGGCATTGAAAATGGGTCGTGGATGAGTTTTCCAGCATGACAATGACCCAAAACACACGGCCAAGGCAACAAAGGAGTGGCTCGAGAAGAAGCACATTAAGGTCCTGGAGTGGCCTAGCCAGTCTCCAGACCTTAATCCTATAGAAAATCTGGAGGGAGCTGAAGGTTCGAGTTTCCAAACGTCAGCCTCGAAACCTTAATGACCTGGAGAATATCTGCAAAGAGGAGTGGGACAAAATCCCTCCTGAGATGTGTGCTAACCTGGTGGCCAACTGCAAGAAACGTCTGACCTCTGTGATTGCCAATAAGGGTTTTGCCACCAAGCACTAAGTCATGTTTTGCAGAGGGGTCAAATACTTATTTCCCTCATTAAAATGCAATTCCATTTACAACATTTTTCACATGCGTTTTTCTGGATTTTGTTGTTGTTATTCTGTCTCTCACTGTTCAAATAAACCTACCATTAAAATTATAGACTGATCATTTCTTTGTCAGTGGGCAAACGTACAAAATCAGCAGGGGATCGAATACTTTTTTCCCTCACTGTATGAGCAAATGAACGATCAATAAAGTTCCCAGCTGTGCCTGAATCGAATAGCGCCTTATGCTGGGAATGCTGGGAAATATCTGGAAAATCAACAAACAAAAACATGTGAGCAACAGGGAGCTCTGGGTTAGTCTGGTGCCTACTCACCTGGGGTGACACGATAGTGCCCTGCCTACCGCCTCGACTCCCTGAGGAACCCCCCCAGCACCGACTAGCAGTGTGCCCTCTGCAGCCACAGAGGGTGCAGGGAATGACCCCTCCTCCGGCCCCCCCTAAGCGCAGTACCTCCCAGCTCCATAGGCGTCGCAGAGCAGAGGTGTTGGGGGATGGAAATGACAGGCCCCAATCCGGACGTCCACGGGGTGGCCAGCAGGTTATCCAGCCTGATGGACAGGTCCACCAGCTGGTCGAATGTAAGAGTGGTGTCCCTACATGCCAGCTCCCGCCAGAAGTCTTCGTGTAGACTGCACCGGTATTGGTCGATCAGGGCCCTGTCACTCCATCCCGCGCCGGCGGCCAGGGTTCGGAACTCCAGTGCAAAGTCATGTGCGCTCCTCGTCCCCTGTCTGACATGAAACAGGCGTTCAACCGCCGCTCTACCCTCAGGTGGATGGTC
Organism: Brachymystax lenok tsinlingensis; assembly: GCA_030435695.1. Taxonomy (NCBI): domain Eukaryota; kingdom Metazoa; phylum Chordata; class Actinopteri; order Salmoniformes; family Salmonidae; genus Brachymystax; species Brachymystax lenok. The sequence continues at coordinate 23,038,279 of CM059800.1, read as the reverse complement.
GAACACTGCCCGAAAGCGATGGGTGAACTCATCGTAGTGGTCCAACTCCACTCCGTCCTCTCCCCATACGGCGTTGGCCCATTCCAAGGCTTTCCCGTATAAACAGGAGACGAGGGCGGACACACTCTCGCATCCCGAGGGAGCCGGCTGAACGGTCGCCAGGTAGAGCTCCAGCTGGAGTAGGAATCCCTGGCACCCTGCAGCCGTCCCATCATACTCCCTCAGGAGCGCGAACCAAATCCCACTGGGACCAGGTGAAGGAGGGGTGGACAGCTGTATGGGTTGTGGAGTGGGAGGTTGATATGATGGTGGAGGCGCTGGAAAACCTCCTATCTCCCATCGCTCCATATTTTGCAGCACGCATCCATGGCTGTGCCGAGACTCTGCAACATAGTTGCGTGCTGCTGAAGGCGCTCCTCGACTGGTAGAGAAGGGCTGGTTGCTCCTGCTGACTCCATTGGTGGTGTGTGATTCTGTAAAGGTTCCCTGTGATGCCAGTAAGGCAGAGTCAGGCGCAGGACAACACAATTGAGTATTCATATAGTTTACTCAAAAAAATCCATAAGAGTGGTGATAAACAATCACACAAAACAACACGGAACGAATTACAACAAACAATCACACACAAAAACATGGGGGGAAACAGAGGGTTAAATATGGAACATGTAATCATGGGAATGTAAACCAGGTGTGTGAAAAAGGTAGACAAAACCAACAGAAAATGAAAAATGGATCTGTGTCGGCTAGAAGACCGGTGACGCTGACCGCCGAAAGCCGCCCAAACAAGGAGAGGGACCAACCTCGGCTGAAGTCGTGACAGATATCTAGTGAAGAGTTAATCTTTGTCTACACCCATTCAGCATCGTTCACACCCTCTTAAGCTTTATCCCCACCCATCTCGTTTCGCTCTCGGAGCATTCAGAGCGCACACTTGACACTCTGGCCAATGATTTGTTTACCTCTGGATGACATGAAAACAGCCTGACCAGCTCTGCTGGCAACAATTTCATTACACTTTTTTGCCGACGTTTACTGACGACGCCCATATTCAACGGGTGTTGTACACTTTAGCTTAAGACATCTAGCTAGTTCGGTAAACAAAGCTCAAATAGACAGAAGTCTTCTATATGGCGGACCAATCCAAACTCCTCTCTTGGCATGTCCAGTCCACTCAATATCTCAGCCAATCATGGCTAGTGGGAAGGTTGCTCAGAATTTAACTAGTCTCAGAATTTAACTATTTTATTTGCATGTATAGGCATACAAGTTTGTTATTAAGGCGCATAAAACTTTACATGTTCCAGAAGGCATTTCTGCCAAAAATCTTCTTTAAAAAAAATGACTCTCCTGTGAAGTCGTGACTTGCGACATAAGCCTAGTTTCCTGAAACGGGTCACATATGAAAAATATCTTCCACCAAGACTTCTCCATCACAGTTGACAATTCCACAGTGTCGCCCTCCCACTTGGCGTGACACCGGACAACACCCTGTCGTTCTCTGCCGCTCCTGCAGGTTCATGCTCTACGCTACCTCACACAGGAAGCGGCGCAGATCCTAATCCAGGCACTTGTTCTCTCCCATCTGGACTACTGCAACTCGCTGGTGACTGGGCTCCCCGCTCGTGCCATCAAACCCCTGCAACTTACGTAGAACGCAGCAGCCCGCCTGGTTTTCAACCTTCCCAAGTTCTCTCATGTCACCATGCTCCTCTGCACACTCCACTGGCTTCCAGTTGAAGCTCACATCCACTACAAGACCATGGTGCTTACCTACAGAGCAGCAAGAGGGGCTGCCCCTCCATACCTTGAGGCTATGCTCAAACCCTACACCCCAACCTGAGCACTACGTTCTGCCACCTCAGGTCTCTTGGTCCTTCCACCTCTACGGGAGGACAGCTCCCGCTCAGCCCAGTCCAAGCTCTTCTCTGTCCTCTCACCCCAATGGTAGAAACTTCTACCTGAAGCTAGGACAGTCCCTGCCCATCTTCCGAAAACATCTGAAACCCTTCAAACAGTATGTTAAAAAATCCTCCTCGACACTGACCCCCTTCTGGCTACTGATAGCTACGTTATTGAGGAAAACAAATATTTTGATGACTGTGATATGTGGTTGTCCCACCTAGCTATCTTAAGATGAATGCACTAACTGTAAGTCACTCTGGATAAGATCGTCTGCTAAATGACTAAAATGTAAATGTCTAAATGTATAACCAAACAATAGTATGATAGTATATTAAAAATATATTCCACCATTCCTATTGTCTCTAACCAAACATGGATTATGGTTTTTGATTATCTGTCTTTGTAAACATATTGATCAGGATTACAAAAACAGAATAACTTGAAATGAAACAGATAAATAAACAATTTAGAAATAAAAGTACTATTTTATTTCTCTCGTTTGTTTCCAGATCAAATAATTTCTACCTGGCTATGCTGTTGTTCATGCTTTTTCTGTGTATGCTGCCCACTATCTTTGCCATAGTGAGATACAGACCTTCCCAACACTGCGGGCCATTTAGGTAAGTGATTGTTCCCGTGAAGCTCTTTAAATGGGGTGCCCATTTTAAAGTTACTCTTTGTAATTTAAGGTAATGTAAGCCACACTTTCAGTAGGGTTGCAGTATACTCTGTGTGTGTGTGTGTGTGTGTGTGTGTGTGTGTGTGTGTGTGTGTGTGTGTGTGTGTGTGTGTGTGTGTGTGTGTGTGTGTGTGTGTGTGTGTGTGTGTGTGTGTGTGTGTGTGTGTGTGTGTGTGTGTGTGTGCGTGCGTGCGTGTGTAGCCCAAGTGTGTGTGTGTGTGGACAAGCTAACTCCTATTGAGAACCTTGAAAATCGCTATAAAACATCAGTGATTATTGATTGACCATGATTATTTTATTATCATCACACATCATAATCTGGTGAATAGCTGAAAGCAGTATATGGCCAAGAAGAAAAGCCTGTATAGCTTTAACTCTGCTGTACCACTATGCTTCATCCTTTCCTGTAATGCAATGGTCAGATTTTGTGTGTGTGTGTGTGTGTGTCCGCGCGTTCGTTCCCCTGCAGCGGTCAGGAGAAGATTTATGACATCATCTCAGAGACGATAGCCAACGACTTCCCGCTGTGGTTCAGTAAAGTGATGAGTTACGTCACCAGCCCTGTTGTAGCGCTGCCCGCTCTGCTGCTGCTGTTGTGAGTGCACTCACACACAGACAGACTCTCACACACACACACACACACACACAGACTCACACACAGACTCTCACACACACAGGAATGCAGACTCTGACTCACACACACACACAGACTCACACACACACAGACTCACACACAGACTCACACACACACAGACTCTCACACACACACAGACTTACACACACACACACACACACACACACTCACAGACTCACTTGCACACACACACACACACACACACACACACTCCATGTAGCCTGACTTGCTTGATGCATTCGGATTGGTCAAGTCATTGTGTCAGTCATCTTGGGGTAACTCTCTCTGTGTCTTTCAGCATGTTGATCAGTCATTGTGTCAGTCCTCTTGGGTTAACTCTCTCTGTGTCTTTCAGCATGTTGATCAGTCATTGTGTCAGTCCTCTTGGGGTAACTCTCTCTGTGTCCTTCAGCATGTTGATCTATTACCTTCAGGCCATTGCCAGATCCCTTAAATTCACCAACAACCAGCTGAGGATGCAGCTTCAGACTGTGAGTTATAGACGCTACGCTAGTTCTCGGAGTCAGTCACTATTATACATTAAAGAAACGTACATATGAACTTAGAGTGCATCCCAAATATTCCCTAGACAGTGTACTACTTTTGGCTCTGGTTAAAAGTAGTGGACTATGTAGGGAATATGGTGCCATTTGGGATGCCCACTTAGTCTCATGACTGTATGCTGAACAGAAATGTCTTTGTCAGGAGAGAACAGAAGACAAGAAAAAGGTATTACAGCTGGCTTCAGGTATACTTAATCATTCTACTTTCTGGTTGGTTGGTTCTATGTAATCTATATCTACATCTCCACTACCCTCTTACATCTGACCTTTAACCCTTTACCTCACTTGACTATTAACCTTTACCAATAAAATGTTGAACTTTTGAACACCTAAACTATAATCCCTGACCTGTAACCCCTGACCTCTGACCCCCACCCACAGCGAGGCTACAGGCCCCAGAGGTCCCCGGTGGGGACAGGAAGCCTGACCAGCAGGATAGTGACATCACCAGCCGTGAGTCGTCCATTCGCACGCCGTCGCCCCGGCGCAACGGCAGCGTCACAAACTTCCAGTCGCCCGATCGTCGCGGCAACGGCATCCGCACCATCACCCAGTCGGCATCGAGGGCCGAGATCGCTAGGGCGACATTTTCTGCTGGGGCATCTAGAAGTCCAACAGTGTCTATACTGCACAAGCAAAGGCCGGAGAACATCCCTAACAGGTGTGTCACACACACACACATACATATGATGTGTTATTCTGTCTGGTCAGTCACAGGCTTTTATACAGTCCACTACAGGTGTGTCTACAGGAGGATTAAGGGTTGGTGTCCATGTTGTTAATCCTAAATTAACCTCTGAAGGGGGACTCCAGCACCTAGCCCAAAGTTTAAACTTAGTCTCCCATTAATATCAATGCATGACTAAGTGAAAATTACACTTTAGTGGAAGTCACCCCTAAGACATTGAATGGGATTCCATCTCAATGCTTTCACTCAAGTCAGATCAGTGGTCATGAAAGGAAAAGTGTAGTTTTCGACAACAGTAGCTAATAATCAGTGGGGTATTTAAGTCCTTCTAAAGTCTGTTTGGGCATACTTTGGCTTGGAGTACTGTCACTACCAAAGGAATCAACGATACACAGTATCAGTAGTATTTGTTACTGTAATGATGCAAGTTAAAGTGGTCTCTCATTACGACCACATACAGCAGTAACATGTATCATCCGTATTTCCCTCTGTCACCACAGACACCCTGCCTACCTGGGAGGCCCTAGCGGTACCTGCAGGTCCAAGTCCTACCACCATGTGGCGTACAACCCCCCGACACGCTACTCCTCAGAGAACATCCACTCCGACCCCCTCTACAGGAAGACCATCAGGCCCATGCACTCCGCAGAGGCAGCTGGGATAGTGACCGCCCAGAGCTACGTGGGCCGTCGCCCCTACACCACGCGTTACGTCATCGCCAACGAGCACGAAGCTAGGAAAAAGTTGCTTCGATCCGCCACACGCGTCCTCGCCACTTCGGCGGAGGACCCGGTGGGTGAAATCGTGGAGCTGATCCCGCGGAATATCAAGCGGTATACTCCAAGGGCTCCGCATCTGCATGGGCACCCACATAGGTTGAATCCGCCGCAGTCACACCTGAGTGATGAAGAGGAGGAGGAAGAGGCAGGGGGGAAGAGGGAGTCTAGGAGGGGGTCGTTCGGGCAGACTCACCGGCCCCGCTCACTCTCCGACCTCCACCAGCCGGCTCGCTTCTACATCGGCGAGAGCCTGGAGACCAAGCTGTCTATGGCGTCAAAAGACAGCCACACTGCTAGGGGGCGCTACGGCGGAGAAGTCCAAAAAGGGGACTGGGAGGATATGGAGACGCGCTTGCACTCCCTCTCCCAGACCAGCATCAGAGGAGCGGAGCTTCCACCACCAGTCAGACACACACAGTCCCCAGCCAGACACCCCCACTCCCCGAGCAGACTTGCACACTCATCCCCCCAGGGCCCTGGAAGACGCCTGGGGCCCCAGGTCAAGCCCAAGACATCCAGGTCCAAGCTGGAGCCTTCCCTGACTGAGTCGGACTCTGCCTCTCTGGCCTCCAGTAGCGACCAGCAGAACAGCAGCACAGACCAGTACATCCAGGTCATTCACAACAAGGAGAAGTACCTCAAGTCTGAGGCAAGGCAAGGCAAGCTGGCTAAGAAGAAGTCCAAAGCCAGTATAGATCTCAATGTGTCTGGGTCCAAAGACCTGGTCTGCTCCAACGTGTAGTTGGTGTATTTGTATTGTGAATATATCTAGGTTTATTTAACCTTTATTAATCCATGTAAGTTATTGACAGTAGTGTAAAGTACCTAAGTAAAAATACCTTAAAGTACTACTTAAGTCGTTTTTTTGGGTATCTATACTTTACTTTACTATTTATATTTTTTGACAACTTTTACTCCACTACATTCCTAAAGAAAACAATGTACTTTTTACTCCATACATTTTCCCTGACACCCAAAAGTACTTGTTACATTTTGAATGCTTAGCAGGACAGGAAAACTGTCTAATTCACACACTTATCAAGAGAACATCCCTGGTCATCCCTACTGCCTCTGATCTGGCAGACTCACTAAACACAAATACTTCATTTGTAAATTATGTCTGACTGTTAAATTGTGCCCTTGGCTAACCGTAAATTACAAAAACAAGAAAATTGTGCCGTCTGGGTTGCTTCTGCCCCTGAGCAAGCCAGTTACCCCACTGTTCCCCGGGCGCCGAAGACGTGGATGTCGATTAAGGCAGCCCCCCGCACCTCAGTGGGGTTGGGTTAAATGTGGAAGATACATTTCAGTCGAATGCATTCAGTTGTACAACTGACTAGGTATCCACCTTTCCCTTTTCTAAATTAATATAAGGAATTTGAAATGATTTATACTTTTCCTTTTTATACTTAAGTACATTTTAGCGATTTACATTTACTTTTGATACTTAAGTATTTTTAAAACCAAACACTTTTAGACTTTTACTCAAGTAGAATTTTACTGGGTGACTTTCACTTTTACTTGAGTCATTTTCTTTTAAGGTATTTTTACTTTTACTCAAGTATGACAATTAGGTACTTTTTCCACCACTGGTGGAAAGCAAATTATATTTTACAATAATGACCTGTCGAGTTAATTGTTTTGTAATGGGTTATATAAAGTCGTATTGTAAACCACAGAAAAAGTGAACAGCCCATTCATGGCCAATGCTATACTTTGTGTGTGTTAACAAAAAACTCTGTGTGCATAATATGCATAACATATTATATGCTCACATTGTCATGGATACTGTGCTTGCTCTCAATAAAATAAATATCATGGTCAATGGTCCAAAGTAGTGTACCTAAGCATCAGATTGTTTTGTTCTACTCAAGGTTAAGTGTATGGCCCTCGATGGTTGTTTTAGGGTTATCACAAACAGGTGTTATAGTGGCTATTGTGTGTGTGTACATTACATTGTACCAAGCAAACATGGCCTTCAACTCAATAAAACTATGATACTGTAGTAAAGTATGACGTGTAAGATGTTTAACACCTTGGGATATGTATAAAGTACATTTAGAAAAGGAATGCCATGTCGATAACTTCCATGTCGAAGACTAGGAGTGGCCTGAGTCTGCTCTGTGGGTGGAGAAAATGAAATTTGACAGATTAACAGATGTGTTTCGATAACTGATTGTCGTTGCAGTAAGAACATTAAAAGTACCAATTGTTTTCACCCTTCTTTCTGTGGCGTGATCTGGTGGACACGTGACTATCCATTTAAAACTACATTTCCCAGCATTCACTTCAACACTGTTCCAAGCTTCCAACCAATCAGAAAGCGTACCCTTTCCACATACATTTGTTTCATCAGTTGATGGGGAAACGGCTAGCTAGCCTGCTGGCTAAATAAGCTTCATATTTACTACAAATTCGTGTTAGATATTTATGACAATCAATATGTATTTTTAAGCAAGTCTGATGAGTCTTACTGACTCCAGGAACCTCGCGGCTAACGATAATACAAGTCTTTCATTCAATATTTTCGTTAGCTAGCTACTGTAATGGTACTGTAAATTGTCTTATATTGGCGTGTGTGGCTATCTGTTACTAAACGTAACTGTCTCATTCATAGCTCATATTTTACGCTTCGTACCCTACGCTAACGTTAGCTAATTATCTTGTGTGTCAGTCTAAATCCTTCCATTTGGAATCACGACTAATGTTAGCTAGCTAACCACTCAGTTAGCCTAACAGCTGGCTAGCTAGTTGAACAGGTTGCAAGTCCTCCATCAACACATCTGCCTGGCGGACTCAACCAGCATGGATTACCAGAACACAGCGAATGCAGTTGGGGACTGTCTTTTGAGCTACACCAAGGACGAGTCTGGGTGGAAAGTCTGCAAGAAATCGGTGCGTAATGTTCTAGGTAGCAATCTTAATATTTTATAATCACAGGTGACGTGCCTTTCCTTGCACTGTGTTAACAACTCCATTTTGCTGTGTCATTGTAAATAACATAGCTAGGTAAATGCAGTCAGTGATTGACAACAGCAACCAATGTTTTGTTTTTGACAAATGAGTGTGTCTGTCCATTTGTAGAATGACGTCATCGTGTCCTGGCGGCCATCGACTGAGTTCCCTGGGAATGTGTAAGTATAAGCTATTCTCCTTATCTAGGCCAAATCGTTCATTTATACATTTTGTATAGAAGTAAGTTAGACTAGCTAAATGCCCTTTTCACAATCTTATCTTTAACGTTACTGCTTAACAGCGGTAGCCTTGACAGGAACTAGCTATCTCCAACTGAACTGACAGCATGAGTTACTGAAACTTGGACTTGTACGTTTTTACTAAGGTCATCTATCATAACGGTCTATAAGAGGCCTACTTTCCCCTCCTCGACCTGTTTCCTTCAGCTGCATTGATGTGAAAAAACTGAGAAAGAAATATCCACCATCTTGCTTTTACTGTTCCTGTTTTCAAGTTCAGTGCAGATGAAGGAGAGAACATGAAGATGAAACCACGTTAGACTGTTAATTAAGATGCACCAATACACCCGGAGCTGGCTTCCCAGATCCAGATTAAGCCTAGTCCTGGATTTAAAAGCATTCTTAATGGAGAATCTCCATTGACAATACTTTTTAATTTAGGACTGGGCTTAATCGGTCTCTGGGAAACCCGGAAACTGTCCCCCAAGTAGACCTATCTCTACATGTTATGTTTGATGTGTATTAGGGTTAGTGTTCTGTCTATCTCTACATGTTATGTTTGATGTGTTTTAGGATTAGTGGTGTTCTGTCTGTCTCTACATGTTGGGGCAGTTTCCCAGACAGAGTTTAAAATAAATGAGGACTAGGCTAATTCTACTTAAATTAATACGGACTGAAAAAATGGCTTTCCGAGACATTGCTTTATTTGAGATTAAGTAGTACCCGACTAGGGAGTTGCAGACTAAGGTTAATAAAGACTAACTAGCTACTCTCTGTGAAGCCCGATTAGAGTAATGTTGTGCACTTGGTGCAGACCTGAGGTTGCTTCAAAAACCAGGGCTGGACCCTTAAGAAACATTAACATTGTGTGTGTGGAACTGGAGTAAATCACCCAACCAAACAATGGACAAAGGTAAAAGACAACGTTCAAAGAATTTCAGTGACTTTGAAAGGACCCTTTTGAAGCAAATTGTGTCAAACCACCCAATTATTGAGAACAAACAGCATGATTCAGCAACAGAAAACAAGAAAAAGAATGCTTGGACTTCAATTTGCAATGAATTTAACTCAAATGAAAAAGTAAGCAACAGGACACTTCAACAACTTCAGGTAAGCTACTGTATTATTGTTGGTCTACTTTTACATGTCAGTCACTTTGAAATGTTGCTTCATTTTGATCCAAGTACATTACAAACAGCATCATACAGAATTTAAATTTTGTATATTGTCTCATCTTTCTAAGATCCTGTGGAAAAACATGAAAATAAACTTAAAGAAGACAAATGCTGTTGCACGTAGGGAGTGTTTCAAGACTGGTGGTGGACCCCCAGAAAGACCGGAGACCGATGACCTAGGACACTTGTTGACTTCGATCATTGATAGCCAGCAGCCCCTGGAAGGTATACCTGATGATGATCATTTGGACAGTTCAGATGGGGCCCCGTTCCAATCCTCATTTGGTAGGCCACATTAATTCAATATGTGCCATCCTTAAACTGCAGAGAATATGTATTGTTGTCAGTCATTTCTTGCAGTCATATAACCTTAAATATTTAATGAACTGAACTTCTGAATACATATTGTTCACTAATGCTGCAATATAATACTTTTCAGATGATCACCAGAGCTTGGAGGTCCTGAGACAGGATGAGAGTCAGCCCACTACAGCTGCAGCAGCCTGGAGGGAAGATGGGGTCACTAATTCTGGCCAGATGAGAAGGACCAAGAGGCTGACCATGCACGAGAAACTGGCCATGGAATTCCATGAGCACAAATTATTTACAAGATGAACATGAAATGAAGATGAAAATACTTAATGTTGAGTTAGCCATGAGGGAGGAAGAGAGAAACATGAAGCAGCAGCAGTACCAATGTTCTACTGAAACCAGCACCAGTTCAGGGTCCCGATATCGCAATTTGTGAAATTAAACTTTTGTTCATCAATCTGTGGCAATTGTTGTCTTCAATCATCTGAGGTAACTTTATTGTGAGAAGTGCCGCCAAGCAAAAGCATCTCTGCACGCCAGTCCATACCTGTCATTGTCTGGCTCAACCATGGGAAGATCTGGTTCATCCCTATGTTCCATTTGAGGATCTGGGCAGCCATGCTGTTTGAGGTAATTGTGAAGCACTGCTGTTGCAATTATGACAATACAGCATCTTCTTGGTTCAAAGCGCAATGTGTTTCTGAGACACTGGAAACGACTCTTCCATACACCAAACATGCGCTCCACTGTACCTCTGGTACGGATATGAGCTTGGTTGTACCGATGCTGCTCAGGTGTGACTGCATGAAGGTAAGGAGTGAACAAGAAGTTGGTCTGTGCATACCCACTGTCACCAAGTATGATTCCACTATGTTGACCACCTTCAAACTGAGCGTACAGACAGGAGTTCTGGAAAATTCTTGAGTCATGAGTTGCACCTTTCCAACGTGCAACAATGTTGGAGAACTGCATAGTGGGAGTGCACACACTTTGTACATTTATTGAGAACCAGTTTTACGATTTCTGTACTCCTCAGAATCTACAGTAGAGGGACACTTTATTGGAATATGACATCCATCAATACAGCCAATGACTCCAGGGAAGTTTCCATATTCAAAGAACTCCACCTTGTAGTTGGCTTGGCCAGCAGCATCAGGAAACTTGATGTAGTCAGTCCTTCAGTTCACATATAGCTTTGCACACTTTGTGGACTATTTTGCACACAGTTGGTTCACTTACGCCACACAAATCACCTGTTTCACGATGGAAGGTTCCACATGCCAAAAACCTTAAGGTGATCAGTACTTGTAGCGAAGGAGGGATAGGCATTCCCTAAAAGAATCAGATGAAAGCCTTGTCTCAAGCAGACTAATTATGTCTGCTGCAGTTGCTTTGTACATGCGAAAACGGTCACGAAAGTTGATTTCATCAAAATCATTCAGTGGGTTGCTCCTGTCCATAACCACCCTTCTGTCTGGTCTAAATGGAGCTCTTTCATCATCATTAAAATAGTCCAGGTAATCCATTTTCCTCTATTGCTAAGGTCAATCTGGAGGCCAACATCAATTAATCTGAAGTTAAACCTGCCTCTGGCCAGGTTTAGTTTAAGCCTTTACTTAAATCTAGACTAGTTCTAATCAGACTTCCGGAAATCAGACTTTGTAATTCAGGACTAGGGAAAGTCTGAGACTATTTTAAACCATGTCTGAGAAATTCTATTTCAGTTAGTCCAGCTTAAATCTCCAATTTAGTCTATGATTAGTCTTAATCAGTGTCTGGGAAACCGCCCCGTAGTGTTTGATGTGTATTAGGGTTATTGTTCTGTCTATCTCTACAGGTGTTGTCTGACAGGTACAGTGCATTCAGAAAAAATTCAGACCCCTTCACTTGTTCTACTTTGTTACGTTAGCCTTATTCAAAAATTGATTAAATTGTTTTATTTTTTTCCTCAATCTAGACACAGTCCCCCATAATGGCAAAGCAAAAGCAGGAATTTAGAAATTCTTGCAAATGTATAAAATGATATCACATTTACATAAGTATTCAGACTCTTTACTCATTACTTTGTTGAAGGACCTTTGGCAGCAATTACAGCCCAAAGTCTTCTTTGGTATGGCGCTAGCAGCTTGGCACACCTGTATTTGGGGAGTTTCTCCCATTCTTCTAGCGTCGCTTCACAGCTATTTTCCGGTCTCTCCAGAGATGTTCGATGGGGTTCAAGTCTGGACTCTGGCTGAGCTACTCAAGGGCATTCAGAGACTTGTCTCGAAGACACTCCTTCATTGTCTTGGCTGTGTGTTTAGGGTCGTTGTCCTGTTGGAAAGTGAACCTTTACCCCAGTCTGAGGTCCTGAGTGCTCTGAAGCAGGTTTTCATCAAGGATCTCTCTGTACTTTATTCTGTTAATCTTTCCCTCAATCCTGACTAGTCTCCCAGTCCCTGCTGCTGAAAAACATTGCCACAGTATAATGCTGCCACCACCATGCTTCACCGTAGGGATGGTATTGGCCAGGTGATGAGCTCTGCCTGGTTTCCTCCAGATGTAACGCTTGGCATTCAGGCCAAAGAGTTCAATCTTGGTTTCATCAGACCAGAGAATATTGTTTCTCATGGTCTGAGAGTCCTTTAGGTGCCTTTTGGCAAACTCCAAGCGGGCTGTCATGTGCCTTTTACTGAGGAGTGGCTTAATTCTGGCGACTCTACCATATCTACCTGATTGGTGGTGCTGCAGAGATTGCTGTCCTTCTGGAAGGTTCTCCCATCTTCACAGAGGAACTCTGGAGCTCTGTCAGTGACCATCGGATTCTTGGTCACCTCCCTGACCAATGCCCTTCTCCCTCGATTGCTCAGTTTGGCCGGGCGGCCAGGTCTTGGTGGTTCCAAATTTAAGAATGAGGAAGGCCACTGTGTTCTTGGACCTTCGATGCTGCAGAATTGTTTTGTTAACCTTCCCCAGATCTGTGCCTCGACACAATCCTGCCTAGGAGCTCTACGGACAATTCCTTCGACCTTATGGCTTGGTTTTTGCTCTGACATGAACTGTCAACTTATATAGACAGGTGTGTGCCTTTCCAAGTCATGTCCAATCAATTGAATTTACCACAGGTGGACTCCAATCAAGTTGTAGAAACATCTCAGGGATGATAAATGGAAACAGGATGCACCTGAGTTCAATTTCGAGTCTCATAGCAAAGGGTCAGAATACTTATGTAAATAAAGTATTTTCATTTATTTTATACATTTGCAAAAAATTCTACACCTGTTTTTGCTTTGTCATTATGGGGTATTGTGTGTAGATTGAGGCCATTTTATTTTATCAGTTTTAGAATAAGGCTATAACATCATGTAGAAAATGAAGAGGTCTGAATACTTTCCGAATGCACTGTATACGAGTTAGGGTTAGTGGTGTTCTGTCTCTCTACATGTGTTGTGTCTGACAGGTATAAGGGGGAGTCGGTGGTGAAGGGAAGTCCAGAGAAGGTATGGGAGTGTCTGAAGCCAGTGCCAAATGGACTGCGGGTGAAATGGGACAACAATGTCAAGAAGTTTGAGCTGGTAGAGCAAGTCACCGAGGTAGGCTAAGTTTCAAACCAATGGACCCTACTATAGTCACAGACAGTCACAATTCAGTTGTTTTGTCCACAGTCCACATAATCATCTATGTTCTGAGTTTACTTTAGAGAATTGTCACTGATCATTAGATTAATTTGTTCTCCATTGATTCTTTATCATTCCTCACTCACTCACACACCCACAAACAAATCACAACTGAATAGATACTCTGTCTTCCATTCTTGCTGTATAGTTCTGTCTATTCCCCCAACTTTGTTGATAAGCTTTAGGGTTTTATGGAAGTGAGTTTTACCTTGCCTCTCTGGGACTTCCTGGTTACGTGACGGTTAAATAAGTTACCCAAGCAACCAAAGTGTGTCATCCAGTTTGTTCATGGTTTTGATACATGTTTCCTAAACCAACGCAGCCCTCCTACCCTTACATGTTTCCGCACCAACGCAGCCCTCCTACCCTTTGTTCTTTATTCCATTAGTCATGTTAATGTTTATTTGCTTTTGGACGAACACAAGTACAGGGACATGTTCAGTAGGAAAACGTAGATAAACGCTGTAGATAGAGTTATGGATAGAACTGATGCCATACCTTATTCTGAAGATCAGAGGGGTACTTTTGTTGTGTCCTCTTGAACGAGGCCCAGTGTTTATCTTGTGGAACGTTCAAGATAGAAATGTCATGGATAGAATTGACGTGATGCCTTATTCTGCTTATCAGAGGGGTTCTTTTCATTCTACTTCGTTTATTTTTATATGAACATTCCACAACGCCGTGTCCTGCTGAGCGAGGCCCAGTGTTTACCTGCCTAGTCTCTCCCCCTCTCACACAGAACGTCACTGTCTGCAGAACAGTCACTCCGTCAGCAGCCATGGGCATCATAGCCCCCAGAGACTTTGTCGACGTTATTCTAGTGAAGCAATATGAAGACGGCACCATTACATCCAATGGTGCGTAACGCCTCAATCGATCTCTCTTCCTTCTGTCTTTTCTCTCTCTCTTCGCTTTATGATAAATAGGAGTTCTAGAGCGAACAGTAGTTCTAGAGCGAACGGTAGTTCTAGAGCGAACGGTAGATCTAGAACGAACGGTAGTTCTAGAACGAACGGTAGTTCTAGAGTGAACGGTAGTTCTAGAGCGAACGGTAGATCTAGAATAGTAGTTCTAGAGCGAACTGTAGATCTAGAGCGAACGGTAGATCTAGAATAGTAGTTCTAGAGCGAACAGTAGATCTAGAGCTTTATGATAAAATAACATTTTGGAACATTTCTCTAACAATGTATTATTTAAATTTCTCTACTGACTTAATTCACATTTCTATTGGAGTGTAGCTCTATTTTTGTTCTTTGATGTCTGTCTAGGACTCTCCTTGGAAGACCGCGCAGACCAGTTCTTTTTCCTTTTTTAAATGTTAGGCTATTTTTATTGAACGTTGAGGCATTTACAGAGGACATAACAGCACAGACATGAAGACATATAAAGGAATAAATAGGTATTCTAACAACAACAAAAAACATAATCAATGATATACAAATCAAGCACTGGGATGCACAGACAGACCACACCATCGGCAGTAGGCTGAAATCAGTAGAGTACAAGAGGAACTATTGTCACTTGTCACTAATGCAATGCTAGTGTGTGGATGATATAGCCTAATCACCAGCCCTAACCCTCAGAGTGGCTGGCTGGGTGGAAATCTCTGGGACAGACAACTGTCTTATCCACTGCCCCAGACTGAGGCCTAGGCTTAATCATCCATGTCAAATGTGGGTTGTGTTCAGTAGGCACGAAAAGGAAGAAAACGCTCAAACTGTGATCTACTAGGCCTAGCTTATATGTTCTTGTCCAATAAGAAAGGCTTGGTTATGTATTCCATTATAAAATGTTTTGCTACGGTGTACCCAAGATGAGATTTATGCGTTTTACCTTCACTATCAGTATGCTAGTAACATTATGTGATTGGTTGAATGAAAATAGACTGAATTATATCTACACATATTTGTATCCTCATATGTTCTCTCCCTGTGTTCTGCCCGTTAGCCACCCACGTGATCCACCCCAGCTGCCCTCCCCAGTCAGGGTATGTGAGGGGCTTCAACCACCCCTGTGGCTGCATCTGTGTCCCCATCTCTGGGTGAGTCACGCTCGGAGACACACTTCTCTGTTTCATAATATTGTCGTTGTCTGATAACCTCATCTCCAAAACAAACTTTTCAGGAAATTGAAAATTTTTCCATATTTTCCCATTAATGAACATACAATTATTAAACTTCAAAAGCTATTTTGAATACATTTTAGCCATACAATGTTCAGAGGACATTTCATTCAAAAATATAAATGAGCAAAAATGTAGTTACGGTTTTGGTCAGACAGCGACTTTACATACAGCACACATGCTTTCATTTACAAACCCATCTGCAACATTCTGAACATTGTTCAGTTCTGTCAGAACCAAGGACGTTTTTGTAGAGACAATGGTCCGTCACAGGAGGGCAGTAGAGAGATAAACTTCAGTGCACTCAAGTATACTAATTGAGATTCTATAATGTGCACAGCAACAGGTTTGGTTTGAGCATTCTCTCTCTCTCTCTCTCTCTCTCTCTCTCTCTCTCTCTCTCTCTCTCTCTCTCTCTCTCTCTCTCTCTCTCTCTCTCTCTCTCTCTCTCTCTCTCTCTCTCTCTCACAGGACCACCTGTCTTGATAGCTATGTAGCTGAAGAAGCACTGTCTAATATTGTTCATACAGTATAGTGTAAATTCAACCCCTCTCTCTCTCTCTTCTGCCCCCCCCCAAGGGAGCCAAACAAAACACAGCTGTTCAGTTTCTTCCAGACGGACCTGGGGGGCTTCCTGCCTCGCTCCGTGGTCGACTCCTTCTTCCCATCCAGCATGGTGGAGTTCTACAGCAACCTGGCCAAGGCCATCAAGTCCCTCAAGGACCACTGATACACTCATACTATACCTTCCCTTTGCCCTGGTCCCAGATCTGTTTGTGCTGCATAACCAACTCCTGGCACCAGGCGGTACTCAGATCTGGGACCAGCATTCAGCAGGACCAAAAACAAAGAATGATTAGCTATGTGAATGGCTTAGTTTTAAAGAGGCTATACGGAACTTTTCACCTCAGGGGGGCTTTTTAACCGAAAGGGATAGATTGATCTAAATGGATTTAAAAAATTGTTATATCAACCTTACAGGCAACACTCAAGACAAAAATGTAGATAAACAATTAGCAATTCAACTTCTGTACAGCCTCTTTAAAAGCGTAGTCACCTGGCCTTGGCTTGGAGCAAACTGTATTTGAGCTTAAAGGGAGATGATCTTGGATGAGATGATGGAAGGAAGGAGTGCAGCTTGTTTGTCCCAGCACTAACACAGCTGATTTCAGGTCGTTGAGGTCTTGGTTCATTTGTGTAATAATGTTGTGTGTTAGTGCTGGAGCAAAAAGCCTGCACCCCCGGTACTGTTGCTCTCTAGGACCAGGTATGATGGCCACTAGTGTAGTCTTACAAAAAGGTTGAGGGTCTGTTCTAATTTCATTCATTCAACTCAGGAAAAAGATTGAATATGAATTTCTCATAGAGGTTCATGTGCAATTTTCTTGAATTGAAGTGATTGAAATGGAATTGACCTTAGCCCTGATGTTAAAGTTGCAATTTGTAAGTTATTTTTCCCCCTATTGTAACAAGAAATAGTACAAAAACGATCATCATGAACCCACCCCCAAAAAACACACGTTACATTATTGGACATAATGTAGTTCCTATTCTTCTTTGTTCGTTTTTTTTCTTCATGCGGGTACGCTAGCAAATACCCTGCCTCTCAGTCCTCGAACCGGAAATCCAGCTTACAGACCGCACCTTTAAGCACTCTGGGGCCGCACCTTTAAGACTAGATCTAGAGAGGTCAATTTTGCCAAACTACTTCCAAAACAATAAATATTTCCTGTACATTTCCTATTTAGTGATGCATCCCCTCCTACTTCCCACCCCAAAAGAATGAGAATAGATTTGAAATCTATATTGTTTATGCAGTGTCCTAAACACACAGAGGATATGTCCTCCTTCCCTTTGTACTGTTTCTGTTGAATACAGTCCATTCTGTTACACTGGCTGCATCCTACCTACAGTAACATGCATGTTGCATGGACCTTACAGGAACCCCAGAATGGAATCGGATTCCATTGGGACGAGTCATACCTCATTTTTTGTTGTCCTTTGTATACAGTAGTACTGTACTTGAAATGTTCTGGTTTAACCTGTCTCCACAGCCCTTTAACCAATTCCTGAAGATGGAATCCGCAGTAGGGGAAACGGCGCCACTGGCCGCCCCACCAGCACTGTTATTGTTGTTTCTGAGCTGAGGAGCGTCGTGCAGCACGGTAATAAAATGTAGTACATATTGTGCTCTTCTATCGTGCGTGCGATGATGTCAGAGATGGAAATAACAGTGTTTGCAGTAACTGGGAAGCATTATGGACATGGTTGGTTTACCATTGAGGATTCCAGCTGTAACCAGTAACCTTTAGAGGGTGTATATACAGCCGGCAGATGTTTTCTAGTTACAATAACCCAACCCTATCCTTTCCTAATCTTAACATCTGCCGGCTTTATAGACACCTAACCTCCAAGCAAGGATTCCTGCCTCAGTTACTTTTCTCTATGTAGTATGTAGATGTCAAACTAAGAACACTGCATTATTCTTAAGCAAAGTTATTTGCAGTATGTATGGGCAAATGGCAATATGAACAGCTTCATCTAAAGAAGAATAGACAAAGGGACATCCGCTAGAGTAGGAGAGCTTCTGAAGGATCTTGGGTTTTATTCAGTGGGGTACAACATGGTATTTGTCCCATGAGGCTCTGGTCCAAGGTAGTGCACTATATAGGGAGTAGGATGCCATTTGGGACAGCCATGGATTCCAACATATTTTTAAGCACAGCAGCAGCATAGGACTGCCATATTCTGGCATCAGTTGTGACTAGTGTGTCATTTTTCACTGTAAAGAAACTTATTACCAGCATAGAGTTGAGAACCACTGTCTTTGGTAAGGCACAAGAGGGCATGGTCATCCGTCTAGGGCAGGGTGCGTCTCCGTAGCTTTTTTTTAAATCATCGGTGAAGGGAAATAATGAGAGCAAGCATCAATAGTATTGAGATACATCCCTAATTGGTGGAGGAAGCCTCTTCAGAGTATTGAGATACAGCTCTATTAGGTAGAGAGGAAGCCTTTTCAGAGTACTGAGATATAGCCCTATTAGGTAGAGAGGAAGCCTTTTCAGAGTACTGAGATATAGCCCTATTAGGTGGAGAGGAAGCCTCTTCAGAGTATTGAGATATAGCCCTAGAAGGTGTCTTCACAGTGCTGTACAGTCAACCATCTGCATGAGTCCTCTACATGTATGATGATAAGCCATTATACTAATGATGTTATAGATCAATCTTTTTAGAAGCCTTGTGGTTAAGTTTCCTTTTGAAATGAAAACACACTACTTAACGTCTTTTTCTTATCCCGAGTGGATAATAACCTGACAAACCTTTACAAGTGCATTGCATTCCACTTCATCCACAACCAAGTCCTATATGCTTGCTTTTTTAAATAATTGTTTGCCTTTTGTTGGTGTAATACTATTAAGGCATTGTTTTGATGTGTGTTGTTGTACTGTAACTGGAGCCTGAAGATCATACCTACCTACAGTGTATTGCTGTCTTAATGTCAGAGTACACACGTCTATTGGTGGCTTGTTTTTAAAATGTACTCTATCATGCGTTTTGGGACAGATGTGTATGTTTTAGGGTACGTGTTGAATGCTGTTTGTTGTCCTCAGCTCCTGATTGGAAAGCACAGCTGCTATGGAAAATGACTGCTATTGAAATATACCATTAGTTCAGTCAATAAAAGCAACACAGGAAAATGACATGGTTTTAGGTCAGGATTAGGGTTATGAAATTCTGGAAATCTTTCAAAAATGTCCAAGTTTTCCAGAAATCCCTCTTGGAAGATTCCTGTAATCAGTAGGGAATACGCAGGGAACCAGGATTTCTGAACAACCTGGGAAATTGGGGAAAGTTACCACAATTTTGCTACCCTAATCTTGACCTGCGCTCTGTTGTACTGTAGGACTGTACTGTATACAGTATGTTCCTCCCAGCAGGTTTTGTGTTTCACCAGCATCTGCAGTAAAACTACTGAACGTTACATCCAATGTTGTCATCCTTTCTTGTCGTATTATACACTGCTCAAAAAAATAAAGGGAACACTTAAACAACACAATGTAACTCCAAGTCAATCACACTTCTGTGAAATCAAACTGTCCACTTAGGAAGCAACACTGATTGACAATACATTTCACATGCTGTTGTGCAAATGGAATAGACAACAGGTGGAAATTATAGGCAATTAGCAAGACACCCCCAATAAAGGAGTGGTTCTGAAGGTGGTGACCACAGACCACTTCTCAGTTCCTATGCTTCCTGGCTGATGTTTTGGTCACTTTTGAATGCTGGCGGTGCTTTCACTCTAGTGGTAGCATGAGACGGAGTCTACAACCCACACAAGTGGCTCAGGTAGTGCAGCTCATCCAGGATGGCACATCAATGCGAGCTGTGGCAAGAAGGTTTGCTGTGTCTGTCAGCGTAGTGTCCAGAGCATGGAGGCGCTACCAGGAGACAGGCCAGTACATCAGGAGACGTGGCGGAGGCCGTAGGAGGGCAACAACCCAGCAGCAGGACCACTACCTCCGCCTTTGTGCAAGGAGGAGCACTGCCAGAGCCCTGCAAAATGACCTCCAGGAGGCCACAAATGTGCATGTGTCTGCTCAAACGGTCAGAAACAGACTCCATGAGGGTGGTATGAGGGCCCAACGTCCACAGGTGGGGGTTGTGCGTACAGCCCAACACCGTGCAGGACGTTTGGCATTTGCCAGAGAACACCAAGATTGGCAAATTCGCCACTGGCGCCCTGTGCTCTTCACAGATGAAAGCAGGTTCACACTGAGCACGTGACAGACGTGACAGAGTCTGGAGACGCCGTGGAGAACGTTCTGCTGCCTGCAACATCCTCCAGCATGACCGGTTTGGCGGTGGGTCAGTCATGGTGTGGGGTGGCATTTCTTTGGGGGCCGCACAGCCCTCCATGTGCTCGCCAGAGGTAGCCTGACTGCCATTAGGTACCGAGATGAGATCCTCAGACCCCTTGTGAGACCATATGCTGGTGCGGTTGGCCCTGGGTTCCTCCTAATGCAAGACAATGCTAGACCTCATGTGGCTGGAGTGTGTCAGCAGTTCCTGCAAGAGGAAGGCATTGATGCTAAGGACTGGCCCGCCCGTTCCCCAGACCTGAATCCAATTGAGCACATCTGGGACATCATGTCTCGCTCCATCCACCAACGCCACGTTGCACCACAGACTGTCCAGGAGTTGGCGGATGCTTTAGTCCAGGTCTGGGAGGAGATCCCTCAGGAGACCATCCGCCACCTCATCAGGAGCATGCCCAGGCGTTGTAGGGAGGTCATACAGGCACGTGGAGGCCACACACACTACTGAGCCTCATTTTGACTTGTTTTAAGGACATTACATCAAAGTTGGATCAGCCTGTAGTGTGGTTTTCCACTTTAATTTTGAGTGTGACTCCAAATCCAGACCTCCATGGGTTGATAAATTTGATTTCCATTGATAATTTTTGTGTGATTTTGTTGTCAGCACATTCAACTATGTAAAGAAAAAAAGTATTTAATAAGATTATTTCATTCATTCAGATCTATGATGTGTTATTTTAGTGTTCCCTTTATTTTTTTGAGCAGTGTATTACCATCACCACAGGTAGGAAAATGGCTATACCCACTACACAAATTCACCGACTGTTTTTCAAACACCGGAGAAGAGAAATTAAGGATTACAATGATGGATGAATAATGGTTACTCAACTTTCCCAGAAGTCCCGGTTGGAAGTTCCCAAAATCAGAAGGGAATAAGCAGGGAATGCAGAATCCTCCAACCAGGATTTCTGGAAAACCTGGGAATTTTGGGAAAATGTAACTACAGTGTTAACTACAGTGAGATGGCCCTGCCTACAACTCTCATAGTCTCATTAACTGAGTGGTACAGTGAGGGAAAAAAAGTATTTGATCCCCTGCTGATTTTGTACGTTTGCCCACTGACAAAGAAATTATCAGTCTATAATTTTAATGGTAGGTTTATTTGAACAGTGAGAGACAGAATAACAACAATAAAATCCAGAAAAACACGTGAAAAATGTTAGAAATTGATTTTCATTTTAATGAGGGAAATAAGTATTTGACCCCCTCTCAATCAGAAAGATTTCTGGCTCCCAGGTGTCTTTTATACAGGTAACGAGCTGAGATTAGGAGCACACTCTTAAAGGGAGAAGGTGGTGAGAAGGTGACAACAGTTGGTGCGATTATTCGCAAATGGAAGAAACAAAAAAGAACTGTCAATCTCCCTCGGCCTGGGGCTCCATGCAAAATCTCATCTCGTGGAGTTGCAATGATCATGAGAACGGTGAGGAATCAGCCCAGAACTACACGGGAGGATCTTGTCAATGATCTCAAGGCAGCTGGGACCATAGTCACCAAGAAAACAATTGGTAACACATTACGCTGTGAAGGACTGAAATCCTGCAGCGCCCGCAAGGTCCCCCTGCTCAAGAAAGCACATATACATGCCCGTCTGAAGTTTGCCAATGAACATCTGAATGATTCAGAGGACAACTGGGTGAAAGTGTTGTGGTCAGATGAGACCAAAATGGAGCTCTTTGGCATCAACTCAACTCGCTGTGTTTGGAGGAGGAGGAATGCTGCCTATGACCCCAAGAACACCATCACCACCGTCAAACATGGAGGTGGGAAACATTATGCTTTGGGGGTATTTTTCTGCTAAGGGGACAGGACAACTTCACCGCATCAAAGGGACGATGGACGGGGCCATGTACCGTCAAATCTTGGGTGAGAACCTCCTTCCCTCAGTCAGGGCATTGAAAATGGGTCGTGGATGGGTATTCCAGCATGACAATGACCCAAAACACACGGCCAAGGCAACAAAGGAGTGGCTCAAGAAGAAGCACGTTAAGGTCCTGGAGTGGCCTAGCCAGTCTCCAGACCTTAATCCCATAGAAAATCTGTGGAGGGAACTGAAGGTTCGAGTTGCCAAACGTCAGCCTCGACACCTTAATAACTTGGAGAAGATCTGCAAAGAGGAGTGGGACAAAATCCCTCCTGAGATGTGTGCAAACCTGGTGGCCAACTACAAGAAACGTCTGACCTCTGTGGTTGCCAACAAGGGTTTTGCCACCAAGTACTAAGTCATGTTTTGCAGAGGGGCCAAATACTTATTTCCCTCATTAAAATGAAAATCAATTCATAACATTTTTCACATGCGTTTTTCTGGATTTTTTTGTTATTCTGTCTCTCACTGTTCAAATAAACCTACCATTAAAATTATAGACTGATAATTTCTTTGTCAGTGGGCAAACGTACAAAATCAGCAGGGGATCAAATACTTTTTTCCCTCACTGTAAATGCATCTGTTTGTTCCATAAGTCAAATAACTATATAGGTTGTAAAACGTGAATGGTTATTGGCACAACAGGCTTGTGAATAAACTTTTGAAACATACAGATTGGGTTAAATTATTTTATTAGTATAATTTATCTTGCGATAAAGCTTTAGTACCGATATACAGAGTTTTAAACCTCTATATTCCAATAGATTTTGGCACACCCTGTGTTTTCCTTAATATCAAACTAGGAGAGAAAACAAGGTGAAAATTTGCTCCGGTTTAGTTATATCTTTGTTTTCACCCATAGGGAGAATCTCAATTAGATACTCCTCGCATCCTCTCGCCTGGCCTCCTCAAAACCAATTGAAGGAGAAGGTCAGATGGGGGGGGACTTCTGGCTTTCTCATCCAATGGGTTTTGAGAAGAAGAGAGGACGTGAGGACTATGCAACTGAGATTCTCCCATTGTCATCTAATAAACAAACTAAGGGCTCTGTTAAATCCGTAGCCCTGAAGAGCCGCTTTATAGGGCGATTGACAATTAAAGTCAATGTTCCCTCGGTCGCGAAGAGTGCATTCATGGTAAACGGAAATTAACTTTACCTTTTTATGCTGATCTTACGCGATATGGATTGAATCCAACTCATAGTCTTTGGTCTAAATAATGATTCCATAATGATCAAGTACAATACTACAATACTACAATTCCATGAAAAATGCAAATCCCATTTTAAATATTTTGTATCAGTATCATAATCTTTTGGACGACATTACAGTACTGTACGCTATTTCTAACAGTCAAAAGCAATGGAATGTCTCTCCCTTCCTTCATGTAAATACGGTATATCTGTGCAAATCTCAAACTGTGGTCCCTGATCTAGAAGTTCTGGGTGTAGGGAGGCAGTCAGAGCAAAGCACCTGTAAACTCACTGCTCTCTACAGTAACAGTCCCTGATTGTCATTGCAATATGATTTGATATAGAATATAGACATTATATTCATAACTTCAGTATGTTAATAGTGCTCATATGAAATGGTTTGATGGCTTGCGGTGGATTTGTGTTCTAGTTAGCCCTGTTTATACCTGGTGCTAACTGTGATCTAGGGCTATATTCAATCCGTAGCGCTGAAGACAATGTTCCTGTGTTCGCGGAGACTGCATTCACGGTAAACGCATATGTCGGCTCAATCGGAAATTACCTTTAATTTTCAATCACGTTATAACGCTGAACTTCAGTGATGCAGATTGAATCGAGGCCGTTGTCCACATTCTGATAGCGGCCACATTTTTGCCGTTGCAAGGGACCAGTAAATCTGGTGCATTGTGACCAGATTTACTGGTCCCTCCCTATATGCAAATTATTCAACAGATATTCTTTCAAAATAATATGTATTTTCTTTATTTAAAGACACATATTGATGCCATAAGACGATTACACCACCTGTCAATTTAAATGGTTTCCCTGTCCACATCCGTCTACACTTGGAAGATACCCAGACAACATGAGTGCCTGACTACCTCCGGTGGTGGTCAGGAAGATCTGATCACAATCCAATCACAACAGGTATTTTAATTGCGGACACCTGTCTATAAATGTGGCCACAATCAATATGCAGCCAAATCTTGAGAATCAATAGCCCCGTTTATAGCTGGTGCTAACATGAGTCCTTTGTCCTGATCTTGTCCACATTCTGATTGTGCCCACATTTTTAAAGAAGTGTAATTGTGATCAGATCTTTCTAACTACCTCCGTAGGTAGTCAGGGACCTACTGCATCTGGATATCAATTAAGTGTAAACAGTGTAAACTGACCTGAAATCAGTGTATAGGGGTAACTCTTCAGTCTCCTTCCTCCTCCTGTTAACTACAGTGAGATGGCCCTCAGGCAGACCCTTCTGCCTCATCCTCCTTCCTCCTCCGGATGACTAGAGTGATATGCCCCTCAGGCAGAGCCTTGACGATGTTCCAGGCCTCGAAGCGGCTCAGCTCCTGGAGGGAGGTGCTCTGGACCTGCAGCAGCTCATCACCAGACTGCAACCCGCTCTGCTCCGCAGCACCACCTATTGGGGAGCAGGAGAACACACTGTCACACATTGGTCTGTTGTGAAGTTTCCCTAGGTGTTGTGAAGTTTCCCTAGGTGCAGATCTGGGATCGGCTTCGCCTCCCCCAACTTATAAAAGTTAAAGCTTATAAAACTGTGCTTCTCTGCGTTGTTTGCATGCTTTCCTACTTTCCGTGACATCACAACGCTTCTAACAAGAAAATACATTGTTAAAAGTGTTAAGAAAAGGTCCTGTGTGGCTCAGCTGGTAGAGCATGGCACTTGTAACGTCAAGATCGTTGGTTTGATTCCTGCTGTGGTCACCCATACTAAAAATGTATTCACACACTACTGTAAGTCACTTGGATAACAGTGTCTGCTAAATGGCACCTAAAGTTCACCCAAATGACAAAATGATATATTGATTTCCTTACCCTGTTAGAGTTTAGGGACATAGTAAGGCAGCAATCCATGCTTTGGTTTTGTTTACCTGGCCACTGTCTCCAAATATTGTTTTTTTTGTGAACTATCCCTTTTAATCCTGTGGTGCTACTGTACCTTTAAAGATCCTGTTGATGACCAGAGGCCTGTCTCCATGGATAGTACTGTACCTTTAAATATCCTGTTGACGACCAGAGGCCTATCTCCAAGGATAGTACTGTACCTTTAAAGATCCTATTGATGACCAGAGGCCTGTCTCCATGGATGTATTGTACCTTTAAATATCCTGTTGATGACCAGAGGCCTGTCTCCATGGATAGTACTGTACCTTTAAATATCCTGTTGATGACCAGAGGCCTGTCTCCATGGATAGTACTGTACCTTTAAATATCCTGTTGATGACCAGAGGCCTGTCTCCATGGATAGTACTGTACCTTTAAATATCCTGTTGACGACCAGAGGCCTATCTCCAAGGATAGTACTGTACCTTTAAAGATCCTATTGATGACCAGAGGCCTGTCTCCATGGATAGTACTGTACCTTTAAATATCCTGTTGATGACCAGAGGCCTGTCTCCATGGATGTATTGTACCTTTAAATATCCTGTTGATGACCAGAGGCCTGTCTCCATGGATAGTACTGTACCTTTAAAGATCCTGTTGATGACCAGAGGCCTGTCTCCATGGATAGTACTGTACCTTTAAATATCCTGTTGATGACCAGAGGCCTGTCTCCATGGATAGTACTGTACCTTTAAAGATCCTGTTGATGACCAGAGGCCTGTCTCCATGGATAGATCCTTTCCCTCCTTCCAAACTGAAGCCAATGCCCCCTCCTCCTGTCTCCAGCTCCACAGTCAGCATGGCTCCCCCATCCTCCACTACAGACAGACCGAGAGAGAGAGAGAGAGAGAGAGAGAGAGAGAGAGAGAGAGAGAATATGAACAACCAACACACACACACCTGCACAGTGTTGTGTGTGCTGTCTTACTAGGTGAACTTGTCTGACCACCTTCTACTCACCTGTGGTGTTGAGGTCTGTACTGCTACTGCTGACTGCTACTGAGGAATCATCAGCCTTGTTCCCTTCTCCTCCTCCTCCTCCCTCTCTCCTCTTGCTCACCACCACCACGGCCAGTCTCATGGTGCGGGCCTGGCGCAGCGTGGCGGTGGCGTCGGCGTGTGTCGCACCCCTTAGTGTCTGGCCGTTGATGGATAGCACCTCGTCACCCTTCTCCACAGTCCCCTCTTGAGCCGCCAGGCCGTGGGGGAAAACACGATGCACCTGGGGGGAGGAAGGGAGGAATGTCAGAGCGTTTACATTGGACATTCCCATTCTAAGCAATTCGCCTTGATTGGTGGAGCAGGTGGCAGACATTTTGTAGAGTTGCCACTATCTGGCCATGCTAGAAAGGACAGTATCAGGGCTTTATAGCCATGGGATCCTGTCTTTAATATTTAAGTCCAAAATCATACTCCTAACTAGACACAAGCATTTCGCTACACTGTATTTTGTACAATACAACTTTATTGTCCATACAATATGTTACAGTGAACAACAGAAATCTCAACTCCCCCAGATAGCACACATCACACAGAAATACAATCTTTAACAGAAATTCTGAGGATGTCATCACTTTTCATCTGCTCTAGCATGGCCTTTCAGTATACTCACTGTGGTAGCCTTGCTCTCCAGGTCTATCCCACCTGCAATGCTGAAACCCAGACCTGCTCCTTCCTCCTTGTGCAGAATCACCACTTGGATGTGCTCAAATTGCTTGAAAGAGTTAAGGAAATATGTAATCTCTTTCATTCAATAATATTTTCATGTTTTTCGTTCACTTTACAATGTTACTGCTGGCCTAGTGATTTTTGCATTTATTTCAAATGATTCTAGTTTCTATTTCTAACAATGACAACACGTTTTGGCCATTTGGACCTTTGGTTCTTGTTCTTGTCTATTAAGAGTAGGAGTGCTGATCTAGGATCAGGTCTCCCATCCATGTCATCTTATTCAATATGATCTAAAAGACAAACTTGATCCTAGATCAGTAGCACTGTTACTCTGAGACAATTAATACTTTTATGACGTGAGTCAGACGATTCATGGCCATTCACAGAGATATCTCAGTTTGATTATTATTGTTGTTGACAATTTCCAGATAATTGTATGTCTGTGAGAGAGCCGAGTGGGACCAAGTGTCTCGCCCTCACCTCCGGGCTTTACACCAGACACACACAAACACACACACACACACACACAAACAGACACACACACACACATTGTAGTAAGAGCGCGGAAATGACATATCGAGAAAGGAAATGCACACAGATGTTCTCCTGAGTACAGAGCCAAGTGGTCCTTGAGAGGTAGGTAGGTGTGTGTGTGTGTGTGTGTGTGTGTGTGTGTGTGTGTGTGTGTGTGT
The DNA here is from genome assembly GCA_030435695.1 of Brachymystax lenok tsinlingensis. NCBI lineage: Eukaryota > Metazoa > Chordata > Actinopteri > Salmoniformes > Salmonidae > Brachymystax > Brachymystax lenok. The sequence continues at coordinate 23,010,368 of CM059800.1, read as the reverse complement.
GTGTGTGTGTGTGTGTGTGTGTGTGTGTGTGTGTGTGTGTGTGTGTGTGTGTGTGTGTGTGTGTGTGTGTGTGTGTGTGTGTGTGTGTGTGTGTGTACACAAAAGCTTTGATTGCCTCAGAACGGAAATGGAGAACAGAAGCACAATACACACTGTGATGCTCTGTCCTCCCTGAAAGCCTTTCAATACACACTGTGATGCTCTGTCCTCCCTGAAAGCCTTTCAATACACACTGTGATGCTCTGTCCTCCCTGAAAGCCTTTCAATACACACTGTGATGCTCTGTCCTCCCTGAAAGCCTTTCAATACACAAACACAGACAGACTCTTTCTCTCTCTCACACACACACACTCACTCACTCACTCACATACACACACACCTGCAGCTGAGCACTCTAACGTAATCCTTAATGGTCCGTCCAGTCCTGTAGTGGAGCTCCTTCCTACAGGCTTGTTTTTTTTGCAGAAGCCAGTGGTGAGTACCGCATGAGAGAGCAGCTCTTACCATGCTTCCCACACGGCACCCTATTATCCAGAGCCTTATGGGCCCTGGTCAAAAGTAGTGCACTATAGAGGGAATAGCATGTCATTTTGGATGCAGGCTTGGACGCAGGGGTATAGATACTGATAAAGGGGTTTTTAAACCCATTATTTTATGTTGTGGATGTGGATTTGGAATATTACCTCAACACTTAGAGAGTAGACCACAGATGAGAGATACTCAACAGTACGAGTTGACAGTCTGTCATGACTGGATGATAATGTGGTGTTGATGTGGTGTTCATGTGGTGTTCATGTGGCGTTGACCTGGTGCTGATGTGGTGTTCATGTGGTGTTGCTGTGGTGTTAATGTGGTGTTGATGTGGTGTTGATGTGGTGTTAATGTGGTGTTGATGTGGTGTTACTGTGGTGTTACCGTGGTGTTGATGTGGTGTTACCGTGGTGTTGATGTGGTGTTACTGTGGTGTTACCGTGGTGTTGATGTGGTGTTAATGTGGTGTTACCGTGGTGTTGATGTGGTGTTACCGTGGTGTTACCGTGGTGTTGATATGGTGCTGATGTGGTTTTCATGTGGTGTTGCTGTGGTGTTAATGTGGTGTTGATGTGGTGTTGATGTGGTGTTACCGTGGTGTTACCATGGTGTTACCGTGGTGTTGATGTGGTGTTACCGTGGTGTTGATGTGGTGTTACCGTGGTGTTACTGTGGTGTTACTGTGGTGTTGATGTGGTGTTGATGTGGTTTTGATGTGGGGAACATCATTATTTGACATCCTAATACAGTCAGCGAGGCCCTTCTAGGGAGGAAGAGGTGGATGGTCCTCCAAATAAATTAAAAACAATGAAGCAGACGGACAGAAAGACTGACAGACAGACTGATGAAGTTTCACCTTCAGTGTTTCCTCATCCAGAGCTTTCACTTCCTGGATCATGGTCTGTATTTCCTGTGGAGGGATGGCTGAGATAACAGAGTGGGCACATGCTGACGGAGATGGGCGTGAGACCAGGTCCCCTCCCTCCTCCCCCCGGTCAATGGTACACTGCCTCAGATCAGATAGGCTGAGAGGAATAAGGAAGAAAACAGAGTTCGACTCACGCACTGACACTGGTCACATACAGAACACACACTCAGACACACCTTCTGTATTACAGGTTCATCGTAGCTACTCTCATAATCATGCATTTCACTGTATAAAAAATAAATAGAGAGTTATATTTTAATCTGAGCACAAGCATTTTGCTACACTCGCATTAACATCTGCTAACCATGTGCATGTGACCAATCAAATTTGATTTGATTTGTTACAGACTAAACTCTGAGAGGGTTTCAGTCAGGTTAACACTTTAGACATAATCACACATCTCAGAACAGGAATAACACGTGTCACTTCCTGTTTGTTCACTTCCTGTGTTCATACTTCTTCTTACTAAAGATGAAAATGCCACGATTGCATTAAGCACCGTGAAGCAAGGACACAATACAGAAAAGATTTGATCTAAAACATGCCTGGTCCATCTGATAATATATAATGCCATCTCTACTTTGCAGAATCTGACTTCCAGGGAGCAGTGCTATCTTACTTTTTTCATAGCAAGCACTACTACAGTGTAGGTCTATAGACATACATATTTATACCTTTTCATCCAATCACCTGAGAGGTAGTATGTGTATGCCTGTGTGGTATCAGTCATTGAAACAGAGAATATGCTGTATATACCAGGGTAAGGGTCAATTCCATTTGAACTACATCAATTTAGGAAGTAAACTGAAATTCCAATTAGAAATTATTCTCATAGAGAAGTATTCAGAAAAACTGGAATAGGAACTTCCTTTTACTTCCTGAATTGATTTAATTGTAATGGAATTGACCCCAACCCTAGTATATGCTGTATGTTGATGTTTTTGTGAGAGTTTTTACCTGACAGAGAAGCTATTCTCGTTGCTGTCGGGGCCAGGGGAGAGGGGGGTGTTCTGGGCCGGGTCGGGCTCCTCCGGGCTGCAGAACAGAGGGGGTGCAGGGGGCGGGTCTGACCCGGGGTTACCCGGCCTAGTATGACAGGGGGAAGGGTTCAGGGAGTGCATGGAACGCATCAGGGCATGGGACACCTGGAATAGAGTAGAGTGGTGTAGAGAAGATAATAGTAGAGCAGAGCAGAGTAGAGTAGAGTAGAGTAGAGTAGAGTAGAGTAGAGTAGAGTAGAGTAGAGTAGAGCAGAGCAGAGCAGAGTAAAGTAGAGCAGAGCAGAGTAGAGTAGATAAGAATGGAGTAGAGCAGATAAGAGCGGAGTAGAGCAGATAAGAGTAGAGTAGAGTAGATAAGAGTAGAGTAGAGCAGATAAGAGTAGAGCAGAATAGAGCAGAGCAGATCAGAGTAGAGTAGAGTAGAGTAAAGAAGAGCAGAGTAGAGCAGAACAGAGTAGAGTAGAGCAGATAAGAGTAGAGCAGAGCAGATAAGAGTAGAGTAGAGTAAAGCAGAGCAGAGTAGAGTAGAGCAGATAAGAGTAGAGCAGAGTATTGCAGAGTATAGCAGAGAATAAAACATGTTATGGTTAGGGCTCTGCTGTTCTTTTCTACCCTTCATCCCACCTCAAGAGGCCATTTATAGCACCTTCTTACACCATGGGTGAAACAACTGTCACGTGTTCATACTATAACAGTCTAAAGTAATTATCCAAATAATCCACAATAAATTGCCAAATCCCAACCGGGTGAATTTACTTCAAATTAAATGTCTGCCGACACTCATTCCCATCAGCAGCCTACACTGTAATGTACCAAATTATGTATTATTATTATTATTATTATTATTATTATTATTATTATTATTATTATTATCAACATAATGAACCACTTAAATCATTATCTGTTCACAACATTATAGGAGAATAATAGGCCTTTTATCTAAGAAAATGGAGGGGAAAACAAATGAAAAAGAACAGAACAGCTGAGTTGACTGTATGTTACGGTGCTTAGTCTGGCTATGGCATCCCACTGGGCACACACTGTTTCAATCAATGTTTCCACGTCATTTCCACGTTACAGACGTTGAATTGACGCTAAATTGACGTCTGTGCCCTGTAGTCCATTTGTTCATTTATCAGACAAGACACGTATATTCCTGTGCCCTTACCACAGTCAAAACACATGTATTTTATAGTAAGAATATAATGAAATGTAACAGAATATTATATCAATTCCATTGTTTCCCAATCAAACTATTGCCAAGTGTCGCAGGTGAGCACAATCCACACACCAAATGACAGTTACAAACGTATTGCATGCACCTGTTACAGAGTAATTACATGGGTTATTCAACTGGTACGAAGCTTATGTGACATTTCATACATTTCATCAATTTAATTGGACATTTTACAATTTACACTTGGACAATGTGATGTAATGTAAAGTGTGGACCAAAGACGCACCTGGTTACTGAAGGAAAGTATCTTCCCCAGGCTCTCTCCCTCCAGTCCTCTTAAAGTTGTTGACCCATCCGGGGAGGGAGAGGCAGGCAGGGGCAGGCTACGCGTCCGCAGGCTGGCCTGCTTGCCCTGAGCCTGGGCATGGCTCTGGTCTCCCTCCCCCTCCTCTGGTGTTTGTAGTGGACCAAAGCTCTCTCCCTTGGAGCTGCTGGACCTCCTGGGCACCGGGCCGGAGAGGGAGATGGAGGCCTCTACAGCCCCATCCAGGGGCTCTGTTTCTGGGTCAGCCTCGGGGAGAGGTGCCTCTAGGGTGGATGGGGTGGTGGTGTCCTCGGGGGATGGCGAGTCAGAGATCTCTGCATTGGGGTCTGTTGTCTCTTCCACTGAGGTCTGGAGCTCCGAGGCAGGGTGGAGGGTCGTAAGAAGAGAAAAGCAGGTAGGAGGAGAAGGGTGGGAGGCAGGAGAGGGAGGAAAGATGGAGTGAGGAGAGGCTGCAGGGGGAAAAGAGGACATCCTTTCGTCCTTGTCCTCGTCAGGGATTGGAGAGGTCACTTTGGCTCCTTTGCCCATGTCATGTTGGAATGTGCCATTCTCCTCTAAGAGAGGGGGGTCACTCCTGACGGGTGCCTTGTCCTTCAGAGGGAGGGAAGTGGAGGGGGCTAGGGGCCTCCTGTTGTTGCCCTCCCTCTCCTGACCCTTACCCTCAGGACTAGAGAAGGTCTCAAATGAATGGATCTTCTGCTTGATTGACAGCTGGGCTGCAGAGGAGGTGGGCCGCAGACGTACCCCGAAGGTGCTGTTGAAATACACATTTTTAAATGTTATTGTCCATCCACCTGGATAATTTACATGAGACAGAAATTCCTGTTGGCTTATAACCGACTGGGAATCAAACCCAGGTCACCTATACTCTTCAACACCACCTCAACCCACTGAAATAAAGGCCTACACTTTAGGCACTAACACAAGTCTTCAGATCTCAGGCAAGACTGAACCGCCTCTGCTACATTGCATAAAACACAAGCTAAAGGAGAAATGTTGTGGAGAAACACTACGTACGTTCCACCGCCTCTGATGTCCAGCGGTTTGGCAAGCTCCGCCTGGGGCCTCCCATTCCTAATACTCCTGAGGCTCTGACGGTTCCACGCAGGCTTGGGGGCAACCGGGGGGCCCTTCCTCATCCCTGGGGGGTCCTCAGTCCTTGGGCTGGGGGTGGAGATCAGGGAGGCAGGGGTGGAGGGGGTGGTGGGGTCTGGGGCGGTGTGGTGGGCGGAAGTACTGTTGAGTTCAGGAAGCTCAGGAAACTCACTCGGTTGGCTCATGGCGACTGGGGAGTGTGTGTCGTTGGGGTGTCTGTCGGTTTGGGATGGAGTGTGTGTGTCGTTGGGGTGTCTGTCGGTTTGGGATGGAGTGTGTGTGGCGTTGTGGTGTGAGCTGAGATGGTGTGTTTGTTGTTGGTGTGTGCCACTGTGGGAGTGTGTGTTGTGACGGTGTGGGCTCGAATGAGTCAGACTCTGGTTCTGATGGGGGTCTTCAGGACCTCCAAGATCAGGGGCGCTGTCGGAGATCCTAACCCAGGGGTCGTGAAGCTTTTCTGGGGGGAGCTGCTCCACGCGACCCTGCCTCCTCAGGTCCGGCCTCTTACTCTGGGAGCAGAGGTGGAAGGCAGATTCAGCACCTGAACACAGACACAACACAGGAAACACAGTCTAAGAGGAGGAGAGATACAAGTACTTCATAATGACCTAGACTCACACTGCCCTCATTAAAATAATGCATTCATACCTGCACAGCGTTCTGCTTTACTAATAACATTAAATAGTAAGTTGTGGTGCCATTAAATGTCACAATGTAAGAAATGATCCTAAAGATGGCGTTCACAACTAAATAACATGTCTTTCAGGAAACAAACTGGAAATTAACTGCAAATGGCCCCTATAGGTGTCTCAAATATCTGTATATTTGACTGTTAGCTCTGTACTGTACAAATGGTGAATTCTAATACATTTTGGGAAATTGCATGTGACCGACAAAAAAAAGTATAGAGGTTCCCATACGATACCTGTGTGTAGTCTGTCTTCTGTGCAGGATGAGTATCGAGGGCAGGCAGTGATGGCAGCAGAGCGAGCGTCTGAGTGGGTGAGAGTCTCTCCACTTCCCCCTGAGTGTTCTCTCTCTCTTTCTCTCTCACTCTCTACTTCCTGGAACACAGATAAACAGGAAGTTAAAACGTTGAGCACACTACTCATCCTCTGACCGCAGAAAGATGTTGAAATTCACCCTGCATTTACTACCGCCCGTTACCCTCCACAACTTCACATGGACATGCATCCATCCATCACACTCACAACGACCAGATGCAGAACATAATTGAATCACACACAGTGTCAAGGCAAGGCCATTCTATGATATCCAATAGCTTCATGCCTGATGTGGGTATAACACAAGCATCTTTCAGAATGACAGATGAATCACTTACGAACACATAAGCAAATACTTCCAGAATGGAGAGAAGCCATCCTTACTATAAAAGCTTGCATTGTGAGACAGGTTTAAGGTTGAATGTTTCAGGGACAGGATACATAGGGAAGAGGAGTCATAAGGCATGAATGTATGACATTCTGTAAAACAAATGTAAAGGTATGACTGGTATGTTCATATTTTCTATTTGAAAAAGCACCATTCTCAGTCCACAGTAACCCCATGCAAACCATTCACCAACACACATTCAAGAGTATGAAACGGTCCCACATACATTTCTACATAGTAACCTTCTGATCTTTCTCAAAGCCTTGTATACACTGCTAACAAGCTGGAAGCATGGAGATGTGGATGCAGAAACAACACATGGGACAATACACATTAGTTAGAGGAAAAATATATTAGTATACTGTATTTAGTAAATTCAGCATGTTTTAGCATATTGCTTACGGACAGAGAATAAGAAAAACAGTGAGATTATGTCTAATGTTATCCTTCTCTGCACTAATGTCTAATGCTGTTGTTGTGGAAATTCTTACACAGGGACACTCAAAGTCAATCTTAAGTGAATCCCTCTTTAATGTCAGCAGGCTGGAGAGGTCCCAGTCAGACTTAGACACATATAGTAGCAATCTGAAGTGATCTCTAACGGGGCAGTCCCATTAGTTCACTTATTTACTGGCAAGTTATATATACATGATTTAGCTTATTCATCATTCATAATTAATGTTTGTTTCGTTCATGTGACCGACCAATACTGGGTCATGCATGTGACAGACCAATACCTCACGAGGCTTCTTCTCTAAACTGAGACCTTAAAACTGAGATGTCATTTCTCTAAACAAGGTTCTGGGCGTACTGCCAAATTGCAGATACTTGATAGTAGGATTCGTTCAATCAGTAACTTGATTGAACACACAGAAATTGGTTTATAGAAAAGCACAAACAGAGAACATAGAAATTGGTTTATAGAAAAGCACAAACTGAGATCATAGAAATTGGTTTATAGAAAAGCACAAACATAAAATGTTTGTGTTCATTAGGCACCAAATGGAAGAAACAGGGAGGGACTACCTGGACTTGTCCAATAACAAACGTTCGTTTCCGTTGCATGCCTTAATGAACTCAACCCAGCTCTGCAGATCAGCTTCACAGACAATTGTGGTTTCAGAGAATATGCAAGAAGAACCAATGCAAAACAGAATGACGTGTCTCAACCACAGCTGATGCCTGATGCATGAAGACTACCCAACTCTGTTTAACAGAGATTTTCAGCACACCCCCTTCTTCCCTACAGTAGCTACCATTTATGGGCAATAGAAGCATGCAGTCTAGCTCTTCCTCAGATGTACGGCAGTATGAATGACAGCCAGTCATATCAAGCTGCTACAGTCCTGTTGAGATGCATCCAGATTTACATTACTTTGATCCATCGATTCAAACTCATTATTTCAGTTCATACCTGTTTACAATATACCTATTCATCCATCCATCCACAGTAAGACATGTTTAAATCAAGATGACTGGTTAGATAAGAGTATACTTAGTAAAACAGCATCTTTTAGCATATTACGTGGGAACAAAAAAATACAAAAACAGTGAGATTCTGTTAGATGCTGTCCTTTTCTGCACTAGTGGGTTGTGTTCATTAGGCACCAAATGGAAGAAACCAGACTATCATTGTAAATAGGAGTAAATAATGTTCTCTCCCTACCTGACAGTTGGTATGTGTGGAACTCCATCCGTCCTCTCTAACAGGAGAGCCTCTACTCGAAACATTGGAGTCTGGCAGGCCCCCAGGGGCCCCCTCCTCATTAGTGACGTCCTGGTGTCTGCAGTACCTCCTTGGAGGTGCCAGGGCTTTGGGCCTGTTCTAGGGTCAGATTAGGAAAATATGTGTTACATAAACGTTTCTTATTGGACGAGTCCAGGTAGTCCCAGCCTGTTTCAGTGCATTATTCTTCCATTTTGTTCTTAAAGTGTGGCCTTCCAAAAGCTTGTATGGAAACCTCTGGAGTTAAGCTACCTTATTTCCCCTTGTGGCCAGGTCTAATGTGCACTGGCTGGAGAGGTTGGCTGCTGGGGAGTTGTAGGGGACGTTGTAGTTGTCATCAGGCACAGGGTAAACCAATGCAGACAGTCTGTTATCACACCAGGGCTCAGGCGTGGACCCCTAGAACCATGTGATCAAGACGGATAAGGAACCTAGAACCATGACCCCTTGAACTCTCAGAAACATGAGACAAAGAGGTATTAGAACCGTAGAACCATGACCCCTACAACTCCTACACCCATGAGATAACAACGGATTAGAATCCCTAGAACCATGACCCTTACAACTCCTACACCCATGAGATAAACACGGATTCGAATCCCTAGAACCATGACCCCTACAACTCTTACACCCATGAGATAAAGACGGATTAGAATCCCTAGAACCATGACCCTTACAACTCCTACACCCATGAGATGAAGACGGATTCGAATCCCTAGAACCATGACCCCTACAACTCCTACACCCATGAGATAAAGACGGATTAGAATCCCTAGAACCATGACCCTTACAACTCCTACACCCATGAGATAAAGACGGATTCAAATCCCTAGAACCATGACCCTTACAACTCCTACACCCATGAGATGCTTGGTTGTGTTGATTTACCATGGGGATGTCGAGGCTGTGGACCCTTTCCATCAGACTATGGTGCGTGTTGTGGTTGTGGTTGGGTACAGTCAGGCTTTGACCATTAACCAGGTCGGTTCCTGGTCCGGGGCAGCGGTTGTGCTGATGGTTATCATGGTGGTTCTGGTTGTATGTGTTGCTGTCACTACAGGAGCGGGTCATGTTCTTCTGGGCTCGCCGGGCAGTCAGTTGGCTGAAGCTCCTCGCCACACAGCGCTCACACTTCCCTCTGGAGTGGGAGCAGGGGTCAGACCTACGCAGGCCTGGGGTTAAGAGGTCACAGGGAGAGAACAGATAGTTAGAAAGAAAGGTAGATAGGTTGGTAGGTAAGTAGATATGTAGGTAAGTAGATATGTAGGTAAGTAGATATGTAGGTAAGTAGATAGATAGATAGATAGATAGATAGATAGATAGATAGATAGATAGATAGATAGATAGATAGATAGATAGATAGATAGATAGATAGATAGATAGATAGATAGATAGATAGATAGATAGATAGATAGATAGGTAGGTAGGTAGGTAGGTAGGTAGGTAAGAGAAAGAGATGGGACGTGAGAGAGATTAATTTATCATGATGAAACACAATGCAGTAATATTACGGAAGGTAATGTGTGTGCATTATCGTCTGGGGAAGCTAAACTAGCTGAGAGTTGTTACCTTCTATACTCCACTGAGTTAATACAGGTTGTTACTGTCTATACTCCACTGAGTTAATACAGGTTGTTACTGTCTATACTCCACTGAGTTAATACAGGTTGTTACTGTCTATACTCCACTGAGTTAATACAGGTTGTTACTGTCTATACTCCACTGAGTTAATAAAGATTGTTACTGTCTATACTCCACTGAGTTAATAAAGGTTGTTACTGTCTATACTCCACTGAGTTAATACAGGTTGTTACTGTCTATACTCCACTGAGTTAATACAGGTTGTTACTGTCTATACTCCACTGAGTTAATACAGGTTGTTACTGTCTATACTCCACTGAGTTAATACAGGTTGTTACTGTCTATACTCCACTGAGTTAATAAAGATTGTTACTGTCTATACTCCACTGAGTTAATAAAGGTTGTTACTGTCTATACTCCACTGAGTTAATACAGGTTGTTACTGTCTATACTCCACTGAGTTAATACAGGTTGTTACTGTCTATACTCCACTGAGTTAATACAGGTTGTTACTGTCTATACTCCACTGAGTTAATAAAGATTGTTACTGTCTATACTCCACTGAGTTAATAAAGATTGTTGTCGTCTATACTCCACTGAGTTAATAAAGGTTGTTACTGTCTATACTCCACTGAGTTAATACAGGTTGTTACTGTCTATACTCCACTGAGTTAATAAAGATTGGTACTGTCTATACTCCACTGAGTTAATAAAGATTGTTACTGTCTATACTCCACTGAGTTAATAAAGATTGTTACTGTCTATACTCCACTGAGTTAATAAAGATTGTTACTGTCTATACTCCACTGAGTTAATAAAGATTGTTGTCGTCTATACTCCACTGAGTTAATACAGGTTGTTACTGTCTATACTCCACTGAGTTAATAAAGGTTGTTACTGTCTATACTCCACTGAGTTAATAAAGATTGTTACTGTCTATACTCCACTGAGTTAATAAAGGTTGTTACTGTCTATACTCCACTGAGTTAATACAGGTTGTTACTGTCTATACTCCACTGAGTTAATACAGGTTGTTACTCTTTATACTCCACTGAGTTAATACAGGTTGTTACTGTCTATACTCCACTTAGTTAATACAGGTTGTTACTCTTTATACTCCACTGAGTTAATACAGGTTGTTACTGTCTATACTCCACTGAGTTAATACAGGTTGTTACTGTCTATACTCCACTGAGTTAATACAGGTTGTTACTGTCTATACTCCACTGAGTTAATACAGGTTGTTACCGTCTATACTCCAGTGACTGGCATCCTGCTTTAGTTGGCTGGTCTGTACAGCCTGGGCTATGGCATCGTTCAGCTGCTGCTCTGACACCTAAAGATACACACAGACACACTGCATTTAACACACACACACACACACACACTCCCTCCCCAACACTACACAATAGACACATGTGCATCTGTACCACAGTAGCCTAGTTTATATAGGCCTAGAAGGTCAGCCAGGGTGTGTACAGTATATTTTTATTGAACCTTTATTGAACTAGGCAAGTCAGTTAAGAACATATTCTTATTTACAATGACGGCCTACCCCGTCCAAACCCTCCCCCAACCCGGACGACACTAGGCCAATTGTGCACCACGCTATGAGACTCCCGATCACGGCCGGCTGCGATACAGCCTGGGATTGAACCAGGGTCTGTAGTGTCACCTCTAGCACTGATATGCAGTGTGTTAGAACGCTGCGCCACTCAGGAGACCAATAATTAAGGTCAGACGAGGTGTGTATATAAGGTCAGACAGGGTGTGTATAGAAGGTTAGACAGGGTGTGTGTATAAGGTCAGACAGGGTGTGTGTATAAGGTCAGACAGGGTGTGTGTATAAGGTCAGACAGGGTGTGTATATAAGGTCAGACAGGGTGTGTATATAAGGTCAGACAGGGTGTGTATATAAGGTCAGACAGGGTGTGTATATAAGGTCAGACAGGGTGTGTATATAAGGTCAGACAGAGTGTGTATATAAGGTCAGACAGGGCGTGTATATAAGGTCAGACAGGGTGTGTATATAAGGTCAGACAGGGCGTGTATATAAGGTTAAATGGGGTACGTACTTTGGGGTCAGGGTGTCGACTGATGATGATCTGGACCGGCCCAGGGGAACACTGACTCAGAACCGTGTACACATCGTTCAGCACCATGTTGTACACCACTGTGTTGTTGATCTCCATAATCTCATCTCCACATCTAGGAGAGGAAAGAGGGGAAGGGGAGGGGAGGGGAGAGAGAGAGAGAGAGAGAGAGAGAGAGAGAGAGAGAGAGAGAGAGAGAGAGAGAGAGGGGTAGAGAGAGAGAGAGGGGTAGAGAGCGAGGGCAAGGGGAGAGAGCGAGGGCAAGGGGAGAGAGTGTGGAGGGGGAGAGAGGGTGGAGAGGGAGAGGTGAGGGATTAGAGAGGGGGGAGAGAGAGGGTGTGAGGAGGGATAGAGAGAAGGGAGGGGGAAAGAGAGGAGAGAGAGAGAGGGGCGAGAGAGAGAAGGAGAGAGAGGGGTGAGGGGGAGAGAGGGGAGGGGGAAAGAGAGGGGAGGTGGAGAGAGATTGGAGGGGGAGAGAGAGAGGGGAGGGGGCGAGAGAGTGGCGAGGGAGGAGAGAGGGGGGAGAGAGAGGGGAAGGGGAGATGGAGAGTGAGTGTGGAGAGTAATGTTCAGTAACTGATTCAAGTTGAGCATATGCACAGACCATGTGTCAACAATAAACTGCTCTGGATGAGTGAGTCTGCTAAATGACTAATGATGAGCGCTTATGTAATGTCCTCTCCAGAGTCTCCTCGTTCACTCCCTCTCTCATGCATTGACATGCATTGGATTAGTGCAAGCATGGCTGAGGGAGTTTCCACTACATCGGTTTCTTTCGAAATCCATGAAGTGCCCACTTAGGGGAAAGGTAAATAATGGGACCACAGCCAGGGAGTAAGGAAGTGGGAAGTGTACTGAGGTAAGAGACTCCTTTTCATGACAAGGAGTGGAATGTTAGCACAAACAGACTGGTACCCAGGCTATGTGTATTCAGCATTTACAGAATGTTTATTTTATCCTTACCTGAGTCTACTGTCCATGTGTGCCACCGACCCAGGGGACAGGGTGTGGATATAGACGCCACGGCAACCATCTCCAGATGGCACGCAACACAGCCCAATGCCCAGCCCCACACCAGCCTCTACACACACACACACACACACACACACACACACACACACACACACACACACACACACACACACACACACACACACACACACACACACACACACAGGAAGACAGATAGGACATTGTGTAAGTAAGATGCTCTAGCTCCAAGTCATAATGGAACTTATAACTTCTTATTTTTGACCCCTGACCTTTGTGCAAGGTGATCTCCATCATGACACGATCCCGGGATTTGGCCAAAGGCGGCTGAGGTACGGTGTTGGTGTGTGTGTTGGCGGCGGTGACACCGCTGAGGTAGTTGTAATCCCCCATATCAGTGCTGACCCGGGCCATGCCAGTACTGGAGCTGAGAGAGCGAGACCTACACAGCTGTGCTACCGCTGCCTGGCCACACAGGGCGCCGACACGCAGGCTGGTCCTCACCACCAGAGTCAACAGACCCTTCTTTATCTGCTGTGGAGGGAGGAAGGGGAGATCGAGAGGGAGAAAGGGAAGGAAGAGAGAGGGATATGGAGAGGGATATGGAGAGGGATATGGAGAGGGAGAGAGAGAGGGAGAGAAAAAGAGAAAGAGAGAAAGACGGAGAAGGAGAGGGAGAAGTAGAATGGGATGGAGAGGGAGAGATGGAGAAGGAGAAGGTGAGGGAGAAGTAGAACGGGATGGAAAGGGAGGATAATTCTGATTAATAAAATTCCACCACCACCACCACTATGGCTGTAATAATGTTGTAATATGGCTGTAATAACGGTGTAATATGATGATTTGTTGTGGTACTGCAGTCTCACTTTGAATCTCTGTAGTGCATCCTCATGAGTTAGTCCATGTAGAGACTCTCCATTCAACTCCAGGATCTCATCCCCTAAGAGAGAGAGAGAGAGAGAGAGAGAGAGAGAGAGAGAGAGAGAGAGAGAGAGAGAGAGAGAGAGAGAGAGAGAGAGAGAGAGAGAGAGAGAGAGAGATAGAGAGAGAGAGAGAGAGAGAGAGAGAGAGAGAGAGAGAGAGAGAGATATTACTTTAGATTACTGTAGATTACTTTGTCGCTGACCTCAACCCAAAGTCTCTCAGAGCGTTCACAGTGTCCCCCTATCAGATCACAGCAAAATCACAGTCTACTTGAACAGAGCAATACTCAATCACGAGACATAAAAGCCAAAGGATTATTTAGAAATGCTATAGATGGAAGGAAAGTAGCGTAGAAACCTACCAAAAAACAATTAGGCAACAACAAATTCAATCCCTTTTAGACAACTTCCTGGACAAAACGTTCCACTGTAATAGTGAAGGTGTAAACTTAGCAGTAGTAAACCTAAACAGTATATTTGACCTTCCCTATGTATATAAGATCAGACAGGGTGTGTATGAATCTAAAAATGTCAAGCAACAACCTAAGAAAATTAACAACAATCACAAAATGGTTTGATGAAGAATGCAAAAACCCAAGAAAGAAATTGAGAAACCTGTCCAACCAACAACATACTAAAACAATCACTAAAACAATCACTAAAACAATACAGAAATACACTACGGAAAAAGAAGGAACAGCACATCAGAAATCAGCTCAATGTAATTGAAGAATCCATAGACTCTAACCACTTTTGGGAAGATTGGAACACACTAAACAAACAACAACACGAAGAGTTAACTATCCACAACAGAGATGTATGGATAAACCACTTCTCCAATCTTTTTGGCTCTATAACAAAGAACAAACAGCAGGACAAAATTACGAACCTCCAACCCCAAAAAACCTGTGGTGTTGATGGTATCCTAAGTGAAATTATAAAATATACAGACCACAAATTACAATTGGCTTTACTAAAACTCTTAAACATCGTCCTCAGCTCTGACGTCTTCCACAATATTTGGAACCAAGGACTGATCACGAGACAAATTGGACCCCAATAAATACAGTGGAATATTCGTCAACAGCAGCCTTGGGGAAATCCTCTGCATTATCATTAACAGCAGACTCGTACATTTCAACAGTGAAAACAATGTACTGAGCAAATGTTAAATTGGCTTTTTACCAAATGAACGTACGGCAGACCATGTTCAGTGCATTCGGAAAGTATTCCCACCCCTTCACTTTTTGTTACGTTACAGCCTTATTCTAAAATGTATTAAATTGTTTGTTCCCCTCATCAATCTACACACAATACCCCATAATGACAAAACAAAAACAGGTTTTTAGAAATGTTTGCAAATGTATTCAAATAAAAAAACTAAAATCGCTACAAACTTTGCACACCTGTATTTGGGGAGTTTCTCCCATTCTTCTCTGCAGATCCACTCAAGCTCTGTCAGGTTGGATGGGGAGCGTCGCTGCACAACTATTTTCAAGTCTTTCCAGAGATGTCCGATTGGGTTTAAATCCGGGCTCTAGCAGGGCCACTCAAAGACATTCAGAGACTTGTCCCAAAGCCACTCCTGCGTTGTCATGGCTGTGTGCTTAGGGTCGTTGTCCTGTTGGAAGGTGAACCTTCGCCCCAGTCTGAGGTCCTGAGCGTTCTCGAGCAGGTTTTCATCAAGGATCTCTCTGTACTTTTCTCCATTGATCTTTCCCTCGATCCTGACTAGTCTCCCAGTCCCTGCCGCTGAAAAACATCCCCACAGCATGATGCTACCACCATGCTTCACTGTAGAGATGGTGCCAGGTTTCCTCCAGACGTGACCCTTGGCATTCAGCCCAAAGAGTTCAATCATGGTTTCATCAGATCAGAGAATTTTGTTTCTCATGGTCTTAGAGTCCTTTAGGTGCCTTTGGGCAAAATCCAAGCGGGCTATCATGTGCCTGTAACTGAGGAGTGGCTTCCGTCTGGCTACTCTACCATAAAGGCCTGATTGGTGGAGTACTGCAGAGATGGTTGTCCTTCTGGAAGGTAATCAGAGGAACTCTGGAGCTCTGTCAGCGTGACCATTGGGTTCTTAGTCACCTCCCTGACCAAGGCTCTTCTCCCCGATTTCTCAGTTTGCCCTGCCGACCAGCTCGAGGAAGAATTTTGGTGGTTCCAAACTTCTTCCATTTAAGAATGGAGGCCACTGTTTTCTTGGGGACCTCCAATGCTGCAGACACTTTTTTGGTACCCTTCCCCAGATCTATGCCTTGACACAATCCTGTCTCGGAGCTCTACGGACAATTCCTTCAACCTCATGGCTTGGTTTTTGCTCTGACATGCACTGTCAACTGTGGGACCTTATATAGATATGTGTTAGCCTTTCCAAATAATGTCCAATCAATTAAATTTACCACAGGTAGACTCTAATGAAGTTGTAGAAACATATCAAGGATGATCAATGGAAACAGGATGCACCTGAGCTCAATTTCGAGTCTCATAGCAAAGGGCGTGAATACTTATGTACATTTCTAAAAACCTGTTTTCACTTTGTCATTATGGGGTATTGTGTGTAGGTTGATGAGGGAATAAGGCTGTAACATACCAAAATGTGGAAAAAGTCAAGGGGTCTGAATAATTTCCGAATGCACTGTATTCACCGTGCACATCCTAATTGACAAACAAACCAAAACAAAGGTAAAGTCTTCTCATGCTTTGCTGATTTCAAAAAAGCTTTTGACTCAATTTGGCGTGAGGGTCTGCTATACAAATGAATGGAAAGCGGTGTTAAGGGAAAAACATTTAAAATCCATGTACACAAACAACAAGTGTGCGGTTAAAATTGACAGAAAACAGGGATGTTTTTTGTGGTGAGACAGGGATGTCGCTTGAGCCCCACCCTCTTCAACATATATATCAACGAAGTGGCGAGGGCACTAGAACAGTCTGCAACACCCAGCCTCACCCTTCTAGAATCTGAAGTCTACTGTTTGCTGATGATCTGGTGCTTCTGTCCCCAACCAAGGAGGGCCTACAGCAGCACCTAGATCTTCTACACATATTCTGTCAGACCTGGGCCCTGACAGTAAATCTCAGTAAGACAAAAATAATGGTGTTCCAAAAAAGGTCCAGTTGCCAGGACCAGAAATACAAATTCCATCTACACACAGTTGCCCTAAGCACACAAAAAACTATACATACCTCTGCCTAAACATCAGCACCACAGATAACTTCAACAAAGCTGTGAACGGTCTGAGAGACAAGGCACGATCTGAGAGACGCCATCAAAAGGAACAAAAAATTTGACATACCAATTAGGATCTGGCTAAAAAGATTTGAATCAGTTATAGAACCCATTGCCCTTCATGGTCTGGGGTCCGCTCACAAACCAAGAATTCCCAAACATTCCATAACATAGCCATCACTTACAGAGAGATTAACAAACAGACCCCACAGAGCCCCAGGACAGCAACATAATTAGACCCAACCAAATCATGCGAAAACAACAAGATAATTACTTGACACATAGGAAAGAATTAACAAAAAATGCTGAGCAAACTGGAATGCTATTTGGCCCTAAACAGAGAGTACACAGTGGCAGAATACCTGACCACTGTGACTGACTCAAAATTAAGGAAAGCTTTGACTTTGCACAGATTCAGCGAGCATAGCCTTGCTATTGAGAAAACCTGCCATAGGCAGACCTGGCTCTCAACAGAAGACAGGCTATGTGCACACTGCCCACAAAATGAGGTGGAAACTGTCTTGCACTTCCTAACCTCCTGCCAAATGTATGACCACATTAGAGACACATACAGTATTTCCCTCAGATTACACAGACCCACAAAATAATTCGAAAACAAATCCAATTTTGATAAACTCTTATATCTGTTGTGACCTGTTGCCACAAGAAAAAGGCAACCAGTGAAGAACTTTTGTACTTTTACTGTTTGCACATCGTTACAACATTGCATATAGCCATAATATGACATTTGAAATGTCTCTATTCCTTTTGTGAGTGTAATGTTTACTGTTAATTTTTGCTATTGTTTATTTCACTTTCGTGTATTATCTATTTTACTTGCTTTGGCAATGTAAACATATGTTTCCCTTGCCATTAAAGCCCTATGAATTGAAATTGAATTGAACTGAGACAGAGAGAGAGAGAGAGAGAGAGAGTGCGAGAGAGGGAGAGATGGACCACAGTCAGCCAACATGCTGTTCACCATACATATAATAATCTGATAATATAATAAACTAAATGGTAATTCTGTTCCATACTGTATAGATCTAAAACGGTGGTCACCAATACTGGTTCAGCAGTCCAGGAGGGCTGCAGAGTGTGTGTAGGAGTTTGTGTATGTTAGTGTTGGACTGAGATCAACTCTTTTATTGTAGTAACATTTTAACAAAAGCAATGAGTCTCTCTTTCTCCTCTTACCCTCCTGTAGTCTGCCATCTGCAGCTGCGGCCCCTCCAGCGAAGATGGTCTTGACGTAGATACCCATGGGTCCGTACATGCTGTCCCTGCCCCCCACAATGCTGAACCCCAGACCCTGCATGGGACAATACAACAGTTAGGAGAGACTTGAAACTACAGATTACACCTTTAAGGAGGAGTATTCACACCCTTTAAAGAGGTAATTTGTGGTTTCATTTCTGGTAATGAAAAATATTAACCCCGCCAATAGCACTGAGGGGGTGGGTCTTTGCAATTGTACTCTGATTGGCTAAAATGTAACTAGGACCCCAAGTTTTCCCATTAAGTCATCTGGTCAGGGAAAACCCAGGGCCAAAGCAACAGCTTACCACCAGTATGTGTAAAGATTGGATTCTACACCATAGTCCTCCATAGTAGAAACAAACAATGATGTTTATTATGAATTAGCCCCAGGGCCACGGGCTGCGTTCAAGATCCTGGAGCAGACGTTCAAACGTGCTGCATAATTACCTTGCCATGGCCCTTCATCAGCACGATGTTACAGATGATGAAGGCTTGGACATTACTGCAGGAGTGGACCAGATGGGCGGAGCTAAGAGAGCGAGAGGGACGGGGAACGGGCTGTGGAGGGGGGAGGAGGAGTGGGAGGAGTTGGACAGACGGGAGACAACACCCTCAGTCAGGTTCCACACACACGTCAGGAGAGGCCTCACACACACACACATTGGTTTCACACACACACACACACACACACACACACACACACACACACACACACACACACACACACACACACACACACACACACACACACACACACCACACACCACACACCACACACCACACACACATTTTCCAGGAAGAAGGCTGAGAAATTGAGTTGACTAATACCAGATGCTTTTTGGAAGTGATTTCTACACCTGTTTTTAATCTCTCTTCTTTTCGTATTGTTCTGACGTTCTGAACAGAAATGCATATTTTTCTCCTCTCTCCGTCTCACTCTGACGGTCTCTCAATGTATGAGCGAATCATTGAATTATGTCATGATTATAATGAAAAAAGAGGAAATAGTTTAGTCCCCTTCCAAGAACTTAATTGAATAGAAACGTTTATTATTTTTTGAAAAACCTGGTCTCTGCATGAGAACTCAAATTGAACTAACAAGGCAATGGGAGCAGCAGCTACCGTAGAAATCTCAGGAATGTAATAAGTCAGTACCAATCTGGATTCATTCTAATCAGAGCATTTGCAGGTACAGAAACTCTCAAGGCAGGTAGGCAGACAGGCTCACACACACACCTGGTTGGGGTTGTGAGGAAACTCCAGCTGCTGGGACTGGGACTTCCTGCTGCCAAAGAAACCGGCGGTTCCGTGGTTGTTGCTCCCGTAAAGCTCAGGTGTCTTCAGGATAATGGTGTCCAGGTCTCCAATCCAGTATGGATGGACACCTGAGCACAATTCAATACAATTTCATGTGATTCAATACAATGTCATGTGATTCAATACTATCCAGAGACCAAGCAAAAACTACAGACACAAACTGTGACCAACTGTATGGAACCTGGGTTATGTGCTTCCCTCAATACCACATTAGCCCATTGAGCTAAAGCCTACGACATTTTCTCTGGTAGCTAACAAGAGGCTTGGTTACTCATCACAAAAGCAGGTCAAAACAAGGAAAGGCTAGTTGCTCACACAGCAAGGAATGCAATTTGTAAAAACAAGTGTCTTACAAAACATACCCAGGTCAATTTAAAGCATCATTACATTTAGTCATTTCCAGAGTTTAGAAAACATCTGTGCAGGATGTGACAAACTCAACATCCAGTTAGTGATGATGATGTCCTCATGTCCTTGTAGGAAAGGAAGGAAATCACTTGATAGTATATTATGATGTACCACAGGAAACTCATGACAACTGCCTTACAGGCCTCATATCGGTGTGTGTGTGTGTGTGTGTGTGTGTGTGTGTGTGTGTGTGTGTGTGTGTGCGTGCGTGCGCCTGCGTGAGTGCGTGTGTGCGCGCGCGTGTGTGCGTGTGTGTTACTGGTAGAGTTGGAGCGGGTCCTCTTGCAGACCGTCTGTCCCTGAAGACCGTGTCCTCTCCTCTCTGTGTCCCAACCTCTGTCCTCATTCACCTCTGGGATTGCCAGCTACAGCACACAACACACCAGGGTCATGTTCATCAGGCACCAAACGGAGGAAAACACACTGAAACAGGGGCAGAATAGGCTGGTTGCCAGTCTGTTTCACTTACATTCCACTCCTTGTACTCCATGTCTTGTGCTACCCTGACGGAGTGGAATGTTAGGAGTAGAATGTTAGGAGTAGAATGTTAGCTTAACAGACTGGAACCCAGACTAAGGATGGACTACCTGGACTTGTTGTTTTCTGTTTCAAAACGTTTTACAATGATGTGCCCTACTGAACTCAACTCAGGTATTCATCCACTCTTGGAGGGAAATGGACATTCAAACTATGATTTTCAAAGTTAAAGCCTAAGGATAATGAAGATACACAGAACCAAACAGGCTGGGAATGTTTATCAAGAGGACTTAGAAGAGTCCTAATTGATACCTTGAGGTGGTTGTTGTTCCCAGTGTGTTCCCTCTCTGTGTAGTTGGCCACTGCCAGGGGGTCTGCCAGGCACAGGGGAGCCGAGTGCAGGGGGGGCGGGGTTACACCACCAGGGGACTGGGGCTGCTGCTCACATGTTGAGCTTTCCTACAAAAACACACAGAAAGGACTGAAAGTTGAATCGTTATGGAATTCAATGGTGTACAAGTGTCAATCTTTCTATAATTTTTGGGACTTATACTGATTGGGTAAGACACAAAATTATTCCAAATAAAATGTGTGAATATATTATTTAAACGTTTGGAAGAAATTGGTGGAATTAAACTGAACTAATAAGCTACTAAAATATCTAAAACTGCATATGGCCATTGATTGCCCTTTTAGGTAATATCTGGAATACAGTTGAAGAGGGAAGTTTACATACACTTAGGTTGGAGTCATTCAAACTAGTTTTTCAACCACTCCACAAATGTCTTGTTAACAAACTATAGTTTTGGCAAGTCGGTTAGGACATCTACTTTGTGCATGACACAAGTAATTTTTCCAACAATTGTTTACAGACAGATTATTTCACTTAGAACTCATTGTATCACAATTCCAGTGGGTCAGAAGTGTACATACACTAAGTTGACTGTGCCTTTAAACAGCTTGGAAAATTCCAGAAAATGATGTCATGGCTTTAGAAGCTTCTGATAGGCTAATTGACATCACTTGAGTCAATTGGAGGTGTACCTGTGAATGTATTTCAAGGCCTACCTTCAAACTCAGTGTCTCTTTGCTTGACATCATGGGAAAATCTAAAGAAATCAGCCAAGACCTCAGAATTATTATTTTTTGACTCCAAACGCCTGAAGGTACCACGTTCATCTGTACAAACAATAGTACGCAGGTATAAACACCATTGGACCACGCAGCCATCATACCGCTCAGGAAGGAGACGCGTTCTGTCTCCTAGAGATGAACGTACTTTGGTGCGAAAAGTGCAAATGAATCCCAAAACAACAGCAAAGGACCTTGTGAAGATGCTGTAGGAAACAGGTACAAAAGTATCTATATCCACAGTAAAACAAGTCCTATATTGACATAACCTGAAAGGCCGCTTAGCAAGGAAGAAGACACTGCTCCAAAACGCCTTAAAAAAGCCAGACTATGGTTTGCAACTGCACATGGGGATAAAGATCGTACTTTTTGGAGAAAGAAAAGTAGAACTGTTTGGCCATAATGACCATCGTTATGTTTGGAGGAAAAAGGGAGAGGCTTGCAAGCCGAAGAACACCATCCCAACCGTGAAGCACGGAGGTGGCAGCATCATGTTGTGGGGATGCTTTGCTGCAGGAGGGACTGGTGCACTTCACAAAATAGAGGGAGGAGGGAGTAAAATTGTGGCTATATTGAAGCAACATCTCAAGACTTCAGTCAGGAAGTTAAAGCTTGGTCGCAAATGGGTCTTCCAAGTGGACAATGACCCCAAGCATACTTCCAAAGTTGTGTCAAAATGGCTTAAGGACTACAAAGTCAAGGTATTGGAGTGGCCATCACAAAGCCCTGACCTCAATCCTATAGAACATTTGTGGGCAGAACTGAAATTTCGCATTCTTAAAATAAAGTGGTGATCCTAACTGACCTAAGACATGGAATTTTACTTGGATTAAATGTCAGTAATTGTGAAAAACTGAGTTTAAATGTATTTGGCTAAGGTGTATGTAAACTTCTGACTTCAACTGTATATTAGCTAATATATTTTAACACCTTCTCACTTCAGTTAGAGAAGTCTGATTTGAATTATTGAATTTCCTGTTTTCAATAATAACACATACTATTTCTCAGTGGTGTAAAGTACTTAAGTAAAAATACTTGAAAATACTACTTAAGTCGTTTTTGGGGGTATCTGTACTTTACTATTCATGTTTTTGACAACTTTTACTTCACTACATTCCTAAAGAAAATAATGTACTTTTTACTCCATACATTTTCCATGACACCAAAAAGTACTCATTACATTTTGAATGCTTAGCAGGACAGGAAAATGGTCAAATTCACACACTTATCAAGAGAACAGTGCGTGAGTTGAACATGGTCATCCCTACTGCCTCTGATCTAGCGGACTCACTGAATACACATGCTTCATTTGTAAATGATGTCTGAGTGTTGGAGTGTGTCCCTGGCTATCTGTAAAAAAAAAAAAAAGATGCTGTCTGGTTTGCTTAATATAAGGAATTTGAAACGATTTATACTTTTACTTTTACTTTTGATACTTAAGTATATTTACTAGATGACTTTCACTTTTACTTGAGTCATTTTCTATTAAGGTATCTTTACTTTTACTCAAGTATTAAAATTGGGTACTTTTTTCACCACTGCTATTTCTCTGCTAGAGGCAGGACTGAGTATTATAGGAAATATTTGAAGGAGAGACTGAAACAATGTTCAAAACACAATCAGCTGAGTTCAAAGTTGTCACATGTTTTAGACATTCTGACCTGCTGTCTGTCCCTCCCTTCACTTTTTCTCTCTCTATCTCTATCTGTATCTCTCTCTCTCTCTCTCTCTCTCTCTCTCTCTCTCTCTCTCTCTCTCTCTCTCTCTCTCTCTCTCTCTCTCTCACTTGCTCTCTCTCTCACCTTTTTCTCTCTCTATCTGTATCTCTCTCTCTCTCTCTCTCTCTCTCTCTCTCTCTCTCTCTCTCTCTCTCTCTCTCTCTCTCACTTGCTCTCTCTCTCACCTGCTCTCTCTCTTTCTCTCTTTCTCACTTGCTCTCTCTCTCTCTCTCTCTCTCTCTCTCTCTCTCTCTCTCTCTCTCTCTCTCACTTGCTCTCTCTCTCACTTGCACTCTCTCTTTCTCTCTCTCTCTCTCTCTCTCGCTATCTTTGTGGGTGCCAGTCTCTTTCTCTTTCTCTCTCTTTATTTTACTTTACTGACTTTATTGTCCCCATGGGGAAATTTTGTTGCAGTGTCATGTACACGTTTAAAGTGGCGTTTAAAAAACAAAACAAGTTGACAATACAACTTTCATAACAGTTACACACCAATAAAATAGACTAGGCTGCTGGCCTTACTGGGTTGATAGGGACATCAGCCCGAGCTATTTAGGAGGGATATCACACCTGGCACAAATTATTGTGTAGGTCTGTTTTTCTCTCTCTCTCTTTCTCTCTTTCTCTCTCTCTCTTTCTCTCTTTCTCTGTCACATCCTTTGTCTCTCTCCCTCTGTGAATGTGCATGAGCGTGTGTGTGAGAGTCTCTGCAGTATGGACTTCTGTATCATCTCAAACAGACAGGGACTTGGCTTGGTCAGATATAGTGTGACCTAGCATGAGAGAGCTTCAACATGTCCTCAGTCCAACCTCTGGAAAATGATTACACATTGGATGAGGGAGGAAGATGTGAGAGGGCCTTCCACATAGTGTGAAAGCTTCTTCAACAGCAGTTGGGGAAGTAGAATGAACTCTTAAGCCAGGACTCACACTTTCTCTCTATCTCCCTTTTCACCAAATGGCCGACTGCAAAGTAAGTAATCACTTCCTATTAAATTTCTGTTGAGACTCTTTTCTACACGGTTCAGCCAAATGAGGATGGGCCCTCATCAATTTGATTGATTGATCATTTGGAACTGTCACTGTCAATGTTACTACGCAGCTGTTTTTCCAGCACAAGTACACTGCATACTGTCAGTGCAGTGACTGTGGCTAGCAAGGCTTTACTGCACTGTTTGGTTTCATTTGAACTCATTCCATTTCTGAGGCAATGCAGATATTCTGCCCCACAGATTCCATCTGGGCCAAGTGTTGTCTGGGACCAGTGTCTGGTGGGTGTAGAATGTGAATGTGGCTACAGCATGTGAAGAAATGCCAGACCCACACAAACTTAGTGGCTAGAGGGATGACGGAGAATAAACTACTGTAACACAGGTTGTGTCAAATCTGTATTATAGTGGGGGTCCAAAATGGTACCCTATTCCCTATATTGTCAATACTTTGGTCAAAAGTATTATGGGTTGTATTCATTTAGAATGGCAAACATAGCAGTTGTCTATGGAAAAAAATGAATAATCCCCAAGTGCAAACCTCACCCACTGCATGGCACTCCAAGCAGGCTCAAAGTATTTGAAGTAAAACAAATACTATTTGAACCCAGGTCTGGTATGAAGTGCCAACATTTTATTTTTTCTTCATTTCAGCAACAGAACAAGTGGGATGTGAGTGGTGCTACCTCACTGTAGGCTGTTATGTGGCTGTTCCTGGAGGCGGCCTGCCTCCCTCCCTCCGCCTCTGTCCTTGCAGCATAGCCGTTCTTGGCCTGCCTCTCCCCCCCTGTCCTGGCATGGCTGTTCAGACACTGTCCGTTAAAAGGTGCAAGCTTGTCTGTACTCTGAAGGTAACTGCTCCAGGAGAGGCAGGAAGAAAGACACAGTTAGACAGAAGCTTCAGGGACATTTCATTGAAGCTTTCCTCTGAGAACTAAACATAGCAAAATAGCCACTGTTGTTTGGTAGTGTGGGTGCATTAGCCAGTACACTTTGGCAATCTGCTGCATGCATTCCCCAAACTGATGTGCGCAAGACTTGGTACGGCCATGTTAGAAAAACCATAAACTGACAGGTATAATTGACTATGCTAACAGCCAAGTTGAATCAGTTCAAAATGTATTACATAGAAAGTCATAACATAATAATAACAAGCCTGAAAGGGATACTTCAGGATTTTGGCAATGAGGCCCTTTATCTACCTCCCCAGAATCAGATTAACTCATGGATACCATTTGTATGTCTCTGTGTCCAGTACGAAGCATGTTAGTAGATATCCATAGACTTCCAGTAATTGCACTAATGCTAGTTAGCATTGGCTCGCAAAACTACCTCTAACTTCCTTCATGCTGGACACAGAGACATACAAATGTTATCCAGGAGTTCATCTGACTCTGGGGAAGTACATTACATGACCAAAGGTATGTGGACACCTGCTCATTGAACATCTCATTACAAATTCATGGGCATTAATATGGAGTTGGTCCCCCCCATTGCTGCTATAAAAGCCCCCACACTTCTGGGAAGGCTTTCTATTAGATGTTGGAACATTGCGTTATTGGGACTTGCTTCCATTCAGCCACAAAAGTATCAGTGAGGTCGGGCACTGATGTTGGGCGATAAGGCCTGGCTCGCAGTCGGCATTCCAATTCATCCCAAAGGTGTTCAATGGGGTTGAGGTAAGGGCTCTGTGCAGCCCAGTCATGTTCTTCCACACCGACCTCGACAAAAATGTCTGTATGGACCTCGCTTTGTGCAGGGGGGCATTGTCATGTGAAACAGGAAAGGTCCTTCCCCAAACTGTTGTCACAAACTTGGAAGCACAGAATCGTCTAGAACAGTGGTTCCCAACCAGGGGTACTAGGACCCCTGGGGGTACTTGGCCTATCCACAGGGGTTACATGAAAAGACTCATGAGACCAAAGGTCTACTGGTAAAATGAACATAAGGGAGTACTTCAGGGGGACTCTGGGCAGAGCCATTTTGTTGGTGGTACAGTAAGCAAAAATGTTTGGAACCACTGGCCTAGAATGCCATTGTATGCTGAAGCATTATGAATTCCTTTCACTGGATCTAAGGAGCCTAGTCCGAACCATGAAAAACAGCCCCAAACCATTATACCTCCTCCACTAAACTTTACAGTTGGCACTATGCATTGGGGCAGGAAGCTTTCTCTTGGCATCCGCCAAATCCAGATTAGCCCGTTGGACTACCAGATGGTGAAGCGTGATTCATCACTCCAGAGAATGTGTTTCCACTGCTCCAGAGTCAAATGTCGGCAAGCTTTACACCACTCCAGCCAACGCTTGGCATTGTGCACAGTGATCTTAGGCTTGTGTGCGGCTGCTCGGCCATGGAAACCCATTTCATGAAGCCCCTGACGAACAGTTCTTGTGCTGACGCTGCTTCCCGAGTCAGTTTGGAACCCGGTAGTGAGTGTTGCAACCGAGCACAGATGATTTTTACACGCTACGCGCTTGAGCACTCGGCGGTCCCGTTATGTGAGCTTGTGTGGCCTACCACTTCGCGGCTGAGCCGTTGTTGCTCGTAGACGTTTCCAATTCACAATAACAGCACTTACAGTTGACCGGGCAGCTCAAGCAGGGCAGAAATTTGACGAACTGAATTGTTGGAAAGATGGCATTCTATGATGTTGAAAGTCGCTGAGCTCTTCAGTAAGGCCATTCTACTGCCAATGTCTATGGAGATTGCATGTCTGTGTACTCGATTTTACTCACCTATCAGCAATGGGTGTGGCTGAAATAGCCAAATCCACTAATTTGAAGGGGTGTCCACATACTTTTGTATATACAGTATAGTGTATATAAATTGATATAATCCCGACGTATCCCTTTAAGAAGACATTATAAAGGCCCAGACATGCTTACAACAAGTAATAAAGCATTATAGCAGTCTGCTTATATCTGTATGGCTTGCTACCTGTGTCCATCCCCT
Organism: Brachymystax lenok tsinlingensis; assembly: GCA_030435695.1. NCBI lineage: Eukaryota > Metazoa > Chordata > Actinopteri > Salmoniformes > Salmonidae > Brachymystax > Brachymystax lenok. Next base: position 22,983,119 of record CM059800.1, on the reverse strand, counting down.
CCTCTCTTCCTCCCTCGCTCCACACTGGGTTCTTTGTCCTCCGTCTGGGGGCTGCTATCGCCAGTCTTCCGGCCCAGACCCTCCTCGCCCGCCCACGTCGTTACACACATCCTCCAGATACTGCTCTCCTGCACCAATAGGACAGATCGTTAGCACAAGGGGACCTCTATGCAGGGGCAGTACTCTCCTGTGCCAATAGGACAGATCAATAGCACAAGGGGGATATCTATGCAGGGGCAGTACTCTTCTGTGCCAATAGGACAGATCAATAGCACAAAGGGGACCTCTATGCAGGGGCAGTACTCTCCTGTGCCAATAGGACAGATCGATAGCACAAGGGGACCTCTTTGCAGGGGCAGTACTCTCCTGTGCCAATAGGACAGATCAATAGCACAAGGGGACCTCTATGCAGGGGCAGTACTCTCCTGTGCCAATAGGACAGATCGATAGCACAAGGGGACCTCTTTACAGGGGCAGTACTCTCCTGTGCCAATAGGACAGATCGATAGCACAAGGGGACCTCTATGCAGGGGCAGTACTCTCCTGTGCCAATAGGACAGATCAATAGCACAAAGGGGACCTCTATGCAGGGGCAGTACTCTCCTGTGCCAATTGGACAGATCGATAGCACAAGGGGGATATCTATGCAGGGGCAGTACTCTCCTGTGCCAATAGGACAGATCGATAGCACAAGGGGGATATCTATGCAGGGGCAGTACTCTCCTGTGCCAATAGGACAGATCGATAGCACAAGGGCACCTCTATGCAGTGGCAGTACTCTCCTGCTCCAATACAGTCCCAGGAGAGATGAGGTTACAACATGCTCAACTTTGTTTTCATCAAATCAAATCAAATTTGATTAGTCACATGCGTCGAATACAACAGGTGTAGACCTTACAGTGAAATGCTTACTTACGAGCCCCTAACCGACAATACAGTACAAATAGGATAAGAAAGAAAAGTAACAATTAAAGAGCAGCAGTAAAATAACAATAGCGAGACTATATACAGGGGGTACCGCTACAGAGTCAATGTGCGGGGAAACCGGTTAGTTGAGGTAATTGAGGTACATGTAGGTAGAGTTATTAAAGTGACTATGCATAGATGATAACAACAGAGAGTAGCAGGGGTGTAAAAGGGGGGGTGGGGGCAATGCAAATTGGACCAAGCTGCCTGCCATCCAGGACGTCTACACCACGCGGTGTCAGAGGAAGGCCCAAAACATTGTCAGAGACCCCAGCCACCCTAGTCATAGACTGTTCTCTCTACTACCGCATGCCAAGCGGTACCGGAGTGCCAAGTCTAGGACAAAAAGGCTTCTCAACAGTTTCTACCCCCAAGCCATAAGACTCCTGAACAGGTAATCAAGTGGCTAACTGGACTATTTGCATTGTGTGCTAATGTGAGCTAATTTGACCGTACAACTTTAGGGCCACCGTACATATACTGCATATGTATCGAGCAGGTCAGAGTAGGAGTGCTGATCTGGGATTAGGTCACCCCTGTCTGTATTATCTTATTCCTTGTGATCTAAAAGGCGAAGCTGATCCTAAATCATCTCTCCTACTCTGAGACATTAGATACATAAGGCACCCCTGGCCTTTTCTTATACCAATACAGTCCAGTCCAGCAGAGCCAACACAAGTGCACCTCTATGCAGGGTTTTAAAAGCCAGCTTTATGACCAAATCAAGACCTTGAGTTAACGGGTTGACAGCTTCAGAACAAATAGCAGAGTAGTAGAGCTTTTATAGGTCTATGAAGTGTACCACAGTGTGTGAAGTTACCTTTATGAGACAACCACTAGTGTGTTTAGGCTCCTTTTTAAAGAGAACCATATGATTAACCTAAATCTAACAGGACGTTGTCCTTATGAAATGCAGGAGCCATGTTTGGAACCGTTGTAAAGGTATTGCCCCACACCCACTACGGCTTCACATTGTTTGAGGTAAAATGCTGTAGTCTGACTGGGGTGCCTGAGTCTGGGCTAGTGGGTAAAGCTGTAACCTGCAGCACCGGGAACCCCCTCTCTATATCCCTGTCAATGTCTCCCCTTGTTCCATTATATATCTCTATCTGAATAGAAACAACAACAACCCAGAGGTATTAAACACACATTCTAATGTGGCACCGGATAGAAATACAAAACAACCTAAAAACACAGTGAATGTCTGCTCTCTGTTTGTTTCACTTGTGATCTTTTTCCATGTATCTGAATGTCTGTTATCGACTGTCCAGTGACATAGCCTTCTGTCAGCTCAGAGTAGCAGGATTGGGCTCAATTCCATTTCTCCTAGACCAATTCAGGGGTTGTGAACTTCTCAGTTAATTTGTGACCGGTTGGACACTAACAAGCTCTCTCCTCTGTCTCACCCACCAGGTGCGTCTTGTCATAATCAACGGTAGGATGTTTGTATGAGAGTTTTTATATGACAGCCTAGCGTTCATTCATTCATGAACTCTGATTTATGTTCTGCTACGGAACAGTACTTCCTGACATCAATCTGGCTGAAGGTTGGCCTGAACAGAATCAGTCCGCTATTGAACACTACTTCCTGACATCAATCTGGCTAAAGATTGGCCTGAACAGAATCAGTCTGCTACTGAACAGTACTTCCTGACATCAATCTGGCTGAAGGTTGGCCTGAACAGAATCAGTCTGCTACTGAACAGTACTTCCTGACATCAATCTGGCTGAAGGTTGGCCTGAACAGAATCAGTCTGCTACTGAACACTACTTCCTGACATCAATCTGGCTAAAGATTGACCTGAATAGAATCAGCCAGGTGAGTTCACATTTACTGACAGAGGTGAGTCTTTTATCTTATAATGCATAGCTAGGAGGAAGACTAACAGACCTCAAATAGGGGAGGGATGAAGGAACGAAGGGTGGATTTATTCATTATTTGAACATGGTCACATTGTCCCGAGACTCTATGACATCAGAACAATGTCCTCATAGCCTTGTGTTAGCTAGTTAACATGTCTCTACCTCCACTGTGGCCTAATGCCTCTCTCCCTCCCCTGGTTCCCAACAAACACTGTCTTTGTGTGTGAGTTAAACAGGCCCAACAGCAGCACTCAGCCCTCTGACACACAGGCCATGTGATTGCTGTTATGCATTTGCACAAGAAACCCAGTCCAGACAGAGATGACTAGAGGAACACATGCCAGACTATACTATGGGTAGGACCAGGAGTTCTTCATACTCTGGACTCAATCTTCAGATACAATACTGTGTTTTCTCCTAAATGCTTTTCATATTGAGACGAAACCTAACTCGACATGCATTATTAATTTCCCCCTCACAAATCTCCCATTGTCTTGAATGCATGATTTTTGAGATTGTCCATGTTTGAAGTGACCCCTTTTGAGCAACTAACACTCTCTACCCACCACACATAACAAGAAGGAAGTCATATGCTTTTGAAGGCAGGGGTGTGTAGCTTGTTTCCTCTTAGAGTAGCAGTAACAGCCTTCACACTCAACATGTACGCTACCTGAACATGGTACGCTAATCCATCTTGATGCCTAGCTGTCAACTGAGAAAGCATTTACATGTCTGACCAATACACTGCCTGAGGGACTGGACTGACATCAACACACAGATTTTTTGTTTTTCCAGATTCATTAAAACGTATTATCCTAGTTCTCCTAGTTAAGTACTACTGTGTATGATGTGCATTAACAACTATTATGTTCATAAAAAATAGTTTTCACATTATTTCTACAAATGCATTGATAAAAACAACCAATGCAAAGATAGCACTTAGAGCCTAACAGTCATAATTCAGGACCAGGAGACATACATTGTTAATGCCACTTTGCAAACAGCAGCCCTGTTGGCTTAGCGCCACATTATGATGTAATATATAATGGAAATGTCCAAACAAAACGCCAAAATGTAATAAGAAAATAACCCCTATTCAGACCTTGATACTGAAGGCCCTCCTCATATTCCTCTTGTGTTCTCCTGTAGCCCTGAGTGTGTTGGTGGCCCCTACGGGTGGCTGTGTAGATGCCTGCATAGTTCTTCCACTTTCCTGGGGTCCTTCCTGGATCTTCTTCCGGAACCTCTCCACCTCCCTGTCCCCCTCCCCATCTCTCCCCAAGCCCCCGTCTCCCTCCCAGCCCTCCCCTGGCGGTCTCTCTTCGGGGCTGGGGCAGTCATCACTGGCCCTGGAGTGACAGAGGATCAGGGACCTGGAGGAAAGAAGAAGTAAAGGGAAAAGGAAAAGGTATATCGTTGCTACTGTACCTTGTATTCCAACCAAAAAGGCATTAGGCACCCAGCGAGGCTGTCCTGTAATTCTGCTACACGTTGGCTTTGCCCAAATCAACCAGCCTGACCAGCGGTGGGCTACAAACAGATTCCGTACCTGGAGAGCATGGCGAGCTTCTTGGAGCGGTGGCTGTGGCTGTAGCTAGTGTTGGTGTTGTTGGTCTTCCCAGAGTCCCTGCCTCGCCTTTCCATCCTCCGAGCTGCTGCCGTGCTGGCTTTCCTCTTCTGGTAGGAGTATCTCTGGGGCATGGCCGTTAGAGTGTGTGTGTGTGCTGTGTGTGTGCGTGGTGCTAACACACTCTCACACACACTCCTCCCGGCCGGCACACAGGCTAATGGAGAGGGACACTCTGCAGGGAAATTCGAAAATTCAATTAGGAAGCCTGTCTGTGTGTGTGTATGTGTACGTGTATATGTGCGTGTCTGCGTGCGTCCATGTGTGTGTCCGTGCGTGCTTGCGTGTGTCATAAGTGTTCTGAGAATCTGCTGAAGCAATGGTGGAGTGAGAGATAAGAGATCTTTTCTTCCCTGAAAACAGCAGCATGTTGCTGCTCCAGCCTCCTGAATATGGCTTAACCAGACTCCTAATATTCACACTGCACACACTGCACACACACATGCACGTGCAAACACAGACACGCATTAATATACACACGTACACACATATGCACACACGTGCACACATGTGCACGGACACACACACCAAAGCTCCTTCCCACGGGATTTGAGGTCACGGATACCATGAACTTACAGTAACTACACTAACGGAGATCTGCACTGAGATTGTACTGGGCTCACAAAGTGCCTCCCAAATGGCCTAATGAGCCCTGGTGACAAGTAGAGCACTAAATAGCGAATAGGGTGCCATTTGGAATGCATCACTTAGAATGGGAAAACCCCTACATAATAAAGTAAACAAACCGATACACATTTCAACTGATGCAGCTGCTACTGTATATTATCTACCCTGTTGTCTAGTCACGTTATTCCTACACTCTTAGAAAAAAGCGTTCCAAAAGGGTTCTTTGGCTGCCCCCATAGGAGTACCCTTTTTGGTTCCAGGCATATGTAACTCTTTTTGGTTCCAGGTAGAACCCTTTTGGGTTTCATGTAGAACCCTCTGTAGAAAGGGTTCTACATGAAACCCAAAAGGGTTCTAACTGGAACCAAAAATAGTTATTCAAAGGGTTATCCTATGGGGACAGTCCAAGAACCATTTAAGGTTTTAGATAGCACCTCTTTCTGAGTGTGTAGTTATATGTACAGTACCAGTCAAAAGTTTGGACACACCCACTCATTCAAGGGTTTTTCTTAATTTGTACTGTTTTCGAATGGACCGTCGTAATGATGGACCGTCATTTCTCTTTGCTTATTTTAGCTGTTCTTGACATAATAAGGACTTGGTTGGCTCAAATGCATTAAGAAGGAAAGAAATTCCACAAATTAACTTTTGACAAGGCACACCTGTTAATTGAAATGCATTCCAGGTGACTACCTCATGAAGCTGGTTGAGAGGATGCTAAGAGAGTGCAAAGCTGTCATCAAGGCAAAGGGTGGCTACTTTGAAGAATCTAAAATATAAATTATATTTTGATTTGTTTAAAAAATTTTTGGTTACTACAGTACATGATTCCATATGTGTTATTTCATAGTTTTGATGTCTTCACTATTATTCTAAAATGTAGAAAATAGTAAATATAAAGAAAAACCCTTGAATGAGAAGGTGTGTCCAAACTTTTGACTGGTACTGTACGTCTACCTCAATGACCTCATACTCCTGCACATCAACTCAGTACTGGTACCCCTTGTATATAGACAAGTTATCATGAACTCAGTACTGGTACCCCTTGTATATAGACAGGTTATCATCAACTCAGTACTGGTACCCCTTGTATATAGACAAGTTATCATCATCTCAGTACTGGTACCCCTTGTATATAGACTAGTTATCATCAACTCAGTACTGGTACCCCTTGTATATAGACAAGTTATCATCAACTCAGTACTGGTACCCCTTGTAAATAGACAAATTATAGTTAGTTATTGTGTATCTATTATTACTTTGGTAACACTTTCCTTGACACATAGCGTAATATGTCATAGCACTGTCATTACCCATATTTTACACCTGTTGTGACATATATTGTGTTATTTTATGGCTGGTTGTGACACCTACATAAGAGTGTCAAAACCCATATTTATTCCAATGTATTTTTTACCTGCCAAGAAATGACATTTTCGTTTGTTTCTTAAATGCTTTGTTGTTGTTGTAATAAATTCTTCACAGTCGTTTGTTTTCATCGTATTTTGAATAACTTGTAGAAAATACACTTTTATGACACTGTCAAGAAGCATTATGACCATCATAAACATATAAACCAGATAGGCCTATCACGTACATGCCCTTATGTCAGTCATCAGTCAAAAAGAGGGTGTCTTGTCCTGCTCCTGAAATCTGCACCTGCACTCATCCCAGTCATCAGCAACAGAACATTGGGGTAGGTGCATGTCTGATATCAATGTGTGTTCAATTACAGTGATAATTAAATATGGTCAATTTCAGAAAATGTTATATAACATAAACATACTGTTGACAAGTAGGCTATGATGTAAAGGAATGTTTTGCCTTGTGTGGTAGGTTTTGTGGGTTTTGACAGGTATCATAACTAGCCATAATGTAGGTATCATAACTAGCCATAAAATAACACCATATATGTCACAGCAGGTGTAAAAAGATGTGTCATGACTGTGTTATGGCCATATTGTGACAGGTTTGACAAGTTATATCAGCTGTTATGACATATTATGGCATAGTTATGACCGTGTCATAAAGTGTTATAACGCTAGGTGTCAAGTAAAGTGTTCCCATTACTTTTATTATTACGTATTATTAGTATTATAAGTATAGTCCAGTAGTAGCAATAGTGGAGAGAATTATTAGTATTATAAGTATAGTCCAGTAGTATAATAGTGGAGAGAATTATTAGTATTATAAGTATAGTCCAGTAGTATAATAGTGGAGAGTATTATTAGTATTAGAAGTATAGTCCAGCAGTATAATAGTGGAGAGTATTATTAGTATTAGAAGTATAGTCCAGTAGTATAATAGTGGATAGTATTATTAGTATTAGAAGTTTAGTCCAGCAATAGTAAGAGTTGGACGTTAGTGTGTCTGTCACAGTAATAGTAGAAGTGAAGGTCTCCTGACTAACTGCTTCTCTCTCACTATCACAAACCTATATGATGACCCTGCATATGCATTATAGATGTTGCTTTAAATTGATCTTTGTTTCACTCAAGTCAGAAATACTTATCTAAGTATACAGCAGTCTACATACAGCAGGCTACATACATCAGTCTACATACAGCAGGCTACATACAGCAGGCTATATACAGCAGGCTACATACAGCAGGCTACATACAGCAGGATACATACAGCAGACTATATACAGCAGGCTATATACAGCAGGCTATATACAGCAGGCTATATACAGCAGGCTACATACAGCAGGATACATACAGCAGACTATATACAGCAGGCTACATACAGCAGGCTACATACAGTAGGCTACATACAGAAGGCTATATACAGCAGACTATATACAGCAGGCTATATACAGCAGGCTATATACAGCAGGATACATACAGCAGACTATATACAGCAGGCTACATACAGCAGGCTACATACAGTAGGCTACATACAGCAGGCTATATACAGCAGACTATATACAGCAGGCTACATACAGCAGGATACATACAGCAGGATACATACAGCAGGCTATATACAGCAGGCTACATACAGAAGGCCACATACAGCAGGATACATACAGCAGGATACATACAGCAAGCTACAGACAGCAGCCTATGTACAGAAGGCTACATACAGCAGGATACATACAGCAGGCTATATACAGAAGGCTACATACAGAAGGCTACATACAGCAGGCTAAATACAGCAGGATACATACAGAAGGCTACATACAGCAGGCTACATACAGCAGGCTATATACAGCAGGATACATACAGAAGGCTACATACAGCAGGCTACATACAGCAGCCTACATACAGCAGGATATATACAGAAGGCTACATACAGCAGTCTGCATACAGCAGGATACATACAGCAGGCTATATACAGCAGGATACAGACAGAAGGATACATACAGAAGGCTATATACAGCAGGATACATACAGAAGGATACATACAGCAGGCTATATACAGCAGGATACATACAGAAGGATACATACAGCAGGCTATATACAGCAGGATACATACAGCAGGATACATATAGCAGGCTATATACAGCAGGATACATACAGCAGGCTATATACAGCAGGATACATACAGCAGGATACATATAGCAGGCTATATACATCAGGATACATACAGCAGACTATATACAGCAGGCTACATACAGCAGGCTACATACAGCAGGCTATATACAGCAGACTATATACAGCAGGCTACATACAGCAGGATACATACAGCAGGATACATACAGCAGGCTATATACAGCAGGCTACATACAGAAGGCTACATACAGCAGGATACATACAGCAGGATACATACAGCAGGCTACATACAGCAGGCTATGTACAGAAGGCTACATACAGCAGAATACATACAGCAGGCTATATACAGAAGGCTACATACAGCAGGCTAAATACAGCAGGATACATACAGAAGGCTATATACAGCAGGCTATATACAGCAGGATACATACAGAAGGATACATACAGCAGGCTACATACAGCAGGCTACATACAGCAGGATAAATACAGAAGGCTACATACAGCAGTCTGCATACAGCAGGATACATACAGCAGGCTATACACAGCAGGATACATACAGAAGGATACATACAGCAGGCTATATACAGCAGGATGCATACAGAAGGATACATACAGCAGGCTATATACAGCAGGATACATACAGCAGGATACATATAGCAGGCTATATACAGCAGGATACATACAGCAGGATACATATAGCAGGCTACATACAGCAGGATACATACAGCAGGCTATATACAGCAGGATACATACAGCAGGCTATATACAGGATACATACAGAAGGATACATACAGCAGGCTATATACAGCAGGATACATACAGAAGGATACATACAGCAGGCTATATACAGCAGGATACATACAGCAGGATACATATAGCAGGCTATGTACAGCAGGATACATACAGAAGGCTACATACAGCAGGATACATACAGAAGACTACATACAGCAGGCTACATACATTGTGTACTGAGATATGACATTGTGTAAAACAAAGATTTGAAGATTTATTGCACAGTATGTTTATCAGCTAGCCAGTCAGTTTAAGTGGAATGATTCCAATAATTGTTCAAATTAACTGCCAATATGTCAACATTCCATACAGACAATGCTGCCAATCCTCAACCATACCCTGGCTGAAATCAGTTGATGATAGTACTGAGACAAGTTGTCAATGCAACAAGTACTGACACTGTATCATATTATAACAAAGTTTATTAGAACAGCTTTCCAAGAAAACAAACGTTAAAAGGGAAAGGGGGATACCTAGTCAGTTGTCCAACTGAATGTATTCAACTCAAATGAGTCTTCCACATTTAACCCAACCTCTCTGAGACAGTTATGGTCTGTTTTTATATATTTTAGAGGCTATTTATACAGAAATTGTCTATAAAACCTGTATCAACTGTATTTATAATCATATGAGAATATTTTGGGTTAACATGGGATATCTATGCTCCTGTCCTGCCCTATGGGCTGCTTACTTACTTACTTACTTTACAAACAGCAACCCCACTGTCATGCTTCACTCTGTATTGGTATGTTTGCTGTTGACTGCCAAGTACAGACCCTTTCTCTGCTGTTGACTGTCATGTATAGACCCTTTCTCTGTATTGGTATGTTTGCTGTTGACTGCCAAGTACAGACCCTTTCTCTGCTGTTGACTGTCATGTATAGACCCTTTCTCTGTATTGTGATGTTTGCTGTTGACTGTCACGAACAGACCCTTTCTCTGTATTGTGTTGTTTGCAGTTGACTGTCATGTACAGACCCATTCTCTGCTGTTGACTGTCATATACAGACCCTTTCTCTGCCGTTGACTGTCATTTACAGACCCTTTCTCTGCTGTTGACTGTCATATACAGACCCTTTCTCCGTACTCTTGTTTGCTGCCTTCCACAGGAGCTGCCTTCCACAGGAGCTGCCTTCCACAGGAGCTGCCTTCCACAGGAGCTGTGACTCCACATGCTGACAAATACCTCTCTGTATGGTGGTTGATACAACACTATGTTGTGATGTAACGGACAGGTCTTCCAATAACAGACGTGAGGTTAAGTGGAAACTCCATGTGCCACACAGGTTGTTATTTTTTTAAGAAAATTGGTAGCTCTGTTAATGGAAGGATGTTTGTCATTATTGTAATAATGAGGCAAGCAGCACACACACACATACACACTTGCATGCACACAGTCCCATTTGGTGTCTTTGTTGTAAATGCTTCAGGCTGGCTAATAATTCCTCAGCTCAGATACAGTAGATGGACTGGAGACACAGATCATGTTGTAGGTTTGTTGAAGGTCTCCCTCTCTATCTTTCTCTGTTTACTGTTCACTGCTGCCTGTAACCTCTCTGTCTCTCATCCCCACGTATCTGTCTCTCTCCCTTCTCTGTCTCTCCTCCCCTTCTCTATCTCTCTCTGTCTCTCTCCCTTCTCTCTCTCCTCCCCTTCTCTATCTCTCTCTGTCTCTCTCCCTCCTCTGTCTCTCCTCCCCTTCTCTATCTCTCTCTCTGTCTCTCTCCCTCCTCTGTCTCTCCTCCATCTCTCTCGCTGTCTCTCTCCCTCCTCTGTCTCTCCTCCCCTTCTCTATCTCTCTCTCTGTCTCTCTCCCTCCTCTGTCTCTCCTCCCTTTCTCTATCTCTCTCTCTGTCTCTCTCCCTCCTCTGTCTCTCCTCCCCTTCTCTATCTCTCTCTCTGTCTCTCTCTCTGTCTCTCTCCCTCCTCTGTCTCTCCTCCCCTTCTCTATCTCTCTCGCTCTCTCCCCCCTTCTCTATCTCAGTCTCTCTCTATCTCTCTCTCCCCATGTTGGTTTGCGAGCACAGTCAACCCCACACGTACGCACACATGCACACGCACGCACATGCACACACACGCACTGATGCTGACACAGCTTAAGCTCAAGGTCAACTTGCCTCTTCTAGACTGTTGACTTGACTTCTACTCAGGGTAGGGTATTAGTTAGTGCACTAGGTAGATATGAATGGCTTGTCCATTATTTGATTTCAGACAATTGGCTTTACCAAAGTGAAAGTGAAAGAATAGGTCTACAGTGTAGATAGGCTTTGTCAGCAGTGACATGCCTGGGCCTACATTGACTTTGGTCTAGGATGTCATATGTGACGCAGCATGCGAACGGGGCGGATGCCGGACGTTACTACTTTACAGGAGTGCCATTTGAAAGTGTTAAAGAAAAAGTTTTCACTAAAATGCAATTTTTTGCAGAAATTCCTTCTTGTGATCTTTCATGTGCCTTAATAACAAACTAGTATGTGAAGTGTAAACACTAAAGAAAATGTTAAATTACGAGCGTAGTTGGTAAGAATTTTATCTGAACATATACCTGCCAAACAAGAGGAGGATGGGCTCCTTCTTCAGATCCTGGTTCCTCTCAAGGTAGTTAGTCTGAGGGAGGTGGTCCATAGCAGCCCCTGTCCTGCTGCTGCTACTGCTGCCATCTCTTTAGGGGTCAGGCCCAGGTTATTGTTAAGCAAATTGCCCGAAATGCATTTAGGAAAAAGCAATATACACCTCTCATCATAATATCTAGGTACTCAGCATCTACTGCCCAGGTTTTTAGTCGGTTCTGTACTCCAGTACTTGGTGCTATTAGGCCCATAGAAATAGAATAACTAGAAGAGCCTTTCTCATTAAAGTCAATGTACCATGATGGGTGGACCGGCGGCCATATTGAGTGAACCCATGCCAGTCATTATATTTCTAGGCCCTTGCCAGGCACAGAGTTGGTGAGTGTGACTGTGTGTATATTTAGGTCTGTTTTGTATAATCCTCTGGTATAAGGTCACTTGTTTAAAGGACTTAAGGGAGGAACGTTCACTTCTTCCAGTAATGGAACAGCAGCACTACAGAGTGACTTGGAATTTCCTCTGACACAAATAAAGTCTATTGATGTAATGGGACACAGCAATAACACTGTTTTCAGAACTTTGGATGGGGAAGAGAGAGAGAGAGAAAGAGAGGGCTGTATATGAAGCTGTTTGTGTGTGTGTGTGTGTGTGTGTGTGTGTGTGTGTGTGTGTGTGTGTGTGTGTGTGTGTGTGTGTGTGTGTGTGTGTGTGTGTGTGTGTGTGTGTGTGTGTGTGTGTGTGTGTGTGTGTGTGTGCGCGCGCATGCTCACTAGTCATGCATGCGTGAATGCCAGTGCTCTCACAGAAAACACATATTCTGCCCATAAGCTGCAGCGGTGAGCTGGCATTACTGAGTGCAACAGGGCCTGATTCAGAGAGAGAAGGCTGGACCTCTGCAGACGAGGGAGGCAAACAACGTGTGTGTTGTTCCGTATTTACATGAGACTCTGAGGGAATCTTTGGTTAATTAAAGGACATAACATAACACTGTTTTCTTGTTGATAACTTTACAGCGCCTTCTGTAAAGTCACTCAATCATGGATAATGAAGGTATTGACATCCTGCTGCTGGATTTGATTGGAGAAGAATGAACTCCACACTTAAAGGGCCAATCTAGGATTGGCACATACATTTTTTGACTTTGAAATTAATGATAAATAGCCATTGATTCTTGAAGAATATAACCAATAAATGCCATGAGCTCAGATCAACTATTAAAACTGTGATGATGTAGGAATCCTAGATAGCCCCTTAATGTCATCATTTCTGGATGTTTACCTAAAGGACAATTCCCCACAAAAACTATATTTTGGTATTTGTTTCATTAGTCCATTGTTGATATACAGTGGGGCAAAAAAGTATTTAGTCAGCCACCAATTGTGCAAGTTCTCCAACTTAAAAAGATGAGAGAGGCCTGTAATTTTCATCATAGGTACACTTCAACTATGACAGACGAAATGAAAAAAAGAAATCCAAAAAATCCCATTGTAGGATTTTTAATTTATTTATTTGCAAATTATGGTGGAAAATAAGTATTTGGTCAATAACAAAAGTTTATCTCAATACTTTGTTATATACCCTTTGTTGGCAATGACAGAGGTCAAACGTTTTCTGTAAGTCTTCACAAGGTTTTCACACACTGTTGCTGGTATTTTGGCCCATTCCTCCATGCAGATCTCCTCTAGAGCAGTGATGTTTTGGGGCTGTCGCTGGGCAACACGGACTTTCAACTCCCTCCAAAGATTTTCTATGGGGTTGAGATCTGGAGACTGGCTAGGCCACTCCAGGACCTTGAAATGCTTCTTCTGAAGCCACTCCTTCGTTGCCCGGGCGGTGTGTTTGGGATCATTGTCATGCTGAAAGACCCAGCCACGTTTCATCTTCAATGCCCTTGCTGATGGAAGGAGGTTTTCACTCAAAATCTCACGATACATGGCCCCATTCATTCTTTCCTTTACACGGATCAGTCGTCCTGGTCCCTTTGCAGAAAAACAGCCCCAAAGCATGATGTTTCCACCCCATGCTTCACAGTAGGTATGGTGTTCTTTGGATGCAACTCAGCATTCTTTGTCCTCCAAACACGACGAGTTGAGTTTTTACCAAAAAGTTCTATTTTGGTTTCATCTGACATTCTCCCAATCCTCATCTGGATCATCCAAATGCTCTCTAGCAAACTTCAGACGGGCCTGAACATGTACTGGCTTAAGCAGGGGGACACGTCTGGCACTGCAGGATTTGAGTCCCTGGCAGCGTAGTGTGTTACTGATGGTAGGCTTTGTTACTTTGGTCCCAGCTCTCTGCAGGTCATTCACTAGGTCCCCCCGTGTGGTTCTGGGATTTTTGCTCACCGTTCTTGTGATCATTTTGACCCCACGGGGTGAGATCTTGCGTGGAGCCCCAGATCGAGGAAGATTATCAGTGTTCTTGTATGTCTTCCATTTCCTAATAATTGCTCCCACAGTTGATTTCTTCAAACCAAGCTGCTTACCTATTGCAGATTCAGTCTTCCCAACCTGGTGCAGGTCTACAATTTTGTTTCTGGTGTCCTTTGACAGCTTTTTGGTCTTGGCCATAGTGGAGTTTGGAGTGTGACTGTTTGAGGTTGTGGACAGGTGTATTTTATACTGATAACAAGTTCAAACAGGTGCCATTAATACAGGTAACGACAGAGGAGCCTCTTAAAGAAGAAGTTACAGGTCTGTGAGAGCCAGAAATCTTGCTTGTTTGTATGTGACCAAATACTTATTTTCCACCATAATATGCAAATAAATTCATAAAAAATCCTAGAATGTGATTTTCTGGATTTTTTTTCCTCATTTTGTCTGTCATAGTTGAAGTGTACCTATGATGAAAATTACAGGCCTCTCTCATCTTTTTAAGTGAGAGAACTTGCACAATTGGTGGCTGACTAAATACTTTTTTTCCCCACTGTAGTCCCAACGTGTTTTGCATGTCAGCAATACAGTTTTCAAGATAAGATTTGGAAAGTTATATATCTTGAAAACTGTATTGCTGACATTTTGGGACTATATCAACAATGGACTAATGAAACAAATACCAAAATATAGTTTTGGGGTGGAGTTTTCCTTTAAATTCAGTCTGGATAACAGTCAATATAAGTTGTGTTGTGTGTTTATGTGGAATGCTAAGTATGCAGTGTATAACCGGAGTGGCCAGTCTGTGGCTAGCATGGGCTAGCATTCTTTGGCCAAAAATGTGATGTGTCCCTGTGTGTTAGCCAAATAGGAAACCTTGCCCATCCACCCCTGTATTCACTTGGCTATTTGTGTTTTTAAATATGTCTTGGAGCTGTGTGTGTGCATACACACATCCATCTCTCAAGGCCAACAAGTGCACCGTTGAACTGCTCTGCAACTAATTTTGATAGTTGCAAAATATCATCCCAAAGTATTTTATGGATCCCAGGACCCCATTGAATACATTCAAAGCTCTTCCTGAGTAATAGATTCAAAGCTCTTCCTGTGTAAACTATCTTCGTTACATAGACTTAAGTCATAAGTTAAAGAATCACAAATTAGCAAATTGATATTGCTGTGTGAATTACGATATGATATGGACAGTATTCTCTGTTAATATTCTTTATAAGACAGACAACATCTGTCTTTCCACTAAGGAGTTATTCAATTGAATTTGGGTAATAGGAAAACATTTTCACCACCTTAGTATGGTAAATAACAAAGAATTTCATAGAAACTGATTCATAAAAATCATTATGGAAAAATACACATTTTGGGAACAGTATCAATATATCCCAATTAAACCCTTGTATACAATGTGAGAGGTAAAAACTCACCATGGTCAATCATCATCTCTTTCCCACAGCAGCCATGCTGTCCAGGGTTTAACACCAGCGAACCCAGGGTTAGTTCTAGTTGTCCAGGGGTTAACATCAGAAAACCCAGGGTTAGTTATAGTTGTCTAAGGGTGAACACCGGCAGACCCAGGGTTAGTTATAGTTGTCCAGTAATCCAGAGAAAGAGGCTGAGACAGATGAGATCTCAAAGTAGGAAGAAGTTGCTTCTAGACACTGATCTGAGGTCAGTTTTTGTTAGAAATCAGAGCTGATCTTGTTCTGTGCCTACAGATTTTTACCTTAAGCTGTTTACCTCTGTTTAAGACCTCTCCTCCACAGAGCAGATCTGATGTTTCTCTAAAAGCATGGTCAGAGTTTTAGTGAGTTAGATTGGGCATTTGTAACTACCGCCCTCCCTCCTAGCCTCCCTCCCTTCTCTCCCTCCTTGCCCGCCCTCCCTCCTTTTCCCAGCTGGCTAGAGGACACAAGAACTTGTCTCAGAGCTCCAGTCCTCCAAATCATTGGTCTTTTCCTGTGAGCCAAATCCAGAGAGGGAGCACTTAGCACTGTCTGACCTCACACCTACTCTGTGTCGCACAATGCTGCAGTCTTCACCGACTGTGTGTGGGTGTGTTTGGGGAGGGGATTGTGTGTGTGGTTGGATCAGCCAGTGTCTGTTTGGGTATACTTTACGTGGCTCTAAGGATGAATAGACGCTCTATAGCCAACATGTTCCTTTCAGGAACCACTTTATAAAGTATAGTTCTAGTAAGGGAAAAATATGCATAGAGTAGATCTGGTTAGAGAAACATATGCTCAGAAAAGTCTTACAGAGGGAAAGTTATAGAGTCATCCTGGTGAGGGAAAGATGTACTGTACACCGTTCTAAGAGTACTGATCAAAACCGTTAGACATGCAGTTCTAACAGACTGATCAAAACAGTTAAAGACATACAGTTCTAACAGACTGATCAAAACCGTTAAAGACATACAGTTCTAACAGTACTGATCAAAACCGTTAGAAATGCAGTTCTAACAGTACTGATCAAAACAGTTAAAGACATACAGTTCTAACAGACAGATCAAAACAGTTAAAGACATACAGTTCTAACAGACAGATCAAAACAGTTAAAGACATACAGTTCTAACAGTACTGATCAAAACCGTTAGACATGCAGTTCTAACAGTACTGATCAAAACCGTTAGACATGCAGTTCTAACAGTACTGATCAAAACCGTTAGACATGCAGTTCTAACAGTACTGATCAAAACAGTTAAAGACATGCAGTACTAACAGTACTGATCAAACCGTTAGACATGCAGTTCTAACAGTACTGATCAAAACAGTTAAAGACATGCAATTCTAACAGTACTGATCAAACCGTTAGACATGCAGTTCTAACAGTACTGATCAAAACAGTTAAAGACATGCAGTTCTAACAGTACTGATCAAAACCGTCCTATCTCCCTGCTACTGGTAGGGTCCCTAAAAGACTGTTAACCCTAACCCTAAAGGACTGTTAACCCTAACCCTAAAGGACTGTTAACCCTAACCCTAAAGGACTGTTAACCCTAACCCTAAAGGACTGTTAACCGTAATCCTAAAATACTGTTAACCCTAATCCTAAAGGACTGCTTAGCCTCCTCCCTTGGTGATGGCTAGTGGTGCCAACACCTTATATGAAATAATCACTTCATGACCAGACTGCAGAGAGAGAGAGAGAGAGAGAGAGAGAGAGAGAGAGAGAGAGAGAGAGAGAGAGAGAGAGAGAGAGAGAGAGAGAGAGAGAGAGAGAGAGATGGAGGGCATTCAGAAAAGTAGGGAGCCTGAGCCAAGGTTATTGACTGAGTTAGTTAAGGTGGTATTTCAGTTTATGTTTACAGATACACTGACCAGATGTAAAATCAACATTAATTTCAGTTGTCTCACTATTCCAACATTCACGGATGCTGTGGTCTTTACAGAAATGAAATAACATACAATAAGGAGGTAGGAATCACAAAAACAACGCACCACATTACCATTTCAGTTACTTCAATAGGAGTTATTTGGCACAACTATTTCTAGTTTCTAAACAAACATATAATTTTGTTCTTATTCTATATGTCACTGGGTTTGATATTGAGAACAAATTGCCGAATTAAAATGTAAGCTTATATTGCCCTCTAGTGTTAGAAGTGACCCCTCACTACATCCAACTTGTTATTCCACAACAAGGCCTATTTTATTTTATATTAGATTTTTTTTAACCTTTATTTAACTAGGCAAGTCAGTTAAGAACAAATTGTTATTTTACAATGATGGCCTACCCCGGCCAAACCCTCCCTTAACCTGGACGACGCTGGGCCAATTGTTAGCTGTCCTATGGGACTCCCAATCACGGTCGGGTATGAAACAGCCCGGGATCAAACCAAGGTCTCTAGTGACGCCTCTAGCACTGAGATGCAGTGCCTTAGACCGCTGCGCCACTCGGGAGAAAAAGCTACGTTTAGACAAATAAAAATCCTCTAATTGGTCTTTTGACCAATAAGATCAGCTCTGAAAAATATCTGATGTGAAAATATCTGACGTTATTGGTCAAAATACCAAATTTTCGAAAATATATTAGAATTGGGATGCCTGTATAATTGGGCAGCCCAATACAATTACAGTATAAGTCAAAAGTTTGGACACACCTACTCATTCAAGGGTTTTCCTTATTTTTACTATTTTCCCCAAAAGTCTTGAAGGAGTTCCAACATGAGCACTTGTTGGCTGCTTTTCCTTCACTCTGCGGTCAAATCAAATCAAAATCAAATCAAATCAAATTTTATTTGTCACATACACATGTTGATGCGATGTTAATGCGAGTGTAGCGAAATGCTTGTGCTTCTAGTTCCGACCATGCAGTAGTATCTAACAAGTAATCTAACAAATTCACAACAACTACCTTATACACACAAGAGTAAAGGAATGAATACGAGTATGTACATATAAATATATGGATGAGCGATGGCTGACCGGCATAGGCAAGATGCAGTAGATGGTATGGAATATAGTATATACACATATATATGAGATGAGTAATGTAGGATATGTAAACATTATATAAATGGCATTGTTTAAAGTGGCTAGTGATACATTATTTCATCCAATTATAATTATTAAAGTGGCTAGAGATTTGGGTCGATGGCCGAACGGCATAGGCAAGATACAGTAGATGGTTTAGAGTACAGTGTATACATTTGATATGAGTATGTCGGATACGTAAACATTATATACAAAATTGTTTAAAGTGGCTAGTGATACATTTGTTACATCCAATTCCTATGTTTAAAGTGGCTAACTCATCCCAAACCATCTAAATTGGGTTGAGGTCGGGTTGAGGTCGGGTGATTGTGGAGGCCAGGTCATCTGATGCAACACTTCATCACTCTCCTTCTTGGTCAAATAGCCCTTACACAGCCTGGAGGTGTATTGGGTCATTGTCCTGTTGAAAAAACAAATGAAAGCGCAAAGCAGATGGGATGGCGTATCGCTGCAGAATGCTGTGGTAGCCATGCTGGTTAAGTGTGCCTTGAATTCTAAATAAATCACTGACAGTGTCACCAGCAAAGCACTCCCACACCATCACACCTCCTCCTCCATGCTTCACGATGGGAACCACACATGCAGAGATCATCCATTCACCTACTCTGCGTCTCACAAAGACGCGACGGTTGGAACCAAAAATCTCAAATTTGGACTTTCCACCGGTCTTATGTCCATTGCTCATGTTTCTTGGCCAAAACAAGGCTCTTCTTCTTATTGGTGTCCTTTAGCAGTGGTTTCTTTGCAGCAATTCGACCATGAAGGCCTGAGTCCCGGAGTCTCCTCTGAACAGTTGATGTTGAGATGTGTCTGTTACTTGAACTCTGTGAATCATTTATTTGGGCTGCAATTGCTGAAGCTAGTAACTCTAATGAACTTGGGTAACTCTGGGTCTTCCTTTTCATGAGAGCCAGTTTCATCATACCTACTCATTCAAGGGTTCTTGAAATTTTCCGCATTGACTGACCTTCATGTCTTAAAGTAACGATGGACTGTCTATTTGAGCTGATCTTGAAATAATATGGAATTGATATTTTACCAAATATGGCTATCTTCTGTATACCACCCCTAACGTGTCACATCCCAACTGATTGGCTCAAACGCATTAAGAAGGAAAGAAATTCCACAAATTAACTTTTAACAAGGCACACGTGTTAATTGAAATGCATTCCAGGTAACTACCTCATGAAGATGGTTGAGAGAATGCCAAGTGTGTGCAAGCTGTTATCAAGGCAAAGGATGGCTACTTTGAAGAATCTCAATTATAAAATATATTTTGATTTGTTCAACACTTTTTTGGTTACTACATGATTCCATATTTGTTGTTTCATAGTTTTGATGTCTTCACTATTATTCTACAATGTAGAAAATAGTAAAAATAAAGATAACCCTTGAATGAGTAGGTGTGTCCAAACTTTTGACTGGTCCTGTAAATATGAGTCTAGTCCAAATCTAATCCCTGGCTTCCTCTCTAGGACAATTTAATTGTAAAATCAACCCCCTACTACCACTTCGTCCATGATTTATTTCTTTGTAAAGTTTATTTGACAGGGACAACATACAATTAAAACATAAATCTCATAAGAAATGTGATACATTGTACTAGAGTTATTTAAAATGTCCTCAGGTAGGTGAACAAAACAGGGGAACAAAGAATTGAATAGATGTAAGCATATGAAGGGATGTCAAATATTGACTGGAGTTGCTTGAGACAAATCTATTTCCCTTTTCTAGTTGGCCAATGCTCTCGTGTTGGCTGGTGTTCTATACCTTTTCCACTCTTTTGAGCTGAGCAGAGCCAAACCAAGCTGTACTGCACTCGCCTGGTTAAGCATCCACTATAGATGCAGGAACTGTCCTGGAAAGAACAACATGAAAAGAAAATATCAGCACAGTACGATTCTGGTCTAGTCGGTTCTTTAGTGTGAAAAGGGTACTAGAAAGGTAATCTGCCCTATGAGGAACACCTTGTCTATCCTCTCCAGCAGATGGTGCTGTTGTGTCTGTAGTACACCACCCTATAAGGGTGAGGTTGTAGTCCTATTAAAAGTACTGGAGAAAGTATTTGCAAACCAGCTTCAATCGCATCTGTCATCTAATCAGGTTTTCCAGTCTGGCTACCGGCAGTTACCATTAAAGTTACCATTGACATACTGATAGCTGCTGGTTCTGGATCTCCCTGCATCCTCCTCCTCTTAGATCTCAGTTCTGCTTTAGATTCTGTAAAAAACATCATCTCCCTGCAGCGTCTCTTGAACAGCTCTAGAACAGCTCCTACCTCTCCAATAGGAAGCAATATATCACTATTGGAGAGTCCAGATCGGAGGAGTCTGCAGTCACATGCGACGTCCCACAGGGGTCAGTGCTGGGGCCTATCCTGTTTTTAATTTACATGCTCCCTCTCGGCCAAATCCTCAGCGATTATAACATCAACTTCCACTGCTACATTGACAATACCCAAGTATTGGGTTATTTCAGTCACACCTGTTGCTGACAGGTGTATAAAATTGAGCACACCACAATGTAATCTCCGTAGACAAACATTGGCAGTAGAATGGCCCGTACTGAAGAGCTCAGTGACTTTCAACGTGGCACCATCATATGATGTCACCTTTCCAACAAGTCAGTTCGTCAAATTTCAGCCCTGCTAGAGCTGCCCCAGTCAACTGTAAGTGCTGTTATTGTGATGTGGAAACATCTAGGAGCAACAACGGCTCAGCCGCGAAGTGGTAGGCCAGACAAGCTCACAGAACGGGACTGCCGAAGTGCATAGCACGTAAAAATCGTCTGTCCTCAGTTGAAACACTCACTATCGAGTTCCAAACTGCCTCTGGAAGCAATGTCAGCACAACAACTGTTCGTCGGGAGCTTCATGAAATGGGTTTCCATGGCCGAGCAGCCGCACACAAGCCTAAGATAAACATGCGCAATGCCAAGCGTCAGCTGGAGTGGTGTAAAGCTCGCCGCCATTGGACTCTGGAGCAGTGAAATGCGTTCTCTGGAGTGATGAATCCGGCTTCACCATCTGACAGTCCAACAGACTAATCTGAGTTGTACGTATGCCATGAGAACGCTACCTGCCCCAATGCATAATGCCCTGTAAAGTTTGGTGGATCATGAATAATGGTCTGGATTTTTCATGGTTCGGGCTAGGCCCCTTAGTTCAAGTGAAGGGAAATCTTAACTCTACAGCATACAGTGACATTCTAGATGATTCTGTGCTTCCAACTTTGTGACAACAGTTTGGGGAAGGCCCTGGTATGTTTCAGCATTACAATGACCCCTTGCACAATGCAAGGTCCATACAGAAATTGGTTGTCGAGATTGGTGTGGAAGAACCTGACTGGCTTGCACAGAGCCCTGACCTCAACCCCATCGAACACTTTTGGGATGAATTGGAACGCAGACTGCGAGCCAGGCCTAATCGCCCAACATCAATGCCTGGCCTCACTAATGCTCTTGTGGTTGAATGGAAGCAAGTCCCCACAGCAATGTTCCAACATCTAGTGGACGCTGTTATAGCAGCAAAGGGGGAACCAACTCCATATTCATTCCCATTATTTTGGAATGAGATGTTCGACAAGCAGGTGTCCACTTATGTTTGGCCATATAGTGTACATTAACACAAAACCAGACAGCGGCAGGGTAGCTTAGTAGTTAGAGCGTTGGACTAGTAACCAAAAGGTTGCAAGTTTGAATCCCCGAGCTGACAAGTTACAAATCTGTCGTTCTGCCCCTGAACAGGCAGTTAACCCACTGTTCCTAGGCTGTCATTGAAAATAAGAATTTGTTCTTAACTGACTTGCCTAGTTAAATAAATTTTTTTTTTATATATATATAAAAAAATCTCTGCCCTATGATAAATCATCAGCTACCTAGAGGACATCAGGGCATGGATGAAAGAGAACTTCTTCCATTTGAACAGTAGCAAGACGGAAGCTATGCTTATTGGGACACCTAAGCAGGTCACCAGTGCTGGGAACATCTGCCCTACAATCAATGGCCAGGCCATCAACCTGTCCTCTGTCATCTCCAACCTAGGAATCAAGTTTGATCCTTCTCTGTCCTTCGATGCCCACATAAAACAACATCATTTTTCCATCTTAAAAACATTGCCCAGCCAAATCTCTACAGAGGCTCCAACTAATCCAGAACAGTGCTGCCAGAGTCCTGACCAGGACTAAGAAGTCAGACCACATCACCTCGATCCTGGCCCAACTCCACTGGCTACTGTCCAACTACAGCATCGACTTCAAAGTTCTCCTTCTTGTATTTAAAGCCTTGAAAGGATTGAGCCCCACCTACATCAGCGACCTCATTTCAATCAGCGAGCCACCTCGCACTCTCCACTCCAACCACTCCCTACTGCTTCAAGTCCCCATGACATGTCTACGAACTATGGGAGACCGAGCCTTCTGCTCCGTGGTTCTTCTCCCTGACCATCTGAGAGCCGCTCCATCCCTAAGAACTTTTAAAACAGGCCTTAAAACCCACTTCTACAGACTGTTTTTTTCATAGTCCTAGTCCTTTGCGATAACACTGTAATGAAAAACGCTACACAAAAAGTATTATTATTATTAGTATAGTCCAGTGTTTCCCAACTCTGGTCCTCGAGTTTCTACTCTAGTCAGTCCACTTTGTGAAATCTTCTGCAAATCTTCTGCAAACAGGTACAGTTGATTGTAATGTGTCATTTCTGTGACAATTCGAGAAAAGACAGTAACTTTACCGGTGGCTGAATCATTTATGTTTTATTGATCTTGAATTAGTTTTATGAATAAAAAGCTTTCAAAATCCTTCAATTGAGTTGCTGTACATTGAGTATACTAACCTTCCTGCTACCATGCAGGCTGTTTACAGAGGATGTTTTGTCTTTCTCCCTCTGAGGTGTGGCCATTTCCTACAAACAAATACACACACACACACACACACACACCAAGCCACAGTTCCTGCTGTATCCGGCCTGATCTGAGGTTGCTCCAAACCACCACTAACAGAACACACACACTATAGCAGCATTTCCCAAACTCGGCTCTCTCTCACACACACACACACATTTTTAAACAATAACAAGATTCTCTCTCTCTCTCTGTTGGCATGCTTGTTAAAGGTACAGTGTTGCCAACACAGCTAATACCACAGTCAATTAGATTACAATAATGAGATTTTCTCTCTGGTCTTTCAACTCTCAGTCACATTAGACACTGAGTATACAAAACATTAGAAATGGCTCCTTCCATGACGTAGACTGACTGGGTGAATCCAGGTGAAAGCTATAATCACTATTTATGTCACTTGATAAATCCACTTCAATCAG
The DNA here is from genome assembly GCA_030435695.1 of Brachymystax lenok tsinlingensis. Classification (NCBI taxonomy): domain Eukaryota; kingdom Metazoa; phylum Chordata; class Actinopteri; order Salmoniformes; family Salmonidae; genus Brachymystax; species Brachymystax lenok. The sequence goes on along the minus strand of CM059800.1, from coordinate 22,958,983 downwards.
TGTAGAAGGGGAGGAGACGGGTCAAAGAAGGGTTTTTAAGCCTTGAGACAATTGAGACATGGATTGTGTATATATCTAAGTGCCTTTGAACGGGGTATGGTAGTAGGTGCCAGGTGCACTGATTTGAGTGTGTCAAGAAAAGCAACACTGCTGGGTTTTTCACGCTCAACAGTTTCCCGTGTGTATCAAGAACATCCAGCCAACTTGGCACAACAATTGGAGTCAGCATTAGGGTCAACATGGGCCAGCATCCCTGTGGAATGTTTTCGGCACCTGGTAGAGTTGAGGCTGTTCTGAGAGCTAAAGGGGGTGAAGATCTTTGTCTTGGCCATGGCACACAATCCATGTCTCAATTGTCTCAAGGCTTAAAAATCCTTCTTTGACCTGTGTGAAGAGTATGGTGCAGGAAGGGGTGGCTGCCGTTTTACGGGCTCCTAACCAACTGTGCTATTTTGTTAATTTTTTTGCGTTGTTTGTAACTTATTTTTTTACTTATTTTGTACATAATATTGCTGCTACCGTCTCTTATAACCGAAAATTACTTCTGGACATCAGAACAGCAATTACTCACCTTACTCAGTTTTTCTTTAATGAGTCCGGATAATATACGACCCAGACTATTCTACCAACGGGTCATTAAAAACTGTAATATCTTATGTTTCACAGAGTTGTGGCTGAACGACGACAAGGATAATGTAGAGCTGGCAGGATTTTCCATGCATCGGCAGGACAGAGAAGCTACGTCTGGTAAGACGAGGGGCGGGGGGGTCTGTCTATTTGTCAATAACAACTGGTGCGTGATGTCTAATATTAAAGAAGTCTCGAGGTATTGCTCACCTGAGGTAGAGTACCTTGTGATAAGCTGTCGACCACATTATCTACCAAGAGAGTTCTCATCTATATTACTTGTAGCCGTCTATTTACCACCACAGACCGATGCTGACACTAAGACCGCACTCAACCAGCTGTATAAGGCCATAAGCAAACAAGAAAATGCTCATTCAGAAGTGGCGTTCCTAGTGGCCGGGGAATTTAATGCAGGCAAACTTAAATCCGTTTTACTTCATTTCTACCAGCATGTCACATGTGCAACCAGAGGGAAAAAAATCTATAGACCACCTTTGCTCCACACACAGAGATGCATACAAAGCTTTCCCTCGCCCTCCATTTGGAAAATCTGACCATAATTCTATCCTCCTGATTCCTGCTTACAAGAAAAAAAACTAAAGCAGAAAGTAGCAGTTATTCGCTCAATACGGAAGTGGTCAGATGATGCGGATGCTACGCTACAGGACTGTTTTGCTAGAACATACTGGAATATGTTCCAGGATTCATCCAATGGCATTGAGGAGTATACCACCTCAGTCATCGTCTTCATTAATAAGTGCATCGACGACGTTGTCCCCACAGCAACCGTATGTACATATCCCAACCAGAAGCCATGGATTACAGGCAACATCTGCATCGAGCTAAAGAGCTGCCGCTTTCAAGGAGCGGGACACAAATCCAGACGCTTAGAAGAAATCCCGTTATGCCCTCAGACGAACCATCAAGCATGCAAAGCGTCAATACAGGATTAAGATTGAATCCTACTACACCGGCTCTGACGCTCGTCGGATGTGGCAGGGCTTGAAAACTATTATGGACTACAAAGGGAAACACAGCCACAAGTTGCCCAGTGACGCGAGCCTACCAGACGAGCTAAATGCTTTTCATGCTCGCTTCGAGGCAAGCAACACTGAAGCATGCATGAGAGCACCAGCTGTTTCCGGACGACTGTGTGATAACAATCCCGGTAGCCGATGTGAGCAAGACCTTTAAACAGGTCAACATTCACAAAGTTGAGGGGCCAGACGGACAACCAGGACGTGTACTCAAAGCATGCGCGGAACAACTGGCAAGTGTCTTCACTGACATTTTCAACCTATCCCTGACCGAGTCTGTAATACTTACATGTTTCAAGCAGACCACCATAGTCCCTGTGCCCAAGAAAGAGAAGGTAACCTGCCTAAATGATTACCGCCCGTAGCACTCACATCGGTAACCATGAAGTTCTTTGAAAGGCTGGTCATGGCTCACATCAATAGCATCATCCCGGATACCCTAGACCCACTCCAATTTGCATACCGCCCCAACAGATCCACAGAAGATGCAATCTCAATCGCACTCCACACTGCCCTTTCCCACCTGGACAAAAGGAACACCTAAGTGAGAATGCTGTTCATTGACTACAGCTCAGCGTTCAACACCATAGTGCCCACAAATCGAATCACTAAGCTAAGGACCCTGGGACTAAACACCTCCCTCTGCAACTGGATCCTGGACTTCCTGACAGGCCGCCCCAAGGTGGTAAGGTTAGGCAACAGCACGTCTGCTATGCTGATCCTCAACACTGGGGCCCCTCAGGGGTGCGTGCTTAGTCCCCTCCTGTACTCCCTGTTCACCCACAACTGCGTGGCCAAACACGACTCCAACACCATCATTAAGTTGCTGACGACACAACGGTGGTAGGCCTGATTACCGACAACGAGACAGCCTATAGGGATGATGTCAGAGACCTGGCATCGTGGTTCCAGGACAACAACCTCTCCCTCAATGTGAGCAAGACAAAGAAGCTGATTGTGGACTACAGGAAAAGGCGGGCCGAACAGGCCCTCATTAACATTGATGGGGCTGTAGTGGAGCGGGTCGAGAGTTTCAAGTTCCTTGGTGTCCACATCACCAACGAACTATCATGGTCCAAACACACCAAGACAGACCTGAAGAGGGCACGACAAAGCCTATTCCCCCTCAAGAAACTGAAAAGATTTGGCATGGGTCCCTGATTTGGCTTCCTGCCATCCAGGACCTCTATACTAGGCAGTGTCAGAGGAAAACCCTAAAAATTGTCAAAGACTCCAGTCACCCAAGTCATAGACTGTTTTCTCTGCTACCGCACGGCAAGCGGTGCCGGAGCGCCAAGTCTAGGACCAAAAGTCTCCTTAAAAGCTTCTAACCCCAAGCCATAAGACTGCTGAACAGTTAATCAAATGGCCACCCGGACTATATACATTGATCCCCCCTATTCATTTTTACACTGCTGCTACTCACTGTTTATTATCTGTGCATAGTTACTTTACCCATGCCTACATGTACAAAATACCTCTACTATCCTGTACCCCCGTACATTGACTCGGTACCGGTACCTCTTGTATACAGCCTCGTTGTTGTTATTTTATTGTGTTGCTTCTTTTTTTAATTTTTTTTTTATTTTTTTATTGTGTAACTCTTTCTTAAACTGCATTGTTGGTTTAGGGCTTGTAAGTAAGCATTTGATGGTAAGGGTTTACACCTGTTGTATTCGACGCATGTGACAAATAAAGTTTGATTTGATTTGAACTCAATATTAGGAAGGTGATCCTAATGTTTTGTCCACTCAGTTTATGTAGCTCTGTACTTGGTGGGTGTATCACTGAAGTGATAATTGCCTGTGAAGAGATGTTTGTGGACTGTTGATTTGCTGTGAATCTGGTTGATTTTGGTTGTCTAGTATAACAACTGTAAATGTCTAATGCTGTCTACTGTATATGCAGGGTCGGGTCTCCCTCCCAAATAATTGCTGAGAATCTGTAGACATTACAGGCCTGAACTATAAACCCAATATTAGGAAGGTGATCCTAATGTTTTGTCCACTCAGTTTATGTAGCTCTGTACTTGGTGGTTGTATCACTGAAGTGATAATTGCCTGTGAAGAGATGTTTGTGGACTGTTGATTTGCTGTGAATCTGGTTGATTTTGGTTGTCTAGTATAACAACTGTAAATGTCTAATGCTGTCTACTGTATATGCAGGGGTCGGGTCTCCCTCCCAAATAATTGCTGAGAATCTGTAGACATTACAGGCCTGAACTATAAACCCAATATTAGGAAGGTGATCCTAATGTTTTGTCCACTCAGTTTATGTAGCTCTGTACTTGGTGGTTGTATCACTGAAGTGATAATTGCCTGTGAAGAGATGTTTGTGGACTGTTGATTTGCTGTGAATCTGGTTGATTTTGGTTGTCTAGTATAACAACTGTAAATGTCTAATGCTGTCTACTGTATATGCAGGGGTCGGGTCTCCCTCCCAAATAATTGCTGAGAATCTGTAGACATTACAGGCCTGAACTATAAACCCAAATACAGAAACACACATGTAATGTAATTCAGTTATGTGATTGTATAGATATCGTTAGTCCGTTCTCATATCAATGGTATGATAATGATAATAATGTTCAGTTATGTGAAAATAGGTAACCTTATTCAGATACTGTCAACATAGAGGTTATATTACTGAGTTATAGGTGACATTATTTAGTTTGTGTGTGAGACAGAGAGTAAGGTTGAGACTCGGCATGGGAAGAGATTACATCACACTCCGAGAATGTTCCCAGAGGAGAGGGTTACTGCTGGTTCACATTAGCCTCCTTCACACACACACACACACACACACACACACACACACACACACACACACACACACACACACACACACACACACACACACACACACACACACACACACACACACACACACACACACACACAAATGCACACAAACACGCACTCGCACCCACACACACACATAGCTCATATTTAGCACACTCGTCTCAATGTCATATCTTTGTGGACATTTATTACAAACTGTCATTGTAGTATTGTTTGCAAAACATGTCCACAGCCAGACAGGAATTGAATGTCTTTGACAGGGCGTTACCTGGATATGTCAAAATAATGATCTATGAATTCTCTCTGCTAAGAGGTGTGAAACTTTATGGCACAGGCAGCACTCTGCTTCACTACAAGCAAAGTCACTGGTTCAAGTGAAACTCCATTGAATAATACAGTATTCAATGGAGTATTCATGAGCTACACCCCATTCCAAATGGCTCCCTATTCCCTTCATAGTGCACTACTTAGCCCACATGGCACTGGTCAAAAGAAGTGCACTATATAGGGAATAGGGTACTATTTGGTACACAACCCATTCTGTAAGTCATGCTCTGATGACTATAACATCACCCACCAATCATGTTTCAGATAGGAACAGAATAAATAACACTACATTGTACCTCTAAGGATCCACATTTGATGTAAGAGCTTAGGTGATTATTATTCAAAACATGTCTAACTGGGATGAGTTCCCCTCGACAACCCAGCCGCACAGCTGTGAGAGGATAATGATTGCAAAATCAACATTTGAGAGTCAATCTTCTGTGTGTGAATCAATTCAATTCGTAAATTGATGCACTTTGATGCTCTACAAGCAGAGTGGGTCTGGGCAGGGGTGGATTGGGACCAGAAATCCTGTATTTTTACACACTGGCCCACTGCCACTGAGCATTTGCCGAATAAAGTAACATGTTAGCTACAAGGCTTTCTGAAAACTCACCACTGAAATGTCTTTAATATTCTGCCTTCCAGAAAAAACCTCCGGTCAACTTTCCCCTAACCGTAGTTTCTTTGAAACTGGCAACCTTACTCAACCAATGTTTTTACTGAACCTTTGATGAGCTAGCCTACACCCTGTCTAATCTCACCCTCTGATGACTGGGGATCACCCACCCTTCAGTTAGAGGACTGGTCTCTACACAAGAGGAATTTACCAGACAAACCACTGGTGGGCCCTGGCTAGAGGACTGGTCTCTAGACAAGAGGAATTTACCAGACAAACCACTGGTGAGCCTTGGCTAGAAGACTGGTCTCTGGACAAGAGGAATTTACCAGACAAACTACTGGTGAACCCTGGCTAGAGGACTGGTCTCTAGACAAGAGGAACTTACCAGACAAACTACTGGTGAACCCTGGCTAGAGGACTGGTCTCTAGACAAGAGGAATTTACCAGACAAACTACTGGTGAACCCTGGCTAGAGGACTGGACTCTAGACAAGAGGAATTTACCAGACAAACCACTGGTGAACCCTGGCTAGAGGACTGGACTCTAGACAAGAGGAAGTTACCAGACAAACCACTGGTGGGTCCTGGCTTGGTAGCAGGGGATATGACAGGTGGTAGGGGACATGATCTGTGGGAAACTCCATACAGAGAGACTCACAGGTGGCTTTTAATACATTTACTCAAAACAATGGAATCAGGGAGGTCAAGCATCAAGCTCTATCCTGCTGAGTCTGTGTGTGTGTGTGTGTGTGTGTGTGTGTGTGTGTGTGTGTGTGTGTGTGTGTGTGTGTGTGTGTGTGTGTGTGTGTGTGTCTGTCTTTGTGTGTGTGTGTCTTTGTGTGTGTCCTGTGGGTCCTCAGTCAGACAATAGTGAGCAGGGTGGGGTCGCCCTGGCTGGGGACAGGACACGGGAAGGGTGGGAAACGGCCCTGAGTGTGTCTGTCTCTGGGTCTGTGTGTGTGTGTGTGTGTGTGTGTGTGTGTGCAACCCCTCTAAGTACACTGTTGAAACATCAACCATTGTGGCTCAAACAGAGCCATCCAGTGTCTAGAGCCACACATTCAGAGCCACACAAAGACACCACTGTCCCATTTCTCAACAGAAACACAACCATACCTCGGTAGGGCCAGACCTTGTTCAGAAGAGTTCAGAGGTCAAACAGGCTCTAACTCTCCCCCTCAGAACGAGACAACGGTAGAGGAAGGGAGGGGCGGGACTGGAATTAAAAATGGACTTGAGAGACAGCCAAGTTTCCATAGAGTTTCTGTGGGTGAACTCTATTCAAGGGTGTTCTCCCTTAAAGCGCAGAGAGCAGCTTTCAGGGTCGGAGTTCAGAGAGCAACAATAGGATGGTCACTTAACATCACCTGTCATAACACCTCAAGGTCAGAGGTCAGGGCAGGACAAGGACATTAGGGGACGATTAATGTCTTCACATGAAATCTACTCAGTTCAGTTATTATCTGTGGTCCTGAATGGCTCAGCTGGTAGGGCATGGTAGAGCACTTGCATCACTAGGGTTGTGTATGTGTATCCCGAGGTGGCCACTCATACCAAACTGTATGCAAGTAGTACTGTCAGATGCTTTGGATAAAAGCCTCTGGCTGCATTGTATGTATTATTGTCTCAGTGCATTATCAAAATGGAGGCATTTGTTGTGTTATCATGCCTATCATCTCTATGTAGGGAAATCAATGTGGCCGATGTATCTTTGATCAAGTTATTTATATAGTCAGTATACAATACATGTACAGTTTACATATATGTAATATGTTAGCTTTCAAGTGAAAGTATTTAGTTCAATATAGATTCTAACCATTTGACTATGGATTGTAGTTGGTTTCTACAGGCTTGATCCTCCTGACCATAAAATGATGGTTCGCTGTATAGTGACAACCTTTAACGATGAGACAACTGTTTCACATGATCACAGTTGGCATCACTTAGACTTCTACCTTAAACACTCCCAGGCCTTTGATGTGTAACTAGCCGTGTAGGAGGATGAAGTCATCATCACAAATAAGAAGAGATGGGGGGATAGACCAGAAAGAAAGAGAAGTCAGGGAATAAGGGAGACCAGAGAGAAAGACCAAAGAGAGAGAGACACCAGAAAACAGAAAAGAGAGATAGAGAAAGAGAGACACCAGAAAAGAGAGAGAGAGAGGAGAAGAGAAATAGAGAGTAGGGGTCCACAGAACAAAAAGCATATGAATTGAAGGTTGAGTTGAGTGGGTGTGTTGGCTGAATGGAAGTATTTAGACATTTTGGGTGGGGTATCATGTGTCCCAGGGGGTAGGCTTTCACTCACCCTAGCTGTGTGTGTGTGTGTGTGTGTACCCAAGAACCAGCTGCAGCTCTGGCCCACTGATCACACCCTCTCTAGGTAATGAGCAACCACAGAGACAGAATCTACAGAGACAGGATCCCCCTCGTGTCTAAATAAGGCTTGAAGGAGATGTTTCATCATGCCAGACCATAATAATGGAATAGAGATGTGACAGGTCACCAGGGTCATGTTCAGTAGTGCACATGTTTTGCAACAGAAAACGAAGATATATGTTCTTATTGGACATGTTTTGGTAGTACCTCCTTGTTTCACTCTTTAAAAAATATTTCCTCTCTTCTGAACACCACCCATACTTCCCTCAATATAACCCCCTACATATATTTAGTCCCTGTACTGAAAGAGGTTAAAAGGTTAGCACAAGGAAATCCTCACCACTCAGCTTCATAACACATTCACCCCTCTCAGTTCTAAAACATTTCTCCATCAATGGTTAAGGCTAGGATTGGGGAAGGGGAAGCTGATCCTAGATCTGAGTCTTTGAGAACACAGAAGTAAACTGTTGGCAGTTTACATTGTATTTTTCAGCCATCTTGGATACAACATGGCTAATGCCGTAAACGAATCCGCTAGCTCTCTGTCGCCACCACATGTAATGGGATCTGTTGTAGAGGGTGAGCCAGGTGGTGTTAGCCTCGTGGTAATACTGCCACCTGATCAGGTAAATCCATCAATAATGTACATGGGATCAGCTAGCTATCTGCTAACAGTAAGGTCTGGGGTTACATGTCAGCTGTGCTGGAGCACTGGAGCAACGTTACTAAACCTTTCCAAAAATAGATTTTCAGATTGTGCTTTCAGATCTGCTTTACCCCAGGGAAGATTCAATTAATTAATCCATTCATTCATTCAGGGGGGTTTGTGGCGCTCACTGGACCATAGAAAGGGTTTTAGGGTCCAGACGCTCATGGTGCCACTTTATTCATCTTGTACCATGATGATAATAGTCAAAAGGTGACAACTCACCAAAGATTCCTCTTCAAGAGGTAAAATATGCAACATAAAGATTACCAACATAAAGGTTATCAAACTATCAACACAAATTCAATAAAGGCTTGAATCAAATCATTTCTGGGGAGGCTCAGCAGCGCAGCAATCCATCTTCTCTGCCCCCCCAGATGATTTTGCACTGGCAAACTGGCACAGACGTTTCAACAGGCTCATAGTCAATTAGCTGCAGGTGTGCCAGGCCTGATTGGCACAATGTCCTGCAGCTGTGTAGTGGGATGAAGTCTTCACAGCTCACCACAATTCATTCATTCAGTTGTTGGTTCACTCATTCATTCATTCATTCATTCATTCATCCATCTATACATTTATTAATTTGTTCATTCATTAACGTGATTGTTCATTCATTCATTAATTCATCCATCCAAGGTCAAAACCATGACATATAATACTAATAACCTTTACATCTGATTGTGTCTCTCCTAACAGTGCGTGTGAATGTCTATGTGTGAGTGAGTCTGCTCTGTGGGTGAACTCTGAACAGCCACAACACAACAGCAACAGCCTTGCCTCCTCTCAGGGAAAGCAGCGGTCTATCTCCCGGTCTGTACAGACAGACTCTGATTATGTCACCACTGGGTCAGGCAGGGATGAGAGCTGCTTGCTGTCGCCTCTTGGGGACTGGCTGGGGACTGGGATAGGCAAAGCCTACCCTCCCCAGGCAGGAAATGGGGCGAAACCCTTGCTCGAAAATTATGCCTCCGACATTTAGTGCTGTGAAGGAAAGGAAGCGTCTCCTGATAGCCGGGGCTATTGGTTTCCTGTTGTGGACTAACAGTTTTGGGGGCTTCACACACACACACAGCTATGTCTTGCTATACTTGTGAGGACCAACAATTGATTCCCATTCAAAATCCTATTTTCCCTAACCCCTGAACCTAACCCTAACCCTAACCTTAACCCCTACCCTTAACCCCTAACCTTAACCCATAACCCTAAACCTAACCATAATTTTCTGGAGACCAACAATTGATCCCAATTCAAAATCCTATTTTCCCTAACCTCTAACCCTAACCCCTTACCCTAATTTTAACCCTAGACCGGAACTGACTTTTCGTAGCAGGTTAGGAAAGCATTTTTATCGCCAGATGCTAACCCCAACCCTTTTCCTAACATAATTCTCCTAACCTGCTGCGTAAGAAGAAGAAGGCAGACGTTTTACGTGCCCCTACCTCAACTAACCGGTGCCCCCGCACATTGACTCTGTACCGGTATCCCACTGTATATAGTCTCGCTATTGTTATTTTACTGCTGCTCTTTAATTACTTGTAACTTTTATTTCTTATTCTTATCCATATATGTTTTTAACTGCATTGTTGGTTAGTGGCTCGTAATTAAGCATTTCACTGTAAGGTCTACACCTGTTGTATTCGGTGCATGTGACTAATAACATTTGATATGATTTGATTTGAAGTTCTCTTATACTGCTACGAAAAAGTCACTTCCGGTCGTAGCTGTGTTGAAGTAGTGTGTTTCTAGGGAATCTCCACATTCCCAGACACAACCACAGACACAGATACAGACGTGTGTGTGCAAGTGCGTGCATGCACACACACACACAAACACACACACTTTTCTCCCCCCTTCCTGCCATTACACAGTCAGGAAGGCTAAAGAATACTAGGTCACTTAGGAAATGAACAGTGCTCACACGGTGACAGTTGGGCTGCAGTGTTTGAAATAATTGGGCCGTAGTAGAACACTGTTGTGAATGTAGCCAGGTCACCTGTGACAAAAGTCAGTATCTGATGTCCATCCATGTCTGAGGACGTTGTGAGATGACAAGGAAATCGGCCACTAGAGGCAACAGTGAGCGCTGTTACCTTAAAGTAGATTTTGGTTTTGCTAGGGCATTATGGACAGGGATGGTGGATAGATGTAAACAACTGCCACTGATTACAAAGGTTGCAATTTAAAATCCAGCAATATAATGGTTTTTTTCAATATTTTTGTTTTAAGCCAATCCTAAACCTTATCCCCTATCTTAACCATTTGGAGTTAATGCCTAACCTTAAGAATTTGGCCTTAATGCCGAAACTTAACCTTAAACATTTAGATATTTGACGTTCGGAACTTCTTTGAAATTTGACATTTGAGAAACATGGATGATCGTCTAATTCTGATGTGAGACTGTGAGAGCTGGTAGTGTGAATGACATGTAGTCATTTCAGCCATGTACACTCCCAACTGGCAAAACTGGTTGAAATTACTTTGTTACACCCAGATTATAACCTGTTGTAAACTGGTTGAAATAACGTTGTTACACCCAGATCATAATCTGTTGTAAACTGGTCGAGATTACGTCGTTACACCCAGATTATAACCTGTTGTAAACTGGTCGAAAATACTTTGTTACACCCAGATTATAACCTGTTGTAAACTGGTCGAGATTACGTCGTTACACCCAGATTCTAACCTGTTGTAAACTGGTTGAGATTACGTCGTTACACCCAGATTATAACCTGTTGTAAACTGGTTGAGATTACGTCGTTACACCCAGATTATAACCTATTGTAAACTGGTCGAAATGACGTCGTTATACCCAGATTATAACCTGTTGTAAACTGGTTGAGATTACGTCGTTACACTCAGATTATAACCTGTTGTAAACAGGTTGAAATGACGTCGTTACACCCAGATTATAACCTGTTGTAAACTGGTCAAAAAGACTTCGTTACACCAAGATTATAACCTGTTGTAAACTGGTCGAAATGACGTTGTTACACCCAGATCATAACCTGTTGTAAACTGGTTGAGATTACATCATTACACCCAGATTATAACCTGTTGTAAACTGGTCGAAAAGAAGTCGTTCCACCCAGATTTTAAACAGAAGTCAGAAATGTACAGGAACTTGATAACGACCCTTGTGTCAACCTCAACGCAAACGTGATCTACTTCTGTTCTTTCAAAATATAGAAATCACTTCGAATCCCACCGTACCTTCTGCGCTGTGCAATCCGGTTTCCGAGCTGGTCACGGGTGCACCTCAGCCACGCTCAAGGTACTAAACGATATCATAACCGCCATCGATAAGAGACATTACTGTGCAGCCGTATTCATTGACCTGGCCAAGGCTTTCGACTCTGTCAATCACCACATCCTTATCGGCAGACTCAACAGCCTTGGTTTCTCTAATGATTGCCTCGCCTGGTTCACCAACTACTTTGCCGACAGAGTTCAGTGTGTTAAATCGAGAGGCCTGTTGTCCGGGCCTCTGGCAGTCTCTATGGGGTGCCACAGGGTTCAATTCTTGGGCCGACTCTCTTCTCTGTATACATCAATGATGTCGCTCTTGCTGCTGGTGATTCTCTGATCCACCTCTATGCAGACGACACCATTCTGTATACTTCTGGCCCTTCTTTGGACACTGTGTTAACTAACCTCCAAACGAGCTTCAATGCCATTCAGCACTCCTTCCGTGGCCTCCAACTGCTCTTAAACGCTAGTAAAACCAAATGCATGCTTTTCAACCGTTTGCTTGCCTGCATCCGCCCGCCCGACTAGCATCACTACCCTGAACGGCTCTGACCTAGAATACGTGGACAACTACAAATACCTAGGTGTCTGGCTAGACTGTAAACTCTCCTTCCAGACTCACATCAAACATCTCCAATCCAAAATTAGATCTAGAATCGGCTTTCTATTTCGGAACAAAGCCTCCTTCACTCATGCTGCAAAACTTGCACTAGTAAAACTGACTATCCTGCCAATCCTTCGACTTCGGCGATGTCATCTACAAAATAGCCTCCAACACTCTACTCGGCAAACTGGATGCAGTCTATCACAGTGCCATCCGCTTTGTCACCAAAGCCCCATATACTACCCACCACTGCGATCTGTATGCTCTAGTCGGCTGGCCCTCGCTACACACTCGTCGCCAGACCCACTGGCTCCAGGTCATCTACAAGTCCCTGCTAGGTAAAGCCCCGCCTTATCTCAGCTCGCTGGTAACCATAGCAGCACCCACCCGTAGCACTCGCTCCAGCAGGTACAGTGGGGCAAAAAAGTATTTAGTCAGCCACCAATTGTGCAAGTTCTCTCACTTAAAAAGATGAGAGAGGCCTGTAATTTTCATCATAGGTACACTTCAACTATGACAGACAAAATGAGGAAAAAAAATCCAGAAAATCACATTCTAGGATTTTTAATGAATTTATTTGCAAATGATGGTGGAAAATAAGTATTTGGTCACATACAAACAAGCAAGATTTCTGGCTCTCACAGACCTGTAACTTCTTCTTTAAGAGGCTCCTCTGTCCTCCACTCGTTACCTGTATTAATGGCACCTGTTTGAACTTGTTATCAGTATAAAGACACCTGTCCACAACCTCAAACAGTCACACTCCAAACTCCACTATGGCCAAGACCAAAGAGCTGTCAAAGGACACCAGAAACAAAATTGTAGACCTGCACCAGGTTGGGAAGACTGAATCTGCAATAGGTAAGCAGCTTGGTTTGAAGAAATCAACTGTGGGAGCAATTATTAGGAAATGGAAGACATACAAGACCTCTGATAATCTTCCTCGATCTGGGGCTCCACGCAAGATCTCACCCCGTGGGGTCAAAATGATGACAAGAACGGTGAGCAAAAATCCCAGAACCACACGGGGACCTAGTGAATGACCTGCAGAGAGCTGGGACCAAAGTAACAAAGCCTACCATCAGTAACACACTACGCCGCCAGGGACTCAAATCCTGCAGTGCCAGACGTGTCCCCCTGCTAAAGCCAGTACATGTTCAGGCCCGTCTGAAGTTTGCTAGAGAGCATTTGGATGATCCAGATGAGGATTGGGAGAATGTCATATGGTCAGATGAAACCAAAATAGAACTTTTTGGTAAAAACTCAACTAAATCGTGTTTGGAGGACAAAGAATGCTGAGTTGCATCCAAAGAACACCATACCTACTGTGAAGCATGGGGTGGAAACATCATGCTTTGGGGCTGTTTTTCTGCAAAGGGACCAGGACTGACTGATCCGTGTAAAGGAAAGAATGAATGGGGCCATGTATCGTGAGATTTTGAGTGAAAACCTCCTTCCATCAGCAAGGGCATTGAAGATGAAACGTGGCTGGGTCTTTCAGCATGACAATGATCCCAAACACACCGCCTGGGCAACGAAGGAGTGGCTTCAGAAGAAGCATTTCAAGGTCCTGGAGTGGCCTAGCCAGTCTCCAGATCTCAACCCCATAGAAAATCTTTGGAGGGAGTTGAAAGTCTGGGTTGCCCAGCGACAGCCCCAAAACATCACTGCTCTAGAGGAGATCTGCATTTAGGAATGGGCCAAAATACCAGCAACAGTGTGTGAAAACCTTGTGAAGACTTACAGAAAACGTTTGACCTCTGTCATTGCCAACAAAGGGTATATAACAAAGTATTGAGATAAACTTTTGTTATTGACCAAATACTTATTTTCCACCATAATTTGCAAATAAATTCATTAAAAATCCTACAATGTGATTTTCTGGATTTCCTTTTCTCATTTCGTCTGTCATAGTTGAAGTGTACCTATGATGAAAATTACAGGCCTCTCTCATCTTTTTAAGTTGGAGAACTTGCACAATTGGTGGCTGACTAAATACTTTTTTGCCCCACTGTATATCTCACTGGCCACCCCCAAAGCCAATTCCTATTTTGGCCGCCTTTCCTTCCAGTTCGCTGCTGCCAATGACTGGAACGAACTACAAAAATCGTTGAAACTGGAGACACTTATCTCCCTCACTAGTTTCAAGCACCAGCTGTCAGAGCAGCTCACAGATCACTGCACCTGTACATAGCCCAACCAACTACCTCATCCCCTACCATAGTCATTTATTTATCTTGCTCCTTTGCACCCCAGTATTTTTACTTTGCACATTCATCTACTGCACATTTACCATTCCAGTATTAAATTGCTATACTGTAGTTACTTTGCCACCATGGCCTATTTATTGCCTTATGTTCCTTATCCTACCTCATTTGCACACATTGTATATAGATTTGTTTTTTTCCTACTGTATTATTGACTGTATGTTTGTTTCACTCCATGTGTAACTCTGTGTTGTTGTATGTGTCGAACTGCTTTGCTTTATCTTGGCCAGGTCGCAGTTGTAAATGAGAACTTGTTCTCAACTTGCCTACCTGGTTAAATAAAGGTGAAATAAAAATAATAAAAAAATAAAAATGGGCCATATGCATCAGTGTCTCAGATTATGAGTGGTGATCTAGGATCAGGCACCTAATGTCCATGTAATCATATTCATTGTAATCTAAATGGCAAAACTGATCCGAAATCAGCAATCCTACTCTCATACGCCTGCGTGAGAAATAGTAGTCAAAACATCCCTCAGGTTAGAAACAACACAGAATACCACTGAACACTATGATCAATACCACTGGATAAAACCACTGAATGACAGATTGACATGTAACAGCCTGACCTGCAGTCAGTTGGGCTGGTGTGGGATAGGAAGGGGATTCAGTTAAGACCCATCCTCAGATGCTGAACGCTGCTCATCCCTAGATCATAACCTTTTCATTAAAGCAGGATTTGAGAGCTGAGCGTAGTTTATGGGGGCTTTGTCTCAGAGAGAGGAGTGAGTGTGGTGGGCCTGTGGATCGTGTGTGTGTGTGTGTGTGTGTGTGTGTGTGTGTGTGTGTGTGTGTGTGTGTGTGTGTGTGTGTGTGTGTGTGTGTGTGTGTGTGTGTGTGTGTGTGTGTGTGTGTGTGTGTGTGTGTGTGTGTGTGCGTGCGAGGGGACAAAGTTTGGGCTGGGTCAAAGAGGATGCTTTTTCCGTATGTGTGGTGGTGAAGGCAAGATAGGGGAACACAGACATCAAACTAGAGGGGCTAGAGGACCTAGAGGAGCTAGAGGGACTAGAGGGGCTAGAGGAGCTAGAGGGGCTAGAGGAGCTAGAGGGCTAGAGGGGCTAGAGGAGCTAGAGGGGCTAGAGGAGCTAGAGGGGCTAGAGGGGCTACAGGAGCTAGAGGGGCGAGAGGGGCGAGAGGGGCTAGAGGGGCTAGAGGAGCTAGAGGGGCGAGAGGGGCTAGAGGGGCTAGAGGACCTGGAGGGACGAGAGGAGCTAGAGGGGCTAGAGGAGCTAGAGGACCTAGAGGGGTTAGAGGAGCAAGAGGAACTAGAGGACCTAGAGGAGCTAGAGGGGCTAGAGAACCTAGAGGGGCTAGAGGAGCTAGAGGGGCTAGAGAACCTAGAGGGGCTAGAGGGGCTAGAGGAGCGAGAGGGGCTAGAGGAGCTAGAAGGGCTAGAGGAGCTAGAAGGGCTAGAGGGGCGAGAGGGGCTAGATGAGCTAGAGGGGCTAGAGGAGCGAGACGGGCGAGAGGAGCTAGAGGAGCTAGAGGGGCTAGAGGAGCGAGAGGAGCGAGAGGGGCGAGAGGGGTGGGAGGAGCTAAAAGAGCTAGAGGGGCGAGAGGGGCTAGAGGACCTAGAGGAGCTAGAGGGGCTAGAGAAGGCTAGAGGGGTGAGAGGGGCTAGAGGAGCTAGAGGGGCTAGAGGACCTAGAGGAGATAGAGGGGCAAGAGGGGCTAGAGGAGCTAGAGGAGCTAGAGGGGCTAGAGGGGCTAGATGAGCTAGAGGGGCTAAAAGAGCTATAGGAGCTAAAGGGGCTAGAGGAGCTAGAGGGGCGAGAGGAGCTAGAGGGGAGAGAGGGGCTATAGGAGCCAGAAGTGCTAGAGGGACTAGAGGAGCTAGAGGGGCTAGAGGGGCTAGAGCAGCTAGAGGAGCTAGAGGAGCTAGAGGGGCTAGAGAACCTAGAGGGGCTAGAGGACCTAGAGGGGCTAGAGGAGCTAGAGGGTCTAGAGGACTTAGAGGGGCTAGAGGAGCTAGAGGACCTAGAGGGGCGAGAGGAGCTAGATGGGCTAGATGAGCTAGAGGAGCGAGAGGGGCTAGAGGGGCTAGAGGGGCTAGAGGAGCTAGAAGGGCTAGAGGGGCAAGAGGAGCTAGAGAGGCTAGAGGGGCTAGAGGAGCGAGAGGGGCGTGAGGAGCGAGAGGGGCTAGAGGAGCTAGAAGAGCTAGAGGGGCTAGAGGAGCTAGAGGAGCTAGAGGGGCTAGAGGAGCTAGAGGACCTAGAGGAGCTAGAGGGGCTAGAGGGGCTAGAGGAGCTAGAGGGGCTAGAGAACCTAGAGGGGCTAGAAGAGCTAGAGGGTCTAGAGGACTTAGAGGGGCTAGAGGAGCTAGAGGACCTAGAGGGGCGAGAGGAGCTAGATGGGCTAGATGAGCTAGAGGAGCGAGAGGGGCTAGAGGGGCTGGAGGAGCTAGAAGGGCTAGAGGGGCTAGAGGAGCTAGAGAGGCTAGAGGGGCTATAGGAGCCAGAGGAGCTAGAGGGGCTAGAGGAGCTAGAAGAGCTAGAGGGGCGAGAGGTGCTTGAGGAGCGAGAGGGGCTAGAGGAGCTAGAGGGGCGAGAGGGGCTAGAGGAGCTAGAGGGGCGAGAGGTGCGAGAGGGGCTAGAGGGGCTAGAGGAGCTAGAGGGGCGAGAGGAGCTAGAGGGGCGAGAGGAGCTAGAGGGGCGAGAGGGGCTAGAGGAGCTAGAGGAGCTAGAGGGGTTAGAGGAGCAAGAGGAGCTAGAGGGGCAAGAGGAACTAGAGGGGCTAGAGAACCTAGAAGGGCTAGAGGAGCTAGTGGGGCTAGAGAACCTAGAGGGGCTAGAGGGGCTAGAGGACCTAGAGGGGCGAGAGGAGCTAGAGGGGCTAGAGGAGCTAGAGGGGCTAGAGGGGCTAGAGGACCTAGAGGGGCCAGAGGAGCGAGAGGGGCTAGAGGAGCTAGAAGGGCTAGAGGGGCTAGAGGAGCTAGAGGAGCTAGAGGGGCTAGAGGAGCTAGAGGAGCGAGAGGGGCGAGAGGGGTGGGAGGAGCTAAAAGAGCTAGAGGGGCGAGAGGGGCTAGAGGGGCTAGAAGGGCTAGAGGAGCTAGAGGAGCTAGAGGGGCAAGAGGGGCTAGAGGAGCTAGAGGAGCTAGAGGGGCAAGAGGACCTAGATGAGCTAGAGGGGCTAAAAGAGCTATAGGAGCTAGAGGGGCTAGAGGAGCTAGAGGGGCGAGAGGAGCTAGAGGGGAGAGAGGAACTAGAGGGGCTAGAGAACCTAGAAGGGCTAGAGGAGCTAGTGGGGCTAGAGAACCTAGAGGGGCTAGAGGGGCTAGAGGACCTAGAGGGGCGAGAGGAGCTAGAGGGGCTAGAGGAGCTAGAGGGGCTAGAGGGGCTAGAGGACCTAGAGGGGCCAGAGGAGCGAGAGGGGCTAGAGGAGCTAGAAGGGCTAGAGGGGCTAGAGGAGCTAGAGGAGCTAGAGGGGCTAGAGGAGCTAGAGGAGCGAGAGGGGCGAGAGGGGTGGGAGGAGCTAAAAGAGCTAGAGGGGCGAGAGGGGCGAGAGGGGCTAGAGGAGCTAGAGGAGCTAGAGGGGCAAGAGGGGCTAGAGGAGCTAGAGGAGCTAGAGGGGCTAGAGGACCTAGATGAGCTAGAGGGGCTAAAAGAGCTATAGGAGCTAGAGGGGCTAGAGGAGCTAGAGGGGCGAGAGGAGCTAGAGGGGAGAGAGGGGCTATAGGAGCCAGAAGTGCTAGAGGGACTAGAGGAGCTAGAGGGGAGAGAGGGGCTAGAGGAGCTAGAGGGGCTAGAGGAGCGAGAGAGGCGAGAGGAGCTAGAGGAGCTAGAGGGGCGAGAGGTCCTAGAGGAGCGAGAGGGGCGAGTGGGGCTAAAGGAGCTAGAGGGGCTAGAGGGGCTAGAGAAGCGAGAGGGCGAGAGGAGCCAGAGGGGCTAGAGTACCTAGAGGGACGAGAGGAGCTAGAGGGGCTAGAGGAGCTAGAGGAGCGAGAGGGGCTAGAGGCGCTAGAGGAGCTAGAGGAGCTAGAAGAGCTAGAGGGGCTAGAGGAGGTAGAGGGGCGAGAGGAGCTAGAGGAGCTAGAGGGGCTAGAGAACCTAGAGGGGCTAGAGGAGCTAGAGGGGCTAGAGGAGCTAGAGGGGCTAGAGGGGCTAGAGGACCTAGAGGGGCCAGAGGAGCGAGAGGGGCTAGAGGAGCTAGAAGGGCGAGAGGGGCTAGAGGAGCTAGAGAAGCTAGAGGGGCTAGAGGAGCTAGAGGAGCGAGAGGGGCGCGAGGGTTGGGAGGAGCTAAAAGAGCTAGAGGGGCGAGAGGGGCTAGAAGGGCTAGAGGAGCTAGAGGAGCTAGAGGGGCAAGAGGGGCTAGAGGAGCTAGAGGAGCTAGAGGGGCTAGAGGACCTAGATGAGCTAGAGGGGCTAAAAGAGCTATAGGAGCTAGAGGGGCTAGAGGAGCTAGAGGGGCGAGAGGAGCTAGAGGGGAGAGAGGGGCTATAGGAGCCAGAAGTGCTAGAGGGACTAGAGGAGCTAGAGGGGAGAGAGGGGCTAGAGGAGCTAGAGGGGCTAGAGGAGCGAGAGAGGCGAGAGGAGCTAGAGGAGCTAGAGGGCCTAGAGGTCCTAGAGGAGCGAGAGGGGCGAGTGGGGCTAGAGGAGCTAGAGGGGCCAGAGGAGCGAGAGGGGTGGGAGGAGCTAAAAGAGCTAGAGGGGCGAGAGGGGCTAGAGGAGCTAGAGGGGCTAGAGGAGCGAGAGGGGAGAGAGGAGCTAGAGAAGCGAGAGGGGCGAGAGGGGCTACAGGAGCTAGAGGGGCGAGAGGGGCGAGAGGGGCTAGAGGGGCTAGAGGAGCTAGAGGGGCGAGAGGGGCTAGAGGGGCTAGAGGACCTGGAGGGACGAGAGGAGCTAGAGGGGCTAGAGGAGCTAGAGGACCTAGAGGGGTTAGAGGAGCAAGAGGAACTAGAGGACCTAGAGGAGCTAGAGGGGCTAGAGAACCTAGAGGGGCTAGAGGAGCTAGAGGGGCTAGAGAACCTAGAGGGGCTAGAGGGGCTAGAGGAGCGAGAGGGGCTAGAGGAGCTAGAAGGGCTAGAGGAGCTAGAAGGGCTAGAGAGGCGAGAGGGGCTAGATGAGCTAGAGGGGCTAGAGGAGCGAGACGGGCGAGAGGAGCTAGAGGAGCTAGAGGGGCTAGAGGAGCGAGAGGAGCGAGAGGGGCGAGAGGGGCTAGAGGAGCTAGAGGAGCTAGAGGGGCAAGAGGACCTAGATGAGCTAGAGGGAGGAGCTAAAAGAGCTAGAGGGGCGAGAGGGGCTAGAGGACCTAGAGGAGCTAGAGGGGCTAGAGAAGGCTAGAGGGGTGAGAGGGGCTAGAGGAGCTAGAGGGGCTAGAGGACCTAGAGGAGATAGAGGGGCAAGAGGGGCTAGAGGAGCTAGAGGAGCTAGAGGGGCTAGAGGGGCTAGATGAGCTAGAGGGGCTAAAAGAGCTATAGGAGCTAAAGGGGCTAGAGGAGCTAGAGGGGCGAGAGGAGCTAGAGGGGAGAGAGGGGCTATAGGAGCCAGAAGTGCTAGAGGGACTAGAGGAGCTAGAGGGGCTAGAGGGGCTAGAGCAGCTAGAGGAGCTAGAGGAGCTAGAGGGGCTAGAGAACCTAGAGGGCTAGAGGGACCTAGAGGGGCTAGAGGAGCTAGAGGGTCTAGAGGGACTTAGAGGGGCTAGAGGAGCTAGAGGGACCTAGAGGGGCGAGAGGAGCTAGATGGGCTAGATGAGCTAGAGGAGCGAGAGGGGCTAGAGGGGCTAGAGGGGCTAGGAGGAGCTAGAAGGGCTAGAGGGGGCAAGAGGAGCTAGAGAGGCTAGAGGGGGCTAGAGGAGCGAGAGGGCGTGAGGAGCGAGAGGGGCTAGAGGAGCTAGAAGAGCTAGAGGGGCTAGAGGAGCTAGAGGAGCTAGAGGGGCTAGAGGAGCTAGAGGACCTAGAGGAGCTAGAGGGGCTAGAGGGGCTAGAGGAGCTAGAGGGGCTAGAGAACCTAGAGGGGCTAGAAGAGCTAGAGGGTCTAGAGGACTTAGAGGGGCTAGAGGAGCTAGAGGACCTAGAGGGGCGAGAGGAGCTAGATGGGCTAGATGAGCTAGAGGAGCGAGAGGGGCTAGAGGGGCTGGAGGAGCTAGAAGGGCTAGAGGGGCTAGAGGAGCTAGAGAGGCTAGAGGGGCTATAGGAGCCAGAGGAGCTAGAGGGGCTAGAGGAGCTAGAAGAGCTAGAGGGGCGAGAGGTGCTTGAGGAGCGAGAGGGGCTAGAGGAGCTAGAGGGGCGAGAGGGGCTAGAGGAGCTAGAGGGGCGAGAGGTGCGAGAGGGGCTAGAGGGGCTAGAGGAGCTAGAGGCGCGAGAGGAGCTAGAGGGGCGAGAGGAGCTAGAGGGGCGAGAGGGGCTAGAGGAGCTAGAGGAGCTAGAGGGGTTAGAGGAGCAAGAGGAGCTAGAGGGGCAAGAGGAACTAGAGGGGCTAGAGAACCTAGAAGGGCTAGAGGAGCTAGTGGGGCTAGAGAACCTAGAGGGGCTAGAGGGGCTAGAGGACCTAGAGGGGCGAGAGGAGCTAGAGGGGCTAGAGGAGCTAGAGGGGCTAGAGGGGCTAGAGGACCTAGAGGGGCCAGAGGAGGCGAGAGGGGCTAGAGGAGCTAGAAGGGCTAGAGGGGCTAGAGGAGCTAGAGGAGCTAGAGGGGCTAGAGGAGCTAGAGGAGCGAGAGAGGCGAGAGGGGTGGGAGGAGCTAAAGAGCTAGAGGGCGAGAGGGGCTAGAGGGGCTAGAAGGGCTAGAGGAGCTAGAGGAGCTAGAGGGGCAAGAGGGGCTAGAGGAGCTAGAGGAGCTAGAGGGGCAAGAGGACCTAGATGAGCTAGAGGGGCTAAAGAGCTATAGGAGCTAGAGGGGCTAGAGGAGCTAGAGAGGCGAGAGGAGCTAGAGGGGAGAGAGGAACTAGAGGGGCTAGAGAACCTAGAAGGGCTAGAGGAGCTAGTGGGGCTAGAGAACCTAGAGGGGCTAGAGGGGCTAGAGGACCTAGAGGGGCGAGAGGAGCTAGAGGGGCTAGAGGAGCTAGAGGGGCTAGAGGGGCTAGAGGACCTAGAGGGGCCAGAGGAGCGAGAGGGGCTAGAGGAGCTAGAAGGGCTAGAGGGGCTAGAGGAGCTAGAGGAGCTAGAGGGGCTAGAGGAGCTAGAGGAGCGAGAGAGGCGAGAGGGGTGGGAGGAGCTAAAGAGGCTAGAGGGCGAGAGGGCGAGAGGGGCTAGAGGAGCTAGAGGAGCTAGAGGGGCAAGAGGGGCTAGAGGAGCTAGAGGAGCTAGAGGGGCTAGAGGACCTAGATGAGCTAGAGGGGCTAAAAGAGCTATAGGAGCTAGAGGGGCTAGAGGAGCTAGAGGGGCGAGAGGAGCTAGAGGGGAGAGAGGGGCTATAGGAGCCAGAAGTGCTAGAGGGACTAGAGGAGCTAGAGGGGAGAGAGGGGCTAGAGGAGCTAGAGGGGCTAGAGGAGCGAGAGAGGCGAGAGGAGCTAGAGGAGCTAGAGGGGCGAGAGGTCCTAGAGGAGCGAGAGGGGCGAGTGGGGCTAAAGGAGCTAGAGGGGCTAGAGGGGCAGAGAAGCGAGAGGGCGAGAGGAGCCAGAGGGCTAGAGTACCTAGAGGGACGAGAGGAGCTAGAGGGGCTAGAGGAGCTAGAGGAGGCGAGAGGGGCTAGAGGCGCTAGAGGAGCTAGAGGAGCTAGAAGAGCTAGAGGGGCTAGAGGGAGGCAGAGGCGAGAGGAGCTAGAGGAGCTAGAGGGGCTAGAGAACCTAGAGGGGCTAGAGGAGCTAGAGGGGCTAGAGGAGCTAGAGGGGCTAGAGGGGCTAGAGGACCTAGAGGGGCCAGAGGAGCGAGAGGGGCTAGAGGAGCTAGAAGGGCGAGAGGGGCTAGAGGAGCTAGAGAAGCTAGAGGGGCTAGAGGAGCTAGAGGAGCGAGAGGGCGAGGGTTGGGAGGAGCTAAAGAGCTAGAGGGCGAGAGGGGCTAGAAGGGCTAGAGGAGCTAGAGGAGCTAGAGGGGCAAGAGGGGCTAGAGGAGCTAGAGGAGCTAGAGGGGCTAGAGGACCTAGATGAGCTAGAGGGGCTAAAAGAGCTATAGGAGCTAGAGGGGCTAGAGGAGCTAGAGGGGCGAGAGGAGCTAGAGGGGAGAGAGGGGCTATAGGAGCCAGAAGTGCTAGAGGGACTAGAGGAGCTAGAGGGGAGAGGGGCTAGAGGAGCTAGAGGGGCTAGAGGAGCGAGAGAGGCGAGAGGAGCTAGAGGAGCTAGAGGGCTAGAGGTCCTAGAGGAGCGAGAGGGGCGAGTGGGGCTAGAGGAGCTAGAGGGGCCAGAGGAGCGAGAGGGGTGGGAGGAGCTAAAAGAGCTAGAGGGGCGAGAGGGGCTAGAGGAGCTAGAGGGGCTAGAGGAGCGAGAGGGGAGAGAGGAGCTAGAGAAGCGAGAGGGGCGAGAGGGGCTAGAGGAGCTAGAGGGGCCAGAGGAGCGAGAGGGGTGGGAGGAGCTAAAAGAGCTAGAGGGGCGAGAGGGGCAAGAGGAGCTAGAGGAGCTAGAGGGCTAGAGGGCCAGAGGACCTAGAGAGGAGCTAGAGGGGCCAGAGGGGCGAGAGGGCCAGAGGAGCTAGAGGGGCCAGAGGGCCAGAGGACCTAGAGGCGAGAGAGGGCCAGAGGGGCGATAGGCGAGAGAGGGCTAGAGGAGCTAGAGGAGCGAGACGGGCGAGAGGGGCTAGAGGGGCTAGAGGAGCTAGAGGAGCTAGAAAGGCAAGAGGGGCTAGAGGAGCTAGAGGAGCTAGAGGGGCTAGAGGACCTAGATGAGCTAGAGGGGCTAGAGGGGCGAGAGGGCCGAGAGGGGCTAGAGGGGCGAGAGGGGCTAGAAGAGCTATAGCGGCGAGACGGGCTAAAGGAGCTAGAGGAGCTAGAGGGGCGAGAGGAGCTAGAGGAGCGAGAGGAGCTAGAGGGGCGAGAGGGGCTATAGGAGCCAGAAGTGCTAGAGGGACTAGAGGAGCTAGAGGAGCTAGAGGGGAGAGAGGGGCTAGAGGAGCTAGAGGGGCTAGAGGAGCGAGAGAGGTGAGAGGAGCTAGAGGGGCTAGAGGACCTAGAGGAGCTAGAGGGGCGATAGGGGCTAGAAGAGCTAGAGGGGCTAGAGGGGCTAGAGGAACTAGAGGGGCGAGAGGAGCTAGAGAGGCGAGAGGAGCTAGAGGAGCTAGAGGGGCGAGAGGGGCTAGATGAGCTAGAGGGGCTAGAGGAGCGAGAGGCGCGAGAGGAGCTAGATGGGCTAGAGGACCTAGAAGAGCGAGAGGGGCGAGAGGGGCTAGAGGAGCTAGAGGAGCTAGAGGGGCTAGAGGAGCTAGAGGGTCTAGAGGAGCTAGAGGGGCAAGAGGAGCTAGAGGTGCTAGAGGGGCGAGAGTTACTGTATGACGTACTAACACGGTGATGTGTTGTGAGCCATAAGCACGCTATAACCCCATTATGCATTGGTTTATCTCAGAACAATTCTGAGTTATCATCAGCCACTTTGATTCAGTAGACCAACTGCCACATAAAAAGTTTATTATAAATCTTTATATTATAAATGTTATCATATTATATGTTAATGCTAAAACATACTAAGAACGTAAAAGAATAAATCATATGTTATACCTGTTGTCTTTCCTCCAAGTGATACTAGCAGTTGTAATTGAGAAGTGCTGCTTTGCTTTATCTTGGCCAGATCGCAGTTGTAAGCTAGAGGGGCTAGAGGACCTAGAAGAGCGAGAGGGACGAGAGGAGCTAGAGGGGCGAGAGGGGCTAGAGGAGCTAGAGGGGCTAGAGGGGCTAGAGGAGCTAGAGGAGCTAGAGGGGCTAGAGGAGCTAGAGGGCCTAGAGGACCTAGAGGAGCTAGAGGGGCTAGAGGACCTAGAGGAGCTAGAGGGGCGAGAGTGGCGAGAGGGGCTAGAGGGGCGAGAGGGGCTAGAGGACCTAGATGAGCTAGAGGGGCTAAAAGAGCTATAGGAGCTAGAGGGGCTAGAGGAGCTAGAGGGGCGAGAGGAGCTAGAGGGGAGAGAGGGGCTATAGGAGCCAGAAGTGCTAGAGGGACTAGAGGAGCGAGAGGGGCGAGTGGGGCTAGAGGAGCTAGAGGGGCTAGAGGTCCTAGAGGAGCGAGAGGGGCGAGTGGGGCTAGAGGAGCTAGAGGGGCCAGAGGAGCGAGAGAGGCGAGAGGAGCTAGAGGAGCTAGAGGGGCTAGAGGTCCTAGAGGAGCGAGAGGGGCGAGTGGGGCTAGAGGAGCTAGAGGGGCCAGAGGAGCGAGAGGGGTGGGAGGAGCTAAAAGAGCTAGAGGGGCGAGAGGGGCTAGAGGAGCTAGAGGGGCT
The DNA here is from genome assembly GCA_030435695.1 of Brachymystax lenok tsinlingensis. Classification (NCBI taxonomy): domain Eukaryota; kingdom Metazoa; phylum Chordata; class Actinopteri; order Salmoniformes; family Salmonidae; genus Brachymystax; species Brachymystax lenok. The sequence goes on along the minus strand of CM059800.1, from coordinate 22,934,085 downwards.
AGAGGAGCGAGAGGGGAGAGAGGAGCTAGAGAAGCGAGAGGGGCGAGAGGGGCTAGAGGAGCTAGAGGGGCCAGAGGAGCGAGAGGGGTGGGAGGAGCTAAAAGAGCTAGAGGGGCGAGAGGGGCAAGAGGAGCTAGAGGAGCTAGAGGGGCTAGAGGACCTAGAGGAGCTAGAGGGGCTAGAGGGGCGAGAGGGGCTAGAGGAGCTAGAGGGGCTAGAGGACCTAGAGGCGATAGAGGGGCTAGAGGGGCGATAGGGGCGAGAGGGGCTAGAGGAGCTAGAGGAGCGAGACGGGCGAAAGGGGCTAGAGGGGCTAGAGGAGCTAGAGGAGCTAGAAAGGCAAGACGGGCTAAAGGAGCTAGAGGAGCTAGAGGGGCGAGAGGAGCTAGAGGAGCGAGAGGAGCTAGAGGGGCGAGAGGGGCTATAGGAGCCAGAAGTGCTAGAGGGACTAGAGGAGCTAGAGGAGCTAGAGGGGAGAGAGGGGCTAGAGGAGCTAGAGGGGCTAGAGGAGCGAGAGAGGTGAGAGGAGCTAGAGGGGCTAGAGGACCTAGAGGAGCTAGAGGGGCGATAGGGGCTAGAAGAGCTAGAGGGGCTAGAGGGGCTAGAGGAACTAGAGGGGCGAGAGGAGCTAGAGAGGCGAGAGGAGCTAGAGGAGCTAGAGGGGCGAGAGGGGCTAGATGAGCTAGAGGGGCTAGAGGAGCGAGAGGCGCGAGAGGAGCTAGATGGGCTAGAGGACCTAGAAGAGCGAGAGGGGCGAGAGGGGCTAGAGGAGCTAGAGGAGCGAGAGGGGCGAGAGGAGCTAGAGGAGCTAGAGGGGCTAGAGGAGCTAGAGGGTCTAGAGGAGCTAGAGGGGCAAGAGGAGCTAGAGGTGCTAGAGGGGCGAGAGTTACTGTATGACGTACTAACACGGTGATGTGTTGTGAGCCATAAGCACGCTATAACCCCATTATGCATTGGTTTATCTCAGAACAATTCTGAGTTATCATCAGTCACTTTGATTCAGTAGACCAACTGCCACATAAAAAGTTTATTATAAATCTTTATATTATAAATGTTATCATATTATATGTTAATGCTAAAACATACTAAGAACGTAAAAGAATAAATCATATGTTATACCTGTTGTCTTTCCTCCAAGTGATACTAGCAGTTGTAATTGAGAAGTGCTGCTTTGCTTTATCTTGGCCAGATCGCAGTTGTAAGCTAGAGGGGCTAGAGGACCTAGAAGAGCGAGAGGGACGAGAGGAGCTAGAGGGGCGAGAGGGGCTAGAGGAGCTAGAGGGGCTAGAGGGGCTAGAGGAGCTAGAGGAGCTAGAGGGGCTAGAGGAGCTAGAGGGCCTAGAGGACCTAGAGGAGCTAGAGGGGCTAGAGGACCTAGAGGAGCTAGAGGGGCGAGAGTGGCGAGAGGGGCTAGAGGGGCGAGAGGGGCTAGAGAGGCTAGAGGGGCGAGAAGGGCTAGAGGAGCGAGAGGAGCTAGAGGAGTGAGAGGGGCGAGAGGGGCGAGAGGAGCTAGAGGACCTAGAGGGGCGAGAGGAGCTAGAGGAGCGAGAGGGGCTAGAGGGGCTAGAGGGGCTAGAGGAGCTAGAGGAGCTAGAGGGGCTAGAGGATTGAGAGGGGCTAGAGGGGCTAGAGGAGCTAGAGGGGCTAGAGGGGCTTGTGAGGCTAGAGGGGCTAGAGGAGCAAGAGGACCTAGAGGAGCAAGAGGGGCGAGAGGGGCTAGAGGAGCGAGAGGGGCGAGAGGGGCTAGAGGGGCGAGAGGGGCTAGAGAGGCTAGAGGTGCTAGAGCAGCGAGAGGAGCGAGGGGGGCTAGAGGGCTTATGGTGAAGCGCTATGATAACAAATGGAACAGATCAGGATCTATCCTGCTCAGTGTGTATGTGTGTGTGTGTGTGTGTGTGTGTGTGTGTGTGTGTGTGTGTGTGTGTGTGTGTGTGTGTGTGTGTGTGTGTGTGTGTGTGTGTGTGTGTACGTACGTGCGTGCGTGCGTGCGTAGGAAGACTGGACTGGGACTCTGAGGCCATTTTCAAAGGAACAATGAAGCTGACACAACATGGAGTGACCTTGAGTTAGATGAAAACTAAAACACACTGAACGGTAGTTAACACTTGAAGCCAACAGTTACTGTATGACGTACTAACACGGTGATGTGTTGTGAGCCATAAGCACGCTATAACCCCATTATGCATTGGTTTATCTCAGAACAATTCTGAGTTATCATCAGCCACTTTGATTCAGTAGACCAACTGCCACATAAAAAGTTTATTATAAATCTTTATATTATAAATGTTATCATAATATATGTTAATGCTAAAACATACTAAGAACGTAAAAGAATAAATCATATGTTATACCTGTTGTTTTTCCTCCAAGTGATACTAGCAGTTGTAATTGAGAAGTGCTGCTTTGCTTTATCTTGGCCAGATCGCAGTTGTAAATGAGAACTTGTTCTAAACTGGCCTACCTGGTTAAATAATGGTGAAATTCAAAAATGTCTAAAAGGACCGTCACTCTGTCTTGCATAATTGTTCAGTCTATGACTGGTCAGTTATCATTGTTCAGTATCAGGACCAGTATTCATAAAGCAGCAGGGTAGAGTGCTTATCTAGGATCAGGTCCCCTCTTTCTGTGTAATCTTATTCATGATGATCTAAAACTGATTCTAGATCAGCACACCTACCCTTAGAGGCTTTATGAATACGGGCCCAGGCCTACACCACCTCATAGTGAATGAAACTAAACTGATTATAGATCAGCACTCCTACCCTGAGAGGCTTTATGAATACGGGCCCAGACCTACACCACCTCATAGTCAATGAAACTAAACTGATTCTAGATCAGCACTCCTACACTGAGAGGCTTTATGAATATGGGCCCGGGCCTACACCACCTCATAGTGAATGAAACTAAACTGATTCTAGATCAGCACTCCTACCCTGAGAGGCTTTATGAATACGGGCCCGGGCCTACACCACCTCATAGTGAATGAAACTAAACTGATTCTAGATCAGCACTCCTACCCTGAGAGGGTTTATGAATACGGGCCCGGGCCTGCACCACCTCATAGTGAATTAAACAAACGACAACAAACTGCTGTATTGTACTTTGAAACCGTGTGTTAAAGGCTATGTGATTTAATTACAATATCTGGCTGACATGGCAACCTGATTTAATTTACATGGCTAATTTCTGTCAGAGTAGAGCGTGTGTTTTCTTTCAGGCAATAAAGACCGTTATAAATCATCATCTGTAATAGTCCCCACTAGCACCTGTTCCTTCATGTTACTACAGACAACATATACATCATGCTAATGGATCCATGTTCTTTCATCATATCAAATTAGATTTCAGAACAAATAATGATGATCAAATCTAGCTATCAATCAATCATCACAATATTTCAAACACATGAGAGAGATCGACACAGAGAGAGAGAGAGAGTCAGTCTTCTAACTACTGTGTTTCACCTTATTAAATCATAGTAGCTACACACTGTCTTTATGGTCACGTTTTAAACAAGGTCCATCTTGTGAGGGTAAATGAAGCCTTCATAAACCATTAAGACGTCTACATGGAGAGCTCATAAATAATGTACAAGCAAATGTCAGGGTGATATAACAGGGCCCTTACATCTAGTGCTTTGCCAAATGTGGCAAACCCTTAAGCCACCCTTTATACAATATAAACATAGTTTATAAGTGATTTGTGGAGCATTTAGGGTTAAGATTTGACTGTCTACATCACATAGTGAAGTAGTGGTTGTTATAACACCGAGTCATTTATATTAACGGTATGCTGACACAAAGACTGATCTGAGAGCAGCGCTTATGAGAAACAACCTTTTTTAATAGTTGAAATAAATACTAATTTATACATGCACGATCCAAAAAAAAAAAACATGAACAATACTATGGTAAGTCTGGTAGATAGTGTAAAACCTATGGTACACACTCACAGCAGCTTTTACCCATTTTAAGAATTTCACACATTGAAAAACACAAGCGATGGAGGACACTCTTCTTCTTACTTCTTACTTCCTACTCTCACTAGAGCACATGTACTTCTACTAGAGGTCACATGGGGGTCCATAGGTCATAGGTCACACACACGGCAGGCTACATCCATCATTTCATATCTGGCGTTTTCACCATAGCTGAAAACTGAGGTAAACTTTATCAGGTTTTAAGATCATTGTATGTTTGTTTTTGGCAAAGAGAAGGCCAACAGGTGTACGTAGATTGGAGACTGAGTTTAAGTTGTCAGTTTCATACTGTGAGGTTCTGGTCACATCCAGCACAACCAAAACCTTGTTTTCCGATGTTGTTACTTTAAGCTCAGTAAAAGTCCAAACACAGCACACCTATCTCATCCGTAGAACCAGATCCAGACTCTCTCTCTGCTCTCACTCAACCTCCCGACCCTGAACGAACAGGGCCAATCCGATCGAGTCTCTTTGGTATGCCAAAACATGGAGATTTTCTCATCCACGATCACTTCTAGAATGGGTTTATTTATATTTCTTTATTAAACTAATTCACAGAATGGGAATTGACTGGTGGTAGAGTCCTGGGTGAAGACCTCTCCCTTAGCGCCTGTGAGAGCAGCGTGCAGCCGTCCGACACCGCGCAGGCCGAGTTGCGCAAGCGCTCCCTGTAGTCCGCCATCTTGGTGCTGCTCTCTGGATGCTGGGAGACGTCCCGGAGGCCCTGAGTGAGAAGGACGCACGCTGACACCACGCTCATGGCGCCGCCCAGAACTGCCGTCTGCACACCCTTCCCCTCGGACGACACGCTCGCCGCCCGGCCTAGAAACTGCGGTTCCGTGGCAAACCCGACCAATGCGTTTACCGCTTGGACCAGCGCCGCACTGAACAGGACGCAGCGGTTGCGCGTCAGCTCGCTGGGCTGTGTCTTGACTTCCCGGACGCAGGCCAAGAGGGCCGTGCCGCTCGTGCTAATGCTCTTGACGCTGAGCTTGAACTGTTCCTTGGCGAAGCGGTCCTTGGACCTCTCGCTGGCCAGGCCCGAGGCATCTGTCAGGGTCTTGAGGTTGCAGGAGATGTTCTGAGATAGCTCCAGTAGAAGCTGGGGCGTGAGGTCCTGCAGTGGCGTGACCCGGAGGATGCCGCAGCTCTGCTCCACCTCATGGCGGCACCGTGTCACTTTGTAGCGGTCCACCAGCCCTGGCAGACATGGCTGAGAACCCGAGGTCTCCACCGCCGCTAGGTATGCGGCGTGCGCCGAACACTCGGTCAACGACACCACCAGGTCCCCCATCTCTAGTAAGCGGTCTCCCACCTCGACGAAGCGGCCCATGTTGAGTTGTGACTGGATGTCGTGGGTGAGGATGGAGAGTTCCTTGGTGCGGGCGATGACCGTGTCGCGGCACTGCTCGAAGGTCTCGGCCACCGCCACGCCATCCGCGGTGACCACGGGCCGTGTCTCGCTGCAGAGCAGGAGGAGGTCGGCAACCAGCTGCATCTTGCCCTTACACGTGTCACAGATGGACGAGAGCTTTTTCCTCTGCTGCAAGCTGCTGCTCTGTGTGCTGCTGGAACCCTCGCTAGCTGACCTCCCTGAGCCACTACTAGCCATAGTCGGGGGGTCAAGCTGCTCGATTTGTGGGGGGGTTTCAATGAGAAACGTGTTTTACGTCGTCACACACTCCATGGTCAGAAAGCGTAGTTTAAGACATTGTTATTAACGAATACCCACACCCCTATAAGTGTAAAACTGTGAGTTTGAACTGGCCAGAGAATATTCCTTATAGTCCTTCAGAGTACATGTAGTCCACTGTATGTGTCAATGTGAGATTGTGAAAAAGCACAGGGCATTGTATTCTCAAAGTAAACACTTGCTGAGTTCAAAATATGTCATGTCTATGTCATGGTACTCCAGCTCATTATTCTCATACAAAGTATGGATAGGAATTCTGTTGGGGCTAAATTAGTAACTTGGTTTTGAGCTATGATCTATAAAATTAACTGTTCTAAACACTTACTCTTCAATGAGAGTTCCTTCCTTTTCATTTTTTTGGGACGAGAATCCCTTAAAATGATAACTTTTCATTTACTCAGTGTTTATAACTTATTTGTTGTCATGTTTACATATTAAATAAAATGCCCTGGAAAAAAACTTCAACCACCTGCTAATATCTATTGTAGTCCCAGGTTTTCGCAAAACAGAAAAATTCACAGGTTATTGTAACAAAATCACACACAAAACTGCAGTGCCACCAAGGTGCCTATACTTCAGGCTAAGTGCAGACTGTACAAAGATAATATTAAAAGTTCGATCTGATCTGATAATATTTGAACTGATAAACTACAATTTTAAGACGTGTCCTTTTTTCTGATAAAATTTACTCGAGAACACGATAGGATTTTAAAATACCTGCTTGCTTGAAGGCAGGGTGTATGTGAACCGCATTGTCCGTTGAAGTGTTCCCACTAAATTTGACCACCCTAGTTTGACCAGGAGGCTGGCTCATTCCAGTTACAAGGAGAGCAGCACCCAGACAGTTCCGTTCGACCACTCCTCGCTCCCTCTGCCTTTCCTGCATCATCATTACATGAGTCTTTCAAAACAGAAGGCTCCAAAAACGAAACAGTCCAATTGCACTGGCGCTCCCGCGACTTTCAACCTCTTCTTTTTCATACACAGTCCGGTGATAGACACTTGTTCGTCCGGCAGGTTCGATTCCATATGCATATCTATTGTCCATAAGCACTTCTTAGCAAAACGCAGGGCGTGAATGTCTTGTCCGGCATATCCTGTGTCGGGTTTCGGTTTTGATAACCATACCAGTCGTGTCCCTGTTGAAATTATGGCCTAAACTCCTGAACAAGTCTGAAACATAATTTCACAACTAACATTTCGGTCGACCACAAGACATCACTGAAAAATGAGTGGTGGGGATTCCAAAGTGAAAGTCAGTTGTGCTCTCTCCCGCTACATATTCTGTATTGCCTAGTATCAGGAAGCAGGGAGGGTGTGGTCGCACTAAAACGGCTTGATTGTAGCGAAGTAGCAACGCAGGCAGCGAGGCAATAATGATAGCCTTCCGCTGAAATAATATGTAACTTTAAAACTGTGTTTAAGGTCAATCTGGCGCGTCAATATAGAACCAAAACGACCGGCGCGCGTTTATCAAATTGTCCAATACGATTCCACAGTTGTCCCGGATAGTTGTTGGCTTTCCTGGTGAGTTTTATGGTCCGGATTTTAGGGCAGACTGCTCCCTCTACCATGAGCCAGCCCTTCCCGAGGCCCCGACGTGGGTGCATTCGACTACCGGTATAAGGGCAAAGTTACACCCAAAACGCAGTTCTCCAAAATGACCGACAGTCAGTCCTGTATTTCATTTATTTAGTTTCCTTAATTTCCCTTCTCAAAATCAATCAAAACGTGTGATACTCCGAGACCGCGCCGTTCTTACTCATACAAATCCAAACTTATTTTACACTGCTCATATTTACTGCTATAACACAGCTGTTGGATTCTACTAGAATGAATAGCGTCTTTGCTGTGCGCTCATTTGGACTTTAATTATGTGTTTCGTGTTTCCGCGCAACACGAAGCATAGGCTACGTTTCAACTTGGTGAGATTGAGCTATTTATAATAACCAATGATGTATATAAACCCTGGACTGCTGCACTGGCGGTTCTGGGGGCAGGGGGCCAGTGCCCCTGTGACAACAATTTTGGACCCCTTGTGGCCCCCTAAATGTGGAGTATGAAATAATTTTTGCATAACACATTTTTTGCTATCGTTCTATTTTACATCCGTTATTAGACAGTGGCAACGTGGAACACTAATTAAACCCACACATTTACTAGAGGGACATGGTCTTTTGCCTACTAATGCCTGCAATGAAGTGAAGAAAACAATATGACAACAATAACGTCTAATGTAACTGGCCCCTCTAACAGTACAACTGGCCCCAGCTTGGCCCCCCCAGTTGAAAGGGTCTAGAACCTCCACTGGACTGCTGATGCTATGTATTGGCTATTGAGAGGCTTTGAAGGCTCTTTTCGGCCATATTGGCACTCCCCAGTACGGTCCTCCATAGGAATGAATGGAATTCTACAGTATTTCAAGTAAATGTTTTAAGTAGAAATTACATGTATTTAAGTATTTTTGTTGTTGTGGTGGGGACAGTAAAATTAGCAATCTCAAAAAATTATACTTTAAGGATTTAAAAAAATATATATATATATTTTATTTGTATGTTTAGCTCACATAATATAATTTAAACGTGTGCATTAAGGTGTCTGTAATATAATTAATGTGGCAAAAACGAATGCAGACATTAATAAATGCATTTCTTTAGCTTTCTAAGTATTTTTTACAATGGTGGGGGAGTGCCAAGATGGAGGCATGGTGGCTTCAACACAGCACATGTAGTGTATCTATAAACAATTGGCAATAACTAATCTATTACACAGAATCAGCCAGTCTGATTTAACTCACAACGAATGACTTTAGGCTAAGGGCAACAATGTATCAAATCAAATCAAATGTTATTTGTCACATGCGCTGAATACAACAGGTATAGACCTTAGAGGGAAATGCTTACTTACAAGCCCTTAACCAACAATGCTTTAAGAAGTTAAGAAAACAAATTAAAATAAGTTTTATGTAAAAAATAGAAAATAAAAGTAACAAATAATTAAACAGCAGCAGTAAAATAACAACCAAGGCTATATACAGGGGGTACCGGTACAGAGTCAATGTGCATGGGCACCGGTTAGTTGAGGTAATTGAGGTTATATACAGGCTATATACAGGGGGTACCGGTACAGAGTCAATGTGCGTGGGCACCGGTTAGTTGAGGTAATTGAGGTTATATACAGGCTATATACAGTGGGTACCGGTACAGAGTCAATGTGCGTGTGCACCGGTTAGTTGAGGTAATTGAGGTTATATACAGGCTATATACAGGGGGTACCGGTACAGAGTCAATGTGCGTGGGCACCGGTTAGTTGAGGTAATTGAGGTAATACGTACATGTAGGTAGAGTTAAAGTGACTATGCATAGATTATAAACAGAGAGTAGCAGCAGCATAAAAGAGGGGTCTGGGTAGCCCTTTGAATAGCTCTTCAAGAGTCTTACTATAATTTTATTTTTTGATTTAACCTTTATTTAACTAGGCAAGTCAGTTAAGAACAAATTCTTTTTTACAATGACGGATTAAGAACAGTGGGTTAACTGCCTTGTTCAGGGGAAGAACGACAGATTTTTACCTTGTCAGCTCAGGGATTCAATCTAGCAACCTTTCGGTTACTGGCCCAATGCTCTAACCACTAGGCTACCTGCTGCCCCTTATGGCTTGGGGGTAGAAGCTGTTAAGAAGCCTTTTGGACCTCGACATGGCGCTCCGGTACCGCTTGCCGTGCGGTAGTAGGGAGAACAGTCTATGACTAGGGTGGCTGGAGTCTTTGACAATTCTGAGAGAATTCTGTACTATAAAAATGTATTAAATTGTATTGAGACTATCTCGAAATAAGAGGAACAGAATACAGAACGCATGTTCTGTACCATAACAGAAGCATATCATAGCCATGGATTCTTGCACTTTGTAAAGAGTGTGTTGGCCTATTTAATTTGAGTTAAAAAAGTTGTTTTACTGACCACCTTTCTTAGGCCCAAATGGCCCAAGTGTCCCAAATGGCACGCTATTCCCTACATAGTGCACTACTTTTGACCAGGGCTTATAGGGCACTATATCCAGAAGCAAGTACCATTTGGGATGCAACCCAAATGGCACCACTATTACATATATCCAGAACATTTTGGGCCTTTGAATACTTGACAAAGTTCTTTATTCCTTAAGAACTATCAAATACTATACAGTACAGTTTGAGCAGGGTTGGTATCTCAGCATTTCTTGATAAATATATTTCTATATACTTCAATGAGACAATTAACTGAAATGAACTGAAAGAAAGTTATATATTTTTGTTACGTCAATCTTATTATTTACAGACCTACATTTGGGAATTAATATAATAATATAGATATAATAATATAGATATGATAATATAGATAGATATGTTTATCACGCTGAAGGCTATGACTATTTTAGATTTTTTTAATGTAAAAACAATATGAATTTAATGTTTTCTTGTTGTGTCATTCTTGATATAGCCGATATCTCATCATGCTGGTTCTGTGCATCGTACAAATACACGATAGTACATATATAGGTTTAATGTTATTTACTATGCAGATGGACAACGTCAACGCTAATGGATTAGCTAATGGATTTCAAAATATATAAACCCTACTGCCTTATGTTGTGCTCTGAATAGTCCAAGAGCCACAGTATTTACAATGGACGGCGAAATCTGACTCTTCTCTCTGTTAATGGTAGTGACATCACTGACGTTGTCCACTCACAGAAGACAGAGAGGGGAAAGCTGGGATGTGAGGGAACCAATAGGAGAATGGAGAGAGAGGGACTAATACCTAACGCATTCTAACCCGTAGGCTTGAATGGTTGTGTACTGTCTGTTCACTGCAGTTACAAGAGCTGGGAAGTAGAATACCTGTACTATATGTAAACATAGTGTTGGATATATTAGCTCTTGTATGATTGTGAATGATTCAAAAGAACCAAAACCAAAGAGTACGGTATGACTCAACAAGTCATATTCTATTCTATTCACAGCATACTTTCCAGAAAGTGTGTGTGTGTGTGTGTGTGTGTGTGTGTGTGTGTGTGTGTGTGTGTGTGTGTGTGTGTGTGTGTGTGTGTGTGTGTGTGTGTGTGTGTGTGTGTGTGTGTGCGTGTGTGCGATTCACTCTTCCCCAGAGTCCTATAATGTTCTGTGTATACTCATCATAATTCAACATGAAATATATACATATTTCATTTTATGCTACACTATGGTCTCACTATCAGACACTAAGTGTGGCCATTTATGTCTGAGGAGGTAGTTTGCTTTACTACAGGGAGGCTAAATAAGGAAATACAGTATTCAAGTCACTAACGGTATCCCACTCAACCCCCAGCCCATCTGAACAGAGCTGTGTGTGTGTGTGTGTGCGTTTCTGCATGTGTGTGAGACTGTGTCCATGAACGTGTATGTGTGCCTGCGTGCATGCGTGTGTTTATGCATGTGTGTGACACTGTGTCTGTGTACATGTGTGTGAATGTGTGTGTGTGTTGTGTGTCTTGGAAGCAGACAACCTAGCTTCTGCTGCTAAGGCCACAGGTTGAGCATTGTCAGTCTCTCTCACACACAGCTGCACAGGGCACGGTGCCATCGGGTGGAGTAGGCCGGAGAGGAAATGTTTCCGTTTATGTGGACTGGCCCGATCTCAGCTGAAGCACTACTGACCCCATGTACTGTGCTATAGAGGGGTGTGGTTAAATGCGGAAGACACATTTCAGTTGAATGCATTCAGTTATACAACTGACTAGGTATGCCCCTTTCCTTTCCTTTATAGCCTGCACACTACAGGAGCATGTAAAAGAACAGGCATCCATCCAGTGAAGTTGTAAGCTAAAGGGTTTGAATCATACAGTGACACAATCTTGGGGTGCCCAAGCATTAATAATAGTGGGTTGGACCCATAGAAATTGAATTATATTTGGTTGGTCTTTGGTTGATATTTTCAATACTTATGGCTGTGTCTTGATATTTTATGTGCAAGTTGGACTGAGAAAACAGCACAGGGCACTGTTGTCACTGTAAATATATACTTTTTAAATTTCAATCTTTAATTTAATAAAGTAAATTAAGCAATAAGGCCCAATATACCACGGCTGAGGGCTGTTCTTATGCACGAAGCAACGCGGAGTGCCTGGATAAAGCCCTTAGCTGTGGTATATTGGCCATATACCCCAAACCCCGGATGTGCCTTATTTCTGGTTACCAATGTAATTTGAACAGTAAAAATAAACGTTTTGTCATACCTGTGGTATCCAAAAAGAAGCTGTGATGATATTGTGTTATGCATCATGTTATGCTTTCACATGTAAAAAGCTTCTTGAATTTCATCTTATGTAGCTAGCCTTCAAAATCCTAACTAAATTAAAACAAATAAAGAGGCATTCTGCAATTCAAACCATAACAAATTGGCCACCTGTCACTATTTTGGAACCAGATGGGGAAGGAGAAATGTAACCAGTCTCAAATTCAAAGACAGAGCCATGGATGCAAGGTCTGACCATCCATGAAATACAGATGCGATACCAAATTATAATTTTAACCATGTTGAGTGTTTGTTTACAACATTGTTTAGTAACAATGGAGTAAAACAAGCTTTTATTTGAGATTCTGGTGGGGTACGACAGTTGAACTACTAAGGTCATGATGAGGCATATCAGTTAGATTCTGGTGGGGTACGATAGTTGAACTACTAAGGTCATGATGATGCATATAAGTTAGATTCTTCAAGAATCAATGGGTATATAAAATACATTTAATAGTCCAAAAATTGATGTACCAACGTAGATTGCCCCTAATTATGGTCAGAAGACTGTATAAACCTACCCCTGTAGCGTATTTCCCACTGCCTTTCAAGTAGCAACAGGGTAATATCAACAAGCAACAATGTAACATTCACAAAAGTTTTATGACAAGTTGACTTTGTAACCCTTTCTTTTTCTACACTGTAACCAATGATTTAAATACATACTAGATTAATTATCGGGGGCACTGTGTTGATGCCACCATGCCTCCCTCTTGGCACTGCCTCACCTTCTAAAAAATATTTATAAAGCTATAGAAATGCATTTATTAATGTCTACATTCGTTTCTGCCACATGTATTATATTACAGACACCTTAATACATAATTTTAAATTATATTATGTGAGCTAAACATACAAATAAAAAATTATAACATATATTCAAACATTTTCCTTAAAGTCAAGTTTTTTTAGATGACTAATGTTACTGTCCCCACTACAACAATAAACTTAAATACATGCAATTTAGTTCTTGAAACATTTAATTGAAGTACTGTAGAAAAAATGACCAATAACAAAATATAATTTTCCTTAAATTTGCAAGAGGCAGAATTTATCTCACCAGAGAAAGCATCCGAGCGAGCGAAACAGCGCCTCTCTGTCTCTATATGTGTAGCCCATCTATCTGAGGCTGTCTGGTCAAAAAGAGTATGACATTGTTGCCGCCTGTAGAATTGAACTCAAGAGAAGCCAGCGAGCATTTGGCCTCCCTTGATAAAAAAAAGTATGAAATAATAGCCAATCAGCGTTGAGCTAAACTGAGTGAGCTCAACTGTGAATGGTCCTGGCGCACCAAAAAGTGTCAAGGGAAGCCAGTTTGGATTTGGCTTTACAGCAATCACATCACATCGAGAGCAAAACGTCCTTGATAGAAATAATTTGAATTGTTGAATCTCATTGTGTTGTTGTCCTCTGCTGGCTAGCTAGCTAGCTAAAATTGTCCCTTTCCTAAATTAGCAATGGATGGAGATAGAGATTTGGACTTGTGGTTTTACTTAATTCTCCGTACTGGCCAATGATTATAATGGCGATTCTGATCCAACCATAAAATCATACATTGTACACCTGGCCTGAGAGGATGGAAGTTCAATATGTAGCTAGATGTAGTAGGCTAATGTTAACTAGCTGGCTCATCATTGCCCATTAAAGCAAGTTAGGCGAGCAAGCATTTTAGCCAGGTAGCCTAGGACAACAAAAACTAAAATTGTGTGTATAACGGAGTCGTAGACCGTTTCATCAACATAAAAGAGAGGAGGATGGCATTGGCGTTTCTCTACAAGTAGGGTGAATCAACATGTTTTTTCTACTTGCACTAACGCACACACACACACACACACACATCAAAACCATGTACAGACACATCATATTTAGATTACGTTGATTGGACTACATTGCTTTTGGTATCTTTTAGTTGTCACTGTATTAGATTAAGAAGAGGTGATTTGATGATGTTGAAATGCTGAAGTTGAAATGGTGATGGAATAGTGAAGGCAGCTCCTTTTTTCTCTGCGACTTGCGATAACTCTCAGAGGTTCTAAATCAATAGTTGTTTTGTAGTCCGAAAATGTTGGAAACTTTAACTTGCTTGACCATGCTGTAAATCATGTTACTGTTTGTTAAATGCAATATGTGGACTTCACAGGACAGAAGTTGCTCGCCGGTTTTGTGATGAAACAAAGGTGTAGTTGAATTTATTCTGCCACTGTCCCTTCTTATTGTCTCGGCCTTAGGCTTATATATCACAACATAGGTTGTAATATGGCTTTTTTGTCTCGCTTGGCTTTCTCAGTGATTTTACCCACGCATAGCTACTGAGAGAGCGCAAGTGTTCATTGTGCAAATGCATTTATGTTTTCAATAAACATTGGAGATTAAATATAGTTGACATGTTTCAACAATCTAAGCCAACCACGTCTGTTTTGCCCCATAGTTGCGCACACGTCAGTTGTGTTGCTAAACAACCAGCCCTTCTAAATATATATATATTATTATTTTTACCAACACTTATATAAGTAAGTAATTTTATTGTAACCAATCCCCCTTTCCTTCGTCACGTCCTCTGAGGAAAGACTCTCAGCCAATCACCGTTCACCATCTGTAAGCATGGCGGCGGACTTCAGGTGGAGATGTGCTGTGCTTTTGCTCTGGACGTGTTTGATATGTATTTTAGCAACGGACGGTCAAAATAACAAGCCCAAGAAGAAGAAAGATATCCAGGACTACAATGATGCTGATATGGCACGGCTTTTGGAAGAATGGGAGGTAAACAACACGGTTTTAATTCGGTTAATAGCTGCTTTTCAGTTACTCAGACAGCTGGCTAGCAACTCGGCTAACTAAATGGCTAATCAGAACGCAAGCTAGTTAGCTAACTAACCTGCCCAATATATTTCCTGTCTGATCTCAATGCTCTTCGTAGCTTGCTAGATAGCTACATCCCCAAACTATTGCTCCTTCCTGATAAGGTATAGCTGTCATGCAGCATCATAGCTATAGTCCATTGTTATTGTATTATATAACGTTACAAGCTACCCTTGACCTGCTAAGTTGGCTATATGTTAGTTAATGAGTGAACTAGCTAGCTAAACAGGATGAGTTCTGTTTTTTCCTGTTTCACGTGATATATTCTTTGCAGCTGGGTATCCATCAGTCAATCAAATGTATCAGCAGATGTCATAAAGTGCTGTACAGAAACCCAGCCTAAAACCCCAAACAGCAAGCAATGCTCCTTGCACTCTCCACACCAAACTTTCTTTGATGTCTAACTAGCTCTCTAGTTAACTAGGATAGGAACAGAAAAGTAAATTGGCTATCTGAACTATTAGCTTTGTCGTTGCATTACTGAAGCACTTGTAGTCAATGATATCATTCAATGTGTAGTAGCTAGAACTCAGTCATATCTCTTCCTCCCCACTTCTTTCAGAAAGACGATGACATCGAGGAGGGCGACCTCCCTGAGCACAGACGGCCCCCCCCGCCTATCGACTTCTCCAAGGTGGATGCTTCCAAGCCTGAGGAGCTGCTGAAGATGTCCAAGAAGGGAAAAACTCTGATGGTGTTTGCCACGGTGGCGGGAGAGCCTACGGAGAAGGAGACTGAGGAGGTGACCAGTCTGTGGCAGAGCAGCCTCTTCAATGCCAACTTTGACATCCAGAGGTAGGCCTATACTTTAGTCTAATGCAGCATTTCTCAAACCTTTCCTATTGTATAATGGCCGGCAAACCCACTGTGCTGGAGTGTGCGATCTATCACGGTGGGCCTAATTATGTACTACTAAGAACATTTTTATATATAAACAAATAAATCTCCTCTAACTTATAACAAACCCTCCCAAGCTCTTCAAACTTTCTCTATCATGCTGAGATAATCCATCTTTAGGATTATTTAGCATTTCAAAAATCAGGTTGACAGTAACATCTGTTACCCACGATAGCTCTGTTGCCATATCCACAATCTTCAACCTGGCATTTCTGCTTTCCACAATGTGAGTCGTGGTGATAGTCTTTCCAATGAAAGCTCAGTAAATCAGTGTCCTTTGACACAGCACATTAGGATTTTTAAGGCCACATTGCCCAGCCCTATCTCTATTTATTTTTACGAAATATATCTTTTTTTTTACATAAAATGTTTTCTCAAAGTAATCTTTGTTTAACAATTAAAGGTCCAATACACTGCATTTCAAACAGTCAGCAATAATTCAGGGCTTGTAAAATTATACAAAGGCTAAATATAAGCCTTCAACTATAAGACATAGTAATAATTGAATTATTTCATCCAAATAGTTTAACCTGCTTTTTTTTGCAATAATCACTTATCTGGCTTTCAAGTCTATGGAAATGTAACCAGAACCATGCACATCCAGTAATAATGACCAACGTCTGGTAGAAGGCAATATAGACAATTAACAGGTCTCATAAAAATCTCTCAGGCACAAGCCCACCTGCTAGTGACAGTGTTTGTACGGTCATGAAAAGTCATGGATTTAAAAAAAATAATGCCTAGAAAGGTTTAGGGAAAATGGTAAAATCCGAAAGGTTTGGGACAAGTCGTAAAATAATTCAATTTCTATTTATGTAATTTATTTAGACAGTCTAAATATTTTATGAATCAAATAAGTCACCATATCAGCCAGGATCGGAATGACGCTTTAGCGCGTCTGTTTGTGCTCATCACCTGCATGTGTGCAAGACGAGTGGGCCATCTCAAGGAGAGAGAGACAGTCAGACATTTGAAGCGGCAGGTAGGCCTTTAAAATATGATAGAACAGACTAATAACTAGGTAGCCAATTCAAAACAAATATTCTGTACTCTAGATAACTGTTTAGCTATTATTAGCATGTATTCATGTTTTCACCATGTCCTAGACTAAACTCCAATTCCATCTGTCAACATGTATGTGAGTAGCCAGCTAATCTTTATATTTAAAGTCTAGCCAACTTGGATCTATTTGCTTGCTAACACTCTCCTGTCAGCTTCCAACTGTTTGAACAACAGCCTGTTCATTTTGTTTAGATGTTAAAATCAAGTGGCCTTCCTCGATAAGATGCTTATTTCTCAGAATGAGAACGAGTTGCCAATTACTTATATAAATGTGTATTTTTATGCTCATTGCACATTTCTAAGACACAGACCAGACAGCTAGCACATAAGTCTGTGGCTAAAACGCTGCTAGCGGTTCGTGGTACCGCACACAACAGAAACTGATCATTCATTTTCCACAATCATGTTTTGGATACTCCCATCTTAGTAGGGTCGGCTCTGTTCTACATTTTGGGAGTTGAGACATAAAAAGGGTATAGTTACAAAGGTTCAGTTCTCCTCCATTACAGTAAAATAATGTTTGTGTCCATATGACCGATTTTATGTTGGAACTAACCTCAAATGCAAATAGTGAGTTTTGTCAGAGCGGAAGAAGTTACATTACATGACAAACATTATGTGGACACCTGATCGTCGAACATCTCATTCCAAAATCATGGGCATTAACTTCTTGGGCCAGGGGGCAGTATTTTGAAGTTCGGATGAAAAACGTGCCCAAAGTAAACTGCCTGTTACTCAGGCCCAGAAGCAAGGATATGCATATAATTAGTAGCTTTGGATAGAAAACACTCTCTAAAGTTTCTAAAACTGTTAAAATAATGTATGTGAGTATAACAGAACTGATATGGCAGGCAAAAACCTGAGCAAAATCCATCCGGGATGTCTGAATCAGTCATGTCACACTGTTTTCAATTGGCATGCTATTCAATTCTGGGTATTTTAGCTCCCAGATTGCAGTTCCTATGGCTTCCACTAGATGTCAACAGTCTTTAGAAAAAGGTTGGAACGTTCAATCATGAAAATCAAGGGAGTAAGACCACTAGTTCCTGGGTTCACGTCAAGTGTACTGTTTTGGATTCTGCGCGTAACAGGGAATGCGCGCTCAGTTCTTTTTCTCTTCTATTCAGCAGGTTATATTCCGTCTGAAATATTATAGTTTATATTCATTTTAGGGTATCTGAGTATTGATTACAAATGCTGTTTGACTTTTTTCCAGTTGAAATATTATAGTAAATATACATAAGTGTTCCTAAGGATACATTATCAATGATGTTTGATTGTTCTTGGACAAGTGTATAGGTTGAACGTGTTCTCTTCACTGTTCAATGGGCGAGTGGACGCAGTATTTTATGAACAGCGCGCCAACCAAACTGAGATTTATGGATATAATAAATTACTTTTCTAACAAAAGAACCATTGGATGTCTTCGTTGGACACTTGGGAAGCCCTCAGCAGAAGATCTTCGAAAGGTAAGGGATTTTATATTAGCGATTTTATGCGTTTTGTGAGACCCGCTTTGGTTATGGATTTATGCTAATGCATAAAATATGAGCGGGGCTATCCTCAAACAATCAAATGTTGTGCTTTTGCAGTAAAGCCTTTTTGAAATCTGACAACGCTGTGATATTGCCAAGAATCAGAGCTTTTGATGACTATGCAACACTTGTATATTGATGAATGTTTAATAATTCAACTTTTGGATTTTGAATTTGGCGCCCCACTGCTCCCTAAGTAGTTAACAAGAGTCTAAGCTTTTGAAGGGTGTGCAGCATTTGTATTTTCATGAATGTTTGAAATTTGTACTTTTGTAATTTGAATTTGGTGCTCTGCATTTCACCGGATGTTGTCAAAATCGATCCCGTTCACGGGATTGGATCCCTAACAGGTTAATATGGAGTTGGTCCCTCTTTTCTGCTGAAACAGCCTCCAGTCCTCTGGGAAGGCTTTTCACTAGATGTTGGAACATTGCTGTGGGGACTTGCTTCCATTCAGCAAAAAGATCATTAGTGAGGTCGGGCACTGATGTTGGGCGATTAGGCCTGGCTCGCAGACGGCGTTCCAATTCATCCCAAAGGTGTTGGATGAGGTCAGGGGTCTGTGCAGGCCAGTCAAATTCTTCCACACCGATCTCGACAAACCATTTCTGTATGGACCTCGCTTTATGCATGGGGGTATTGTCATGCTGAAACAGGAAAGGGCCTTCCTCAAACTGTTGCCACAAAGTTGGAAGCACAGAATTGTCTAGAATGTCATTGTATATTGTAGCGTTAAGAGTTTCCTTCACTGGAACTAAGGGGCTTAGCCCGAACCATGAGAAACAGTCCCAGACCATTCTTCCTCCACCAAACTGTACAGTTGGCACTATGCATTTGGTCAAATAGCGTTCTCCTGGCATCCGCCAAACCCAGATTCGTCTGTCGGACTGCCAGATGGTGAAACATGATTCATCACTCCAGAGAACACGTTTCCACTGCTCCAGAGTCCAATGGCGGCAAGCTTTACACCACTCCAGCCGACGCTTTGCATTGTGCATGGTAATCTTAGGCTTGTGTGCGGCTGCTCGGCCATGGAAACTTCCAATTGAGAGTTTCCATTATCAGAATCTTCCCCTGCTAAGCATGGCTAGCACAGAATGTTAGCAGTCTACAATTTCCAATGAACCGGGCTAGTTTGACTTCACCTATCTCTTTTTTTACAGCATTGGTTAATGGGATAGGGTGTCACATCAAACACCATCACAACTTTCCACTTTCGACACATCATTACTCTGTTCCCTACCTTCACTCTATTCATGCTCTCTGCACTAGAAGCATCACTGCTTTCAGTAGCATGGTCTCTTTTTCCTATTACTTTCCACCACAGACCATTCAGGTCCTTGACCCTCAACCTCCAGCTCCATATCATCAGAACGATCACCCATATTGATCACATTCTAGTGCATCTGTAACTTCTCCAAACTTCTCTCCATTTCCTTCATCGCTGCATCCTCAATACTCGCTGTCCACAGTGGGAGAGGCTATACTGATATGCCTGGTGCCCTCCTTTCCACCTCTAGGCCCCTGGCATGTATTTGGTATATTCTAGAGCTAGCACACCTGATTCTAATGGTCACCTAATCACCAAGCAATTGACAACTAATTAAATCAGGTGTGCTAGTTTAGGGCTACAACCAAATAGTCAATTTTAAAGTGGTGAGCCTCAGTTCTGCTCCTGGAGTGACTGCCATCACATTGACTGCTAGTTTCATCCCAGTCTAGTGCCCTCACACCTGATTTAAACTAATCAATTGATTAGTTGAATCAGTTGTTTTTACTGATGAACAGGACTGAAGATCTCTGAACAACACACTGATTGTTATGCTCCTAAGAAGTGATAGGCCTAGGTATGTTTGATAGAATGAGCATTGCACCATCTTGAGAACTCTTGATAAAGAACAGAGGTGTGACATCATCCCTGCCAGAGAGATGAGATGATAGCTTTTGTAGGTAATGTAATCTTGTTTGGGTTGGCACACACTAGTACGTAACCAAACACACTAATATGTAACCAAACTAGGGTTGCACATTTTGGGGAATATTCAGAGGTGGAAACGTTCCGTGGGAATTAATGGAAATATATGCAAATTAATATTAATGTCATTTAAATGTAGATGTTTTTTTGC
Source organism: Brachymystax lenok tsinlingensis (assembly GCA_030435695.1). NCBI lineage: Eukaryota > Metazoa > Chordata > Actinopteri > Salmoniformes > Salmonidae > Brachymystax > Brachymystax lenok. Next base: position 22,913,626 of record CM059800.1, on the reverse strand, counting down.
ATTGGATATATTTACCATATCATATGGAAACAGAAACATAAACCTTTTACCTAATCATAAGTAGACATAATTGACTCTTCACATGAGATGATTTCACTGAACAACAAAAGTAAGGGAATATTGAATGATCCCCAATGATCCATCGCATCTCCCAAAAACGTTTTCAACATACATCTGTAAAATGATAGTCTAGAAACTAACGCTTTGGTTGTCTTCCTCTCAGGCTTCCATGTCTCCTCAATGTCCACCTCTTGAACATCAGACTCTGAGGCCTCATCTTCACTGTCACTTTCCAACCTTGTTGAGGATGGCTCATTGTCATGCTCAAAAAGCATGACCCTTGTATTGGTCAGCCTGTTGCGTGCTTTGGTTTGTGTGTTCCCAAACAAGGACCAGTTGCGCTCTGAGGCGGCTGATGTAGGTGGGATTTGGAGGATGATGGACGCAACAGAGGAAAGAGCCTCAGATCCACAAAGTCCCTTCCACCAGGTGGCTGATGAGATATGTTGGCACGACTGCCATATTGCATCTCCATCCCAAAGCCCTTGCTTGGAAGTGTACTTCGCCAAACTGCCAAGAACCTTGCCCTCATCCAGGCCAATGTGGCGAGACACGGTAGTGATGACACCATAGGCCTTCTTGATCTCTGCGCCAGACAGGATGCTCTTGCCAGCATACTTGGGGTCCAACATGTACGTTGCGGAATGTATGGGCTTCAGGCAGAAGTCTTCACGCTTTTTGATGTATTTCAGAACTGCAGTTTCCTCTGCTTGGAGCAACAGTGAAGTGGGCAGGGCAGTACGGATTTCTTCTTTTACATCTGCAAGCAGAGTCTGAACATCAGACAGGATGGCATTGTCTCCCTCAATCCGTGCAACAGCTACTGCTATAGGTTTCGGGCTGCTTACCACTCTCTCCCAAAATACATCATCCAGGAGGATCCTCTTGATGGAGCTGTCTATATCGGCAGACTGTGATATTGACATTTCCCCTCCAGGAGACTGTCAAACATGATGACAACACCACCCCAACGGGTGTTGCTGGGCAGTTTGCTTGGTGATTTAGATTGCTGCTATAACTTGATGACCCTTCACATACCTAACCATTTCCTTGGCTCTCTTGTAGAGTGTATCCATTGTTTTCAGTGCCATGATGTCCTTGAGGAGCAGATTCAATGCATGAGCAGCACAGCCAATGGATGTGATGTGAGGGTAGGACTCCTCCACTTTAGACCAAGCAGCCTTCATGTTCGCAGCATTGTCTGTCACCAGTGCAAATACTTTCTGTGGTCCAAGGTCATTGACTGCCTTCAGCTCATCTGCAATGCAGAGACCGGTGTGGCTGTTGTCCCTTGTGTCTGTGCTCTTGTAGAATACTGGTTGAGGGGTGGAGATGATGTAGTTAATTATTCCTTGCCCACGAACATTCGACCACCCATCAGAGATGATTGCAATAGTCTGCTTTCTCTCTGATTTGCTTGACCTTCACTTGAACTCTGAACTCTGCATCCAGCAAATGAGTAGATAAAGCATGTCTGGTTGGAGGGGTGTATGCTGGGCGAAGAACATTCAGAAATCTCTTCCAATATACGTTGCCTGTGAGCATCAGAGGTGATCCAGTTGCATACACAGCTCGAGCAAGACATTCATCAGCATTTCTCTGACTACATTCCTCATTTGAGTAAAATAAAACTTCTGATTCCAGGAGGACCATGAGCTGTTGCTATCGATAAGGTGTCTGATTCATCATTTTCACCTTGAATAGAAGTAGAGCAACTTTTGTCAGAGGTGAGGGAACTTTATGCACTTGGCCAGATGATTCTGCATCTTTTGTTGCATTCTTCACATATAATTTGGCACAGTATTTGCAAATGTACACAGCTTTTCCTTCTACATAAGCTGCAGTGAAATGTCTCCACACATCAGATAGTGCCCGTGGCATTTTCCTGTAAAGATTAGGAAAGAATGAGTAAAAAAAAAACAAATACAATTCCATGTAGAGATAAATAGTTAAGCAGTTAGATTAAACAACTCATTTGTAAGATAAATGAAAAATATATGGAAACAGGTGAATTAACACTCCTCAGTTATCAGGCTTAATTAAGCAAGCTAAAACTAACTAGAAGAAATTGTTAACAAGTTAGAAAACTTTGCTGTAGGCTGCTATTTACTAGTTAACAAAGAATGTCATATAAAATATATTCACCCCACCCAGTATTATAATCGACTTACCAGAAAGCATGCAGTCCTTGGCTCAGACAGTGTAGTAGTGTGGGCTCAATAGCATCTCATTAGTGTGCAAGATCTTGAGAATCAGCTGTACATGTGATGGAAGAGTGCACTGCACATGCAATTCCATTGAATTGGGGATAGTTGAACCAAAGTATCCCACAAAAAAGGTTCACTGTTATAAGCTAACTTTTTTTTTAAATGAATTTAAGCAAAATTCTCAGGTTAACTTCACATGGAAAATTTGCGGAAACTTCCTGGAAAGTTTCCGACCCTTTGCAACCCTAAACCAAACACACTAATACTGTACGTAACCAAACAAAATGTTGACAATAGAGGAGTTCATTATTGTAAAAAATAAATGTAGTTTTTGCGGTTTTCTTTATTCCCAGACTTTAGACTTTGGCTAATGTCCCGTGTTGTCCCTCTCTCCTCGTACTGTAGGTTCGTGGTGGGATCCAACCGAGTCATCTTCATGCTGCGAGATGGGAGCTTCGCGTGGGAAGTCAAGGACTTCCTAGTGGCCCAGGAGCGCTGCGCCGAGGTCACCGTGGAAGGCCAGGTGTTCCCCGGGAAGGCCGCCAAGAAAGATGACAGCGCCAAGGCAAAGCAGCAGAACGAAGTGAACACCAAAAAGAAGGGCAAGAAGAAGTCGGAGGGCAAGAAACCCGACCTGGACGGCAACAGAGCGAGCAAAGACAAGGTTGAACTGTGATTGGCTGATGATTGAGAGAGCGAGAGAGATTGGATTGGCAGAACAATCACAAGGCCCGTCCAGACCAGAAACAACCCCTAGCTTCTTTCACTTAAGTATTTGCAGATCTGAGACCAATTGGTTCGAAGCAAAAATGAATCTGACTACTACCTGGCCTTTCAATCAGGCTTTATGGAGCTGCTACAGATCTGCAGACACTGAAGTGGTAGAGGCTAGGGGAAGGGACTTGGAGAGCGGTTCATCGGTGACTCAGCACAAGACCGTTTTGTGGCACTGTACTCTATCAAGCCTATTAAAGTCAGGGTCAATGATTGACCTCAGAGCAGACGTTAAAGTGTAGCTTTGAGGTTTACAGTTTCTTTTACACACCTGTCACTGAGTCAACATGTTATTTTGTACGGCTTGTCGATGTCTCGTCTCTTTTACAATGTAGTGGATGTGTCAGAGAATGTGACATTTCTTTTTTTGAAACGTGTTATGAATCCAACCAGTGCTTCAATATTACTTTTTGTCATTGTTTTCCACTATATTGTTTGTAAAAACAGTACATTTGTTAGAGGCATTGTATTTTATTATTACAATAAAACATTTAAGTAATACAGGAAATTATTTGAGCACAAACTGATTTTCCTACATGTGCCAAAACCACTGATTTTAGAATTGAGAAATGTATACATGTGTCCCTAATGGCACCCTGTTCCCTACTTCTGACCAGAACCCAAGTACTGCACTACACCGGTAATGAGTTCTATTTGGGACGCGCACATAGATAACTGTGATTATTTTTGATTGTGGATTTCTTGTGTTCACGTTCAATAGTACAGTTGAGTTCAGTATTGACTTGTAGCATACAATTGCAGTGGTCACATTGCACATGGATTTTCACTAAATTACAGAATAAAATAATTTTCTTTTTGTCAATCCTGTTAAGTTAATGGGTTGCTTTTAGGGGGAGTAATATGTGTGAACTGAGACATTCCCTCTGCTCATCCTCTTTTACAATTGACCTATTTTCCTCCATCTTTCCATTTCTCACACTTCTTATTCTGCCATGGCTGTCTGCCACATCCCTGAAGGTGGGGTGTGTGTGTGTACAAATGTCTTGGAAGGAACAACAAATGTTGAGTCCACTGTGTTATGGGGCGATCTGCCTGTCCCTACAGACTCCCTCCAACTGTTGGGATTTGTATTGTCATGTTCTGTAGATCCCGTCTGGAATGTTGTCTAAACGCAGGTGGACTGGAAATAGATTCAATCAGTTCAGCGTTAACCTGCTATACCCAAGAAACCTTCTGTTTGTATTGTTCTGATATAATACTTTAGCTGGATTCAATCCCTATCATCGAAGTATCACTGAAGATCCACGTTAAAATGTAAAGGTAATTTGCGTTTACCATTAATGCAGTCTCCGCGACCGCGGGAACATTCCCTTATAATTGTCAATCGCGCTATAAAGCGGATCTTCAGCGCTACGGATTGAATAGAGCGTCTGATTTTTCCTTTGCGTAAGCCAACAGAGCCCCAGTGTTGTGTTTTACAGTTTTAGGGGGTTACTGAGGTCCAGAGCTGGAGGCCTCCACTTAACTAGTCCTTTCTCTAGCGCTCTCTCTCAGCATGTGAGCATAGCTCAGCATTCCACAATGATTTATAATGGGCCTGGAAGCCACACCCTTTACGCTGGGCTCACACACACACAAAGGAACCAGCACATGAGAACCAACGGGCTGGAGCCAACCACTGCCCCTTGCTGATGGTAATTCCAACCTGCAGAGCCCATTAACTTTGCCAATAACGCTGCTGGGATAGCATCCCAAATGGCACCCTGTTAACTAGTGCACTACTTTTGACCAAGGCTCATAGGGAATAGGGTGCCATTTGGGGCAACCACAAACCAAAGTGTCTGTTCAAATGTGTAGGCTAATGGTTGAAATGTGGAACTGATGTGTTTCTTGGTTCAAACAATAATTGGATAACAGGTAGTAGAACGTGAGAAATGTGTTACTGGACCGTTAACTGGTGTTTCTGTGCAGAAAGTCTTTATTGGGGTACACACACGCACACACAGGCTTATACATTGAGTAACACTCTGTTCAGTTATTCATTTATTTCTGTACAAAAGTCATTCAAAGATTTGAAGTCATGAGATTTAATTACTTTACAAGCCCAAGTCACATATAATACATCACATCCATTTGGTGTAAGGTTAAAACAAAACAACGCGGTACCTACGATGAGTCATATTATGTCATATAGCAGTGTTTAGTATGATTGTTATAGTATTATTTTTCTTACATACAATTCAGGACCAGAATACATTACAACTCAAAAGATGTCCCTTGTAGATTTTGTTCAATTGTGTCTGTACAATAAATAAGTATAAAATATATCTCTGTTATCAATCTGTGGAATTTTTAAAAACACATTTAAACATACAAAACACTAACAACCACCACGTCCGAAAAAAGACCAGCTATTTCGGGCAAAGGGAAACGTTTATCTGATTCGTGCCAGATTTTAAGAAAAATCGCCAATTTATAATCAATTTATAAATTGCTTAAATAACATTTAAAGTTTTGATTTGGGAGCATTGCCTAAGACCAGTTAGCACTTTAGAAGTGACCAAAAAATGTCCTTGGATATATTAATCATTTTGGGGTTTCTTTACATGCTGGTATGTTTAATAAAACACAGACCGATGGACCACAAACGTTGATATGAACAGTTATATGAAACCAAACATTACACAATATCAAGGAGAGATTTAGAGCCCTCATAAAACACGGGGAAACAGCATCTCTGGAATGGAATCTTCAGGCCAGATGGACTAAATGTTTGCACCTGGTGCAAAGTCTGCCGCAAAGTTTGCACCTGTTTTTTATTCAGTAGGAGGGTACATTTTTTATTATTATTATTTTCTGTTCATCTTAAAAAGGTCCAATGCAGCCGTTTTTATCTCAATATCAAATAGTTTCTGAGTAACAATTAAGTACCTTAAGTGATTGTTTTTAATTAAAATGGTCAAAAAGAAATACAAATAGCTTCTTAGCAAAGAGCAATTTCTCAATCAAGGATTTAGCTAGGACTGGCTGGGAGGGGTCTAGCTGTTATTGGCAGAGAGGTTTGGAACTCTCTTAGTTATTGGTCTTTAACTAATGGTGATGTCACCAGGCAGGCCAAAACTCCATCCCACCAAAACAGGGTGAAATTTCAGGTGGTCTTTCAAACAGCTCTTACACTAAAAGGGCATTATTATAATTTCACAGTATTATTCCAACCTCAGTGTGGAAATATATATAAAACACCGGAAATCATGTTTTTGACCACACTGGGCCTTTAACCTGTAATTGACCTTTTGGTTCTACTTTAAAAGTCACTTCATCTCTCTCTCTCTTCTACTTCATTGGTCTACATTTTTGTTCTATTGTGTTAAATGACGTTAACTTCCCACTGGAAAACACAGGTGCAAACATTTAGGAAATCTGTCTCTGAGTAGGATGAAAAACAAGGAATGTTTGTTGGTCATTTTTTCTCTCTTCTCGCGTTTTAAAAGTCAAGTATAGTCAAACGAACGATACAGTCGAATCACTCACATAGTCAACATTGTCACATAAACAGAGACCTGCATGGCGTGAAAGTTGATAGGTGACAGAAAAACGCATGCGTTTGATTGGCCGGCCCACACTCTGTAGCACCGGGTTGAAACCGTCCCTTACCACAGATCTAGGATCAGATGACCTTTAATTAATCTTTAGTTGTGAAAAACATCTGATCTTGGACCAGTAGTTATAGGAACAACCTTTACCTACTCCAGTGCTAGGGGCAGTGTGTGTGTGTTGTCTGGGAGGTGTAGTCTCGTGTGTGTCCCCCACAACGCCTGGTTCCTCCTCTCCTCTCCTCTCTCCTCTCATAGCTTAATCTTCTTGACCACAGGGATAGGGAGGACTTGATGGATCTTAGCTCTCTCCTCATCCACCTCCATACGGACCCAGTCAGGTCGAAAAGTGCCCTTGAAGCCTACAAACGTTAGTTTGTCTGAAACACAGAGAAATAAAGACATGCTGGCTCAATGTCAGCTGCTCACATTTAAAAATATATATATATATTTCACCTTTAATTAACCAGGTAGGCTAGTTGAGAACAAGTTCTCATTTACAACTGCGACCTGGCCAAAATAAATCAAAGCAGTGCGACACAAACAACAACACAGAGTTACACATGGAATAAACAAACGTTACAGTCAATAACACAATAGAAAAAAATAACGTCTACATACAGTGTGTGCAAATGGCGTGAGGAGGTAAGGCAATAAATAGGCCATAGTAGCGAAGTAATTACAATTTAGCAAATTAACACTGGAGTGATAGATGTGCAGATGATGATGTGCAAGTAGAAGTACTGGTGTGCAAAAGAGCAGAAAAGTAAATAAAAACAATATGGGGATGAGGTAGGTAGATTGGATGGGCTATTTACAGATGGGCTACAGTGGGGCAAAAAAAGTATTTAGTCAGCCACCAATTGTGCAAGTTCTCTCACTTAAAAAGATGAGAGAGGCCTGTAATCCAGAAAATCACATTGTAGGATTTTTAATGAATTTATTTGCAAATTATGGTGGAAAATAAGTATTTGGTCACATACAAACAAGCAAGATTTCTGGCTCTCACAGACCTGTAACTTCTTCTTTAAGAGGCTCCTCTGTCCTCCACTCGTTACCTGTATTAATGGCACCTGTTTGAACTTGTTATCAGTATAAAAGATCTGTCCACAACCTCAAACAGTCACACTCCAAACTCCACTATGGCCAAGACCAAAGAGCTGTCAAAGGACACCAGAAACAAAATTGTAGACCTGCACCAGGTTGGGAAGACTGAATCTGCAATAGGTAAGCAGCTTGGTTTGAAGAAATCAACTGTGGGAGCAATTATTAGGAAATGGAAGACATACAAGACCACTGATAATCTTCCTCGATCTGGGGCTCTACGCAAGATCTCACCCCGTGGGGTCAAAATGATCACAAGAACGGTGAGCAAAAATCCCAGAACCACACGGGGACCTAGTGAATGACCTGCAGAGAGCTGGGACCAAAGTAACAAAGCCTACCATCAGTAACACACTACGCCGCCAGGGACTCAAATCCTGCAGTGCCAGACGTGTCCCCTGCTTAAGCCAGTACATGTTCAGGCCCGTCTGAAGTTTGCTAGAGAGCATTTGGATGATCCAGATGAGGATTGGGAGAATGTCATATGGTCAGATGAAGCCAAAATAGAACTTTTTGGTAAAAACTCAACTCGTGTTTGGAGGACAAAGAATGCTGAGTTGCATCCAAAGAACACCATACCTACTGTGAAGCATGGGGGTGGAAACACCATGCTTTGGGGCTGTTTTTCTGCAAAGGGACCAGGACGACTGATCCGTGTAAAGGAAAGAATGAATGGGGCCATGTATCGTGAGATTTTGAGTGAAAACCTCTTTCCATTAGCAAGGGCATTGAAGATGAAACGTGGCTGGGTCTTTCAGCATGACAATGATCCCAAACACACCGCCCGGGCAACGAAGGAGTGGCCGTGAAGCATTTCAAGGTCCTGGAGTGGCCTAGCCAGTCTCCAGATCTCAACCCCATAGAAAATCTTTGGAGGGAGTTGAAAGTCCGTGTTGCCCAGCGACAGCCCCAAAACATCACTGCTCTAGAGGAGATCTGCATGGAGGAATGGGCCAAAATACCAGCAACAGTGTGTGAAAACCTTGTGAAGACTTACAGAAAACGTTTGACCTCTGTCATTGCCAACAAAGGGTATATAACAAAGTATTGAGATAAACTTTTGTTATTGACCAAATACTTATTTTCCACCATAATTTGCAAATAAATAAATTAAAAATCCTACAATGGGATTTTCTGGATTTCTTTTTCTCATTTCGTCTGTCATAGTTGAAGTGTACCTATGATGAAAATTACAGGCCTCTCTCATCTTTTTAAGTTGGAGAACTTGCACAATTGGTGGCTGACTAAATACTTTTTTGCCCCACTGTATGTACAGCAGCAGTGATCGGTTAGCTGCTCAGATAGTTGATGTTTAAAGTTAGTGAGGGAAATATAAGTCTCCAGCTTCGGCGATTTTTGCAATTTGTTCCAGTCATTGGCAGCAGAGAACTGGAAGGAAAGGCGGCCAAAGGAGGAGTTGGCTTTGGGGGTGACCAGTGAGATATACCTGCTGGAGCGTGTGCTACGGGTGGGTGTTGTTATCGTGACCAGTGTGCTGAGATAAGGCGGAGCTTTACCTAGCATAGACTTATAGATGACCTGGAGCCAGTGGGTCTGGCGATGAAAATGTAGCGAGGGCCAGCCGACTAGAGCATAGAGGTCATAGTGGTGGGTGGTATAAGGGGCTTTGGTGACAAAACGGATGGCACTGTGATAGACTGCATCCAGTTTGCTGAGTAGAGTGTTGGAGGCTATTTTGTAAATTAGATCGCTGAAATCAAGGATCGGTGGGATAGTCAGTTTTACGAGGGTATGTTTGGCGGCGTGAGTGAAGGAGGCTTTGTTGCGAAGTAGGAAGCCGATTCTAGATTTAATTTTGTATTGGAGATGTTTAATATGAGTCTGGAAGGAGAGCTTACAGTCTAGCCAGACACCTAGGTATTTGTAGTTGTCCACATATTCTAAGTCAGAACCATCCAGAGTAGTGATGCTAGTCGGGTGGGCGGGCAGGTGCGGGCAGCGAACGGTTGAAGAGCATGCATTTCGTTTTACTAGCGTTTAAGAGCAGTTAGAGGCCACGGAAGGAGTGTTGTATGGCATTGAAGCTCGTTTGGAAGTTTGTTAACACAGTGTCCAAAGACAGGCCAGATGTATACAGAATGGTGTCGTCTGCGTAGAGGTGGATCAGGGACTCACCCACAGCAAGAGCGACATCGTTGATATATACAGAGAAAAGAGTCGGCCCGAGAATTGAACCCTGTGGTACCCCCATAGAGACTGCCAGAGGTCTGGACAACAGGCCCTCCGATTTGACACACTGAACTCTGTCTGAGAAGTAGTTGGTAAACCAGCGAGGCAGTCATTTATGAAACCAAGGCTGTTGAGTCTGCCGATAAGAATACAGTGATTTTCAGAGTCGAAAGCCTTGGCCAGGTCGATTAACACGGCTGCACAGTACTGTCTTTTATCGATGGTGGTTATGATATTGTTTAGTACCTTGAGCTTGGCTGAGGTGCACCCGTGACCAGCTCGGAAACCGGATTGCACAGCGGAGAAGGCACGGTGGGATTCGAACTGGTCAGTGATCTGTTTATTAACTTGGCTTTCGAAGACTTTAGAAAGGCAGGGCAGAATGGATATAGGTCTACAACAGTTTGGGTCTAGAGTGTCACCCCCTTTGAAGAGGGGGATGACCGCAGCAGCTTTCCAATCTTTAGGGATCTTGGACGATACGAAAGAGAGGTTGAACAGACTGGTAATAGGGGTTGCAACAATTGCAGTGGATAATTTTAGAAAAAGAAGGTCCAGATTGTCTAGCCCAGCTGATTTGTACGGGTCCAGGTTTTGCAGCTCTTTCAGGACATCTGCTATCTGGATTTGGGTGAAGGAGAAGCTGGGGAGGCTTGGGCAAGTAGCTGCGGGGGGTGTGGAGCTGTTGGCCAGGGTTGGGGTAGCCAGGAGGAAAGCATGGCCAGCTGTAGAGAAATGCTTATTGAAATTCTCGATTATCATGGATTTATCGGTGGTGACAGTGTTACCTAGCCTCAGTGCAGGGGGCAGCTGGGAGGAGGTATACACAACTATTTCTCTCTCTTCAACAAATCCACAATAAATACAAGAAACAAACAACAACAAATAACACAAAAATCACCCCCAAAATATTCCTAAAAGGACATAGCGGGAAAGGGGGAGAAGAGGGAAGAAACAGGGGAAAGAGGAGGGAGAAAGAATGAAAGAAAGAGAGAAAGACAAAGCGAGAAAGAGAGCTAGCTGGCATTCCTCCTCCTCCATTCTCCAACACTGCACATACCACTGAGGCGTCTCACCCCATCCAGGAATGATTTCTACAAAAATAGACCATTTGTCATCTCTGGAATTACACCCCACAGTGAGAAAAATGTGTCCCGCAGCCTGCTCCGGGATGTCTAGGGGCGAAGAATCTATTTAGTAGAATGTACTGTATGATCTAAAATTAGAATCAGAATTTGGAGAGGGATTTCTTTGGCGACACTGAATTCCAATTGTGTCATGTGACTTGAAGGGGAGAGGGGTTAAGTATGGAGGCAAGGAAGGACCCTGCTGCTCTGACATGCGGCTAAGTATTGATTATCCTCCACACACACACACACACACACACACACACACACACACACACACACACACACACACACACACACACACACACACACACACACACACACACACACACACACACACAGAGAGAGATTGTATGTGAAAGACTGTCAGCCCTGAACACTAAACACTGACAATCTTTACAAGCCAGATAATTTTGAATGAATGAATACACTTTTAATAAAAGTTGGCTTACTGTATTTCATAAACAAACAGCACCAGTTTAAAACATTCAACACGGTTTACAAAACGTTAGTTTCTGAATCACAACAGTGTACCAATAGCACCCTCTAGTGTGTGTTGGTTGAAATCTCCTCTAGGAACTATTCCTAGAAATCGAGAATTTGGGATTATAATGGTTCTATCTGCATTTTTCTCAAAACGGAGTTATTAGCACAGCCTTGTCCTAAACATCCTGATTCACGTCGTTAAGTTAAAAAGCATTCAAGTTCAAAAAAAGCTAATCATCTCAGAATCCTATTTCTTTTCAGATAGAACCTTTTAATTCCAATAAATAAATCATTGTTGAGCCAGGCCAGACCTGTGTAGTTAGTTAGTTACCCCTCAACTTGAGGGTCTTGTCAGCTCTAAGGAGCTACAGTAGTTAGTTAGTTAGTTAGTTACCTCTCAACTTGAGGGTTTGGTCAGCTCTAAGGAGCTACAGTAGTTAGTTAGTTACCTCTCAACTTGAGGGTTTGGTCAGCTCTAAGGAGCTACAGTAGTTAGTTAGTTAGTTACCTCTCAACTTGAGGGTTTGGTCAGCTCTAAGGAGCTACAGTAGTTAGTTAGTTAGTTAGTTACCTCTCAACTTGAGGGTCATGTCAGCTCTAAGGAGCTACAGTAGTTAGTTAGTTAGTTAGTTAGTTACCTCTCAACTTGAGGGTTTGGTCAGCTCTAAGGAGCTACAGTAGTTAGTTAGTTAGTTAGTTACCTCTCAACTTGAGGGTTTGGTCAGCTCTAAGGAGCTACAGTAGTTAGTTAGTTACCTCTCAACTTGAGGGTTTGGTCAGCTCTAAGGAGCTACAGTAGTTAGTTAGTTACCTCTCAACTTGAGGGTTTGGTCAGCTCTAAGGAGCTACAGTAGTTAGTTAGTTACCTCTTAACTTGAGGGTCTTGTCAGCTCCGAGGAGTTCCAGTATTCTGGTCCAGGGGCCCCGTGTCACCAGACGACCCTTAGACGTTATTATGACGATAGAGCTAGAGAGAGATAGAGAGAGAGCGAAAGAAGGAGTGAGGGAGAAAGAGAGACGGGGGATGGAGTGGGGGGAAAGCAGGGAGAAGAGAGAGTTAACTTTGTTCAACTCAGTGTCTTCCCATTCTAACATGAAAAAGTTAGCTTGTCTGTGTGTGTGTTCTTACTGGTCTGTCAGGTTGTTAACATAGCTCTCTATCTGGGCAGGTACACCCTGCAGTATGGAGTTCCTGAAGCCTTTGCTCTCCACTAGTCTCCCGTCATGGCCGCTCATCACCGTCAGCTGCACCCCATCATCTGGCTGGTACAACTTTCTTCCGTTAACCTGCCCGGCAACCACAACATCCAATCAACCAATCATGACATTATTGAAAAACTTTTTACACACAGAGAAAGAAAACACGCACACACACACACCTCTGTGTAGGCGAAGTCCTCCTTGATGTGAAAGAAGCGTGTGTTGTAGGACTCCAGCTTGACCTCCAGGAAGTGGTCTGTGGTGCGCTGTGGAGGAAAGAGAGAGAGAGAGAGAGAGAGAGAGAGAGAGAGAGGAAAGAGAGAGATCTTAAGTGACCGACACTGGTATTGAAATGTAAATCCGGTCCACAACACTGCTGCAGAGATTTTTTGATGAGATGCCAAGACATCTCTTTCTTTCCATGACTGTATCAGTAACACTTTATAAAGATGTTGTAAAGGGTTTCAAACACGGTGAATATACTATGAATAATAGGGACTAGTATTACTAGAATACTATATACTAGTACTATGAATAGTACGAATCAGTAATAAACAGTTTACATAAGTGTTTGATGAGATACTTAACAAAACGATGCTCAGTGCTATTTGTGACCAACAGACTGAGCTCTGTCCTCACCAGCTTGGCGCTGGGCAGTTTCCTTGGCATGGGCACATCTACGATGGGCATCTCTGCGTGCAGGGGGTAGGCCTGTGTCATGCAGTCACTGGGGCCGCTTCCCTTAGGGATTACGGCTGTGATTTTAACCCTCTCACAGCCCTTCACCGAACAGAAGGCAAAGTCCTCCTTCTCATTGTGGGCCTTCACTCGGAGGAACAGCAGGCTGAGAGGGAGACAGGGGAGACTAAGAGTTAATAAGGATTTACTGGGAGGAACAGCAGGCTGAGAGGGAGACAGGGGAGACTAAGAGTTAATAAGGATTTACTGGGAGGAACAACAGGCTGAGAGTTAATAAGGATTTACTGGGAGGAACAGCAGGCTGAGAGTTAATAAGGATTCACTGGGAGGAACAGCAGGCTGAGAGTTAATAAGGATTTACTGGGAGGAACAGCAGGCTGAGAGGGAGACAGGGGAGACTAAGAGTTAATAAGGATTTACTGGGAGGAACAGCAGGCTGAGAGGGAGACAGGGGAGACTAAGAGTTAATAAGGATTCACTGGGAGGAACAGCAGGCTGAGAGTTAATAAGGATTTACTGGGAGGAACAGCAGGCTGAGAGGGAGACAGGGGAGAGTAAGAGTTAATAAGGATTCACTGGGAGGAACAGCAGGCTGAGAGGGAGACAGGGGAGACTAAGAGTTAATAAGGATTTACTGGGAGGAACAGCAGGCTGAGAGGGAGACAGGGGAGACTAAGAGTTAATAAGGATTTACTGGGAGGAACAGCAGGCTGAGAGTTAATAAGGATTTACTGGGAGGAACAGCAGGCTGAGAGTTAATAAGGATTTACTGGGAGGAACAGCAGGCTGAGAGGGAGACAGGGGAGACTACCTACTGACTACCTCTTTTACTACACATTCTCCTCTCTCCCCCCGAATCCCTCCCTCCCTCCTCACCCGGTATCTTCCTCCCAGTAGTAATAGCCTCGGGACAGGTGAGACTGGTTGATCTTGTCTCTCTGTGTGGTCCTCATGAACACACCGGTCTTTCTTGTCTGCTTGGTGAGCCGGTTGTGGATGTCCAAGATGATCGTGAAGGTGGTGCCTGGCGGGTAGCAGAAGCCCACGTTGATCCAGTCATTCCTGGAAGCACGCACGCACGCACGCACGCACGCACGCACGCACACACACACACACACACACACACACACACACACACACACACACACACACACACACACACACACACACACACTTAATCAAGTGTATCAAAAAGGAGATTTTACAGGAGGCAGCCCAGCACTGAGCTAGGGCTGAACAACTACTCCCACTCACCTGCCATATTAATTAGTAAACACACCGTAGAAAAACAGTTGTCGCTCAGGTAAGTCGCTCTCTGTTTCAGTCAGCTTTCTTCCGTTTGGTGATAGTGAAACTAGAAACTAGTGAATACGATTCTGGAGTCCCGTGTAGCTCAGTTGGTAGAGCATGGCACTTGCAGCACCTGGGTTCGATTCCCAAGGGGGACCAGTACGAAAAAAGTATTGGATAAGAGCGTCTGCTAAATGGCGCTCAAGGCGCAAGAGGGTAGTGCGTACGGCCCAGTACATCACTGGGGCCAAGCTTCCTGCCATCCAGGACCTCTGTACCAGGCAGTGTCAGAGGAAGGCCCTAAAAGACTCCAGCCACCCCGTGGCATAGACTGTTCTCTCTGCTACCGCACGGCAAGCGGTATCGGAGTGTCAAGTCTAGGTCCAATAGGCTCCTTAACAGCTTCTACCCCCAAGCCATAAGACTGCTGAGTGTAGCGAAATGCTTGTGCTTCTAGTTCCGACAGTGCAGCAATATCAACAAGTAATCTAACAATTCCACAACAACTACCTAATACACACAAATCTAAGTAAAGGGATGGAATAGGAATATATACATATAAATATATGGATGAGCAATGACCGAGCTGTATAGGCAAGATGCAATAGATGGTATCAAATACAGTATATACATATGAGATGAGTAATGCAAGATATGTAAACATCATTATTAAATTAGCATTTATATAGTGACTAGTGATCCATTTATTAGAGTGGCCAATGATTTCAAGTTTGTTTGTAGGCAGCAGCCTCTCTGTGTTAGTGATGGCTGTTTAACAGTCTGATGGCCTTGAGATAGAAACAATTTTTCAGTCTCTCGGTCACACACTTATCAAGAGAATACGTGGTCATCCCTATTGCCTCTGATCTGGCGGACTCACTAAGCACAAATGCATCGTTCGAAAATGATGTCAGAGTGTTGGAGTGTGCCCCTGGCTATCTGTAAATTATGTCTGAGTGTTGTAGTGTGCCCCTGGCTATCTGTAAATGATGTCTGAGTGTTGTAGTGTGCCCCTGGCTATCTGTAAATTATGTCTGAGTGTTGTAGTGTGCCCCTGGCTATCTGTAAATGATGTCTGAGTGTTGTAGTGTGCCCCTGGCTATCTGTAAATGATGTCTGAGTGTTGGAGTGTGCCCCTGGCTATCTGTAAATGATGTCTGAGTGTTGTAGTGTGCCCCTGGTTATCTGTAAATCATGTCTGAGTGTTGGAGTGTGCCCCTGGTTATCTGTAAATGATGTCTGAGTGTTGTAGTGTGCCCCTGGCTATCTGTAAATGATGTCTGAGTGTTGTAGTGTGCCCCTGGTTATCTGTAAATGATGTCTGAGTGTTGTAGTGTGCCCCTGGCTATCTGTAAATGATGTCTGAGTGTTGTAGTGTGCCCCTGGCTATCTGTAAATGATGTCTGAGTGTTGGAGTGTGCCCCTGGTTATCTGTAAAGGATGTCTGAGTGTTGTAGTGTGCCCCTGGCTATCTGTAAATGATGTCTGAGTGTTGGAGTGTGCCCCTGGCTATCTGTAAATGATGTCTGAGTGTTGTAGTGTGCCCCTGGCTATCTGTAAATGATGTCTGAGTGTTGGAGTGTGCCCCTGGTTATCTGTAAATGATGTCTGAGTGTTGTAGTGTGCCCCTGGCTATCTGTAAATGATGTCTGAGTGTTGGAGTGTGCCCCTGGCTATATGTAAATGATGTCTGAGTGTTGTAGTGTGCCCCTGGCTATCTGTAAATTATGTCTGAGTGTTGCAGTGTGCCCCTGGTTATCTGTAAATGATGTCTGAGTGTTGTAGTGTGCCCCTGGCTATCTGTAAATGATGTCTGAGTGTTGTAGTGTGCCCCTGGTTATCTGTAAATGATGTCTGAGTGTTGGAGTGTGCCCCTGGCTATCTGTATATTTTTAAAACAAGAAAATGGTCCTGCCTGCTTTGCTTAATATAAGGAATTAGAAATTATTTATACTTATACTTTTACTTTTGATACTTAAGTATATTTAGAACCAAATATTTTTACTCAAGTAGTATTTTACTGGGTAACTTTCACTTTTACTTGAATAACTTTCTATTAAAGTATCTATACTTTTACTCAAGTATGACATTTGGGTGCATTTTTCACCCCTGCCTACATGTACATATTATCTCAATTACCTGGACTAACCTGTGCCCCCACACATTGACTCTGTACCAGTACCCCCTGTATAAAGCCTCGCTACTGTTATTTTATAATTGCTCTTTAATTATTTGTTATTTTTCTATTTTCTTATTTTTCACTTCAATTTATTTTAGTAAATACTTTCTAACACTTGTTTTTCTTAAAACTACAATGTTGGTTAATGGCTTGTAAGCATTTCATTGTAAGGTCTACACCTGTTTTATTCAGGCATGTGACAAATACAATTGTATTTGATTTAAATGTAATGCAGTGTTTATGGCTGAACTTGAAGTTCCATTCCACAAACAATAGATGGCGCCAGAGTAGCATGTAACCAATGGGAATTCCCATATCCCCCAATACAGTAGATGTTACTCCCGCCGAGTCCTTTCAGCGTAATCTCAGGCCAGGGAATATCTAACACGCATGAAATGACTACCATGCCTCTGCTATTCAAATGACTGCCAATGCTATTAAGTATACTTGCTGGACAGGGGTGACGTCATATGCTAAGACAAACAGCCACCATAAACTACTGTATCACACTGTCCCTTGAGTTATAGGGTTCGTGGAAGGCAAGGGTGTGACTTGATGATATATAGTTTATTAATATGACCACATGGTCAGGGGATGGCTTTGGGTTACTGGGGGTATAATGACTCATAGGATGTGGTGCCATGATGCTGACAGTTTTTTGGATCAGATGCTGAAACAATGCTGGAAGAAGGAAGTGAATAGTGTATGTGGTGAAGGGTGTATGTGTGTGTGTCTGTGTGTGTCTCTCTGCATCCACTACCAACCTGTGTAGTCTCTCTCTCTGTCTGTCTGTGTGTGTGTGTGTCTCTATATCTCTGCATCCACTACCAACCTGTGTAGTCTCTCTCTGTCTGTCTGTCTGTCTGTCTGTCTGTCTGTCTGTGTGTGTGTGTAGGTGTGTGTTTCTATATATCTCTGAGTCCACTACCAACCTGTGTAGTCTCTCTGTGTGTGTGTGTGTGTGTGTGTCTATATCTCTCTGAGTTCACTACCAACCTGTGTAGTCTCTCTCTCTGTGTGTGTGTGTGTGTGTGTGTGTGTGTGTGTGTGTGTGTGTGTGTGTGTGCGTGTGTAGGTGTGCGTGCAGGTGTGTGTGTGCAGGTGTGTGTGCAGGTGTGTGTAGGTGTGTGTGCAGGTGTGTGTGTGTGTGTGCAGGTGTGTGTGCAGGTGTGTGTGCAGGTGTGTCTGTCTATATCTCTCTGAGTCCACTACCAACCTGTTGAAGTTGATGAGCCACACAGTGATCTCTGCAGGAGCAGCCTGGTCCCAGTGTACAGTGTAGCCTTTACCCAGGGTGACCACGGGCTGGAACTGCTGGTAGTGCTTCCTCTTGCCCAGAGCGCCCTCTAGTGTCAGGGGTCTGTCAGGGTACTCATCCTTTACCATCTGCATGTTCAGACTGGCAGGGTTACGTGTCTGGATGTAAATCTGAGGGACCACACACACACATACACACGTTAATGCACAAAAGCATACAGACACATGCACACACACAAACACACACGTGTGTGTGACTAGGAACATGTTCACTAATCTGGAAGACATTAGAAAGTGAGTGAAATGAGAGGGAAACGAGGTTACACTGCACAAAAGACCTAGTGTGTTAGCTTTGAGAGGAAACCTAACCACCACTTTATTTTAAAGAATGTGTGAGTACATACTGTGTACCCATGTGTGTATAAGATTTTTTATTTATTTTACCTTTATTTTACTAGGCAAGTCAGTTAAGAACAAATTCTTATTTACAATGACGGCCTACTGTGGAACAATGGGTTAACTGCCTTGTTCAGGGGCAGAACGACAGATTTTTACCTTGTCAGCGAATTTGATCTTGCAACCTTTCGGTTACTAGTCCAACGCTCTAACCACTGGGCTACCTGCAGTGTGTGTGTGTGTGTACATGCATGCTGGTGTGCCTCCTTCTTTCCGCCTGCATGGCGTACTCATACCAACCTGTGCATAATGCCCACTACAGATGGCAGCCCTCCAGTCAGGCACGTCGATACAGTCAGGGTGTCTCAGTAGCCAGTTGTCCTCTTTGACCAGGAAGGCTCCAGGGTACTCACTGACCGAGCCGCCCACGCCGTGGGAATATCGTGGTCTTGTCACCGTCCATCTGCATCTTATTAAACCATGGGCCGGGCTCACCGAAAAACACCCGGGACGTTATCTGATAAGAAGAGCAGGGGGTAGATGGGGAGGAAGGGGGAGAAGGGGTGAGGGGATGGAGAGAAGAGAGGGGGCGAGGGGAAGGAGAGGAGAGGGGGAGATAGGAGAGATGAGTGTCATGGAGGTGAGAAAGAGCAGCATGTCTCACCTGTAAGACCCTGCTTATGGCACTACAATACCCAGAATCCATCATGACAGCTCATGCCCAAAATGTGCAGCTACGCTTTAGGGCAAACACACACACACAATACACCCCAACTCCCATCATGTGTACAGGTAAATGCTAACCAGTGTGATACACCCCCACACACACACACACACACACACTCACTCACTCACAGGCACGTCGTCGAATGTGATGTCGGTGACGTTGTTGTTAGGGCAGCTCTGCCAGGAGTTGTTGAGTCTGAAGCCGAAGGCGCTGGTGTGTCGACCGTCCAGGGCAATGTATTTTCTAAAGGTGCAGTTCTGCACATTGATGGGCCCGTCGTAGATCTGCATGCCGCGGATAGGGAAGTCACTGCAGGACAGACGTACAGAGAGTCAGAAAGACCAGAGAAAGGGAGACGAGTTAGAGAAAACGAGAGAGCGAGAGAGAGCGAGAACTTGACGGACAGACAGACCCTGGTCAAAAGTAGGGCACCATGTAGGGAATAGGGTGCTATTTGGGACGCAGCCAAGATCGTGGGTGCTTTGCGATGTTTCCAAGTGTGGGAACATCGCAAAGAACATCGTCATCTCTTTCAACATACAGACAAAGCTCTGTGCTATCGGATATTGGTTAACGACTGCATCTTGGGACCGTTTTGTAACAGTATGCAAAAGTTCTATTGTGGTTGCAAATGATAATTCTTTCTCCAGATATCATATCATGTACAATTGAGACAGATGATGGATGACGTGTTTCTTTCACCCAGACAATGAAAGAATGTCAGATATGCACAAGTTGAGACATCATACTTTCTGTCCGGCCAAGCATGCAAAACTCTGAAAAGGGAAAAGTTGAATCGATTCATTTCAGGGTAAAATGTGAATGAGGAGAGGCGATACGAGGAGAGTAGGAGGAGAAGGAGAAGGAGGAGGAGGAGAAGGAGGAGGAGGAGGAGGAGGAGGAGGAGGAGAGGGGAGGAGGGGAAGGGAAGGGAGAAAAGAGAACAAGAAAGTGTGTGTCTGTGTGTGTATGTATATGTGTGTGTGTGTGTGTGTGTGTGTGTGTATACGAGCCAACACTCACACTCCTCGAGGCAGGGTCCTCCCGTTGAGGTCGGGTCCCCCGGGACCCCAGATACGGTTGTCAGGAATGGGCATGCCCCTGTTCTCACTCTCCCCCAACAAACAGACTGTTCTTCACCTCCTGACGAGAACCATCGTCATCAGGGAATGTACCACCACTACACAGAGAGGGAAAGACAGAGAGAGAATGACAGAGACAAAGAGTTTGTGTGTGTTTGTTTTAATTTCATCGAAAAAAATACTTTTCATTTTTGTCGACTAAAATGTAACGAGACGAGAATTCCACGTTAGACTAATGGACATTTAATTTGACATCGAGCTCCTTTTCATCTGTTTTGTCCAATCATAAGCATGCATGCAGAATATTTTTTTGCAATCCTCTCATTGGTAGAATTGACATCTTTCAGTTGTGTGGACTGATTGAGCTGATCTGCCCGGCTCTCTCCCACAGCTCCCAGGCGGCCACATCAGTCGCTCGTCAATCTTTTGAGCTGATGTGAAGCCAGGACACTGGACTTGTAACCAAACTCAACTAGAAACAATAATGTTTACTCTGTCTTACTTTCATGTAGGCTATTTTTACTCTGATCACATCAGAAGCTCTATAGTGTTACTCATGAATCTGTGTTGCTGCTCTCGCTCCATTCTTTTCCTATGGAAAAACTGTCACGTCCAGGCCAGAGTTTTAGGCTGGCGTGTTTAGGTTTCGTTTTTGGTGTAGGGTTTTTTGAGTTCTAGGTGTTCTATTTCTATGTTGGGGTAATGGTTCCCAATTAGAGGCAGCTGTGTGTGGTTGTCTCTAATTGGGAACCATATATATGTTTGGGGTTTTCATTTAAGTTTTGTAGGTTATTGTTGATGCATAGCTTTGGTTTGTATTGTTAGTCTATGTTTAAGTTACGATCTTCGTTCATTTTGTTATTTTGCCCAGTTACGTTTCGTTTAAATAAACATGTATACTGGATGCCTCGCTGTGCCTTGGTCTGTCTGTCCCGAAGATCGTGACAAAAACAAATGCTATTTCTTGAATGTTAGGAGTACAGTAATACTTCTGTCATTTTTGGAAAGGTCAAATTCTCCCCTAAACGTTTATTTACCCCCCTTGGTGGTTATGATGTGGAGAAAATCAGAGCCGTAAATTGTTTAACATCTAGCCAAGGCTTTATAGCCTATATGGTTAATTATGTCTGGCATTGGTTACAATCTGCCACAATATCAATGTTGCCAGCTAAGGTATATGAGGGGATGGTAGGTCTTGTTGGACAAGGCTATCTGAATGTGTACATGATGGAAATTAGAAGTAGCGTAAATATTCCTTATTAAACAGATTATTTTTACTATTATGTGACTAAAATGGCTGTGACTAAAACTGTCCAGGGTTTTAGTCGACTGATAATAACTAAAACTAACGAAGGATGACTAAAACGTGACTAAAAGGTATTTTAAGACTAAACATAAAACCAAATCTAAAATAGATGCCAAAGTTAACAATTTTGTGTTTTTGGTTTTAATAAAGTAAAAAAAGGAAAATTCCTATTTTAGGCTTAGGGGTTAGGTTTATGGTTATAATTAGGGTTAAGGTTAGGTTAAGGGTCAGGGAAAATAGGATTTTGAATGGGAATCAATTGTTTTGGTCTCCACAAGGATAGTAAAACAAATGTGTGTGTGTGTGTGTGTGTGTGTGTGCGTGTGTCAGTGACTGTCAGAGAGTTTGTGTGGCCAAGAGAGCTAAAACGAATGTGTGTGCAAGAGAGTGTGTAAAAGTGTGTGAGTCTGTGCCAGTGTGTCTCTCTGAGAGTGTGGCCTGTTTTCTGAAACCAGCTACAAACCATGCCCAGGCCCATATACCTACAGATGCCACTTTCACACTCCCAAATTACTTTCACACTCTTTCAAAGTCTTTCTTTCCCACTGCATCATAAGCAGACAACCATATAAGGTGTTTTCCAATTACTGCAACGGGGTCTTCTGCAGTCACCCGTAAATACAAACATGAACCACACACACACACACACAGGACCACAAGATGTTATTAACATTAATGTCTTACCTAGCCAGTGTCAGGCCAATTCCATTATCAGCAAATCTGAGGGAGAGAGAGAAACCGTTGTTAGAGCCAATCACATAGTAGGCGGAACATTAGAATGAGAATATTACACAGACATTATCCGTTTCCGCATGGCAACAGTGTGTGTGTGTGTGTGTGTGTGACTATTCACACACTGTTTGTCTAAAACTCCAAGGATAAGGGTTGCCATTGGAAATGTTGGCAAGGATGCAAAGCAGCAACAGACTGAAGGTGAGAAAAACAATAGAGGATTTCTGACAGTTACTGCTGAGTGCTAGACCTAGCAGTAGAAGCCTAGAGCTAAGCATGATCATTGGGGTGCACCATAGGACTGAGAGGGAGCTGACAGAAATACAAGCTGTCCAAATGTAGCCATTTTTCGGCGTGATTGTATATAGACGTCCTAACTTGTGATTTATTAAGGTAGGTTACAGCTAAATATGTATTTGTTACAATCCACCTATCGCTCGATCCTTCCCTCCGTCTACTCACTGGCAGTCGTCCAACCAGACATCTCCTCCCCTCAGCCAGGCTCCGTGGTCCTGGTTCTTGTAGGCCACAAAATGGTGGATGAGAGCTGGGACACGGGGCTTGAAGGGATCCGCATCCTGGTGGGGTCCATATCTAGAGAGAGAGAGAGAGAGAGAGAGAGAGAGAGAGAGAGAGAGAGAGAGAAAGAAAGAAAGAAAGAAAGAAAGAAAGAAAGAAAGAAAGAAAGAAAGAAAGAAAGAAAGAAAGAAAGAAAGAAAGAAAGAAAGAAAGAAAGAAAGAAAGGAGAAAGAGAAGAGAGAGAGAGAGACAGATCAGCTTTACTGGTCTGCCCTGCCCATAACTATCCATTGTTCCTTTAAACAGCATTTAGAATCCAAGGCAGTCGCCACTCTAATTCATGCGGAACTAAATCCAATAACTAAACTATAACAAAGAAATTAAGTGTAATAAAGTAATATCATTTGATTAGTAATGTGGGGTAAATAAACCAGTCATGAACTTGTTTTGAATCAAGAGTTTGTGTAAAGTATTTGAAATATCACGATCATTCATGCAGACATCTCTGCTATGTATTATTCACTGTTCAAATGTTAACCAATGTGCTGTATGAAGCCTGGGTGGGTGAGTTTGCAGACTGGGGTCAAATACTTTGGTTGAGGTGCACTTGGACTTTTAGGACGATTCAATTGGTTCCATTGTTATGGGCAAACTAAATCAAGCACAGCTCAAGTATCTGAAAGTCTTTAAGATGTGTATCTGAAAGTCTTTAACATGTGTATCTGAAAGTCTTTAACATGTGTATCTGAAAGTCTTTAACATGTGCTAACTAGCTCCAGAGTGGCGCAGCGGTCTAAGGCACTGCATCTCAGTGCTAGAGGCATCACTACAGACCCTGGTTTGATTCCAGGCTGTATCACAACCGGCCGTGATTGGGAGTCCCATAGGGCGGTGCACAATTGGCCCAGCGTGGTCCAGGTTAGGGTTTGGCCGGGGTAGGCCGTCATTGTAAAATAAGAATTTGTTCTTAACTGATATGCCTAGTAAACTAAAGGTTAAATTTAGTGTGTGTGTGTGTGTGTGTGTGTGTGTGTGTGTGTGTGTGATGTGTGGTGTGACACTGACCTTGCTCCCACTAGAGAAAGGAAGGGTCTCTTGTCCTTGTCATTGGCCTGTGTTGTCTTTACACCGTTGTCTAGGATCATCCCAGCCTGCACAAGTACACACACATTACATTAACCCTTCCAGTCAAGGAGACAGCAGATATGAACAACAGATAGCTTTGAAGGTGTCTCCTTGTCCTGATGCTGTTGAGTTATGTATGCTTGGCTGTGAGAACACTGAGGGTACTTCCCACAATGCACCCTATTCCCTACATAGTACAGCCTTGGCCCTGGTCAACAGTAGTGCACTACTGTATGTGGGGAAGAGGGTGCCATTGGGACCAATCATCTGAGTCGCCTCTAGCAACAACACAACAGCCTCCAAGGTCTCTCTCTCTCTCTCTTCATCAGAAACGTAAGCCTATTGTTTGTTAGTCCCGCCAATAAATCTATCAGATTTATGCAGCAACAGAGTGTTTCTCATGTTTTATATGTGTGTGTTTGCCGAGACATGTGCGTCTTCGTGTTGCGTGCATATGTTTTTGTGTGTGTGCGCATGCACGCTTGTGTGTGTGTATGTCTGCTTCTATGTGTGTACAAGATGGTGTGTGTACGTCTGTGTTTTTGTGTACAAGCTGGTATATCTAGTTCTATCACAAGGAGGCTGTGGTACCAGCTTGACATGAGTTATATTTCTAATAAGACACCCTGCTAGGAACAGAGAGAGAGAGAGAGGAAATATTATGCAGAGAAAGAGAGAGAGATGCTGCCAGATAGAGAACATGAGGAAAAGACTGAGGAAGGAAAGAGATGAAAAGAACAGAGTGGGGTAGACAGAGAAGGGAGAGAGAGAGTGAGAGAGAAAGGGTGGAGAGCGAGAGCGAGAGAGCGACAAAAGGTGGAGAGAGAGAGAGAGGGGTGGAGAGAAAGAAAGAGAACGAGAGAAAGGGTGGAGAGAGAGAGAGAGAAATGGTGGAGAGAAAGAGAGAGAGAGAAACGGTGGAAAGAAAGAGAGAGAGAGAAACAGTGGAAAGAAAGAGAGAGAGGGGGAGAGAGAGAGAGAGAGAGAGAGCAAGAGAGAGAGAGAGCAAGAGAGAAATGATTGAGAGAGAGAGAAGGGTGGAGAGAAAGAGAGAAATAGAGAAAGAGAGAGAAAGGGTAGAGAGAAAGAGATAGAGAGATTGTGATAGGGTGGAGAGAAAGAGAGAGAAAGAGAGAAAGGGTGGAGAGAGAGAGCGAGAGAAAGGGTGGAGAGAGAGCAAGAGAGTGAGAGAGCGAGAGCGAGAAAGGGTAGAGAGAGAGAAAAAGAGGGAAGGGTGGAGAGAAAGAGAGATAAAGAGATAAAAAGAGAGAGAGAGAGAGAGAGAGAGAGAGAGAGAGAGAGAGAGAGAGAGAGAAGGGTGAACATGACAGAGAGAGAGGCGATGCTAGCACAGACCACAAGGGCCATAACCAGCCCACACAGAGATTTATTATCAACTGAAGATGCTCGTTAACATGTAATGATCGCTGCTCTTCGGCTCCAAACACACACACTGGGTTAACACACACACACACACGGAAGAGCAGTTAGCTTATATCTGGTTGGTTAATATGATTTCCCTTATTCTATGTTTGCTGTTATTATCTGTCTGTTTAAAAACATATAAATAAATAAATAAATATGTAAAACACACACCACTAACAAGACTCACACACACACATAAACTCTTACCCTGTAGTTGGAGTGGGCCCTATTGTTGGTGAACTGGCCCATAGGTGTGTGTTCGGTGCGGCCAGGAGAGTACATGCCCTCAGAGGCTCCCGTAGGCACATGGTGGAAGAGGAACCAGAAACCTGTCTCCTTGAAGGACACACATAGTATGTTAACAACAAACACATGCAAGCATTAACACACACAAACACACACCATACTATACATACCAAATTACTATACAGTAATTCATCAGACTGGACATTGGGGTAATGAGGCCTACATACATACTGTACACCTGAAGACAAGGACAGATAGAAAGAGCGAATGGGAGATAGAGAGAGAGAGAGAGAGAGAGAGAGAGAGAGAGGGAAAGAAGGAAGGAAGAAGAGAGAGAGAGAGCAAGGAGAGAGAAAGGGAGAGAGTGAGGAGAGAGTGAGAGAGGACAGAGGAGAGAGAGAGAGGAAAGTGGAGAAAGAGAGGGAGGGAGGGAAGGAAGGAAGGAAGGAGTGAGAGAGAGAGAGAGAGAGAGAGAGAGAGAGAGAGAGAGAGAGAGAGAGAGAGAGAGAGAGAGAGAGAGAGAGAGAGAGACTTACCTCTGAGCCTGCTGCTGCACAGTTGATGAGGTTGTTATTGGGGTTGGCAATCCAAAAGGTGGACGTAGCGCTGGAAGAGACAAAGAAAGACAGAGGGAGGGAAAGAGAGAGAGAGAGAGAGAGAGAGAGAGAGAGAGAGGAGGGTGAGAGAAAGAACGTGAGAGAGGAGGGAGAGAAAACGAGAGTTGTTGATTATCCCAGTGTCCTACCCCTCGCTTCAGGCAGCACCTGTCATGCTCTGTCGCACTCACGCACGCACGCACGCACAGACAGACAGACACACAGACAGACACACAGACAGACACACACACACACACTATTAACAAGGGGTCGTCACTGCCTTTCAAAAACATGAACGCAAATCAGGTCATCGGTAATCAAGGTCTCTACTAGCCCTAATCACAATCTACTCTATAATCAACACATAAGAAAACGAGGGACAGGCGAGATAGAGAACGAGAGAGAACAAGAGAAGGAGAGAGATAGAAAGAGAGAGATAAAGAGAGAAGGAGAGAGAACAAGAGAAAGAGAACGACAGTTAGAGAGAGAGAAGCAGTGTAATTGTCTTTTTTGAGATTGGGGTATTTAAAAATAAACGAAGGATAGAGAGCGAGATTGAGCGAAAGACACCATAGAAAGAAAATGAATACTGTAACTGATTAATAAAAAGCTTTAAGTTTAGCTTTTAGGATTGGGATATGCTGTCTGATTTTGTTCAGTGAAAATGTACATTACTGAAGAATCCTGCATTTGCGAAAGTCTAAGCTGTCAGGCGATGAAAAATTGGGTTTTCCAGTTTGTTGCAGATTTTTCCAAAGGAAACTGCCTTAGATTCATAATCTCTTGTATGTATGCTTCAAGCACTACTGCTTTTTAACCAGGCATCAGAAATGTCCTTAAAAAAATGGACACTTGGGAAATGGAATGACACAAAGCAGCAGGACCAATAAAAACACTTCGGAATTTGACATTTGGAGCAACTTCAAAATTTGACGTTTGTAGAACTTGGATGAACGTCAAATTCTGCAGTGAGACTGTGAGAGCTGTTTTTAACTGGTATCAATAAAGAATCTTAACACAAATTGAATGTACCAATTCATAAAGACTGAAGGGAACTATTATGTGGCAGTGTACACTATATCATGCGGCTACACTATGTACACTATGGCTGTCTCCTATAACTGCACACATACAAGACATGACACACATATCCCCAAGAAAACCTGGAGGCACAAACACACTAACGTTATGACAGCTAGTCATCACACACTGACAACAGAGACTGACATTTGGCAGGCATGATCACTGGGAATAGGGGTTGGTGTGTGTGTGTGCGTGTGCGTGAATGCACACATGCGTGTGTGTGTGTGAGTACGTGTGTGTGTATACAGTATAGGGATCTATTAAGAGCTGCATATTTCCATGTGCTTTTAAACAGAACCAAGTATCATGGACAATGTTAGCGGTCTGTCAAAACGGATGGCACTGTGATAAACTTAATCCAGTTTGCTGAGTAGAGTGTTGGAGGATATTTGGTCGAAGTCAAGGATCGGTAGGATAGTCAGTTTTACGAGGGTATGTTTGGCAGCATGAGTGAAGGAGGCTTTGTTGCGAAATAGGAAGCAGATTCTAGATTTGATTTTGAAATGGAGATGTGAGTCTGGAAGGAGAGTTTACAGTCTAGCCAGACACCTAGGTATTTGTAGTTGTCCACATATTCTAGGTCAGAGCCGTCCAGGGTGTGATGCTAGTCGGGTGGGCGGGTGCAGGCAGCGAACGGTTGAAAAGCATGCATTTGGTTTTACTAGCGTTTAAGAGCAGTTGGAGGCCACGGAAGGAGTGCTGAATGGCATTGAAGCTCGTTTGGAGGTTAGTTAACACAGTGTCCAAAGAAGGGCCAGAAGTATACAGAATGGTGTCGTCTGCATAGAGGTGGATCAGAGAATCACCAGCAGCAAGAGCGACATCATTGATGTATACAGAGAAAAGAGTCAGCCCGAGAATGTAACCCTGTGGCACCCCCATAGAGACTGCCAGAGGTCTGGACAACAGGCAGATGCACAGCAGAGTACACAAAACACTCTTTCAGATGGTAGTTACACACTGTCTGTGTGTGTGTGGTCCATTAGGTATGTGTGTGGTTGCATGCAGTGTGTTTATGAATATATTAGTTTATGTGTTACGTCCTCCTTTTGTTGCTCTAAATGAAAAAGTCATTTCAACTCTATCTGCCTCTGTGTGTGTGTGTGTGTGTGTGTGTGTGTGTGTGTGTGTGTGTGTGTGTGTGTGTGTGTGTGCGCGTGTGCGTGTGTTTATACCTTTTTGCGGTATAAGCAGCTTTGGGTAATGCGTGACAATTGTCACAGCAGTGTTAGGAATCACTACCAACAAGTCTCTCTCACCACCATCTCTCTCTCTCTCACCTCCATCTCTCTCTCTCACCTCCATCTCTCTCTCACCTCCATCTCTCTCTCACCTCTCTCTCACCTCTCTCACCATCTCTCTCACCATCTCTCGCTCTCTCACCCTCTCTCACCCCCATCTCTCTCTATAACCCCCATCTCTCTCTCACCTCCATCTCTCTCTCAGCTCTCTCTCTCTCTCACCTCCATCTCTCGCTCTCTCACCATCTCTCTCTCACCTCAATCTCTCTCTCTCACCTCAATCTCTCTCTCTCACCATCTCTCTCTCACTCTCTCTCTCACCTCAATCTCTTTCTCTCACCATCTCTCTCTCTCTCTCTCTCCATCTCTCTCTCTCTCTCTCTCTCACCATCTCTCTCTCTCACCATATCTCCCTCTCTCACCCTCATCTCTGAGTGTTTGTGTGCGTTGTCAGATTTCAAAAAGGCTTTACGGCAGGAAAAAACCCGAAGCGCGCGCTTTCATTCACTGAGAGAGTCCACTGACAAAAACAGCTCTTACTCCTTGGTTTTTCAAAATAAAAGCCTGAAACCTTGTCTAAAGACTGTTGGCATCTAGTGGAAGCCATAGTAACTGCAATCTGGGAGCTAGATCCCCCTGCTTTCAATAGCATGTCAATGGAAAAAGTGTGACATCACAAAATCCAATTTTCGGATGGATTTTCCTCGTGTTTTCGCCTGCCAAATCAGTTCTGTTATGCTCACAGACATTATTTTAACAGTTTTAGAAACAGAGTGTTTTCTATCCAATACTTCTAATTATGTGCATATCCTAGTTTCTGGGCCTGAGTAACAGGCATTTTACTTTGGGCACGCCAGACTCTCTGAACCTCCGAACACTGCCGCCACTCCCGAACAGGTTTCAAACACCTGGGCGGAACTGTTATTTAGTAGATATTCTCTACAGTCGTTTGCTGCTTTATTCCGCTCAGCATTTTAAGTTAATACTCACTCTGTGTTATGAGGAGGGAGAGAAGAGAAGAGAGGAAAGGAAAGGAGAGGAGAGGAGAGGAGAGGAGAGGAGAGGAGAGGAGAGGAGAGGAGAGGAGAGGAGAGGAGAGGAGAGGAGAGGAGAGGAGAGGAGGAATGGAGTGGAGGGGAGATGAGATGAGAGGAGAGGAGGGGAGAGGGAGGAGAGAAGGAGTCTGGCGATAGAAAGCGGGGAGAGGGGAGAGGAGAGATGGGAGGAGAGGGTGAAGACAGTAGAGTCGGGGAATAGGGAAGGTGGAGAGAGGGAGATAGTAGTGTGTCTGTGTGACAAGATGTGTGGGAAATATGAATAGATAGAAAGAGAGGGAGGGAGGGGGAGGAGATATGGGGAAGCAGCAAATCTGTAAAACTTTACTGAGGAAAAGTAATTCTGTTACCTCATAATTTTTGGTAGGTGACATTCAATTATGTATATAAACCGTGATGCATACTTCCGTGATGCATACAAAGCTATTCTCCGCCCTCCTTTCGGCAAGTCTGACCACGACTCCATTTTGTTGCTACCAGCTTATAGACAGAAACTAAAACAGGAAACACCTGTGCTCAGGTCTGTTCAACGCTGGTCCGACCAATCTGATTCCACGTTTCAAGATTGCTTCGAGCACGTGGACTGGGATATGTTCCGGATAGCATCAGACAACAACATTGATGTATACGCTGATTCAGTGAGCGAGTTTATTAGCAAGTGCATCGGTGATGTTGTACCCATAGCAACTATTAAAACCTTCCCCAACCAGAAACCGTGGATTGATGGCAGCATTCGCCCAAAACTGAAAGCGCGAACCACTGCTTTTAACCAGGGCAAGGCGACCGGAAACATGACTGAATACAAACAGTGTAGCTATTCCCTCTGCAAGGCAATCAAACAAGCTAAGCGTCAGTATAGAGACAAAGTAGAGTCACGATTCAACGGCTCAGACATGAGAGGAATGTGGCAGGGTCTACAGTCAATCACGGACTACAAAAAGAAAACCATCGACTCAAATCTCTAGCCACTTTAATAATTAAAAAGTGGATGTAATAAATGTATCACTAGCCACTTTAAAATATGCCATTTATATAATGTTTACATATCCTACGCTACTCATCTCACATGTATATACTGTACTATATACCATCCACTGCATCTTGCCTATGCCGGTCAGCCATCGCTCATCCATATATTTACATGTACATACTCGTATTCATTCCTTTACACTGTGTGTATAAGGTAGTTGTTGTGAAATTGTTAGATTACTTGTTAGATACTACTGCATGGTCAGAACTAGAAGCACAAGCATTTCACTACACTCGCATTTACATCTGCTAACCATGTGTATGTGACAAATAACATTTGATTTGATTTGATTTAAACCCTGGGTAGCTGACGCTGTGTCTTGGCCAATAAGAGTCTTTGAAGCCACCGGGCCTCCATTATTAAACTCCTCTTTTCGAGGCTTTGATTAATGGAAGTTAATCAGGGAAAAACAATATCCCACATTAAAATACCCAACTTGTCAACAATGCCACGATGTGCAACATATGTATGCAGCTAGCACCGATTAAAGGGATGAGGGAAGACATTTCATATGGAAGTATTGAAATTATTAGAGTAGAACTGCTCAGCTTTTGGTACTGTGTAACCATAGCAACGCATGCAAATGTCAATGTATGCTAGATATTTTACAAAACGATAACCCATTGTTGATGTTATTAAGCATGGATGAAGTGGTGGTACATGTGTGCAATGTAACTGCTGTTCTTATGGATTTTCTAATAGTCCTTTCACAACTGTTGAACAAATACTGTGCATTGACAGTGACTGTAGTTAACGTTAGCAGCCAGCCTAGTGCTACATGACATGATGTATACAAATAGGCCACCAGTCAACCCAGGGTTTTTTACAGTGTGACTGAACCACTTCCTAGGTTTGTTAGGTTTGTACTAGTCATTGCAATTTATTAACAGATTGATCTTAAATTGGTCATCAATATTGAACAGAACAGAAATAGCAGGCGAAAACGCAAAAACAGTTTTTTGTCGCATTGGCTCTGTTTGACAGTCTCTCTATTGAGTTCTATGGCAAGCAGCTCCGAGATTTCAGTACCTATGGCTTCCACTAGATGTCAACAGTCTATATATAAAGCCTCAGAGAGATTGGAGGAAGCAGGAAGAATAGGTACAGGAAATGGCCAAGGTAGCTCAGATGACAACAAGTTTTCTTGTGCGCAAGGCTGGCTGCGCGCCCCACTTTATTTTACTTATATAACGTTTAGGTGACCATCTGAGTGAAATATTATTGCTCATATTCATAAAAGGATAGCTAAGGATGCATTTTAATTGGTATTTGATTTGTTTAGGTGTCACGTCCTGGCCATAGATAGCCCTTTTGGCTGCTTTATGGTGGTTTTGGTCAGGACGTGATCAGGGGTTTGTTTGCTCTATGTTGTTGTATTTCTATGTTGGTTTGGGTTCCAAATTAGAGGCAGCTGTTAGTCGTTGTCTCTAATTGGGAATCCTATTTAGGTTGTTCAGTCCCCCACCTGTGTTGTGGGATATTTATGTTCATTGTGTTAGTTGCTGTGTTGCGCTACACGTTGTGTTACGGTCGTTGTACTTTCTTTTGTTTTGGTGAGTTCTATAATTAAAATATGATTAACTCAACCATGCATGCTGCGCCTTGGTCCACTTCTGTCAGCGGTCGTGACATTAGGAAAAGTTTATAGGTATATTTGAACGCGTTCTCTTCACGTTTCAATGGGCGATTCGATGTTGGATTTTCTGAACATAACGCACCAACCAAACAGAGATTTATGGATATAATAAATGACTTTTTCTAACAAAAGAACCATGGATTGTCTTCGTTGGACACTTGGGAAGCCCTCAGCAGAAGTTCTTCAAAAGGGATTTGTTTTCGCTGTGAAATGTGTTTTGTGTGAACCGTGATGGTTTATGAATTTATGCTAATGAAAAAGGTGGAGATGCTACCCTCAATCAAATGTTGTGCTTTCACCGTAAAGCCTTTTTGAAATCTGACAACGCTGTGATATTGCCAAGAGGCAGAGCTTTTGATGCCTATGCAACACTTGTATATTGATGAATGTTTAATAATTCAACTTTTGGATTTTGAATTTGGCGCCTTGCGCCCCACCACTCCCTAAGTAATTAAATCCCTTTGTTACCACAGAGAGAGACGTTGCAGTACGGTAACATTAAAAGGCTGAATAACTAAACAGTATATCTGTATCCCAAACATTTGGAATGGTCCGTGGGTATTTAAAGAACAATCCTGTGGAATTTGTTAATAATTTGTGACGTAACTAAAGACAGTAGAACAACATAAGTGTATCTCTGAATGTGATTATTTCCCAGTTGTCAGGGTCACATCCAAATGTGAGGGAACGTGTAGGATTAAATATGAAACTATTTGTGGAAAGATGTAATGTGATGTTAGCCTTCTAAATGAGAGAATTGTTTTTCATGTGAAGTCTTAACCAAGTCAGTGGCCACGCCCACGTGAGCACAGACATTACCTCGGCGTCATGGAACACCCCCTGTTTCCAGAGTGTATAAAACCCACTTCCGATAAAATGTACATTAGGCCAACGAGACCAACAGCGTGAGCTGAGAAGGGCCTAATGGCTAGAACTCTGAAACTTTCAACAGAGAAGAATAACATCTCTACAAAACGAAAGACTACACAGGAACATTCAGTCTGCAGCTGTTTAAGTACTTTAGTCTGGTAAACGCAACCGAGAACCACCGGGTGGTACTCTGAAAGATCCATTCTGGAGAACATTTCCCCTTAAAACAACCATTGGTACATATGACGTATCCATATTTAACAGACACTTCCAGAACAAAGGGAACAAGCTACAACTATGAAAAACTTTGATCTCTGGTGGACAAACCAGAGACTTTCTGTCGACTGACTCTCCAGTAGACGGACCGGCGATTTCAACAGAGAGACGACAAAGGCATACACTCGTAAATATGTAAAATGCAATTTATTTTCGAATGAGTGAGGCTGTTCATGTAAAAGTATTAGCATTTCCATGAGCCTAGTTATCGGCTGTGTGTACGATAATGGAGTCCTTTGTCTTTTCTCCCGCTTTTTCTTACCTTATCGGTTTATTGGTTTAGTCCACTAGGGACTTTTCATTGTATCATGTTAGTAACCAATGTATAACCTATCCTGTGTGTGTTTATGTACTTCTGTGTGATTATTTAGTTGTTTAGTAAATAAATAATTAAGCCAATTGGAATATCGCTGATTCATCATTTATGCTAGGGTTCATGTAGATATCCAAGAGTGCGACTTTCAGAATATGACTGATGAGGTAATAGATTAATAAATGACTGTAATCGATAAGACATGAAAATATCTGAAGAGTTAAATTCAGGAAATAGTAACTCTTTAATTAAACAACACATAGACACGCACCGTGTAGGGAATAGGATGCCATTTGGGATGCAGCCCTAGTAACCAACAACTAGATAAAACTCGGATTTGAACACTCAAATGAATGTGGGATCCAGACTTTTAGCAAAACCTATAGCCTTAGAATCACAACCTAATTGGTTTTGCAAAGGGAATAGAGAACATCAGTCGGGTAATAAGCAGTGTGTGTGTGTGTGTGTGTGTGTGTGTGTGTGTGTGTGTGTGTGTGTGTGTGTGTGAGTGAGATAAGGTAAAGCTCAGTCTTATTGCAGTGATTCATCTTCTGGCTGAGCGTGTCTCTTATGCATTAAACATACTCTGTCTCACTAACACCAGAGATAGCAGGTTACCACGGGGACAGACATATCAGTTCAGAGGACCGATTTATACGCAGCAGACATGCCAAAGAGGTGAGTGTGTGTGTACAGCCATCTACCTGTGGCTGTGTCTGTATATATCCATCTTACACATGTGTGTATCTATATGTGTAGATTTGAAGGCAGCCCTAGACGCTGATCTAGGGTCAGTTCTTACCCACTAATAGTTAAGTTTAGGATTACGTGAGGGGAAACTGATCCTAGATCTGTACCTAGGGGACACTTGTATTGCTCTATACATCTCCTCTACCTGCAGTCTTGTCGTGGGTTGGCCACATATCCGGGGAAGGCTCCCTGTGTGATATCGCGACACATCTTGCTGTCCCTGTCGGAGGGCAGCAGGGTACCAGCTCTGATCATCAGCCCCAGGCAGTGGTCAAAAGTGTTCCTCTCCTCAGGACCGTCCTCAGTGAAGAAACAGTGTCCCAGAGCATCGTAGCCCACCACGTCCTTTACCTGGTAGGACAGAGGAGGGGGAAGAGAGAGCGAGGGGAGGGAGAGAGCGAGCGAGGGGGAGCGAGGGGGGGAAGAGAGCGAGGGGGAGGGAGAGAGGAGGGAGGGAGAGAGCGGGAGAGAGCGAGGGGGAGAGAGTAGGGGAGGGGAGGGAGAGAGAGTGGGGAGGGAGAGAGGAGGAGGGCGAGGGAAGAGAGAGCGAGGGGAAGAGAGAGCGAGGGGAGGGAGAGAGCGAGGGGGAGAGCGAGGGGGAGAGAGAGAGTGGGGAGGGAGAGAGGAGGGGAGAGAGAGAGAGAGATACACCAGGGTTGGGGTCAATTCCATTTAAATTCCATTCAATTCAAGGAGTATGCTGAATTTCCAATTCCAATACCTTCAATGAGGAACATGAGGAATTGGAATTTGGTTTAGTCCTACTTTCTGAACTGACTGGAATAACCCCAACCCTGACAAACCATGCACACATTTATTTTGAATGGCACAGATGCATGTCTGAAGGAAGTGGTTTCCTTCTCTGTCATCTGCACTGGGCTAAAAACCCAAACTCATCAGATGGTGTGAAACACATCATTCCACTGAGCTACACCAATTAAAGAAAGATATTACTCTGCCTGCCACGTTAGCTAGCTAGCTTATCTCACCTCTTCTTTGCGGTTGGTTTGAGGAAGTTTCCTCATGTGAGATCAGTTCACCAAACTACCTCTGCTAACACAAGACTGTATTAGCCTGCTGAGCTAAATCATTGGGTGCTAACCCCAGTCTTCATGTCTATGGAGATATTTTGACATCTGATGAAGGAGAGGAGACTAGGGCCGACCCTCAAATGGGAGACTATTCTCGATCTAGTGCATTATTTTAAACCAGGGCACACAGGGACCAGGGCCCTATTCCACTATGTAGGGAATAGAATAGGGTACTAACTGGGCCGAAGCAGAGATAACATCTCAGAGAATTCAGTATCTCACCATCTATCTTCCATTTCCTTCTATTGCCTGAAGAGTGACAGGACACAATTGTTCTATCCAGTTTGTACCCAATTTTCAGGAGCCTTGGTTTAGATATGCCATGTTGGGTAGCAACGGGACATCTCCTCGTTATGGCAACGGATAGATTCTCTGATTGCCGTGGCAACACAACAGGACACCTTTAACAACCCTCCAACACATATACGCACGTGCACGAGGATGGGCGAAGATGAGCTTGCATGAGCGCGCACACACACACACACACAATCCCACCTGAGTCTCCGACAGACTGTTCTCATAGAATTTTAGCTAGAAACAATTATCTTCTTTTGTGCGTAATTCTATTTAGTTGCTCTGTCTGTGACCCTGTAACGTCCACAGATCATAATGTCCCTGGGTTCACAACAGTAATTAGCAACATGCATAATCATGAATATGATTATTATCATCATTATCATTCCGTAGGTGGCTCGACTTTTTTGCAAAGACAGTGAAATAACACCACTCAGGTAAGTTTCCTGAAATTGTAACTCAACCTGGATAAGGTTACAAAATTCCAGCAACTTTCCCAAAATTTCCAGGTTTTTAGAAGTCCTGGTTCAAAGATTCCCGGAATCAGGATTTCTGAATAACCAGGGAATTTGGGGAATTTTGCAACCCAAGATGTGGAGCATTATAACGTCTCTCAACAACTCAGCTACAGCCGTTACAGAGTAACGCTAATAAAATGGATGCGTTTGACTGTACTTCTTCTGTGCCTGCGTGAACAGAAGAAACCTGTCAAGTGAGGTTCGAAAATGTTTCTGTGAATGTGCTAACCCTAGTGATTCAGTGTGCTAACCCTAGTGATTCAGAGTGCTAACCCTAGTGATTCAGAGTGCTAACCCTAGTGATTCAGAGTGCTAACCCTAGTGATTCAGAGTGCTAACCCTAGTGATTCAGAGTGCTAACCCTAGTGATTCAGTGTGCTAACCCTAGTGATTCAGAGTGCTAACCCTAGTGATTCAGAGTGCTAACCCTAGTGATTCAGAGTGCTAACCCTAGTGATTCAGAGTGCTAACCCTAGTGATTCAGAGTGCTAACCCTAGTGATTCAGTGTGCTAACCCTAGTGATTCAGTGTGCTAACCCTAGTGATTCAGTGTGCTAACCCTAGTGAAACCAGAGACTTTCTGTCGACTGACTCTCCAGTAGACGGACCGGCGATTTCAACAGAGAGACAACAAAGGCATACACTCGTAAATATGTAAAATGCAATTTATTTTCGAATGAGTGGCTGTTCATGTGCAAAGTATTAGCATTTCCATGAGCCTAGTTATCGGCTGTGTGTACGATAATGGAGTCCTTTGTCTTTTCTCCCGCTTTTTCTTACCT
The DNA here is from genome assembly GCA_030435695.1 of Brachymystax lenok tsinlingensis. NCBI lineage: Eukaryota > Metazoa > Chordata > Actinopteri > Salmoniformes > Salmonidae > Brachymystax > Brachymystax lenok. The sequence continues at coordinate 22,876,406 of CM059800.1, read as the reverse complement.
TATCGGTTTATTGGTTTAGTCCACTAGGGACTTTTCATTGTATCATGTTAGTAACCAATGTATAACCTATCCTGTGTGTGTTTATGTACTTCTGTGTGATTATTTAGTTGTTTAGTAAATAAATAATTAAGCCAATTGGAATATCGCTGATTCATCATTTATGCTAGGGTTCATGTAGATATCCAAGAGTGCGACTTTCAGAATATGACTGATGAGGTAATAGATTAATAAATGACTGTAATCGATAAGACATGAAAATATCTGAAGAGTTAAATTCAGGAAATAGTAACTCTTTAATTAAACAACACATAGACACGCACCGTGTAGGGAATAGGATGCCATTTGGGATGCAGCCCTAGTAACCAACAACTAGATAAAACTAGTGATTCAGTGTGCTAGCCCTAGTGATTCAGTGTGCTAACCCTAGTGATTCAGTGTGATAACCCTAGTGATTCAGTGTGCTAACCCTAGTGATTCAGTTAAATTATTTTACATCTGGGATTCAAAAAACAGCTAACACCTCGCCACTCGTTTGGCATCCAGCTTATATTTGGGGTTCTGCTGGGGTAAGACAGTTGATCTAACAGAAGACACACACACACACACACACAAAGATACACACAGATACAGATATACACACACACACACACATGGTGTGAGAGGTGGTCTGGGCGAAGGCAGGAGTCGTCATGACAACCGAACGGCCGACCAGCAGCACATTTATTCTCTCAAATGTATGGAACCAAATGTCCAAGTGTGTGCATGCATATAACTCACCAGTAGGCCGTTAGAGCCGTGCACAGTGACACAGCGGGAGAAGGTGTGGTGGATGGACAGATCGCTGACGGAGGTGGGGGGATCGTAGCCTCCCTTCTGGTCCACGTCTCCATTCATATGGAAGTGGACAGGGTAGTGACCCATAGACTGTTGACCCATGTGCTTCAGCTCTACACCGGACACCTGCACAGACTTAAAGCCACGCTCCATCTGGGAGGGAGACATGTGGGGAGAGGGGGAGAGTGAGACCGCGACCGCCAGAGAGTGAGACCGCCAGAGAGTGAGACCGCTAGAGAGGGAGACCGCTAGAGAGGGAGACCGCTAGAGAGTGAGAGAAAGACAGAGTAAGACACAAGAATTTGAATGTGAAAGAAACAGTGAAAGTGTGAGAGATTGAGTAGGAGGCAGATAAAAAGATAGCGAGGGTTTCCATGCATGAGAGACTAATCAAATTGTTTCCATAATTCTTCATTAAAATGTGGTTGACTAGAATGTAATGGGAAGAATTTGCAGGCAGTGGAGATGTACGTGGCTCCATTCCATACTGGCTGTGGATCTCCTGGGCTGTGTCCCAAATGAGAGCCCTGCATTTCCTGGTCAAAAGTACTGCACTATTATAGGGTGTCATTTGGGATGCAGGCCCTGATCTTATGACTGACAGCTTCAATAAACAGCTGTCTATTGAACAGGATGCAATCCAACTCATTCTAAAGACTATGCCAGTGTGCAATTGTGTGTGTGTGTGTGTCTCCCTGCTAGGTTGCCCTTCACACATTGTTTCTGTGCTGTAGATAAAATGTGCCTTCATTTAGACGGAACTCAATCAAAAGAGCTTCCAAGAAACTTTCACTAATTACAGTAATGGCAAACATAACATAATACAATAACTCCTCCCAATGTGACACTCCCTTTTGTTTAATTGTTTATTTGTGCAAACATTAGCCTGCCTGCTTGCTTAAATCAGGATTGGTATCTGGTATTAATATTATCCATAGCTGTTATGGTGCTGGGTGTGTGTGTGGGTTTGCCTGCCTATCCATCTGTCATAGAATCACACTGGCCTAATGATAGCCGACATACCACTGTCATAACAATGATATTACAGATGTCATTGACAGTCATGACAGATTGCGTCACCATATGTCATCTGATGACAGTCATGACCCAAACCAGATCATTACTGTAATAATCTAGTTGGCTGGCGTGTGTGACAGTCTCAGCTCTCTCTGTCCTAACTGGGCTCCCCAGAGTCTGGGCGTCTAGCCATGCTAGACGGGGACGGAAGGGTGGTGCTTTCTAACTAAACATCTGATTAGAACTAAACTCTGTAAACTTTACCCTTACCCTCACCTAACATGTAAGGACAGTAGATGAGCTTGGTTTCTTAATGTAACCTATATGTTAACTGTACAGTATAGCCCAAAATAACAGTCCATGTCTTCTGGTGAAGGCCACAAGGTACTGAAGAAACAGAAAGACATGATTAGGGCTGCAAAACTCTGGTAACCTTCCAGACTGTAGCCCTTTCCAGCAATCAAATGACCTTGAGGCCTCATGGGTGGAACGTTACTAACATTTTTCATAATTAATAAACATTATTTCAAAAACACGCTGAAAATCCGGTGTTTCTATGTCAAACGGTATTTCTTATGTTTCAGTCTCTAATGTATATAAATGTAATATTGGGATGCAAACTGAAAATGGAATACATTTCAACTGTATATGTTACATGGTCTAGGTGCCTTCTTTTTTTTTAAGCCCATAACCATGTGTAAGAGGTGTATACTTTTGTTTTAAAGTAGATTTGTTTAAGACCAAGAAGCACTCTGTGTGACCCTGATTTAGCCCACCGCAGTAAAAGGTTAAGGAAGTTATCGGAATTGTCCAGCCCTACACACAATATCTACACGTTTGGATCAGTGGAAGGATAAAGAAAGATGAAAAGTAGATGGAAGGACGAAGGGAAGATGTAGGGGTTTATGGAAGGATGAATGGGTGGATGGATGAATAAAGTAAAGGTGTTGATAGAGGGATGAAGAGATAGATTGGAGGGGTGGATTGGCGAACAATTAATGACATGCTAATTAAATTACCTTCATGTGTCCTCCGAAAGTGTCGAAGGCGAAAAAATGGCAGGCCTCGTTGCCGTAGCAACCAGGTTCCATCTCGCCGCGCACCAGGATGTTGCGACTCAGCAGGCCGACCTCTGCCCTCATGTCCACCCCATCCACCTCCTCACCCATGTGGAGGAACACTGGCTTACCTACACACACACACACACACACACATCAACACGCACACACAAAGAGTTAGAACATACTTGGCAACACACACACACAGACACACACCAGGGTTTCCGTTAGCAGGTAATTTCCAGATTTTGGCCGATAAAATAAATGAAAAGCCGATAAAATTGTAGTCAGCCAAATTGTCCGGGTCTGGTCTGCTGCTGAGGAGAGAGTGAGAGGAGCCTTGGCCTAGGATACTGTTGATTGTGAAGATGGAGGCCTTTTTCATCGAAGTAAAATGAAAATTAGAGAGGGGCGTACATGGTGTGGCTCCAGGCTGCGACCATTTAGTCTCGCTGGGCGAGTTAAAACATGTATTGGTCGCAACTGTCGCAATAGTTTGAATCCCAACATTAAAATATGATGAAACATCTCATTTCTTCAATACCATCTCAGTAGTCTAATAGACTTTTTAATAAAGCACTGGGAATTTTAGAAGATGATAGGCCTACAAAAAAATCTTTCTATTGCATAATGCCGCAAAAATGTTTTGTGCCACCAAATCATGGGATTGTGCCACCAACTGAAAAATTTAGTGGCACCATGGTAACATGTTAGTCTGGAGCCCAGCTACAAGGGCAATGTCCTCCGTATGGAAGAGTTTCAATATTGCAGTGGACTAAGATGAGATGGGATGCAGCCAAATGCAGTCTACTGTGCAACTGGCTAGTCAGGTAGGATGCCATTTTGGACCTTCAAATGTTTTTAGTTTTTTTTGTGTATTTATAATTTGTTTTATCATTATTATTACTGTATATCATAGTTATTATTCTAGACCTATTTATTAATCTAAATACGCAAACCGTGTTTTGTTTCATTCTGTTGAGACATTTTCACTGGCTAAATTAAGTTTGATCGGCCTTTTTAATTGTGTGCTCTGTATTTAGTTTAAGATAGGTTATAAGTAGGTCTGTCGTAAAACAAATACCATTAGCCTATTGCTGTCAATAGCCTATTGTTGGGTACATAAGCACCCGCCTTTCTTGGTAATTGCTGCAATATAGCCTTTTCAAAACTTTTGTGAAGGTTTAAACCAGTTCATAAGTGTTTTGTTTCATTCTGTTGAGCTATTTTATTTGGACAAATTATGTTCCAACTGTAATGTTGTGTTTGCTGCAATATAATATCCTGCTCGTATTTTCCCTATAAACAATGGTTTGACTGTACTTTTGAACGTAAGCATCTTTTTGGTGTGGTGTGGCTATTAGCGTACTATACTGCAGGTCTATGATATGAAGGCAGTGCGCAACAGTTGAACTTGAGGTGAGGAAGAACGTTCAGGCCTACCAGAAGTTACTACTATAATATAACAATTTATACAAAATATTCTGAAAATTAATGAATTAGCCTCCTTCTGTATGCCTATATCTGTATAGCAGATGCAGTACGCTATCTGACAAGAATAAATACCTTAATGTCGGTGTCTTAAAGCATATCTCTATCTCTGGGGCTAGCCCTAAGCTTCCTAAATAGTACTATCATTAAATTGTACCCGCAAAACACCAGTCTCAACGTCAACAGTGAAGAGGCAACTCCGGGATGCTGGCCTCCTAGGCAGAGTTGCAAAGAAAGCCAAATCTCAGACTGGCCAATAAAAAGAAAAGATTACGATTGGCAAAAGAACACGGCCACTGGACAGAGGAACTGTCAGTCACCTCTTCACTGTTGACGTTGAGACTGGTGTTTTGCAGGTACTATTTAATGAAGCTGCCAGTTGAGGACGTGTGAGGCGTTTGTTTCTCAAACTAGACACTCTAATGTACTTGTCTTCTTGCTCAGTTATGCACCGGGGCCTCCCACTCCTCTTTCTATTCTGGTTAGAGACAGTTTGCGCTGTTCTGTGAAGGGAGTAGTACACAGCGTTGTACGAGATCTTCAGTTTCTTGGCAATTTCTCGCATGGATTAACCTTCATTTCTCAGAACAAGAATAGACTGACAAGTTTCAGAAGAAAGGTCTTTGTTTCTGGCCATTTTGAGCCTGTAATCGAACTCACAAATGCTGATGCTCCAGATACTCAACTAGTCTAAAGAAGGCCAGTTTTATTGCTTCTTTAATCAGAACAAAACAGTTTTCAGCTGTGCTAACATAATTTCAAAAGGGTTTTCTAATGATCAATAGTCATTTACAACATTAACAATGTCTACACTGTATTTCTGATCAATTTGATGTTATTTCAATGGACCAAAAAAGTGCTTTTCTTTCAAAAACAAGAACATTTCTAAGTGACCCCAACCTTTTGAACGGTAGTGTATATATTAATATTAATAGAATACAGTGAACACCTAAGCCTTTCTTGGTAATTGCTGCAATATAGCTAGGCGGCAGGTAGCCTAGGTAGCATAGTGGTTAGAGCGTTGGACTTGTAACCGGAGGGTTGCAAGTTTGAATCCCCGAGCTGACAAGGTACAAATCTGTCGTTCTGCCCCTGAACAAGGCAGTTAACCCACTGTTCCCCGGGCGCCGAAGACGTGGATGTCGATTAAGGCAGCCCCCCGCACCTCTCTGATTCAGGGTTAAATGCGGAAGACACATTTCAGTTGAAGGCATTCGGTTGTACAACTGACTAATAATGGTGACTTTGACTTTGACTATAGGCCTGATACATTTAGTGCTCCGACCATGAGGTGGACAATTATTGTTTTAGAAAAGTAAAAACCAATAAAGCAATAGGCTTTAAAGTTTTGCATATTCTACACACCCAAACACAAGGGATAGTTTTGTTGTAATTAGTTAGGCTGTTTTTAAGGACATGTAAATGAGGCTCATTTGGCCAACATCCCTCGTTTATTGATGGTGCTGGCTGCGTGGGTGGAAGCCCTAATTGGTTACGCACCCAATCCAGATGTCCGATAAAGTTAAATCTTCCCTGACACACACGTACTGTATGTACGCACACACACACACTGAATATACACACCGAAGCACCTGCCTGGAACATGTGAGAGCATCACTCTCAGAAGGCAACCAGAGAATGTTTTTAGTGTTGTTCTTTAGAGTGAATTTACACTAGTGGGAGAAAATTGCCCTGTGATTTTAGCAGGCCTTTTAGACTGAAAGTGGAGGGAGAGAAACTAGAGTGGATGCTTTTGTGTGTGTGTGTGTGTGTGTGTGTGTGTGTGTGTGTGTAGAGGGATCACTTGCGATACCAAGCGAAATTTGACATTTGTGCAGGTTGTCTGGAAGTTGGGAGACAGCATCAAAACCGGCCACTAGTAGGGCAAAAAACAACATCCAAAAACGAGTGCCCCGCACGGGGATTGAACCCAGTTGTTTCTGTGTGCCTAAATTTAAAACATTGGTCACAGAATGTCGTCACTCACACACACACTCACTCACACACAGGAATTGGTCTGTGAAGGATTTGTCTGTATTTGAATGTGATTGTCTGTCTCTTCAGACATCTCCCTGTAGTCTGAAGATGTCATCACCTCACAGCTGTCACAAGAACCCCTCTGTAGTTGGCAGGGCCGCAGACGAAACACACAGAGAGAAAGGTTGAGAAATGGGAAGAGATTTAATGGAGGGAGGTTGAGGAAGATGATGATGGTGGGTGTTAAAGGTCACAGAATGAGTCTGCCAGTCCAGCTACTGTGGAGCTAGATATATGACAGATGAGAACTATTAAAGGGGGATAGAGAGAGAAGAGGAATATACCCATCACACAATGACAGGAGAGAAAGGGAGAGAGGAAATGAGAGAGTGAGAGGAGAGGTTGTGACAAGAACAGCCCACTGTCTGTGACTTCTAATGATCCAAGTAGAGACTAAAGGGATATTAATGAGTTCAGAACATTCACTTTCCCCAGGTTCAGTCTTCTCTCCTCACTAATGGCATCATATTACGACTTCTTAAAATAGGAGAAAAACAGAACAAAATAACAAAACAAAAAGAGAGGAATCTAAGAAAAGGACAGCTCCTACTCCCCGCCCACACACTAGACATGAACACTACAGTCATTAAATGCCAAAGAGTTATCGAAGGAAAAGAAGAAGAAAGGGAATTAAATGGAAAATAACAGTAAAAGAATCAGAGACGCAGGTGGTCACCCACGCATCCCAACCCTCCTTTACTGATAAAACCTTTCTGTGCACAAAGAAAGTGACTGGATCACTTCTCAGGATTTAGTCATCAGTGCAATAAAGACTGACAACAATCTCTGCCCCCATTGTCTCTCTCCCCTGGCCCCCCTTCTCTACATTCTCTTAGGCAGAGTTAGATACCTGGGTACTGTTGGTTTTGAAATGGTCTGCCTTGAGGGAGCTGTTGGAAAGAATCACGGCCACCTTTTGCCCTGCTACTGGCGCTCCCCTGGCAACACTGACAATCTGCATCCCCCACTGATGAACGGAGAGAGTTGGAGAACATACCGTGACCCTATTAGGACTGACAATTTGTCTGTGAGTGTTTGTATAACTGAGTGTCTGTCTGCCTTTGTGTGTGTGTCTGCCAGCCTAACTGCCTGCCTGAGATGATCCTGGTCAAAAGATTTCATTTGGATATACACATTAATATTATTGTGAACCACCAGCCAAGAAATACTTGCAGAGACACATTATCAACTGTCCCTGAACATGCGTCATTAGCCTCTCTCTCTCTCTCTCTCTCTCTCTCTCTCTCTCTCTCTCTCTCTCTCTCTCTCTCTCTCTCTCTCTCTCTCTCTCTCTCTCTCTCTCTCTCTCTCTCTCTCTCTCTCTCTCTCTCTCTCTCTCTCTCTCTCTCTCTCTCTCTCTCTCTCTCTCTCTCTCTCTCTCTCTCTCTCTCTCTCTCTCTCTCTCTCTCTCTCTCTCTCTCTCAAAGGGGTTAGTGATGAGCCAGTCTACCTATCATTAAAATATATTTAACACACACGCACCTAATTAATAGGCCTAGAAAACCGAGGTGCAGCCCCTAGATAAACAACTCATTATTTAGGGAATTTTAAACATTGATGTATCTACTGTGGAAGTCTTCATAGTGAACTACTTTCTGCTCTTAATGTCAAACAAACAAAAAGCATGCAAACACACGGTCACACACACACAGTCACATGCACACACACATATTCACACGGTCACATACACACACACAGCCAATTGAGGGCATGTCACATTCAATCAGTGGTAACTTTTAAAAAGCAGAGATAGAGCCAGAGAGAATGACTGGGAGCTGAAAGGAATGGAGGCAGTGACCCCAAAAATGTCAGGTTACATCAACGCGGGTAAGGTTAACAGATAACTGTATCACAGGAGGTTGGTGGCAACTTAATTGGGGAGGACGGGCTAGTGGTATTGGCTGGAGCAGAATAGGTGGAATGGTACCAAATACATCAAATACATGGTTTCCATGTGTTTGATGCCATTCCATTTACGCCGTTTCAGCCGTCCTCCCCTCAGCAGCCACCACTGAACTGCGTGTGTGTGTGAAGTCTGTCAGAGTGTATGGTCTCTCTCTCTGAGAAGAACACTCGGTCCATTCTCCCTTCCTCTCACTGAACCAGAGAGAGACGTTTCATTGGCTGAAACTCAGTCCCAACAGACACAGATACACATGCACACACACCCACACACCTACACACACCCACACACACCCACACACACCCACACACACCTACACACACCCACACACACCTACACACACCGTCTTGCTTTTGCCTGGTTTGACCTACTAGTCTAATAACAGATCTTTCATGTTTCTCTCTTTGATATTACAGTCCTCTGATCATCTGGATCAGGGAGGGGCAACTGGCATGTTGTGTGTGTGTGGGCCGGCTCTGACTGCATGTGTGTAGCCACTGTGGAATGGTAGCAAAATTCCATGCTGTGAACTCTAGCTCCATGCACACACACACACACACACACACACACACACCTTATGGGCCCTGGTCAAATTAGTGCACTATATAGGAAATCGTAAATTAGAGGATAGTCAATTAGAGAGGCTCTGGTGGCATGCTAGACATCTGAGCAAACACTATGAACAAGTATTCATGACAACATTGTTTACCAAAAACAAACTATACTAACATAGGAGAGGAACTCCTCAATGAAGGGCCAAACTATACTAACACAGGAGAGATAGTGGCCTTGTCCATATGTGTGTGTGTGTGTGTGTGTGTGTGTGTGTGTGTGTGTGTGTGTGGCCTTTTCCGAATACCCGCACTTGCGTTCTAAGAAAGAAAGAAAGACAAAGAGACAGAGAGACGGATAAAGATGTAGAGACAGAGAGACGGATAAAGATGTAGAGACAGAGAAAGAGAGACAGATGGATAAAGATGTAGAGACAGAGAAAGCGAGACGCAGATGTAGAGAAAGAGAGACACAGATGGATGCAGATGTAGAGACAGAAAGAGAGAGATGGATAAAGATGTAGAGACAAAGAAAGAGAGACAGATGGATAAAGATGTAGAGACAGAGACAGAGAAAGAGAGACAGATGGATAAAGATGTAGAGACAGAGAAAGAGAGACCGATGGATAAAGATGTAGAGACAGAAAGACAGGCACAGATGGATAAAGATGTAGAGACAGAGAAAGAGAGACAGATGGATAAAGATGTAGACAGAGAAAGAGAGACACAGGTGGATAAAGATGTAGAGACAGAGAAAAATAGAGATTGATAAAGATGTAGAGACAGAGAAAGAGAGACACAGATGGATAAAGATGTAGAGACAGAGAAAGAGAGACACAGATGGATACAGATGTAGAGACAGAGAAAGAGAGACACAGGTGGATAAAGATGTAGAGACAGAGAAAGAGAGACACAGGTGGATAAAGATGTAGAGACAGAGAAAGATGAATAAAGATGCAGAGACAGAGAAAGAGAGACACAGATGGATAAAGATGCAGAGACAGAGAAAGAGAGACACAGATGGATAAAGATGTAGAGAGAGAGAAAGAGAGACACAGGTTGATAAAGACGTAGAGACAAAGAAAGAGAGACAGATGGATGAAGATGTAGAGACAGAGAAAGAGTGGGATGGATAAAGATGTAGAGACAGAGAAAAAGAGACAGATGGATAAAGATGTAGAGACAGAGAAAGAGAGACACAGATGGATAAAGATGTAGAGACAGAGAGGGATGGATAAAGATGTAGAGAAAGAGAAAAAGAGACAGATGGATAAAGATGTAGAGACAGAGAAAAAGAGACAGATGGATAAAGATGTAGAGACAGAGAAAGAGAGACACAGATGGATAAAGATGTAGAGACAGAGAAAAAGAGACAGATGGATAAAGATGTAGAGACAGAGAAAAAGAGACAGATGGATAAAGATGTAGAGACAGAGAAAAAGAGACAGATGGATAAAGATGTAGAGACAGAGAAAAAGAGACAGATGGATAAAGATGTAGAGACAGAGAAAGAGAGACACAGATGGATAAAGATGTAGAGACAGAGAAAGAGAGACACAGATGGATAAAGATGTAGAGACAGAGAAAAAGAGACAGATGGATAAAGATGTAGAGACAGAGAAAGAGAGACACAGATGGATAAAGATGTAGAGACAGAGAAAGAGAGACACAGATGGATAAAGATGTAGACAGAGAAAGAGAGAGAGATTAATAAAGGTGTAGAGACAGAGAAAGAGAGACACAGATGGATAATGATGTAGAGACAGAGAAAGAGAGAGATGGATAAAGTTGTAGAGACAGATAAAGAGAGACAGATGGATAAAGATGTAGAGACAGAGAAAGAGAGACAGATGGATACAGATGTAGAGACAGAGAAAGTGAGACAGATGGATAAAGATGTAGAGACAGAGAAAGAGAGACAGATGGATACAGATGTAGAGACAGAGAAAGTGAGACAGATGGATAAAGATGTAGAGACAGAGAAAGAGAGACCGATTTATAAAGATGTAGAGACAGAGAAATAGAGACAGATTGATAAAGATGTAGAGACAGAGACAGAGAGATGGAGAGCAATTACATAAGATATAATGTGATGTAGAGAGGAAGCTCATAACTTACTATGATGCCCCAGAGGCCTTCAGAAGCCTGGGAATAGATTCATATTTGGCCCCTGGAGGAGAGAGCCTTTTTGGGATACAAGCATTTCCCACAGCAAGTGCTGCCTAAATCCCTGTAAGTCAGATCGTATGGAGTTCAGGTTTGGAGATAGAGTTGAGTTCTGCTTAGGGCCAGGGATCTGATTAGGAACATGCTGTATAGGTATACATGATTTAGGGAGCATTTGCTGGCAGAAGCCTCTGGAGCTTCATAGTAAGTCAAGCTTCCTTTCTTCATCTCATCTAATTGCTCACCATCTTTGTTTGTCCCTCTCTCTCTCTCAGGTTCAGACTGCAGTCAACGAAGACTTGTTTGACTATTGTCTCTATGCTTGTATAATGGTGCGGCAGACACAGACACAGACACAGACACAGACACAGACACAAAGGTGGTGGGGTGGCAGAAAACCTGTTTGAATGTTGTGAGTCTGTCTGGCCAAAGATGTCACTTGATTTGGTCCATTTGCATAAAAATAAATAAGGACTTTAGAAGGCTTTAGGGCTGTGTCCCAAATTACACCTTATTCCCTTTACAGCGCTACTAGATCCCTGGTCAAATTTAGTGCACTATGAAGGGAATATGCTGCCATTTGGGACGCTGACTAGGAGTTGGAACACTCTAACCTTGTTATTGTGAGGGTGAGAAATATAAAACACATGGTAGAATGAAACTCACACGCACGTGCACACACTAGAGAAAGGGTATGTGTCCACACACACACACACACACACACACACACACACACACACACACACACACACACACACACACACACACAACCCCCCCACCATCCAACCCCACCCCACACACACTCACCTTGGACTTTAACCTGTGTGGGCCCACAGGCAGGGCAGGGTAGTACGGTGAACTCTTCAGCCTGGTGCATAGAGTAGTCAGTACTGGCCAGCACCAGTCTGTCTCCTGGGCCCCAGCCTTCAGCTGGCTCAGCTAACTCCAGGACAGTGCTGTTGGACAGATGCTCTATAGAGATGGATGCCTGGGGACGCACTGTAGGGACAGAGACAGAGATATCAAATGCACTGACACGCACACACACACACTAACACACACACACCAATACGCACGCACCCTTCCCATAAATCAGTTGCAGCAGCTGGGCTGTCAGGTTAACTGAACAAACTCCAATGAAGAGGAGCCATAACTCTCCTGCTGAATGTGTGTGTGTGTTATTCATAATGCATGTGCTGTACAGTATGTCCTGTGTCTGTGCTGACGTCTAGGAGGATCATGGATGAATAGAACAGTGGAAGAGGATCCACATGGTACTAATGGACAAATAGGGGAATGCCCCACACCTTCATCACCCCACATTCAATCTAGAAGCTAAAGATATCACACACACACCTACATTTCCTCAATGAAATCAGTCAGCTAAACCATGGTACATGATGAAAAAATTAAAGCCATTGGCACACACATAAACACATGCATGTGGACACATAAATGCACACGGGCACCTAACTACAGACCGGTGTCCGTACCTAGTTTACCGCAGAGGAAGCGTACTCGGTAGTTGTGGCAGAGGCCGTGGCTCTGGTCCTTGTTGAGACAGACAAAGCCGTAGTCCCTGTCAGACTTATAGATGACATCTCCTGTCTCGTTAGATGGCACACCATCATGGGACTCAGCCTGAGAGAGAGAGAGAGAGAGAGAGAGAGAGAGAGAGAGAGAGAGAGAGAGAGAGAGAGAGAGAGAGAACGAGAGAGAGAACTACATTTGTCACAGCAGTGCTTAACTGCTGTGACAAAACTGCTAGTAAAATAATGTCTGTTTAAAACACCAAGGAGAAAGAGGTGTGCTTTTTCCTGTCACAGTAGACTGTGTGGGTATGACAGACAGAGAGTGACTGTGTGTTTAGTCTTCACTGTGGATACCAAACAGATTCTGCTTCTGCCATACGTGGTGACAGAGTGAATGTAGTATCTGTGAACACACACAGTGCTGGCTGCTGTGGCCTCATCATAATTACACGCAATAAAAATGGAAATAGATCAAGCTAAGCTTTGCCTTCTTTTGGCACATCATTGTTCCAAAGTTATTTGGCTGCTACAGAGCTATAGGCACCAGCAGTTCAGATGTGTGTGTGTGTGTGTGTCTGTGCGTGCGAATGTGTGTGTGTGTGTGTTTTACCTGTATATCCATGGGGGTGCTACAGAGGCGGTCAGGGTAAGCCTTGTGGAGGTCAGACAGCTTCTCCCAGTCTCCTGATCCTCTCTCATCATCTCTGTCAAACCACTCAGTCCACTCTGCCTCTGTAACACACACACTCATTTCAATGGGATTCCTACACTATGCATGAATGTGTGTGTGTGGAGATTAATCAAATGTACATCAAGGATTAGACTTCTTTCCAATGTGTTCTAACAAAGAGCTTTAGTAGGAGAGTAGTTTAAGGGAATCTTTCCATATTATGTTGTCTGGGTCCAGTGTGTGTGTGTATATGTATATTGTGTGTATGTATGTGTGTGTGTGTATATGTATATTGTGTGTATGTATGTGTGTTACCTTGCACCCATTGACTGGAGGTGGTGATGGTGAAGTGCTCTCCGTATTCTGACTGGAACATGCGTGAACTACGAGCCTCCGAGGAGGCTTTGGTCCCTGTTCTCACACACACACACACACACACACACACACACACACACACACGAGTCAGCAGAGTAAGGAGAGGACATGTCGAGCATACTTTAACAGTCTGTTGTCTGACTGTTGTCTGACTGTTGTCTGTCTGTTGTCTGTCTGTTCGTCCATCTGTCTGTCTGTCCAGAGAGGTGTTTGGTTTATAACATCTATTACACTATGTAAACTAAGAAATACAAGTACAATAGAGAGTGAACGAGAGAGAGAGAAAGGGGGAGAGATACTCTAGAAAGTAAGAGGTAGAGAGAAGGGAGAGAGATACTCTAGAAAGTAAGAGGTAGAGAGAAGGGGGAGAGATACTCTAGAAAGTAAGAGGTAGAGAGAAGGGAGAGAGATACTCTAGAAAGTAAGAGGTAGAGAGAGAGAAGGGGGAGAGGTACTCTAGAAAGTAAGAGAGAGGGAGAAGGGGAGAGATACTCTAGAAAGTAAGAGGTAGAGAGAAGGGGGAGAGATACTCTAGAAAGTAAGAGGTAGAGAGAGAAAAGGGGGAGAGATACTCTAGAAAGTAAGAGGTAGAGAGAGAAAAGGGGGAGAGATACTCTAGAAAGTAAGAGGTAGAGAGAGAAAAGGGGGAGAGATACTCTAGAAAGTAAGAGGTAGAGAGAGAAAAGGGGGAGAGATACTCTAGAAAGTAAGAGAGAGAGGGAGAAGGGGAGAGATACTCTAGAAAGTAAGAGGTAGAGAGAAGGGGGAGAGATACTCTAGAAAGTAAGAGGTAGAGAGAAGGGAGAGAGATACTCTAGAAAGTAAGAGGTAGAGAGAGAAAAGGGGGAGAGATACTCTAGAAAGTAAGAGAGAGAGAAGAGGGAGAGATACTCTAGAAAGTAAGAGATGGAGAGATACTATAGAAAGTAAGAGAGAGAAAGGGGGAGAGATACTCTAGAAAGTAAGAGAGAGAGAGAGAGAGAGAAGAGGGAGAGATACTCTAGAAAGAGAGAGAGAGAGAAGTGAGAGAGATACTCTAGAAAGTAAGAGAGAGAGGGAGAAGGGGAGAGATACTCTAGAAAGTGAGAGAGAGAGAGAGAGAGAGAGAGAGAGAGAGAGAGAGAGAGAGAGAGAGAGAGAGAGAGAGAGAGAGAGAGAGAGAGAGGGGAGAGATACTCTAGAAAGTAAGAGATGGAGAGATACTATAGAAAGTAAGAGAGAGAAAGGGGGAGAGATACTCTAGAAAGTAAGAGATGGAGAGAAGTGAAGGGAGTGAGTGAGAGGGAGGTGGGTGAAAGGAAGAGAGAGAGATATTGTGAGGGAGAGGTTGAGGGAAAGATAAGGAGAGAAGAGGGTTCACCTTGATAGATAGCATGATCCTCCACTGCAGAGGACAAGTTGCCTTTCACCGCAATGAAACTCCAGGGATGACTGAGGAGAGACAGATGGAGGGAGGGAGGGAAGAGGTGGAGAGACAGAAAGTGGAGAGAGAGGGGGGAGGAAATAGGGAGAACGAAAGTGTGAGGATGCAAGAGGACAGGGATAGATGGAAAGAAAATTAGGGAGGGGGGAGAGATATATTTCCATTAGACACACACGGACATGCACACAGTTCCAGCCAGCCCTGGTAATGATGTTGACATAAGGAGTGACGGGCTGTTGGAAAGACCCAGGGGCAGGATGGGTAATTACAGTAGCAATCCCATCACAGTGACATGAGTGTCAGGGGAGAGATGTGTGTGTGTTTGTGTGTGCGTGCGTGTGTGTGTGTGGCGTGCTAGGTGTCTGAAGAGAGTCTGTGTGATATTCACACCAGGACATTCAACTACATTATGATTCCACCAGGAACAGTCAGAGAATTGACATTAGAACAAAAGTCCTCCTCAATGTTCTAGCTGGTCATTTAGAAAAAAGGAAAAGGTGTCCGTTCCCAGCCACTGAAACAAACTGAGTGACTTGGTGTACAGAGAGAAGAGGAGAGGGTCTACCACCGAGCCTTGGGGGACATCAGTAGTGAGCAGTTCCCAGCCACTGAAACAAACTGAGTGACTTGGTGTACAGAGAGAAGAGGAGGGGGTCTACCACCGAGCCTTGGGGGACATCAGTAGTGAGCAGTTCCCAGCCACTTAAATTAACTGAGTGACTTGGTGTACAGAGAGAAGAGGAGAGGGTCTACCACCGAGCCTTGGGGGACATCAGTAGTGAGCAGTTCCCAGCCACTTAAATTAA
This sequence comes from Brachymystax lenok tsinlingensis, assembly GCA_030435695.1. Taxonomy (NCBI): domain Eukaryota; kingdom Metazoa; phylum Chordata; class Actinopteri; order Salmoniformes; family Salmonidae; genus Brachymystax; species Brachymystax lenok. Next base: position 22,860,543 of record CM059800.1, on the reverse strand, counting down.
CTGAGTGACTTGGTGTACAGAGAGAAGAGGAGAGGGTCTACCACCGAGCCTTGGGGGACATCAGTAGTGAGCAGTTCCCAGCCACTTAAATTAACTGAGTGACTTGGTGTACAGAGAGAAGAGGAGAGGGTCTACCACCAAGCCTTGGGAGACATTAGTAGTGAGCAGTTCCATTTTGCTGTCTTGTAGCTTTGCTAGCTATAATGCATGTGTAGCACATGGGGATGTGTGAAGTGCCTGAAGTGTCCACACTTACACCAGCGAATAGCTAGCTTTTCACGTGGCGCCAACTAGTAAGACACTTCAGAAGGGTGGTCACGTGTGCTAGCAAGGCAGAGGTCCCGAATTTGCGCCAGGTATGGGCCGAATCAGGAGGAAGTACTCGCTAAGCAAGCAGCGTGATGCCATCATGTTCTCATTTAACAGCAACGTTACCGGAGACAAGCTAAATTATGTGACGTTTTATATAGATCAGCATGTCAAATATGTCTCTAAAGGTGTCTACAGTAATGGCATTATATCAACAACTTTTGGCTTTCATAACATGTAAGAGCAATACACACACACACACACCATCCCCCACTCATAAATACCACCGTGACTTTGGTAAACATATGTAAATTGCATTGCTGGAGGATGGATTGCAGAGATCGTCTTGTTGCCAAAATGATTGCCTTATTAAAATGTTCTCTGGCAAACCGCAAATAATACATTCCTTATTCTGATTTAACACTGTTTGGCACAAGTGTCAGGAAGGACAGGCGACAAGAGACTAAGTACATTCTCCTCCTTCTCCTTCATCGGTCTTTCTCTCTCTCTTCTCATCTGAAGACGTGGCGTGGAGATATTTCTATGGGAATACTTGTAAACTTTGGTTCTCTGGTTGTTGGAGAAAATTAGCTGTGACTTATTCGACAACAGTAGACAAACACACACACACACACTGACACACACACAATTTTATAATTTAGACACTAACAGGCTAACTGCACTGGCGTTGCTGCCAAGCTTCCCATTCTCTATGGTATTAAACTCATGTTGCCTTGCGCGCTGTATTCGGTCTTCAAATGTATTATATTTCCTCACCATCAAAATGTGGAATTGTTTATGTTCCTTGACTGTCTAGATTTCATTTGGATGACTGTTATCAAGCTGGACGGAGTGAAGAGACTATAGATTACTTATTAAGCTGGACAGAGTGAAGTGACTATAGATGATTTATTAAGCTGGACAGAGTGAAGAGACTATAGATGATTTATTAAGCTGGACAGAGTGAAGAGACTATAGATGACATATTAAGCTGGCCAGTGAAGAGACTATAGATGACTTATTAAACTGGACAGTGAAGAGACAATAGATGATTTATTAAGCTGGACAGAGTGAAGAGACAATAGATGATTTATTAAGCTGGACAGAGTGAAGAGACTATAGATGATTTATTAAGCTGGACAGTGAAGAGACAATAGATGACTTATTAAACTAGACAGAGTGAAGAGACTATAGATGACTTATTAAGCTGGAAAGAGTGAAGAGACTATAGATTAATTATTAAACTGGACAGAGTGAAGAGACTATAGATGAGTTATTAAGATGGAAAGAGTGAAGAGACTATAGATGGTTATTAAGCTGGACAGAGTGAAGAGACTATAGATGAGTTATTAAGATGGAAAGAGTGAAGAGACTATAGATGGTTATTAAGCTGGGCAGAGTGAAGAGACTCTAGATGACTTATTAAGCTGGACAGAGTGAAGAAACTATAGATTACTTATTAAGCTGGACAGAGTGAAGAGACAATAGATGACTTATTAAACTGGACAGAGTGAAGAGACTATAGATGACAGAGTGAATAGACATAGGTCATTTCTACACAGTTTGCATACTTTTTTGTAATTTCATTGTTGATTAAGATCATTAATTCCCCAAACCACCCACAGGACAGTTTTAATGGGTATGTTTGACACACCTGCTCTAAGCCATGGTAAACTCTCCTGACCACACACACACACACACACACACACACACACACACACACACACACACACACACACACACACACACACACACACACACACACACACACACACACACACACACACACACACACACACACACACACACACACACACACACACACACACACACACACAGATTCTTCTAACCCCATTCTGACAGCCATTGTAGGACATTCCAATATTTTATTTTACCAGGTAAGCTGACTGAGAACACATTCTCATTTACAGCAACAACCTGGGGAATAGTTACAGGGGAGAGGAGGGGATGAATGAGCCAATTGTAAGCTGGGGATGATTAGGTGACCATGATGGTATGAGGGACAGCTTGGGAATTTAGCCAGGACACCGGGGTTAACACCCCTACTCTTACGATAAGTGCCATGGGATCTTTAATGACCTCAGAGAGTTAGGACACCCGTTTAACATCCCATCCAAAAGACAACACCCTACACAGGGCAATGTCCCCAATCACTGCCCTGGGATATTTATTTTAGACCTGAGGAAAGAGTGCCTCCTACTGGCCCTCCAACACCACTTCCAGCAGCGTCTGATCTCCCATCCAGGGACTGACCAGGACCAACCCTGCTTAGCTTCAGAAGCAAGCCAGCAGTGGAATGCAGGGTGGTATGCTGCTGGCAATACTGGTGGTTGAGTTTAGTTCTACTGTATGGGAGGAATGCAATAAGTCTGAATATACGATTAGCTCACTTAAATGCTACTCACTAACCCTCAGTTTAAGAGTTTTTTTTCTCCAAGCCCTGAATCCAGCTGTATTAGGTTTTGTTATCATGGCCCAATTTACTTTTATTTTCCATGCATTCCTGAGATACTTTAATACAGTGAGAGAGAGAGCGAGAGAGAGAGAGAGACTTGCTAGCATATGTTTTTTCCTTTTTTTTCTTCTTCTCCGCCTTGCTTTCGCTAAGCAGTCCTGTGCCAGGAGAGATGAAGAGACACTGCACAAACAAAAATGTGGAGATTTCTGGTGGCTAGACCAGGGAGAGGGAGAGAAAGTAAGAGGGAGAAAAAGAGAGATGGCTGTCTGTCAGCAGCCTATAAATCAGTGTGATGTTATACTATGCTACGTCGCTATGCTCGGTCAGCCAGCAAAGGACTGCCTGACAAACAGGTCAGGAGAGGAGTCATCTGCTAGCACTACGCTAGGTGGCTGTGCTAGGTTGGTACACTGGGTGTCTACGCTAGGTGGTTACGCTAGGTGGCAACTCTAGTGCTATCATGCTCTAGCGGAGCACATCCATTCGGGTGTGGAGGGATAGAAAGATAGAGGGAAAGGTAGAGAGTGGTAGAGGGAGGTGGAGAGAGGTAAAGAGATGTAGAAAGAGTTAGTTGGAGATAGAGAGGTAGCGAGAGAGAGAGAGAGAGAGAGAGAGAGGGTGGGGGTAGAGAGGTAGAGAGAGGTGGAAGTAGAGGTAGAGAGAGAGGTGAGAGGGAGGTTGAGCCATCAAGGCAAGGAGAGAAGAAGGAATAATCCACAAATGCTAAACTAGGTGGCTATGCTAGCACTATCATGCTCTGCACGCACTACCCCAGGGAAATACTAAATGTATTTCTCCAGTGGCTCAGGACTCAACTCACAACACACCAAGTCAGGGCTAACTGGTGGCTTCAAGGTGTCTTAACCCTCGGCTGTGGCTATAGATTAGAAATAAGACATTCAACGGTAAATCTACAAAAAGTGATTTACCATTTAGCATAGCACTTTGTATATATTTTAAACAATTACCAGCAGAACAGAGTACTCTAACACTCAATCTGTTTCTTCCAGCCCTGGCAGTTGCCCCAGAGACAGTTGGTTCAGACCAAGCAGCTGTAGAAATGGTTGGCTACAGATGGATCACAATGCATAAAAGGTTTTTGGGAAACCCCTGGGTTAGAGGTCAGGGGTCAAGGAGTGTCTGCTCCCCAGCTTAGTAAGAGTCTTCCAAATAAATGACCTAATACTAATATCAATTATCTAATCATCATAATGATATACATGTATAGTGTAATACAGGTTGCAAAATTCCCTGGTTGGAGGACAGGGGTCAGGGAACCTACCGGAAGCCCAGGCGGTGGAAATCTTTACTCCCCAGCTTGGTGAGGGTCTTCCTGGCCGAGTCCTCTAGGTTGTTAGACCCCTCGTCGTTGACCACCATGGCCAGAATCATCCCATTGTCTACCACATCCACATACTGGGCCAGGCGGCGACTCTCTTCTTTACTGCGGTATGTGTCAAACCTGGGTAGTGGAGTGGGAGGGGGAGGTGAATGGTTAGCCTATATCAGTTTCCCAATTCCGGTCCTCCAGTACCCCGAATGGCACACATTTGTGTTGTGTCGGACAAAAACACCCAATTCAACTTGTCAAGGGCTTGATGATTAGTTGACAAGTAGAATCAAGTGTGCTTGTCCGGGTCCACAATAGAAATATGTACTGTTGGCGAAGTTGCGAAACACTGGCCTACATCATGGCTACATAATAGAGCACAAAAAAAGACCTTTATACAATTACTCAGAACAAACGTATTCTTATGAAGGTTGATCTGTGGTGGATCTTCTGATAAATATACCAACAAATATCAATGAATGATTGCACACAGCCCCAATACAGCCCCATGGGAGCTAACTGTAAGATCTTGAGGGTGAGGTCTCACATTGGTTGTGTGAGGAAATTGAGGTCAATGGTAATTGATATCAAACCAATAGTAAATATATTTGTCAAATGGGATTTTAATTTCTCAATGGGGTTCAGTTTCTGATGCAATACTCAAGACTTGCCTTCTCTTGGAAGCAAAGTTTGTTTTGTTTAATTGCTTTTTAATTATTGTTTACCAGTACTCTGACGACATATTACATGTTTTTCTAACTACAGTACATATTAAATGTTTTATGACATTCTTTATTCAATCAGAGATGTTGAACGATGGGATAGGGAGAACATTATACATCTAATAGATAGTTAATACCAACAGGAGTTTGTTTGCTATTCTCCCTCTTTTCTAGTATCATATTATAACTGTCACACCCTGAACTGTTTCACCTGTCTTTGTGCTTGTCTCCAACCCCTCTAGGTGTTACCTATCTTCCCCATTATCCCCAGTGTATCTATACTTGTGTTCTCTGTTTGTCTGTTGCCAGTTCGTCTTGTCTTGTCAGGTCTTACCATCGTGTTTTCCCCATCTTCCTGCTTTCTCAAGTTTCTGTTTCCTTGTTTCTCAGGTTCTGACAATTCTGCCTGCCCTGACCCCGAGCCTGCCTGCCGTTCTGTACCTGCCTGACTCTAACCCGATTACGAACCTCTGCCTGCCCTGACCCCGCTTGCTGTTCTGTACCTTATTGACTCTACCCTGGATTACGGACCTCTGCCTGCCCATGACCTCTGCCTGCCCATGTCTTTTGCCTGCCCATGTCTTTTGCCTTCGCCCTGTTTGGGTCAATAAACATCTGATTCTAGCTGTCTGTTATCTGGGTCTTATACTGAGTTCTGATAATAACAATATCTGTCATGACTTAAAGATGGAATCTGAATTAGGGGAAACAGCCCCGCATTTCGCTATCCACTGTCTGCCCCACCACTTTTGTTATTAGTTTTGTTTTGTTGACTAAACGGAGGTGAGGTGTGTTGAGCAGAGTGGTCAACACTAAAAACACCAGTACATTTTGTTCTGTTCGTTTCCCCCTGAATGATGTCAGAGTGAAAAAAACGTGTTTGTTGTCTGCAGTAACTTTTTTGTTGTAATATCCCAAACGGACAAGGCAGTTTCACTATGAAGGATTCCAGCTTGAAAGAGACAACCAATTCCTCCAGTGATGTTTTATTTAAACATGTTTGCTTATCACAACCGTTCTGTTACAACAGGGGTGTTGAAGTCATTTCTTTTCAGTGATCATTAGCAGGCTAATGTTGCTACTACTAAACAAAGTTAAATCGAGTTTAGATGTAAAAAACAGTAAAGGTGAAAGGGTTACAAAATTCCAGTAACTTTCCAGAAGTCCCCAGGTTTTCTAGAAATCCCAGTTGGAAGATTTCCGGAATAAGACGGTAATACGCAGGACATCCAGTGTCTTCCAACCAACATTTCTGGAAAACATGGGAACTTTGAAAAATGTACCAGAATTGTGCAAGCCTAAAGGTGAAATTAAAACATGACAACATATAAAATACCTATCATTGTGGAGCACTTCTCCAGTCTTGGGGTCAATGACGTGAACGATGATACCCCGGTTGCCCCAGCCCCTCTCAAACAGGTAGCTGTTGTCCTCGCTCTCCCCGGGGTGCAGGGTCTTGTTGAGGAAGGTCCACGACAGCTTCTTCTCCCCATGGATCTCCAGTGTCCCTCCTGTCCCTACGCCAATGTACTTACGGCCAAAGTAACTGTGCTCTGTGTCTGTGTCGTCAGACCTGGAGAATAGACAATGATTGATCAACCAATTAATCAAGGCTATGGGTTAGAAGGTTACACGATAGGGGATAAGGGGATATAGGCTAGGAGATACTAGATAAAGACTAAAGACTAGGAGACAGAGGCTAGTGGCTAGGAGATAGAGGCTAGGAGATAGAGGCTGGGGGCTAATAGATAGGGGCTAGGAGATAGAGGCTAGAAGCTAGGAGAAAGAGGATAGAGTCTAGAGGCTACCAAATAGTTTGAAGGCTGATGGCTATGAGGTTTTTTGGTCTGGGTTCAAAACCTACCTTCCAAATAAGGAGATGGTAAGGTTGCCCTTATACGGGCAGTCAGGACTTCCTATGTGCAGCTGTCCTCTGTTGCCGATCAGAATGTGTTTGGTACGCAGTAGGATGGGACGATACGAGTCTGCTATCACTAACTTTCCTAGAGAGAGAGAGAGAGAGAGAGAGAGAGAGAGAGAGAGAGAGAGAGAGAGAGAGAGAGAGAGAGAGAGAGATCTTTACTGGTGAGATCTCCTGACAGGTATTTCATGCCCTGGGGCCCGACACATCACATCTACCTTTCTTTTATGGCACTGAGCTGTGGCACACACACACACACACACACACACACAGGGAAAACTCAATAACCCTTTATGAGGGCTGCATTTCATGATAACGTCCATCTGACAGAGGTTATAAAGTCCTGTAGTGAAGTGGATGAGAGATGGGGACTTTGATTATACTGTGTGTTAGTGGTTACCTGGACACACAGTATCAGGTTCCTAACTCACACATACACATGTAACCAGTGTGAAATGGCTACACTGTTACAATGATGATGTTGACCCAGATCACTGGTTGCTGTGGAGAAGGAGAAGGTCAAAGGGGGGTGAGTGGAACCCATGTCAAATGGCTAGCTAGCTAGCGGTGTGCACTATGGGCATTTTAAATCGGTGACGTCACTCGCTCTGAGACCTTGAAGTAGTTGTTTCCTTTGCTCTGCAAGGGCCGCGGCTTTTGTGGAGCGATGGGTAACGATGCTTCGAGGGTGACTGTTGTTGATGTGTGCAGAGAGTCCCTGGTTCGAGCCCGGGTTTGGGGCAAGGAGAGGGACGGAAGCAAGACTGTTACACACACACAATTGATGGATAATGTAAATTTGGGTGACAGTTTAACAATATGATCGCAGACACACACACACAGACGTACCTCCGTTGAGGATCTCTATGGAGTGGACAGTAGCTGAAGAGGTGAGGATGACCTTTCTGCCGTAACCAATGGTAACATGGTGGGCTTCACTGTGGCCGGGGGTCCATGGCTGCAGGCCGGGCTCCCTGTCTGGACACACTGTTGGATAGACCAATAGGGTTAACGTCATGACACACACAGATATCATTGATGTTCTGCTCTGGCCCATAGTTTCCAACAACAAACACTATGCCAACATCCGATAATTCATTCATCAGTCAATGTCATTGATTGGACGGACACCAAACGGGCCGGCCAACCAGATTTTCCCCTGGGCTAATACAGATTGATTAATAGGTTCCAATCGACTGGTTTTCTCCATGAAAGAACCCAGCTGAGAAACCATCGTACACAGCAGTTTGTTAGGTCTTGGAACTAGATCTGTCTGGGCTTTAGCCAAATCCTTTGTCATTCTCATGTCGTGTCTGACTCAAGGAGTTGGCTAAAGAACTAACTGGTACTGCAACATTGGGTTGGACGGCTAGTAGTATAGCTCTGGGGAGGCTGGAGGTTCAGAGAGAGAGAAAGAACAGTTCAGCGAGAGAGAGAAATAGAGAGAGGGAGAGAGAGAGGAAAGAAAGGAGAGAGAAAGAGAGACAGAGAGAGAGAGCGATAGAGCGAGAGAGCGAGAGAGCGAGAGAGCGAGAGAGCGAGAGAGAGCGAGAGACATTTGAAATGTCTGTGAAATGTCTTAATTCTTTTGGCACTTTTGTGATTGTAATGTTTACTGTTCATTTGTATTGTTTATTTCACTTTTGTTTATTATCTACAGTACTTCACTTGCTGTGGCAATGTTAACATTAGTTTCCCATGCCAAAAAAGCCTTTGAATTGAAACTGAGAGAGAGAGAGTGAAGGGATGTATCTGGGGTCAACCAATAGGCTCAGAGTCCCTACTTCCTCTGTTCTCTGTGTGATCATGATGTGAAGGACAGTGGTCTGGTGATCTGCAACAGGCATTGCACTAGACTGGACAATGACATTTGCATGCACACATACTCACAGTATGCCACACAAACAAACTCAAATAAAACATGAACACAGGCAAAAGCACACACTTACGGAAGCCCTAAAGCCCTAGGCAAAAAATAACAAGAAAAAAGTAGACACTTGGAATTATCTCGTCCTAACAACTTGGTATCTCGTTCGAACGATTTAAGCTCAAATGAAATGGGAAGCGTTTTTTTAAAGCTTGTGAACGAGCCTGAATGAAAGAAAACAGACAGGCCGCGAGTGTCAACGGCGTCGAAATCAAATCAAATTTTATTGGTCACACACGTGTTTAGCAGATGTTCTTGCGGATGCAGTGAAATGCTTGTGCTTCTAGCTCCGACAGTGCATCTAACAAGTAATATCTAACATTTTCACAACATATACTGTACTCAATACACGCAAATCTAAGTAAGGAATGGAATTAAGAATATATACATATAAGGACGAGCGATGTCAGAGCCGCATGGACTAAGATACAGTAGAATAGTTTAGAATACAGTACATACATTTGAGATGAGTAATGACAGATATGTAAACATTATTAAAGTGACTAAGATACCATAGAATAGTATAGAATACAGTATATACATTTGAGATGAGTAATGACAGATATGTAAACATTATTAAAGTGACTAAGATACCATAGAATAGTATAGAATACAGTATATACATTTGAGGTGAGTATTGACAGATATGTAAACATTATTAAAGTGACTAAGATACCATAGAATAGTATAGAATACAGTACATACATTTGAGGTGAGTAATGACAGATATGTAAACATTATTAAAGTGACTAAGATACCATAGAATAGTATAGAATACAGTATATACATTTGAGATGAGTAATGACAGATATGTAAACATTATTAAAGTGACTAAGATACCATAGAATAGTATAGAATACAGTATATACATTTGAGGTGAGTATTGACAGATATGTAAACATTATTAAAGTGACTAAGATACCGTAGAATAGTATAGAATACAGTATATACACATATGAGATGAGTAATGCCAGATATGTAAACATTATCAAACAACTATGGCGTCATAGCACTTCAAATTAGAATGCAAGTGACTAGGGACTAGACTAGGGTCTGTGTCTACACGGAGCAATGCTGGTAAAATGAGCAGGTAAATTACATTTGTAGAAAAGGAATAAAAATGAATTATTATGATCTTCCCTATGCTAAGTAGACTAAAGATGTATATTCAAATGGATTGGGTTTATCACACATTATTCATATACACACTGACACAACAAACTTATACCCACATACGTCCTCTCTCCACAACTCTCCATCACTAACCACAGAGGATTTCCAGAGCATTCAGAGTGAACGGATAATAATATTATTCCCAAGGAAGCGGGGCCAAGTCTCGGCGTGCCTGGCAGCGGACATGTGGAAACGCTGACCTCAACACTTTTCAGACTGTTTCATCAAAAAGACACAGTGTACCCTGACTGAACTCTGTCTGAAATGACACACACACTGCCACACACACACACACAGACAGCTACACAGCCACATACACAAGTGCACTGCTTTTGATTGGAGCCACATAGGGATAGCGACATAAATCTCTGGTCAAACATAGGACATTATATTTAGGAGGTTTTGAAAGCCAGGAATGATTTATAAACTGAAACAACGCTTCCAGTACCTTCAAATGGACTGGATGCAAGTTTTCAATAGGAAATTGTGTGTGTGTGTGTTAGGGTTATCGAGATACCAGAATCAAGATACAATGACACACGATCTTCCATGGCCAAACGTGAAAACACAAAGCACTTGTAAAATATTGTGTGTTATAGCTTGGAAAATAAACAAATGTGGCCCTGGATGACAACATAATGAAGTTTATTTCCAATTAGGACGGTTTCCGTCGAGAGCGGGCTCCCAAGTGGTGCATACTGTAAACAACAACACAACAACACCCAACAAGCATACTGTAAACAACAACAGAACAACACCCCACAATGCATACTGTAAACAACACAACACAAAGCATACCGCAAACAATACAACAACACCCCACAAAGCATACTGTAAACAACAACACAACACAAAGCATACTGCAAACAATACAACACCCCACAAAGCATACTGTAAACAACAACAACACCCCACAAAGCATACTGTAAACAACAACACCCCAGAAAGCATACTGTAGCTATTGTCTATTTCTGCCCTCAACCACTAGTGATCATTCTGTGAATCCCTATGGAAAGGCAGATGAGATGATTCTTTGAAGAAGTTGCCCTTAGGCAGATATCTAGGATCAGCTGTTCCTCCACGGATCTTGACCCTAACCATTATGGGGAATATGCTAAACTGAGCTTAGATCAGTGTCTAGGGGGGATCTTCATCTTACTCCAATGGGCTCTACCAGTGGGTAGCAGAGGATGTTAATAAACAACATCATGCATTCATTATATATATGTAGATTATTTTTACAGTAAGTTTGACAATAGCACTGTTTAAAGTCTTTGTCATTATGTTGTAACTTCATGCTGTGTTTTAAGAACAAACTGACAAAAACAGCAGAACACACACATGCACACACACAGATGCACAGAAAGGCATGATGTCATGTGTGTGTGTGTTTTTACAACTGACAAAAACAGCAGCATAAACACATGCCTCCCTTCTACTGCTCATGTTACTTTTCTACCCTTTAAAGGGTATGTGGGATTACAACCCAATCTGGCAACCGGAGGAAAGTCAACCTGGCAACCGAAGCTAGGCCTTCATGTTAGTGAATATACAGAGTAGCTTACTGTCAAACAAAAACACTATGGTAGGAAACAGCAGAGAGAGAGGGAGAGAGAGAGGGAGAGAGCGCGAGAGAGCGCAAGAGTGAGATGCCAATAAATGCCAATAAAGACCCTTGAATTTAATTGAACATTTAATTGAGAGAGAGAGAGAGCGAAGGAAGGAAATGTAACTAGAAATATTTGTTATGTGTCTGTTAATATGAAAACCTGAGCCATTGGAGTCTAGCCATGGCTTTAGAGGCTGCCCTGCCGCACACACAGACACACACCCACACAGATACACACTCCCACACACCCAGACACACACACACCCACCCAGACACAATCCCACCCACCCAGACACACACACACCCACCCAGACACACACACACCCACCCAGACACACACACTCCCACCCACCCAGACACACACCCACCCAGACACACACACCCACCCAGACACACACACACAGACACACTCCCACCCACCCAGACACACACCCACCCAGACACACTCCCACCCACCGACACACACAAACCCACCCAGACACACACACAGACACACAAACACACACACACCCAGACACACTCCCACCCAGACACACTCCCACCCACCGACACACACACTCCCACCCACCCAGACACACACACTCCCACCCACCCAGACACAGAGGGAGAAGGTGGAGAGGGAGATCCACTCTCCTTTCCTCACAGTGGCAGACACAGTTATACCTTCAATCGCTCAGACTGACCTACTTCCTCCTTCTCACTCCCTCCTTCCATACCGCTCCCATTTATCCTCTTTCATCCCTCTCTCGCTCCATCCTACTCAACTACAAAGGTCAAAGACGTTCTGCAGCTAGTCAGGGCTATGTTCCACTACAGAAAACTCTACCCTCTACCAGGGCCATGTTCCACTACAGAAAACTCTACCCTCTACCAGGGCTATGTTCCACTACAGAAAACTCTACCCTCTACCAGGGCCATGTTCCACTACAGAAAACTCTACCCTCTACCAGGGCCATGTTCCACTACAGAAAACTCTACCCTCTACCAGGGCCATGTTCCACTACAGAAAACTCTACATGGTGGAGGTGGGGCAGTATTCTGACATCAGATCATAGTCTCATACCAGTAATAACAGCTGAATGACCTGTCCTAAACCCCTAATATCTGTCATTACACAGTCATAACATTCATTAGCAGCAGTACTGACCTGTCGTAACCACTAATACCGGTCATTACAGTCATAACATTCATAAGAGCTGTAATAGCAGCAGTACTGACCTGTCGTAAATCACTAATACCTCTCTAATACCTGTCATTACACAGTCATAACATTCACGGTACTTCCGGCGCCGACAGAGATGGCAGCCTCGCTTCACGTTCTCAGGAAACCATGCAGTATTTTGTTTTTTTATGTATTACTTCTTACATTGTTACCCCGGGAAATATTAAGTTTTATTACATACAACCGGGAGGAACTATTGGATATAGGAGCAACGTCAACTTACCAACATTACGACCAGGAATACGACTTTCCCAAAGAGGATTCTCGGTTTGCTAACCCAAACACAACAACAGACTGGATAGCACGCGGCTACTCAAAACAACGGCGGCGCCGGAGAAGAGGGAAACGCGCCGGTCTTTTGGTCAAGCTACATCGACGGGCGCATCGTGCACCTCTCCCGAGTATTTTAATCGCCAATGTACAGTCTCTTGACAACAAAGTAGACGAAATCCGATCGAGGGTTGCCTTTCAGAGAGACATCCGAGACTGCAACGTTCTTTGCTTCACGGAAACATGGCTCACTCAGGACACGTTATCTGAGTCGGTAGAGCCACCTGGTTTCTCCACGCATCGCGCCGACAGAAACAAACTTCTATCTGGTAAGAAGAAGGGTGGGGGTGTGTGTCTTATGATTAATGAGACGTGGTGTGATCATAACAACATACAGGAACTCAAGTCCTTTTGTTCACCTGACATAGAATTCATTACAATCAAATGCAGACCGCATTATCTACCAAGAGAATTCTCCTCGATTATAATCACAGCCGTGTACATCCCCCCTCAAGCTGATACATCGACGGCACTGAAAGAAATTCATCGGACTCTATGTAAACTGGAAACCACATATCCTGAGGCTGCATTTATTGTGGCTGGGGATTTTAATAAGGCTAATTTAAGAACAAGGCTCCCGAAATTTTACCAGCATATCGAATGTGCCACCCGGCTGGTAAAATCCTGGATCACTGTTAATCCAACTTCCGTGATGCATACAAGGCTATTCTCCGCCCTCCTTTCGGCAAGTCTGACCATGACTCCATTTTGTTGCTCCCAGCCTACAAACAGAAACTAAAACAGGAAACGCCAGTTCTCAGGTCTGTTCAACGCTGGTCCGACCAATCTGATTCCATGCTGCAAGATTGCTTGAGCACGTGGACTGGGATATGTTCCGGATAGCATCTGACAACAACATTGATGTATACGTTCGGTGAGCGAGTTTATTAGCAAGTGCATTGGTGATGTTGTACCCATAGCAAATATTAAAACCTTCCCCAACCAGAAACCGTGGATTGATGGCAGCATTCGCGCAAAACTGAAAGCGCGAACTACTGCTTTTAACCAGGGTAAGGCTACCGGAAACATGACTGAATACAAACAGTGTAGCTATTCCCTCCGCAAGGCAATCAAACAAGCTAAGCGTCAATATAGAGACAAAGTAGAGTCACAATTCAACGGCTCAGACACAAGAGGAATGTGGCAGGGTCTACAGTCAATCACGGACTACAAAAGAAAACCAGCCCGTCCGCGGACCATGACGCCCTGCTCCCAGACCAACTAAACAACTTCTTTGCTCGCTTTGAGGACAATGCAGTGCCACCGACACGCCCGCTACCAAAACCTGCGGGCTCACCTTCACCGCAGCCAATGTGAGAAAAACATTTAAATGTGTTAACCCTCGCAAGGCTGCCGGCCCAGATGGCATCCCTGGCCGTGTCCTCAGAGCATGCGCAGACCAGCTGGCTGGTGTGTTTACGGACATATTCAATCAGTCCCTATCCCAGGCTGCTGTTCCCACATGCTTCAAGAGGGCCACCATTGTTCCTGTTCCCAAGAAAGCTAAGGTAACTGAGCTAAATGACTATCGCCCCGTAGCACTCACTTCCGTCATCATGAAGTGCTTTGAGAGATTAGTCAAGGATCATATCACCTCCATCCTGCCAGACACCCTGGACCCATTCCAATTTGCTTACCGTCCCAATAGGTCCACAGACGACGCAATCGCAATCACACTGCATACTGCCCTAACCCATCTGGACAAGAGGAATACTTATGTAAGAATGCTGTTCATCGACTACAGCTCAGCATTTAACACCATAGTTCCCTCCAAGCTCGTCATTAAGCTCGAGACCCTGGGTCTCGACCCAGCCCTGTGCAACTGGGTCCTGGACTTCCTGACGGGCCGGTCCCAGGTGGTGAGGGTAGGAAACAACATCTCCACTCCGCTGATCCTCAACACTGGGGCCCCACAAGGGTGCGTTCTCAGCCCTCTCCTGTACTCCCTGTTTACCCATGACTGCGTGGCCAAGCACGCATCCAACTCAATCATCAAGTTTGCTGACGACACTACAGTGGTAGGCTTGATTACCAACAACGACGAGACGGCCTACAGAGAAGAGGTGAGGGCCTTCGGAGTGTGGTGTCAGGAAAATAACCTCTCACTCAATGTCAGCAAAACAAAGGAGATGATCGTGGACTTCAGGAAACAGGAGAGGGAGCACCCCCCTATCCACATCGAGGGGACAGTAGTGGAGAGGGTGGAAAGTTTTAAGTTCCTCGGTGTACACATCACGGACAAACTGAATTGGTCCACCCACACAGACAGCGTGGTGAAGAAGGCGCAACAGCGCCTCTTCAACCTCAGGAGGCTGAAGAAATTCGGCTTGTCACCAAAATCACTCACAAACTTTTACAGATGCACAATTGAGAGCATCCTGTCGGGCTGTATCACCGCCTGGTACGGCAACTGCTCCACCCACAACCGTAAGGCTCTCCAGAGGGTAGTGAGGACTGCACAGCGCATCACCGGGGGAAACCTACCTGCCCTCCAGGACACCTACACCACCCGATGTCACAGAAAGGCCAAAAAGATCATCAAGGACAACAACCACCCGAGCCACTGCCTGTTCACCCCGCTATCATCCAGAAGGCGAGGTCAGTACAGGTGCATCAAAGCTGGGACCGAGAGACTGAAAAACAGCTTCTACCTCAAGGCCATCAGACTGTTAAACAGCAATCACTAACATTGAGTGGCTGCTGCCAACATACTGACATACTGACATACTGACTTGATTTGATTTGATTTGATTTAAGAGCTGTAATAGCAGCAGTACTGACCTGTCGTAAATCACTAATACCTCTCTAATACCTGTCATTACACAGTCATAACATTCATAAGAGCTGTAATAGCAGCAGTACTGACCTGTCGTAAACCACTAATACCTCTCTAATACCTGTCATTACCAGTCATAACATTCATAAGAGCTGTAATAGCAGCAGTACTGACCTGTCGTAAACCACTAATACCTCTCTAATACCTGTCATTACCAGTCATAACATTGATAAGAGCTGTAATAGCAGCAGTACTGACCTGCCTGTATGATAGGCAGCACAACCATCAGTAGTGGGATGCACGTCTTCATCTCTCAATGAGAAGTATGGATTACTGGCAGAAGACTAGTTTTCTCCAGAGTGTGCACTTCAGAGGCCAAAGGCACCTGCAATAAGAAAAGATAGAAGAAGAGTGTTAAACCAAGGCTTGGCATCATAACATGTGCAGACACACACACACACACACACACACACACATTCACACACACACACACACACACACTCATGTATATATGCGTACACACACACACACACGTGACGTATAACATTCCATGGTGCCATGTTCTTTACAGTGAAGGCTTTTGAGGATTAGAAAAGGTTGGTGTTTTAGACTCATCTTCAGAGAGTTGGAGGAGAGAAGTTCTCCCTATATCTCCCATCTCTCAGGATCAAAGACTAGAGAAGTTCTCCCTATATCTCCCATCTCTCAGGATCAAAGACTAGCACAGCCACTAACGGAGCACAGCCACTGGGATAATAACAGTTATACCTCACTTGTTTTACACTAGTTATATAAAACACTTACGTAACAAAGAGGAAAAACCCTACAGTATGAGGACATGTATCACAGACTAAACGTAGGGCCCAATTAAATGGACTGTTTCTTGCATTGTATTGATGCAGTACCTATTTTTACAAAGGTAAAAAAAATAACTAAACAGTTATTATGGGTATTAAAATAAATGTAATTAAACCTATTACTGGTCGACTTCTTTCAGGTAGATGTACAGATGTGTTTAAGTAGGCTGGCAAAATTCCAGTAAAGGTTTTCCAGAAATCCTGGTTGGAGGTTTCTGGGTTTTCTGCGTATTCCCTGCTGATTCTGTGATCTTCCAATTAGGATTTCTGGAAAACCTGGGAATTTGGGGAAACCCTATTGAAGTAGATTTTGAACAAAGAACTTGCAGAAACATTTCTAAAGCAGATGTGATTGAATTTCAGTCACAGTGTTCCTATTATACATGGGAGCCTATAGTTACTAATGGGTTTTTTGTCTGTTGTTTTAACCATAGTGGAGTAGGATACATTACATTACATTTACATGTTAGTCATTTAGTAGACACTCTTATCCAGAGAGACTTACAGGAGCAAATAGGGTTAAGTGCGTTGTTCAAGGGCAAATAGACAGATGTTTCACCTAGTCGACTCAGGGATTCGAACCAGCGACTGAGAGGTTCTACTGTATCTAGACCAACATGTCTTAGAATCTATAGACTGAGAGGTTCTACTGTATCTAAGCCAACATGTCTTAGAATCTATAGTCTGAGAGGTTCTACTGTATCTAAAACCTGCCTGTCTTCTCAGGCTTGGACGTGACAGTACCCCCCCCCCCCAAAGGCGCGGACTCCGACCACGCCAAAAGTCGATGGGGGGGTACCAGGTGGCGGCTCCGGTGCCGGCCGTGCTGGCTTGATGTCCCGCACCGGAGGCCCTGGGCTATTAGCCGGAACTCTGGTGCGAGGAGCAGGAACCGGCCGTGATGGGCTCATGACGAGCACTGGAACTCTGGTGTGGGGAGCAGGAACCGGCCGTACTGGACTCCCGAAGCGCACTGGGACTCTGGTGCGAGGAGCAGGAACGGGCCGTACTGGGCTCATGACGCGCACTGGGACTCTGGTGCGGGGAGCAGGAACGGGCCGTACTGGGCTCATGACGCACACTGGGACTCTGGTGCGGGAGCAGGAACGGGCCTTACTGGGCTCATGACGCGCACTGGGACTCTGGTGCGGGGAGCAGGAACGGGCCTTACTGGACTCATGACGCGCACTGGGACTCTGGTGCGGGGAGCAGGAACAGGCTTTACTGGGCTCATGACGTGCACTGGGACTCTGGTGCGGGGAGCAGGAACGAGCCGTACTGGACTCATGATGCGCACTGGCACTCTGGTGCGGGGAGCAGGAACGAGCCGTACTGGACTCATGACGCGCACTGGGACTCTGGTGCGGGAGCAGGAACGGGCCGTACTGGACTCATGACGCGCACTGGGACTCTGGTGCGGGGAGCAGAAACGGGCCGTACTGGGCTCACTAAGCCTACTGGACCTCTGGTGCGGGGAGCAGGAATCCTGGCGCATGGAGCAGGAACTGGTCGTGCTGGATCCACTACACGAACAGGGATCCTGGAGCGTGGAACAGGAACTGGTCGTGCTGGATCCACTACACGAACAGGGATCCTGGAGCGTGGAACAGGGACTGGTCGTGCTGGATCCACAACACGAACAGGAATCCTGGAACAGGGACAGGACGTACTGGATCCACAACACGCACAGGAGACATGATGCGTATAGCCGACACCCCTCTCCCAGGTTGTTCACTCATCCTGGCTTCACCGATGAGGGGAGCTGGAATGTCGTGCACCGGGCTGTGCGCGTGAACAGGAGACATGGCATGCAGAGCCGGCGCAGGATATTTCGGTCCCAACAGGCGCACTGGAGACCTGGCAAGCAGAGCCTGCACCACTCCTCCAGGCTGCACACTCAACCTAGCCCGACAGATGAGTGGCGCTGGAATTTCGCGCACCGGCCTATGCATGCGCACTGGAGATACCGTGCGCACAACAGCATAGCACGGTGTCTGCTCAGTACGACGCACCCTCCAACGCTCCCTCCAAAGAGCACGAGGAGTTGGCTCAGGAGTCCCTCCTGAACCGGCCAACCTCCTCGTGTGCCTTTCGGGCTTCCCAGCCAGGCGAGTTCCAACAAACTTTTTCTTCTCCGGGTTCCATACTCCATATAGATCTTCACACCTGCGCCGTTCAGCCGCCGCTGCTTCCAGCTCCTCTCTTGGCCGGCGATACTCCAGGGTCCGTCTCTAAACAATTCCTCCTCCCAGGTCCAGTACTCCCGGTTCTCTCGCTGCTTGGTCTTTTTATGGTGGGTTATTCTGTCACGATCTTCAGAAAGGACAGACCAAGGCGCAGCGAGGTATCCAGTATACATTCTTTATTGAATAACGTAACTGGGACAAAAACAACAAAACGAACGAAAACGAAGATCGTAACGTCGAAACAAATGACACAAACAAAGCTATGCTCAAACAATAACCCACAAACCCCTAGTGCAAACTACAAACATATATATGGTTCCCAATTAGAGGTAACGACACTCAGCTGCCTCTAATTGGGAACCATTACCCCAACATAGAAATAGAGAACCTAGAAACAGAAAAAACCCTACACCAAAACAAAACACGCCAGCCTGTCTTCTCAGGCCTGGACGTGACAAGTACACTGAGATACAGATCCCTTTCTTCTGCACTACAGTACCGTGAGAATGCAAGTTTGGATTCAATCAATATTATCTGTGGAAGAAAAACAAGCTATTTACCTGCCTCAAAATGTGTTTCTGGCACATATTTCAGCAAGGGGAATGTGCTTTTTATATGTTCTATTTATATCTGTAAATCAACCAATGACATCAAGCCACACCCGGCCATGATGACAGACCCCTGGGTGTCCTTCCAAACTATATAAACTAGTGATCCTCAGTGTCTGTCCTTATACCCTGATGAAGACAGCTTGTCTGTCCAAACGTTGGTTATTAAATGATAATATCTGAGCTAGTAGAGATTGAGGCTCACCTTTAAATGTTTCAGGTGTTCTACTCCGCTAGCCAGCACCTCGCCTAAACAGGTGTGTGTTTCTTTCACCTCTAGCACAGGGAATATTAACAGAACCTTAGTTCAGTAGCTGTCTACGCTGTAGTACACACACACACACACACACAGTGTAGTGTCCAAGCCTGCTGGTTATGAGAGAGTTTATGGGCTCAGCGGAACTATGAAAGCAGAAGTTACTCTACGTCTCAGCACTGCTCTGTGGAAACGCACACCTCCCACAGGATTAATAGAACAGACAACTTCCGTGAGGGATTCACCTTTTTCTCTTCCTGAAGTGCGCTCGCCAGCCACACACACACACACACACACACACACACACACACACACACACACACACACACACACACACACACACACACACACACACACACACACACACACACACACACACACACACAGAGAAAACAGGGTGGAGACAGGACCTTCAATGATCATAATTTCCTTCTAAACTAAAGCCAGACCCAAATGTCCTGTATAAACATCCATTACCTCCATGAATAGTTTATAATAATATACTTTTAGGGTAAAACACAGCAGTATAAACCTAAAACTACAATAAATAATATATTATTATGGTAGAATACCACATGACATAGACAAAGCAGGACTATTGTAACAGGTGGGTGTTGTTAAAACCATGGACAGCTGGATTAACAGTAGCTACAGTAGGTAATGGTGTTTTGCCAAAAACAATGAATATGAGAGGAACATGATCCCCCCAGAACTGTGTTGATGAGACACACACCCTAAAATCTACACCACGCCCTAGCATAACACACACACACACACACACAATTACACACAGCGTCCAGACTGATATATGGTCAATGCAGAGATAATTCCAATGTAGCAGTAATGCTATCCCTTATGGCAGGGTTCACCAACCGGCGGCCCGCGGTCCAAATTTGGCCCTCAGGTGATTTTGTATGTTTTTGTCTACAAATTGACTATCTGCTCAAGGAGAACTCACTATGAATCTAGTTGATGATCGCTGCACTATTGTCTCTCAGAGGTCACAGCAATAAGATGGTTTCTCTAGACCAATCACTCAGCGGAAGCAGAGCTCACTGTCTGTGTTGAAACAGCTGTTTATAGACCTTTGTCCAAACACACTAATCCTGTTCAATATACCCTACTGTCTGCCCCTCTGTCTCTGTCCGTCTCTGTCTCTGTCCGTCTCTGTCTCTGTCCGTCTCTGTCCGTCCGTCTCTGTCCGTCCGTCTCTGTCCGTCCGTCTCTGTCCGTCCGTCTCTGTCTGCCTGCGTGCCTGGACAAAGTTAAGCACAAGTGCAGTCTATTCCTCTTTAATTCCACTTTAATTGAGAAATATTTCTATATGACTCATATTGTGGGTGACATTTAGAAGAAATGTTCCTTCTTAGAAAGTGAGATGGGCCTGGGCCAAACATGGAGTCGCAGCAAAGGCTTCTGTCAACAAGTAAATCCAGATGGAGAGATCCCTCAGAAGGCCTCAGGGCCAGGGAACAGAAGGGTTTCGTTCAGTAGGGCCCACCGTGGCGGAATGTTTCACAACGCAATAGGAATATCTGTGTTCTGATTGGACGAGTTCACGTAAGCACCTTCCCATTTTCAAACGTTCTCCCTCTACTGAACAGGAGCCACCCAGATGAGCCTGACGCGTAACATTCTGAACAGCAAGGGAGAAACTCAACACCAGTAGTCACCAACCCTTTGCTGTTCCTGGAACCCGTTCAAGTATTCTTGACATTAGTGCTGGGCTGGAACAAAAGCCTGCACACCTCGTACTGTAGCTTGTCCAACAACGGGGTTACGTGACCACAGCTCTATAGTGCCTAGTCTTTCTCCCATTCAGTAAGTGAATCAGGTGTGTTAGTACTGGGCTGGAACAAAAGCCTGCACACCTCATACTGTAGCTTGACAACAACGGGGTTAGGTGACCACAGCTCTATAGTGCCTAGTCTTTCTCCTATTCAGTAAGTGAATCAGGTGTGTTAGTGCTGGGCTGGAACAAAAGCCTGCACACCTGCCTGTAAGCCTCTCCATTTACAGAGGTGCTGTAAAGTGTCTGTCTCCACAAGGTGTCCAGATGGTTCTCTCTCTCCATGTTTGAACAATACAAGAGGGAAAACTATGTGATAACTCTTTACAGCGGTCACCAACCCTGGTCTTGGAGTGGCTGTGCAGACATTTCTGTCCTTCTCTCTTCCCACTACACACACACACATGCATGTACACACACACGCATAAATGCACACACACACGCATAAATGCAGTTCAGCACGCATGGAGGTGCGCAAGAAAGCACACACACACATGTATACAAAGCATGAATGTGCACACACACACAATCTCTCCCTCTCTCCAGGTGTAACTGTACACTACAGTCCTGTTCACCAGACACTCTTACATAACCCCAGTAACACACCTATTGTAACAAGTCTCATAACCCCAGTAACAGACCTATTGTACCAAGTCTCATAACCCCAGTACAGACCTATTGTACCAAGTCTCATAACCCCAGTAACAGACCTATTGTAACATGTCTCATAACCCCAGTAACAGACCTATTGTAACGTCTCATGACCCCAGTAACAGACCTATTGTAACAAGTCTCATAACCCCAGTAACAGACCTATTGTAACAAGTCTCATGACCCCAGTAACAGACCTATTGTAACAAGTCTCATAACCCCAGTAACAGACCTATTGTAACATGTCTCATAACCCCAGTAACAGACCTATTGTAACATGTCTCATAACCCCAGTAACAGACCTATTGTAACATGTCTCATAACCCCAGTAACATACCTATTGTAACAAGTCTCATAACCCCAGTAACAGACCTATTGTACCAAGTCTCATAACCCCAGTAACAGACCTATTGTAACATGTCTCATAACCCCAGTAACAGACCTATTGTAACATGTCTCATAACCCCAGTAACAGACCTATTGTAACAAGTCTCATAACCCCAGTAACAGACCTATTGTAACATGTCTTATAACCCCAGTAACAGACCTATTGTAACAAGTCTTATAACCCCAGTAACATACCTATTGTAACATATCTCATAACCCCAGTAACAGACCTATTGTAACATGTCTCATAACCCCTGTAACAGACTTATTGTACCAAGTCTCATAACCCCAGTAACAGACCTATTGTACCAAGTCTCATAACCCCAGTAACATACCTATTGTAACATGTCTCATAACCCCAGTAACAGACTTATTGTACCAAGTCTCATAACCCCAGTAACAGACCTATTGTAACATGTCTCATAACCCCTGTAACAGACCTATTGTAACAAGTCTCATAACCCCAGTAACAGACCTATTGTAACGTCTCATGACCCCAGTAACAGACCTATTGTAACATGTCTCATAACCCCAGTAACAGACCTATTGTAACATGTCTCATAACCCCAGTAACAGACCTATTGTAACATGTCTCATAACCCCAGTAACAGACCTATTGTAACAAGTCTCATAACCCCAGTAACAGACCTATTGTACCAAGTCTCATAACCCCAGTAACAGACCTATTGTAACATGTCTCATAACCCCAGTAACAGACCTATTGTAACATGTCTCATAACCCCAGTAACAGACCTATTGTAACATGTCTCATAACCCCAGTAACAGACTTATTGTACCAAGTCTCATAACCCCAGTAACAGACCTATTGTAACGTCTCATAACCCCTGTAACAGACCTATTGTAACATGTCTCATAACCCCAGTAACAGACCTATTGTAACATGTCTCATAACCCCAGTAACAGACCTATTGTAACATGTCTCATAACCCCAGTAACAGACCTATTGTAACATGTCTCATAATCCCAGTAACAGACCTATTGTAACATGTCTTTATACACAATCAGACAGCGTACCTCAACAAAACGTACTTCTTGTCGTTTGTGATACTGGCAGGCTAGGAATGAAGGATGACAGCACAGAGAATAAAGAGGAGAACAACAAGCTGTATCTGTCAATGTGTGAATACATTTATCAATTCCATCTATCTACAGACTGTGATGAAATCAAGTAAATCACCAGTCTTCTCTAAGTAGTGCTTATAGTAGCGTGCTGAAACTATACATTATCCACATAGTATGGAGCTGATGACAAGGTGCTGTATGATTCACTCAACTACTGCTTTACTGCTGCAATTACACAGAGCTGTCTCTACCAAGAACACAAGGATGGACAGAGGGAGAGAGGGAGGGGGCGGGGGAGAGAGAGAGGAAGGGAAAGAGGGAGAGAGGGAGGGAGGGGGAGGGAAAGAGAGAGGAAGGGAAAGAGGGAGGGAGAGAGGGAGGGGGGGGAGAGAGAGGAAGGGAAAGAGGGAGGGAGGGAGAGAGGGAGGGAGGGAGGGGGGGAGAGAGAGGAAGGGAAAGAGGGAGGGAGGGACACATAGTACACACACACACACACACACACCCCCAGACAAACAGGGATTAGGTCCTCCCTTTGGAAAAACAGGGCAGATTTGGTTTCAGAAAAAAATCATTTAGCTGCATACTGTACATATGGTCCTCACAGAGAGAGCAGTCAGCCTGATACAGGTCCAACTAACCAAGTTAGTCACACACACAAGTGCACGTACGGGGGGTCAAGATGGAAGAACTGGCTGACAAACGCACCCGCACACGCACAGACACATACACACACGGACACACACACATTCACACACACAAACAGACACACGCACGGACACATATACACACACATACACACACACGGACACACACAAACAGACACACACACGGACACAGACACACACAAACAGACACACACACAGACACACACACAAGGAGCTTGGGAGTTTGGTCATTGATTTCCCCTTAAGCACAATCTTGAGAAGCAACCAGCTACCACAGTTTAAACCACACACTTCAACACACACACCCCTCCACCCCCCACAATGCAGTGTGTGTCTTGTATCTGTGGGTGAAAGACATCATACAGCACGTTTCACCTTTTCATTTTCTCTCCCTCTCGTTAATCCCTCTTTCCATGATGAAATGATGAAAGTCCAAAGTGCAGCGGGGAGAAATGGAGAGGAAAATAGAGAGGAAAATGGTCTCATTAGTCAGAGAGGAGAAAGTAAATCAGTAACTAACAGAGCCTGGAGCGACGCAACACAGTTCAATCTGAAAGAAGAAGGAGATGAAAGAACAGAAATGTTAGTGTGTTGAAATGAAACAAACGCAGCAGATACACGCAGGTACACACACACACACACACACACACACACACACACAGAGGAGATACACACACACACACGGAGGAGATACACACACACACGGAGGAGATATACACACACACACACACACACACACAGAGGAGATACACACACACACGGAGGGGATATACACACACACACACACACACACACACAGAGAGGAGATACACACACACACGGAGGAGATATACACACACACAGAGGAGATATACACACACACAGAGGAGATATACACACACACAGAGGAGATATACACACACACACAGAGGAGATACACACAAACAGAGAGGAGATACACACACACACACGGAGGAGATACACACACACACACGGAGGAGATACACACACACACACGGAGGAGATACACACACACACACACGGAGGAGATACACACACACACACGGAGGAGATACACACACACACACGGAGGAGATACACACACAAATACAGCAGATGATGCAACCTAAGAACGCAGGAAAGAACTGTTTGAAAATGCTTCCAAACGCACAATATGACATGTATCAAGCAGCTGGTTGAAGAAGAAACAGACAGATCAGAGGACAGCTGGTTTGGTAGATAACATTGTAAAGGAATCCCCTGTAGCACTTCTATGGTTCACTGAAAACCCCTGTAGCTGATGACATCCTGTGATTCCTATGCCGTGTGTGTGTGTGTGTGTGTGTGTGTGTGTGTGTGTGTCTGGTTAGTGTGTCTGGTTATCAAATCAAGTTGTATTGGTCACATACACATGGTTAGCAGATCTTATTGCAAGAGTAGCGAAATGCTTGTGCCTCTAGTTCCGACA
This sequence comes from Brachymystax lenok tsinlingensis, assembly GCA_030435695.1. NCBI lineage: Eukaryota > Metazoa > Chordata > Actinopteri > Salmoniformes > Salmonidae > Brachymystax > Brachymystax lenok. Next base: position 22,834,816 of record CM059800.1, on the reverse strand, counting down.
GTGCAGCAATGTGTGTGTATGTGTGTGTGCGCGTGTGTGTGTGTGTGTATGCGCGCGTGTCTGTGTGCGGCTCTGTGTGCGTGTGTATGCATGTTTGTGTGTTTATGTATGTTTATGTGTGTGTGTGCGCACGTCTGTGTGCGTGTATGCACGCGTCAGTGTGTGTGTGTGTGTGTAAAAAAACTAATGAGATGGGAATCCATATGTTAGTTAAGGGGGGACCATATGCTGGTTACTGTATATCAGTGGATCTAGGGCTCCCACTCTCATTATCTGACATGTTCTACACATGCACAATCTGACAACCAGGTGAGCTTTTTCCAATTCTATCTGGCAACCAGGTGGGCTTTTTACAATTCTATCTGGCAACCAGGTGGGCTTTTTCCAATTTTATCTGGCAACTTGCACTTGAACATGTTCAATAAATACATCCATTAGTCTCCCTCCCGATTTACAGTATAGATCAGTATTCCTCTAACCTCTGTTGTAGCCCTGCGGGGCCGTGTGTATCAAGCGTCTCAGAGTAAAAGTGCTGATTTAGGATCGGTTTTGCAATTTAGATTACAATAAGATTACATGGACAGGAGGGACCTGCCCCTAGATCAGCACTCTGAGATGCTACATACCTATGGCCCGCAGGGCTACAACCAGGGTTCTAAATAAGACATTTTCATTGGTAGCACTGGTGCATGAAATGTAGGAGCACCAGAAAAGAATATATAGATTGATTGAGATACAGCCTGTCCTGGGTCTAAAGGATGTCTAGCTGCTGTTGAAGCACATGCTGTTGCCCTAGAAACGAATATGTAGCACTGTAAACACATCAGTTTATTATAAAAGCTAAAATGTTGATACCACAGGAGGTTGGTGACACCTTAATTGGGGAGGACGGGCTAGTGGTAATAGCTGGAAGGGAATCAGTGGAATGGTATCAAATACATCAAACATATGGTTTCCATGTGTTTGATGCCATTCCATTTGCTCCATTCTAGACATTATAATGAGTCGTCCTCCCCTCAGCAGCCTCCACTGGTTGATAGGAATACCTGTCATTGAAATGACAAAGTCATGTGAGCAATATTAGGTTTATACATGATGTAAAATCACTATTTTCCTATTGAGATGAATTACACTGGACACTTCACAAACTCTTTAAAAATGTCAGGTTTGTGATGATATGCAAGAGATCAGTCATTCATACATTCCTTGATCCTTGATCTCCTGAAGAAGCTATCCCCTTTCCTTTCTGTGCACCCAAATCTTTGGACATACTGGTAAAATTACCAGGTTATTAGCTAGCTAGCCTACGAGGTAACATGACTGAACAAAGTGTAAACAAATGGTTAATGACGCGAGTGTGTCAAAATGCGGTCCCGGTGATCTGCTATAGAAGATACAAATGTTGTGCCGGTAATATGGGTCAGATCTTTTTACCTGGTGGGATAGAAGCAAGGAGTTTTCGCTGTAGTAATGGTGCAACCAGGATGCTAACGAATCTGCACTCACTTGTTTCACAGTACAGCGAAGCCTTATCATTGCAACAATCATTATCTGTGAGATTTTTGTTCATAGTTGCACAGTGCTCCCAGTGTTAAACTTCTGGTTGCATAGCAAAATATTGGTTGTGCTTTAGAGTCCTGCTTCTACTCGAAGACACTTTATGAATACACTCCCTGAACTAAAACACCTGATTCAACAAGTCAATGGCTTGGGGATTAGTTGACTAATCAGGTGTGCCGGTACTGGAATAGATCAAGTGGAACGGTTAGGGGGCTAGGAGGCTAGAGGGTTGGGAGGCTAGAGGGTTAGGAGGCTAGGGGGTTAGGAGGCTAGGAGGCCAGGGGCCAGGAGGCTAGGGGCCAGGAGGCCAGGGGGCTGGGAGGCTAGGGGCTGGGAGGCTAGGGGGGCTAGAGTGTTGGGAGGCTAGGGGCCAGGAGGCTAGGGGGTTAGGAGGCTAGGAGGCTAGGGGGTTAGGAGGCTAGGGGGCTAGGTGGTTAGAGGGTTAGGAGGCTAGGAGGCTAGGGGGTTAGGAGGCTAGGGGGCTGGGAGGCTAGAGGGTTGGGAGGCTAGGAGGCTAGGGGGCTAGGATGCTAGGAGGCTAGGGGTTAGGAGGTTAGGAGGCTAGAGTGTTGGGAGGCTAGGGGCTAGGAGGCTAGGGGGTTAGGAGGCTAGGAGGCTAGGAGGCTAGAGTGTTAGGAGGCTAGGGGTTAGGAAGATAGGAGGCTAGGGGGTTAGGAGGCTAGGAGGCTAGGGGCTTGGAGGCTAGGGGTTAGGAGGCCAGGGGATAGAGGGTTAGGGGCCAGAGGGTTAGGAGGCTAGGGTTAGGGGGTTAGGAGGCTAGGAGACTACGGGGTTAGGAGGCTAGGGGTTAAGAGGCTAGGAGGCTAGGGGGTTAAGAGGCTAGGAAGCTAGGGGACTATGGGGTTAGGAGGCTAGGGGGTTAAGAGGCTAGGGGGTTAAGAGGCTAGGGGGTTAGGGGGTTAGGGGGTTAGGAGGCTAAGAGGATAGGGGGTTAAGTGGCTAGGAGGCTAGGGGGTTAGGAGGCTAAGGTGATGGAAAAAAAAAATTGTGCTTTTCTAATAAGCGTTTCTATGTTCTTGCAAGTGACTGACTGAACGAATTCTCACTATCAGTAGCTGCAATTTGGCAGTACGCCCAGACCTTTGATTTGAGAACGAATGATATCTCAGTTTCAAGGTCTCAGCTTAGAGAAGAAGCCTCGTGAGGTATTGGTCTGTCATATGCATGACCCAGTATTGGTCGGTCACATGAATGAAGCAAACATCAATGATTAATTAATTATGAATAAGCTAAACCATGCATATATGACTTGTCTGCAGTAAGAGAACTAACGAGACTGCCCCGTTAGAGCTCACTTCAGACAGGTACTTTATGCATCTAAGTTTGACTGTGACCTCTCCAGCTTCATTTAAGATTGACTTCGAGTGCCTCTGTGTAAGAATTTCTACAACAGGGGTTAGGAGGCTCGGGGGCTAGGAGGCTAGGAGGCTAGTCCAGGAAAGGTTTGGGAAACACTGGTATAGAGTTCAGAGTCCAGAGATTCTTTCAGAATTGTGCAGACAACATAAAGTCCCCTCTGATAACTGTTGGTCTCTGACACACAGACGCATGTACACACACTCTCCAATAGTCTTCACACACATGCCGCTAACACTTCACTACTTCAGCAGCATGTTGATTCTCTTCTCGCTGACAGAACACACCAACAACAAGCATCACCCACTGTCTAAGGAGATATATAAACCACTGACTAATGACTTGTTTAATTACTTTTCTCCTGATGCTTAGGTACAGCGGTGGTTCTCACAGGCACAGATTAAACTGAAGAAAGAGGGAGAGGGGGTAAAACAGAGAGGGCATGATAGAAGAGAAGGAGAGAGAGGAAGAAAGAACGAATCAGAGAGGGACAGAAAGTGAGAAAGAGAGAGACAGGAACCCTGCTGTGTGTCAGAAGACAATCTAAAAAAGGAGAGTTGTGCAGCGTAGCAATCAGGTCTGGACACACACACACACACACACACACCCCAAATCTACTCTTACTTTAGTTTCCTTTTCCTGTCTGCTATCGAGCGGTTCGTCCACACTTTACCCACACTGCCATCTGCCAACTCAGACACACTCACATTTCACTGACCAGCAAACTCTCTGACACACACACAAACACACATTCCCAGTTCACCTCAGTGACTTCCACTAATGATGATGCTGCGTATGCATGTCTCATTTTAATGCTGACACACACCAGCATAGTCGTCCAGAGTTTGTCAACCCCACGTCGGTCAGACTTCTCAACCCCACGTCGGTCAGATAGATAGCTCCTAACAAAGCATTCAGCTGTAATGTCAATACCAGTGGGCCTCCAGAGAGGGACAACATAGAATAAGGACAACAGAGATTAAGGAGAATTTGCTACAATGTTCATGGACAGGACGGAATACATCAGTTATACAACTGATTCAGTTCAAGAATGAACTTAAACCTAAGATTTAAAATGTCGATTTCTTCATGTTTTTTAAAGAACATTGCTAAGAAACGCCTCAAATGACATTGTACTAATTTCTTACCTTATCATAATCCACAAAACATTAGTTGCAAGGATATTGCTAATGTTTTAGCTATTGTTGTCAACTTCGCCAACGACAACCAAACGTAATGCAAACAGCAACATTTGGACTGGCTAGACGAGGTTAAAAGGTCACTTTTGTTCATTTCTACTTTCCAACTGTCATCAAGTTCTTCTCTACAATCATCATTTTGCTCATCAGCCACACTGACACCTGACATTTTAGTAAAGTCCTTCTAAAATTGGCACAGAGGGCAAACCACACGCTTGCATACAGACTGAGAGAGAGAGAGAGATGGAGAAAGAGATACCCTGGGGTGAGTTTACACAACAAGTGGTGAAAGACTATCACACTGCATTCCTGTTCTGGCTGTGGAGTTTGGAGAGAAAGACAGACAGACAGATAGACAGAGAGAGATAAATAAAGAGAGAGTGCACATGGAGCACGGAGAGAGAGAGACAGAAGCAGAGGCAGAGGCAGAGGCAGAGAGAGAGAGCAGAGAGCGAGAGAGAGCACATGGTTTTATGAATTCAAAGAATGTTCTGGATCTGTTCTCTCTCAGGACAGAATGAGAGCAGTCAAATAAGTAATGTCTGCAATCAGAAGCCTTACACACAAACACACAGAGAGAGAGAGAGAGAGAGAGAGAGAGAGAGAGAGAGAGAGAGAGACCGCCAACCAGACTCCAATCAAATTACACATGCGGTCCCGAAGGCCGCAGTAATATGCAATCGAAGCGGAACTGTCCTCCCATCAACAGTCCATACTCCCAAAACAGCGAAGCTCATCTTCAGAGGAATCTAACTCATATTGGCCTTGATTGAAATCTTATTGAATTAAATAATTATGTATTTTAATGGAAATATTTCTCAGGCATCTTTATGCATTTATACTCAGTCAAAATATCTGAATGTGTTGCAACTTAGCGAGTCAGTGGAGATACACCTTCAAGGGCCAGAGCCGACAGAACGGCATTGAAGAACAACCTCATATATTAGAGTGGCTTGATAGGTGGGAAAAAATTACGCATTCGGCTTTTTCTATCCGCTGCACTCACAAACAATCCCTGTTGCATGGTGGGAAGCAGCGAGACTGAACTACACATAAATAACAAGGTTGTCTGATAAATGGGAGCTGACACACGGCCGAGCAGCACTGACGCATCGCGTTGATAACTTTTCCCGAAAGCTCAATCTGGGATTGTAACAAGTTCACCTCATCTGCATGTGCCATGCATCAACGAGCCACGGAGCGCACACAAACGTAAACAGGGGCCGTGTACAAATCTCTCCTATTTGCAAGTCAGATGCGAGACAAGGTATTACACACAGACACACACATTCTCTCCCCCTCACACTCACACTTCCATTTGCAAGTCTGATGCCTGGCTTCTTCGCCTGGCCTGGCACCGTATTAAATAGTTGGTTAGACAGAGCTGCTCTGTCATTTGCCCAAGATGGAAATTGGTCTGTAGCACATTCATCTGCCTGTGATGTCTCCCCACCTGACAGCTGATCTCTAGAGCCCTGATATGTCTCCCCACTGCTGTAATACACCCCCATAATGGATTACACAGAGAGTACTGTCAGACAGCTGTCCTAACGCAACATGTCTAATACCACCCATAATGGATTACACAGAGAGTACTGTCAGACAGCTGTCCTAACGCAACATGTCTAATACCACCCACAATGGATTACACAGAGAGTACTGTCAGACAGCTGTCCTAACGCAACATGTCTAATACCACCCATAATGGATTACACAGAGAGTACTGTCAGACAGCTGTCCTAACGCAACATGTCTAATACCACCCAAAATGGATTACACAGAGAGTACTGTCAGACAGCTGTCCTAACGCAACATGTCTAATACCACCCACAATGGATTACACAGAGAGTACTGTCAGACAGCTGTCCTAACGTAACATGTCTAATACCACCCAAAATGGATTACACAGAGAGTACTGTCAGACAGCTGTCCTAACGCAACATGTCTAACACCACCCATAATGGATTACACAGAGAGTACTGTCAGACAGCTGTCCTAACGCAACATGTCTAATACCACCCATAATGGATTACACAAAGAGTACTGTCAGACAGCTGTCCTAACGTAACATGTCTAATACCACCCATAATGGATTACGCAGAGAGTACTGTCAGACAGCTGTCCTAACGCAACATGTCTAATACCACCCATAATGGATTACACAGAGAGTACTGTCAGACAGCTGTCCTAACGCAACATGTCTAATACCACCCATAATGGATTACACAGAGAGTACTCTCAGACAGCTGTCCTAACGCAACATGTCTAATACCACCCATAATGGATTACACAGAGAGTACTGTCAGACAGCTGTCCTAACGCAACATGTCTAATACTGAGATGAGCAGAGGAGATACAAGGACACTCATGATTCCCGTATGTATGAAGCGTCCCAGATCAGGAGTGCTGATTTAGGATCAGGTCCCCCTTAAGGTTTAGAGAACTTAGAATAACGAATTAGTCCACTGTGACATTTTGACACGGAGATTCACGCTAAGCTTTAGATGAATCAATTTCATTCATTCTCCACGAATGCATTTGATTTCAGTAGGAACTGTGACACGTGCACACACACACACACACACACACTTTTGAGACCCACTGTCACGTCCTGGCCATAGATAGCCCTCTGGGTTATCTATGGGGTTTTGGGCCAGGACGTGACCAGGGGGGTTTTTGTTTTATGTTGTGTTTTCTATGTTGAGTTTTGTGTTTTACAGATGTTACGGTCTGTTTATGCTTCATTGTTTTTGTAGTTGGTTCCATTTTATGTATTAAAACATGTGGAACGCTATGCCCGCTGCGCCTTGGTCCGATTATTAAGAACACCGTGACACCCATGTAGGGAGTGACTATCAGTTTATATTTATTATAAATGGTTGTATTTCCATCTCAAAGTGGTTTATCCTGAGACTAGTTCATACAGAACGACGATATAAGCTTTTTATTTAAATATTCATTTGGTTTATAATACATACAGTGGGGAGAACAAGTATTTGATACACTGCCGATTTTGCAGGTTTTCCTACTTACAAAGCATGTAGAGGTCTGTAATTGTTATCATAGGTACACTTCAACTGTGAGAGACGGAATCTAAAATCCAGAAAATCACATTGTATGATTTTTAAATAATTAATTTGCATTTTATTGCATGACATAAGTATTTGATCACCTACCAACCAGTAAGAATTCCGGCTCTCACAGACCTGTTAGTTTTTCTTTAAGAAGCCCTCCTGTTCTCCACTCATTACCTGTATTAACTGCACCAGTTTGAACTCGTTACCTGTATAAAAGACACCTGTCCACACACTCAATCAAACAGACTCCAACCTCTCCACAATGGCCAAGACCAGAGAGCTGTGTAAGGACATCAGGGATAAAATTGTAGACCTGCACAAGGCTGGGATGGGCTACAGGACAATAGGCAAGCAGCTTGGTGAGAAGGCAACAACTGTTGGCGCAATTATTAGAAGATGGAAGAAGTTCAAGATGACGGTCAATCTCCCTCGGTCTGGGGCACCATGCAAGATCTCACCTCGTGGGGCATCAATGATCATGAGGAAGGTGAGGGATCAGCCCAGAACTACACGGCAGGACCTGGTCAATGACCTGAAGAGAGCTGGGACCACAGTCTCAAAGAAAACCATTAGTAACACACTACGCCGCCATGGATTAAAATCCTGCAGCGCACGCAAGGTCCCCTGCTCAAGCCAGCGCATGTCCAGGCCCGTCTGAAGTTTGCCAATGACCATCTGGATGATCCAGAGGAGGAATGGGAGAAGGTCATGTGGTCTGATGAGACAAAATAGAGCTTTTTGGTCTAAACTCCACTCGCCGTGTTTGGAGGAAGAAGAAGGATGAGTACAACCCCAAGAACACCATCACAACCGTGAAGCATGGAGGTGGAAACATCATTCTTTGGGGATGCTTTTCTGCAAAGGGGACAGGACGACTGCACCGTATTGAGGGGAGGATGGATGGAGCCATGTATCGCGAGATCTTGGCCAACAACCTCCTTCCCTCAGTAAGAGCATTGAAGATGGGTCGTGGCTGGGTCTTCCAGCATGACAACGACCTGAAACACACAGCCAGGGCAACTAAGGAGTGGCTCCGTAAGAAGCATCTCAAGGTCCTGGAGTGGCCTAGCCAGTCTCCAGACCTGAACCCAATAGAAAATCTTTGGAGGGAGCTGAAAGTCCGTATTGCCCAGCGACAGCCCCGAAACCTGGATCTGGAGAAGGTCTGTATGGAGGAGTGGACCAAAATCCCTGCTGCAGTGTGTGCAAACCTGGTCAAGAACTACAGGAAACGTATGATCTCTGTAATTGCAAACAAAGATTTCTGTACCAAATATTAAGTTCTGCTTTTCTGATGTATCAAATACTTATATCATGCAATAAAATGCAAATTAATTGCTTAAAAATCATACAATGTGATTTTCTGGATTTTTGTTTTAGATTCCGTCACTCACAGTTGAAGAGTACCTATGATAAAAATTACAGACTTCTACATGCTTTGTAAGTGGGAAAACCTGCAAAATCGGCAGTGTATCAAATACTTGTTCTCCCCACTGTAGCTATACTGTAGATAGCTAGAAAGTATACAAACCCTTTGTAGTTAATTAGGCCGGGATTCAATCAGATGCACTGTCGACATGTGCACAGCATTTTACTTAGCTCCCTTCATATTTTCAAGACACTTCTACCCTTTTCATACATAGGACGCCGCTATAGAAACGGGTCGATAGCAACAATTGATAACCTTTCAGACAATTAAAAAAGTGCAGCGTCAGCAGCATGTCACGACTTCTACCGAAGTCGGTCCCTCTCCTTGTTCGGGCGGTGTTCGGCGGTCAATGTCACCGGCCTTCTAGCCATCGCCGATCCACTTTTCATTTTCCATTTGTTTTGTCTTTGTTTTCTAAACACCTGGTTTCAATTCCCCAATTACATGTTCATTATTTAACCCTCTGTTTCCACCATTTTTGTGTGCATGTTTGTATTCATTGGTCAGATTGTTACTTAACGGCTGGTTGTTTGTTTGCCGGGTTCTGTTATGTACGCCCGTTCATTTTTGTGAGACCGGTATTTTTCCCACACCTTTGTATCGTTTGTGTACTGGTGCTGTTTTCGCATTAAAGACCTTGTCCACACATCTCTGCTCTCCTACGCCTGACTCACTGAACCAGTTACCCACAGCCTGACAGAAACACGCACCTCAAATGGAGTCAGCAGGAGCAGTTACCCCGGTACTAGGGGTTGAGGAGCGCGTCCAGCAGCATGAGGTGATGCTACAACATCTCGGGCACTGCCATGGATCACGTCCTACAGACTATGGAGCGCTGGGAGAGAAGAGGAGTTCCTCCAGCGCCTCCACCAGCACCACCAAGGGCACCACTGATCACCCCTCCTTCACCCGGTCCCATTGGGATTCGGCTCTGCCTTCCGAGGGAGTACGATCGGAAGGCAGCGGGATGTCAGGGGTTCCTACTCCAACTGGAGCTCTACTTGGTGACCGTGCACCTGGCTCCTTCGGGACGTGAGAGCGTGTCTGCCCTCGTCTCCTGCCTCTCAGGGAAAGCCCTGGATTGGGCCAACGCCATATGGGAGGAAGAGGAGCGGTGCTGGACCAATTCGAGGGGACAAGGAGCGCACAGGAGTTTGCATTGGACTTCCGGACACTGGCCGCCTGCGCGGGGTGGAATGACAGGGCCCTGATCGATCACTACTGTTGTAGTTTGCGTGAGGACGTCTGTCGGGAGTTGGCCTGCAGGGACACAACTCTGACCTTTCGACCAGCTGGTGGACCTGTCCATCCGGTTGGATAACCTGCTGGCTACCCGCAAACGTCCAGATTGGGGTCTGTCGATTCCATCCCCCAGCACCACCGCTCCGACGCCCATGGAGCTGGGAGGTGCTGCGCTTAGGGCGACTGGAGGAGGGGCCGATCCATGCACCATCTGTGGCCGCAGAGGGCACACTGCCGGTCGGTGCTGGGGAGGTTCCTCTGGGAGTCGAGGCAGCAGGCAGGGCACTCTCGTGTCACCCCAGGTGAGTCGGTACCATGCTCACCCAGAGTCCTCTGTTGCACACATGTTCCTGTACATTAATTTTCCAGATTTTCCCCCGGCATTCCCAGTATAAGGCGCTCATAGATTCAGGCGCAGCTGGAAATTTTATTGACATGTAATTTGCCCATAGTTTAGGGATCCCCATTGATCCAGTGGATATGCCCTTCCCTGTTCACGCCCTAGATAGTCGACCATTAGGGTCAGGGTTAATTAGCGAGGCCACCGCACCACTGGTCATGGTGACGCAGGAGGGTCACAAGGAGAGAATCAATCTCTTTCTTATTGATTCTCCTGCATTTCCTGTGGTGCTGGGCCTACCCTGGTTGGCCTGTCATGACCCCACTATTTCGTGGCAACAGAGGGCTCTCACGGGGTGGTCAAGAAAATGCTCGGGGAGGTGTTTAGGGGTTTCCGTCGGTGGGAAGTCCAGACCAGGTCTCCACCGTGCGCATGCCAATTTGGCTCTCGCCTTCTGTAAAAAGAAGGCGACTCAATTACCAACCCATCGACGGGGGGATTGTGCGATAAATCTCCTGGTAGACGCAGCACTTCCCAGGAGTCACGTGTATCCCCTGTCGCAGGAGGAGACGGCGGCTATGGAAACATATGTCTCCGAATCCCTGGGGCAGGGGTACATTCGGCCCTCCACTTCACCTGCCTCCTCAAGTTTCTTTTTTGTGAAGAAGAAGGATGGAGGTCTGCGCCTGTGTATTGACTATGGAGGCATCAATCAGATCACGCTTTTTCACAAAATTGGATCTCAGGAGCGCTTACAACCTGGTGCGTACCCGGGAGGGAGACGAGTGGAAGACGGCTTTTAGTAGCACCTCAGGGCACTATGAGTACCTTGTCATGCCATATGGGTTGAATGCTCCATCAGTCTTCCAGGCCTTTGTAGACGAGATTTTCAGGGACCTGCAAGGGCAGGGTGTGGTGGTGTATATTGATGACATTCTGATATACTCCGCCACACACGCCAAGCATGTGTCCCTGGTGCGCAGGGTCCTTGGTCGACTGTTGGAGCATGACCTGTACATCAAGGCTGAGAAATGTCTGTTCTTTAAACAGTCCGTCTCCTTCCTAGGGTACCGCATTTCCACTTCAGGGGTGGAGATGGAGAGTGACCGCATTTCAGCCGTGCGTAATTGGCCGACTCCACGGTAAAGGAAGTGCAGCGGTTTCTAGGGTTTGCCAACTACTACCGGAGGTTTATCCGGGGCTTTGGTCAGGTAGCGGCTCCCATTACCTCACTGCTGAAGGGGGGACCGGTGCGTTTGCAGTGGTCAGCTGAGGCGGACAGGGATTTTGGTCACCTGAGGGCTCTGTTTACCTCGGCTCCCGTGCTGGCTCATCCGGATCCTTCTAAGTCCTGCCGTCTCCTCCCTTTGCCCGGTCTCCCTACGGCCCTACAGACTGCGGAGGCCCTGTTCACACACGTCTTCCGGGCACTACGGGGTGCCTGAGGATATAGTCTCTGATCGGGGTCCCCAGCTCATGTCCAGGGTATGAAGGGCGTTTATGGAGCATCTTGGGGTCTCGGTTAGCCTCACCTCAGGTTTTCACCCCGAGAGTAACGGGCAGGTGGAAAGAGTAAACTAGGATGTGGGTAGGTTTCTGCGGTCATATTGCCAGGACCGGCCGGGGGAGTGGGTGGCGTTCATCCCATGGGTAGAGATGGCCCAAAACTCACTCCGCCACTCCTTCACTAACCTCTCTCCCTTCCAGTGTGTACTGGGGTATCGGCCGGTTCTGGCACCTTGGCATCAGAGCCAGATCGAGGCTCCTGCGGTGGACGAATGGTTTAAGCGCTCGGAGGAGACCTGGGACGCCGCCACCTTCTGCCGCCCGTGAGGCGGCAGAAGGTGAGCGCCGACTGCCACCGCAGTGAGGCCCCGGTGTCCGCACCGGGGGACCGGGTCTGGCTCTCGACCCGAAACCTGCCCCTCCGCCTGCCCTGCCGGAAGCTGGGTCCGCGGTTTGCGGGCCATTCAAAGGAGATTGAACGAGGTATGCTAGAGGTTACAACTTCCCTCAGATTACCGTATTAATACCTCGTTCCATGTGTCTCTCCTCAGGCCGGTGGTGGCTAGTCCACTCCAGGAGTCTGAGGTGCAGGAGGTTCCTCCGCCCCCTCTGGACATCGAGGGGGCCCCGGCGTATACTGTTCGTGCCATCCTGGACTCGAGGCGTCGGAGGAGGGGCCTTCAGTACCTTGTGGAGTGGGAGAGGTACGGTCCGGAGGAGAGATGCTGGGATCCGGTGGAGGACGTTCTGGACCCTTCGATGCTGCGGGAGTTCCACCGTCTCCATCCGGATCGCCCTGCGCCTCGTCCTGCACTGTCAATGGACAGTTCCTCCAAGTTAGTCAGGTCAGTAAATGTGTTGGATAAAAATGATGAATTGTAACGCTTATCGCAGGACAGAGGAAATGTCTTCCCACTGGAGAGCCCCTTGAAGGTGCCAGGGAGAATCGTAGACAGACAGCCGTATATGTAAAGGGTCTCGAGGACGTAGAACTGAGAAGCGCACCAGACTGAATCACAGATCCCCTCCTGATCTGGAAAGAAAGAGACGGGTAGTTTGACGGGATGAAGGAGAGGTTCAGTTTGAGGTCGCTGACATCCCAACATTTGGCACAGAGGTTGCTGTTATGGAGGTACCTACTATCAGGGGTCTCCAAGTAATTCATTGTTGTGTCATAGAGGATGCATTTGTTACTCAACCAACCCCAGGAGCCGAGGATCCAAACCAACTTTAGTCCAAACTGAACAGAGACACGCCCCATCGTTCCTATGAAGTAGAAACTGGTCTCAACTGAGATTGATATTCAGAATGCTCCTCTGTCCAATGGGATGTGGCGTTGTTGGGATTAGATGTCCAATGGAATAAAGAACCGCTGTTGTTCCCCTGCTGTGTCTGTTAGCTATGTTGTATCTGTGTGCATCTCCTCTTCATATTTCTACTATATATGGCTTTTGCATCTCTTCCTGGTCTTTTTTTATTAACTGTAAGATACTTGGAGAGAGACTGCAGGTTCCAGATAAGATACTTTGAGAGAGACTGCAGGTTCCAGATAAGATACTTTGAGAGAGACTGCAGGTTCCAGATAAGATACTTGGAGAGAGACTGCAGGTTCCAGATAAGATACTTTGAGAGAGACTGCAGGTTCCAGATATGATACTTGGAGAGAGACTGCAGGTTCCAGATAAGATACTTTGAAAGAGACTGCAGGTTCCAGATAAGATACTTGGAGACAGACTGCAGGTTACAGATACAATTATTTTTTAACTCACCTCTTTCTCACTTCCTCTATGTGTGAGGTAGTGGTTAGCATGGACTATATATTTGACATACACAGTTATCATATGTAGTCTGAAAGCAGGTCACACACACACGCACGCACACACACACACACATTGTGTTATTGACTGTACTTTTGTTTATTCCATGTGTAACTCTGTGTTGTTGTTTTTGTCGCACTGCTTTGGTTTATCTTGGCCAGGTCGCATTTGTAAATGAGAACTTGTTGTCAACTAGCCTACCTGGTTAAATAAAGGTGAAATAAAAAATTATTAAAAAAACACACAACACTCTCTACATGTTTGTATTCAAACTTATGTATACAAAAAACTATACAAAACATATGGTTTGTATAGTTTTCATACAATAGTTATGTCACTGTTACTACTAAGAGCAACTTCATGTAGGAGAACACAGATTGATAAACTCTAAGTATCTATGTCTGGCATTGATTACACATCTGTGGCTGACCTTGCGTGTGGGTGATACACGCACACTCGCGCCAACACACACGTGCCCACACACACGCGCCCACACACACGCGCCCACACACACACACACAGACACACACGGCTGGCCTCACATGGGGTGATCTGACACACACACTTCTGCACTTCAACACCCATGTAGGGAGCGGCCAGCATCCCCTTAATAATGTAATCTAATCTACCCTAATTAGGCCCTCTGTGGAGCTGCACTATAACTGTGTTATGGCCTGGATTAGACATGGCATGTGATACACACACTCACACACACACACACACACACACACACGGCTGGCCTACCATTGGCTTATCTGACACACACCACATACACACACAGGGTGAATCTTGGTCTAATCTGATGGGAGTCATGAGGTGGAACAACAGGTCATTATTAAAACCAACACAGCGCTACTTACCTTCTTAACTGGAACCAGCAGACTACAGATGTTCAGCAGGCTAGTGGTTGGAGCTTTAGCTAGAATCTCTCAACCAATGTTTTTATTGTTATTTTTAAAGATCTACAGGTTCCTTTAAAAAGTTAAGGAAAAAAATGATCAGACTGCCAACTATAGCATGACAGTAAAGAACAAAACACAATGTTCTGTTTACACACGTTCTGTTCTGTTTAGTTAGAATCTCAATGGCTGCCATGCTGGCATCGAACTTTCAATGACAATAGTCACTATGGAAGTTGCAATGCTAACATAAATAAAAGCTGTTATTGTGATGCTTTGAAACTAACCACCAAAAGCATTTGTTGAGGTTTCTTCTGTGTGTCCTTTTATGCAGACAATGAGATGACTGATTTAAGGGGAACAGGATGTCCAGTCCGCACACACACACACACCTCCTACAGATGTTGTCAACCAGAGGAAGATGCCAGTCAGTCCCACAGCCAGTAAATCAGACTAGTCTCAACGTGGAAATGAAAGGCTGTGAGAGAAAGAAAGAAGGGAAGGGGTGAAACACTCTGCCTTCAAGATTTCAGTGTAAATCATTCCATCCACTCTCCGCTGGTCCACAATTAAGGTGGCACGTGACATTCCTCTGAGTGTGTGTGTGAGTGTGTGTT
Organism: Brachymystax lenok tsinlingensis; assembly: GCA_030435695.1. Taxonomy (NCBI): domain Eukaryota; kingdom Metazoa; phylum Chordata; class Actinopteri; order Salmoniformes; family Salmonidae; genus Brachymystax; species Brachymystax lenok. The sequence continues at coordinate 22,819,753 of CM059800.1, read as the reverse complement.
CGTGCGGCATGTATTTGTGTCTGTGTGTATGTGTGTGCCTCTGTGCGTTCTCCATTCTCTCTCTCTTGGGTTTTATTGGCGGGCTGGGAGCGTGGGCTGGCTCAGGGATACATCAACAGAGAGGTGCTGAACACTGTCTCATCATCATCATTATTACTATTCATCTTCACAAGAGCCTTTCAGATGCTGCCAGACACACACACACACACACACACACAGGCATGCACACACGCGCACACACACACACACACACACACACACACACACACACAGACACACAGCAGCATCAAAGTGCCTGAATTCTGGCTAGGGCCCAACACCAGATGTTGAGGGTTTGGTCATAAAATTTGAGTTTCCCTTTAGGCACTATATGGAGAATATAGGCTGCATACTGTACAAGGGATGTATTATATATTTGGGAATCTGCATCCCAAATGGCACTCTATTCCTTATACCATGCATTACTTTTTACCAGATCCCAAAGGGAACTTGTCAAAAGTAGTGCACTATGTAGGGAATAGGGTGCCTTTGGGACGCATCCTATATCTGTGTCTATGCAGCAGCTTTGTCCATGCAAAACAAGAAACCCACCAAACAACCAATCAATAAATCAATCAAAATGTCTGTACTAATCTAGAATTTCAGTAGCTTCCCAGCTTAATCAGTCTGACAGTGCATTATCCCAAAGCTATTATTGCCTATAGCGCTCCAAAGAGCAACATCTTTCTTCATAGCTTAGTCAATGGTATTATTTAACCTCTGACCCCTAACCATGTTCTGACCTGAGACTGTTGTTTTCCCTAACAGGCTTTTAGAATGTTATCCTGGTTTCTTATACAACCTTCATTGCTTCCTTTCTGTAATGTAACTATGTTTGAGCTGTGTTTTGTGTGATGAGCTGTGTGTTTTGAGCTGTGTTTTGTGTGTTGCGCTGTGTGTTTTGAGCTGTGTGTTTTGAGCTGTGTGTTTTGAGCTGTGTGTTTTGAGCTGTGTGTTTTTAGCTGTGTGTTTTGAGCTGTGTGTGTTGCGCTGTGTGTTTTGAGCTGCGTGTTGTGTGTTTTGAGCTGTGAGTTTTGTGTCTGTGTCTGTGTAGGTGAGGTGGTGATAGTGAGCTAGGCTTTAGCTAGGCACAGTCATGAGTCATGCAGATGACTGGTAACACATGTCATTCACATGGGGTATAAAGATGTTGTGTGTTTGTGAGAAAAAGGTGACCCCCGACCCCCACAATGTAGAGAGTATTTCTGTAACAGCGTGTAGGTGTATTTCTGTGTGACCACGAGGGAGGAGTGTGTCAACGTGAGAGGGAGAGAGGGAGGTAGGGACCGAGGGATATAACTTTCTGTGAGAATGAGGGAACACACACAGGTAATGAGGGTAAAGTTTGAAGCCCCTCAAAAAGGCACAGTCTGTCTGACGGGAATCAGAAAAATTTCCACACAAACACACACAAATCGAGGCACACAATGGAAAATTAGAGCTTCCGGAAAAGTCATCAGCGTGTGTGAAAATGTCAAGACTGACTTTAGCTTCCCACAGTTCACTGAACATACACCTCTTAAACAGGCACCACTGACCTCACCTTACAGAGAGATGGAGAGGGGAGGGGAGGGGGAACCAGGCACCACTGACCTCACCTTACAGAGAGATGGAGAGGGGAGGGGAGGGGGAACCAGGCACCACTGACCTCACCTTACAGAGAGATGGAGAGGGTAGGGGAGGGAAGGGGAGGGGAGAGAGAAAGAAAGAAAGAAAGAAAGAGAGAAAGACACCATCAGTTCATCAATCCGTCTTCTCCTCCACACACACACACACACAGAGACAGAGAGAGACATAACCCACTGTGGCTTGGTCATGAGTCAATGACAGAAATGTCTGCCTCTAAATGTCAGCTGTCTTTCTATTCAAATGTTGCTGTCTGCTAGAAAAAGATAATGAAGGTGTGTCTGTCTGTCTGTTAGAAAAACAAAGAGGAAAGACACAAGGACTGTTTTGTTTTGACGGAGTCTGGCGAGCGGCATGTCAGGTTGAAATGGTTTAATAACTTGTTGAATGTCACTTACATTATTTTATATGGTGCCTATCTTTTCCATTCATCTGGAGAAATGTTTTGATGGAAACTGGCAGACAGTTGTGCAAGGTTGAAATGGTTTTCTGTTGCGCATGCACACACGTGTGTGTGTACGCTTGTCTAACCCTAACGTCTCCTATCAGCCCCACAAAGCCATATAACTGACTCCAACTCCCCAGTTAGAGGAACATTAGGAGTGGACGTTAGGAACTCTGAGAAAACTCTGAGCGCAGGAGCCAACTTTCAGTCACAACAAAGTCACGGGCTTGAAATATTTAAAGGTTTTCTGATGTAATTACAGTCAGTTATAAAACCTAAAAACACAAACGCTAAAACCCCAGGTGAATTTAGGCTTTCTACCAATCCTTAGTTTTGACGTTGAAAGCAATAAGTTGAAGCCTATTATGCCATATTAAAATAAAATATTCCTGTCTGATGTCTTAGGAATTCCACCGTTTTGCCATGCGAAGCTCAGCAGAGCTTTAGTTTCAGTGGTGCTCATCTAGTGAGAGCAGAGCAGCGATTAGATGCCTCAGTCTTCACTCATTCATTTCATTCCTTTTCTCATCCCTCCCTCCATCCCTTTCTTCCCTTTGTCTCAGGAGGAGAAAGGCTTCTCCCGGACGGAAGGCTTCAGGCAAGTGTCTGCTCACCTGATCTGAATGGTTTCTATTTAAGACAAGTAAGGCCACACACACACACACACACACACACACACACACACACACACACACACACACACACACACACACACACACAGTGTATTAATGGGTGGAACTCTTTCTTCCTCTCCAACTCAGCCACACACTTGCATAAATGATGTCAGCCCTCGACACAGACACAGTGTCTAATTCCATGTATTTTAGATGAACTTTCCCTTTAAGGCAAGGTCAGGGTAAATACCAGCTCTAACATCTAGAAAATAACCACTCAAAAAGACAGCAATTTCCTGCAAACTGAAGCTGTTCTGCATGAATTGTTGTTGTGTCCGACGATAGATAAGCCGGTCTGAAAACCCTCTCATTGGCCGAAACAAAAAGCAGAAAGGATAATGACTTATTGGTGCCTCCACAGCCTCTTATGTGTGTGTGTGTGTGTGTGTGTGTGCGCGTGTGTGTGCGTGTGTGCGTGTGTGTGTGTGTGAATGAATGACAATTATTTCCGTGTCAAATCACCAGTTGACAACCCATCCCTTACGGGTTTAATTGGCACATAAACAACCATTACAATAATTGACAGTGAGAATTATTCTGGTGTTCTCAAAAAGAATGATAAATAAATCAATACAAAACATTAGATAAGGTTATCTAAGCAATATTAATAACTATAATACCTCCAAATTAAACGGAAGGTGTTTAAACCCAGTCTGACACACAGATAAAGGCCTTACTGTACATATGTGCATGTTACTGTCTGTCTGGAGATAAACATGTTTAGAATTTAATTATAGGTCGCCCTTTTTCTTCTATTCCAGGGTTTATCAAAACATTCAGCACACAAAGCAAACGGAAATACGTTGTGTGTGTGCTTGAGTTGATGCATGCGTTTGAGTGGATGCATGCGTGTGTGGAAACACTGCGATGACGAGCCAATGTTTTGGAGCGTATAGTTTCTGACAGGAATGGCTTCAGACGTTTAGCACTGTTGAAGAGAAGCCAATGTTCCTTTAATTTCTGTCAAAACCAGAACATAGGCCAGGAGCAGTAGGGGGGAGAGGGAGAGAGAGAGAGAGAGAGAGAGAGAGAGAGAGAGAGAGAGAGAGAGAGAGAGAGAGAGAGAGAGAGAGAGAGAGAGAGAGAGACACACACATAGAAACCGACAGAGAGAAATGCTTTCTAGCTATGATCATCAGAATTCCTATAGCATGAGATCAGTCTTCCACTGACAAGTAATGCCACAATATGAAACCTGCGTACACTGAGTGAACAAAACATTAAACCCCTTCCTAATATTGAGTTGCTCCCCTATTTGACCTCAGATCAGCCTCAATTGTCAAAAGCGTTCCACAGGGATGCTGTCCCATGTTGGCTTAAATGCTTCCCACTGTTGTGTCAAGTTGGCTGGATGTCCTTTGGATGGTGGACCATTCTTGATACACATGGGAAACGGTTGAGCGAGGAAAAACCTGGCAGCATTTCCGTTCTTGACACACTCAAACTGGTGCACCTGGCACCTACTACCATACCCCATTCAAAGGCACTTAAATCGTTTGTCTTGCCCATTCACCCTCTGAATGCCAAACATACACTATCCATGTCTCAATTGTCTCAAGGCTTAAAAATCCTTCTTCCTCCCCTTCGTCAACACTGAATTAAGTAGATTTAACAAGTGACATCAATAAGGGATCATAGTTTCACCTGGATTCACCTGGTGAGTCACATTGACACACATCCAGTAAATCCCCCATCTGACTGACTCCATGTCACTATCAAACTCCACATGCTAAGAACACGCTAAGACAATATGGGTGTCATCAACACATCAACATGATCAGTGGAGTGTGTACTCCTTGGCAGACAGGCACAGGGTAAGGTGTATGTGTGTGTGTGTAACGTGTGTGTGTAACACACACAGCTCCTTCCAAAATAAAAAGGCCTATACTAAGAATATTGTCATTCCTGACCGTTGTACATTTAACACTGTGCTTGTGTCCCAAATGGCCCCCATATTTGGACATAGTTGGATTATATTAAAAGCTGCAACACATCTAGGTCAAGGTCATTTTTTATACACACACACAGCAGTAGTTTGTCTGTCACACACACACACACACACCACTAGTGCATTGCACACACAAGCATGTGCGCACACAAGCGCACACACACAGCAGTAGTTTGTCACACACACGCACGCACACACACACACACACCTGGTGGTCTGCTTTGTGCTGGACAGGATTAAAGGCAGCATGGTGTCCAATTAGACTTCCAAAAACAACCACGGTGTAGGAAGAGATACTGCTGTGTCTGTCTCTCTGTGTGTGTGTGTGTGTGTGTGTGTGTGTGTGTCAGAGGGAGAGAAAGATGAACAGAGAGGAGAGGGAGCATAACAGCGGCTTTACGGTTTCCTATAGCAGGTTATCATAGACTAACAGCAGCTTTATTGTTTCCTATAGCAGGTTATCATAGACTAACAGCAGCTTTACTGTTTCCTATAGCAGGTTATCATAGACTAACAGCAGCTTTACTGTTTCCTATAGCAGGTTATCATAGACTACCTGCAGCTTTACTGTTTCCCATAACAGGTTATCATAGACTAACAGCAGCTTTACTGTTTCCCATTACAGGTTATCTTAGACTAACAGCAGCTTTACTGTTTCCTATAGCAGGTTATCACAGCAGCTTTACTGTTTCCTATAGCAGGTTATCATAGACTAACAGCGGCTTTACGGTTTCCTATAGCAGGTTATCATAGACTAACAGCAGCTTTACTGTTTCCTATAGCAGGTTATCATAGACTAACAGCAGCTTTACTGTTTCCTATAGCAGGATATCATTGACAAACAGCAGCTTTACTGTTTCCTATAGCAGGTTATCACAGCAGCTTTACTGTTTCCTATAGCAGGTTATCACAGCAGCTTTACTGTTTCCTATAGCAGGTTATCATAGACTAACAGCGGCTTTACGGTTTCCTATAGCAGGTTATCATAGACTAACAGCAGCTTTACTGTTTCCTATAGCAGGTTATCATAGACTAACAGCAGCTTTACTGTTTCCTATAGCAGGATATCATTGACAAACAGCAGCTTTACTGTTTCCTATAGCAGGTTATCATAGACTAACAGCAGCTTTACTGTTTCCTATAGCAGGTTATCATAGACTAACAGCAGCTTTACTGTTTCCTATAGCGGGTTATCAAAGACTAACAGCAGCTTTACTGTTTCCTATAGCAGGTTATCATAGACTAACAGCAGCTTTACTGTTTCCTATAGCAGGTTATCATAGACTAACAGCAGCTTTACTGTTTCCTATAGCAGGTTATCATAGACTAACAGCAGCTTTACTGTTTCCTATAGCAGGTTATCATAGACTAACAGCAGCTTTACTGTTTCCTATAGCAGGATATCATTGACAAACAGCAGCTTTACTGTTTCCTATAGCAGGTTATCATAGTCTAACAGCAGTTTTACTGTTTCCTTTAGCAGGTTATCATAGACTAACAGCAGCTTTACTGTTTCCTATAGCGGGTTATCAAAGACTAACAGCAGCTTTACTGTTTCCTATAGCAGGTTATCATAGACTAACAGCAGCTTTACTGTTTCCTATAGCGGGTTATCAAAGACTAACAGCAGCTTTACTGTTTCCTATAGCAGGTTATCATAGACTAACAGCAGCTTGTGTGTGTATGAGTGTTTTGCGTGATGGTATTTTTGCGTACTTGGTGCATTTCCCCTCTACTCCCAGCTAATATTGACTGCCTGACAACGTCCCAAATGTCAACCTATTCAGCCCTATGGCCCTGGTCAAAAGTAGTGCACTATTTAGGGAACAGAGTGCCATTTGGGATGAAGACCCATGACTTATATTAGTGCCAATCAAACTCATTAGACATGTAAATTGATCAGGGACTTTTCAATGCTGACATTTACATTTAAAAAAAAAAGAATTCTCACACACCTTCTTCATCTTCCCTGTTTTCCCTCTTTTAATGTGTTCCTCTTTAAAGACTTGCTGGTCTTGCCTTGGAGCGTTCGTCAGAGCGGTCCTGAAGCCCTTCTCTTCCCACCCTTCCTTGTAATTTCCTCTCCCACCCAGGGCAGTGCCGCCCAGCCCCAACGGAGGACTGAGAGGGCAGTGCCGCCCAGACAGAAGTATGTGTGTATCTCTCACACTCTCACACACACACACAATGGCCATAGCAGTGTACTCTGGAGTCCGGTACCCATTAACTGAACATGTCCATGCCAACTGCTCACATTGGTTATACCTGAATGCGCGCGCGCACACACACACACACACACACACACAGAATAGTAGATACACACAGCCGCGTAGGTCTAACAATAGTGGAAAAAGGCCTGGGAATCCTCAATACACCAGAATAATGCTTTTGAACCATAGTCCATTTCATGCATAAATAACGAAGAATAAAGCTTGAGAGTTAAAGAATAAAAGGTATGATTTCTAAACATGACATATAATGTTGAACCGTAGTTCAGAAACCTCAACATGAGTTGTGCTTATAAACAGTAGTTCACATCATACACACACACACACACACACACACACACACACAGAGGTATTCAATCATTTCTAGTGAACGTTAAGGTTTGCATAATGTGTCAAAGGCCTTTTACTACGGTTTAAAATACACATCTGAGAGCCAGCGGATTGCTCTTGTGTGCATGGAAGCATTGTGGAAAAGAAAGAAAGAAAGAGCACAGTAACAAGCCGGGGAAGATGTCCCATTGTCCTATTCATTAGCCTGGTGCACACACCCGTACACTCACACCTGTAGACTACTCATCACACAGAGGACAGAGTGATGGGGAGATCACCAAATAAGAAATAGAGAGAGAGAATAGAGAAAGAAATCGGATCAGACCAAGAGAGAGATCAGAAAGGCAGAGTGGTGACAACAAATCTAATCCTCTAGGGGTGAGGTGAGGTTCCACCAATCAAAACTCTGAGCTTAGATCCAGCTACTCCCCCAACAAAGGAGCACAATATGGAACTAAATCCATCATGTTCCATTCAATGGAGCAGGAAATGGATTCCCTATAAAGAAGGTGACAGCTTACGTTACGTCAAACAGGAATGTATCATTTTGTAATACAGATTTGCCTGAACTTGCGTTCACCGCGAATAACGCCAAATCGAATTACAGATACTTGGGAGGAGGAGGAGGAGGAGGAGGAAGAGGAGGAGGAGGGGAGTAGAGGAGGATAAAGACATGACAGGAGAGATGTGTTTGTGTAACTGACACCTTGGCTCTGGTTGAGAATATAATTCTCCAGACAGATTGGACTTAAGTAACAGACATGAAAATGCTCTGTACAGTAGGATTGGGTTAGCTGTGTGTGTGTGTGTGTGTGTGTGTGTGTGTGTGTGTGTGTGTGTGTGTGCGTTCTAGATAGATTTAACTGATAGTAACACAAACATAAAGCCACGAAGACAATGTACTGTAGGATCAGGTTACTGATGTTAACAATACACAACTATGTGTCACCATGTCTCTCTCCTGGTTGACTAGTGGAAAACAGGGCTGCTTAGAAACCACACTGTCATGTTGACATTATACAAGGCAGCAGCGAGGCAGACAGCAACACACACAGAACCTTTGACCCTAACCTGATGTGACTGACTTTCAACCTGAGTTGTCTGCATGACTCCAGAACAAATTATACCTCTGAGCTAAATCTCATAGCTAACATCAATCTTCTGGGCCCGTGTCCTCAAACCCAGTAGAAGTGCTGATCTTGGCTCAGTTTACTGTCTAAATCATAATGATAAAGAAAGGGTATCTGATTCTGATTCAGCATTCCTACTCAGATGCTTTGTGAATATGCGCCCAGGGGCCGTATGCATCAAGCGTCTCTGAGTGGGAGTGCTGACTTAGGATCAGTTTGGCCTTTTAGATCACAGATCACAATTATTAAGAATACATGGAAGAATACATACTCTGAGATGCTTTGTGAATACAGGCCCTGGTCTGAGGGATTGTCATTGCGGAAGCTTTAGTTCAGTGAACCACCTCTGCTACAGTGGCTCAGACACAAAGTAGAAAAAAGGAGAGTCCCCAAAGCACACTGACCCCCATTTACTCTCCAGTAAAAACTCATGAAGACATTCTTCCATTAAAATCAAACCCAAATATTCCCATACTCCACAAAGGGAGTTTTTGGCTGACAGTGCAGGGTGAATAGTTAGACGGAGAAACCACACACACACACACACACAATACTCAGAGTGAATATTTAGAGGGAGAAACGGCACACAGAATATTCAGGGTGAATAGTTAGAGGGAGATGTCATATTGGGCAGTACAATATGTGGTAAAGTATTTATCCAAGGTTGACACAAACTGGATCCAGAGATGGAGAAGAGAAAGACTGGTCACTCTCTCAACACCAAGCTAGCAGAAAATCTCACTGGAAAGCATCTCTCTCTCTCATCTTTGTTCCATCTCTTTACCATGTGGACATGCTCACTCTGTTGCACTCTCTGCCCTGCTGAGCACCCACTACGAGCACACACACATTCACCACCAACCACCAACACACATTCACCACACACTTCATTCACCACACACTTCATTCACCACACACTTCATTCACCACCAACACACACTTCACTTCAGCATGTATTACTTATTCGATACTTATATAGGTTAACAGGGTGTGTGTGTGTGTGTGTGTGTGAATGCATCCATTCACTCCTCTCATCTCCTCTCCAGATGAGTCCAGACTCTAGCCAGCCTTTCCTATTTCACCTGGCTCTCTACCATGGAATCTACAGCCCTAATGTACCTCAACAGGAAAAAACACACATTATCCATTATGCAACATAAACATTCATTAATATGACATAATAGCATGCTTCATAACAGCTGTCAGCTATCACAGTATTATTTAGCATTATTAAAGATATGTCAATGTACATACAAACATCCTCCATCCAGCCTGTTGGTGGATCAGTGTGCTCCTACACATGCTATTCTACTCTGTATGTCACACACACACACACACACACACACACACAGACAGACACACAGTAGAGCTGATTTAAAGAGGATAGCATGCACACACACACAGGCAGGCCCTAACAATTCACACCAAAGCCTTTCTGGTGTCATAACATGCTGGGTTAGCACATACAGTGACCTCCACCCAGCCAAACCCCTGAAGACAGAGAGAGAGAGAGTGAGAATGTACTGATCAAAACCTTGACAAAGTACAAGCTCAGTGAGCACAGCCATGCCATTGAGAAGGGTAGACACAGGAGAACCTGGCTCCCTGTAGAGAAAGGGCTGTGCAAAAACTGCACCACAGCAGAACCCAACACAGATCTGCATTTCCTGACTAAATGTTTATTTATTTATTTTATTTTACCTTTATTTAACCAGGTAGGCTAGTTGAGAACAAGTTCTCATTTACAACTGCGACCTGGCCAAGGAATTGGCTTTGGGGGTGACCAGTGAGATATATCGGCTGGAGCGCGTGCTACGTGTGGGTGCTGCTATGGTGACCAGTGAGCTGAGATAAGGCGGAGCTTTACCTAGCAAAGACTTGTAGATGACCTGGAGCCAGTGGGATTGGCGACGAGTATGAAGCGAGGGCCAGCCAACGAGAGCGTACAGGTCGCAGTGGTGGGTAGTATATGGGAATTTGGTGACAAAACGGATGGCACTGTGATAGACTGTATCCAATTTGTTGAGTAGAGAGTTGGAGGCTATTTTATAAGTCGAGAGTAACAAATATTAAACAATTAATTGTCATTTCCCCAAATTTGAAACCCTTACTGAAGATTTCAAAGACCTCTCTGATTAGAATAGGCTACCCGTCCTGTTGGGGGAAGAGTCAGAGAGCTGTGAGTTGGCAGCGCACTACATTGCTGCCTGCCATAAGATGAGGGACAGTGTCTGACAGACCAGCCAACCTGTACATGTCCTCTATGTTATTGTTATTGTCCATTGTATGGTGATTTTTACCCTTGATTGTTGTTGTTACTGATTGTCCCATTGACAATCCTGATTATTGTTGTTACTGATTGTCCGTTGACAAAGTATGCTTTGGCAATATGTACATTGTTATGTCATGCCAATAACGCAATTTAAATTAAGAGAGAGAGAGAGAGATGAAATTAGAGGGCTGGAGAAACGGAGCGGAGAAACATCTGTGGAGAGAAGTTCGGGCTCCCGAGTGACTCAGCGGTCCAGGGTAGTCCGGGTTTGGCCGGAGAAGGCCGTCATTGTAAACAAGAATTTGTTCTTAACTGACTTGCCTAGTTAAATAAATAAAATAATAATAATAATTATGCTGTGGGCTGTAGAAGCCCCATTTGAGGGGGAACATGGAGAGAAGTACCGGGGGGTGTAGCAGCCCCATTTGAGGGGGAACATGGAGAGAAGTACTAGGGGTTGTAGAAGCCCCATGGTAACAGTACAGCATCAGGACTACTGTGGGTTGTAGAAGCCCCATGGTAACAGTACAGCATCAGGACTACTGTGGGTTGTAGAAGCCCCATGGTAACAGTACAGCATCAGGACTACTGTGGGTTGTAGAAGCCCCATGGTAACAGTACAGCATCAGGACTACTGTGGGTTGTGAAAGCCTCCTGGTAACAGTACAGCATCAGGACTACTGTGGGTTGTAGAAGCCCCATGGTAACAGTACAGCATCAGGACTACTGTGGGTTGTAGAAGCCCCATGGTAACAGTACAGCATCAGGACTACTGTGGGCTGTAGAAGCCCCATGGTAACAGTACAGCATCAGGACTACTGTGGGTTGTAGAGGCCCCATGGTAACAGTACAGCATCAGGACTACTGTGTGACTCACCAGCATAACAACCACCGCTACCAAGGGCATAAAAATCCTGAACACACAAACACAATAAACTACCTGCACCTAGCCAAGGGTAGAACACACACACACACACCCTGTAAGCTACCCTCTCCCTGGCTCTGCTTTTAATGAAAGGTAAATGTGAATAAACATTATGTTCAGGTGGCAGAAAAGTCTGTTCTTACCGCTAACCTTCCAGCCTTGGAGCCTTTTCATCCCCATAGCTGCTTTAGTCACTAAAGAAAACCCTCATTTGCCTAATTCATGTCACCTATTCTGGGTCTGCAGCCCAACTGGCACCCTATTCCCTATATAGTGCACTTCTTTTGACCAGGGCCCATGGGGTGCCATTTGGGACGCAGACCATGTCTGCGTATCACATCGGAACACACAGATGGTATTAGATATTCTCACCCCCATGAACAAAAAGAAAGAAATGAATCTCTGAAATGCCAAGCTGTGTATAGTAGGTTACTCTCCCCTCAGCTGTAGCTTCTCATCTTAACCATGAGACAAGGGCTGGAGCTTGAATGGCACCCTATTCCCTATACTGTATAGTCCACCACATTTGACTGGAACCTATGAGCCCTTGTCAAAAGTAGTGCACATTGTAAGGACTAGGGCGGCATTTGAGACGCCGCCAAGGTGAAGGTAGAAATCGTGTAAATCCATGAATCAAATCAGCTTTAATGAGAGAGAGGGAGATGGAGAGAGAGAGAGAGAGAGAGAGAGAGAGAGAGAGAGAGAGAGAGAGAGAGAGAGAGATGAAAAGAGGGGGATAGAGAGATAGGGGTAGCACAGACATAGAGAGGGGGTTGAGAGAGAAAGGGGGTTGAGTGAGAAGGGGGTTGAGTCAGTGTGTGTAGGTGTGTGTACGCACGTGTGTGTGTGTGTGTTCATTTGTCTCTCTATAAATGGGCTCAGGCTGTCATACTTGAGTAAAAGTAAAGATACCTTATGTCACGACTTCCGCCGAAGTCGGTCCCTCTTCTTGTTCGGGCGGTGTTCGGCGGTCGACGTCACCGGTTTTCTGACCGTCATCGCTCCCCTTTTTTCATGTGTTCTGTTGGTTTTGTCTAATTGTACACACCTGTTGTTTATTTCTCCCAATCATGCAACTGTTCATATTCCTTCCTTCCCCTCTTCCCATTGTGCGTGATTGTTAGGTTGTTAGATTGTTAGGATTGTTAGGTTAGGTTGTTAGGATTGTTAGGTTAGGTTGTTAGGTACCGTTTGTTCTTGAATATTTCCCAGTCTGTGTACTGAGGGCTATTGTATTGTGGTTCCCGAAATTGCCGGGTTGCGCCCGTTTATTTTTAAAGTTCGTGTGGGTATTTTTTTTTCGCCAGAGTTATTGTTTGTGGACTGGTGACTCAATTAAAATACCTTTTCACACGTGAACTACCTCCTGCGCCTGACTCTTTTCCACAACTGAACCACGGACGTTACACCTTAATAGAAGATGACTCAAGTAAAAGTGAAAGTCATCCAGTAAAATACTACTTTAGTAAAAGTATAAAGTATTTGGTTTTAAATATACTTAAGTATCAAAATTATATGTAATTGCTACAATAAAGTAAAAGTATAAATCATTTCAAATACCTTACATAAAGTAAATCAGATGGTACCATTTTCTTGTTTTTTTAGCCAGGGGAACACTCCAACACTCAGACATTACTCAGACATAATTTGACAGATTGATTGATAGTTTCACTGAAGGTTTGTCTGTTTCTCATTGTACACAGAAGCCCATGAAGTAAGACACTGATGAGTTACACACCATCAACTGAACAACTGCTTACTCTCTCTCTCTCACACACACACACACACACACACACACACACACCGACTTGATCAACCTGCCAGTGTTCTACAGTCCTCTCTACCCAGCCTCCACATGGTTGACATCAGCCAGTCCTCTCTACCCAGCCTCCACATGGTTGACATCAGCCAGTCCTTTCTACCCAGCCTCCACATGGTTGACATCAGCCAGTCCTTTCTACCCAGCCTCCACATGGTTGACATCAGCCAGTCCTCTCTACCCAGCCTCCACATGGTTGACATCAGTCAGTCCTCTCTACCCAGCCTCCACATGGTTGACATCAGCCAGTCCTCTCTACCCAGCCTCCACATGGTTGACATCAGCCAGTCCTCTCTACCCAGCCTCCACATGGTTGACATCAGTCAGTCCTCTCTACCCAGCCTCCACATGGTTGACATCAGTCAGTCCTCTCTACCCAGCCTCCACATGGTTGACATCAGCCAGTCCTCTCTACCCAGCCTCCACATGGTTGACATCAGCCAGTCCTCTCTACCCAGCCTCCACATGGTTGACATCAGTCAGTCCTCTCTACCCAGCCTCCACATGGTTGACATCAGTCAGTCTTCTCTACCCAGCCTCCACATGGTTGACATCAGCCAGTCCTCTCTACCCAGCCTCCACATGGTTGACATCAGCCAGTCCTCTCTACCCAGCCTCCACATGGTTGACATCAGCCTCCAGTTGACATCAGCCAGTCTTCTACCCAGCCTCCACATGGTTGACATCAGCCAGTCAGTTTAATACTAGAAACATATGGACTCCATTATTATGATGTATCAGATCTTATTGTTCCACTGCTTCACCAGATCTTCCCTTTTCCCTCTCGTTGGAATACGGCTCCAGTCTGTGTCAGTGTGTCCTTTTAAATAGCCTCTGCAGGCCAGACCTCTAGAGGCACGAACCTCTGAGATGACTGAAGACTCAGAGTTTTTATTCAGTTCTATAATTATATAGCATGTGAGTTTAAGTATGCCCTTTATAACTGGCACATTAAAACACCATCTTTGAGGATAGTTTGTGTGTGTGCGTGCGTGAGTCAGTGTGTGTGTCTGTCTGTCTGTCTGTGTGTGAGAGGGCTGCCAGATGAGAAAGACAAAACAGGATTTACCCACCTCAATTTCTAAGGATGACATCACTCCTACCCAAAACGCAGGGTGATTGGTCAGAGAGTGGCCTATCAGTGGGACAGACAGCAGCGGGGACAATGATGGGAGCAGGGTGACATTGCCCCTAGATGCTGATCTTGTGTCAGTTTGGCATTTTCCCCACTAATGGTTAAGGTTAGGATTAGGGAAGGGGAAGCTGATCCTGGATCTGGCCTTTCACTCTGTCTGCAATAGCATCCAGAAGGAAGAGTGTGTCTCCGTGGTGCTGATTACGGTTAGCATATACATATAACACACACACCCACACGTACTGTACATTGGAGAGCACAGAGGCGCACACCCTCTCTCACACACAGGGAGCTTGTTTTCCATTAGTTTTGACACTGCATGCTTTTATTGCTCACTGAGAGGTCCTCAGCCTGCCTGAGGATGTGACAGCAAATGAAGACTAGGTAGAGTGCTAAACAGCAGTCAATGTGTGTGTGTGTGTACATTTTACTATACTTGTGAGTTACAGAAGTCCTCACAAGTAAAAAGGCTATTTCATGCTTAGGGGTTAGGTTTGTGTGTGTGTGTGTGTGTGTGTCTGTGTGTGTGTGTCTGTGTGTGTTTCTCTGTGTGTGTGTGTGTGTGTGTGTGTGTTTCTGTGTGTGTGTGTGTGTCTCTGTGTGTGTGTGTTTCTGTGTGTGTTTCTCTCTCTCTCTGTGTGTTTCTCGGTGTGTGTGTGTTTCTCTGTGTGTGTGTGTGTGTGTGTGTGTTTCTCTGTGTGTGTGTGTTTCTCTGTGTGTGTGTGTGTGTTTCTCTGTGTGTGTGTGTTTCTGTGTGTGTGTGTGTTTCTGTGTGTGTGTGTGTCTCTGTGTGTGTGTGTGTCTCTGTGTGTGTGTGTGTCTCTGTGTGTGTTTCTGTGTGTGTTTCTCTCACTCTCTGTGTGTGTGTGTTTCTCTCTCTGTGTGTGTGTTTCTCGGTGTGTGTGTGTGTGTTTCTCTGTGTGTGTGTTTCTCTGTGTGTGTGTGTGTGTGTGTTTCTCTCTGTGTGTGTGTGTGTGTTTCTCTGTGTGTGTGTGTGTGTGTTTCTCTGTGTGTGTGTGTGTGTTTCTGTGTGTGTTTCTCTATGTGTGTGTGTGTTTCTCTCTCTCTCTGTGTGTGTGTTTCTCTCTGTGTGTGTGTGTGTTTCTCGGTGTGTGTGTGTGTTTCTCTGTGTGTGTGTGTGTGTGTGTTTCTCGGTGTGTGTGTGTGTGTGTGTTTCTCTCTCTCTGTGTGTGGGTGTGTATGTTTCTGTGTGTGTGTTTCTCTGTGTGTGTGTTTGTGTGTGTGTGTTTCTCGGTGTGTGTGTGTGTGTTTCTCTCTCTCTGTGTGTGGGTGTGTATGTTTCTGTGTGTGTGTTTCTCTGTGTGTGTGTTTGTGTGTGTGTGTTTCTCTGTGTGTGTGTGTGTGTGTGTGTGTGTGTGTGTGTGTGTGTGTGTGTGTGTGTTTCTCTGTGTGTGTGTGTGTCTCTGTGTGTGTGTGTGTGTTTCTGTGTGTGATGATCTTTAATTAAGATGGGTGGCCCAACACAGACTGGATTTGTCCCTAGTTGGGATGTTCTTTAATTAAGATGGGTGGCCCAACACAGACTGGATTTGTCCCTAGTTGGGATAATCTTTAAGATGGGCAGTGGAAAATCAGAGAGAATGGACAGACCTGGAGATCTGTCTGTGTTTCTGTGTGTGTGTGAAGGAAGGATAGGGCTGTAGCCATGCTCACTGTGTGAATGTAGCATCCTCTTGTCTGAGCTAACAAACACATCTATCTGTACACAGCTCCTGTGCTCTCAACATCTGCAATATAAACAATCTACTGCAACGCAACATTCAGAATACTACACTACAAAACATATTGCAACGCAACATTCAGAATACTACACTACAAAACATATTGCAATGCAACACAACACAAAGCAGCACAACATGTCTTAGCACAAAACACAATAACACGTCTCTACATAACATAACCTGGATCTGTAGTGAGAGGCTGTGGACTTCTATTTAACCAAACAGAAACAGTTCAAAGGACTGGGGCTTCATTTAAAAACAACAAGATGTTTTCATTCACTAAACCTGTTGCTCATTGTTCTCTTACATACCACAGCACACACCCACACCCTTTTACAACAAACACACACACACACACAGTCCCAGAAAACATCACACGTCATAAAGTATCATCGCTGCAGATTCCAGACCAAACATAGTGATTCAAGCTCTTTCAAGCTTCCAATTGAAGGTGCCTTTTGAAAATACACAAAGGCGCTCTTAGAAAGCGAGGGAGGCGGAGAGGAGAGCTATGAAGCAATAAAAACAACTCAGGTCAGGTCCGTATGCTACAGCTGCATTACTGCTCTCAACTATGGTCAGTGTGAAAATGATTATATTGGAGAGTAAGTGAAGAACAAAACATCTACCTACCATTTAGTACAAAACAGAATCCCTTCCTCAGTGGAATATGTCTTACTGTCAACCTAGCTTTCATTGAACAATCCACAATGCCTTGACAACAGCTTAGTTTGCGGACAGAAATGAATCCATTTTAAAATGTGAAACACATTGAACTTCTAGAATGAACTCCCCGGTTGGTATGAGGCAATCTATATTCATGCACTTGTTCTGGGAGGGATGGGTTCTCCCATCGCATAGCCCTCTGGGTGCTGGAGAACTTGAAATGTACACACACCACACACAACCACATGCTCGCACACACATGCTTTCTCACACACACACTGGGACCGTGCTCCCACCCATCCAGGACATCTACTTGAAACAGTGCCTGAGAAGGCCTGCAGCATCATCAAGGATCCCCAACCCCTCCATACATGTCTATGTATGCCATTCAAAGGGTGAATGGGCAAGACAAAAGATCTAAGTGCCTTTGAACGGTGTATGGTAGTAGGTGGTTTGAACGGTGTATGGTAGTAGGTGGTTTGAACGGTGTATGGTAGTAGGTGGTTTGAACGGTGTATGGTAGTAGGTGGTTTGAACGGTGTATGGTAGTAGGTGGTTTGAACGGTGTATGGTAGTAGGTGGTTTGAACGGTGTATGGTAGTAGGTGGTTTGAACAGTGTATAGTAGTAGGTGGTTGAAAGTAGGAACATCCTGTAGGGAAGAAAGAGGCCATGCTAGGATACACTCTGTGTGGGTCCTGCGCTGACTTAAAACAAATTGAAACCACACACACCTCCAATGACTGGAGAAACATCAGGAAGACATACACATCCCTGGGGTCTCACTTAAAACACACACACACACCCTGTTAACTTATATAAGTATTGAATAAGTAATACATGCTGAAGTGAACAACTACACACTAAACATTCCGTTCGCATCATCAGAATCACCTCAACATGACTTATCATCCGAGGAGAGCTAAATTAAAAGATGTCATCAATTCTGCCTCTCCAGCTTTCCTACATTAATTCAGAACACGAGACAGAAATCTGGGGCTGGTACTGCTGAATACCTAGGATAAACCAACCATCTAACATCAGAAACAAGCCTTGGGGAGACACAGACAGGCAGACAGACTCACTCCCAACAATGGCATCTGCAACCAGCCTGAGAGAGAGAGAGAGAGAGAGAGAGAGAGAGAGAGAGAGACACACACAGACAGACAGACAGACAGACCCACACTGTGTGCCATACGACAGCCATCAGCTAGATGAGATTGACACGTAGCAGGCAGATGAAAGACAAGACTCAACCCTCTGTTCATTCCTCCCTGCAGTCACATTCTACTGAGGTCTCTCACTTTCATACATCCATTATTCACTACACTACATGGTGTGGCGAGGATACACACACACACACACACACACACACACAGAAGAACACACAAACACACACACTGTGATAACAACATGCAATGCTGGGGATCGACTCATGGAATCTGTGCCTTGCAGAATACTGGGGAGCAAGCTGTTGGGGGGAGATACATTTTATCTCTCCCCATTACTTGAATGTTTGTTCTGTTACAGAATATTCATTGAGAGCTTGATTCTCTGATTGTATTAGATTGATTCAAGCGTTAAATGTGTTTTTCTTTCCAAAATGAAACCAGTCGAAACCTGGTCATCGTCAATGAATATCCATCAAGTCTCCTATGATTTGTGATAGGCTGGATCAAAAAAGTCCTCTTCTCCTCCAGGATGTGGCAGTAACTTGTTGGTATTCTACCAGCTCTCTCAATTTCCTATTTTCATTAAGGGAATATGATGGGGTCTCTTTCTCTCTTTCTGCCTATCCTCAACTCCCCCCTCTCTTTCTCCAATCGCATCTTTCTCTCCTTTCTTTCAAACCAAATCGCTCTCCAAACCATCCCTCTCTCTTTCTCCAAACCATCCCTCTCTCCATCTCCTTCTATTTTCTCCAAATGCAGCTCTCTCCAACCCCTCCCTCTCTCCATCTCCCCTTCTCTTCTCTCTTACTCCCCCCATCTCTCTAACTGAATCTCTCTCCTTCCAACCCCCCTCCCTCTCTCCACCCCCCACCCCCACATCTCTCCACCCCCACCCCCACATCTCTCCAGCCTCTCTAGGTAGTGACAGGTAGTTTATTCCCTACTGTTCTGACAGATGTCAGCTTTGACAAACCTGCCTCATCCTCCACAAGGATTACTCTCCTTCCAAGAGATATGGCTCTGTGCATACCCCTACTCTAGAGGTTGATGTCTTATTTGAGGAATATGTAACATTCTGGCTCTCATGTCCCAGAGGAGAGTAGGCATATGCACTGAGTGGACAAAACCTTATGAACACCTGCTGAAAGCTAGGAATCCCTTATTGATGTCACTTGTTAAATCCACTTCAATCAGTGTAGATGAAGGGGAGGAGACAGGTTGAAGAAGGATTTTTAAGCCGTGAGACATGGATAGTGTATGAGTGCCATTCAGAGGGTGAAAGGTTTAAGTGCCTTGGAATGGGGTATGGTAGTAGGTGGCAGGCGCACCGGTTTGAGTGTGTCAAGAACTGCACCGCTGCTGGGTTTTTCATGCTCAACAGTTTCCCGTGTGTATCAAGAATGGTCCACCACCCAAAGGACATCCAGCCTACTTGACACAAGTGTGGGAAGCATAGGAGTCAACATGGGCCAACATCCCAGTGGAACGCTTTCGACACCTTGTGGAGTCCATCCCCCGATGAATTGAGGCTGTTCTGAGGGCATTAATGTTAACACTTGCCATGCACAATGCTCCCTTAATGATAAATCCTCCAAATGTAGCCTGTTGCCAAATCCAATCCCCACATGGTTTCAGACCAGATAAGTGTAACCCCCGCTCTCCATTACACTTCTATTACTCATCACCAGTCCAACACACACACACACACACACACACTGCAGTCCTCCTGTGTGAGGATAATAAGGCTAGCCTGTCCAAACACATCTCTTGGCAAATTAGCGGTCAGGCTCTCATGTACAGCCAGATGTCCCAACTGTGTGTCTGTGTGTGCGTCTCCTCAGGATAAGCTGTAATGAACATGAGGTCAGTGGTGTGATGTTAAGACAGTATGGAGAGTGGGCCGTCTGCATCTTGTCTGACAGAACCATGTCAATTCAAATAGCTGCTGAGGAACACCCTGATTAGACATGAAGCATTCTCGGCCTATCGTGTCAAGCCTCTAAGGGCTTGTATTAAGATACCAAAACACACACACACACACAGACAAATAAAAAAATACACACACACAGACAAATAAAAAATACACACACACAAAAAATACCAGAGAAAAAGGATCCATATGGTCCCTGTCCAACTGGAGAGCCTTAAATAGCTTAGCTTGCATTTTGGGTAACAGGAAATTAACTGTTGAGTGCCGCTCGCAGTCTAAGGCATACTGTTTTTCTATTAAATCTTTATTCTAAATGTTTTATCCATGTGAGGTTTTCCTAGGGACACATCATCATTCATACATGTTTACGCAAGCTAGTCTTCTTAAATAATGTATGAGTCTACTACTCTACTATCGCAGTTCCAATTAGATATTTCTGTTTGGACAGGGGGACCTCTTTCAGACTACAGTACAAAGTAGCTATACAGTGTACAGTAAGTCCTGTGTCAAACAATGTGCAAAAACCTAATTTGTAATGTGTGTGCCACAGGTGGCTGGTGGCACCTAAATTGGGGAGGACGGGCTCATAGTAATGGCTGGAATGGAATCGATGGAATGGTATCAAACGCATGGATTCCATATGTTTGATTCAACTCCATTCCAGCCCTTATTATGAGCCGTCCTCCCCTCACCAGCCTCCTGTGTGCTTTACTTAGATGTGTGCATAACTTACTATATGCATTAGTGGAGGCTGGTGAGGGGAGGATGGCTCATAATAATGGCTGGAATGTAGAGTTATGGAATGGTAACATGTGTTGGTACCATTCCATATATTCCGTTCCAGACATTACTATGAGCCCATCCTCCAATTTAAAGTGCCACCAGCCACCACTGGTCTGCATTGATGTCAATAGATTTGTATGGAAATCTTGAGTTACGTGCAAGAACCTAAAGTTAGGATTTTGGTCCAAGTGTCTACAAAGTGTCCTTGTAAGGGCCTTTCTGAGTGTACTTCTAAATCAATGTGACAGATTATGACAACTAAGAAGGGGCAGAGTGAAAGACACAGACAGAGAGAGAGACACAGACAGAGAGAGAGACACAGACAGAGAGACACAGACAGAGAGAGACAGACAGACAGAGACAGACAGACAGAGAGAGAGACATACAGACAGACACACAGACAGAGAGAGAGACACACAGACAGAGATAGAGACATACAGACAGAGAGAGAGACATACAGACAGAGAGAGAGACATACAGACAGAGAGAGAGAGACATACAGACAGAGAGAGAGAGA
The DNA here is from genome assembly GCA_030435695.1 of Brachymystax lenok tsinlingensis. Taxonomy (NCBI): domain Eukaryota; kingdom Metazoa; phylum Chordata; class Actinopteri; order Salmoniformes; family Salmonidae; genus Brachymystax; species Brachymystax lenok. The sequence continues at coordinate 22,798,373 of CM059800.1, read as the reverse complement.
GACATACAGACAGAGAGAGAGATACATACAGACAGAGAGAGAGAGACATACAGACAGAGAGACATACAGACAGAGAGAGACAGAGAGACACAGGGAGACACAGAGACAGAGAGAGATCTGTCAGTGTCACCTGTCTGTCTGTCTGTCTATCTGTCTGCCGGATCACATTAGGGCTAGCCAAGTCAGCAATAGGCCTCAAACACACCACCCAAAATAACACACACATTCATGTACACACACACACCAACCAAAATAACCCCAAGCGGAGGAGAAGAAAGAAGGCTAAGCCAAACCATGGAAACGCCTGGTATCAATTTACACCATGTTATCCACTTCTTGGACCGATCACTGTTTTATTTCATTAATTAACTCCTTAGCCTCAGTCTCCATCCCAAATGACACCCTAGTCCCTACATACTGCACTCCATTAAACCAGCGCTCATAGGGCTCTGGTCAAAAGTAGTGCACAATGTAGGAATAGGGTGCCATTTGGGATGAATCCTAAGATACACGCCAGGGGGAACTAGCTGCAAGGCTGGCAGGGCGAGGCGGGACAACATCCACTCAGAACAACTTCACACTCCATTAAGGGCTTGATGGATAGGCCAAAACTACTAGGGGATACATCCCAAATGGCACCCTGTTCCCTATTGGGCCCTGTTCAAAAGTAGTGCACAATGTAGGAAATAGGGTGCCATTTGGTTTCTGATTGGCACCTTGTACAATATAATATGAAGAGTTGGTATTTTCCTAAGGAGGAGGCAGAGAGCAACTCGCCAAGCCAGAAGGCTTGTACAGACACATGAGCGAGGGAAGGTGTGTGTTTGTGTGTTTATGTTACTTTCCCCTCTGAAACTATGCTGGAACCCTGATGGTTTCCTGGAGTAAATGGTGGCCTCTGGCAGCTCGCTCCCTCGTCCACGGTGGCAGTGTGTATGTGTGTGTGTGTGCTCCCCAGTGTTCCACAACAGATGCGTGCCAAGAACTCCTGAATCTCTGTCTCAGAGAGTGACTCACCCACACACAGTAGAAATAGACCTAGCAGAATGGACATAGAAATAGACCTGGCAGAATGGACGTAGAAATAAACCTGGCAGAACGGACATATAAATAAACCTAGCATAAGAAACATAGAAATAGACCTAGCAGAATTCATGTAGAAATAGACCTAGCAGAATGGACATAGAAATAGACCTAGCAGAATGGACATAGAAATAGACCTAGCAGAAGGAATATAGAAATAGACCTAGCAGAATGAATATAGAAATAGACCTAGTAGAAGGAACCAATATGAGCCACAACATGAATGGAATGTCCTTTCTAGTCATTCTATTTCTATACTAAGAAAACCACAGAACAAGCTCAAATAGATGGAGTGATACTAGTAGCTGTTAGAGTAATAATTAGACTGTAGGCCCCTCTCTCTCCATCTCTATTTATAGCTCTCCTCAATGTCTTTCTTGATCCCTCTCCACCTCTCTTCCCCTCTCTACTTTCTCTCTCTCTATACTTCCCACTCCAGACATCTCTTCCCCTCTCTACTTTCTCTCTCTATACTTCCCTCTCCAGACATCTCTTCCCCTCTCTACTTTCTCTCTCTATACTTCCCTCTCCAGACATCTCTTCCCCTCTCTACTTTCTCTCTATACTTCCCTCTCCAGACATCTCTTCCATTCTCTACTTTCTCTCTCTCTATACTTCCCTCTCCAGACATCTCTTCCATTCTCTACTTTCTCTCTCTCTATACTTCCCTCTCCAGACATCTCTTCCCCTCTCTACTTTCTCTCTCTCTATACTTCCCTCTCCAGACATCTCTTCCCCTCTCTACTTTCTCTCTCTCTATACTTCCCTCTCCAGACATCTCTTCCCCTCTCTACTTTCTCTCTCTCTATACTTCCCTCTCCAGACATCTCACCCACTCTTCCTCTGTATTCTTCTCTCTCCCTCCTCCCCCCATCTTAATATATAGTCTATGTGTGTATCCACCACCACACCTACAGTATGTGTACATCCACCACCATACAGACATATGATAAACTGTAGTGCCTATGTTATACACTTCATGACAAATGGGGTTGTCTCTGTTATTCTAGTAATTCTACAGATGTCTTCAAGAGTACCCTGGTAAGAGGGTATCACACAGCCCTTAGGCCATGTATGCACAGTAATATTTGCAAGTCAAAACAAGGCAAGGAAAGGTTGCACTCATCTGCTGTATTCCTGGTTTCTTCTCACAACTCTTTGTTCATCCCTCTCTTCTCTTCATCTGTCCTTTCTCCTCCTATCATCTGTCCACTCTTCATCTGTCCTTTCTTCTCTTCTCCTTTCATCTCATCTCCTCTTTCGTCCTCCTTTTCTCTTCTACATTCTCCTTTCCTCTCCTCCCCTCTTCTTTCTCTCGCCACTCCTCCCCTATTCTCTTTCCTTTCTCTCCTCCCCGCTTCTCTCACTCTCCTCTCTTCTCCTCACCTTTCTTTCTCTCTCTTCTCCTCTCCTTGGTTATGGGTTATGTGTGGAAACCTAGAGTACATTCTGAACATACCAATTAGCTTGTCAATCTCTGGCTGTCAGTCAAACACAGGTAGCTGTTTCTCTGAGATGCTTTGAGATTCCCAGCACTGTTTACATGGTTCCAATAAGTCTTCCTTCAATCACTGTTCTGTTGCTTCCATCCATCCATCCATCTCTCTCTCTCTTGCTCTCTCTCTCTCATGCAGGGCTCTAGTCAATTATGGCCTTGAAATCCAGTCTTGGTCATTCCTTTCCTGAGATTTGATATCATCATCATCATCATCATCTCTGCTAGCTATGCATCTTTTACAAGAGCGACTGAAAGAAATAGGGAGAGGGAGGGGGCAGTACAGGGTTAACTTTTTCCCTTTCTTAAATCTGACACACACTCACACACTGCTTATTCCCTGACCACTAAGACCTCTAAAGACTTCAATTACAGCAGGAAATCCATTCACTTATTGAACAGCTCAAATGTTGTCATATTCTAAGCATGTCTTACATTGATCATCAATATGCCCTTACAGCCTCAGTCAAACCTCAATTGTCACGTGCTCATCACTCATTCCACATACATATCCTGATACTGAAGGAACCTGTTGGGTACATAGGCTAGTATAAACTAAAGTAACGCTGCTCTTACCTCACCAATACTGACGGAGTTCAATATAATCACCGATTAGCTATAGGTTCCTATATGGGCGCATCAATCAGAAAAACACTGAACTATTATCAGCAATACAACTTGAATCATATATAGACATGTTGAAAATGACGGAATGTTGTTGGAAGAATATAAAAAACACATACCTGATGACTGTGCACTTGATGCCCCCTAGGGCAGCGAAACCGGGCGCGCACGTTACGAGAAGTGAGCGCAAGATACAGGGGCGCATGCGAACGGAGCGCGTGAATATACACAACATAGGCTACCCTTGCTGCACAGTATCATATTATACAACATCATGCACGAACCAGCCCTATAAATAGAATTTGTGGTTTTAACAATGCTACTACTTGCGCGAGTTGTGATTGCTTGCGCGGTGAAACGTGTTGGCACATGATAAGGTCGTTAACGCACAGATACCGTACCATTATTGCTGTCATGCACGGTCAAAGTCTATAAGGATGGCATTGTGTAAATTGCATTAATTACATATAGGGATACATATATGTTTTGTAGCCCGATTTATTTTGACACTGATCAATGGCACCGGGAGGAGATGAGCTGGAACGAACCGCAAAAAGGCGCACCTTGAAAACAAACACCTCTGGTCCTTACAGCCACAGCTGGCACTGGCCGCTCCTTTCTGTAGCATGTACAGTCCACAACGACCCCAAAGAGTCTGTTGTATTCCTATTAGCAGGCTAGACTACCGATACACCGGTGGCTTTGGCTTTGACACTAGAGTAAGAGCCGAGCGAAGAGAAAAAGAGAGGCGGGCAACGTTCTGGAGTTGTTTTAAAATCCCTAAAGGTTTAGTAGTTATCTTCTAAACTCCACGGAGATCGAGAGACGCACCAACCTGTAGAATAAACCAACCGTTGTCTAGTCGACTCCTTTGGGAAGTGCGGTCTTGGTGAGGACACACGGGAGATGTGACAGGGACAATTAGTTCATGTGTCAGGTCTGGTATAGCGGAGAGAAGAGGCACTCTGATATTTATACACTCTTCTCCGCTCCGCGCGAGCCTGGCGCTTCTCAACATGCTGTTTACACCAGCAGAGGCAGGCGGACACGCCCACCGCACACTCATTGGTCCCTTTCATTTCTAAGCCATTTCTATCATTCCATTGACCGAAGCCTATTGTAGATACAATCTATAAAGCCCACTTTAGCGCTATTCTAGGAGGACTGAAAAATGTATAAAATAATTTGATAATTGGAGGCAAATGTGTAGGCCTATGTTGCAAGTGCATTTTGATGCAGGGCCTGTAACGTGAAATGTATTTAAAATATGCATTAATTAGGCTATGGAAACATGAAAGTGGGATATCCGCAGAGATGTATATTGTAGCCTACACTACTGGTGACGTGACTGAACATTCTGGTGCTCGGGAACATGAGCTGCCAGTAGAAATACTGTGTGAGTGTTTGATTGGTGCACTGGAATTGCCACCTATATCCTTGCCACCTATATCCGCATGACCCACACCTTCATCCATTCTCTTCTTTCCTCTACTCCCCTCCCAATCCCCTCTGCACACACACACACACACCTCTCTTTCTCTCTACCCACCCACCCATCCATCTCTCTCTCTGTCTCTGGTCTTTATCCTATCGCTCTACCTCACCATCTCTTTTTCTATGCTTTCCTCTCCATTCTTCTTTCTCTCAATACCGCAGTTCCCATCTCTCTCTCTTGTTCCTGTCTGTAGGGTTAAGGTAAGGTTAGGCGAAGGGTTAGCTAAAAGGGTTAAGGTTAGGGGAAGGGTTAGCTAACATGCTAAGTAGTTACAAAGTAGCTAAAAAGTAGTAAGTAGTTGAAAAGGAGATGATCGTGGACTTCAGGAAACAAGAGAGGGAGCACCCCCCTATCCACATCGAGGGGACAGTAGTGGAGAAGGTGGAAAGTTTTAAGTTCCTCGGCGTACACATCACGGACAAACTGAATTGGTCCACCCACACAGACAGCGTGGTGAAGAAGGCGCAACAGTGCCTCTTCAACCTCAGGAGGCTGAAGAAATTTGGCTTGTCACCAAAATCACTCACAAACTTTTACAGATGCACAATCGAGAGCATCCTGTCGGGCTGTATCACCGCCTGGTACGGCAACTGCTCCGCCCACAACCGTAAGGCTCTCCAGAGGGTAGTGAGGACTGCACAGCGCATCACCGGGGGTTAAAATACCTGCCCTCCAGGACACCTACACCACCCGATGTCACAGAAAGGCCAAAAAAGATCATCAAGGACAACAACCACCCGAGCCACTGCCTGTTCACCCCGCTATCATCCAGAAGGCGAGGTCAGTACAGGTGCATCAAAGCTGGGACCGAGAGACTGAAAAACAGCTTCTACCTCAAGGCCATCAGACTGTTAAACAGCCATCACTAACATTGAGTGGCTGCTGCCAACATACTGACTTAAATCTCTAGCCACTTTAAACATAGGAATTGGATGTAACAAATGTATCACTAGCCACGTTAAACAATTTTGTATATGATGTTTACGTATCCGACATACTCATATCAAATGTATACACTGTACTCTAAACCATCTACTGTATCTTGCCTATGCCGTTCGGCCATCGACCCAAATCTCTAGCCACTTTAATAATTATAATTGGATGAAATAATGTATCACTAGCCACTTTAAACAATGCCATTTATATAATGTTTACATATCCTACATTACTCATCTCATATATATATATATATATATATATGTGTATATACTGTACTCCATACCATCTACTGCATCTTGCCTATGCAGTCAGCCATCGCTCATCCATATATTTATATGTACATACTGTATTCATTCCTTTACTCTTGTGTGTATAAGGTAGTTGTTGTGAATTTGTTAGATTACTTGTTAGATACTACTGCATGGTCGGAACTAGAAGCACAAGCATTTCGCTACACTCGCATTAACATCTGCTAACCATGTGTATGTGACAAATAAAATTTGATTTGATACGTTGCTAAATAGCTAAGATACAAAGTTTTCTGTGATGAGATTCTAACATGCAAACTTTTTGGGGGTTGTTAGATGTTTGCGAAAGTCTAGCGAACCAAAGGTTGCATGTTCAAATCTCATCACGGAAAACTTGAGCATTTTAGCTAATTAGCAACTTTTCAACTACTTACTACTTTTTAGCTACTTTGCAACTATACTGAACAAAAATATAAACGCAATATGCAACAATTTCAAAGATTTTACAAAGTTACAGTTCATAAAAGGAAATCAGTCAATTTAAATAAATGAATTAGGCCCTAATCTATGGATTTCACATGACTGGGAATACAGATTCGCATCTGTTAGTCACAGATACCTTAAAGAAAAAGGTAGGGGTGTGGATCCGAAAACCAGTCCGTATCTGGTGTGACCAGCATTTGCTTCATGCAGCCCGGCACATCTCCTTCGCAAAGAGTTGATAAGGCTGTTGAGTGTGGCCTGTGGAATGTTGTCCTTCTCCCCTTCAATGGCTGTGTGAAGTTGCTGGATGTTGGCGGGAAATGGAACACGCTGTCGATTGAGAGCATCCCAAACATGCTCAATGAGTGACATGTCTGGTGAGTATGCAGGCCATGGAAGAACCGGGCCATTTTCAGCTTCCAGAAATTGTGTAGAGATCCTTGCGATTATCATGCTGAAACATGAGGTGATGTCGGCAGATGAATGGCACAACAATGGGCCTCAGGATCTCATCACGGTATCTCTGTGCATTCAAATTGCCATTGATAAAATGCTATTGTGTTCATTATCCATACCTTATGCCTACACAAACCATAACCCCATCGCGGGTCACTCTGTTCACAACATTGACATCAGCAAACTGCTCGCCCACACATTTTACATTTACATTTTAGTCATTAAGCAGACACTCTCATCCAGAGCGACTTACAGTAGTGACTGCATACATTTTTCCCATACTGGTCCTCCATGGGAATCGAAATTCTCTAAAACACCGTTGGAGGCGGCTTATGGTAGAGAAATGAACATTAAATAATCTGGCAACAGCTCTGGTGGACATTCCCGCAGTCAGCATGCCAATTGCATGCTCCCTCAAACCTTGAGACATCTGTGGCATTGGGTTGTGTGACAAAACTGCACATTTTAGAGTGGCCTTTTATTGTCCCCAGCACAAGGTGCAACTGTGTAATGATGCTGTTTAACCAGGCTTCTTGATATGCCACACCTGTCAGGTGGATGGATTGTCTTGGCAAAGGATAAATGTTCACTAACAGGAATGTAAACACATTTTGTGCACAACATTTGAGAGAAATACGCTTTTTGTGCATCTGAAACATTTCTGGGATCTTTTATTTCAGCTCATGAAACATGGGACCAACACTTTACATTTTGCGTTTATATAGTTGTTCAGTATACTTAGCATGTTAGCTAACCCTACCCTTAACTTTAACCCTTTTAGCTAAACCTTCACTAACCCTATCCTTAACCACCCTCCTTTTCCCTAAGATACCTTCTATTTTATGTAACCATACCAAAAGTAACATATCATTCTAATTTGAGTTTTCAGGATTTACATTTACTATGTTACGTCTACCCTATGAGACCAGGCTGCTATATGGAACCCAAGGATTCTATATAGAACCAATTTTGGTTCAGTGACAAATAAACCCTGGGGTTCTGATCAAGGAACCCTACAACAAGGTTCCATATAAAACCTTTAGGGGTGTCATATATGAAGCAAGCAATAACATTTTGGGGGAGGGTACTATAGACCAGGTATTGCCGTAGGTGGTACGTTAGTGGTAGCCAAATAAAAATGTGATTTACCTTCTTTCTTTTTATTATTAAAAAACAGTCCATTTATATTTTACAATGGGACTATACATTTGGGGTTTTTTCTCACCTGAATAGCCTCGTTTCACTGCCAAAAATAAAATTAAACCATCTAGTGTTCAGTGAAATAACAACACAATGTCAAAAACCGGTAGCCTAGTCAAATAATTAACAACCAAACACATTAACAGTTACTCTCTCGTGGGAGTTTCACTAACCGTCCGTATGTAGCCAAACGTAGCTGCTACTCATGTTGGTATCTGTACTGATGGCGCAAAATCCATGACAGGGAGACATAGTGGAGTGGTGGAGTGGTAAAGCGCGTGCAAGCAGTTGCTCCCGACGCCACTTGGGTACACTGCAGCATCCACCCAGAGGCTCTTGCTGCCAAAGTAATGCCTGACAGCTTAAAAGACGTGTTGGACACTACAGTGAAAATTGTTAACTATGTTAAAGCAAGGCCCCTGAACTCTTGTGTATTTTCTGCACTATGCAATGATATGGACAGCGAACTCAAGCTTACAGACAATGTTAAATGCGATATAGCGAACGAAGCATCTGAGTGAGTTGGTTGAGAAATTACGTAGGTACCTTCCTGAAACAGATTACACAAACAACTGGATTTGTTATAACTCTTTCATGCCCTGCCTCCAGTCCACTTACCTATATCTGACCAGAGAGCCTCATCGAAATTGCAACATGCGGTTCTGTGAAAATTTAATTTAATCAGAAGCCACTGCCAGATTTCTGGATTGGGCTGCGCTCAGAGTATGCTGCCTGTTAAGACACTGATGCCCTTTGCAAACACGTACCCACAGTATGTGAGAGTGGATTCTCGGCCCTCACTAGCATGAAAACTAAATACAGGCACAGACTGTGTGTGGAAAATGATTTAAGACTGAGACTCTCCAATACAACCCAACATTACATAGTTATGTGCATCGTTTCAAGCACACCCTTCTCATTAACCTGTGGTGAGTTATTCACAATTTTCGATGAACATATAAGGTTTTATATGCAAGATGGTTAAATAAAGAGCAAAATTATTTATTATTATTATTATATTATTATGTGTGCCCTGGTCCTATAAGAGCTCGTTGTCACTTCCTACGAGCAGGGTTGTGACAAAAACTCACACTCATTCTTATGTTTAATAAATGTATTGTATAGTGGGTGTGTGGCAGTCTTACAATGATGGCACAAAAACAGCATTTGAGAGTGCGCTGACCCTGGTGCTAGAGGGGGTACGCAGCTGGAAGTTGAACGTTTGAAGGGGAACAGGACTATAAAAAGTTTGGGAACCACTGCTATAGACAATACCAAAGTTAGCATACCTCTTTCTGGTTATACACTGTTTAAGTCAAAACCACCTGTCAACCAAAAGCTTAGTCTGGATCAGGTCTAGAAAGCCGGCCAGTCAGCCTTCAGGAATCCCCGCTGAGTACTGCCATAGCCTTAGGCTACAGAAAGACCACCTCATTGGAACTATCCTATCCCTGTAAGCAGCTGCTATCAGGATGAACAGGGCTACTGGGAAATACTGTACTATGTCCCAGTATTCATCCGTAGGGGCCGCTGTTAAATGGGATTTGAGCAATGAAACTGTACACAGGCTGTGGATGTTTGGAGATAGGACAGCTGAGGTGAAGTCTCGGTAGACGAGTCGGCTAAACACTGCTCAATAATGAGCCTGTTTCCCGTTTAAATGATCAAGGCTATAAACAGTTATGAATAGACTGTGAACTATATAATTACTTTGAATCAGTTGATTCTGAAACGTTGCCTGGTCAATACCGATTGATAACTGTGAATAAAGTGAGACCCACCAGAGCCAAAGAGCGCTGTGCGTGTGAGACGTTAGCACTCTAACTTCAGAGCAGGAACAAGGGACAGTGCTGGAGGAATTATCACCGGCGTTTGGCAGCCGGCCCCGTCATGTTTACCTAATACCGGGGCACTGAGGCACCGTGGCATGCTCCGAGTTAATGAAGTGTAAAATTCCCAAAAGTCGCTTTGCATAAAATCTAGCTACTCGCTGCTATACAGCTCCCATCTCCGCTTGGAAACACTGTATCACATTAGATAACGATGCATTTAAAAAAAAAATGCATGATAGGCCTACTATCGCAATCAAAAAGTATACTATAGTAATGTAATGTCCACACAGTCAGAGGTGCTCATTAAATACGGCACACATATTTGGCCAAGCCTCCTTGTTGTTGCTGGAGACGGATTATCCTCACTGAAATGTTGGCTTTCAGTCGCACCGGCTAATAGGAGAACGTTACAGATCTCCGTGTCCTCCTCCTCGCTCTCAATTCAATTCTAGGTGCTCTTTTGGCATGGGACACATATGTTAACATTGCCAAAGCAAGTGAAGTAGATAATATACAAAAGTGAAATAATATACAAAAGTGAAATAAACAAAAATGAACAGTAAACATTATGCTCACAGAAGTTCCAAAAGAATAAAGACATTACAAATGTCATATTATGTCTATATACAGTGTTGTAACGATGTGCAAATGGTTAAAGTACAAAAGGGAAAATAAATAAATATGGGTTGTATTTACAATGGTGTTCGTTCTTCACTGGTTGACCTTTTCTTGTGACAACAGGTCACAAATCTTGCTACTGTGATTGCACACTGTTGTATTTCACCCAGTAGATATGGGAGTTTATAAAAATCGGGTTTGTTTTCTAATTCTTTGTGAATCTGTGTAATCTGAGGGAAATATGTGTCTCTAATATGGTGATACATTTGGCAGGAGGTTAGGAAGTGCAGCTCAGTTTCCACCTCATTTTGTGAGCAGTGTGCACATAGCCTGTCTTCTCTTGAGAGCCAGGTCTGCCTACAGCGGCCTTTCTCAATAGCAAGGCTACGCTCACTGAGTCTGTACATAGTCAAAGCTTTCCTTAAGTTTGGGTCAGTCACAGTGTTCAGGTATTCTGCCACTGTGCACTCTCTGTTTAGGGCCAAATAGCATTCTAGTTTGCACTGTTTTTCTGTTAATTACTTGACACATTGGAAAGAATTATCTTTTGGTTTTCTCATGATTTGGTTGGGTCTAATTGTGTTGCTGTCCTGGGGCTCTCTCCCTGTGTCGTTGTGAGAGGACATTTGAATTCACATGGCCGGGCTGAGCGCCCGGCATTTACGGTGTTAGAACGTTATCTATACAGGTGTTCAACTAGACCAGGGTTTCTAGTTACTAGTGTTACGTTGGAATAACTGAGGATTCAATTGCGAGTGAAAGTCTAACATTTATTACAGCAATAGTGAGAGTGGTAGAACAGGGTCAGATGAGAAAGTAGTATAATGAATGTCTGAGCCTTGGCAGCGCAGGGACTGAATGGGCAACCCAGATCCTCCGTGACGGTGAGAGAAGCGAGAGGAAATCCAATCTCCGCAAAACCAGGAAGTACCCGGTGTCGAACCCTCCTCAGGACAGACAGCAGAGCGATCGTAGAATCCAAACCGAAACCACAGGGGCCACAAGACCCAGCCAGGAGAACGAACTAGCACACAGGAACAAACCCAACGAACTGACAAACACAAGACGAATGACAATGAGTATAAATAGACACAGATGATGAGTGGCAGCTGGCGCTGATAATGAGCTGAGTGGTGATCAGCGGCCACATCCACACGCACACACATACACACAGAGCGAGCCGGTGAATTCATTAACCGTGACAGTACCCACCCCCCTAGGAGCGCCTCCTGGCGCTCCCAGAAGAACTTACCCGTTGATTGTAATCATAAATAAGGGAGTGATCCAGAATGTCTCTAGCAGGAACCCAACTTCTCTCCTCCAGACCGTAACCCTCCCAGTCCACCAAGTATCCGCGTCCCCTCCGTCTCGAGTCTAGAATGCGATTGACAGAATATGTAGGCCCCCTGTCGGCGAGACCACGTCCATCGGGAGGCCATGTAAACGAAAGACCGCTACCGCTGTCTCCTTGGCAGAAGGTAATTTAGGCAAGGGAATGAAATGAGCCGCCTTCGAGAACCGGTCCACAACAGTCAAAACGACTGTCTTGCCCTGAGAGGGTGGGAGGGCGGTGATAAAATCTAGCGCTATATGGGACCAAGGTCTCGAAAGGGACAGACAGCGGTTGGAGTAACCCATCTGGGGGTCGGTTGGAGGTCTTGCCAGTAGCACAACTCGAACAGGCCAAAACAAAACTCAGAATGTCCTGGGCCATAGCTGGCCACCAGAACCGTTGCTTAACCAAAAAACTAGTACGGTTCACTCCTGGATGACAAGCTACTTTGGAACAGTGACCCCAACGAATGACGTCGGACCGCAGTCCCTCCGGCACAAATAACCGACTCGGTGGGCAACCGGGCGGAGAAGTTACCCCTTCTAAGGCCGATTTGACCCTCGACTCGACCTCCCATGTGAGTGTGGAAACAATGAGTCTCTCAGGTAAAATGCACTCGGGAGTAGACGGGCGTTCGGAGCGGTCAAAAACGCGAGACAAGGCGTCGGGTTTGATGTTCTTAGAGCCCGGGCGGTACGAGATGGAAAAATCAATGTCCGAAAATGTCAGAAAAAAAAAGAGCCCACCGAGCCTGCCTGGAGTTGAGTCTTTTGGCGGATCTGATATATTCCAAGTTCTTGTGGTCGGTCCAGACGATAAAAGGTACCCCCGACCCTTCTAACCAATGACGCCATTCCTCCAATGCTAGTTTGACTGCCAACAACTCTCTGTTACCAATATCATAGTTACGTTCGGCAGGTGATAAACAAAAATGCGCAAGGATGCATCTTGTCGTCCGCGGAAGAGCGCTGGGAAAGAACCGCACCTACCCCCACCTCTGATGTATCGACCTCCACCACGAACTGACGTGAAGGATCAGTGGCTATGAGAATGGGGGCCGAAATAAAGCGGCCTTTAAGGTTGGAAAATGCAGTTTCGGCTGCACCGGACCACCTGAAGGTTGTTCTGGGGGAGGTCAAGGCAGTCAGAGGAGCGGCTAGCTGGCTGAAATTTTGAATAAACCGGACTTGGCCAATCCACCACAGCCTTGACCTTGTTGGGATCCATGCGCATTCCCTCGGACGAGATGATGTACCCTAGGAAGGGAACAGACTGTGCATGAAATTCGTATTTCTCCGCCTTGACAAAAAGCCCGTTCTCTAGTAACCTCTGGAGCACTCGTCTAACGTGCTGAACGTGTTGCTGGAGAGAGGATGAAAAGATCAGTATGTCATCTAGATAGACATAAATAAACTGATCCACCATGTCTCTCAGCACATCATTAATGAGTGCCTGGAAGACCGCAGGGGAGTTAGACAGCCCGAAAGGCATGACCAAATATTCAAAATGGCCCCTGGGGTTATTAAACGCGGTCTTCCACTCATCCCCCTCCCTTATGCGAACCAAATGATAAGCCTTGCGTAAATCCAGTTTTGTGAAGACGGATGCTCCCTGTAACCTCTCGAAGGCTGAAGACATCAACGGCAAATGATAAGTATTCTTTACCATGATGTTGTTCAGCCCTCGGTAATCAATACAAGGTCGCAGAGACCCATCCCTCTTCCCCACAAAAAAGAACCCGGCCCCCGCTGGAGAAGAGGAAGGGCGGATGAACCCGGTTGCTAGAGAATCCGAAATGTATTTCTCCATGGCCTCCCTTTCTGGAGCCGAAAGTGAATATAACTTGCCCTTAGGCGGAGACGTACCTGGCAGTAACTCTATTGTCAGGAACAGTTGTCAGGAACTCCCTCAGTGTGAGGCCAGTTCAACAGTTGTCAGGAACTCCCTCAGTGTGAGGCCTGTTCCTCAGTTGTCAGGAACTCCCTCAGTGTGAGGCCAGTTCCAGGAGAGGGCTTCCATTTCCTCTACAATGACCTCCATCTGCTGAGACACAGGGTGAGTGTGTGCCAGTAGCGGTCCATCTTTAGAATTGTAAGGAATTGGCATAATGAAGGCTGAAAACGTTATCAATGCTGCAACAAAGAGGAGAGAGAAGGAGGAGGGGAAGACAGGGAGGGTTGAGACAGGGAAAGAGGAGGAGTGAGACAGGGAAAGAGAGGGAGGGGTGAGACAGGGAAAGAGAGGGAGGGGTGAGACAGGGAAAGAGGAGGAGGAGTGAGACAGGGAAAGAGGAGGAGGAGTGAGACAGGGAAAGAGGAGGAGGAGTGAGACAGGGAAAGAGGAGGAGGAGTGAGACAGGGAAAGAGAAGACAGGGAGAGAGGAGAGAACGGGTGAGATAAAGAGGAAAGCAAGATGAAGTGAAAGAGAGCAGAGAATGGCTCAGCAGTGAGACATGCATGCTTTGAATATACCTTAGTGTTACTGTCATTGACGCCAATGGAACAACTACTTCAAGGTGGAAGAACCACTCACTCCTTCATTGATAGAGTTGAGTTTTTCCAACGTGTTTCTCGGTAGGTACGCTAGAGCACGTGCTGGTGTGTAGAGTAATACCTAAATACATCAGGAAAGACTGTCCACATCAACAATATGTTATTGGATTTATATCCACAAGCTAAAGGAAGGCTATTGGGAAAAATCTGACTACTACACATACAACAAAGTGGAAGAACATTGAAGTTACGTTACAGGCTCATCACTCCTGCAGGGAGCACAGGCCATCGATGACTCCTCTCCATCCCACGTAGGGTGGCATAATGTATGCCATTTTCACAAATTCCTAGGTTTTCCAGAAATCCTGGTTCGAGGATTCTGGATTTCCTGCTTATCTTCCAACTGGGATTTCTGGAATATCTGGGAATTTGGGGAAAGTTACTGAAATTTGGCAACCCTAATACCTCTTTTTCAGGTAGTTTTCTCCAGACTAAAAGGAAACCTGGAGAATACCAGTGGAAAATGAGATGGACTGTGGTCTGTCATGGAACACCATCTCCAAAAAGGCAGAAGATTGTCCGCAGTGGTTCTGTCTTGTGGAAGCCGTATGTTCCACATTGTACCTAATCCTGTTCGTTCCTAAGTAAGTACCTCTCTAACCTCCAGGATTCTCTATTGCCTCAAGCTCCCACCTACAGTGTTGCATGGGCGTGCTCTATTTCGTTTCCCCTGTGGGCTCCAGGATAGAGCATGCCAATACCTGGTGGGGATGGAGGGGCCTTGTGGGCTCCAGGATAGAGCATGCCAATGCCCGGTGGGGATGGAGGGGCCTTGTGGGCTCCAGGATAGAGCATGCCAATGCCTGGTGGGGATTGAGGGGCCTTGTGGGCTCCAAGATAGAGCATGCCAATCCCGGAGGGGATGGAGGGGCCTTGTGGGCTCCAGGATAGAGCATGCCAATACCTGGTGGGGATGGAAGGGCCTCGTGGGCTCCAGGATAGAGCATGCCAATCCCAGAGGGGATGGAGGGGCGTTGTGGGCTCCAGGATAGAGCATACCAATACCTGGTGGGGATGGAGGGGCCTTGTGGGCTCCAGGATAGAGCATACCAATACCTGGTGGGGATGGAGGGGCCTCGTGGGCTCCAGGATAGAGCATGCCAATGCCCGGTGGGGATGGAGGGGCCTTGTGGGCTCCAGGATAGAGCATGCCAATACCTGGTGGGGATGGAGGGGCCTTGTGGGCTCCAGGATAGAGCATGCCAATGCCCAGTGGGGATGGAGGGGGCCTTTCGGAGGGTGTAGCCGATCCATCCCCATCTTCTCAAGATCTCCTCAGGAACCTGGCTGGTGCACTCCCTTAGGTCGATGAAGTAGATAATAGAAGTTTCAGGGTAATCGCCAGAAACTCAAAGAAAACAGATAAATCAATAGGATGTCTAAAAATATGTTTGATTACTAGAACAAAAGGAAACTCAAGCATTACAGTTTAATCATTAGACTCCCTCTTCTATGAAGGTTAGTAACCTGCTCAGGCTGAAAGCCTATTACATTCCCTCTGAAGATAGAACTTGACTTGAGGGTAGTGGACAACACTGCTCAGGCTTGACATTACATTATTAGTTGAGGATGCCCATGGGATTTGGTGGGCTGTGGTATGTCTGTCTGTTTCAGGATGTGTGTGGGTATCTGGGAGTGTGAGTGCATATGTGGAAAGTGTGTGTCTGTAAATCTTTCAGGAGGTGAGTGTGTATGTCTTTGCATCTATGTCTATAGGGAAGTGTGTGTAATCTGTGTTCATTCCAGCTGAGTGTGGGAATTACAGAATTCCCAATGAGGAAGATGGTCTGAGGAAACAGCCAGCCAGGGTCATTGCCTTGCGCCAGGAAAAAAGGTTCACAGGAACCTTAATCACCCTACCACACATCCAGACCTTTTCCACATCCCACACGTCATTTACAGTAGGGATGTGACCAGCCCATGACCTCTAGGAGAAATCAACTGAAATGCAGGATGAACTTGCTCCGAGACACTGGTCTTAGGTTAGTTTTGTGTTAAGATTAAAGTTCAAATGTGGGGATGACCAACTAATCCTAAACCTGTGGTTAAATTATTACTTAAAATCTATCAAGAGACAGAAATGGATTAGCTGGTTAATCAGTAATTTCCAACTAAATAATCCTTGGAGATTTCTGACAATATCTAAGGAATACTGCAATTAGACAAAACATTTAATTAGCCTACAACATTGACTATTGAAGGACTTGCACAGTCAAATCTGCGTGGGATGATTACTTTTAACTCTACGTTTGTGCTGCTACTTTAGTTTGGGGATGGTATAGCGAGCGAGTGAGCGGGGGAGGCAGTGAAAGGAGAAGATAGTAGTAAGGATATTTCAATAGATCACTGCAGCTTCAGAGCTTGTCTTTAGATATGGGTAATTCCACAAAAGCAGAGTGATGTTGAGACTCAGATTTTTCACTTTTAAACAACTTACACTGAACATTTTACAAAAAACACATTTACTCGCAGAACAGTGCAGATGCAACGTTTGGTAACAGAATGACAGTTTGTGCTGTTGGTGCAGTCATTCTGTTACCAACCTCTGCATCTGCACTGTCCTTTGCAGTCAGCGTTTTTTGTTTGGCATACATTTTAAAGAGAAAAATCAGTCTCAACATCACTGTTACCGTGGAATTACCCATATGTGTATTAAGATAAACTAAACTACAAATGCCCAAACGGCAACAGTCATATCAGGTAAACACCTCAATAAGACAGATCTGTTTGTACACTGCCCCAGACCCCGGCTCCCAGCCTCCAGGCAGGCACCCAAACATGTAAAACAGGTTGCTGGCTCACCTCCCCTTCCTCACCTGGAGCCCCTAAGCTTGGCAGCTGGCCAGTGTACACTCACACTACTCTTGCTGCTCCTAGACTCACACAAGAGGCTTCAAGTTTCCCCTCGCCATCCCTGGACTACAGCCATTTCTTAACACTGAAAGAGTATTGCCTATAACCTACAGTACCCTATATTTTATGTCATTTTAGCAGATGCTCTTAACCAGTGACTTACAGGAGCAATTAGGGTTAAGCGCCTTGCTCATAGACAGACTGATTTTTCACCTAGTCGGCTCTGGGATTCGAACCAGTGACCTTTCAGTTACTGGCCCAACACTTAACTGCTAGGCTACCTGCCACCCGATATACTGTAACTATAATAAAGCTGGTAACTAGCTATAAAGCTTACTATCCCAGGCTACCATGGAGGTGATTATTCAATGAGAGAGTTCAGTAAACTGAGCAACGCATGACTAGTCGCCTCTAAGAACACCTTCCTAATATAGAGTTGCACCCATAGGTGTTCAATTGGGTTGAGATCTGGTGAGACACACAGCCTTTAAAGCCCCTATGCTCCTTTGAGACCCCTCTTTCAAAGACATCTCTCTTCTGGCCATGTAGCCAAAATAATGATCAACTGGGCATTATGTGTGACCCTAAGCATGATGGATGTTAATTGCTTAATTCACTCAGGAACCACAACTGTGTGGAAGCAACTGCTTTCAAAAGAATTTGTATCCCTCATTTACTCAACTGTAAAATAAAATGATCCTTCATGGATGCTAGAACATTGACAGGAACATGAGCACAGTAGAAGACGGAGATAAGTTTTAAAACAATAGAACAGACAAGTATACGTAACTCCATGCATTCTTTATTCCATTAAGCATTAAAACATCCACTGTGTTGCCTGAAAGCAACACAGCCAACATGAATGACAATCTGTAGCACGGCACATAAGGCTTTTTCTTTGTCAGTTTAACACTAATAAACCTCTGTACCCACTAGTTTTTTTTCTGCATTAGATTTGCATACTGTGACTCCAGTGTTAAACTCAAGTAGGCTAGAATAGCCCTTAAATCAATGTTTTATATTATGTATAGAGGAGCTATAGATACATTACATATGGTTCTGACAAACCAGCATTAGAGACAGTGGAAAAAAACATTGTAAAAATGTCAGTATCAAAACAATAAATGGGACTAAAGCCGTTTTTCATTCTTTAAAAAGAGAAGCAGAAAAAACTAGATGTTAAGTTAAAGGGCTCGTTGTGTCAAAACATAGGCCCCTTAGTAAGTTGACAAGAAAACACTAGAATCTTCCATTCAAGACACAAAAACCCAACCAGGCCCGGAAAACACAGCCATCACCTCACAGCAATACACTGATCCGTCAAAACGTCAATCACAAGTTGCTACGCACATATCCTTCAATTACACCTGCTCCTTAGAAAAGGACACTGTGAGCAGTGTAGTGTTTCTCTATTTATTTATTTTTTTACAGCTGAGAACATTTGAAGAATACTTCCAACCCAGTGATTCCTCTGGCTTCTTCACTCTCTCTACACTAAAAACGTCCTTTATGAAAAGTTGTTTGCATGCAGTGTTTCTTCCAAAACGTAGTCTTGGTGACACTTGCAGAGTTGGCCTGTTGCGCCCCCCAGCCAGAATCCGCAAATGGTGGTGAGATGGCTCAAAAATATACATGTGAAGACTCATTGAGATTGCATTAGGTGAAGTACAGTATTACCCCAAAACATCTTTTCACAGTGATTGAGAAGATTCCTCCAACCGAACCGATAGCAGCAGTCAGTCCCCCTGCAGACCATGAGACTCCCCAACTCCAGTCGACAGGAATGTTAGGGTGAAATGTCCAGACTTAAGGCTTAATTTGTAGTGTTGAAATGAAAGGAACAGGTACATACTGCCAAACAGCAACCCAAAGCATCTACGTTAAACACAATCTTAATTTTGAACAGACGAACAAAACGGCTTCACGAATCACTTCGGTAGAAAAACATCTACACTGGTGCCGAATCCCAAATCAACTCCTACGGCCAAGGCATACCTCTAGATCTGAAATAAATGGATGTGTCTTAGCAATATGGTAAAAACCAAAAAGGAACAGCAAGGCAGAAAAACATGAACACTGCTTAAATCTGCTCCTTTCAGATGTACAGGGGTGCCAAGAGACAGTACTAGCTAGGGGGTTAATCAGGTGTGCCAAGAGACAGTACTAGCTAGGGGGTTAATCAGGTGTGCCTAGAGACAGTACTGGCTAATCAGGTGTGCCAAGAGACAGTACTAGCTAGGGGGTTAATCAGGTGTGCCAAGAGACAGTACTAGCTAGGGGGTTAATCAGGTGTGCCTAGAGACAGTACTGGCTAGGGGGTTAATCAGGTGTGCCAAGAGACAGTACTAGCTAGGGGGTTAATCAGGTGTGCCTAGAAACAGTACTAGCTAGGAGGTTAATCAGGTGTGCCTAGAAACAGTACTAGCTAGGAGGTTAATCAGGTGTGCCTAGAGACAGTACTAGCTAGGGGGTTAATCAGGTGTGCCAAGAGACAGTACTAGCTAGGGGGTTAATCAGGTGTGCCAAGAGACAGTACTAGCTAGGGGGTTAATCAGGTGTGCCAAGAGACAGTACTAGCTAGGGGGTTAATCAGGTGTGCCTAGAGACAGTACTGGCTAGGGGGTTAATCAGGTGTGCCAAGAGACAGTACTAGCTAGGGGGTTAATCAGGTGTGCCTAGAAACAGTACTAGCTAGGAGGTTAATCAGGTGTGCCTAGAGACAGTACTAGCTAGGGGGTTAATCAGGTGTGCCTAGAGACAGTACTGGCTAGGGGGTTAATCAGGTGTGCCTAGAGACAGTACTGGCTAGGGGGTTAATCAGGTGTGCCAAGAGACAGTACTAGCTAGGGGGTTAATCAGGTGTGCCTAGAAACAGTACTAGCTAGGAGGTTAATCAGGTGTGCCTAGAGACAGTACTGGCTAGGGGGTTGATCAGGTGTGCCTAGAGACAGTACTGCCTAGGGGTTGATCAGGTGTGCCAAGAGACAGTACTAGCTAGGGGGTTGATCAGGTGTGCCTAGAGACAGTACTAGCTAGGGGGTTGATCAGGTGTGCCTAGAGACAGTACTAGCTAGGAGGTTAATCAGGTGTGCCTAGAGACAGTACTGGCTAGGGGGTTAATCAGGTGTGCCTAGAGACAGTACTGGCTAGGAGTTGATTTGGGATTCCGCATAGGGGTGTTCAAATCCAGGCCGCGAGGTCAGGGGCTGATTCAGACCTGGGACACAGGTTCAATTACAGTACATTGTAGGTGTGTTTTTATTTGATACATGGTCAAGTGTCATCATTAGGGTCAGGTGGTGTCCCTCACTGGAAAACCCCAGTTGAGGAAAAACACCTGGCCCTACTTACCACAGGACCTCCAGTTAACAAGAGCACTGCTACAGAGGTGAGACACTCAGGGGTGGGCTGGGTAATGACATTATTCAACCACACGCATCTCTCACACGGTCACACACTGGCCTTGAAAACAAGATGGGAATGAGTTTCTCTGTCTAGTGAAACACATGGAATGTCAATAAGAGAACAAAAAACATACATCAGAACATCCAGTGTGATAACCTGAAATATCTGCACAATAAAAGTGCATTCCTTTGAATTCACCCTGAATGAAAAAAAAACTTCAAAAAACAAGCAAGAACATCAATCATGTATCTGAGGTGCAAAACAGATTGTTCTTCATCAGGTATAAAAAAAATAGTCAATAAATCATGAGCATAAAAGAGAAAGAAACAGATGAAATAGAGAGAAGAGATCGCAGAGGGAATCTATCACATCCCCACCGACAGAGACAGACACAGAGAGAGAGGGAGAGAGAGAGAGAGAGAGAGAGAGGAGAATCAAATCGAGATTCACATTGAAGAGCAAGTGCAAATACTGAGGGGGCCCTGGCTCCTTGGCAAAGAGACCTGGGACCTGTCCACATATGAGCGCCGGGGATGCCTTGGCCTGGCTCTGCTCAGCCTGACCTGGTAAAGCATCTCAACACTTCCTCCCCTCCTCTCCAACATCTGCACCGATCTGCAATACAAACTAAGTAAAAACCAACATGGTGGATTTCAGGTATCAAATTTCCACCAATCCACTTCTCTCTGCACAGATCACGGAAAGAAAAAACTATCAAGGAAGCCATTTTAGACTATTGATATTCAGCCCCCCTCTGGGTTTTAGTGGAGGAGGCCAAGGGAGATCAGGATGTGGGCAGCTCAATGGAGATGAACTGCTTGAGTCGCTCCAAGTACTGGGCGTAGAGCTCGATGTCGTTGTGCCCGGCGCCCTCCACCCACAGGGGCTCCACGGCACGCTGGCAGCGCCAGACATGGCCAGGCCGTGCGAGAAGTCGATCACCTCATCCTCCGTGCCGTGGATCACCAGTACCGGCGACGCCACCTTGGACACCTTGTCGATACTGGGGAGAGAGAAGGGGTTCCATTTGATCAATGCTTTAACAAAGTGCAAGAGCGCGAGGGCGAGAGCGAGAAAGAGCGAAAAGGGAGAGAGTGGGGAAGATAAACACAAGACAAATGGACCTCCTTGTGGGCATTAGTAGTGTATCCATCTGTCTTGTACCAGTGCAGTAACAGCAGGGGTGTAGAGACTGACTCCACACAGCACGCTGCCAAACCATTAACTACACATCATTCAGAGGGGGTGTGCGCAACTTATGTGCACTACATATGACATACATCTATCTATCTATCGTTTGGGGTCAGTTACAAATTTCCTTGTTTTTAAAAGAAAAGCACATTTTCTGTCCATTAAAAACGTTAAATTGATCAGAAATACAGTGTAGACATTGTTAATGTTGTAAATGACTATTGTAGCTGAAAACGGCTTTTTTTTTTATGGACTATCTACATAGGCATACAGAGGCCCATTATCAGCAACCATCACTCCTGTGTTCCAATGGCACGTTGTGTTAGCTAATACAAATTTACCATTTTAAAAGGCAAATTGTTCATTAGAAAACCCTTTTGCAATTATGTTAGCACAGCTGAAAACTGTTGTTCTGATTAATGAAGCAATACAACTGGCCTTCTTTAGACTAGTTGAGTATTTGGAGCGTAAGCATTTGTGGGTTCGATTACAGGCTCAAAATGGCCAGAAACAAAAAAACTTACTTCTGAAACTCGTCAGTCTATTCGTGTTCTGAGAAATGAAGGCTATTCCATGCGAGAAATTTCCAAGAAACTGAAGATCTCGTACAACGCTGTGTACTACTCCCTTCACAGAACAGCTGTCTCTAACCAGAATAGAAAGAGGAGTGGGAGGCCCCGGTGCACAACTGAGCAAGAGGACAGGTACATTAGTGTCTCTAGTTTGAGAAACAGACACCTCACAAGTCCTCAACTGGCAGCTTCATTAAACTTTACAGTTTGCACTATACATTCGGGCTTGTAATGTTCTCCTGGCATCCGCCAAACCCAGATTTGTCCATCAGACAGCCAGATGGTGACGCGTGATTCACTGGCAGCTTCAGTAAATATTACCCGCAAAACACCAGTCACAACGTCAACAGTGAAGAGGCGACTCCGGGATTCTGGCCTTCTAGGCAGAGTTGCAAAGAAAAAGCCATAACTCTGTCGAGTGTGTGTTCTTTTGCCCACCTTAATCTTTTATTTTTATTGGCCAGTCTGAGATATGGCTTTTTCTTTGCAACTCTGCCTAGAAGGCCAGCATCCCGGAGTCGCCTCTTCACTGTTGACGTTGTGACTGGTGTTTTGCGGGTAATATTTACTGAAGCTGCCAGTGAATCACGCTTCACCATCTGGCTGTCTGATGGACAAATCTGGGTTTGGCGGATGCCAGGAGAACATTACAAGCCCGAATGTATAGTGCAAACTGTAAAGTTTGGTGGTGGAGAAATAATGGTCTGGGGCTGTTTTTCATGGTTCAGGCTAGGCACCTTAGTTCCAGTGAAGGGAAATCTTAACACTACAGCATACAATGACATTCTAGACGAATCTGTGCTTCCAACTTTGTGGAAGTTTGGGAAGACCTTTTCCTGTTTCAGCATGACTGCGAGCCAAGCCTAATCGCCCAACATCAGTGCCTGACCTCACTAATGCTCGTGGCTGAATGGAAGCAAGTCCCCACAGCAATGTTCCAATATCTAGTGAAAAGCCTTCCCAGAAGATTGGTGTTATAGCAGCAAAGGGGAGACCAACTCCATATTAATGCCCATGATTTTGGAATGAGATGTTTGACGAGCAGGTATTAATGTACAGTGGGGAAAAAAAGTATTTAGTCAGCCACCAATTGTGCAAGTTCTCGCACTTAAAAAGATGAGAGACGCCTGTAATTTTCATCATAGGTACACTTCAACTATGACAGACAAAATGAGGAAAAAAAATCCAGAAAATCACATTGTAGGATTTTTTATGAATTTATTTGCAAATTATGGTGGAAAATAAGTATTTGGTCACATACAAACAAGCAAGATTTCTGGCTCTCACAGACCTGTAACTTCTTCTTTAAGAGGCTCCTCTGTCCTCCACTCATTACCTGTATTAATGGCACCTGTTTGAACTTGTTATCAGTATAAAAGACACCTGTCCACAACCTCAAACAGTCACACTCCAAACTCCACTATGGCCAAGACCAAAGAGCTGTCAAAGGACACCAGAAACAAAATTGTAGACCTGCACCAGGTTGGGAAGACTGAATCTGCAATAGGTAAGCAGCTTGGTTTGAAGAAATCAACTGTGGGAGCAATTATTAGGAAATGGAAGACATACAAGACCACTGATAATCTTCCTCGATCTGGGGCTCCACGCAAGATCTCACACCGTGGGGTCAAAATGATCACAAGAACGGTGAGCAAAAATCCCAGAACCACACGGGGGGACCTAGTGAATGACCTGCAGAGAGCTGGGACCAAAGTAACAAAGCCTTCCATCAGTAACACACTACGCCGCCAGGGACTCAAATCCTGCAGTGCCAGACGTGTCCCCCTGCTTAAGCCAGTACATGTTCAGGCCCGTCTAAAGTTTGCTAGAGAGCATTTGGATGATCCAGATGAGGATTGGGAGAATGTCAGATGAAACCAAAATATAACTTTCTGGTAAAAACTCAACTTGTCGTGTTTGGAGGACAAAGAATGCTGAGTTGCATCCAAAGAACACCATACCTACTGTGAAGCATGGGGGTGGAAACATCATGCTTTGGGGCTGTTTTTCTGCAAAGAGACCAGGACGACTGATCCGTGTAAAGGAAAGAATGAATGGGGCCATGTATCGTGAGATTTTGAGTGAAAACCTCCTTCCATCAGCAAGGGCATTGAAGATGAAACGTGGCTGGGTCTTTCAGCATGACAATGATCCCAAACACACCACCCGGTAACGAAGGAGTGGCTTCAGAAGAAGCATTTCAAGGTCCTGGAGTGGCCTAGCCAGTCTCCAGATCTCAACCCCATAGAAAATCTTGAAAGTCCGTGTTGCCCAGCGACAGCCCCAAAACATCACTGCTCTAGAGGAGATCTGCATGGAGGAATGGGCCAAAATACCAGCAACAGTGTGTGAAAACCTTGTGAAGACTTACAGAAAACGTTTGACCTCTGTCATTGCCAACAAAGGGTATATAACAAAGTATTGAGATAAACTTTTGTTATTGACCAAATACTTATTTTCCACCATAATTTGCAAATAAATTCATAAAAAATCCTACAATGTGATTTTCTGGATTTTTTTTCCTCATTTTGTCTGTCATAGTTGAAGTGTACCTATGATGAAAATTACAGGCCTCTCTCATCTTTTTAAGTGAGAGAACTTGCACAATTGGTGGCTGACTAAATACTTTTTTCCCCCACTGTATGTATGTATACACACACACTGAGGTTGGAATAATACAGTAACATAATGTAAGATTTGGAGTTCTAACCTGACTGGTGACATCACCAGGCGGTAAATTTGTTAAAATACCAATAAGAAAGAGCGTTCCAAACCTCTTTCCCCAATTACAGGTAGTTTTCAGTTCTCCCTTCCCCTAAACACACTACTGACTGTGCTAGCAGAATTCTTGATTCAGAAATTGTTCTTTGCTATGCTATTTTTGACCATTTGAATTGAAAACAATTACAGCAAGGTACTTACTTAATTGTTACCCAGAAATGATGTGATGTCTGCAATGGAGCTTTAAAGCCACTTCTGAAGGTAATTGAGAGGACCTAAACCATGCCAGGATAACACTCCCCACACCATAACAGAGACCACAGAACCCTCATTTATTTGTTTCCATTATTTTGGCAGTTACCTGTAGGCCTCTATAAAGCAGTACCAGAGCCACTTGCAGTTTCAACTTCTGCCCGCACTCCACCCCGTTCTACCTCCCCCCCAGGTCTCTTGGCTGATAACAGTTTGATGCCATTGTCCCACAGGTGTCAGGGCTGATAACAGTTTGATGCCATCTGTTCCTCCCACCTGCACCAAATGTACAGTATTTCTCATCCTAATAGCTTGTTCTCCATCTGACAACCAAGCCTTACAGTTGAAGTTGGAAGTTTACATACACTTAGGTTGGCGTCATTAAAACTCGTTTTTCAACCACTCCACAAATGTCTTGTTAACAAACTATAGTGTTGGCAAGTCGGTTAGGACATCTACTATGTGCATGACAAGTAATTTTTCCAACAATTGTTTACAGACAGATTATTTCACTTATAATTCACTGTATCACAATTCCAGTGGGTCAGAAGTTTACATACACTACGTTGACTGTGCCTTTAAACAGCTTGGAAAATTCCAGAAGATGATGTCATGGCTGTAGAAGCTTCTGAAAGGCTTACTGACATAATTTGAGTCAATTGGAGGTGTACCTGTGGATATATTTCAAGGCCTACCTTCAAACTCAGTGCCTCTTTGCTTGACATCATGGGAAAATCAAAAGAAATCAGCCAAGACCTCAGATTTTTTTTTAAACCTCCACAAGTCTGGTTCATCCTTGGGAGCAATTTCCAAACACCTGAAGGTACCACATTCATCTGTGCAAACAATAGTACGCAAGTATAAACACCATGGGACCACGCAGCCGTCATACTACTCAGGAAGGAGACGCGTTCTGTCTCCTAGTGATGAACGTACCTTGGTGCGAAAAGTGCAAATCAATCCCAGAACAACAGCAAAGGACCTTGTGAAGATGCTGGAGGAAACAGGTACAAAAGTATCTATATACACGGTAAAACAAGTCCTATATCGACATAACCTGAAAGACCGCTCAGCAAGGAAGAAGCTACTGATCCAAACCGCCATAAAAAAGCCAGACGACTACTGTTTGCAACTGCACATGGGGACAAAGATCGTACTTTTTGTAGAAATGTCCTCTGGTCTGAAGAAACAAAAATAGAACCGTTTGGCCACAATGACCATCGTTTTGTTTGGAGGAAAAAGGGGGAGGCTTGCAAGCCGAAGAACACCATCCCAACCGTGAAGCACGGGGGTGGCAGCATCATGTTATGGGGGTGCTTTGTTGCAGGGGGGACTAGTGCACTTCACAAAATAGATGGCATCATGAGGACAGAAAATTATGTGGGTATATTGAAGCAACATCTCAAGACATCAGTCAGAAAGTTAAGGCTTGGTCACAAATGGGTCTTCCAAACAGACAATGACCACAAGAATTCTTCCAAAGTTGTGGCAAAATGGCTTAAGGACAACAAAGTCAAGGTATTGAAGAGAGATAACTACCTACCATAAATCCAAAATCGGGGCTGTGGCACATGGCTGTATTTCAACTGTCAGTCAAAGACAACAGGCCAGGAGAGCTAACACATCCAACATCCCATCCCCCTGTCCCTAGACTCCATCTACTTCCACCCACCCACTATCTCACCCCATAATAACCCACCTGGGGAAGGCGTCGAAGCAGTAGGTCTTGCGTGTGTCAGGGAAGGCCACTCGCAGGCCGGACATAAGAGGTGAGTGCAGGATGACAGCGGCACACTCGTAGCGCGCCGCCAGATCCACCGTGGGTACCGTGCCGATGCTCTGGCCGTACAGGATGATGTTCTCTGGGGTCACGCCATACCTGGAGAAGGAGGTTAGGCGAGAGAGAGGGGTTAGACGAGAGAGGGGTTAGGAGAGAGGTTGGAGAGAAGATGGGGGGATTGACAGACCGATAATTGTGGACAAGGAGATGAAGGAAAGGGGGTGATAAAAAAAGGAAAGAAACAAAATAAGGTTAATAGATCAGACCCAGACTACTACAGTCATCATCCTCCAAGGAGATATCTAACCCAACATGACATCACTGTAGCAACAAGGAGAGAATATCTCCTATCTAACATCACTGTACAACAAGGAGACGATACCTCCCCCATCTAACCCAACATGACATCCCTGTACAACACGCCATAACAGAAAGTTTACAATGTTATAAGTAAACAATGCAATATAATAATGAATGCCATTTAGCAGAGGCTTTTAGCCCGATGTGACTTAGTCATGCTGGCATACATTTTATTTATGGGTGGTCCGGGAATTGAACCCACTGTCTTGCCGTAGCAAGCACCATGCTCTACCAATTGAGCTACAGACAATGTCATGCAATAAGCTTCTAGAAAGACTAATTCATATTTACCAAACACTGATATACTTAACACTTATCAAATCTGCCATTAAACATCTACTCTTATCAGCACATGCGTTAGAGTTGAGATGAGTTTACACAGTCAAAGGAGAGCTGTGTAGTTAAATCCAGACTTGTGTAGAGCTATACTTATATATACACACTGTATGCAGCTAAGCTACGTTGCTATGTAGCTAAGTCCCTAGGCTCGTAGTGGGAGGCAGCAGGCTGAATAAGGGAGGATCATTTGTCACTTTAAAGCCTGGCAGCCAGTGCTGCGGCCGGGGCTGCTGTCTGCCTGGTACACTGACACACACACACTTCAGGCATCAGTTCTGCCCTATAAAAACTCAAGCTAGAGCATTGAGATAAAAATAAGGGATGGATGGGTGGAGGACAGAGGGAGCGAGAGGACAGCCCTACATTTCATTCTCCCACTACTCCTCCTCCTCCACTCTTGGCAGGCTTTCCCATGGCCAGAGCAAACCCCCAGGGAACCCGATCCTCGGGGCGCTGTGTCAGGTATGCGGTGAAGTCTGCAGACAAAATGGAAACACATTTGATACGTGACCTGAAGGCTGGGCCTTACAAAGGTTTTGAAAGGCTAGTCCCCTTTGATGGCGAAAGTTGTCGGGGAGACAAAACAGCTGCGAACCCTGTGTGTGCGTGCGTACAAAGGCAGGCAAGGCAGAGAGGAAGGGAGTGCTGTACATCGTGTTCCCTGAGACTGCCCTCAACGTCACGTTCTGCTTTGTTGGGCCTTTTAGAATGAACTCTGAGAACTCCAAAAAAGTGTGGAATGCATGGGGGTGAATCAAAGGCTTACAGAACTCTCCACAAGCAAAGACGTAACACGCAACACGCCTTACAGCTAGGCATGGCTAAGGATGTGGAAGGTGAGCAGGTGGGTGCATGTAAATTTACGCTGTAGAATTAGGCCCGGCTAAGGAGGCGGAGGGTTGAAGGAGGTGTGTGATTGGGTGTATGTGTTTGAGGGTGTGCGCCAGGGTTTCCGTTAGCCAGTAAATGCTGGCTTTTGGCCCAGAAGAATAAATGAAAAGCTGATCAAGTCAGCCAAAATGTTGCCGCACAATTTTTTTCATCTAAATAATGCTTTTTATTAATTGATGGAAGTGCCAGTCGACGTGCTCTAACTTCAAAGCCAAATATACTGCATAGGTTAATAAATCCTCAAGCTGCTGGGAAATTAAATGTGTGTGTTTCTATTTTTACTCACGCAAAAGATGTGAGGTCCTCATAAGGGACTTCAGCTAAGTACACCCCGACTGGGCAACATTTGCCAAGATTGTGTTGATTATGCCCGTTTCCACTGTGCCCGCCGAATAATACGGACCCACTGATTCTTAAAGAATATAACTTAGAAATACCTCAGGAGCTTAGTTCAACTGTCCTACCCCATCAGAACCCAAAATAAGCTTTTACTCCAATGTTTGTAACCAAAGTAAATGTAAAAACAAAAAACACTATAACCTCAAAACATGGTTAAAACTATTAGTTTAATATCATGGATGGTCAGTCCTTGCATCCATAGCGCAGTCTATGGATTTGAGAGTGGATCCATTTCTCCAGCCCCATCCCTCAGCTTTTTACCAAACGCTTTGTTATCGTTTCAACTGCTGAATGCCGCTTTAAGTTTGATGCAGGCATTTATTAACCAGGGGTGATTAAAGGATGAGACAAGTCCACATCCCTGTTAATTTCCCCTGCTAAGGCATCACAGGCTGGACATCTTTGTTTGCAGACACAGCTGTTATTGTAGTTCCTAAGGCAGTGTTCTCCTTCCATCCCAGTTCTGGAGAAAGCAACAAGGTGTACAGGATTTCTGTTCCAGCCCAGTATTAACATACAATATCAGACGCCATTCTAACACCAATGTAGTGAATATAAGCCTAGTTGAATGAGGTATATTAGAACCGGGTTGGAAGAAAATAGAAAAATGCCTGCAAACAAACCATGTGGGTCTCCAATATGAGGAATAATGACCCCTGACCTGAGTAAAGGTCAGGCATGGAGATAAACAGGTCAAAAAGTCACAGAGACACCAAGTTGTGATTTCAGATGTGAATTTAAAAAAGACATCCACTGCCAAAGTATGACTGGAAAAAGGTCTGTTCGCTCAAGAGAGAAAAATGGACAGGAAATGGAATTGCGTTTAAACTGGACAAAAACAAGAACATTCTCTTATTCCATGCTAATCAGGGAATTGATCATAACCCACCACTTGGAGAAGCATTGACGTGGAGTGAGGGCTAATAAAGTGTTTGGACAAGTGTTTTCACTAGAGGCACTGAATGGAAAGCTACAGAGAGAGAACTACTAGAGAGGAAAAGAGAGCTATTCGAAAGAGTAGTCAAGCCCAGTGCGGATGCCATGTTTCCATAAACAAACATTCATTGGTGAGGTTCAATGGAAAAATGGGACTAGCACGACAGGGCAACCTTGACGTCCAGGCCAGCACTGAATCGACCTCAAGAAAGTCCACTACATAACAAACCAACAAAATGTAGCCCAATATATAGGCTAGGTTTGCATTCCCCCGTACGTCACTACTTTTGACCATAAATGGTGAGAGAGAAAGAGTTAGGCTGAGAGGGAGCAGAGCAAGAATGAAAGCAGTTGTACAGGGAAACCTTGTCAAGTCAAGAAATTGCAAAGAAGTGACTTCTTAACCTTGAAGTCAAAGCCAGCACAGAGTTGAACTCAAGAGAATTCACTAGAACCAGAAGAGCGCGTTAACAGGTAGCAGAAATAATGAAAGCAAGCCCTAAGTGCCTTGGACATTAACTAAAAGAGTGTTTTGTGTCGCGAGAGAAGGGTGTTAGCGAGATAAAGAGCCTTATATACAGTAGTCTCAGTTTTGCAAAATGGCTCATGGGAGCCAAAACAAACATTTGCAGATGTTTTCAGGCAGAAACTTCCCTCCGGTAGCCAGTCTTTACAGTTTACTCTGAAAATACCGCAGCTCTGAGGTGAATTAAATCCTCAGACTGGACTTGAAACATCACGAAACCAAACTTGTTGTGGAAATACGACTGCAGCTCACCCATACTAGTGAATTTCTTTGGTGTTTTCTATCACGTATCATAATATGTTTAATTGGAAGAATAGTTTGTTAGAAGAAGTTGGAGTTGACTTTTGTTTGAAGAGAGGATCTTATTAGTTGTTATTCAGAGCATCCTGCCTAAGAATTTCTCAAACTCCAGGCGTGCATCTCAAGTAGTTCTCTCATTTTCTCGTCTCCTTGCCTTCATTTGTACTCATGCGAATTCCAAGTAGACACTACCAACAATACTTTAAACCGTCAAATTGTCAGATGAAGAAGACGAGGAGAGGAAACCACTTTAAACCATGGTGCAGCCTACTGTAGGGGAAAATGTGTTCAGAGAACATTTCCAAGGATGTAAGCTACGTGGAGAGGACAAAGAGGCAAGGGCCTCAGGTATTCGGCGGTACAATTTAATTTGAACTTCTGATGACATTTAGCAAGACCTAGCCTTGGCATTCTACAAGCCCATTCGCCGTTCTCAATGCATTAATAATGAATGTGAGATTTTAGTTTTTTAATTTCCTACAATTTTGTCCTTTCCTGTATATTGGCTGTTGTTGTTTTCTTTGTGTTTTCGTAATTGCGTTCTCTTTGTGTTTTCGTAATTGCGTTTTTATTTGATTCTTTACACTAGTTATTTTCTGTATCTGGGTTTTAGCCACTTTCAACCTATTGCCCTGTGTTTCCATCTAGCTATTCATCTAATGCACCAACTGTCATTCAATGTCCCCATCATGTCTTTTATTTAAGAAAAATTATAATATTACAATGTTATCACATAGGAATGCATGCTGGGTTAAAGACGCTCATTAACAACTTGTTAAACAGCAGGAGTAGGTATTATCTTAGGAGGACAGAGGAGGTTCAGAACTGGTCAGGTCATATGTCCATGGATGCCTGAGGCACAGAGATGGACAGCCTGAGGAGAGGTGAGAAAAGAGGAGAGATGCCCATCAGTGGGAGGCACAGGAGTGTGAGGTCTTTACTCATGTCATGATTCAAACGATTCACTGATTCACTGGAAAACAGCCTCGCAGAGACCACCTAGACAGCTCTGACAACTGGTCACAGGCTGTGGAGAGTGTACAGAAACAAGGCACAAAGGCCCATCAAAGTCTAGGCTCAAACCATACGCAACCGGCCAACTCCACCCCCGTGGTGCGGAAGAGTGCTGCGTTGAAACTGATACTCCACCCCCGTGGTGCGGAAGGGTGCCGCGTTGAAACTGATACTCCACCCCCATGGTGCGGAAGAGTGCTGCGTTGAAACTAATACTCCATCCCCGAGGTGCAGAAGGGTGCTGCGTTGTATAGATGATTTTAGAGAGTTTCGTCTTTTCCTTTCTTTTCAAAGGATATCTTAAAGCCAGGCCCTGGAGTTTTCCCATGTCAGGTCACATGGTCTAATAACCTACAGCCTGCACCTGGACAGTGTGCTGGATGTGGGTGCATTACCATCCTGTAACTCAGCCTCTCTTTAGCTTGGCCTGTACTCTACTGTCCATACTAGAATCCACTTCTCCCACAGAGCACCAGCCACAGCTATGAGGCTAGCTAGACCACGTCACGGTAGGAAGGGAACAGGGAAGAGACAGGATGAACATCCTGACGGAGCAGTAGGGCCGGGGTCAGCCAAGGGTACAGACCAAGGGTTTATGGAGTACTCTGGTGCACTTCACCCACATTGTAACCATTTGGCCTGTTGACCCTATTTGCCTGAAAACACAAAAGGGGCATGGTGTTAAAAAGCCTTAACGCTTCTAGAAAAGGAGCATTAAAAAGCTCATCCCCTCTGCAGGATAAAACAACTGGTGTAGGGCTATGCTCTGTCAAGTCCTTAGTCCCTGGAGCACAAAGGGACGATGACGCACCACTGAGGGGTTCTGAGAAGACACTGCGAACATGACAGTGAGTGTTTAATTGATCCTTGTCCCAAATCCCCCTAACATGTCCACAGCTGTGGAGGATTAGAAACTGGGCACAACGTACATTTCAGACCCCTTTTCTAAATACTTTTCAATTATTTTGCCATAATGACTTAATCCCCTCGTGGATATAGTTCAATGTTCACGTGCTTTATGGGTGGGGAAAAGGGTCAAATTAATTCAGCAGGATTGATAAAGCTAAGCCTCCTACCAATGAATAATTTAGTGCAATGTTATTAGCTGCACGTAAACAGACGTGCAGCACGGGGCTAAACCTAAATGATGGGGCTGTGTGAGAACTGTAATGAGCGACATTAGCATACACTAGCTTGTTTATTGATGTGCATGTTCAGAAAGAAGGAGGGTTCCTCCACAGAACCAGTTGTGACTCTGGAGCTGGTGTAGAGAAGATGTGCAAGGCCAGGTGAAGTGGTGAGGAGTTATTTGAAGGTCTGCTTATTCATCATTTTCATTTATTGGCAACAATTAGCAGTTGCCTGTTGTATAGGATTTCTTACAGGGATTCAAACTGGACAAGAAATACAGTTCCATATCTGAACCTATACTTAGTTTACAACATGTAGCTTAGCAACAAGAAGATAGTTTATTTGTCAGGCTTTCAATATGACATCAAATTAAATTTTATTTGTCACATGCTTCATAAACAACATGTGTAGACTAACAGTGAAATGCTTGCTTACGGGTCCTTCACCAATGCAGTGTTAAAAATAAAACAATTTAAACATTTAGTGACACAAGGAATAAATGCACAGTGAATAACAATAACATGGCTATATGCAGGGAGTACCAGTACCAAGTCAATGTGCAGGGGTATGAGGTAATAACATGGCTATATGCAGGGAGTACCAGTACCAAGTCAATGTGCAGGGGTATGAGGTAGCTATGTTCCTATACTGTAGGTAAGGATAAAGTGACTTAATGACATTCACTAAAGTATGTCAAATAAATTAGACCAAATGATGGTTAAAAGAATATCTAGGCCTACTAATGGTTAATAGCCGTTTATAAGCATACCTTTTGGAGCGAGGCATGTCCCTCTGTCAAGCAACAGCGTCATTAACAGGTAGCCAGGCCTAACCATGACACACAGGCCAATAAATATGTCAGGCCTGGCCAAAGCACGCTGACCTTTCATCTCCTGGTGATTCCATGAATTGATCTACAGCCTCTTCTGATCTGCTACAACAGTCTAATATCAGGATACAGTGATAAACCCCCAACTTGTCTCTACAGAGAGACAAATGTGTTTGTAGTTAGGCTGTAGGAAGGCCTAGGTTGAGTGTATTGGCAGCTGAGTTAGGCCTAAAACATGGACATGTTTGTCCCACCTGGGATTTCAGCTAGACAAAGGCTACATGAACTAGGCTATATTTTGAGATATAGGGCCTATACAATATCTGAGAATATCCAGGAACATTAGGCCAGCTGGATAAATAGGCCTCAATGATTGCAGTGTTGGAAAATACTCCCTGAAGACCAGAACATCACCTACATTAGGATGATCAAGCACATCACCTATAGGTTAACCAGTGTAACTCTCCCTTCTCTCCCATCCCCAACCTGTCCTAGAGACAGTCCCAGGGGTGATGGTGAGTCGGGATGTGAAGATACAGAAGGAGATTGACGACCTACAGAAGTGTACTACAAGCCCATAAAGCAGAAGGCCAACATGGCGTGTAACGAGCGCTGTAAATTCTGTCTCCCTGTAACCTCAGGGGGTCAGGCAGAGCACAACAACAGTGAGTCACGACTACAGCTCCGTGTCATGGTGTACGTCAAGTGTCTCTTCACCACTATTTCAACAATAACATGGCACGACCATTTCGGAAACGTTGAGCAAGCAAGGGGAAAACCCATCTGGAATGAAATGCAGCCGGTATGTTACTAGGCAGGGTAGGGCAGCCACAGGACTTTATAGTACTGTACCCGAGGGCAGATTAATGCAGAAGGTGACCTCATTTACAAAGCAGCTCCTGTGGTAATCCGGACAAACATATCACACCTGCCTGCAGAGCATTTCCAAGGCTAGGGGAGTTGAGGTAGCCCATCAGAGCATTACCAAGGCTAGGGGACCAAGTTTGGGACTAGCCTATAATAGGATCAGGGTGTCATTTCGGATGCAGCCACAGAAAATATATTAAGGCCATGCTGTGGACTTCTGGTATATGACCTGACATCATGACAACGTCATCCTCAATTTTCTTATCAGTACTTTTAATGCCCTGAGTGACCTGCATGTTCAGCTGGCAAAACCCTATGCATTCATGTTCAGAAGGCCTACATAAGGTTGGATTTGAATTGATTCTACAGGTAGGGTATTATAACAGATCAAATCATTTCTGGAAGCTTGGGGATATTGTGCCTGGCCCTTCCCTAGCCATCAGACATCTCCTATAAAATGGGGCAGTAATCTTGTCTCAGGGCATGGGGGAAACCACACTTCATCTATGCCGGGGCACGCCTCCACTCCCGCCAGCGTTACTCCGGCAACAGTGAGGGGTGGCAGAGAAAGACAAAAAGTAATAAAAAGAATGAAACCAATAAAGGGTTTTTTCGGCTTTCTTTTCATTTTCTGACAGCAATGACATTCAAGGAATCTGTCCCTTAACTTTGTGGCTGCCCTTAGCTGGGTTGAAAATAACTGCATAATGCACGAGGACGGAGGCCTGCACATGCCTATTCAAACAACTGACACAATATTAATATGAATGTAGCTTGGAGAATATCCCGGTGAGCGATGCAAGGTGAGCAGCATCAGGCTCGTCTCACAATGGCGACCCGTCATTGAGGGCAGGTGGGGCAGAAAATAATAAATACAAATATAATAAATATAAATAATATAAAAAAGTATCAGTGATCATCGGCCATAAAGATTACACAAGTTGGAAATCACAAATTTAACAATGAGTCATTTGGAAGGAATCAGTGTCTAACTGCAAGATTTGCAAAGAAACCACTAATGTTAGCCTGCTATTCAATGGAGTGGCTATGAGTGTGTCCCTCCCCCAAGTTCGCACCATAAGTCCAGAGAATGCCAGACTGGGCAAATTTTGTCAAACTTTGTCATCACAAAGGACCTCAGCGCCACCTCCACAAGGTGAGTCCAAAAATGTATTGTATTCTGCTGCATTAATGTAATATGCAAGGGAGACATTTATACTGTAACTAAGAAAGTGCTTTTAGTGATACTGATAGTAGTGGTAGTGCTTGCAAATTCAGCACACACATTCTATAATAGAATTGTGTTATTTGACGTGTCAAATTAAAAGCTTATTTAACGCGTCAAATAGTGTTATATGACGTGTATCTTTTTTGACATGCAAAGACCAAAACGGCGTTCAATGTGCCTCACCCTAATAATTTGGTATATTTTCACCTCTTAATTTCACCTACTGTTCAAATTTGGTGGTGCACATGTAGCCTATAACCTGTTTTAGAGAAACGTAATCATCAAATACTGTAAGAGCTTTCATTGTCTGTTTATATGCGCCCTTTATTTATGCTACGGTTTTGACTTGGTATACAGGAAGTACACTAAAAACGGGCCCATGTTCTGAATTCTGTCACTGTACATTACAAAAGTGCTGAACAAATACTTATATTGATTACGTCCGTCTATTTGTTTTTGCCCCACCGAGATTTACATGCTAAAATCGCCACTGTCGTCTCATTACTGTCAAATATCCTGGAGAATCCTTCTCAGTCTCTGGAAACCTGGTGTCAACTCAAGTCATATGTACAGTGCCTTCAGAATATTCACACGCCTGGACTTTTTCCACAGTTTGTTGTTACGGCCTGAATTTTAAATAGATTACATTTAGATTATGTCACTGGCCTACACACAATACCCCATAATGACAAAGTGGAATTATGTTTTTTGATATTTTTACAAAATAATAAATAATGAAAAGCTGAAATGTCTTGAGTATTCAACCCCTTTGTTATGGCAAGCCTAAATAAGTTCAGGAGTAAACATTTGCTGAACAAATCATATACTAAGTTGCATGGACTCACAGGGCGCAATAAGTGTTTAACATGATTTGGGAATGACTACCTCATCAGATAATTGTAAGGTCCCTCAGTCGAGCAGTGAATTTCAAACCCAGATTCAACCACAGAGACCAGGGAGGTTTTCCAATGCCTCACAAAGGGCAAAAAAAAAAAATCAGACAGTGAATATCCCTTTGAGCAAGTTATTCATTACACTTTGGATGGTATATCAATACACCCAGTCACTACAAAGATACAGGCGTCCTTCCTAACTCAGTTGCCGGAGAGGAAGGAATCCGCTCAGGGAATTCAGTATGAGGCCAATGGTGACATTAAAACAGTTTGTTTAATGGCTGTGATAGGAGAAAACTGAGGATGGATCAACAACATTGTAGTTACTCTTCAATACTAATCTAAATAACAGTGATAAGGAAGCCTGTACAGACCAAAACATGCATACTGTTTGCAGCAAGCCACTAAAGTAATACTGCAAAAAAATGTGGCAAAGCAATAAAAAAAAATTGTCCTGAATACAAAAGTGTTATATTTGGGGCAAATCCAATACAACAAATTACTGAGTACCACTCTCCATATTTTCAAGCATAGTGGTGGCTGCATCATGTTATCGGTATGCTTGTCATCATTAACAACTGGGGAGTTTCGGCATAGAAATTTAACGGGATGGATCCAAGCACTGGCAAAATCCTTGAGAAAAACCTTGTTCAGTCTGCTTTCCACCAGACACTGGGAGATGAATTCACCTTTCAGTAGGACAATAACCTAAAACAAGGCCAAATATACACTGGAATTGCTTACCAAGAAGACAGTGAATGGTTACAGTGTTGACTTAAATCTGCTTAAAAATCTATGGCAAGACTTGAAAATGGTTGTCCAGCAATGATCAACAAACAAATTGGACAGAACTTTAAGAATTTAAAAATAATAACAGGCATATGTTGCACAATCCATGTGTGGAAAGCTCTGAGACTTACCCAGAAAGACTCGCTGCCAAAGGTGATTCTAACATGTATTGACTCAGGGGGTTGAATACATATCTAGTCAAGTAAAAAATAAAAATAAAAAAAACATTGAATAATTGTGTAGATTGTTGAGAAAAAATTACAATTAAATAAATTTTAATCCCACTTTAACAACAACATGTGGAAAGGGGTGTGAATGCTTTATGCACTTTATAAGGCAGGGCAAAAAAAAAGGCCTTTATTTTTAACCAAATATTGCAATTGCGATTTAGATCAATATACTTGGGTGAACTGTTGGAATCATGGAAATAGAATGATTATTCAAATTCTATAGTTAAAATGTAATATTGGGCACTGAATAATAGTGTTGTTTGACATTACGTTCTACAAACGCCTCCGTGTTTCCCAGAGGAGTGGGACCCTATTATCTTTGGTTACATTAAAATGTTCTTACTATATGTAGTTAACATATTCCTGCTTTGCCTATTCCTATCTAATTTAGAAGATACTGTTGCACAAACATGCTGATTTAGGCCTACACAAGCACAGGTATCAGGCTGTATTAGCTAGCTACGTTTTCGCTAAGTCAGTACATTTCATCTAACTAGCAATTAGCGGCTAACGATTTATTGTAGCCACAACTTGCTAAGCAAAGACAAACTGTCGCAGACAGTAAGATAGACAAACTAGGTGTCATTATAAAGTGCATTTGTGGATTTATATTAAGAAGCGAAGTGGAAAGCAGCATCGTTGTCATCAACATATTGTTGCATCTGCTGCATTGATCGTGCAGACTGAGGAGTGAACAGTCAGCAAATGATCTCATGGTCGCTCACCAACTGCACTCCTTGAGTGACAGGGGGCGGGGTTGGTGAGAGAGGGACAGAGACGACTCAAGTAGTGGAGTAAACTATAAAAACGAAGTGGCGTATCACATTTAACAAACCAAACATTGAAATACCGTTATAGAAAGTAAAGTAAATACCCAAACCGGTCCGTGCATCAATACCGGTATACCGTCCAGCCCTAGTATATTGGTCTCATTATGTAGGCTAACCTAGGCCTAGCCTATACGAGTGTCTACTAATTGCATGGCATACTTCAAGGCAGGGTTTCCCCACCTACACCTATTGGTTTTTGCCCTAACACTACACAGCGGATTCAAATAATTAAAGCTTGATGAGTTGGTTATTTTAAAAATCAGCTGTGTAGTGCAGGGGCAAAAACCAAAATGTGCACCCTGCTTCAAGGGATAGGCCTACGTCACCACCCACCCCTGTATAAAACCTAAAAAACATTCAAGTCAAACAGTGGAAAAGATGGGCACCCTTTAATGAAATGGAATAATATGGTGCCACTGACTATCTTTCCAATTCATCTGGGACAGACAGACTGACATTTTGGGTTAACTTTCCCTTTAATCAACGGCATCCGAGAGATGTGAAGTCAGTGTGTTACAGGCAGGGTGGTTGGGAGATATGGGCTCTCCTCAGCTGAAGCTGGGACAGTGAGCCGTTAATGAGCAGTATTGATGTTGCGATCTCAATAACTGAACGCTAGTCAACTTTGTCCAATTCAAGAGAGTAGTTCGAGGTAGGTCTATTTCATTTCTAAGAAATCAAATTGGTTGTGTGCGTGCGCACGTGTTTGTTTCCAGGCACAATCTTAATGGTTTCCCGCCAAATGTGATTAAAAAGCTATTGAATAAACATAAATCTTTTCCACAGGTACTCCGGCCGCCCCAAAGTGTGGAGAAATGATGAACATGGTTTTCATGCATGGGCAGGCAGCTCAGGAGGGTCAGGGCATAATGAAACGTTTTCATGTTTAATGCACAAGAGGAGGAGTTGTTAAAGGCTCTCCCTTCAACGGCATCCAGACAATCTGTCAAATCCCGTTTTAATTAGAGACATGTTTGGAATGGGAGATGAGATGGCCTGGCTAGAGTATGTGTTATTCCTCGGTGATCCTATTTTTAATTCATGTTCATTTGAGGAAAGAGGTTCAGCGCGAGGATTATTGATCAGTGTGTGACAGCAAGCAAACAAAATGAAATACAGTGTGTAAATAATTTGTTCTTCTGTAATCATAGCTGTATTAAAAAATAAGGCCAAAGAAAGCTTACAGAGCATTGAATGACGTGAAGTTGGCTGCAGCACTGGTAAAGATGCCAAGGATGCACTGAACTGATAAGTACAATAAACACAATATAACAAATATGGTGGCAGATCCCCAAGACAGGATGGCTGTGAGGTTTATGGTGGAGAAGGTCCTGCCATTACCCATCGGAAGGCAGCGGAATAGAATGCAAATGGAACTAGTTGAAATAGTGATGGGAAGTTGATAATGATACAGTCCTGCCTACAGGCAGGCAAACATGTATCACTCAAACTGCTGTTTATGAGAGGAATGATGAAAGGATTACACAATTACAAGCACACGTGCATTCCCACACTAGGTGACATTATCACCAGGCCATTGTGACTGAAGGGGGCTTTATCACCAGGCACTGAAGGCAGGCTCTCAACGTGTCACACTGGCTTCTCCTGAAGCACATGTCAGGGCAGCAGCAGCCCACTTTATAGAGCCATTCATTTGCTCACTCAATTACAGCTGACATTCTCCTGAAAAGGCTGATTGCATCAAACAAGTCCAGGGAAAATGGTTTGACAGCACTTTGCTTGGGAACTGCTGCCAAGTGACAACAGCCCAATGAGAAAAGTTGGCTTGGAAATAACAAAAGGAGCTAGGTTGGTGAACACCCTGGTGGTGTGCAGGGCCGTGCACAGACCTTTCAGGGGACAGGGGCTAAAATTAAAAACCACCATATAAAAAATATATACTTTCAGAACTCATATCTAGAAATGTATAACATACTGTACAAACTGCTTCTGTAGCTATGTATTTTCAAGCATAGGCCTATTTCTTAATGCAACACACATCACAAATTGCAAGCTAGTTCGTTACATTTGAGTCATTTAGCAGACTTACAGGAGCAATTGGGGTTAAGGGGGTTGATCAAGCGCACATACTGATTTTTCACCTAGTCTGCTCAGTGATTAGAACAAATGACCTTTCTGTTACTGTTGCTGGCCCAATGTTCTTAACCACTACCTGCTGCCCAGTGTCACCTAAAGACATGATTGACATGGGGAAAAGAGGGTAGGCTATCAGCTGAACACTGATGTTGATGACGATGAATGTAAATCTGCTAGTTAGCTAGACCGATAATATTTTTACTGGTTATGATTTATCTTCAATGCTGTTAAATAATAACTTCATAATATAGCCTAATATTTATAATCTTCTAAGTCATGATATATGGTTGGCTGGCGTGGATATTTTAGTATATGGTGGATAGCTAGAGTCTAGACCTGTGGTTGGCAAAATGTCTATTACAACTCTTGAAAGTTGTAATAGTAGAATGTCCAAGGTGCAATTTTGCAAAATGGTTATTCCTCGACCTAATAAGGATCATGGTTTGATTTGAAAGGCTGTTCTCCCTGGCTTTGAACTGGTAAAGACTCTCACTTGAGTGATCAAGCCTGGAGTCACTGGTAATGTAGCATATAGAATTAATCGATTTCATTAACACAGCTTATAATATTTTACCATTTTTAGGAACACTAATGGTTCCAAGAAAATGTGGAGTAATGCATTAAAATAACTGATAAGGTGAAAACATATTCCTAAGACATTGTGAGATTTGTCAGCTAGTGAAACTAGGGATGCACGATATAGATCGGTGAAAATATCAGAATCTGACGATATTAGCTAATAATGCCAACATCGGCCTGATGTCTAGTTTAACGTCAATGTGCAAAACAGATGTCAAAGCTGACGTGCATACCTATATAATGTAGGTAGATGACGTAATGACACCAGTAAAAATACAGCGCTACACAGAACAAAAGCAGAAAAATAATAATAAACACTGACTTCCAACAACTAAACAAGTTCAAGTCCAGCAGTCATTTGAAAGAGTAAGAACATTTCAGCGAGACAACTCAAAAGGCAAAATCCATTAACGCCAAGATAATGGAATTCATTGCCCTTGACAATCAACCGTTCTGTCGTGGATGATGTTGGCTTTCGCCGACTGGTCGAGCACCTCGAGCCCCGGTACACACTACCAAGTAGGTGCTATTTTTCAGATGTTGCCTTACCGGAGTTACACAGTACTGTTGAAGCGCACATCTCTGAGCTACTTGCTATGGGCATCACTGCTATTAGCTTCACGACTGACAATTGGACCAGCAATGTCAGCCCCATGAGCATGCAGAGTCTGACAGCACAGTGGGTCGACGAGGATTTCCTACTGAGGAAAGACGTATTGCATGCTCAAGAATGTGCTGGTTCTCATACCGCTGCTGCCATTTCAATGGCATTTAAGAACATGTTTGAAAATTGGAAACATGAACACACTCCTAGCGCCATTCGAACAACTGACTCAAGAAATAAGCTAATCAACTGTGTCTGCATCAGACGTGACATCCTCTGTCATGGCATTGAAACGCCTGCTCAACAAAACTGCAGATACAGACCATGGGGTTAAAACTTGAAAAAGTACTCAAGGCTGTGAACAAGCAATTCGGTAGCATTCTCTCTGAGCCTCTTACTGTGCCACCACCATGCTCCATGCTAGGTACAAGGACCGCTACTTTGATGCAGACAAGAAACAGGGTTTACGTGAAATGTTACCAACACAGCTGGACAAGATGGAAAAGGACACAGTGACAGCACCGAGGAAGAGAAGCCACGACAGACAGAGTTGAAACTTCACTGCTTGACATGTATGATGAAATCCTGGTTGAGACTGAACAAATGAACAATAAAACAGCAAGTGAAAGAAAGAGGTTTTGATTATGTTTTACTGGTAATGAGGACAAACGTAAATTCCAACAAAATAATTTTTTGGTCAGTGTGTGTGTGTGTTTCAACTATTTAACTGTACTAGAATGCTAAAAGGCAGCTAAAATTGTAAATATCAGTGTCGCTTTTTTGGCAAGGAAAATATTGGATATCGTATCGGCCAAAAATGTCATATTGGTGCATCACTAAGTGAAACCACTATGCATTCAAAGTGTATCTAACCTCATCTCACTACACAGTCAGACTACTAGCTGAACAATCTAATGTTTACTAGACTTAGAGCAGTAATGACTGTAGTTTCCTATTTGTTGCTGTACACAGGCTGCATTCCATTCCAAACAGCAGTACCCTCACTAGTTCCCTCATTCACTCCCTTCTATAGATGTGATATGACGGAATAGGGCCTTAGCGATGGAATCAGTAGGCCTAGCTCCAGGGCCGTGCAGACACCTTTGATGGGGCAGGTGCTCATTCATACGTTTCTACTACTCCTGTAGCCCAATTCATCATACATGTTTTTTTAAACATAGGCCTTTATTTTCTGCAACAACAAAAAACAGCTAAGCATGCTAGAACAGATTAAGTATACTCACTCCTGGGGTGAGTATACTGTATCAGCTGATCATGTCTAGTGTCAGCTAGATGATTCACCCAACATATGCCAGCAGTTCCAAAGTAACCTATAGGCAGTATTCATGTCAAACTCTCTGCCCAGAGCAGGTGGGAAGCTGGTGCATGCCATGAGGACAAGCGCGTGGTAGCAGAAGGGAGGGGACTTTTATCAAGATTAATGAGTTCATGAGAAAGTATCTAGTTTGACAGGCAATTTGTTGCATTTCAAATTGAGAAAAGACACTAAGAATCAAATGTAAAAAGTAATTTGTTTATAAAAACAGCACCAATCAAAAGGGCACTTGCATAGGAGGGCAAAATGGCAGAGGCTCCGGCACCCCTTGGGCTCCTTCTGTGCACGTGCCTGCTTACTGCTTAGCTCCACCTAGGTCACCATGTTACTTTCATCTATCCAATCAAATACATGAAGAGGAGATCAAAGGGAACAACTGTTTGGAACAAAATGCAGCCCAAACTGATCCCTGGCCTTGACCCTATCCCAATGTGAAAGGAGCCAGTCAAACTGATCCCTGGCCTTGACCTTATCCCAATGTGAAAGGAGCCAGTCAAACTGATCCCTGGCCTTGACCCTATCCCAATGTGAAAGGAGCCAGTCAAACTGATCCCTGGCCTTGACCCTAGCCCAATGTGAAAGGAGCCAGTCAACCTGATCCCTGGCCTTGACCCTATCCCAATGTGAAAGGAGCCAGTCAACCTGATCCCTGGCCTTGACCCTATCCCAATGTGAAAGGAGCCAGTCAACCTGATCCCTGGCCTTGACCCTATCCCAATGTGAAAGGAGCGAGTACTGAAACCTTAAGAGCTGAGAAACATTTAAGACACTGCTTCACTGCTCAACCTTTCACACAGTCTCCTGGTGGTGTTGTTTCCTTCAAAAACATAACCCCTGGTGTGAGTGGTCCAGTTATGGTGGGAGAGGTTCACAGTTTCATTAGACTATTTATTTTCTCACTTGCTCCTTCTACCTGAAGTGTGCACTCGTTGTGAAGTGTGCACCCCCTCACTAGCTAGGTTTCCATCCAAATGGAAGGTTTTCATTCGAATATTCAAAACTCCACATGAAAAAAATATGCACATGTTCCCCACCAGTGGTGAGCCACCATACTGACTTTTGGCTGATAAAAATCAGTGTGTGATGACAGTGCACACAAAATGTACTTTTTTTGCTTTAGTTTTCATGTACCAAATAATAGTTGTCACGAAAACTGTT
Source organism: Brachymystax lenok tsinlingensis (assembly GCA_030435695.1). Taxonomy (NCBI): domain Eukaryota; kingdom Metazoa; phylum Chordata; class Actinopteri; order Salmoniformes; family Salmonidae; genus Brachymystax; species Brachymystax lenok. The sequence goes on along the minus strand of CM059800.1, from coordinate 22,753,904 downwards.
GAGTTAAATAGCAAATGTGCCTACTCTGGTCTTGGCACATGCGCTCTAGTCAACCGCTCACAGATACAGTGCGGGTAGGCTAGTCTACATGATGAGATTACGGACAAGACTAAGACTAAGAGCGAGAATATTTTTGGTCAAACGGCAGTTAAGCGTCGACCATGTCCCTAAAAGACCCTTGATATTTACTGGAAAGCAGCATCAACCTGATCACTGGCACTTTCACCAGTCTGAAGTTCATCTGCAGCCTAATACACTGCATGGTTTCCCCAGTCGTAGTGGGAGGACCACACACACCATATAGTCGTGTCACTTTGATATGATGGTTATTATAACAATATTTCAGCATTTCTACTGCCATTTCTCACATAACTAATTAATTGTACCATCATGTCGAACAAACACATTTGGCATTTATCAAAATTGGACCAAAACTTATTTTCCATAACAGCTGTGCTGATTTTGTTTTATACTGTCGGACTTTACTTGCAGAAAGACTGTGGCTACAAACGTGGTAAATGACAAAGCATTGGGCTGGAGGGAGTTTCCATCATAGCCCTTACACCAGTACATTACTTTTCATCCATGCACACTTTTGGGGAATAGGCAGAGGAACAAAATTACCCTATGGTGTGTCCTTTCTGGTGGATATTCATTAAGACTAGCAACATGGCTGCCTAGAAGTTTCTGCTTTGTCCAACCACTGTCGTCGTCTTAAAAAAGTTGTGTAGGCATGTTATAGTGGTTGTCATAGCGATCAAATTGGAGGGGGGCATAGAAATGGAGTATAGTAGCTAGCAAAAACAGTAGTGCTAGCAAACGTTAGTTAACTAACAAAGCCCAAGACAATAAACCCAACTAACGTTAGCTATGTAGCTTGCATGTTAGCTTGTTGACACTGACTGTATAAGCTAGCGTTATACTCACTTGTTCCTTAGCACCTGCCAGGCAGCCTCGATGTCCGCATACAGGTTCTTTTCTGACGGTTTCCCGCTGCTGACACCGTAGCCCGAATAATCATACGAGAAGACGTTGCAGTTTATCCTCGAACCGAGGCCGATGTAGAAACTGCACATTTGGCCTAAGTCCACTGCGTTACCGTGGGAAAAGAGCAACGTGTACCGGCTGCTGGGTGCGCATCGTACAAACATGCATCCCAGCCGGTTTCCCCGACTGGTTCTGGTGTTGAACACCTCGACAGCGTCCAGTTCGCGTTGGGAGTACTGCCAGTCTGCTCGCTCGGTTAGATGCAGGCTACTCGTCCCGTTAGCATCGGTGTGCACGGAGTACGTGGGTTCGGGAGGGAGAAAGGCTAGTTTGGATGCGATGCGACTGGGACAGGGCGGGCAACAGAATAGCCAGCATAGTTCGCCGAGGGAAAAACCATTCATCCTTGGGCCTTGTTCGGGCATTGAGGCTAGATAGACGCGTTTTCTTTGTAACACCAGCAAATGTATCCTGCTATGTTGTTTTTATCTAGCTGGTAACAAAATAAGTCAAACACTTCGTAAGGAGCTAAACTAGCTAGCCACCTAGTACTAGCTAGGCTAGTAGCTGGCTAACTGGTTTCTCCTTTGTATAGCTTGGTAGCTAACGGGATTTACAAAACCCAGAAAGTCGTTAGCATGGTTAACGATTTTTTTTGTGTCTACAGAAGCGATATAACTTCCTTGTTATCATACAATTTCAAAACGTTGGTCGAAGAATTAAGCTTATGTCAAACGTAAACGTCGAGTTAGCAGGCTAATACAATGTATGCAGCCATATCTTTCAGCAGTAACGCCAAATATAAGATTTCCGGTCGAACCGGATATCCTTTCGCACTTTATCGTCAAAATCATGTTGATGACAGAACCGTAGTAGAAATAATATGCAGTCACTTACTTGATAGTAGGCTAGTATTGAAATATGAGTGATTGCATATGCAATCATGCAACAGCTTTCTTCATGCTAGCTACATCGATAGTTTGCCTGAAACCACAGTTTGAATCGAAAGTGCTGCTTTAACTGTAATTTCATTTAAATAAATGCACATTAGTTCCATTGGGTTGGAAACAAACATGCAAATTGCTGTGAAAAGAAAATGGACAGTTTAAGGGCCAGAAATTTAAATGGATTTAGAATATTCATTGAGCAAATGGAATGCATGTGAGAATGATAGGTGGCGGTATATGCACCTGTCAGTTGGTTGTGATCACCCCAGAATGGTCCGTGGTGGAAAGACATATGTTACGTTCCCCAGTTTCTGTTGTTGGGTTTGTATGTGTGTATTTCAGGATGGCTTCCTGGATTCTAAGCAGCTGATTGGTCGGTCCCATGATGATTGGAGCTCTGAACCCTCCCTCTCGTCAGGGGAAACAGCTGTTTTCAATTACCAACTCCATCTCCAGATGGATAAAAGCCAGAGGTCCTTTATCAAAAATAAAATATCTTCTTTGATGTCCTGTGTTAGTTTTGTTGAAAGTATTTTGTAGCTGCTCCTGCCGAGCTATGTGTATACCGTAGGACTCAGTGTTTTTGATTATTGAAATTGTTCACTTTATGTAAGTCATTATTCTGTTTTTGTTTCCAGGGGGAAGGGGAAGGCTCCTTGGGAGTGCTTAGGCAAGAGGCCTGAGGGAATATATAACCCGTAGTATTTACTGTCTATGCATACTAGGTAAGACCTGGGCGGACCACCCCCTGTATTTTGGTTAGCGCACCAGGAGGTGCTAAAAGGTTAGGTACGTAGGAGAGGGGACTCTAACTTTTACTTTCTTTGCTTTGGTTCCGTCCAGCCCCTTTTCCCCACATTACCGTGTTAAGGAAATAAATTCCCTGTAAATGGTAATATTCTCTGCCTCTGTCATCCTTACCCGCACCTACAATCACGTACCTCTTTCACTCCACGGGGAGTTGAGTTGTAGCAGGGTGTTGCGTTCCCTCTTCGAAGAGGTGTATGTAACAGCATAGGAAGAAGAGAGATTGTGATACAGAAATCCATTGGAGCATCTAGTAAAGAAAGCATAAGTGGTGATGGTGTTTGATAAGACCACTGGGCCTCACTTATGCCCTATCCAACTAACCTATGCTAGGTTGAGGGGAGTCATCACTGGGGTCCCAATATCTTGCCAATTGTCCTGGGCCCCTTATTGTCGACACGGAACCTCGCCAATCCATCACAACTGGTCTGCTGACGTAATCGTCCGATGTGGTTTCAACAGGCCTTTCCATTGCGATGTCGACGAAGACCCATCTGCTAGCACTGGCCCGCTAGCTTCTCTGAAGGCCGTGTCCCCCGCTCGCCTAGCGTAGTAGCGACTACCGAACGGCTCCCTGACTCACCTATTGCTGCTCATTAGACCCTATGATCACTCGGCTACACAGCTGATGCCTGCTGGACTATTCATTAACACTGTACCTCTTTTTGTTTATCTGTCGGCCCCAGCCTCGAATTCAGGCCCTGTGTGTACCTAACTGACCCCCTTTGCCCAGTCATCGCCATTTACCTGTTGTCTTAGCTCTCCCGACCAATACTTGTGATTGTTTTATGCCTCTCTAATGTCATTATGCCTTGTCTGCTGCTGTTTCAGTTAGTTGTGTTATTTCACTGTAGAGCCCCCCCAGTTCCGCTCAACATGCCTTAGATAGCTCTTTTGTCCCACCCCCCACGCATGCAGAGACCTCACCTAGCTTAACTGGTGCCCCCAGAGACGCAACCTCTCATTGTCACTTAATGCCTAAGTTTACCTACACTGTACTCACATCCTACCATACCCTTGTATATACACTATGCCCTGAGTCTATTCCACCACGCGCAGAAATCTACTCTTTTTATTCTCTGTTCTCAACGCACTAGACGACCAGTTCTTATAGCCTTTAGCCGTAGCCGTATCCTACTCCTCCTCTGTTCCGCTGGTGATGTAGAGGTTAACCCAGGCCCTGTAGCCTCCAGTACTACACCTACTCCCCAGGCGCTCTCATTTGTTGACTTCTGCAACCGTAAAAGCCTTGGTTTCATGCATGTTAACATCAGAAGTCTCCTCCCTAAGTTTGTTTTATTCACTGCTTTAGCACACTCCACCAACCCTGATGTCCTAGCCGTGTCTGAATCCTGGCTTAGGAAGGCCACCAAAAATGCAGAAATTTTCCATCCCCAACTACAACATTTTCCTTCAAGATAGAAGGGGGAGAGTTGCAATCTACTGCAGAGAGAGCCTGCAGAGTTCTGTCATACTATCCAGTTCTGTGCCCAAACAGTTCGAGCTTCTACTTTTGAAAATCCACCTTTCCAGAAATAAGTCTCTCACTGTTTCCGCTTGTTATAGAACCCCCTCAGCCCCCAGCTGTGCCCTGAACACCATATGTGAATTGATTGCCCCCATCTATCTTCAGAGTTCGTACTGTTAGGTGACCTAAACTGGGATATGCTTAACACCCCGGCCGACCTACAATCTAAGATAGATTACCTCAATCTCACACAAATTATCAAGGAACCTACCAGGTACAACCCTAAATCCGTAAACAATGGCACCCTCATATATATCATCATGACCAACTTGTCCTCCAAATACACCTCTGCTGTCTTCAACCAGGATCTCAGCGATCACTGCCTCATTGCCTGCGTCCGTAATGGGGCCGTGGTCAAATGACCACCTCTCATCACAGTCAAACGCTCCATAAAATACTTCAGCGAGTAGACCTTTCTAATTGACCTGGCCCAGGTATCCTGGAAGGATATTGACCTCATCCTGTCAGTAGAGGATACCTGGTTGTTCTTTAAAAAGGGCTTTCATCTTAAATAAGCATGCCCCATTCAAAAAATGTAGAACTAGGAATAGATATAGCTCCTGACTTGACTGCCCTCGACCAACACAAAAACATCCTGTGGCATACTGCATTAGCATCGAATAGCCCCCGCGATATGCAGCTTTTCAGGGAAGTCAGGAACCAATATACACAGTCAGTTAGGAAAGCAAAGGCTAGCTATTTCAAACAGAAATTTGCATCCTGTAGTACTAATTCCCCAAAATTTCGGGACACTAAAGTCCATGGAGAATAAGAGCACCTCCTCCCAGCTGCCCACTGCACTGAGGCTAGGAAACACTGTCGCCACCGATAAATCTACGATAATCTAGAATTTCAATAAGCATTTTTCTACGGCTGGCCCCCCACTTCTCCTTCACCCAAATCCAGATAGCAGATGTTCTGAAAGAGTTGCAAAATCTGGACCCTTACAAATCAGCTGGGCTAGACAATCTGGACCCTCTCTTTCTAAAATGATCCGCCGCAATTGTTGCAACCCCTATTACTAGCCTGTTCAACCTCTTGTATCGTCTGAGATCCCTAAAGATTGGAAAGCTGCCGCAGTCATCCCCCTCTTCAAAAGGGGAGACACTCTAGACCCAAACTGTTACAGACCTATGTCCATCCTACCCTGCCTTTCTAAAGTCTTCGAAAGCCAAGTGATCACCGACCATTTCGAATCCCACCGTACCTTCTCTGCTATGCAATCTGGTTTCCGAGCTGGTCATGGGTGCACCTCAGCCACGCTCAAGGTCCTAAACGATATCATAACCTCCATCGATAAAAGACAGTACTGTGCAGCCGTCTTCATCGACCTGGCCAAGGCTTTTGACTCTGTCAATCACCGCATTCTTATCGGCAGACTCAATAGCCTTGGTTTCTCAAATGACTGCCTTGCCTGGTTCACCAACTACTTCTCAGATAGAGTTGTGTGTCAAATCGGAGGGCCTGTTGTCCGAGCCTCTGGCACTCTCTATGGGGATGCCACAGGGTTAAATTCTCAGGCCGACTCTTTTCTCTGTATATATCAATGATGTCGCTCTTGCTGCTGGTGATTCTCTGATCCACCTTTACGCAGACAACACCATTCTGTATACATCTGGCCCTTCTTTTGACTCTGTGTTAACAAACCTCCAAACAAGCTTAAATGCCATACAACACTCCTTCCATGGCCTCCAACTGCTCTTAAATGCGTGTTAAAACGAAATGCATGCTCTTCAACCGATCGCTGCCCGCACCCGCCCACCTGACTAGCATCACTACTCTGGATGGTTCTGACCTAGAATTTGTGGACAACTACAAATACCTAGGTGTCTGGTTAGACTGTAAACTCTCCTTCCAGACTCATATTAAGAATCTCCAATCCAAAATTAAATCTAGAATCGTCATCCTATTTCGCAACAAAGCCTCCTTCACTCATGCTGCCAAACATACTGTTATAGAAATTTTGTTCTCAATGTTCATAAACTGAACTTCAATTAAACAAACTCTGTCTGTTACCCAGTATTTGTAAGATACTGGTTGAAATGAGACAAACAGAGGCCCAATCTATAATTGTCAAATGTAGATTATTTATTCACGAGAGAGCTCTGAGCTCTAAAAGGTGTACACAGTCTTTTATATGGTACAATGTTGAAATACAAAGATACAAAATTCCCACCACCTCCCCCACCCTTTTCCAAGAAAATAGTGTCTTCCCACAGTACCCATTCATTCTTTATCACAATCTTTGCAACATAAGTCAAACTTGGGCAAACTATCCCTCCTGTCTTCAAGGGCAGGGGCCTCTCGCATGTGTCTGGTAGAATCAAAGAATTCTTTGTTCTCCCAGACACCCCCTAAATGAAGTCATACCAGCTTGTTGCACTTCTGCACACAAAGTTCATATCTAGACACACACACATCAATTGGACTACCATCTGTCTTATAACCCTATCTCTATTGCATACATTTTCAGAATGGAATATTCTTAGATGTACAAACATTTAGTCATCACCATAAAATCTATAACACATACCCTCGTAAAACTGACTACCCTACCGATCCTTGACTTCGGCGATGTCATTTACAAAATAGCTTTCAACACTCTACTCAGCAAATTGGATGTAGTCTATCACAGTGCCATCCTTTTTGTCACTAAAGCACCATATACTACCCACCACTGCGAACTGTATGCTCTCGTTGGCTGGCACTCGCTACATATCCGTCCCCAAACCCATTGGCTCCAGGTCATCTATAAGTCTTTGCTTAGGTAAAGCCTCGCCTTATCTCAACTCACTGGTCACCATAGCAACACCCACCCATAGCACGTGCTCCAGCAGGTATATTTTTCTGGTCATCCCCAAAGCCAACACCTCTTTGGCTGCCTTTCCTTCCAGTTCTATGCTGCCAATGACTGGAACGAATTTCAAAAGTCACTGAAGCTGGAGACTTACATCTCCCTCACTAACTATAAGCATCAGTTGTCAGAGCAGCTTACCGATCACTGCACCTGTACACAGCCCATCTGTAAATAGCCCACCCGACTACCTCACCCCCACATTATCTTTTTGCTCTTTTGCACCCCAGTATCTCAACTTGCATATCATCATCTGCACATCTATCACTCCAGTTAATGCTAAATTATTTTGCCACTATGGCCTATTTATTGCCTTTCTACATTTGCACACACTGTAAATAGATTTTTCTATGGTGTTATTGACTGTACGTTTGTTTATCCCATGTGTAGCTCTGAGTTGTTTTTGTTACACTGCTTTGCTTTATCTTGGCCATGTCGCAGTTGTAAATGAGAACTTGTTCTCAACTGGCCTACCTGGTTAAATAAAGGTGAAATAAATCTATGTCTATAGATGATATTAAAGAAAATGTGAAGGGAGGTAGAGTGATTGAGGCCAAAATGTTGATCAGTAGGAAAGAGGGTCAAATAAGTGAAAGCTTATCAGTGATGCTGAGGTTTGAAAAAGTCTTGCCGGGAAAAGTACAGATAGGATTCCTTAGTTTCAATGTCAGTCATGATGTATCATATGCAGAGGCCGTAAAACAGATTGGTAGAACTACAGTGCGGACTGATGGAGTTTACATGGATGTACCTGTAGTAAGTGGACCTACTGTCAGACTGATGGAGTTTACATGGATGTATCTGTAGTAAGTGAACCTGCTGTCAGACTGATGGAGTTTACATGGATGTACCTGTAGTAAGTGGACCTACTGTCAGACTGATGGAGTTTACATGGATGTATCTGTAGTAAGTGGACCTGCTGTAGGGGCTGGTGCTTATGATGGTCCTGGCATGGTTTCAAGGCCTGTTTTGAAGTCTTGTACTCATGAATGTGCGGTGTCAAAGGACAATAATGAATAAAGTTGACTTCATAGCTTTTATTGGTAAGGTTATCAATACGACTTGGGTTGTGGAAAGCACAAATGCCAGGTTGAAGGTTATTATGGAGACGGGAAAATAGATATTGGGGGTAACATGTTACTGTTCAAATGGTTGTTAAGACATGCTGAACAATCCTAAGGGTGGAGTGTTTCAGCATGATATAGATACAGTTTAATGGGGTTGGGGAGGGTGTGGTAGAAGTTAAGGATTTATTTGGTTTAGAATTTTATGTTCATGGTGGTACAGAATTGGGCAGATCATGATTGATCGGTGGACTCTGTAGAGTGTGGCTTGGAGTCTAAGGTAGACATCGTCGTTAGGTTGATGTGGTGATGGCAATCCGGAGATCTGTGGAAGAACCTAAGAGATACTAGATAGAAGGTGGAGATGGGATGCACAACTCGATAAGGCTAGTAACTTGACATGCACTGCAGCGCAAAGAGGAGGAATGTTAGTTTGGTCAGGTTTAGGTAGGGATGCAGTGGTGATTAAGGAGAGTGCGGACAGGTGGGGAGACTGATTAGCAATTATCTGCAGTTGATGCTTGTTGAGGAGCTGCGTTCAAGACAACTACTTAAAATGTTGCAAACAGGCGTGGAGGCTGATTGGCAATTAGTTGCAGCTGGTGCTTGTTGAGCTGCAAGGGATCTGAGTATAAGGCAACTAGTTAAAGTGTTGCATTCTAGTCTAGTCCTCTCACCATAATTGTAGTTAATTCTTAACACAAGTATTCCTGGTAAGTGGAAATGTGAATTAGAGTGAAAGCATATCTGAATACCATAGAGCACAGGTGTCAATCATTCCACGCAGGGCCGAGTGGCTGCGGGTTTTCGCTCCTCCCTTGTACTTGATTGATGAATTAAGGTCATTAATTAGTAAGGAACTCCCCACACCTGGTTGTCTAACGCTTCATTGAAAGGGAAAAACCAAAATCCCGCAGACACCAGGCCCTGCATGGAATGAGTTTGACACCCCTGCCGTAGAGGTTGCAACTTGCATACTTTTCTTGTGTGTGTGTGTGTGTGTGTGTGTGTGTGTGTGTGTGTGTGTGTGTGTGTGTGTGTGTGTGTGTGTGTGTGTGTGTGTGTGTGTGCGTGCGTGCGTGCGTGCGTGCGTGCGTGCGTGCGTGCGTGCGTGCGTCTTGCGTGCGCGCGCAGTATCATAGAATCCCTCCGGTGGAGATCCACCAACGTTACATAAACGCATAGTTGCACTCTCTCAAACACGCACTCGGACACACTGAAACAATCAGTGATAACCATATGGTGTGGAGACTGGGCTGGATTTATCATAGCTAGAAGATAGAAGCACATTACCAGATAGTCTAATGTGCTTGAAGCTGACAGGGTGCTGAGAGACGTGGCCTGGGACTCGTCTGAAAATGACTCGGCTGCCTGGGAAATTAAGTGGAGTATAAAGTGCCGATTGCTCCAACCCACCTGTTTAATATTCAGAGGAGATAAGCATAACTTTTCTTAGCAGAATTTCAATTCCCATGTAGAGCCCCATGCAGCTGTAAAGTGGAGGCATGTGCCCATCACAGGAGGTTGGTGGCACCTTATTTGGGGTGGATGGGCTCGTGGTAATGGCTGGTATCAAATACATAAAACACATGGTTTCAATGTGCCATTATTATGAGCCGTCCTCCCCTCAGCAGCCTCTACTGATGCCCATATGTACCATATAAATAACATGTTAGTGTGTTGTGTAGTCTAGGCATCTAGCAGTCACTCACAGACACGCATATGTTAGAAGAGAAGCCTCCTAGAATGTCATGTACTTACTCGCCTCGTCATCATCTGTCCTTCATCATCCCTAGGTAGGTATGCACAACGCACACACATCTCTCGTTCATCCTCTGCCCTATGTTCCTCTTGTTTGTATACGTTGACGCGCATTCTCAAATGAATGAAAGGAGACCGACAGGGATCAAGCATTTTAACTGCATCAAATGTCTAGTTGTCCAATCAAAGCAGATCTTTAACCTCATACAGTGGCAATACACATCATTATCCTGGGATGAAAGCTGAACCAGAGAAATGAATGTTAGATTAAGCCCTGATGATCCTGCAGGCTCATTGCTTTGAGTCCTAGTAGTTATCAGATGTTGTGTATTTCTCTTAGTTTCTGTGTGCTATGATAGGCTAAACACAAACTGTAGGAGAAATTAGCAATGGCCAGATTGGCCACCATGTCCCTTGTTTCATATCATGTAACATGATCTGGGTGCTGAGCAAAGTTCGTGTCACACTGCACTTGAGCAAAGCACTAGCAAGACATTTGAACAAGTTCACACATTTCAAGTTTACAAAAGCCACATTAGCAAAGCCATTAGAGAGAGTAAACATTTAGTTTAATAGGTGCTAGTAATGCCCTGTTTAAAGAAACAATCATCAGTTGAAACAATAACAAAGTGTTTTCCCCACCCCTGTTTCGTTAAAAAGCTGAGGGATAGGGCTGGAGAAATGTAACCACTCTCAGAGTAACAGACAGAGCTATGGATGCAAGGACTGACCATCCATAATATCAAAATGATAGGCTATATGGTGTTTTACATTGACTTTGTTTACAAACATTGGAGTGAAACAAGTTTTATATTCTGGGTTCTTATGGGGTATTTCAGTTGAACTAAGTTCATGAGGCATAAGTTATATTCTTCAAGAATCAATGGGTACATTGCATCGCTTCAGAAGTCCAAAAATGGATGAAGCAACTGCAGATTTCCCCTTTTTATCTCCATCACTTTACCAGTGTCTAAATATGCAATTTTCTGTTCTGTGTAAAAAGATAAGTAAAGGTCCTAAGAAAAGGATCTCCTATGAAAATCAGCTGATCAAATGCATTATAACAGTGTTTCTGAACTCCAGTCCTCCAGTTCCCCCAACAGTACACATTTGTCCTTTAGCCCCGGACAAGCACACCCCATTCAACTGGTCAACTAATCATTAAGCCATCATTGAGTTGAATGAGGAGTGTTTGTCCAGGGCTACAATGAAAATGTGTACTGGTGGGCGGCAAGTTGGTTCAGTTGCACAAGCTGCCCTCTAGTTATGAAATTCTGCCCTCAGGGCAGAACAAGGGGTTGTCTGATCATTGCCTTCACCCAACCGGGAAGGTCATGGCATGGCTTCCCCTCCATATGATTTGTTTGCGGAGTAGTATGAGACTGATCTTAGGCCAGTTTTGAGTGTCCCCTTAGTGGTTAAGAGTTGGATGTCGAGAGGGGTAAGCTGATCCTTTTAACCTGGAGTGAATGTTGGTTTAAATGGATCTGATTCCAGCTGTGAGAGAGAGAGAGGGGTTTAGATCTCTCTCTAAGGCCGATGAGTACGGAGGGTTGGGTTAAAGTCCAGTCACAAGCAGGGACAACAATCATCGTCTTGAATTTCTGCTATAACAGACCTCTTGCTGCCAAGCAGTCTGCACAATAATCTATCCCATGTTTTGATACATTGCAGTATTTGTATTCTGATGGTATCTCATGTCCATATACTCAGCTGTGCCTGTGGTAGACGTGAGAAGAAGAGAAATCTACATTTGAAACAGTAAGTGTAATCAAAGGAAGCAGAATGTATTTCTAAAGGAAGTCTAGAGGCTACTCTGAGTGGTGCTAAGGCCTGTACTTAGACCAATTGACCACTCACACCCCAGCCCAAAGGATTAGGTAACAATCACCCAGACCCACTATCACTGCAACTGCATATCAGCACGTGGTGCTAAAATGGCTGTCTGACTTTCAGTCTTAAACAAATAACTTTTTAACAGCGGCATCCTTACGACCGCAATATCTGGAAGAGTTCTCAACTTTACCCAAACATTATTTTGATGCTAGACCTACAATGGCTACCACAAAAATGTGCACAGCGCCACATCTATTAAATCGACTCGACAAATACTAGACTGCAACAACAAGACTTTGTTCTTACGTCAAACAACTTTAAAGTAGGTTTTATGTGAGGTTGGCTAGTTCATCATTTTGTACCGCCACCTCGTTACATCCATTACAGGTTTAATGGAGGTGAGGGAGACGGTGCCCAGAGAAAAAGAGATGGGTGGGGAGTGAGAGAGAGAACAGAGAGGCCAGAGACATGAGAGAGAATGAGATAGATATCAACAAGAGGGAGAGAGAGACAAAGGAAGAGGCATACTGTGAAGAGAGTGTGATAAGGAGACTATCATAATGTAGTGCTAAAATAAAAAGGTGGGAAAACGCTGCTCACGGTGAGTAAAGTAACGCTCCCTATACTTTTAATGCATTTATCTGCAAAAGGTGGGTTAACCATACGTGCAAAATAAAAAGGTGGGATCGTTGTTTAAGTGCGTTTACCTTCCACTGCACCACTGGTCATAACCTGTCATAAAAACATATCATAACCAGCTGTGTCATAACCAGCTGTGTCATAACATGTCATAACCAGCTGTGTCATAACCAGCTGTGTGTCATAACATGTCATAACCAGCTTTGTGTCATAACCATAGCTTGTTTTCTCAGAGGGCACAATGAGGATATGACGCCTTTAGAGTCACATTCTAGCCAGCTTCCCGCTTTGTGCATCAGCACTCCCATCCCGTACCTCTTCTCTCTGCCAACTCTATCAGCATCTACTTCCTGTATGTGTTTTCTCCCCTCCCTCCCTCTCCCTGCCATGCCCTTTGTCTGCCAGGGGAAATCCCTGCACAAAAACTGAACTCCAATTTCCGGTTCACTCAATGCTCAATGCTCAATGTAAATCCTTTCATTGCCATATCCTAGATTGTATCCCAAAATGGCACCCTATTCCCTATATAGTGCACTACTTTTGACAAGGGCTGGTCAGCTATGTTTCATAACATAGTGCACTATATAGGGAATAGGGTGCCATTTGGGACGTAACCCTCTTGTATTAGCATAACAAGACAGTAGGCGACGCGCCCAGATGGTGCAATAAAAAGGGCTTTGAACAAACAGGGAGAAGTCACCGGGTAGCTTACGTTCGCAACTGACCAGGACTCTCCCAAGGCTTTTGTTCGGGCAACGTCAAAGACACTAATATAACCGGGTTCCTTCACCGTAGCCACACAGTATTCACATCAACAATAGAGGGAGCCAATTCAGCTGGTTACTCAACAGTACCTGACTCACTCCTTCTGGGAAGAGAAGCGTTCTCAGGCACGCACACATACAGAGCATACAAACATGCAGACGCACACACACACGCTCCACAATCACATCACTACCAACCACTGAGGGACTTAATCTAAAATCCTGATATAAATAACAGTGTTTATTTCAGCTAGAGAGAGGAAACCTCATCCATTCTGATTCTGCTGCACTTAACGATCAAAGGGACCAAGACAAATGATACTTTACCCACTGGGGAGATGGAGAAGAGAGATGTTTTACCCTCTCTGCAGTCATCAGACTGCAGTCCACAACTGTGCTAGCGCAACAACAGTACTAAATGTGATGTTCTGAGCTTGCCCTGATAATAGACTTTCATTATCAGTCCTCATTCTCACAGAAAAGCACAGACACACTCAATGACACCTAGACAAGCAGCCAAAGTCCATTGTTTTTTAACCTGAGATATCTTGAAGGAGGGTGGATTTGGGCGCCAGCATCTGCACTTAGATCGAGGCGGATTCTTTTTCTGTAGGAATGATGCCTTAATGGGCCTATGGGAGTCCATTCTCAGGCAAGCTGCACGCTTATCGTCTGAAGAGTCAACACATGCTCCATTATCCAAACACACACACACACAAACGCCCTGGTGGAGTGGTGCCAGGAAAATAACCTCTCCCTCAGCGTCAACAAAACGAAGGTGCTGATTGTGTACTACAGGAGACAGCAGAGAGAGAACGCCCTCATCCCCATCGACGGGGTCGCAGTAGAGAAGGTTTAAAGCTTAAATTTCCTCAGTGTGCACATCACTACAGACATTAAATAGTCCCTTCACACACACAGTGTGGTGAAGAAGGCGCAACAGGAGTCTGAAGAAATTCATCTAGGCCCTTAAGAACCTCACAGACTTTGAGAGCATCCTGAGAGCATCCTGAGAGCATCCTGTCGAGCTGTATCACCGCCTGATACGGCAATTGCACCGTCCACAACCGCAGGGCTCTCCAGATGGTGGTGTAGTCAGCCCAACGCATCATCGGGGGCACACTGCCTGCTCTCCAGGACATCTACAGCACTCGGTGTCACAGGAAGGCCAAGAAAATCAAGGACCTCAGCCCCCCCGAGACACAATCTGTTCACCCCGCTACCATCTAGAAGGAGGAGACAGTACAGGTGCATCAAAGCTGGGACCAAGAGACTAATAAACAGCTTCTATCTCTAGGCCATCAGACTGTTAAACAGTCACCATTAGCCGGCCTCCGCCCAGTACCCTGCCCTGAACCTTAGTCACTGTTAACAACCAGCTACCACCCTGTACTCTACCCTGCACCGTAGAGACTGTTACTAACCAGCTACCACCCTGTACTCTACCCTGCACCGTAGAGACTGTTACTAACCAGCTACCACCCTGTACTCTACCCTGCACCGTAGAGACTGTTACTAACCAGCTACCACCCTGTACTCTACCCTGCACCGTAGAGACTGTTACTAACCAGCTACCACCCGGTACTCTACCCTGCACCATAGAGACTGTTACTAACCAGCTACCACCCTGTACTCTACCCTGCACCGTAGAGACTGTTACTAACCAGCTACCACCCTGTACTCTACCCTGCACCGTAGAGACTGTTACTAACCAGCTACCACCCGGTACTCTACCCTGCACCATAGAGACTGTTACTAACCAGCTACCACCCGGTACTCTACCCTGCACCTTAGAGACTGCTTCCCTGTGTACATAGTCATTGAACACTGGTCACATGAATAATGTTTACACACTGTTTAACCCACTTTATATGTATATATTGTAATCTAGTCATGGCTTATCCTATATAACTAGTGCTGTACACACCTTTCTATTAATGGACACACATTATATACAGTACCAGTCAAAAGTTTGGACACACCTACTCTTTCAAGGGTTTTTCTTTACTTTTACTATTTTCTACATTGTATAATAATAGTGAAGACATCAAAACTATGACAGAACACATATGGAATCATGTAGTAAACAAAAAAGTGTTAAACAAATCAAAATATATTTTATATTTTAGATTCTTCAAAGTAGCCACTCTTTGCCTTGATGACAGCTTTGCACACTCTTGGCAGTCTCTCAACCAGCTTCATAAGGTAGTCACCTGGAATGCATTTCAATTAACAGGTGTGCCTGGTTAAAAGTGAATTAGTGGAATTTCTTTCCTTCTTAATGCGTTTGAGCCAATCAGTTGTGTTGTGATAAGGTAGGGTGGTATACAGAAAACAGCCCTATTTGATAAAAGACCATATTATGGCAAGAACAGCTCAAATAAACAAAGAGAAAAGACAGTCCATCATTACTTTAAGAAATTAAGGTCAGTCAATCCGGAAAAGTTCAATAACTTTGAAAGTTTCTTCAAGTGCAGTTGCAAAAACCAACATGCGCTATGATGAAACTGGCTCTCATGAGGACCGCCATAGGTAAGGAAGACCTAGAGTTACCTCTGCTGCAGAGGATAAGTTCATTAGAGCTACCAGCCTCAGAAATTGCAGCCCAAATAAATGCTTCACAGAGTTCAAGTAACAGACACATCTCAACATCAACTGTTCAGAGGAGACTACGTGAATCGGGCCTTCATGGTCGAATTGCTGCAAAGAAACCACTACTTAAGGACACCAATAACAAGAAGAGACTTGCTTGGGCCAAGAAACACGAGCAATGGACATAAATTGGTCCTTTGGTCTGATGAGTCCAAATTTGAGATTTTTGGTTCCAACTGCCATGTCTTTGTGAGACGCAGAGTAGGTGAACGGATGATCTCTGCATGTGTGGTTCCAACTGTGAAGCATGGAGGAGGAGCTGTAATGGTGTTGGGGTGCTTTGCTGGTGACACTGTCTGTGATTTATTTAGAATTCAAGGCCCACTTAACCAGCATGGCTAAAATCGAGCACACAGCCATGCAATCTCCATAGACAAACATTGGCAGTAGAATGGACCGTACTGAAGAGCTCAGTTGACTTTCAATGTGGCACCGTCATAGGAAGCCACCTTTCCAACAAGTCAGTTTGTCACATTTCTGCTCTGCTATAGCTGCCCCGGTAAGTGCTGTTATTGTGAAGTGGAGATCTAGGATCAACAACGGCTTAGTCACAAAGTGGTAGGGCACACAAGCTCACAGAACGGGACCGCCGAGTGCTGAAACGTGTAGTGTAAAAATCGTCTGTCCTCGGTTGCAACACTCACTACCGAGTTCCAAACTGCCTCTGGAAGCTACATCAGCACAAGAACTGCTCATTGGAAGCTTCATGAAATGGGTTTCCATGGCCGAGTAGCCTAAGATCACCATGCGCAATGCCAAGCGTCGGCTGGAGTGGTGTAAATGAGAATGTGTTCGACGAGCAGATGTCCACATTCTTTTGGTCATGTAGTGTGTGTGTGTGTGTGTGTGTATATTCCAGACTGACATTGTTCGTTCTGATATTTCTTAATTTCTTATTTTTACTTTATGGATTATGTGTGTATTGTTTTGTATTGCTAGGTATTATAACCGTACTGTTGGAGCTAGAAACACAAGCATTTCACTGCACCTGCGATAACATCTGTGAATCTCTGTACGTGACCCATAAACTTTGATTTGACATGCAATCACGCACATATTTGACCCCCACGGTTTCCCACACTGATAGGCTCCCAGCTGGAGGAGATTTGACCCCCAGAAGGCCCCTGGCAAACACCAGCCCTGCATACCTCCTCGGGTTCAGTCCAGCCGGGGCCTGGGCCGATCAGGATAGAAGGCCGGGGGAGGATTCCTGCTTTCAGCAACCTCACTCCCCTGGGGTTAAAAGACTGAGGTTAGACTTGAACTGAATGAGTTTAACTCAATAACCTTTAGTGTAAATCATCCAATAGACGTTAAATGACAAATTATATTTATTTACTTAGGCAAATGGACATTGGTGACTTCAGTAAATTGTTGTATTCAGCCTTCAGCTAGTAGCCTAGCTGCTGGGAAGATGTTACATTGATTGGATAAAGTACACAAGCATGTTACTAATGGTACTAGTTTTAAAGTCCTGAAGCTACAAACACCTGAATAAGACAGCAGTGAAATGCTTTAGCCATCATATTAAATCCACTGTAGAACCTTTAACAGTTGAGTGCACAGAAATGAAACAAACAGAATCTAATTTATTCCGTTCCTTCCCAAACATTTGTTCTTTAAAGCCTCTCTTCCTGTGAGAGATTAGACAAGGAAACAAAGTCACACATTCTGCCTGAGGGTTAAGCTCCTAGCCAATGAGCGCCCTTTCCTTCCTGCCCCTCAGTGTGTGTGTGGTAGGAAACCATCATATTCATGTACCTGTGCTGTAAAAGCTCTCAACCACGAAACACTACAATGCGGCTGATATATAGAAGTGGGTAACACCAGTTATAATTGATGCCCTACGGCAGGGTTTCCCAAACTTGGTCCTGGGCCCCCCACACCCCCTGGGTGTGTGTTTTGGTTTTGCCCTAGCACTACACAGCTGATTCAAATAATCAACTAATCATCAAGCTTTGATTATTTGAATCAGCTGTGTAGTTCTAGAGCAAAGACCTTAATATGCACCCCTTGGGGTCCCTAGGATCGAGTTTGGGAAACACTGCTCTAAGGTGTTTTTTCCCAACTACGACACCACAGGACTAGCATTGGAAAACACTCCCCTCTGGAAAAGGAAATGTTTTTTTTAGCAAGGTTGTATTCTGACAGTGCGAGGAATGTAGAAAAGTACCCTGCAGCATATACAATTCCCACACATTCCTTCTGAATATGAAGTAGTATCCTTTCAGCACAAAACTCTGTGTTATTGGGCAGGGTTTGGGCTGTGCTGAACAAAACAGAGATGATTTACCGTCCATCAGGACAGAGATGTTGTCACTAGTGTGTTATCTCTCCATGTCAGCTCAGTTTCACACACACCGCACGCACGCTGGCAAGCTCATTTGGTAACACCTCTCCAGAATCTATTTACGAGGTCTTGAATGTACAGGTAGTCAATTCTAAATGGCTGCATTCCTACCTGACATGACACGCACTAAGATTAGCCTGTAAATACCTATCAGACATCTGCTAAGCTCTGAAACATTTCTGAGAGAGATAACTAACTAGGGGCGTGGTCTTTCTGTAGCTACATGCACTGGGGTTTGTCTGGCTTCTACCACAGTCTATTATGCCTGATTGCCATAACCTCATAGCTGGTAGCCTGGTGTTTATTTGAAAGAGTCAAGCTGAAGTGTTGTTAATGGTGTGTGTTAGAAAGACAAGTCGTTTACACAGCTCTCTGCTCCAGGCCCTGCAATCACCACTGAGATCAGATTTGGAATCCGCCGGGTGTGTGTGTGAAATCTGCCGTGTTTGCCAGGGCTGGGTTTTGCGTCTGTCTTTCTGTTTGTCTGTCAGTCTGTGTGCTGACAGGCTTGAATCACGCTCTTCTGCACAGACAACGGCAACAAACCCCAACACACCAACAACCTGTTTACTTGGGGAATCGTGTTGCTTCGGCTGTGCTTTGGAGGTCACACATTCCACACAGTCTAATTAACAATACACTTTGGTCTGGTTTCCCGGACACAGATGAAGCTTAGTCCTGGACAAAAAAGCCCTTTCAATGGAAAATTCTCATTGGAGTGTGAAAGACTAGGGTTCAAACACGGGTCTCCTGAGAAACACAAGACTGTGTTAGCTCCCCAGAGACTGTGTTAGCTCCCCGATGACTGTGTTAGCTCCCCGATGACTGTGTTAGCTCCCCGGAGACTGTGTTAGCTCCCCGGTGACTGTGTTAGCTCCCCGATGACTGTGTTAGCTCCCCGATGACTGTGTTAGCTCCCCGATTACTGTGTTAGCTCCCCGATTACTGTGTTAGCTCCCCGGTGACTGTGTTAGCTCCCCGATGACTGTGTTAGCTCCCCGGAGACTGTGTTAGCTCCCCGATGACTGTGTTAGCTCCCTGATGACTGTGTTAGCTCCCCTGAGACTGTGTTAGCTCCCCGGTGACTGTGTTAGCTCCCCGGTGACTGTGTTAGCTCAACGGGCTAACGCAAGTCTTCAGGTCTCCGGTAACATTACTCAGCACTTGAGCGTGGTTAATTAGCCCACTGCACATTGTTGTTTGTGTTTTTTTGTGTATATCCCTTATCTGCATAATTCTTTTTCGTATTTTGATAGGCCTACTCTATTGACCACGTTCCAGGCTGACTACATTGCAGACGGCTTCCAGATCTCACAACGCCTTGATAGGTGTTAAACATACTGTATCAGCTAACCACATGGTCTGCTATAGCATATGCTTGACTGCACAGTTGATGACGTGGCACACAACCATTGGTTGCTGCGTGCAACATGACTACAATAATCAGCCTGGAACGTGGTCACGGTCATGCCCATGGATTTCAGTTTGTGTATTGGTCACTGCATCAACAATGGTTGTGTGCCACGTCAGACTGCGCAGTCGGGCATAAGATTGCTATATCACATGATGTGGTTAGCTGATATGTTAAACACCTCTCCAGTCGTTGTGAGATATGGCATGCGTCTGCAATGTAGTCAGCCTGGAACGTGGCCAATATAATCATATAGAACCGCAGACATTGTGATATAGCAATTTCAGTGAGGATCTACCTGTATCCCTCAGAGTTAATGCTAATCTCACGGTTAACCCCAGCCGGTGTTAAAGGCCTCCCCTGCTTTTCTTCCCTCCCTCCCTGCTAGTTCATTTCATAATGGTGGGTGGAAGATTCCACCCACTTGATGTGCCAGGTTTGAATTACTCTCTGAACAGAGAGAAAGACGCAACTCAGCAGTATTTCTGATGACCTGGGCCCAATTTATCTATCTGGATTTCGCCTACTGGATAGGATTAAATGCATAGAAATAGAAGGAATAGAACGTCCCCATTCAAGTCAACGATTTGTCCGGCCCTGGAGGCCTGGACTGCAGAAAAGGAGCCTTCCATCTTGTATCCTGCACTCAAGCTACCATTGCAGGGCTTCCTAGGGAAGAGGCCCCAGATAAGTCAGGACAGTGCAGCTACAGTTCCCTCAGAAGGTATTTATTTTCATATTTAACCTTTATTTAACTAGGCAAGTCAGTTAAGAACAAATTATTTACAATGACGGCCTAGGAACAGTGGGTTAACTGCCTTGTTCAGGGGCAGGACGACAGATTTGTACCTTTTAAGCTCAGGGACTCGATCTAGCAACCTTTCGGTTACTGGCCCAACGCTCTAACCACTAGGCTACTCCTGGACTTTTTACACATTTTGTGGTGTTACAGCCTGAATTTAAAATGGATTAAATTTAGATTTGTCACTGGTCTACACACAGTACCCCCTAATATCAGTCAAATTATGTTTTTAGAAATTTTTACAAATTAATACAAAATAAAGCTGAAATGTCTTGAGCCTAAGTATTCAACCCCTTTGTTATGGCAAGCCTAAATACGTTCAAGAATAATTTGGTTAACGTAAGTTTCATGTACTTACTGTGTACAATAATAGTGTTTAAAATTATTTACCCAAAGACTCACAGCTGTAATCGCTGCCAAAGGTGATTCTATTGACTCTGGGTTCGGAATACTTCCGTAAATAACATATTTCCGTATTTAATTTTCAATAAATGTGTAAACATTTCTAAAAACATGTTTTCACTTCGTCATTATGGGGTACTGTGTGTAGATGAGTGAGGAAATAAATATAATCCATTTTGAATTCAGGCTGTAAAATGTGGAATTAGCCAACAGAATTTCTAAGCAAACAGCTGGAGGCAGGGCTTTCTCCTATAGAGCTACATTTTTATGGAATGGTCTGCCTATCCATGTGAGAGACGCAGACTCAGTCTCGACGTTTAAGTCTTTACCGAAGACTCATCTCTTCAGTAGGTCCTATGATTGAGTGTGGTCTGGCCCAGGGGTGCGAAGGTGAACGGCAACGCACTGGAGTGACGAATTGCCCTTGCTGTCTCTCCACTGGGATTCTCTGCCTCTGACCATATTACAGGGGCTTACTAGTGCTCTTCCATGCCGTCCCTAGGAGGGGTGCGTCACTTGAGTGGGTTGAGTCAGAGACGTGATCTTCCTGTCCGGTTTTGCGCCCCCTCGGGCTCGTGCGGTGGAAGAGATCTTTGTAGGCTATACTCGGCCTCGTCTCAGTGTAGTAAGTTGGTGGTCTGTTGATATCCCTCTAGTGGTGTGGGGTCTGTGCTTTGGCAAAGTGGGTGGGGTTATATCCTGCCTGGTTGGCCCTGTCCGGGGGTATTGTCAGATGGGGCCACAGTGTCCCCCGACCCACCCGTCTTAGAATCTACGCTGCAATAGTCTATGTGCCAGGGGGCTAGGGTCAGCCTGTTATATCTGGTGTAACTCTTCTGGCTTATCTGGTGTCCTGTGTGAATTTAAGTATGCTCCCTCTAATTCTCCATCTCTCCTTCCCCTCCCAGAGGACCTGAGCCCTAGGATCATGCCTCAGGACTACCTGGCCTGATGACTCCTTGCTGTCCCCAGTCCACCTGGCCGTGCTGCTGCTCCAGTTTCAACTGTTCTGCCTGCAGCTAGGGAACCCCGACCTGTTCACCAGATGTGTTACCTTGTCCCGGACCTGCTGTTTGACTCTCTCTCCCGCACCTGCTGTCTCGACCTCTGAATGTGTGGCTATGAAAAGCCAACTGACATTTACTTTGCTGACCTGTTGCACCCTCTACAACCACTGTCATTATTATTTGACCCTGCTGGTCATCTATGAACATTTAAACATCTTGAAGAACAATCTGCCTTAAACGGCCATGTACTCTTGTAATCTCCACCCAGCACAGCTAGAAGAGGACTGGCCAACCCACCGAGCCAGGTTCCTCTAGGTTTATTCCTAGGTTCCTGCCTTTCTAGGGAGTTTTTCCGAGTCACCATGCTTCTACATCTGCATTGCTTGCTGTTTGGGGTTTTAGGCTGGGTTTCTGTACAGCACTTTGTGACATCTGCTGATGTAAAAAGGGCTTTATAAATAAATGTGATTGATTGCTTGAATATGTCAAGGGATATGAATACTTTGAAATCACTGTATGTCATAAATTTGGCTCTCCAGACCCTCGAGGACATTTTCACATATGAATTCGGTACCCTGTTGCGGTTCCCTGGTGCGTTTGTGACAGTTCTCCAAAATACATTTTGCTTCAAAAGACCTGAAAATATCACCTTCAGGACTCGATTTGCAAGACACACATTGTACATGACGTTAGCAAGCTAGCTTGTTTACAATGAGCAAAAAGTTCCAGTGTCTTCACACTAGGGTCAATCATTCAAGCTGTACAGTAACATGTCAGGAAGTGCGTTTTGAAAGCAACCAGATTCAGTAGAGTAGTTACACTGGTGTCAGGAGAACAAGGTCCAAGTAGGTTAAATACACTAGAGCCACCTGAAAACACACATCCATCTCCTGTGAAGTGTTATTGAATCCTCCCATAAACCCCGCTCACACTGAAACCCTTTTCAGTGTGCCATCTCCAATATTTTCCTCTCAGACCATTCTTTCAAGCAAAGTTTCGGCAACTATGGTGGACGCAGAACCATAGCATTGCATGCGTTCTTAAAGCTGACAAACTCTAAATACAGTAGTGGAAAATAAGTACATCCCCTGGAAAGTATTTTTATTTGGACAAATGGATATGTCATCTTCACTTCAACACTATTGTCAGATAAAGATAACCTCATTTAACAAATGAAACTGAAAGATTATACTTTGCAATAATTTATTCATTAAAACAATATCTAAAGAAATGCAATTTCATAGTGCAGAAAAAATAAGTACATCCCTAGCTTCAATAGCTGGTGTTGCCCCACTTTGGCTGAAGTAACTTCATGTAGCCGTTTCTTGTAACTGTCTATCAGTCTCTTAAATCGACTGGGAGGATTTTTTTCACACTCTTCTTTACAGTACTGCTTCAACTGTATCATGTTCGAGGGATTTCTTGCATGCACGTCCCACTTCAAGTCCCCCCACAGTATTTCGACAGGACTCAGATCTGGGCTTTGACTTGGCCATTCCATAACTCTCCATTTCTTCTTTATGAGCCATTCTGTTGTAGCTTTGCTTGTGTGTTTTGGATCAGTCCTGTTGCAAGATCCATGTTTGGTTCAGCTTCTTGACAGATGGCCTCACATTCTCCTCAAGAATTCTCTGGTACAATATGGAATTTATGGTTGACTAAATGATGGCAAGTTGGCCCTCAGGCAGCAAAGCAGCCATAAACCATAATTCTACCACCTCCATGCTTAACGGTTGGTATGAGGTTCTTCTGCTCAAAGGCAGTGTTTCGCTTTTGCCAAAGATGGCATCTGGAATTGCGGCCAAACAACTCCACCTTTGACTCATCTGTCCAGAGCACATTGTTCCAGTAGTTTGTCTTTACCAGGTGTTGTCTGGCAAACGTCAGTCTTTTCTTGATATTCGTTTTTTGAGAGCAGAGACTTCTTCCTTCCTGACCTCCCATGTAAGGCAAGTTTGTGCATTCTCTTTCTGACAGTTGACTCATGCACCTTGACATTGATTGTGTCAAGAGAGGCCTGTAGATCCCTTGATGTTCCCCTGGGGTTCAGAGACTTCTATGAGCATCTTTCGGTCAGCTCTTGGGCTGAATTTAGTGGGACGACCTGTCCTAGGTAGATTGCCAGTGGTCTGGAATTTTCTCCATTTGTAGATGATCTGTCGGACAGTGGAACGATGTACTTCGGGTTGCTTGGACATGGATTTACAACCCATCCCAGACATCAATAATATTTCTTCTGAGGGTCTTTTGATCTTAGCTGATGTGTTACCACACACCCATATGGTTAAGACCAAACCAAGTTATCTAATCTTTATGGAAGGCTGTAACCTCCCAAGGTACTATCTAATGATTTCCTAATCATTTACACTCGTATTGGTGCGCCAGATCCACATTTTAGCCATTTTAGGTGATGGTAAAGGCAGGGGTGTACAATTTTCTTCTGCATAAGGGAATCATTATCATTTTAATTGTTTATTTTTTTAACCTTTATTTAACTAGGCAAGTCCGTTAAGAACAATTTCTTATTTACAATGACAGCCTAGGGCAGAACAGCAGATTTTTACCATGTCAGCTCAGGGATTCGATCTTGCAACCTTTCGGTTACTAGCCCAACGCTCTAACCACTAGGCTACCTGCCGTTAATTGCATAACATTTTCAAAGATCTTTTGTGTTTTTTGTTCCATTGGGTTACTTTTAACAATGAATGTGGTTGGAATTTAGCTCAAATATCCATGTGCCCAAATGTGTGTAAAAAAACACTTTCCAAAGGGTGTACTTTCTTTATCACGACTGTATAAGTCTCTGGGTGCATAAAGAGGCCTGCATAGTACAGCTCGGCTCAGGTCACCTAGTAGGCCTAACAGTAGTGTGACAAGGTCAAGAGAGTGGCTGTATCTAACACTTTTTAAAAGGTTTTCTTACCGTGTCACTTCCCTTTTCCAGTTCAGCAGTTTTTTTTTTTACCATATTGCCTCATATCTAGTCATCTCAGTGTGTTCGTGAAGGAAAGAGAAAGGTAGAGGAAGCCATTTTACTATTGAAACAGACATTTTGATGTTCTTTCTGCAGACTCATGTCCCGGTACTCTAGGGTAAGTCCACCAGATCCACCTAAAGGAAAACAGACACACACCCATCTTGTCTTGTGTGAAGTGATAGTGTGGAAAGACAGAGGGACATGCCTGCAAAAATCACCACACACAAGTAAGTACTCAAGCACACACTCCTCGTACACACACACACCGTCAGACTGTGAACTATGGGAGAGAGCCCAACTCAGCGCTTCCCTCACGTCCACCCTGATTCCTCCCAGAAAGGAAGGGCACACTGTTGCTACTGGCACTGGGACAGGGCTCGGAGGACTCCAATGAATGAGTGATACACATGTCTTCTCATGACTATATGTTTTGACAAGAAATGGAAACCTACAATTAGAAATAAAACCATGTTTTCACCCATGTTCTCCAATGTTCTTCTTGCACTTTATGGTTTTGTGTTTATTATTTCTACACTATATTCTGTGACACAAAAATCTGCCCGGAAATACTTCTTTGATTAGAAGCCACGTAACCAATAAACATTTATTTTCACAAGCACAAAAATGTGTTAAACAAATATAATGGGTAACATTTACACTATTTTATACAGGTTCCTTAAACTCAATGTACAATTAAGACTAAACTAAATACCGATAGTTAAATATGTACTCACATTGCACACATTGATGACCCACACAAACCTACACAAAAAGCAACATTTACTGTGTAAAAGTAACGAGTCAACATAAAAATCACAATATTTACAAAAACATACATTTTTTGATTTTTTTTTAGCAAAAGGATTCCAGTTGTAGATTCTGTCCCATCAGTCATTAACCAGACACGGTACAATCTATCATTCTGTCCCATCAGTCATTAACCAGAGACACGGTACACAATCTATCATGTAAAAGTTCCCTTGCTATAAAGTAGTATCAGTCTGTTAATAATCAGAAAAGAGAATAATATAATAAAGTTATAAAGTAGAGCAGCGAGAGCCACAAGGATACACTAGACTAGTATATATACTGTACTGCGTTGCTTTGGCGGTATGGCGTCTTTTCCCTTTTTAGCAAGCTGGTGAGTTTTAGCGGTTAGCTTTGATGAAGTGCACTTAAGCATTGTAGCTTAGCGACTTTTGCCGGTGAGTGAAATCTTTATAAAAAAAATTTAACGTTTTGTTTTTATACACAGAATCCTTCTAGACTTCCGTAGGTTTTAGCTAGCGGTTATGAACAGGACTACATTTGACGTCATAAAGTGTATGTAATGTAATACTGAGGGAGGAGCAGCAGTGACATACTGTATGATAATATGTATGGATGGTACCAACATTGATCAGCGTGGTGAGGGTCTCTTGGCCTGGAGCAGTTTGGCAGAGTCGATTTCAAATGGAGTGCAAAGTGGATATTGGCAGCTTGAAAGGTACAATCTGTAATTTTCATCCCCCCCAAAAGTGCTGCCTGCCTCTGAAATTGTTTGCATAGGCAGGGGGGCGGTCCGCATTGGTGAATTTTCTAGGCTTTGTATTTTTTACTGCTTCTTGGCATATTTTGTAGTACTTCAAGATGCCACTTGTGGAAATGAAAATTACAAGTTGCACCTTTAAATTCACAAGCCTGTTAAAAAAAGCAGGCATCATATAAGTGAATGAAGACATTATTACAAATGAAAAGATCAGTACACCACTAGCAATGTACCGGTCTTCTATAGAAACAACTCTCTTCTCGTAAGAGAAAGAGGTATGTGTCAGAGTGTGTGTGTGTGTTATGACAAGTGCATCTGGAGATTCACGTGTGCGATGAACTGTGTGTGTGAGGTTGGGTAGCCATGAAGGAACGGATGCACGTCGTGTTCTGTTCCTTCTCCACTGTCAGAGGGTTCAAGTGGAAGAACAGAGCTGTGTTCCATTGATAGAACGTAAAAGGGTTCTACTCAATGGGTTCTACTCGGAGAAGGGAGGGAACATGCCCAGATCAGCAAAGTCTTCGATGTTGTAGTTGGCTGTTCCTTGTGTTGGGTCTCCTGCCATGGGCAACATGTCCTACAGAGAGACAGATGGGGAGGGAGAGAGGAAAGGTTAGGGTCAGGGACAGACTTTCATGTGGAGCCATATCACACAGCACTGTGTACACTGGGCTCAGGCCAGGGAAGGAGAGGAAATAAGCTTCCTGGCTCCCATACACATGGATTACTGGAGGATATTGGAGCTTGGGATTGGTGTGCATGATACCTGGAAGAGTTAGTGTCTCTCTGTGTTACCTGGAACACTGCTGTCTGGGCGGGGTTAGGGTGTGTCTCTGTTATGTGGAACACCTCTGTCTGGGAGGGGTTAGGGTGTGTGTTTCTCTGTGTTACCTGGAACACCTCTGTCTGGGAGGGGTTAGGGTGTGTCTCTTAACTGGAACACCTCTGTCTGGGAGGGGTTAGAGTGTGTCTGTTACCTGGAACACCTCTGTCTGGGAGGGGTTGGGGTGAGAGTGTGGCTCTCCTCCCTGCTGGCCGTGGTGCTGGTTCTGCCATTGGGACCAGACCTCACTGGGCCGACCCTGGAACTGACCCCCACTCTGACTGCCCTCTCCTGACACATCTAGAGAGAGGAGAGAGAGGGAGGAGGAGGAGAGAGAGAGAGGGAGGAGGACAGGAGAGAGAGAGGGAGGGAGGAGGAGAGAGAGGAGGTGGAGGAGAAAGAAGAAATGGGGGAGGGAGGAGGGGGAGAAAGAGAGAGAGAGAGAGAGAGAGAGAGAGAGAGAGAGAGAGAGAGAGAGAGAGCGCGAGAGAGAGCGAGAGAGTGAGCAGTTGGCAACACATTGCGTAAGTGTTAGGTGATCCTTCACCACCCTTGGTGTTCAGAAAGGATATAGTCATCAATGTTCTCTGTTCCCTACAGGCCCAACACCAATACATGTCTACATGCCAAATGGCACCCAGTCCCCTATATAGTGCTATATATAGGCGGCCCTGGTCAAAAGTAGTGCACTATGTAGGGAATAATACATATCTCCCTCAGGGGAGAGGTTAGAGATGCTGTTAGGAATGTTTCTGGAGAACTGGACGCCAGCACCAACACGCAGGTCTGCATTCATGTATGTAGGCATGTACTTTACACACACACACACACACACCAAAAAAAAAATGTTTTATCTTGTTGAAGTCAAACAGCTTTGAAGTCTTGACCTGACTAGTCAATAAATCCTTATCTGAGAGGAGCAGAGGGAGAGCCACGCGCTGTTGGCTTCCTAGAGAGACATGTCATTTATCAAATATAAATCAGTGTGTGTGTGTGTGTGTTTCTGTACCGCTAATGTGTCAGAGCCATTGTAATGAGGACGACGTCCTACTCATAAATGTATTGAGTGTGCCCAGGGTGTCTGATATTTCACGTAGGTGTTCCTAACGAACAATACTGTTACTGTACAGTCGTGCCCAAAAGTTTTGAGAATGACACAAATATTAATTTTCACAAAGTCTGCTGCCTCAGTTTGTATGATTGCAATTTGCATTTACTCCAGAATGTCATGAAGAGTGATCAGATGAATTGCAATTAATTGAAAAGTCCCTCTTTCTCATGCAAATGAACTGAATCCCCCAAAAACATTTCCACTGCATTTCAGCCCTGTCACAAAAGGACCTACTGACATCATGTCAGTGATTCTCTCGTTAACCTCTACAGGCACTGGGGCAGTATTCGGAAGTTTCAAGAGTCTGGCGTGCCCAAAGTAAAATGCCTGCCACTCAGGCCCAGTAACTAGGATATGCACATAGTGGATATGCACATATACTATTGGATAGACAACACTCTGAAGTTTCTAAAACTGTGAAAATAATGTCTGTGAGTATAACAGAACTGATATGGCAGGCGAAAATCCGAGGAATATCTGTCCAGATTTTTATTTTTGTGACATGCCTTTTTTCTAATGGCTGTCTATGGGATTTGCTGTAACTTAGGACCCAGGTTGCAGTACCTATGGCTTCCACTAGATGTCAACAGTCTTTAGACAAGGTTTCATGCGTTTACCTTGAATAACAACCTTACAGAAGAAGAATATGTAAGTGGATGGAGGAAGTGGCTTTTGTGTTTTGAGCGCGAGACCGTGAGCGCGCTCCTCAGGATTTTACTTTTCTATCGTCCAGGTTATTATCCGTGTGAAATATTGTAGTTAATATACATAAAAGTGTACCTAAGGATACATTATAAATTATGTTTGATTTGTTTGGGCAAAGTTGATAGGTATAATTTGAACGCTTTCTCTTCCCTGTACAATGGGCAAGTGGACGGTGAATTTTCTGAACATAACGCGCCAACCAAAGGGAGATTTATGGATATAAACAATGACTTTTTCTAACAAAAGGAACATGGATTGTCTTGCTTGGACACTTCGGATTGCCCTCAGCAGAAGATCATCAAAGGTAAGCAATTTATTTTAGCTCTTTTATGTGCTTTGTGAGACCCGCGCTGGTTATGAAATTATGCTAATGCTGAAAATATGTGAGGTGCTGTCCTCAGACAATCAAATGTTGTGCTTTCGCAGTAAAGCCTTTTTGAAATCTGACAAGCTGTGAGATTGCCAAGAGTCTAAGCTTTTGAAGAGTATGCAACACTTGTATATTGATGAATGTTTTATAATTCTACTTTTGGATTTTGAATTTGGCGCCTTACATTTCTCCGGGTAGTGTCGGGATTGGGGCGCTATCCTTAAGTAGTTAACACAGGTGTGATTGTTGACGAGTTCGAATAAGACTGGAAGCTTCAAAAGGAGGGTGGTGTTCTTCATTGTTCTTCCTCTGTCAACCATGGTTACCTGCAAGGAAACACGTGCCGTCATCATTGCTTTACACAAAAAGGGCTTCACAGGCAAGGATATTGCTGCCAGTAAGATTGCACCTAAACCATTTATTGGATCATCAAGAACTTCAAGGAGAGTGGTTCAATTGTTGTGAAGAAGGCTTCAGGGCGCCCAAGAAAGTCCAGCAAGCGCCAAGACCGTCTCCTAAAGTTGATTCAGCTGCGGGATCGGGGCACCACCAGTACAGAGCTTGCTCAGGAATGGCAGCAGGCAGGTGTGAGTGCATCTGCACGCACAGTGAGGCGAAGACTTTTTGAGGATAGCCTGGTGTCAAGAAGGGCAGCAAAGAAGCCACTTCTCTCCAGGAAAAACATCAGGGACAGACTGACACTGCAAAAGGTACAGGGACTGGACTGCTGAGGACTGGGGTAAAGTCATTTTCTCTGATGAATCCCCTTTCCGATTGTTTGGGGCATCCGGAAAATAGCTTGTCCGGAGAAGACAAGGTGAACGCCTCCATCAGTCCTGTGTCATGCCAACAGTAAAGCATCCTGAGACCATTCATGTGTGGGGTTGCTTCTCAGCCAAGGGAGTGGGCTCACTCACAATTTTGCCTAAGAACACAGCCATGAATAAAGAATGGTACCAACACATCCTCCGAGAGCAACTTCTCCCAACCATCCATGAACAGTTTGGTGACGAACAATGCCTTTTCCAGCATGATGGGAGCACCTTGCCATAAGGCAAAAGTGATAATTAAGTGGCTCGGGGAACAAAACATAAATATTTTGGGTCCATGGCCAGGAAACTCCCCAGACCTTAATCCCATTGAGAACTTGTGGTCAATCCTCAAGAGGCGGGTGGACAAACAAAACCCCACAAATTCTGACAAACTCCAAGCAATGATTACGCAAGAATGGGCTGCCATCAGTCAGGATGTGGCCCAGAAGTTAATTGACAGCATGCCAGGGCGGATTGCAGAGTTCTTGAAAAAGAAGGGTCAACACTGCAAATATTGACTCTTTGCATCAACTTAATGTAATTGTCAATAAAAGCCTTTGACACTTATGAAATGCTTGTAATTATACTTCAATATTCCATAGTAAACATCTGACAAAAATATCTAAAGACACTGAAGCAGCAAACGTTGTGGAAATTAATATTTGTGTCATTCTCAAAACTTTTGGCCATGACTGTAGATACATCATGAACTGATACAACACCAGTCACACCACTGCACCAAGACATAGACCTAGCTGGGCCTCCCTACTGGGACCCTAGTAGCCATATACTGCTCTACCTTTGACCAGGGCCCACGGCACCATATTACCTATATAGTGCTCTACTTTTGACCAGGGCCCACGGCACCATATTACCTATATACTGCTCTACCTTTGACCAGGGCCCACGGCACCATATTACCTATATAGTGCTCTACTTTTGACCAGGGCCCACGGCACCATATTACCTATATAGTGCTCTACTTTTGACCAGGGTCCACGGCACCATATTACCTATATAGTGCTCTACCTTTGACCAGGGTCCACGGCACCATATTACCTATATAGTGCTCTACTTTTGACCAGGGCCCACGGCACCATATTACCTATATAGTGCTCTAGTTTTGACCAGGGACCATGGCACCATATTACCTACATAGTGCTCTACTTTTGACCAGAGCCCTATAAAGTGCCATCTGGGCCACACATCAGGAATAATTCACAGGCAGAACTCATACTGGGTAATAAATTAAGGTATGTGGTATGATCTATTGGGGGCATGTAAATTACATGTTCCTCCAAGCTGGAATATTAAAGACAGGGAGATCCAAGTAACACACACACATGCACGCGCATGGACTGCCACTCGCACGTGCTCACCCACACACACATCTACGGATGTATGCACACACACAGAGCATTGATGAGCGGCCTGGTGGTGTCCCACTTTGATGACCTCACACACAGAGCATTGAGGAGTGGCCTGGCGGTGTCCCACTGTGATGACCTCACACACAGAGCATTGAGGAGCGGCCTGGTCGTGTCCCACTGTGATGACCTCACACACAGAGCATTGAGGAGCGCCCTGGCGGTGTCCCACTTTGATGACCTCACACACAGAGCATTGAGGAGCGGCTATGTCCCACTGTGATGACCTCACACACAGAGCATTGAGGAGCGGTCTGGTCGTGTCCCACTGTGATGACCTCACACACAGAGCATTGAGGAGCGGCCTGGTCGTGTCCTACTGTGATGACCTCACACACAGAGCTTTGAGGAGCGGCCTGGTCGTGTCCCACTGTGATGACCTCACACACAGAGCATTGAGGAGCGCCCTGGCGGTGTCCCACTTTGATGACCTCACACACAGAGCATTGAGGAGCGGCTATGTCCCACTGTGATGACCTCACACACAGAGCATTGAGGAGCGGCCTGGTCGTGTCCCACTGTGATGACCTCACACACAGAGCATTGAGGAGCGCCCTGGCGGTGTCCCACTTTGATGACCTCACACACAGAGCATTGAGGAGCGGCTATGTCCCACTGTGATGACCTCACACACAGAGCATTGAGGAGCGGTCTGGTCGTGTCCCACTGTGATGACCTCACACACAGAGCATTGAGGAGCGGCCTGGTCGTGTCCTACTGTGATGACCTCACACACAGAGCTTTGAGGAGCGGCCTGGCTGTGTCCCACTTTGATGACTTCACACACTCTCACTCTCAGATGTGAGAAACACAGCAGCAGTCGCTCCACTTAATTTCCTCTCTCCTCTCTACAGACAGACACATACTGAGCCAGACAGACAGACAGACAGACACACGGAGACAAATACTGTCTGGTGCACTAACACACTGCATGACACCCTGTAGGGGGATGATTTCAGAGCTATGAGTTCTGTGTGTGTGTGTGTGAGAGAGAGAGGTGGGTGGGGGGTCTCTCCACATTAAACAGAAGCAGATTAATAAACTCTACAACATATCCCCCAGCATAACTCATATCCTGCTGCTGAGAGAGATGACCATAAACACACTCCTCAGCACACGGAACCTTGACAGCTTAGTGCCGTAAATAATGAGGGAGGGAGGGAGGAACGCAAGCAGAAATAAAGGAGGGGAGGAACGATTAGTCAGGCGAACGGAGGGATGATTGTTTGTTTATAGAAAGAAAACAAAATCGGTAAATTACTAAAAAAGTAAACAAACACAACAATAAAGGGAAATGACAAAACACACAACAACAGAGGAACTGAGAAGTGCTGAGAAACACATCGGCTGTAATTCACTTCTTTTTCTTAATATCTCTCCTCACCTCTGTCTGTCTCTGTACCAAGACTAGCCCGGAGGAGAGAGAAATAAAGAGACAGAAGGACAAAGAGAGAGGGAGAGTGTGTGTTAGAGAGACAGAAAGAGACAGAGGGATAGAGAATGGAGAGCTAGTCCATTAGTGTAATGATTGTCCATTAAAAGCTCATCAGATGGTCATGGCTAGACCAGACATCCATTCCCCCCAGCTGAGAGAGATGAAGAAAAAGACAGGAGTGAGAGAGGAGAGAGAGAAAGAGGGAGGAGAAAGAGAGTGGACAGAGGAGGCAGAGAGAGGACAGAGAGAGAGAGAGAGACAGAGAGGGGACAGAGGAGAGACAGAGAGAGGACAGAGAGAGAGACAGAGAGAGAGACAGAGGGAGGGGAGAAATAGGGAGGAGAGAGAAAGAGAGACAGAGAGGACAGAGGGAGAGAGACAGAGAGGACAGAGGGAGAGAGACAGAGAGGACAGAGGAGAGAGAGACAGAGAGAGGACAGAGAGAGAGAGACAGAGGACAGAGGGAGAGAGACAGAGGACAGAGGGAGAGAGACAGAGAGAGGACAGAGAGAGACAGAGAGTGCTAATGTGTTTAACGTGGTGTGTGTTTGTGTTAAATGTACGGAAAGCAGATTTTGCCAGCGAAGCGTTAAGAGGTGAGAAACATGACACATGAATGAAAACCCACTGCTGTCCCACAGGAATGTTTGAATGTCAGACAGAATGTGTGAGAGGTAAGATGGTATGTCACTATAGAAGAGCGTAGACAGTTTGATGATACGGGCCGACACCTGACAAGTAGAAAAACATGCCTTTCACCAGATGATCCCAAGTGGCCAATCATGAAAGATACTGGCTGTCCCAGGCTATGGGTTCAACTCATCAGAGAAGAGTCAGGTGTGCAAGTGCTTGACAGAAACAAAGTCTGCACCAAAACTTGTAGGTTAGGACCCAGGTTTGGTTAAGTAACTTTCCCAAAATTTCCAAGGTTTCCAGAAATCCCGATTGGAAGGTTCCCGGAATCAAGAGGGAATAAGCAGGAAATCCGGGAATCGTCCAACCAGGATTTCTGGAAAACTTGGGAATGTACGGAACATTACAGGAATTTTTAAACTTAGCAGGGTATAAACAGTATGTATATAAACAGTATATATAAACAGTATTCAATAAGGTTGGGGTCACTTAGAAATGTTCTTGTTTTTGAAAGAAAATAAAAAAAATTGTCCATTAAAATAACATAAAATTGATCAGAAATACAGTGTAGACATTGTTATTGTTGTAAATGACTATTGTAGCTGGAAACGGCAGATTTATTATGGAATATCTACACAGGCCCATTATCAGCAACCATCACTCCTGTGTTCCAATGGCACGTTGTGTTAGCTAATACAAATTTACCATTTTAAAAGGCGAATTGATCATTAGAAAACCATTTTGCAAGTATGTTAGCACAGCTGAAAACTGTTGTTCTGATTAATGAAGCAATACAACTGGCCTTCTTTAGACTAGTTGAGTATCTGGAGCATCAGCATTTGTGGGATCGATTACAGGCTCAAAATGGCCAGAAACAAAGAACTTTCTTCTGAAACTCGTCAGTCTATTCGTGTTCTGTAGAAGAAAGGCTATTCCATGCGAGAAATTGCCAAGAAACTGAAGATCTCGTACAACGCTGTGTACTACTCCCTTCACAGAACAGCGCAAACGGGCTCTAACCAGGATAAAAAGAGCGGGAGGCCCCGGTGCACAACTGAGCAAGAGGACAAGAACATTAGAGTGTCTAGTTTGAGAAACAGACGCCTCACAAGTCCTCAGCTGGCAGCGCCATTAAGTAGTACCCTCAAAACATGCTTTTACACCTGCATTGCTTGCTGTTTGGGGTTTTAGGCTGGGTTTCTGTACAGCACTCTGTGACATCAGCTGATGTAAGAAGGGCTTTATAAATAAATTTGATTTGATTTTGAAAACACCAGTCTCAACGTCAACAGTGAAGAGGCGACTCCGGGATTCTGGCCTTCTAGGCAGAGTTCCTCTGTCCAGTGTCTGTGTTCTTTTACCCATCTTAATCTTTTCTTTACATTGGCTTGTCTGAGTTTTGGCTTTTTCTTTGCAACTCTGCCACACCCACCTCACTGATCAAACATGATTGGATAAATCCTGGAAGAGAATGAGACAAACATATTTTTGACGGAATGCTTTGCTGTGATTGGCTGGTGCTTACCAAACGCCGTGCTGCGGTTGGCAAGTCCAGAGTAGGCGTTGCCGCTGGGCGATGAGGTGGCCGGGGAGGACAGGGGGCTGTAGGAAGACGGGTCTCCTTGGTAACTGTGGCCGGAGCCTATCCCAAACGGACTGGACTGGGCCTTAGTGGACTGGATAGAGAGAGAGAAAGAGAGAGAAGAAGAAAGAGATTAGAGTGTATGTGTTTCAGTAGACTAGCAGAGAGACGTGTGTGTGTTTCACTAGACTAGCAGAGAGACGTGTGTGTGTTTCACTAGACTAGCAGAGAGACGTGTGTGTGTTTTACTAGACTAGCAGAGAGACGTGTGTGTGTTTTACTAGACTAGCAGAGAGACGTGTGTGTGTTTTACTAGACTAGCAGAGAGACGTGTGTGTGTTTTACTAGACTAGCAGAGAGACGTGTGTGTGTTTTACTAGACTAGCAGAGAGACGTGTGTGTGTTTTACTAGACTAGCAGAGAGACGTGTGTGTGTTTCACTAGACTAGCAGAGAGACGTGTGTGTGTTTCACTAGACTAGCAGAGAGACGTGTGTGTGTTTCACTAGACTAGCAGAGAGACGTGTGTGTGTTTCACTAGACTAGCAGAGAGACGTGTGTGTGTTTCACTAGACTAGCAGAGAGACGTGTGTGTGTTTTACTAGACTAGCAGAGAGACGTGTGTGTGTTTCACTAGACTAGCAGAGAGACGTGTGTGTGTTTCACTAGACTAGCAGAGAGACGTGTGTGTGTTTCACTAGACTAGCAGAGAGACGTGTGTGTGTTTTACTAGACTAGCAGAGAGACGTGTGTGTGTTTTACTAGACTAGCAGAGAGACGTGTGTGTGTTTCACTAGACTAGCAGAGAGACGTGTGTGTGTTTCACTAGACTAGCAGAGAGACGTGTGTGTGTTTTACTAGACTAGCAGAGAGACGTGTGTGTGTTTTACTAGACTAGCAGAGAGACGTGTGTGTGTTACTAGACTAGCAGAGAGACGTGTGTGTGTTTCACTAGACTAGCAGAGAGACGTGTGTGTGTTTTACTAGACTAGCAGAGAGACGTGTGTGTGTGTTACTGGTGTAGGCTGAGGAGACAGATGAGTCTGCTAAACACCATATGCTCAACACACTCCCCGTAGCACGCATGTCGTGTGGTCCGATATGCAGATCAGAGAACACACACACACAATCCATTATCAGGCTCTGCTGATGAGATTCACTGAAGCGAGGAGAAAGAGAGAGAGAGCTCAAAAGAAAAGAGAATCTGCATAGCGACCACTGAAACGCATTTCATTAGAAATGCTAATGATGCTATTGGCTAGCAGTAGAGGATTCCTGTTGTAAACCACAGGACAGATGACTACATGCTGTAGCAGTAGAGGATTCCTGTTGTAAACCACAGGACAGATGACTACATGCTGTAGCAGTAGAGGATTCCTGTTGTAAACCACAGGACAGATGACTACATGCTGTAGCAGTAGCTATGGGAGTCAGTGTGTGATCAGTGTCGTCTGCCTGACTAGAAAACACCTACAACACCTAGGCATTAGATCTGCAATGGACCCACGTCTGGACTGATTCTACAGATATTTATTCAGTTTCAGATTTCTGGATTCTGTCTGGTTCTACACACAACACAAACCATCTCTGCTACATGTTCAGGTCTGTGTGTTTTACCTGACTGAGAAGATGGGTCTGTTACTAGTCCTGTGTGTGTGACCTGGCCTGAGAAGATGGGTCTGTTACTAGTCCTGTGTGTGTGACCTGGCCTGAGAAGATGGGTCTGTTACTAGTCCTGTGTGTATGACCTGGCCTGAGAAGATGGGTCTGTTACTAGTCCTGTGTGTGTGTGACCTGGCCTGAGAAGATGGGTCTGGTACTAGTCCTGTGTGTGTGACCTGGCCTGAGAAGATGGGTCTGTTACTAGTCCTGTGTGTGTGACCTGGCCTGAGAAGATGGGTCTGTTACTAGTCCTGTGTGTGTGACCTGGCCTGAGAAGATGGGTCTGTTATTGGTTCCAGCGCCGACAGAGATGGCAGCCTCGCTTCACGTTCTCAGGAAACTATGCAGTATTTAGTTTTTTTATGTATTACTTCTTACATTGTTACTCCGGGAAATATTAAGTTTTATTACATACAACCGGGAGGAACTATTGGATATAAGAGCAACGTCAACTTACCAACATTACGACCAGGAATACGACTTTCCCAAAGAGGATTCTCTGTTTGGTACCCCAACCAGGACAATAGACTGGATAGCACCCGGCGACTCAAAACAACGGCGGCGCAGGAGAAGAGGGAAACGGGCCGGTCTTTTGGTCAAGCTACGTCGACGAGCGCATCATGCACCTCTCCCGAGTATTTGAATCGCCAATGTACAGTCTCTTGACAACAAAGTAGACGAAATCCGATCGAGGGTTGCCTTTCAGAGAGACATCCGAGACTGCAACGTTCTTTGCTTCACGGAAACATGGCTCACTCAGGACACGTTATCTGAGTCGGTAGAGCCACCTGGTTTCTCCACGCATCGCGCCGACAGAAACAAACATCTATCTGGTAAGAAGAAGGGCGGGGGTGTGTGTCTTATGATTAACGAGACGTGGTGTGATCATAACAACATACAGGAACTCAAGTCCTTTTGTTTACCTGACATAGAATTCCTTACAATCAAATGCAGACCGCATTATCTACCAAGAGAATTCTCCTCAATTATAATCACAGCCGTGTACATCCCCTCTCAAGCTGATACATCGACGGCACTGAAAGAAATTCATTTCACTCTAGGTAAATTGGAAACCACATATCCTGAGGCTGCATTTATTGTGGCTGGGGATTTTAATAAGGCTAATTTGAAAACAAGGCTTCCGAAATTTTACCAGCATATCGAATGTGCCACCTGGGCTGGTAAAATCCTGGATCATTGTTATTCCAACTTCCGTGATGCATACAAGGCTATTCTCCGCCCTCCTTTCGGCAAGTCTGACCATGACTCGATTTTGTTGCTCCCAGCCTACAAACAGAAACTAAAACAGGAAACGCCCGTTCTCAGGTCTGTTCAACGCTGGTCCGACCAATCTGATTCCATGCTGCAAGATTTCTTAGAGCACGTGGACTGGGATATGTTCCGGACAGCATCTGACAACAACATTGATGTATACGCTGATTCGGTGAGTGAGTTTATTAGCAAGTGCATTGGTGATGTTGTACCCATAGCAAATATTAAAACCTTCCCCAACCAGAAACCGTGGATTGATGGCAGCATTCGCGCAAAACTGAAAGCGCGAACCACTGCTTTTAACCAGGGTAAGGCTACCGGAAACATGACTGAATACAAACAGTGTAGCTATTCCCTCCGCAAGGCAATCAAACAAGCTAAGCGTCAATATAGAGACAAAGTAGAGTCACAATTCAACGGCTCAGACACAAGAGGAATGTGGCAGGGTCTACAGTCAATCACGGACTACAAAAAGAAAACCAGCCCCGTTGCGGACCATGATGTCCTGCTCCCAGACAAACTAAACAACTTCTTTGCTCGCTTTGAGGACAATACAGCGCCACCGACACGGCCTGCTACCAAAACCTGCGGGCTCTCCTTCACCGCAGCCAATGTGAGAAAAACATTTAAATGTGTTAACCCTTGCAAGGCTGCCGGCCCAGATGGCATCCCTGGCCGTGTCCTCAGAGCATGCGCAGACCAGCTGGCTGGTGTGTTTACGGACATATTCAATCAGTCCCTATCCCAGGCTGCTGTTCCCACATGCTTCAAGAGGGCTACCATTGTTCCTGTTCCCAAGAAAGCTATGGTAACTGAGCTAAATGACTATCGCCCCATAGCACTCACTTCCGTCATCATGAAGTGCTTTGAGAGATTAGTCAAGGATTATAATCACCTCCATCCTGCCAGACACCCTGGACCCACTCCAATTTGCTTACCGTCCCAATAGGTCCACAGACGCACCTTGTCGCAATCACACTGCATACTGCCCTAACCCACCTGGACAAGAGGAATACTTATGTAAGAATGCTGTTCATCGACTAAAGCTCAGCATTTAACTCCATAGTTCCCTCCAAGCTCGTCATTAAGCTCGAGACCATGGGTCTCGACCCAGCCCTGTGCAACTGGGTCCTGGACTTCTTGACGGGCCGGCCCCAGGTGGTGAGGGTAGGAAACAACATCTCCACCCCGCTGATCCTCAACACTGGGGCCCCACAAGGGTGCGTTCTCAGCCCTCTCCTGTACTCCCTGTTTACCCATGACTGCGTGGCCAAGCTCGCATCCAACTCAGTCATCAAGTTTGCTGACGACACTACAGTGGTAGGCTTGATTACCAACAACGACGAGACGGCCTACAGTGAGGAGGTGAGGGCCCACGGAGTGTGGTGTCAGGAAAATAACCTCTCACTCAATGTCAACAAAACGGCGTACACATCACGGACAAACTGAATTGGTCCACCCACACAGACAGCGTGGTGAAGAAGGCGCAACAGCGCCTCTTCAACCTCAGGAGGCTGAAGAAATTCGGCTTGTCACCAAAATCACTCACAAACTTCTACAGATGCACAATCGAGAGCATCCTGTCGGGCTGTATCACCGCCTGGTACGGCAACTGCTCCGCCCACAACCGTAAGGCTCTCCAGAGGGTAGTGAGGACTGCACAACGCATCACCGGGGGTAAACTACCTGACCTTCAGGACACCTACACCACCCGATGTCACAGGAAGGCCAAAAAGATCATCAAGGACAACAACCACCCGAGCCACTGCCTGTTTACCCCACACCCCTGCATCAAAGCTGGGACCGAGAGACTGAAAAACAGCTTCTACCTCAAGGCCATCAGACTGTTAAACAGCCATCACTAACATTGAGTGGCTGCTGCCAACATACTGACTTAAATCTCTAGCCACTTTAAACATAGGAATTGGATGTAACAATGTATCACTAGCCACTTTAAACAATTTTGTATATAATGTTTACTTATCCGACATACTTATATCAAATGTATACACTGTACTCTAAACCATCTACTGAATCTTGACCCAAATCTCTAGCCACTTTAATAATTATAATTGGATGAAATAATGTATCACTAGCCACTTTAAACAATGCCATTTATATAATGTTTACATATCCTACATTACTCATCTCATATATATATATGTGTGTATATACTGTACTCCATACCATCTACTGCATCTTGCCTCACTCATCCATATATTTATATGTACATACTCGTATTCATTCCTTTACTCTTGTGTGTATAAGGTAGTTGTTGTGAATTTGTTAGATTACTTGTTAGATACTACTGCATGGTCGGAACTAGAAGCACAAGCATTTCGCTACACTCGCATTAACATCTGCTAACCATGTGTATGTGACAAATAAAATTTGATTTGATTTGTTACTAGACCTGTGTGTGTGACGTGACCTGGGGGGGGGGGGTGCATGTACCTGGCCAGAGAACGGGGGTCTGTTGCCAGTCCAGGCCACCTGTCCTGGGTTGAGCTGTCTGGAGATCTGAGATAGGTTCTGATTGGACGATCCCGATGGCTGGATATCGTTCACCCCCGGGACATGGATAACTGAGGAGCTGTAACACACACAGACAGACAGATAGACAGACACAGAGACAGCATTCCAAGTAAATGTGTGACATGACAGCCTTTATATAGGCCACTGCAGACAGTCATATTAACGTATACTTTAACAACACATTTAACTGTTCACATCTGTCAACTCTAGTCTGCTCAATTATTTAACCATCACCTGAGGCCCTGTCTTTCCCTACGGCTTCAACTTTAAACACACACACTAATGTGCATGCACACACACACACACACACACACACACACAGATCCACAGAGAGGTGTACCTGAAGCTCTTGGCAGAGTGTCCGGGCTGGAAGGGAGAGTTCTGGGAGTAGAGCTGCTGACCTCCTGCCGTAGACGAAGGAACCATCATCTTCTTCTCACCAGCTGGAACCACACAATACACACACCATTTATAGATAGAGAGATATATAGAGGGAGAGACATTCAGAGAGACCTTCAGAGGGAGAGACATTCAGAGAAAGATATTTAGAAAGAGAGACATTTAGAAAGAAGGAGAGACAATCAGAGAGAGAGAGACATTCAGAGAGACATTCAGAGAGAGAGAGGGAGACAGACAGAGAGAGGGAGGGAGACAGAGAGAGAGAGGGAGGGAGACAGAGAGAGAGAGGGAGGGAGACAGACAAAGAGAGAGAGAGGGAGGGAGACAGACAGAGAGAGAGAGGGAGACAGAGAGAGAGAGGGGCAGGGAGAGAGACAGACAGAGACAGTGGGAGAGAGGGAGACAGACAGAGAGAGGGGGAGAGAGAGAGACCAAGAGAGACTGAGAGAGACAGAGAGAGAGAGGGGGAGACAGACAGAGGGAGGGAGACAGACAAAGAGGGGGAGAGAGAGAGGGGGAGAGAGAGGGGGAGAGAGAGACAGAGAGAGGGGGAGAGAGACAGAGAAAGGGGGAGATAGAGAGGGGAGAGAGAGACCGAGAGGGAGAGAGACAGAGAGAGGGGGAGAGAGGGGGAGAGAGACAGAGAGAGACAGAGGGAGGGGGAGACATACAGAGATAGGGAGGGGGAGAGAGATAACATACACCACACAGTCAGAGAGAGGGAGAGAGAGATAAAATACACCACACAGTCAGAGGGAGAGAGAGAGAGATAAAATACACCACACAGTCAGAGAGAGAGAGAGAGAGATAAAATACACCACACAGTCAGAGAGAGGGAGAGAGAGATAAAATACACCACACAGTCAGAGAGAGGGAGAGAGAGATAAAATACACCACACAGTAAGAGAGAGGGAGATAAAATACACCACACAGTAAGAGAGAGGGAGAGAGAGATAAAATACACCACACAGTCAGAGAGGGGGAGAGAGAGATCAAATACACCACACAGTCAGAGAGATAAAATACACCACACAGTCAGAGAGGGGGAGAGAGATAAAATACACCACACAGTCAGAGAGAGGGAGAGAGAGATAAAATACACCACACAGTCAGAGGGAGAGAGAGATAAAATACACCACACAGTCAGAGAGGGGGAGAGAGAGATAAAATACACCACACAGTCAGAGAGGGGGAGAGAGAGATAAAATACACCACACAGTCAGAGAGAGAGAGAGAGATAAAATACACCACACAGTAAGAGAGAGGGAGATAAAA
This sequence comes from Brachymystax lenok tsinlingensis, assembly GCA_030435695.1. Classification (NCBI taxonomy): domain Eukaryota; kingdom Metazoa; phylum Chordata; class Actinopteri; order Salmoniformes; family Salmonidae; genus Brachymystax; species Brachymystax lenok. The sequence continues at coordinate 22,711,548 of CM059800.1, read as the reverse complement.
TACACCACACAGTAAGAGAGAGGGAGAGAGAGATAAAATACACCACACAGTCAGAGGGAGAGAGAGATAAAATACACCACACAGTCAGAGAGGGGGAGAGAGAGATCAAATACACCACACAGTCAGAGAGATAAAATACACCACACAGTCAGAGAGGGGGAGAGAGATAAAATACACCACACAGTCAGAGAGAGGGAGAGAGATAAAATACACCACACAGTCAGAGGGAGAGAGAGATAAAATACACCACACAGTCAGAGAGGGGGAGAGAGAGATAAAATACACCACACAGTCAGAGAGGGGGAGAGAGAGATAAAATACACCACACAGTCAGAGAGGGGGAGAGAGAGATCAAATACACCACACAGTCAGAGAGAGGGAGAGAGAGATCAAATACACCACACAGTCAGAGAGAGGGAGAGAGAGATAAAATACACCACACAGTCAGAGAGGGGGAGAGAGAGATAAAATACACCACACAGTCAGAGAGGGGGAGAGAGAGATAAAATACACCACACAGTCAGAGAGAGAGAGAGAGATAAAATACACCACACAGTCAGAGAGAGGGAGAGAGAGATAAAATACACCACACAGTCAGAGAGGGGGAGAGAGAGATAAAATACACCACACAGTCAGAGAGAGGGAGAGAGAGATAAAATACACCACACAGTCAGAGAGAGGGAGAGAGAGATAAAATACACCACACAGTCAGAGAGGGGGAGAGAGAGATAAAATACACCACACAGTCAGAGAGGGGAGAGAGAGATAAAATACACCACACAGTCAGAGAGAGAGAGAGAGAGAGATAAAATACACCACACAGTCAGAGAGAGGGAGAGAGAGATAAAATACACCACACAGTCAGAGAGAGGGAGAGAGAGATAAAATACACCACACAGTCAGAGAGGGGGAGAGAGATAAAATACACCACACAGTCAGAGAGGGGGAGAGAGAGATAAAATACACCACACAGTCAGAGAGAGGGAGAGAGATCAAATACACCACACAGTCAGAGAGGGGGAGAGAGAGATAAAATACACCACACAGTCAGAGAGAGGGAGAGAGATAAAATACACCACACAGTCAGAGAGGGGGAGAGAGAGATAAAATACACCACACAGTCAGAGAGGGGGAGAGAGAGATAAAATACACCACACAGTCAGAGAGGGGGAGAGAGAGATAAAATACACCACACAGTCAGAGAGGGGGAGAGAGAGGGAATGGAGAGTGAGAGAGAGAGGAGAAACTCCAGTCCTGATTGAGTTGTGTGGAGGTTGTTTTACATTTCTCCTCTGGATGAACCACCACAACCAACCGCCTACCATGGGCCTTTCACACACTGGCTGATTAATGCTTGCTTATCTAAACACACACACACACAAGTAGAGGTGAGAAAATAACTAGATAGCGTACAGCCAGAGATGCCGGAGTACATATCAGAAAAGCGTGGGTCTCTCTCCTGTGAGAACATGGTGTCCGTCTTGTCAGTGTTCTTGCCCGCCTCGTGAACCCCTCCTCCCACACTGGGAACGGGTACCTGGAGGGAGACAGGAGGGAAGGATAACTTCATTTAGTAATACTAACTTTATTTATACAAGGGTGTGAGTATTCCCCCTCCTGAAGTAGTCAACAGCTAGAGGAAAGAGAGCAGGGAAGGACATCTTCACTTAATGAAACCCTAGAAACTATTTATACAGCAGGCTTGGGGTCAATTCCATTTCAATTCAGTCAGTTCAGGAGCTAAACTGAAATTCCAATTTCAATGTTTTTGTCCCTCAGACAAGCATTGAGGAAAAATGTAATGTCTGTTATTTCCTGAATTGACTGAATTCAAATGGAATTGACCCCAAGCCTGTTATACAGTTGAGCCCACTTAAATGTCCAATGCAGCCATTTTCTTCTCTCAAATTAAATCATTTCTGGCTAACAATGAATTACCTTACTGTAATTGTTTTCAATTAAAATGTTCATAAAGAAACAAAAATAGCTTCTTAGCAAAGAGCAAATTCTGTGAGGGGAAAACTAAAAACGAGTTGTTATTGGCAGAGAGGTTTGGAACTCTTTCTTATTGGTCTATTAACTAATTGACCTCCTGGTGATGTCAGACCAAAACTCCATACCACCAAAAACAGGCAGAAATTTCAGGCGGTCTTTTCAAACAGCTCTTAACCTAAAAAAGGGCATTATCATAATATTCACAATATTATTCCAACCTCATGGTATGTAAATATATATAAAACAGAGGAAAATCACATTTGACTGCACTGGGCCTTTAATGATATACAATCAACCGCTTCAGAAGCTGTCTAGCATGAACAGCCAGGAGTATGGACAGGTAAGTGGGCTACATTGGGTACAGTGGTATAGGGCATCTGTTATATTATGAACAGGCAGGTATAAGGGCAGCTACCTGTGATAGGTCATAGGCTGTCAGACCGTCTCTCTGATGGACCTCCAGTTCTGCCTGCTGCTGCTGTTGGAGCTGCCTGGAGAACACACACAATGACAACACATTCATACATCATCACACAATACCCTCACGTTGACATGTTGCCTCTTTACATTGTATTATCAGTAACAGATGGTCAAGTTAGTGATACACAATAGCAAAACACCAGCATCCGAACGTACCAGCAAGATACCCCACCTGGCACCCTAACGGCTGTAGAACAAATCAGAACATTGACCGACTGGAGAAACCTGAGGGTCCGTTGTGAATGTACTGTTAAATACAGACTACAAGATGGTCTGTCCATCTGTGCTGAATGACTATAGGGGGAAACATGCTGCTCTCTCCTCTCCATCCCTTCCTGTCTTTATCATTCCCTTGTTGTCTCTCTTTCCCTTGATCTACTTCTCTCTCCCTACTCACAGCTGTCCAGGCTCTGCCTCTTAGCAAGGAGCAGATTCTAATTGTGTCTCTGTACACTGGAAAACAACAGATTCTAATTGTGTCTCTGTACACTGGAGAACAACAGATTCTAATTGTGTCTCTGTACACTGGAGAACAACAGATTCTAATTGTGTCTCTGTACACTGGAAAACAACAGATTCTAATTGTGTCTCTGTACACTGGAGAACAACAGATTCTAATTGTGTCTCTGTACACTGGAGAACAACAGATTCTAATTGTGTCTCTGTACACTGGAGAACAACAGATTCTAATTGTGTCTCTGTACACTAGAGAACAACAGATTCTAATTGTGTCTCTGTACACTGGAAAACAACAGATTCTAATTGTGTCTCTGTACACTGGAGAACAACAGATTCTAATTGTGTCTCTGTACACTGGAGAACAACAGATTCTAATTGTGTCTCTGTACACTGGAGAACAACAGATTCTAATTGTGTCTCTGTACACTGGAAAACAACAGATTCTAATTGTGTCTCTGTACACTGGAGAACAACAGATTCTAATTGTGTCTCTGTACACTGGAGAACAACAGATTCTAATTGTGTCTCTGTACACTGGAGAACAACAGATTCTAATTGTGTCTCTGTACACTAGAGAACAACAGATTCTAATTGTGTCTCTGTACACTGGAAAACAACAGATTCTAATTGTGTCTCTGTACACTGGAGAACAACAGATTCTAATTGTGTCTCTGTACACTGGAGAACAACAGATTCTAATTGTGTCTCTGTACACTGGAGAACAACAGATTCTAATTGTGTCTCTGTACACTGGAGAACAACAGATTCTAATTCAGTACTCTCAAAAACAAGCCTTTTTGTTTTGTAAGGGAAAGATTGTGTTATGAACAACATGAGCTGTGTCCCAAATGGCACCCCTTTCCCTTTATAGCTTCCTATGTGCCCTGGTCAATAGTAGTGTACTCTTAGGGTACCAGCTGGGATACATCCATTGTTGCAGAGTCAGTGTATTGTGAATGCCTAAAGGAGAAGAGCAACACCTGCATGCAAACAAATCTTCACAATAGTCACTGTGGTGGCAAAATGATGTTTCAAGAGCTGTTTTTAAACTCAAAACCATTTCCAGACAGAATGTCTCCTGTCAGCTCTTATGCATCATTAGTAAGCTGGCAACAAAATGACTTTATTTCTCACTCACTCACTCACTCACTCACTCACTCACTCACTCACTCACACACTCACACTCACACTCACACACACACACACACTTTACACACAAACACACACACACACACACACACACACACACACTTGTGCCTCGAATCCATTTGTTGCTGGCAAATTGAACCACAGCAGCACCATCTAATTCAGGCCCTTAATTTCAGAAGCCTCGGAGTGATTTCCTGCTAAGTTCTTTTCTGGAGCATCCAACCCTGACATTTCCCATTTACCCAGAGAGAAACAAACAGTTTTTCTTGTCCTGCCATGAGAAGTATGCAGCTCTCTCTCTCTCTGAGGAGACGCGATGAGGAGAGGAGGAGGCCACTTTAGACTACAGAGGACCAGTTGGGTTTGAGTCCACAGACAGACAGACCTTAGGCAATTGACAGCTCATCTCTGTCTCTTTTTGCTTTCTCTCTCCAAGTACATCACAACAGTCCTCCTTTCCTGTCTCAAATAAATGACTGAATATCTAAGAGAAAGAATGAGAGAGAAAGAGAGAGAGAAACTACTTCCTCCTTTCCTGCCTCAAATAAATTCCTGAATGTCAAAGAGAGAGAGAGAGAGCGAGAGATGGGAACACTTGTGTTAATAACATGAAAGCGTCCCCTAGCAGTGTACATAGACTGGTGCTGTGCTGAACTTAGTGGCCCTGGCCGTCACAGCCTATAAGAGCCTAGCGTCTGACAACAGACCTAATGTGAGTAACTAGAATATATGACGGCCAGAGCGCCAGTGTGTGTACGCCTGTGTGTTTGTGTCCAGATCAAAACACCTGTCACTATGAATAAAAAGCTTCCACTGAGGAAAACAAACTACTTCAAAACCCCATTATGTCAAGTGCTGCTTAGTGTCCTCTCAGAGACACTTGCGGTGAATATTCTCTCTCTCTCTCCCAGACGAGAGGGGAGTAGAGGAGAATAGGAGGTAGAGATGTAGGGAGGGAGGAGGGGTGAGCACACAGAGGGTCAGCTGGACTGAGAGAGGACTAAGATGGATAACATTTGGCCAGGAAACTTCTGAAGAATGTGCAGAAATGCGTCCAGCCAAGCCGGCTCCAAGTTTCCACCCCAGTTCCACAACTCTCCTGTTTAACCACCTCTAAAGCACTCTGCATCACACGGTCGGGAAGAAACATTATGAAAATGTAACCGCTTATTTATTTATTTCAGATCAGGGCCAGAGGTTCAGAGTGTGTGTGTCTGATGTGTGTGTTTGTAAGTGTGTGTACATGTGTGTATGTGTGCACTTGTATGTGCATGTGTGTATGCTTGAATATGTGTGTGATGCAGATGAGTTGCTAAGATTTATAATTTGTTGTTGTTCAGCTCTGATGCCCCTGGGTAAACTCCAGTGGTATTAAACAGCAGATGGGGAATGGCTTCATTGGTGACTTGGCTGCTATGGTGTGTGTGTGTGTGTTTTTTCTCTGCCCACACATTCAGAGCTGGCCTAATAGGGGGGTCTTGAGGGAAGCAGCCAGGTCACGCAGCAGTGGCTGATGGGATGCAGCAAGGGTGCAAGCGGGCAGCCTGAGGCTTGTAGCCATGGTAACAATGCCAATGCCAATGCACGCACACACAAAAGCCCTCCACGGATGACTTCCTAAAGAGAAACAGGACCAGAAGTGGAGGCTAGCCTCTAATATCTCAGTTTATGGTTCCAACCTAGAGCCTGCCAACATTACTAACCATTACAGATGGCTCCGTTTGGCTTGCCCAACAACTGAGGCACACTGAGACGGGGCAGTGTGTGAGGTGTGGGTCTGTCATGGTTCCAAAGTCATCTCCTTCTGCACTCCTGCAGGCTAAAGGACAGTCAGGAAGCCAGTTGGAACACAGACCACATTACCATGCAGCTGCTACAACACTATTAGAGTGGTTAGAACACACACTCTCCACTACAACGTTGCCATTCCCTTTAATCCAGATACACTGCATGACCAACAGTATGTGAACACCTGCTCGTTGAACATCTCATTCCAAAATCATGGGCTTTAGTATGGAGTTGGCCCCCCCTTTGCTGCTATAACGGCCTCCACTCTTCTAGGTAGGCTTTCCACTAGATGTTGAAACATTGCTGCGGGGACTTGGTTCCATTCAGCCACAAGAGCGTTAGTGAGGTCGGGCACTGATGTTGGGCGATTAGGCCTGGCTCGCAGTCAGCGTTCCAATTCCTCCTAATGCTTTTCAATCGGGTTGAGGTTAGGGCTCTGTGCAGGCCAGTCAAGTTCTTCCACACCAATCTAGACAAACCATTTCTGTATGTACCTCGCTTTATGCATGGGGGTATTGTCATGCTGAAACAGGAAAGGGCCTTCCCCAAACTGTTGCCACAACGTTGGAAGCACAGAATCGTCTAGAATGTCATTGTATGCTGTAGCGTTAACATTTCCCTTCACTGGAACTAAGGGGCCTAGCCCGAACCATGGAAAACAGGCACTATGCATTCTACTGGCATCCGCCAAACCCAGAATCGTCCGTCGGACTGCCAGATGGTGAAGCCTGATTCATCACTCCAGAGAACGCGTTTCCACTGCTCCAGAGTCCAATGGCGGTGAGCTTTACCCCACTCCAGCCGACGCTTGGCATTGCGCATGGTGATATTAGGGTTGTGTGGGGCTGCTCGCCATGGAAACCCATCTCATGAAGCTCCTCACGAACAGTTCTTGTGCTGACGTTTCTTCCAGAGGCAGTTTGGAACTCGGTAGTGAGTGTTGCAACCGAGGACAGACGACTTAGCAGGGCAGAAATTGTACAAACTGACTTCTTGGAAAGGTGGCATCCTATGACGGTGCCACATTGAAAGTCACTGAGGTCTACAGTAAGGCCATTCTACTGCCAAGGTTTATCTATGGAGATTGCATGGCTGTGTGTTCGATTGTATACACCTGTCAGCAACGGGTGTGGCTGAAATAGCCTAATCTACTAATTTGTAGGGGTATCCACATACTGTTGTATGTATAGTGTAGGTGCAGATTCCCCATGCATGGTATAGTATTTTCATTGTCCAAGGCCCACAGTGTGTGCTGCAGCCAGCTCTGAAATAGCAGGGCTTTCTCCACTGGCTTCCCCCACAACTACATCTTCCTTTATTTATTTGCTCCAGTAGTAGTAGCTACCACAGTAATGACATACGGCCTACACTCTGTGCGTGGTTGTGTGGTTATACATGGGCTGTATGCATAGATATATGCCCAGCTAGTTCTCCAGAAATGATTGAGTGTGTAATCTATCGTTGGTGAAGAGATCTCCAATATGAGAGGGGGATATAACCCAGGAGAGTAAAGACATTGTCCAGATCCCTATATTCTTTCCCTAATATATGAAGTGTGCACTCATTCACTCCCCCTCAAGAATGCTAAAGCATTGGGTAACGTCCCAAATGGCATCCTACTCCCTACATAGTGCAGTGGTTTTGACCAGGGCCCATAGGAAATAAATATGGCAGTCGCTCGACTTCAAACACTTTTAAATCTTTGAGGGGAAGTGAACGAGTGTCTCTCACGGACAATACATTTACCACAGAGTAACACTCAGCTACCCAACAACCAGATGGTCTGTCTCATAACCCTCTCTGTGTGTGTGTGTGTGTCGCTAGGTGAGACTGGCTCAGGTACCCCAGTGGTCAGATGCTGAGCTTCACAACTGTTGTAGAGGATTGATGAATGAGATGAGATATTTTATGCAGCCTATAAATCTACCACCCAGTCTGTAGTCAGCCAGGTTTCCTCTGCCCTGGCTCTCACCTCAGCTAGAGAGAACACAACGGAGCTCACACAGGGATGCACATGCACACACACACACGCAATGGAATGTTTACTCTGCTAATCTGATCTCCAGACAGAAACATGATGTTACTACCTTCCTTAAGTCATTATAATGTCTGAGGAAATTGAGAAAATTATGTTTTAAAATGATGTTTACACACACACACACACACACACACACACACACAGGTGGAGGAGAGAGCAGAATAATCACAATCTAGCAATCTAAAACAAATGGAATAACGGAACTCTTCCAGTGTTTCCGGAGTGTTCCCCAGTTCTCTGGCGTGTGAGTGGGATGTTAGTGTTGGAAGCGTCAGGATCAAGTTTAAAGTCAATGTTGATGGTCCTGGGGTATGAGGGTTGCACCCATTCTCTGATTCTTCAACCACTAAAAGCCTTTCCTTTCCCTCTCTGGCCTCTATCTAGGCACGGTGACAAAAGCAACAGTGACGCTACCGCCCCCCACAGACCAGGACCTGGTAGTGCAGGTGAAAAAACGTGCAGGTAAGCAGTCACGCGCACTTAACACAAACATGCTCAGGCTTGCACATACACACAAAAACATGCACACGCATCCACAAACTCACACGTGCATAAACACACACATTCACTCTACAATACAGTATCTGCTAGAGGGGATAACTGGGCCTGCTTCAGCCAGCGGGGATAACTGGGCCTGCTACAGCCAGCGGGGATAACTGGGCCTGCTACAGCCAGCGGGGATAACTGGGCCTGCTACAGCTAGAGGGGTTAACTGGGCCTGCTACAGCCAGCGGGGTAACTGGGCCTGCTACAGCCAGAGGGGATAACTGGGCCTGCTACAGCCAGAGGGGATAACTGGGCCTGCTAAAGCCAGCGGGGATAACTGGGCCTGCTACAGCCAGCGGGGATAACTGGGCCTGCTACAGCCAGCGGGGATAACTGGGCCTGCTACAGCCAGCGGGGATAACTGGGCCTGCTACAGCTAGAGGGGATAACTGGGCCTGCTACAGCTAGAGGGGATAACTGGGTCTGCTACAGCTAGCGGGATAACTGGGCCTGCTACAGCTAGAGGGGATAACTGGGCCTGCTACAGCTAGCAGGATAACTGGGTCTGCTACAGCTAGCAGGATAACTGGGTCTGCCACAGCTAGCAGGATAACTGGGTCTGCTACAGCTAGAGGGGATAACTGGGCCTGATACAGCTAGAGGGGATAACTGGGCCTGCTACAGCTAGAGAGAATAACTGGGCCTGCTACAGCTAGAGGGGATAACTGGGTCTGCTACAGCTAGAGGGGATAACTGGGCCTGCTACAGCTAGAGGGAATAACTGGGCCTGCTACAGCCAGAGGATAACTGGGTCTGCTACAGCTAGAGGGGATAACTGGGCCTGCTACAGCTAGAGGGGATAACTGGGCCTGCTACAGCTAGAGGGGATAACTGGGCCTGCTACAGCCAGCGGGGATAACTGGGCCTGCTACAGCTAGAGGGGATAACTGGGCCTGCTACAGCTAGAGGGGATAACTGGGTCTGCTACAGCTAGCGGGATAACTGGGTCTGCTACAGCTAGCGGGATAACTGGGCCTGCTACAGCTAGAGGGGATAACTGGGCCTGCTACAGCTAGCAGGATAACTGGGTCTGCCACAGCTAGCAGGATAACTGGGTCTGCTACAGCTAGAGGGGATAACTGGGCCTGATACAGCTAGAGGGGATAACTGGGCCTGCTACAGCTAGAGGGAATAACTGGGCCTGCTACAGCTAGAGGGGATAACTGGGTCTGCTACAGCTAGAGGGGATAACTGGGCCTGCTACAGCTAGAGGGAATAACTGGGCCTGCTACAGCTAGAGGGGATAACTGGGTCTGCTACAGCTAGAGGGGATAACTGGGCCTGCTACAGCTAGAGGGGATAACTGGGCCTGCTACAGCTAGAGGGGATAACTGGGCCTGCTACAGCTAGAGGGGATAACTGGGCCTGCTACAGCAGTGTTTCCCAAACAGACAAAATATGGCATCACTGGTAAGGGCATTGAGTAACATAAATGCTAATGCTAACAGAGCTAAATTAGTGTAAAAGGTGCGGAAACACTATGCAGGAAATAAAAGGGGACTATTATGACTGGTCACTCTAGTCCTTCTGGGCTGATGGCTAAAGGCTGCGGCTAAAGGCTGTGTTTAAAGACATTGATATGCACATCATGGTGGACCAAAAGAAAACTCTGAAGGCTTTTAAGACTGGAGTCCTGGTCACAGCACATATTCAATGGGGACATTATGTATCAAGCGTCTCATAGTAGGAGTCTTGCCTTTTAGATCACAATGAATAAAAACACATGGATAGAGGGGATCTGATCCTAGATCAGTACTCCCAGTTTTGGCTATCCTCCATTGTAGCCCAGAGTCCAACCAACAGGTTTGTGGAACCTGAGGGACCAAAACAAACACAACCTGGAACCTGTCTTCCTAGAAAACACACTGTTTAGAGAGCAGAAAATGGGCCAAGTTCCACACACGGACACGCATCCACACACAAAAAAACAGTCACACAGGCTCACAAAACACACACTTTCCTTAAATGTTTAATTGAACACCTTATTAACATGGTGTGAATCAGTACAACAGTGTGTTAATATTATCCTCCATACTGAACCCTTAACAGTTGGTAGCAAAACACACTGCTACTATTCCAACGCCATGTACTGTCAATATTCTGACTGACTGACTGGGGCAGCAGACCTGTATGCTGGCACGCTGTCAATATTCTGACTGACTAACTGGGGCAGCAGACATGTATGCTGGCACGCTGTCAATATTCTGACTGACTGACTGGGGCAGCAGACCTGTATGCTGGCACACTGTCAATATTCTGACTGACTGACTGACTGGGGCAGCAGACCTGTATGCTGGCACGCTGTCAATATTCTGACTGACTGACTGGGGCAGCAGACATGTATGCTGGCACGCTGTCAATATTCTGACTGACTGACTGACTGGGGCAGCAGACCTGTATGCTGGCACGCTGTCAATATTCTGACTGACTGACTGACTGGGGCAGCAGACCTGTATGCTGGCACGCTGTCAATATTCTGACTGACTGACTGACTGGGGCAGCAGACCTGTATGCTGGCACGCTGTCAATATTCTGACTGACTGACTGGGGCAGCAGACCTGTATGCTGGCACGCTGTCAATATTCTGACTGACTAACTGGGGCAGCAGACCTGTATGCTGGCACACTGTCAATATTCTGACTGACTGACTGACTGGGGCAGCAGACCTGTATGCTGGCACGCTGTCAATATTCTGACTGACTGACTGACTGGGGCAGCAGACCTGTATGCTGGCACGCTGTCAATATTCTGACTGACTGACTGACTGGGGCAGCAGACCTGTATGCTGGCACACTGTCAATATTCTGACTGACTGACTGGGGCAGCAGACCTGTATGCTGGCACGCTGTCAATATTCTGACTGACTAACTGGGGCAGCAGACATGTATGCTGGCACGCTGTCAATATTCTGACTGACTGACTGGGGCAGCAGACATGTATGCTGGCACGCTGTCAATATTCTGACTGACTGACTGACTGGGGCAGCAGACCTGTATGCTGGCACACTGTCAATATTCTGACTGACTGACTGGGGCAGCAGACCTGTATGCTGGCACACTGTCAATATTCTGACTGACTGACTGGGGCAGCAGACCTGTATGCTGGCACACTGTCAATATTCTGACTGACTGACTGACTGGGGCAGCAGACCTGTATGCTGGCACACTGTCAATATTCTGACTGACTGACTGGGGCAGCAGACCTGTATGCTGGCACGCTGTCAATATTCTGACTGACTAACTGGGGCAGCAGACATGTATGCTGGCACGCTGTCAATATTCTGACTGACTGACTGGGGCAGCAGACATGTATGCTGGCACGCTGTCAATATTCTGACTGACTGACTGGGGCAGCAGACCTGTATGCTGGCACACTGTCAATATTCTGACTGACTGACTGGGGCAGCAGACCTGTATGCTGGCACACTGTCAATATTCTGACTGACTGACTGGGGCAGCAGACCTGTATGCTGGCACACTGTCAATATTCTGACTGACTGACTGGGGCAGCAGACCTGTATGCTGGCACGCTGTCAATATTCTGACTGACTGACTGGGGCAGCAGACCTGTATGCTGGCACACTGTCAATATTCTGACTGACTGACTGACTGGGGCAGCAGACCTGTATGCTGGCACACTGTCAATATTCTGACTGACTGACTGACTGGGGCAGCAGACCTGTATGCTGGCACACTGTCAATATTCTGACTGACTGACTGACTGGGGCAGCAGACCTGTATGCTGGCACACTGTCAATATTCTGACTGACTGACTGGGGCAGCAGACCTGTATGCTGGCACGCTGTCAATATTCTGACTGACTGACTGGGGCAACAGACCTGTATGCTGGCACGCTGTCAATATTCTGACTGACTGACTGGGGCAACAGACCTGTATGCTGGCACGCTGTCAATATTCTGACTGACTGACTGGGGCAACAGACCTGTATGCTGGCACACTGTCAATATTCTGACTGACTGACTGACTGGGGCAGCAGACCTGTATGCTGGCACGCTGTCAATATTCTGACTGACTGACTGGGGCAACAGACCTGTATGCTGGCACACTGTCAATATTCTGACTGACTGACTGACTGGGGCAGCAGACCTGTATGCTGGCACACTGTCAATATTCTGACTGACTGACTGACTGGGGCAGCAGACCTGTATGCTGGCACACTGTCAATATTCTGACTGACTGACTGGGGCAGCAGACCTGTATGCTGGCACACTGTCAATATTCTGACTGACTGACTGGGGCAGCAGACCTGTATGCTGGCACGCTGTCAATATTCTGACTGACTGACTGGGGCAGCAGACCTGTATGCTGGCACACTGTCAATATTCTGACTGACTGACTGACTGGGGCAGCAGACCTGTATGCTGGCACACTGTCAATATTCTGACTGACTGACTAACTGGGGCAGCAGACATGTATGCTGGCACGCTGTCAATATTCTGACTGACTGACTGGGGCAGCAGACATGTATGCTGGCACGCTGTCAATATTCTGACTGACTGACTGGGGCAGCAGACCTGTATGCTGGCACACTGTCAATATTCTGACTGACTGACTGGGGCAGCAGACCTGTATGCTGGCACACTGTCAATATTCTGACTGACTGACTGGGGCAGCAGACCTGTATGCTGGCACACTGTCAATATTCTGACTGACTGACTGGGGCAGCAGACCTGTATGCTGGCACGCTGTCAATATTCTGACTGACTGACTGGGGCAGCAGACCTGTATGCTGGCACACTGTCAATATTCTGACTGACTGACTGACTGGGGCAGCAGACCTGTATGCTGGCACACTGTCAATATTCTGACTGACTGACTGACTGGGGCAGCAGACCTGTATGCTGGCACACTGTCAATATTCTGACTGACTGACTGACTGGGGCAGCAGACCTGTATGCTGGCACACTGTCAATATTCTGACTGACTGACTGACTGGGGCAGCAGACCCGTATGCTGGCACGCTGTCAATATTCTGACTGACTGACTGGGGCAACAGACCTGTATGCTGGCACGCTGTCAATATTCTGACTGACTGACTGGGGCAACAGACCTGTATGCTGGCACGCTGTCAATATTCTGACTGACTGACTGGGGCAACAGACCTGTATGCTGGCACACTGTCAATATTCTGACTGACTGACTGACTGGGGCAGCAGACCTGTATGCTGGCACGCTGTCAATATTCTGACTGACTGACTGGGGCAACAGACCTGTATGCTGGCACACTGTCAATATTCTGACTGACTGACTGACTGGGGCAGCAGACCTGTATGCTGGCACACTGTCAATATTCTGACTGACTGACTGACTGGGGCAGCAGACCTGTATGCTGGCACGCTGGTGTTAATAGTCGGTCCGTGTGTGTGTCGGTTGCATGAGCACTGTGTGTGACTGTTTGTGTGTGTGTGACTGTGTGTTAACAACCAGAGCAATGAGTGAAGTGTCAGTGGTGTGTGTAGGGTCCTTCCAGTCCAGGCCCATGCAGAGAGTACAACACTCAGAGATCGTAAAAAGCACCCAGGAGGAGTTTCATTTTTTCTACAGAGGATTTCCTTTGGACATGCTAGAATCACATACAAAAGAAGACATCTTTCCAACTCATCATCAAGCTTTGATTATTTGAAATCAGCTGTGTAGTGCTAGGGCAAAAAAACTAAAAGTGCACCCAGGACCAAGTTTGGGAAACCCTGGTCTAGAACATTCCACTGGTCCATTTCTGTCCCAGGACAGTTAACACACACATGTTTATGATTCAGTGTCTATCTCTGTGTACAACAAACAAAAGCAGCAAGAAATAAAATGTAGGAATACTTACTCCTGATAAAAATCAGCATTCAAAGAATTGATGATAAAAAAGGTTATTAATAATTAATGAAGGTGGGGGTGTGGTCTGTGTAAGTAAATATGTCAGTGTGTGTGCGTTGGTCCGTGTGTGTGTGTGCGTTGGTCCGTGTGTGTGTGTGCGTTGGTCCGTGTGTGTGTGTGCGTCGGTCTGTGTGTGTGTGTGCGTTGGTCCGTGTGTGTGCGTGCGTCGGTCCGTGTGTGTGCGTGCGTCGGTCTGTGTGTGTGCGTGCGCCGGTCCGTGTGTGTGCGTGCGCCGGTCCGTGTGTGTGCGTGCGTCGGTCCGTGTGTGTGTGTGCGTGCGCCGGTCCGTGTGTGTGTGTGCGTGCGCCGGTCCGTGTGTGTGTGTGTCCACCTACTTGACGTTGGTGTTGGTACAGATGATGTACTCGATCTCGTCAGAGTAGGGGTTCTGGAAGGTGAAGGAGCTGGTACGGATTAACATCCACTCTCTGTTCTTCATTCGAAACCTGTACATCACAGACAACACCTGGCCCTTCAACTTTACCACCTGGAGAGGGAGGGAAGGAGGGAGGGAAGGAGAGAGGGTAGAGGGAGGGAAGGAGAGAGGGAAGGAGAAGGGGAGGAGAGAGGGAAGGAGGGAGGGAGAACAAAGGTTAGATAGGACACATCACAGATTTTCGGTTCCACCCAGTCTAATCTCCCCACCCATACCTCTCCTACCATTCCATTCTGAACAAACACACGGACGACACACACACACACACACCTCTCTTGCTCTCTGAATATTCCCTCCATAAGCATACCAGTGAACCTCACCTGTCAATCTGGATAATGGACGTGCTGCTTTGCATCTAAATGCAACATGGTTTTCAGTCAGGGCTTCTGTAATGGCCATTCCTAATGAAAGCTCTGTGGACAATCCCAGAGACATGGAAGAGTATTTTCCTTCATACAGAGGGCACCACCAGCTAAACAATAGCGGGAGAAGGCCAGAAATGTTATCTAATTTTGAGAAAAAGGCACGATTTCCTTATGTGGATTAGGCGCGTTTCGACCACACCTTTTACTCAGGGCATATCTCACTGCTTAAACACGGCCTAGGGAGGGAGCATCCTATTGGTCAGAATGTATGACCTGTGACCTCAGTAACAGGAAGAGATAGTGGAGCAGTCCGTCGTTCTTGGCAGCAAATCTCAAAATGGCACACTATTCCCTAAGTAGTACCACTGCTGTCCTGAGCCTGGGGCTAAGTAGTTCACCACTGCTGCCCTGAGCCTGGGGCTAAGTAGTTCACCACTGCTGTCCTGAGCCTGGGGTTAAGTAGTGTACCACTGCTGTCCTGAACCTGGGGCTAAGTAGTTCACCACTGCTGTCCTGAGCCTGGGGCTAAGTAGTTCACCACTGCTGTCCTGAGCCTGGGGCTAAGTATTTCACCACTGCTGTCCTGAGCCTGGGGCTAAGTAGTGCACCACTGCTGTCCTGAGCCTGGGGTTAAGTAGTGCACCACTGCTGTCCTGAGCCTGGGGCTAAGTAGTGCACCACTGCTGTCCTGAGCCTGGGGTTAAGTAGTGCACCACTGCTGTCCTGAGCCTGGGGCTAAGTAGTGCACCACTGCTGTCCTGAGCCTGGGGTTAAGTAGTGCACCACTGCTGTCCTGAGCCTGGGGCTAAGTAGTTCACCGCTGCTGTCCTGAGCCTGGGGCTAAGTAGTGCACCACTGCTGTCCTGAGCCTGGGGCTAAGTAGTGTACTATGTGTAGGGAACGGAGTGTGATTTGAGATTCACCTACAGAGACACTGGAATGTGTGTGTCCGTGCTTGTTTGTATCTCTGTGTTTTGCGTGTTCATGTCTTCTAGGCCATGATTACCTGTATGAGAGACTATCCCAGGAAGTGAAAGGCCAGGGTGGGGCTACAGCCCAAATGGCACTATATTCCCTACATAATGCACTACTTCAGACCAGAGCATGTAGTGCACTATAAAGGGAGTAGGGTGTCATCTGGGACGCAGCTGGTAATCCCAATACTTCTACTCTACTGTCAGCGACTGAGGCTGGGCTGATAGTGGCAACCACGGGGAAGAGAGAGAGAGAGAGAGAGAGAGAGAGAGAGAGAGAGAGAGAGAGAGAGAGAGAGAGAGAGAGAGAGAGAGACAACTCTTTATTAAACCATGTACTAAAACACAATATATTTCACCCATTCAGAGGCAGTGCAATATATATCCAATAAAAAAAAAACACAAAAAAAATAAAGAAATAATATTATTAAACTTAAAATGACCATTAAACATCACCAATTGAACACTATAGTCTCATCTTCACATATTGACAATAAAGCACCATTCACACACCACTTAAACTGAAATTCAAGTAAATGTTTTGTGATTTGATAGAATTTGTGTTCCACTCTGATTCTCGATTCAACCAAAGCAGTAAACATTTTCAACACTCATTTTATTCCCCTCAGCAGCCATTCTACAAGTCTTCCAAATAGCTAATTTAGCTTGTCCAACCTCAAAATTCGCCAATGTACACTGTTCTCTATTTGTTTTTGAATACTTACATCCATAAATAAAGAATGTCTTATTCAAACAAAACCCTAGGTCTCCTAGTATTCTTTCCAATAAGATAAACAGTGGTACCAGCCTGGGACATTCAACAAAAACATGAAACACAGTCTCTGGTTTATTACAAAAATTACAGGATAATAAAACATCCATATTAAACTTAGAAACAAAACAATTTGTAGGTAACACACAGTGCAATATTCTCCACTGTAAATCTCCAGATCGTTTTGGAAGGGGACCTTTATAAAAGCCTCCAAGAGGGAGCAAGATCATCAGAAACCATGAGATATTCTCTCCATTGTGTGTCACATCTCTGATTAATATTTCCAAAATGATCAGTCTTTACACATATCTGATAAAACTCTCGTTTTCCAATAGCTTGAAAATCAAGCTCCTGTAGCCCTTAAATTTCATTAACTTCCCTCTTGGTCATCCTCTGTACAAACCCTTGGAGACACAAATAACTTAGGAAAGAGCATTGCATCGAATCACCAGACAGGAAACAATTTACAAAATGGAGGAATTGAGAGGGGAAATCAGCTTTCAGACTTTTTATGAAGTGTTCCACCATCCTCACAGACTTGAATCCCACCTGCTCACAAATTTCAGCTGCTGGTCTCCATTTTCTGGGAGCAATATCAATCAAATGTGCAACTGTGGTCAAACCCTTCTCTATAAATGTTTTAGCAATGATATTAGATGTGCAAACATTGCCACCAATGAAGGAGTTATAAAACAGTGGCTCATTCAGGCCAAAATGATCATTTTTCTCGTCTAAATTCCTTCAAAACAATCCAGGAATTTAAAACTGAACCATAGAATTTTACATCAAATATAAAATTTCTACTATACAAAGACATCAAAAACAGTTGTTTATCAAGGGAAAAACCTTTGTAAACGGCCAGGCACTTTATCAAATATACCTTCCCAGTTATTCTCCATATATTGATCTACCCCCATAAAAACCCCAAGCACTTTGAACCCTTCCAGGCTCCAAGAGCAGAGCCGAGGAAGTACTGGAGGGCCTCCATTCTCCCATTTGCCCAGCAGAAAGGATACACTCTTCTGCCAATTTATTCTTGAGGAAGATGCTCTCTGATAGACGTCCAGAGATGATACCAATTTCTTAACATCTTCATCTGACCTTATTACCACTGTGACATCAGCATATGCACTTAGTCTAGCAGTTACCAAATCTGTACTATAAGGACATACTATAGAAATCCCACTTAACTGACGTCTCAGAACTGTCAAGAGTGGTTCAATAACAATAGCATATAAAATACCTGATAAGCCGCACCCTTGTCGTATACCTCTTCCAACTAAAAATGGTCTTAAAAGGGTGCCATTTATTTATATATAATATGCTATATACATCTGTGTACAACAGCTTGACATAAGAAATAAATGATGAACCAAAACCAAAAGCATTAAGACATTTAAAAAGAAAACCATGATCAACCCGATCAAAGGCTTTCTCTTGGTCCAAAGATACCAAACCTACATCAAGTTTATACACCTTAGCAAAGGAAATCAAGTCTCGAACCAGAAAAAGATTATCAAAAATGGATCGATTCGGAATACAATAAGATTGATCTGCATGAATCACTGAAGATATACAAAGTTTAAGTCTATTAATCAAAGCTTTGGAAAATATCTTGTAGTCAACTCCAAGCAATGACACAGGCGCCAATTTTTATGTCTCCAAGATCACCCTTCTTAGGTAGTAAAGTTATCACAGCCCTCCGAAGGCTCACAGGTAATGTGCCTCTTTCCAGACACTCCAAGAAGACAGAAAACAAATCCTTTCCAATCACCGACCAAAACTTTTTATAAAATTCAGCATTCAGTCCATCCAATCCTGGAACTTTACCCGAAGAGAGTTCCTGAACAGCTACAGTCAGTTCTTTAAAAGTCAAAGGTTGATCAAGTCTAGATTTCTCCTCTTCCATAAGTTGAGGTAAATCTTGAAGAAGTATGTCAGCCATTTCATCATCACAGGGTTCAGCCTTGTAAAGATCTTCATAAAAAGATAAAGCACAGGACCTGATTCTACCATCATCAGTCACTTCTCCTCCTCCTGGAAGTTTCAAATGACATAAAATCTTCCTATTTACAGTCTTCTTCTCTAGACTAAAAAAAGATGATGTTGGAACATCCATGTTGTTAAAGGAAGTGAACCTTGCACGGACAAGTGTCTCTTGGGCCCTTTCTTCTAAAAGATTCCGTAAGAGAAATGTATTCCATGCTTAATGTATTCCATGCTGTATTACATGCTTAAGTTGTGGTGTTTTGCATCCAAGCGTAATCATCTTAATGGGACTCACTAATTTACCATAGCGCAATAATATTTCCTCTAACTTCTCATTTTTAACAAATGGAGGTACGTTTGACAAAACAATCTTTTTTGATGGGCTCGACAGAGGCAAAACAGGCACAAACATTTCATTTATTGTTAATCCGCTCTCTATTAAATCGTTGACCATTTGGCTTTGTTGACCATTTGGCCTTATTCATACGAGAGGCAGATCTGATGTTTACGCCACCGACTGCAGCACTCACGGCCACCAGGCAATCCTCTACTGACACGGACGCATCAGGCATACATTTGCAACCGTGTCTGATAGTCAATTGCGAGAAATCACCCACATTTGTCCCCATTTTCCCCACTCGCTGACCGAAGTCAGCCAAAATAATCCTACCACTTAATAAACTAAATTCAAGAAAGGAAAATACATATATATAAACACCAGCTCAACACCTCTCACCCACACCAAACTCCGTTCACTTGCTCCCAGCATGCAACACTCACACAGACAGACAGACAGAGAGAGAGAGAGAGAGAGAGAGAGAGAGAGAGAGAGAGAGAGAGAGAGAGAGAGAGAGAGAGAGAGAGAGTATGCAAGAGAACGAAGTGCATTTGAGTGAAAAATACTTACAACCCTCATCTCTATCTCTCAATCTTTCATTAGCTGAGCTGGAGTGGTTCCTACACGCTACGTGTGACTGTGTGTGTGTGTTTGTATATCATTACCTGCCTCTGAGGATTTTAAATGAATTAACTGTCAGTAGGCTGGGAAAACAAAAATGTTTTTCTGCCAAGAAAAACTGTTGCACAAAAGTCAATCGCATTCAAACCAATCAAAGCTATTGGACTGCCAATACCTGAACACAAATGTCCGTCTCTCTCGCGCTGCCTGTCCGTCTCTCTCGCGCTACCTGTGTGTCTCTCTTGCGCTACCTTTGTGTCTGTCTGGCTCTACCTGTGTGTGTTTGTCTGGCACTACCTGTCTGGCGCTACCTGTCTGGCACTACCTGTGTCTGTCTGTCTGGAGCTACCTGTCTGTCTGTCTGGCGCTACCTGTCTGTGGTGCTGCAGGCAGTATGTGTGTGTGTGCTGACAGGGCTGGGTGATAGAGGTGAGGTCTCTGTGCTGCTCATATCAGGAGGACGTGAGCTCTCTGCCAGATGCTAGAGAATCTGTGTGTCAGAGGGTAAGGAGTGCGTGTCTTAGACATTTTGTGTGTGTGAGTGTGTGTGTGCCTGTCAGCAAGGTGTGTGGGGGGTTTCTGTGCCCTGGAAGGAAACAGAAAAATATTTCCCTAACAAAACATTCCTCAAGGATAGTCTCTCTCTCTCACACACACGTTGTGTTCCCGTCAGCTGCTGCTGACAGAGCACATCTTAAGAGAGCACATCTTTCCCCTCATTGCTGGTGTTCAGTACACGGCTCTCCCCTGGCAGAGACACTGAACCGCAACACAAAGGACCTCTGGCGCTACAGATGCTCAGATAGAAATATATAATGTAGAACAGATCCGTCAGTCCAGTTTATTAGGATTAGGCAATAGGATTCGCTCTATTCCTTCCATTTCTATCTGCGACATTGTGAACGTTTCACCCTTCTAAACAGGACCCTGCAGTGTGTTCCCGTCAGCTGCTGCTGACAGAGCACATCTTAAACCATTACAGATTGGCCAATAGTATTAGCTTGTCTGCCAGTCCTTGGCATGGCTCCAGTCTTTAGGCTAGGCAGACGGAGGCACTGGATTTATGACATTTCATTCCCCAGGTAGGTTATTGAGTGTCTTTTAGAATCTTATTAAGTCCATCGGTAGGTAATGGATGAACGATGGTCTCAATGCTAAAGATGATCTTGATGGTTTGGGGGAAACTCACCCCTGAGAAAGAGCATGTTCCTGCTAGTTTAAATTTACAGGTGAGCCTAGGGTTGTAAAATTCCAGTAACTTTCCCCAAATTCCCAGGTTTTCCCCATGGGCACTGGTCAGAAAGTGCACATGGGCTGTCGGTTCTAATGGGCTGTTCTTTCTACTCAGTCTAATTCGCCCATATTGACGGTCTACTGGTGTTTAATTAAAGAGCACCTCCCATTTCACCTCGGTGTGACAAGGTCAGGAGAGGACCTGAGTGGAACCACTGGCGTGTGACTGGAAGACAAAGATTTTACTGCCAGACAGCGTAATTCAACTTCTTTGTTGTAATTCAACTTCTTTGTTGTAATTCAACTTCTTTGTTGTAATTCAACTTCTTTGTTCACATTATGATGCCCCATCACCTTATTTTACTCAGCCACATACTTAGATAACTAGCAAGTTAAACGTAGGGCTCGTGTTAAAGCATTCTTCATTTTTCACACAGGAAAAATATATTTACATTTTTGTCATTTAGCAGACGCTCTTATCTATAAATGGTCATACCACAACACTGGCCTTGCAAGCGCCATGCTCTACCTGCTGAGCCACACAGGTGCATGAAACTGGTAAGAAATATCTTGCTGTGATTTGTAAACGCAGATCTAAAAATGCTTCTTCTAGTCCTTTCTGCTCGGCATCAGACTAACCTTGTCCCTCAGCTGCTCTTCTCCACTGGGATGAGAATGACCCAACAGACATTGTATCAGCAGACAGCACGTCTGATGTGGAGCTACTTTTCTAGCTGTAGCCAGTCTTCTTTTCTCCAGTAAAATGCAAGATTAGGAAATGTAGCTGGCTACATTCTTTCTATAATAAACATTAGAAATATGATGCCATGCATAGTTTTAGCTGTTTCATTGTAATCTTATTTACTTGTGTGGCTGCCAGCCAAAAAGTGTTGCACTTCCGTTGTCAACTGATGAAAATGAAGCTATTTTCTGCCAAAACTAAAGTTGCACGTCCCTTAAGATAATACACAAGGCAGAGGACTAAAAGTCAATAGGTATTTAACGATCAATGGAAATAGTTGTTTTTCAGTTCCAACATCTGTTTATAATCTGTGTAGGGGGTTTCAGTCTTGGACTCATAGCTACATGTGGCAAGTTCTGAAACAGGATACTTGTTATTTGGCCATTGGCCCAATTTTACTGCTAGGAATTCTAATTGGTCAACCACAGGCTACGGTTGGGTTATATATGACATCCTGTCCCTTTGTTCTGTGGAGAATCACTGAGGACAGGGAAGAATGAACATCTACCATCTACTTCCCACCATTACAACTATGATTTGTTCTCTTTGAATAAACCTATTGTTCTTCCCTTGATTTGCTTTGGGGTTGAAGAGTAACATCAACTGTTAACACTGATCACTTGTCTTTCAATAGAAAACGCAACCCCAGTCAATACACAGCTGGAATCACTTGCTCCTGCTTTCTCCCATTGTGCTATTTACAAACGTGACTGGCTCAACAGTTCTTGGGAACTACAGTAAGCTTCATAATGTAAAATAATGTGACAGGTGAAATGAAGAAAGCAATCTGCTTTATCTTCTAACATATTGCAAAAGTTGACTGCAGGTATTTACTTGTATTGAAAAACTTATAAGAAATAGTTTCCATGCTATTGACTGTATTGAGAAACCCTCCCGTGGCTACCCCAGTATACGGTATACTGCCCAAGCTTAAATGAGACTTGTTGAAAATCTCCCTCCAAATGCACTCCATTCATCATTTCATTATTGGTTGGAGGAGAGAAGCGGCTCAGGAGCCTCCCTGCCCATCTATCATATCATTTTCATCATCCATTCCTTCTCATCCTCTGTCACTATTCTCTCCTCCACCCATCCTCTGTCAGTCCTATTCTCTCCTCCATCCATCCTGTCAGTCCTATTCTCTCCTCCATCCATCCGCCCACTGTCAGTCCTATTCTCTCCTCCATCCATCCACTGTCAGTCCTATTCTCTCCTCCATCCATCCGCCCACTGTCAGTCCTATTCTCTCCTCCACCCATCCTCTGCCACTCCTATTCTCTCCTCCATCCATCCTGTCAGTCCTATTCTCTCCTCCATCCATCCACTGTCAGTCCTATTCTCTCCTCCATCCATCCACTGTCAGTCCTATTCTCTCCTCCACCCATCCACTGTCAGTCCTATTCTCTCCTCCATCCATCCGCCCACTGTCAGTCCTATTCTCTCCTCCACCCATCCACTGTCAGTCCTATTCTCTCCTCCACCCATCCTGTCAGTCCTATTCTCTCCTCCATCCATCCATCCTCTGTCAGTCCTATTCTCTCCTCCATCCATCCACCCACTGTCAGTCCTATTCTCTCCTCCATCCATCCACCCACTGTCAGTCCTATTCTCTCCTCCACCCATCCACTGTCAGTCTTATTCTCTCCTCCATCCATCCACCCACTGTCAGTCCTATTCTCTCCTCCATCCATCCACCCACTGTCAGTCCTATTCTCTCCTCCACCCATCCACTGTCAGTCCTATTCTCTCCTCCACCCATCCACTGTCAGTCCTATTCTCTCCTCCATCCATTCTCTGTCAGTCCTATTCTCTCCTCCACCCATCCTGTCAGTCCTATTCTCTCCTCCATCCACCCAATGTCAGTCCTATTCTCTCCTCCATCCATCCACTGTCAGTCCTATTCTCTCCTCCACCCATCCACTGTCAGTCCTATTCTCTCCTCCATCCATCCGCCCACTGTCAGTCCTATTCTCTCCTCCATCCATCCGCCCACTGTCAGTCCTATTCTCTCCTCCATCCATCCGCCCACTGTCAGTCCTATTCTCTCCTCCACCCATCCACTGTCAGTCCTATTCTCTCCTCCACCCATCCACTGTCAGTCCTATTCTCTCCTCCATCCATCTACCCACTGTCAGTCCTATTCTCTCCTCCATCCATCTACCCACTGTCAGTCCTATTCTCTCCTCCATCCATCTACCCACTGTCAGTCCCATTCTCTCCTCCACCCATCCACTGTCAGTCCTATTCTCTCCTCCATCCATCCTCTGTCAGTCCTATTCTCTCCTCCATCCATCCACTGTCAGTCTTATTCTCTCCTCCACCCATCCTGTCAGTCCTATTCTCTCCTCTGATCATCATGTCCTTCTGTTATCACCCCAGCCTTCTCTTCACCCCTCTTCCCCCTCTTCCTCTTCCCCCCTCTCCTCTCCTCTTCCCCCCTCTCCCTCTGATTTAGTACCTGTAGAAATATCTCTCAAGAGGTCTCTCTGCAGTCCTCTGAGTGACAGAACTCGTCCTCATACCGCTCTCCTCCACCCTCCCATCGTCCCTCCTCCCTCATCCACCTCTCCGTACCTGTTGAAAGCTCTCTCTCAGGTGACTCTGGTCCTCTGGGTGACAGAACTCCAGGATGTCTTTCCCCAGCAGATCCTACACAAGACAATGACCCAATAAATACACAAAAATTAATAAAACTATTCACTTCAGCTTCATTTCAAGTTAAATATATTAATTTTGAAACTTTGTCCAATTCCTGGACAAAAAAAACATTTTCAATGCATATTGCCAATGCCTTTTAGGGTTAGGACAACAGGCCATAGAGATCATACATCATTCAGACCCTTGGACTTGAGTCAATGGCCTTTTCTCAATTCATCTTTCTTCCATTCCTTGCATCCACTCTCCCCGGCTCATTCTCATTGCAGAAAAAGGTCTAAGGTGAGGGACCTTCGACCTTCTCTTCCAATACGACTGAGAAGGAGCTGAGGAGATAGGATACGAGTAAATGAGTGCAGAGGAATTGTGATTGAGCCAGTGATACATCTTTAAATCATTCTTCCTGTCAAGGAGGGGAAAAAAACGAACGCGGTGTGGCCCAAATGGCACCCTATTCCTTGGCCTGTTAGTGCACTACTTTTGACCAGGACCCGTAGTGCATGATGTAGGGAATAGGGTGCCATTGGGGGGAAAAAATGTCTCCTTTAAACAAACATCCTACATACACATAGCAGCTGCGCTGTAGACAATCATACATAATTATACATTAACAAGGGAAATCAATCACAAAAGCAACTCCCATCCTGCCAAGTATCGGTTAATCTGCTCATCTGTTTCTGTAGTGTGAACGGCGTTGAAAGGAGAGGGGTGGACTGGGAGAGAACGCCATTTGACCAAAATTCCCAGATCTTCCTGAAATCCCGGCTGGAAATGACCTGGAATCAGGACGGATTAACCAGGAAAATCTGGGAATGTTGAGAAAGTTATTCAAATTTTTGCAACCCTAAATGTTTAATGGATTGATCGATCGGTCAACAGTCTGTCAGGTTTAAAATGTTGGTCTGTATTCTGGTGTCGGCTAAATTCAAGCGCTTTGGAAAAACACTGTGTGTACATGCTTTCTTCACACTGTAACTCTATCCTACAGTCTCTACCAACATCTGACCTATCAAGAGTCAGGCTGGGAAAATGGACAACACTTCAATATTAAGTTATTGAAGCTTTAAATAACTTACAATAACTTAAAAGACAGTTGTCTGTGTATACAATTGTAAGTCATCTTTAAGAGCTGCAGTTGGATTGTCATCTGAAAAGGCCCTACAGTAACATATGTCTGTAAACTCACATGTACATACTAAGAGGGCGGCAGGTAGCCTAGTGGTTAGAGCGTTGGACTTGTAACCGGAGGGTTGCAAGTTCGAATCCCCGAGCTGACAAGGAAAAGATCTGTCGTTCTGCCCTGAACAAGGCAGTTAACCCACTGTTCCCGGGCGCCAAGACGTGGATGTCGATTAAGCCAGCCCCCCGCACCTCTCTGATTCAGAGGGGTTGGGTTAAATGCGGAAGAAACATTTCGGTTGAAGGCATTCGGTTGTACAACTGACTAATAATGGTGACTTTAACACACTTCCAGACAGGGGTTGAACATTACAAACCATCAATCAGGAGTCATCTCTCCTCATAAGGCAATACTAGGAACCAGGGTTTCTATAGCTTCAGTGAAAATGCATACTTCCCTTCCTCCCTTTCACTGCAGATCTAACATGGTGGGACAGGTGAAAACAAGGACTACACGTACAGCCTGTCTCCTTGATCTGATCATCAGATGGGTCAGAAGATTCTCTTCCTCAATAGAGAGCAGCAAATTCATACTAGGAAAGTAGTATGACATTCTGGCATTTAAAGTGTACCTATTCATTTTTTTCAATTATACATACTATAAAACATACTATTGTTGCATACCCAAAAAAGCTATTTAGTACATAGGACCATTCAGTACCTGGACATGCATGGTGTTTCCCATAGATAATTTTCCAGGCAGTGTATAAAGACCATGAAATCAACCTCTTCAATTTCAAATGAAATCTGCTGAACAGAATTCTACAATGGCAGGGGAAACATTGCCCCAAAACACTTTTTGTCATCTTGACATTTAACAGTCTGTGACATGGCATCAACGAGCTGCTCCATTTCATCAAGGGGGGTAGGAAACCTATTAACAGGTGACCACAGATGTCCACAGATGTGATCTTGATAAGATAACAGAATGCTTTGACGTGACCTCGCAGACCGTTTCAGGTAAACAGGTTGTGTTTTGCAACATTATCGCAACATTTGTGATGAGTGGGCATCGAATTAGCAGCTCCAGTTCACCATAGGGGTTCTATTGTGAACTCTGACGAGTGGCATCACAGGCTCTTTCGGTTACGTTAAGCAATTTTCTAAATGTTTCGCAACATCATGACCTACTAAACGCGACCCTGATTGTGATGAGCATAGCTCCCTCCAGTAACCACGAGCACAACCGTTCCTTGATTTTAACTGGCGGTTTTATTCTGTGGTTTTAGTCAGAATTATCACCTTCCGTGAGAACTATAAAGTAAATGAAATGACAGTTACAACTTTCTTGTGTTACGAGTGACTTATTAGTTTGATATAAGTGCTTACATACATAAACAGTTTAGCCGGAGCTATAACTGTATCAGATTAAACACATTAAAAGGAAAAATACCTCATTGGCTGCTTATTACAAGAAGGGAGGAAATCATGTATTATTCCTGGAATGAATTCACGCTTCATCTTTAATTATTATAGCGTTACCATCCTAACATACACACTTCAATCTTTACGAACTACACCCGAAGACATGAAAACTTAGCTAACACAGCGCGGGATTGCCTTCACGCCAAAGGTATTGTTGCTACAATAATAATCCAACAACAGTTCTTAGCCACGTAGTTCCACTTTTCTTATCATTTCCCCCGCATAGTGAACACGTAAACAATTCAAACAAAAAACAACAACATAAACTTACAGGTTAACTTCTTAGGGAGCAGCGCATGAGGTGACCGTTTTGGAGACCCTGGCGTGCCCAAAGTAAAATGCCTCCCATTCAGGCCCAGAAAATAGGATATGCACATATTTAGTACCTTTGGATAGGAAACACTCTGAATTTTCTAAAAGTGTTAACCATTTGTCTGTGAGTAAAACAGAACGGATATGGCAGGCGAAACCCCCGAGGAATTGTGGTTTTGACACATTGCTCATTTGGAACCCCGCCCTTATAAAAATGCCCATATAAGGGCATATAAATGCAGTACCTATCGCTTCCTCTGGATGTCAACAGTCTCGAGACACTGTTCAGATTTTTTTTAGATGCTATTAGAGCAGAGAAGAAGAGGAATCAGGAAGTGTCCCCAGAGATGTCAATAGAAGAGGACGCTTGCTCTCGCCAAGCGCGCTCTGCGGTTTTTTCCTTTCTTATAGCCCAGTTTATATTCCGGTTGAATTATTATAGTAAATATACATAAAAGTGTTCCTAAGGATACATTAAAAAGGATGTTTGATTGTTCTTGGACAAGTTTATAGGTATAAATTGAACGAGTTCTCTTCACGTTTCAATGGACTCTGTAGTTTCTGATTATAACGCGCGAAACAAACGGAGATTTATGGATATAATACATGACTTTTTCTAACAAAAGAACCATGGATTGTATTCGTTGGACACTTGGGAAGCCATCAGCAGAAGTTCTTCAACAGGTAATTGATTTGTTTTTTGCTGTGAAATGTGTTTTCTGTGAACCGTGGGACGCTTATGAATTCATGGTAATGGTAAAAATATGTTAGGTGCTACACTCAAACAATCAAATGTGGTGCTTTTGCGGTCAAGCCTTTTTGAAATCTGACAATGCTGTGATATTGCCAAGAAGCAGAGCTTTTGATGACTATGAAACACTTGTATATTGATGCATGTTTAATAATTCAACTTTTGGATTTTGAATTTGGCGCCTTGCATTTCACCTGGTAGTGTCGGGAGTGGGGCGCTAGCGCCCCAGCGCACCTTACTGGGCCTTAACTTCTCAAGGATCACTGGGGCGCTAGCGGGCTGCTCCCGACACTACCAGGTAAAATGTAAAGCGCCAAATTCAAAATCCAAAAGTTGAATTATTAAACATCCACCAATATACAAGCGTTCCATACTCATCAAAAGCTCTGTTTCTTGGCAATATCACAGCGTTGTCAGATTTCAAAAAGGCTTTACGCTAAAGCAGCACATTTCATTGTTTGAGGGTAGCACCTCACATATTTTTCCAATAGCCATATATCGATTAGCCATCATGGCACACACATAACACATTTCACAGCGAAAACAAATCAATTACCTGTTGAAGAACTTCTGCTGAGGTCATCCTAAGTGTCCAACGAAGACAATCCATGGTTCTTTTGTTAGAAAAAGTAATGTATTTTATCCATAAATCCTCCATTTGGTTTATGCTGCGTTATAATCAGAAACAACAGCTTCCACTACTCCATTAAAACGTGACGCGAACTCGTTCATCTTATACCTATAAACTTGTCCAAGAACAATCAAACATAGTTTTAAATGTATCCTTAGGAACACTTTTACGTATATTTACTATTATAAATCAACCGGAATATAAACTGATCAATAACGACGGTAAAAAAGACACTGCGTGCCTTCACGGGAGTGCGCGTTCCATTCTGTTTACATGACAGAGTGACTTCCTTGTTTGGTCTTCTTCTCTGGTCTAATTCATCCAAAATGAAAAAAATACACTGTCTCGAGACTGTTGACATCTAAAGGAAGCGATGGGTACTGCATTCATATGCCCTTATATGGTCATTTTCATGAGGGAGGGGTGCCCAAATGAGCAATGTGTCAAAATCACTTTTTCCAGGACAGAAATTCCTCGGGGTTTCGCCTGCTATATGCGTTCTGTTTTACTCACAGACAAATGGTTAACAGTTTTGGAAAATTCAGAGTGTTTCCTATCCAATGGTACCAAATATATGCATATCCTATTTTCTGGGCCTGAATGGGAGGCATTTTACTTTGGGCACGCCAGGCTCTCCAAAACTGACCCCTCAGCTGCCACTCCCTAACAAGTTAAGAAGTTAATTGTCAGTTACAATGAGTAGGGGGAGGAACCAACCTGAGGCTGGTATCCAATCACGTTGATGCACCGTGGGTCCACGAAAGTGATGATGCCGTCGGAGTTGTGACGCGACAGGAACTCCGTGGGAACAGTCAGGCCGTTCATATCCATGGAAACGGGAGAACTGGTCACCTAGGAGATGAGAGGGAACATGTCATTGATTAATTAACCAATCAGTTAATAAAAACCTCAGGAAAATTGACTGATGAAACATTGTTACAAAGGTTTTGACAGACTCGCTGAAACTTTAAATGTCCCCCCAATTGCTATTAGTGCATTTTTTCTCTTAACCTCTTGACTTTTCATCAGGTGGGAGATGTCGGAGGAGAAAGGTGAAGGGACCAGAGGGTTAGATGCAGTATATGTGAGAGAGATTAAAGAATGAAGGGACAGGAGAGTTCGATATATGTGAGAGAGATTAAAGGGTGGAGGGACCGGAGAGTTAGATATATGTGAGAGAGATTAACCTCTTAGGGATCCCTTAGGGATCCAATCCCGTGAACGGGATCGATTTTGACAACATCCGGTGAAATGCAAAAATACTCATTTCAAACATTCATGAAAATACAAACGCTGCACACCCTTCAAAAGCTTAGACTCTTGTTAATATAACAGCATTGTCAGATTTCAAAAAGGGCAAAACGGCGAAAGCAGAACATTTGATTGTCTGAGGACAGCGCCCCACTCAAAAACTCAATTAGCATAATAACATAACCAGCAGAGGTGTCACAAAACTCAAAAACAGCATAAAATAAATCGCTTACCTTTGATGATCTTCCTCTGATGGTATATCAAAGCGTCCAGGTTACACAATAAAAGGTCCTTTTGTTCTTTTGTTCTTTATATCCATATAGCTCCGTTTGGTTGGCGCGTTTTGTTTAGTAATCCACCTGCCCAAAGGCTTTCATCCATGCAGACAAACGATATCCCAAAAGTACCCGTAAAGTTAGTGGAAAAAAGTCAAACAGCATTTGTAATCAATACTCAGATACCCTAAAATGAATATACACTATAATATTTCAGACGGAATATAACCTGCTGAATAGAAGAAAAAAAGAACTGAGCGCACATTCGCTGTTACGCGCAAAATCCAAAACAGTACACTTGACGTGAACTCAGGAACAAGTGGTCTTACTCCCTTGATTTTCATGATTAAACGTTAAAAACTTTTTCTAAAGACTGTTGATATCTAGTGGAAGCCATAGGAACTGCAATCTGGGAGCTAAAATACCCTGCTTTGAATAGCATGCCAATTGAAAACAGTGTAACATGACATGATTCAGACATCCCGGATGGATTCTGCTCGGGTTTTTGCCTGCCATATCAGTTCTGTTATACTCACAGACATTATTTTAACAGTTTTAGAAACTTCTGAGTATTTTCTATCCAAAGCTGATGTATGTGAGAGAGATTAAAGGTGGCACTATGATGTAGAAGGTAAAAGCAGGAGGAGGATGGGAGTACCAGGAAGGTTATATTTGAGAGCCTTCAGGGCCCTTATTCATAAAGCGTCTCATAGTGGGAGTGCTGATCTAGGATCAGGTCCCCCCTGTCAATTTAATCTAATTCATCAAAACTGTCCCAGGTGGTTAAAACAGCAGCGTTTGAGATACAGTAGAAAAGGTTTTATCAATATGAACTGTTTCGACCATTTAGCCAGATACTGTACATGTCTGGTGTGTCTTAAGTACATGTAAGCATCCTTTTAAGTTTTAAAGCTAATTTCACACAATTCTACACATTTTGCAAGGGGTAAAGAATTGCTAGACAGTTGTAAAGCTAATGTCCTGCAATTTGACAACTGCTTTCATGTCTTATGTGCGTTTACATGATACCCGGGATCGAAGCCTGACTGAGTAAACCGGAACCCAGACCGCAGTCCGCCAGTTGAGTATGGGGGTATTTGGGATACTATGAGGGGACAGTAGCGGTTCAACTCCCTCTAAAACATCAGATAAGTCTGGGAGCTGAGAAGGTTAAGGTAGGAGATGGTAGATGTTGGACACAGAAAGAAGGGTTGAGCTGGTTGAGCTATGGGGGGGTTATGGGAGGATGAGTTGAAATCTTCACAACACACATGAGACGCAAGATATGGGAGGATGGGTAGAGGTCTTCAGTGCACGTTCCACCTGTCTGCTCCATTACTGTAATCCTCCTATACTGATGCTCCCTGACAACCCCGTGCTCTCGGGTCACACACCTTGGCATGCACAATATGCATCCACCCAACCACACAAACATAGATCACACACACACCTTTTCATGCACAATATGCACCCAGCCAACCAGAGCTTGTACACACACACAGGATGGTACCTGCAGTCTTCCGATGGCCACCAGGCAGTATTTACTGGTCTGTCCTGCCTCTGTGTCTTCTTCTGGTATGGTCATACCTGACATAGAGAGGAAGAAGGAGAAAAGAGAGAGATATTAAATACAAGAGAGAGAGATAAAGATGGCAGCTATCTAATAAAGTGCAAATGTGTGATTTTGCATTTCAGATGTGAACTTTGTGTTGTTGAGGTGATTTCCAGCATGACACCGTGTAGTCTAGTACCGTACCAGTGTGGTGTATATTTTAAGCATGACACAGTGTAGTCTAGTACCAGTGTGGTGTATATTTCCAGCATGACACCGTGTAGTCTAGTACCATACCAGTGTGATGTATATTTCAAACATGACACCGTGTAGTCTAGTACCGTACCAGTGTGATATATATTTCCAGCATGACACGGTGTAGTCTAGTGCCGTACAAGTGTGGTGTATATTTCCAGCATGACACGGTGTAGTCTAGTACCGTACCAGTGTGGTGTATATTTCCAGCATGACACTGTGTAGTCTAGTACCGTACCAGCGTGATGTATATTTCCAGCATAACACCGTGTAGTCTAGTACCGTACCAGTGTGGTGTATATTTCCAGCATGACACTGTGTAGTCTAGTACCATACCAGTGTGATGTATATTTCCAGCATAACACTGTGTAGTCTAGTACCGTACCAGCGTGATGTATATTTCCAGCATAACACGGTGTAGTCTAGTACCGTACCAGTGTGATGTATATTTCCAGCATGACACCGTGTAGTCTAGTACCATACCAGTGTGATGTATATTTCAAACATGACACCGTGTAGTCTAGTACCGTACCAGTGTGATATATATTTCCAGCATGACACGGCGTAGTCTAGTGCCGTACAAGTGTGGTGTATATTTCCAGCATGACACGGTGTAGTCTGGTACCGTACCAGTGTGGTGTATATTTCCAGCATGACACTGTGTAGTCTAGTACCGTACCAGCGTGATGTATATTTCCAGCATAACACGGTGTAGTCTAGTACCGTACCAGTGTGGTGTATATTTCCAGCATGACACTGTGTAGTCTAGTACCGTACCAGTGTGATGTATATTTCCAGCATAACACTGTGTAGTCTAGTACCGTACCAGCGTGATGTATATTTCCAGCATAACACGGTGTAGTCTAGTACCGTACCAGTGTGATGTATATTTCCAGCATAACACTGTGTAGTCTAGTACCGTACCAGTGTGCTGTACAAGCTGCTTTCTCCAGAACAGCTGAGACGCAAGCAGATAAACACAAACACACACAATCACACAGTCTCTATGAATCTCTGCAAATCATCCGGAACAAATATCCAAAAACGTGACTCTGTAAACACTTGAAAGAGTTCGAGTGTGTGTGTCAATGAGTGCATCCGAGGTCATGTGTGATCTCTCTGTGTGTGTGTGTGTGTGTGTGTGTGTGTGAGAAAGACTAAAGAAACATCCCAGACCTCACGATCACACCATTTCTATGTTGAATGTTGAAAACATGTATGTGTTTGTGCGTGTGTGAATGTGTGTATGTGTGTGTGTGCGTTCTGCTACCACCACTGTTGTCAATGTTCTGAATGGAAGACCCACACACTGCTAGCATCAACAAATCTATGAGTTGACCTAGTTAGGGAGATAAAAGGTTGTGTATGGTCAGTAGATACCTGCTGGGGGCCATGCTTTGATGTAGCCGGTACAGTGCACCACAGAGTACTGATCCTCTCCCTCCTTCGAGGGTCCCAGACCGTTCCTAGAAACAATCAGATTCCACACACATTTAACAACACACACATTTAACAACACACACCAGGGTGGGTGTGGCAGGATGGGCAGGATGGATCAATAACGGCTTAGGTGGTGGGCGTGGCAAGTGTGCGTGAAAAATGTTATTTTTTAAAGCCAATTTCCTGCAGTTCTCTACATTTTCCAATGAAACCGAGAGAAATGTTGCAGTTTTAAAGCTAATTTCCTCCGATTCTACATATTCTGCCACGGAGCTGAGAGAGAAATGTTGCAGTTTTAAAGCTAATTTCTATGCATTTTGCAATGGCTAATGCTGTGTTCTTTTGCTCAAACATAATAACAAAATCAACACTGCTAAATTCATTGTGGGATTTTCAATTCTCCCTGACTGTCTAGCTTTTATTTTGGTGATTGTTAGTTGTCAAAGATTATATTATTCAAAAATATACGCCGTGTGTACAAAACATTAGGAACACCTGCTCTTTCCATGACAGACTGACCAGGTGAATGCTATGATCCCTTATTGACTCACTTCAATCAGTGTTGATGAAGGGGAGGAGACAGGTTAAAGCAGGATTTTTAAACCTTGGGACATGGATAGTGTATGTGTGCCATTCAGAGAGTGAATGGGCAAGACAAAACATTTAAGTGCCTTGGAATGGGGTATGGTAGTAGGTGCCAGGCACACCGGTTTGAGTGTATCATGAACTGCAATGCTGCCGGGTTTTTCACACTCAACAGTTTCCTGTGTATCAAGAATGGTCTACCACCCAAAGGACATCCAGCCAACTTGACAACTGTGGGAAGCAGTGGAGTAAACCTGGGCCAGCTTCCCTGTGGAACACTTGACACCATGCCTCGACGAATTGAGGATGCTCTGAGGGCAAAAGGGGGTGCACCTCAATATTCTTAATGGTTTGTACACTTTTTCTTTTTTTATATACACTGTTTGGACCAAAACAGTTTATATGCAGCCACCCAAGGATTTCAATGGCAGTTAAAACCCTACACACATAAAGTTGCACATGTAAACAAGAACGTACACACAAACAAGTTATCTTAGCCAGATGAAGGGAGATGGGGGGAGGATAGACGAGGTAGAGAGAAGGAGAAGATGATTTATCTGCTAGCCTGGTTCCTCTCTAGGTTTCATCCTAGGTTCCTGCCTTTCTAGGGAGTTTTTCCTAGCCACTGTACTTCTACATCTACACTGCTTGCTCTCTGGGGTTTTAGGCTGGGTATCTGTAAAGCACTTTGTGACAACTGCTCAAATAAAAAGGGCTTTATAAAAATGTTTGATGTTAATTTGACTAGGTTAGTCTCATTTAGATTTTTACAAGACCTGGCCAAAATAGCAGCACACAAAGTTGCAGACACAATTACAACACAAAACACTACAGCAAGATGGTTTGGGAAAGTGTGGTGCAACTTCAATTTCCATCATAGTGTTCAACCTAGCTTTAAACTCATTTAAAAAGGGACAAGCTCCTGTAATTTCAGGACCTGAAGCTTGTTCCAAGCGAAAGGTGCAGAGAACTGGAAAGCCTTTTCCCTAGCACTGTACGGACCTTAGGCACAATCAACAAAACACAGTCATGTGAGCGCAGGTGATAGTTTTCATTTGTCTGCTGGACAATGTAGTTACACAAGTAAAATTGGAGCTGTCGCAATAAATAAAAACGTTTCAATGATGTAATCTCTGAAGAGATAAATCATTAGTACGTTTTCTTTATTTCTAAGGCCATATTGCGACAGGGTGAAGAAAATATAGTAAAAAAGGTAGGAATAGTAAAGTGAGAGCCAACGTCTGTTTGTCTCACCTGTATCTCTTCCTCATGTTGGACAGTCGGTTGAGAGAGATGTGGTCCAGTGGGGTGCTGCCACATCTGAAGAGAAACACACAGCGCACTATACATCAGAGATCATCAACTAGATTCAGACACGGGACGATCAGAGATCATCAACTAGATCCAGACACGGGACGATCAGCGATCATCAACTAGATTCAGACACGGGATGATCTTTGAGAAACATACAGGGTACTACACATCAGATCATCAACTAGATTGAGACACAGGACGATCTTTGAGAAACACACAGGATACTACACATCAGATCATCAACTAGATCCAGACATGGAACGATCACTTGGAGCTGATTTGCTAGAGAGCTAGATTAGACCAGAGAGCTAGAACACATGAGCTGCTGAACTGGGGACATGTCAACCCACAGCACTGATGAGGTGTATGGACCATAAACCAGGACACACACACACACACACACACACACAGAACAAATAACCAGTGCCTGACATTATATAATGTACTGTTATGTTCGCTGTGTGAGACTACGGATGCAGGACAAATTGCACCCTATTCCCTATATAGCGCACTACTTTAGACCAGAGCCCTATGAACTACTATATAGGGAATAGGGTGCCATTTGGAACACAGCCATGGTGAGTGTTATTGGAAAAATCTTGTTTGGTGTGTTGCCATGTTGCTGTGGATAGGATTCTCCTCAATGAGAACAATACATTTGAAATCTGAACTTGCTTTTGTGTGTGTGTGTGGTTTTTTCGCGTCTGCATAAGTGACACGTGTACTGACTAGATGACTGCACAGAAATGGAGAGGGAAAACAACGTGTACTGTTGGACCAGGTCTCTCTTACAGAACAGACTGTATCTCACGGAGACCTGAGAACCTGGATAAAGGAAGTTTAAAACAAGCAGAAAAAGGGATTTATGGTAAGTGATGTCAGCTTTAACTGCTGTAACCAAGTCTGACTTTATGGAAACCAAGATGGAAGCCATTTGCCATGCGAGTTTCTTTCAGCCGGTGAGTCAGGTATCATTAAGAGTACAGAGGAGGGACAACCTGGGGGTTCCACTGATCAACAAAAGGTTCTAGAGGACATCATCTTCAGCTCTTCTGGAGTTAGCTAATATTAGCTTCCCTGAAATTATGTTGAAGAATGAACAATTCCTTTCCACTTGGTTGCATGGCATGCTGTTCGGGGCTCTGTGTGTGTGTGTGTGTGTGTGTGTGTGTGTGTGTGTTGTGTATTCTCAGCTGTGGTCACCGCAGAGTGCAGACAGTCATCCCTGCATGCTGTTTTCAATTTGCCAAGCAGCCTAAATAGCAAAAGGAACAAAAGACACACACATTCCTGTCCTCCTAACAAAGCGTGATTAGCATCTGTGTAATGTGAGTGAAGCAGACAACAAAACACAAACAACATTATGGATTCCCAATTATTGAAATTCCTTACAGCAGGATATGTCATACATAATGACGTGTGAGCTATGGAAGCATTAATCACTTTAACCAATGGTCTTCACTTCTTCATCTTGGGGATAGAAAGCATATGTCTCGATGGCCGCGGGGGGAAAGCATATGGCTTGATGGCCGCGGGGGGAAAGCATATGGCTCGATGGCCGCGGGGGGAAAGCATATGGCTCGATGGCAGCGGGGGGAAAGCATATGGCTCGATGGCAGCGGGGGGGTGAAAGCATATGGCTCGATGGCCACGGGGAAAGCATATGGCTCGATGGCTATGGGGGGGAAAGCATACGGCTCGATGGGATGGGAGGGTGAAATAGATTATGGCTGCACGCACATCACAGTCTTTGGTTCACATCTGCCTGGGAGATGTGTTCTGCATCCCAAATGACACCCTATTCCCTATGTAGTGCACTCTATGGGTCCTGGTCAGAAGAAGTGCACTATATAGGGTATAGGGTGATGTAGGCAGAATAGGCAGATGTGAACCAAAGATTGGATGATTGCTGCTTAGTGATGTAGGGAGACGAATCTACATATCAGATGACTAAGTTTTAAAGGATGAACGAGTCCTTTTGGGAATGAGTTCAACACAGGTGTTTATCACCTAACACTTTAAATCCCCTGCAGATGGAGAGATGGATCCAGTTGATATATTGGACATGAACACTAGCGCACACACAGACACGCGCACACACACACCTAAGACAGACAAAGACCATCCATATGGTCATGGAGGAATGACACACAGACAGAGAGACACACACCTCATTCTGCAGATGAAGGATCGTCTGGAGCCCATGCACATCCTCATAGACGACTGTTGCCCCTCTTTCTTCACTGTTCCTGTCTTCAGGTCCAGGATACGCCCTGAGGAGACAGAGAAAAGAACATGAGATGAGAGACGCTCTCTCACACACACAGCCTAGCGGCATCCTGAGGTTCGGGAGTACAGCTCAGCCACCGTTTCTGTCTGGGACAGAAATTTTTGGTTTGTCAATGTATCGCTCCCTCGTTTCTCATTAAGTGTTTGGAGAGGAAAAACATTGTAATTCCTGATATTTAGCCTAATGTAATAAATGGAGAGAACGTCTCTTCCTTTTCTCTCCCTCTCTGTCTGTCTTCCTCTTCACCCCATTTAGACTGTTAGCTGCATCATTACTCACTAGTCTGCAGGAAAACATGAATACAGTAATGCCAGACAAATACGCTGTGTGTGTGTCCTGCAGCGATCCGTTCCAGCTGACCCCAGTGTTTCTTTCCCAGAGGAATTCCTCCGCCATTCACACGGTCAGTCTGAGCGGCGTTGCAACTCATTTGTTTGTTAG
The DNA here is from genome assembly GCA_030435695.1 of Brachymystax lenok tsinlingensis. Lineage (NCBI taxonomy): Eukaryota > Metazoa > Chordata > Actinopteri > Salmoniformes > Salmonidae > Brachymystax > Brachymystax lenok. The sequence continues at coordinate 22,673,383 of CM059800.1, read as the reverse complement.
ATGACTGGGAGCTTAGATCATGCTAACAGCTATCAAGTTAGCTAGCGCCAGCCAGAGGTTATTCAGCAGGACAAGGAGCGGATTCAAGCCACACACACACACACAAACGAGTATGAGAGGGCACACACACACTCTCCACAATTCACATTCCAGCTATAGACTACACAACAGGCTAATTCAAGGCCGGGGGCATTCGACAAGGAATGTTGATGACAGGTGGGGGTTTAATGTTGAAGCTGGACATATTGACAACCTGGCAGTAACATTAGTGTAATGAATGCAGTATTAGACAATGTTAACTCTGCAAACTCCCTAAGCATTGATGTGGTCATCTATACTGTTCTATTCTAGCAGTGGCTCCTCAAGGGAGGGAGGCGGCCAGTGTTTGACCACAGCTAAAGGCTGGATTTTAGTTTTGGCTACAGTCTTGTATTGGAGAGGATACAAGGATCTCAGCTCCCTCTCTTCCTAAGACTGACCCATGAAGGTCGAAAGAGAGCTCTGGATGAATACAACCCGTCTTAGCACGGACAATGCCATTGAAGGTTTCCAAAATGTTAAAGAAGATGAGGCCTCTTTCTACCTCTATGGACTGACCACTATGTTTAGATAAAGACACTATCTCCCTGGGGCTCTGGGATGACATATGACTATTATTATTGGCCAATTATGTCAGGAGTCCAATTAGAAGGCTCTTGTTCCATATGGTGGATCACGCATGAACGCGTTGAAAAGCTTTACCACAAATATCTCCTAGGGTCTTTCTCATAGATTGTTGACAGGTTTTCAAGCTCCATTGGTTTGAGTAAAAAAAATAAAAATAAAAAACTGCTCTGAAACACTTCTCTAAAACCCGCATGCAGAGGTTATTTACCATTATAAACTGTGGTTTGAGTCCTGAATTCTGATTGGCTGACAGCCATGGTATATCAGACCGTATACAACTGGTATGACAAAACATGTATATTTACTGCTCTAATTACATTGGTAACCAGTTTATATGTGACCAATATACCACGGCTAAGGGTTGTGTCCAGGCACTCTGCGTTGCATCGTGCTTAAGAACAGCCCTTAGCCATGGTATATTGGCCATATAACACACCTCGGGCCTTATTGCTTAATTATTACCATGATTTACCATGAAGAGGATAGAAACAGTAGATGAGGTTATTTACCAGTATTATTACCATGGTTTACCATGGAGAGGATAGAGACAGGAGATTAGGTTATTTACCAGTATTATTACCATGGTTTACCATGGAGAGGATAGAGACAGGAGATGAGGTTATTTACCAGTATTATTACTATGGTTTACCATGTAGAGGATAAAGACAGGAGAGTAGAGGTATGTTTCCCAAACAAAAAAACAGACCAGGAACACATTGGCTACATCATATGTTATTTCCCCTGAGAGATCAACACACCCCCACACACTAAGACACCAACAAGTGCAAACAAGTTTGTTTGTGTGAGAGTGAGTTTCCGCTGCTGTGTTTGTGTGACCTCATGTTCTAACGGAGGTTAGGCTTGGCTGGGCTTCCAGGACAGCAGAGAACAGGCGACAGGAGAGAAGTCATCACACACACAGGGCTTGTGTTTCGGTAAATGACTTAATTTTAGGGAGCGGCAGCCAAGGTGTCAGTTTTGGAGAGCCTGGTGTGCCACTCAGGCCCAGAAACTAGGATATGCACATAATTAGTACTATTGGATAGGAACCCCTCTGAAGTTTCTAAAACTGTTAAAATAATGTCTGTGAGTATAACAGAACTGATATAGCAGGCGAAAACCCGAGGAAATTCTGTCCGGATTTTTTATTTATTTTTTAGATGACCTTTTTCTACTGGCTGCCTATGGGATTTGCTGTTATCTAGGACTCAGATTGCAGTAAATATGGCTTCCACTGGATGTCAACCGTCTTTAGACAGGGTTTCATGATTTAAGGTTGAATTAGAAGCGAATAGAAGAAGAATTTAGAAGTGGACACAGGAAGTCAATAGAATGACTTGCGCGTTCACGGTCTCGCACGCTCTTTGTTTTTTTCCTTTCCTATCGTTCAGGTTATTATCCGGTTGAAATATTATAGTAAATATACATAAAAGTGTACCTAAGGATACATTATAAATGATGTTTGATTTGTTTGGACAAAGTTGATAGGTATAGTTTGAACGCTTTCTCTTCACGGTTCAATGGGCGAGTGGACGGTGGATTTTCAAACGGAGATTTATGGATATAAACAATGACTTTTTTCTAACAAAATAAGCATGGATTGTCTTGCTTTAACACTTCGGCTTGCCCTCAGCAGAAGATCATCAAAGGTAAGCGATTTTATTTTAGCTCTTTTATGCGTTTTGTGAGACCCACACTGGTAATGGATTTATGCTAATGCATAAATATGAGAGGTGCTATCCTCAAACAATCAAATGTTGTGCTTTCGCCGTAAAGCCTTTTTGAAATCTGACAACGCTGTGATATTGCCAAGACTCTGAGCTTTTTAAGAGTATGCAACATGTGTATATTGATGAATGTTTTATAATTGTACTTTTGGATTTTGAATTTTGCCGGGTAGTGTCGCCCCAGCACTCCTTAATGATCCCTAAGAGGTTAACGAGGTGATAGTTTAATCAGTGAATTCCCAGGCGTTGTCTGGAGGAGATGACTAAGAGGTTCTCTTGTTAGCAGGAAAGCTGGCGGGCTAGCTGCTGTGTGTGTGTGTGAAGCTATCCTCTGCTTCTCTCCATCTGTCAGTTGAGCACCACAGGTAAAGTTTATCCTGGAACTAATTCCATGTGAAACACTGCAGGGTAAAGGGAGAAGAAAAACACTGCTGCACATGTCTGGACACCATCAGCTGTGTTAGTGTGTTTATTTGTGTTGAGCTCCCGTTTATATAGAGTGTGCGTGTCTGCCTGTTATCCCCATTGGTCAGGGATGGTCTCCACTTAGTGATGATTTCAGGGAAACCGGGAGGAAATGAAGGGATCAATACACCCCACACAGGAAGGGCGATCAGCTGGAATGATGGCATCCCAGGGAGATCCAAGGAAAGTGGAGCAGCAAAGACATGCAGACATTTGTAGACTGTGTAAAGTAAGATATAAAGTAAGTAGGAAAGATAATGGACCTATATATATATATATATTTAAATAATATAATCTTTGAGAACTAACAATCATCAAAATAAAAACTAGACAGTCAGAGAGAATCTAAAATTCTCAATGTCATGGCACAGTGCCTCTACTGATTTTGTTATGTTTGAGTCACTCAGATAGCATAAGAACAAGGCATAAGCCATGGTGAAATGTGTAGAATTGCAAGAAATTTGCTTTAAAACAGCAAAAACAGCCAAACTTTGCCACTGCTTTTGAAACAAATCAGAGGGGAAACATTGAATACAGATTTGTTTTTCCTTTGCAAAACGTTTTACTACGCTGTGCGATTCAACACAACCCAGGTGTGAACTCCCTGTGCCATTGTTCCATCACTGAATTGCCAGGGGATACACAACAATGATGGAATGATAACACAGATTAATGTGCCTGGCTGGCACCTAGCCTCCTCTCTCCCTTAACAACCACAGCTACCTGTACTCAAATGACCAAAATAACAACATAGTTCATAGTTTCAGGGACCATAGTTACAACTAGAGGTCAACCGATTAATCGGAATGGGCGATTAATTACGGCCGATTTCAAGTTTTCATAACAATCGGTAAATCGGCATTTTTGGCCGCCGATTATGGCTGATTATATTGCAATCCACAAGGAGACTGCGTGGCAGGCTGACCACCTGTTACGCGAGTGCAGGCAGCAAGGAGCCATGGTAAGTTGCTAGCTAGCATTAAACTTATCTTAAAAAAACAATCAATCTTAAAATAATCACTAGTTAACTACACATAGTTGATGATATTACTAGTTTAACTAGGAGTGGTTCTGAAGGTGGTGACCACAGACCACTTCTCAGTTCCTATGCTTCCTGGCTGATGTTTTGGTCACTTTTGAATGCTGGCGGTGCTTTCACTCTAGTGGTAGCATGAGACGGAGTCTACAACCCACACAAGTGGCTCAGGTAGTGCAGCTCATCCAGGATGGCACATCAATGCGAGCTGTGGCAAGAAGGTTTGCTGTGTCTGTCAGCGTAGTGTCCAGAGCATGGAGGCGCTACCAGGAGACAGGCCAGTACATCAGGAGACGTGGAGGAGGCCGTAGGAGGGCAACAACCCAGCAGCAGGACCACTACCTCCGCCTTTGTGCATGGAGGAGCACTGCCAGAGCCCTGCAAAATGACCTCCAGCAGGCCACAAATGTGCATGTGTCTGCTCAAACGGTCAGAAACAGACTCCATGAGGGTGGTATGAGGGCCCAACGTCCACAGGTGGGGGTTGTGCTTACAGCCCAACACCGTGCAGGACTTTTGGCATTTGCCAGAGAACAACAAGATTGGCAAATTCGCCACTGGCGCCCTGTGCTCTTCACAGATGAAAGCAGGGTTCACACTGAGCACGTGACAGAGTCTGGAGACGCCGTGGAGAACGTTCTGCTGCCTGCAACATCCTCCAGCATGACCGGTTTGGCGGTGGGTCAGTCATGGTGTGGGGTGGCATTTCTTTGGGGGGCCGCACAGCCCTCCATGTGCTCGCCAGAGGTAGCCTGACTGCCATTAGGTACCGAGATGAGATCCTCAGACCCCTTGTGAGACCATATGCTGGTGCGGTTGGCCCTGGGTTCCTCCTAATGCAAGACAATGCTAGACCTCATGTGGCTGGAGTGTGTCAGCAGTTCCTGCAAGAGGAAGGCATTGATGCTAAGGACTGGCCCGCCCGTTCCCCAGACCTGAATCCAATTGAGCACATCTGGGACATCATGTCTCGCTCCATCCACCAACGCCACGTTGCACCACACTGTCCAGGAGTTGGCGGATGCTTTAGTCCAGGTCTGGGAGGAGATCCCTCAGGAGACCATCCGCCACCTCATCAGGAGCATGCCCAGGCGTTGTAGGGAGGTCATTCAGGCACGTGGAGGCCACACACACTACTGAGCCTCATTTTGACTTGTTTTAAGGACATTACATCAAAGTTGGATCAGGCTGTAGTGTGGTTTTCCACTTTAATTTTGAGTGTGACTCCAAATCCAGACCTCAATGGGTTGATAAATTTGATTTCCAGAAAAAAGTATTTAATAAGATTATTTCATTCATTCAGATCTATGATGTGTTATTTTAGTGTTCCCTTTATTTTTTTGAGCAGTGTGTGTATATATATATATATATATATATAAATGGCTGATTAATCGGTATCGGCTGTTTTTGGTCCTCCAATAATCGGTATCGGTTTCGGCGTTGAAAAATTATAATCGGTCAACCTCTAGTTCCGACATCGATTAGCCCTATGGCTTAGATCTTTTGGAACATATTTAGCAGTTGATAGGATTTATGCAGTAAAGGTGCACTATGCAGAAATCGCTCCGCCATTTCCTGGTTGATAAAATTCAAATAGTTTGCCTAATTTCAGTTTGTGACAAAACAAGCAAGTATAGTGTAGAGAATCGTTGTACAATCTAAACCTCTGAAATATATTTTCTATAACAACATTTTTTGTGTACAAAACTGAAAAGTTAGATGCAAAAACAAAACTTAAGAATGGCAAGCATAGAAATAGCGCACATAGAACAGGTCTACTGGTACTTTAAATGAGATCTATAACTAAAATTTCTATGTGAATTTGGTCAGGTCGCCCAAATATTTACATATTGCAGGTTTAATGTCAAGGAATGATGAGCAGACGATTGTTGAAGATATACCTGATCACATCCTAATATGGGGAACAACTATTGTTACCGGAAATAAAACTGTGCATGCCTAGGTCGTGTTACCACTGGTTTAACTCAAGAGACATGCAATGTCGTAAGTATGGACCCTGGGAGTTTAGAACAAGTCCCACCAACTACATAGAGTTTAGTTGCTGCCGACTGCTAAACAGTAGCTTCCCATGCAAAGTGGTAGTACAATCATCATTTACACAGAAGGGAGGTTTAGAAGTTTGTTATACACATAATATTTAGTCATGGTTCTGGAAGAGTAGAGCCACCTGTCTTGACTTGGTTGGTTTCACACACAAACACAAATATTAATGCATTTGACGTACATTCAAACTAGACAGAAGAACTTTGCCTAGAAGTCCAGCATCCCGGAGACGCCTCTTCACTGTTGACATTGAGACTGGTGTTTTGCGGGTACTACTCAATGAAGCTGCCAGCTGAGGACTTGTGAGGCGTCTGTTTCTCAAACTAGACACTCTAATGTACTTGTCCTCTTGCTCAGTTGTGCACCGGCGCCTCCTGCTCTTTTTATCCTGGTTAGAGCCAGTTTGCGCTGTTCTGTGAAGGGAGTAGTACACAGCGTTGTATGAGATCTTTAGTTTCTTAGCAATCTCTCGCATGGAAAAGCATTATTTTCTCAGAACAAGAATAGACTGTCGAGTTTCAGAAGAAAGTTCTTTGTTTCTGGCCATTTTGAGCCTGTAATCGCTCCAGATACGCGACTAGTCTAAAGGCCAGTTGTATTGCTTCTTTAATCAGCACAACAGTTTTCTGTTGTGCTAACATAATTGCAAAAGGGTTTTCTAATGATCAATTAGCCTTTTAAAATGATAAACTTGGATTAGCTAACACAACGTGCCATTGGAACACAGGAGTGATGGTTGCTGATAATGGGCCTCTGTACGCCTTTAAATAAAATCAGCTGTTTCCAGCTACACTAGTCATTTATAACATTAACAATGTCTACACTGTATTTCTGATCAATTTGATGTTATTTTAAACGGACAAAAAAAATTGTGTTTCTTTCAAAAACAAGGACATTTCTAAGTGACCCCAAACTTTTGAACGGTAGTGTATTTTGATTTGTTTAACACTTTTTTGCTTACTACATGATTCCATATGTGTTATTTCATAGTTTTGATGTCTTCACTATTATTCTACAATGTAGAAAATAGTAAAAATAAAAAAAACCTAGAATGAGTAGGTGTCCAAACTTTTGACTGGTACTGTCTATCTTTAAAAAAGATATATTTCCTTTATTATTTTCCCTTAAAACTACCACCCCTCCCCTAATTGGAGTAAATTAATGGACAACACAACCTAGGCTTCTACTTCCAGCGTATACATACTACATACATTTTACAGACACAATGTATTTTCCAATAGTTATCCTTTGTTTGTTTTTAGTCCCATCCTTCAGCTACCATCAACCCCTCCCATCTATCTCTGAAGACCATCCAGTTTGATTTCTATTTGCCATATATGTTTAACTGTGCTGTTTCACATAAGTTCTAAACCTTTATACATTTTACAGACACAGTATATTTTACATGAGTTATCTTGTTGTTTTTAATCCCACCCTTCAGCTCCACTCAAACCCATTTTAACTATACGTTCATTTGAATGGACATCTTCATCAGGTTACGAACCCAATGCAAAATGGTACATTTCTCAATTGTCCATTCAATTAAAATGCTGCCGGTCAAATGTCCCGTGCCACATTTTTCTAACAGAAACCCTGACACACACACACACACACACACACACACACACACACACACACACACACACACACACACACACACACACACACACACACACACCACACACAGGAAAGTAGATTGAAAACAAATACTTCAGAGTCAGTGTGCATTATCAAGACAGGACCCAGAGGCTGAGGCTACATGTGGTTTCATTTTCCAGACAGGACCCAGAGGCTGGGGATACATGTAGTTTCATTATCCAGACAGGACCCAGAGGCTGGGGATACGTGTAGTTTCATTATCCAGACAGGACCCAGAGGCTGGGGATACATGTAGTTTCATTATCCAGACAGGACCCAGAGGCTGATGCTACATGTAGTTTCATTATCCAGACAGGACCCAGAGGCTGGGGATACATGTAGTTTCATTATCCAGACAGGACCCAGAGACAACTATCCCCCCTCTATCCCTCCCTTCATCCATCTCTATGCATCCCTTCATCCATCTCTATACATCACTTCATCCTCTATTCATCCGCTATCCATCCCTTCATCCATCCCTCTACATCTGTCCATCCTTTCATCTCTATTTTATGGCTGAGAATCCATCTCTCCCCATCTCTTTCTGACAGATTAAACAGAGGGAAGCCATGTGAAGGGAATCCAACTGTATACCTACCACTCCATCCCCTCTCCCTCTCCATCCCACCCTCACACAGACAGAAGGAATGGAGGTTGAAGCATTTAATTTCTCACTTCGCCAGCGGGTCCTCATTCACTTTCGGCCTGGTCCAATCATTATTCATATAATATGCATGTTTGTCCAATCAGTAACCTCGGCATGCAAACAGCTCATTAGCCATACGAGGGAGTGGGAGGAGTAACCGGGCTCACTCAATCACTGTGAAACATGAGGCTAATCACACACAAACACAAACACACACACACACACAAATCCATCAGTGAGAAACATGGGGCTTATCACAGGCTCATCAGGGGCTGATGCAGGCAAAATATTTTATCTGGAGCGGTTTTCCACTCCATGACAAATGATGCGGCTACACTGACAAGACACCAGCTAGGAGATGAAATCAGTTCAATGTTCCAATTCCAGAGGAGTATATTCCGCCCAGTGCAGCAGGGTGGTAATCTGAGACGTGTGGTAATCTGAGACGTGTGGTTTGGGAGGCGACGGGGACATCCGTGTCTGTGTCAGAGCGGAGGAGGAATGTCAGCAGAGTTTTACATGGGGCGGCTCAGAACAGATGAGAGGGAACTCAGAGAGAGGATGCATCCCAAATGGCATCCTATTCCCTATATAGTGCACTAACTTTTGACACAAGCCCTATGGGCCCTGGTCAAGGTAGTGCACTTCATAGGGAAAAGAGTACCATTTGGGAAATCATGTTCAATTCAATTTCACACTGGGAGCATGTTGTTAGCACTCTGTAGGATTACTAAGACTCACTGTCTCTCTCCCACTCCAAAACCAAAGTTTACCGAACATTATTAGAGATGAGTACATGTCCCACGCCTTCTGTTGACTACTTGAGGTCTGAAAACCCTGGAAAACCCAAAACACTCCTATCAACGACCATGACCATGTACTGGCATGTATTACATATGCTAACACATCATATTGTACACAATGATAGATAGATTTCATTTTTTTGTTGTAAATGTTTTGGGTTGGCCCCAATGTACAATTGGTCCTTATGGGAAAAATAAGGAGTTATTGACCTGAATTGACCTCAACAACCTTCTCTTCCCATCACTATGACTCCCATCACTAAGCTGCCGACAGCAACAACTGCTCCATCACTAAGCTGCCGACAGCAACAACTGTTCCATCACTAAGCTGCCGACAGCACAACTGCTCCATCACTAAGCTGCCGACAGCAACAACTGCTCCATCACTAAGCTGCCGACAGCAACAACTGCTCCATCACTAAGCTGCCGACAGCAACAACTGCTCCATCACTAAGCTGCCGACAGCAACAACTGCTCCATCACTAAGCTGCCAACAGTAACAACTGCTCCATCACTAAGCTGCCGACAGTAACAACTGCTCCATCACTAAGCTGCCGACAGCAACAACTGCTCCATCACTAAGCTGCCGACAGCAACAACTGCTCCATCACTAAGCTGCCGACAGCAACAACTGCTCCATCACTAAGCTGCAGACAGCAACAACTGCTCCATCACTAAGCTGCAGACAGCAACAACTGCTCCATCACTAAGCTGCAGACAGCAACAACTGCTCCATCACTAAGCTGCAGACAGCAACAACTGCTCCATCACTAAGCTGCAGACAGCAACAACTTCTCCAAACAAAACAATAGTAGCCTGAACTGATCTGTCTGGTCTCTCTCTATCAGCCAGCTGGCAAACACACTTGATTCTAATCATGCACAGGCAGGCAGGCTAACACACACGCACACACTTACTTCAACTACAAAACAGGGTGAGAAAGAAGGCCAGACAGAACATAGTTAGTTTAGTTCCACTGGGTTTCACACTGGGCCAAGGCTCTAATGCTCTGACTGACTTCAAAGGGCACGTGTGTGTAAGTGTGTGTGTATCAAAGTGTGAGTCTCTATGCGTCTGCGTCCTCGATATTCTCCAGAGGGAGAGAGGAGTGTGTGATGGTTGTGTGTTGTGGGCCGTTAAGATTCAGAAGAGGGGCTGTTGAGTCTATGTGAGGATAGATTGATGGTGGTATTCACATGGCAACAGTGCCCTCTAGTGGACACAGACATTATATATCCATCCTAGTCAGATACAATACAGCGTCCTATGGATGCACACCTTTCTTCCAGGCAGGGAAACAGTCCTTCTTGTTAGTTAAGACCTCTCTGGTTAGGATGACTATCTTAACTATTGATGAAACAGTTTGGAGTAGAATTCCATAGCTAAAGTACGGCTTACTGAGCTATATTCAGAGGGGTTGGGTTTAATGAGGAAGACATATTTCAGTTGAATGGATTCAGTTGTGCAACTGACTAGTGTCACGGCCCCTCCTCTGCATTGCAGGGGCGGTTCCTCCTGCAGGCAGAGGAGGGTCGTTAGTGATTGGAGCCACCTGGGCTCAGGGTATTTAAACTGCTTCACTAATCTCTCTCCCTCTCTGCTCCTCCAGGTAGGATCCTGTTTTGTTTGTTCCTTTGTAGTTTTGCATAGTTTCCACTTCCATGTTCACACACACAGATCACTGCATCCCTGCACTTTACATCCACCTTCCATTATGACATTTTCACACCTCATTCCTTTTTCTTTGTTAAAGTTAATAGTTTTTGGGTTGTAATAAAGAACCTTTTTGATTGGCCTACACCTGTTGTTCGTGTCCCCTCATTTTTGCCACAGGCTATGAGCCGGCCTGTGACACTAGGAATCCCCCTGTCAGAGAGCTGGGAATAGAACAGGATGGAAATGTCACTATCTGTCAGAGAGTTGGGTATAGAACAGGATGGGACCGTCACTATCTGTCAGAGAGTTGGGTATAGAACAGGATGGGACCGTCACTATCTGTCAGAGAGTTGGGTATAGAACAGGATGGGACAGTCACTCTGTCAGAGAGTTGGGTATAGAACAGGATGGGACCGTCACTATCTGTCAGAGAGTTGGGTATAGAACAGGATGGGACCGTCACTATCTGTCAGAGAGCTGGGTATAGAACAGGATGGGACCGTCACTATCTGTCAGAGAGTTGGGTATAGAACAGGATGGGACCGTCACTATCTGTCAGAGAGTTGGGTATAGAACAGGATGGGACCGTCACTATCTGTCAGAGAGTTGGGTATAGAACAGGATGGGACCATCACTATCTGTCAGAGAGCTGGGTATAGAACAGAACGGACAGTCACTCTGTCAGAGAGTTGGGTATAGAACAGGATGGGGCCGTCACTATCTGTCAGAGAGTTGGGTATAGAACAGGATGGGACCGTCACTGTCTGTCAGAGAGTTGGGTATAGAACAGGATGCAGTGGCGGTATTGTGGAGCATTATTCCGACCAGTAGTAGTGTTCTCATGATCGGCGATCACTCGAGTCGAATAGGATTGTCCTCCATGGGATCTTCCATTTGTGGGTCTTCTGATGGCTGTGGTCAATCCGGGAGTCACATATTTTGGTGCAGTGTGGGGAGCAGTGAGTCGTGGTTTCCTCCCAGTTGTGTCCGTTTAGTGCGGTTTCCTCCCAGTTGTGTCCGTTTAGCGCGGTTTCCTCCCAGTTGTGTCTGTTTAGTGCGGTTTCCTCCCAGTTGTGTCTGTTTAGTGCGGTTTCCTCCCAGTTGTGTCTGTTTAGTGCGGTTTCCTCCCAGTTGTGTCTGTTTAGTGCGGTTTCCTCCCAGTTGTGTCTGTTTAGTGCGGTTTCCTCCCAGTTGTGTCTGTTTAGTGCGGTTTCCTCCCAGTTGTGTCTGTTTAGTGCGGTTTCCTCCCAGTTGTGTCTGTTTAGTGCGGTTTCCTCCCAGTTGTGTCTGTTTAGTGCGGTTTCCTCCCAGTTGTGTCTGTTTAGTGCGGTTTCCTCCCAGTTGTGTCTGTTTAGTGCGGTTTCCTCAACAGTTGTGTCTGTTTAGTGCGGTTTCCTCAACAGTTGTGTCTGTTTAGTGCGGTTTCCTCCCAGTTGTGTCTGTTTAGTGCGGTTTCCTCCCAGTTGTGTCTGTTTAGTGCGGTTTCCTCCCAGTTGTGTCTGTTTAGCGCGGTTTCCTCCCAGTTGTGTCTGTTTAGTGCGGTTTCCTCCCAGTTGTGTCTGTTTAGTGCGGTTTCCTCCCAGTTGTGTCTGTTTAGTGCGGTTTCCTCCCAGTTGTGTCTGTTTAGTGCGGTTTCCTCCCAGTTGTGTCTGTTTAGTGCGGTTTCCTCCCAGTTGTGTCTGTTTAGTGCGGTTTCCTCAACAGTTGTGTCTGTTTAGTGCGGTTTCCTCCCAGTTGTGTCTGTTTAGCGCGGTTTCCTCAACAGTTGTGTCTGTTTAGTGCGGTTTCCTCCCAGTTGTGTCTGTTTAGTGCGGTTTCCTCCCAGTTGTGTCTGTTTAGTGCGGTTTCCTCAACAGTTGTGTCTGTTTAGTGCGGTTTCCTCCCAGTTGTGTCTGTTTAGCGGTTTCCTCAACAGTTGTGTCTGTTTAGCGCGGTTTCCTCCCAGTTGTGTCTGTTTAGTGCGGTTTCCTCAACAGTTGTGTCTGTTTAGTGCGGTTTCCTCCCAGTTGTGTCTGTTTAGTGCGGTTTCCTCAACAGTTGTCTGTTTAGTGCGGTTTCCTCAACAGTTGTGTCTGTTTAGTGCGGTTTCCTCCCAGTTGTGTCTGTTTAGTGCGGTTTCCTCCCACTTGTGTCTGTTTAGTGCGGTTTCCTCCCAGTTGTGTCTGTTTAGTGCGGTTTCCTCAACAGTTGTGTCTGTTTAGCGCGGTTTCCTCCCAGTTGTGTCTGTTTAGTGCGGTTTCCTCAACAGTTGTGTCTGTTTAGCGCGGTTTCCTCCCAGTTGTGTCCGTTTAGTGCGGTTTCCTCAACAGTTGTGTCTGTTTAGTGCGGTTTCCTCAACAGTTGTGTCTGTTTAGTGCGGTTTCCTCAACAGTTGTGTCTGTTTAGTGCGGTTTCCTCCCAGTTGTTGAAGGTGACGTGGAATTTCTTAAGGTTTGTTTTTATTTTGTATTTGTAGCATTTATTTTGCCCGCCAGGGGCTCGCTGACCTTCCTTCAACTGGGAGTGCATCAGCTATTCTGGGAGGCCTGAGTTGGGTATCCGGATGACATGGAATTCCATCAGAGTTGGTGCTGTATTATACACTGAGTGTACAAAACATTAGGAACACCTGCTCTTTCCATGACATACACTAAACAGATGAATCCAGGTGAAAGCTACGATCCCACTTGTTAAATCCACTTCAAATCAGTGTAGATGGAGGAGAGGAGACAGTTTAAAGAAGGATTTTTAAGCCTTGAGACAATTGAAACATGGATTGTGTATGTGCGCCATTCAGAGGGTGAATGGGCAAGACAAAACATTTAAGTGCTTTTGAACGGGGTATGGTAGTAGGTGCCAGGCACACTGCTTTGAGTATGTTAAGAACTGCAATACTGCTGGGTTTTTCATGCTCAACAGTTTCCCATGTATCAAAAATGGTCCACCACGCAAAGGACATCCAGCCAACTTGACACAACTGCGGGAAGCATTGAAGTCAACATGGGCCAGCTTCCCTGTGGAACGCTTTCGACACCTTGTAGAGTCCATGCCCCGACAAAATGAGGCTATTCGGAGGGCAAAAGGGTGTGCAACTCAATATAGGAAGGTGTTCCTAATGTTTTGTAAACTCCGTGTAGTAGTGGAGATGCTGTTTATGTTGGCCTCCTCTCGCAACTGATCTGATCCTCAGAGCGAAAATAAACAAATTGCAAAGACAGGCAATCCAGCTCATGAATTTAATTCATTTAACCTTTATTTAACAAGGCATGTCAGTTAAGAACAAATTATTATTTACAATGACGGCCTACCACGGCAAGACAGCACTCATGACTGATGTGTAGCTTTTTTCACCGGCCTTGTCCCCGCCATTTCTCTTGTAGCTGGCGTGCTTTGAAGATAATATCTGCAGTACCTCTGGATGGGCAGAAGCCACACTGCGATTCTGGGAGTACTTCCTCAGACAGGGTTAGCAGTTGGTTGGCAAGGACACGTGCAAGAACTTCTAGCTATGTGAACAGTGGTAATCCTGAACGGTATAGCGGACCAATATTCCTACCTATCGTGGAGTTCTAGCATGGGAAACTGCAGTATTCCTAAGCAGCATTCCCAACCAACATTCCTACCTCTGGCATGGAGTTCTAGTTAATGGCATAGCGGTATTCCTGAACAGTATTGCAAACCAACATAGCTTTCACTAGGGAATATCAATGTGTATAGCAGTATTCCTACCTGTCATGGAATTCTCTGAGGTGCTGAGCTGTTCCCGCAGCTTGTCCACGTCGTCAGGATGCACCTGCTCATACAGCGTGCTGCCAAACCACTCTGACTGCGGGTGGTTGAGCACCGGCGTCACCGAGTCAGACACATAGATCACGCGGCCCGTCTCTGCGGCGACCACAAACAGGAAGCCGTCGGCCGCCTCCAGGATCAGGTGCTTCAACTCCTATTAGACAAGAGGAGAAAGGAGAAAACAGAACACACACACACACACGTGTGACGGCGGAGCAGAAACACACGTTACAGTAAAGGATGAGGGATATACAGTATTGATTGACATACCATTGGTGAAAATCCGGGACAAACAGACACACACGCCAAGGGCAGAGGCAGGGGACATGACAGACAGCCTGCAAAAGCTTTATTTATTTCAAATTGATAAGATCAATATGCTGACAGGAAATTGTGTCAGCGGATATCATTTGTAGAGCTGCACAGATGTGCAGACCCAACGTACAGAACCCAAATGCAGAGTCAAAGAGAACAGAACAAAACCAGTTCATAGACTCACCTTTTCAGTTTGGCTTTGTACTAGTTTATTTATTTACTTGTTTTTCATCTCTAATTCCTATGTGTTTGTATTCATTTTGATCATGTTATGCTGCTTTTATTGCCTTTTATGTTACTTGTCTTTTTATTGTTTACTTTTTAAATGACTATTATTACTATTTTATTATGTACAGCACCTTGAGTTGCGGTCTCTGTATGAAATGTGCTATACAAATAAAGTTGTTTTATTATTACCTGTTTGCTGAGGAGGAGGGTTTGTAGACCCTGCTAAATTACTCACACAGACACACACACACACGCAAAACGCGCACACACACACAGACACGCGCACATCAGCCCCCATGACCAACCCACCCACAAAACACACACGCACACACATTGGTCGTGTTCCAGGCCGACTACATTGCAGTCATTGCATGGCATCAACCAATGGTCTTGTGCCATTTCAACGACGCGCAGTTGAGTAATCAGATTGCGATATCATACGATGCAGTTAGCTTAAACACCTTGTGAGATCTGGTAGTTGTCTGCAATGTAGTCAGCCTGGAACACGGCCATCGTCACCCCCACCTATAATACCTGTTCGGTCAGGAACGAGGGCTTGTACGCCCCGTCAGTGGACGTGTTCCCGGTCCCTCTCATGGACTTCATGTGGGACACGGCCATGCGGAGGATAGTCAGTTTGTCTGGCTTGCGGGCCAGAGCGCTGCAGGTGGGCACCATGTCTGACAGCTCCGTGATGTACTGGGTCATCTTGTTACGGCGACGCCGCTCTATCTCGCTGTGGTTCTCTCTGGAACAGAGAGGAGGATTTAGACACATAGGGGGGAGGCGTCGCTGGTGGTCGGGGAGAGGGGGAGGACACGGCTGCAGATCAGAGGGCTGTAGACATCTGGGGTGGTGGCCGTCACACAGGAAAGGAAAAGGGAAACCTACCTAGTCAGTTGTACAACTGAATGCCTTCAACTGAACTGTGTCTTCCGCATGTAGCCCAACCCCGGACACACAGCTGCAGATCAGAGGGCTGTAGACATCCGGGGTGGTGGCCGTCACACAGGAAAGGGAAAGGGGGGGTACCTAGTCAGTTGTACAGAGGGGTTGGGTTAAATGCGGAAGACACATTTCAGTTGAAGGCATTCAGTTGTACAACTGACTAGGTACCCCCCCTGCTGCCTTAATCAACATCCACGGCACCCGGGGAACAACTGCCTTGTTCAGGGGCAGAACGACAGATTTTTATCTTGTCAGCTCGGGGATTCGATTTGTAACCTAACGGTTACAAGTCCAACGCTCTAACCACTAGGCTACCTGCCGCCCCAGATATAAATGTAAACATAATTTCTTATCTTTAAATTCACAAATCAGTGAAAAGTATGGCGCAGACTGAAGTGGTCTTTCAGGCTGTACTGTGGGCTGATTTGGTGTGTGTTTGTGCCTGCACTTGTTTTAGCATTGATGTGTATGCACCATAATCCTAAACCCAATTCTGATTTCATGATGACGTTTTTTTCCTAACATGAGCATCCAGTGACTACCATCTACATTTACCAGTGTTTCCCTAGCAGTGCTTAGGCAGGACAGGCTGCCTACAAAGTAATTTGCCTCCATTAGTTTGAATTGGAACTTTGGGATTTATAAGCTTAGTATGTTAGTTTTGATGCAGTAAGGTAAACTCTAGTGAACCGACTTCAAACTTGGTTGTTCAACACCTACCTATGGCTGGATACACACTTTAACTTAAACTGAACTCATTGTCAGCCATTCTTGGAGATAGGAGTATGTGCACGTACTCTAAGAACCATAATACTCTGTACTAGAGAAGACAAAGGGAAGTTAGGAGAAGAGAAGTTATTCAGTTGCTTTTCAGCGTTTGAGTTTGTCTTCTGAGAACATAAAGAACATACAGGGATTAAAGAACACAGCAGACCAGAACATAATCTCTGAGCTACGGATAGACGGGTCCTCAAATTCTATGTTCATTTATTTGATCATGAACGTCATGTGTGAATAACATATATTGCCTTCAGAAAGTATTCACACCCCTTGAATTTTCCAACATTTTGTTGTTACAAAGTGGGATTAAAATGAATTTAATTGTCATGTTTTTTAAAGATTTATACAAAATACTTGGTAATGTCAAAAATGTGTAAAATAAAACACTAATATATCTTAATTAGATAAGTATTCAACCCAATGAGTCAATACATGTTACAATCACCTTTGGCAGCGATTACAGCTGTGAGTCGTTCTGGGTAAATCTCTGAGATTGCCCAAATTCTTCAAGCTCTGTCAAATTGGTTGTTGATCATTGCTAGACAACCATTGAGGTCTGCCATAGATTATCAGGCAGATTTAAGTCAAAACTAACTCAGCCACTCAGGAACATTCACTGTCTTCTTGGTAAGCAACTCCATTGTAGATGTGGCCTTGTGTTTTAGGTTATTGTCCTACTGAAAGGTGAATTCCTCTCCCAGTGTCTACTGGAAAGGAGACTTAACTTGTTAGGGATCGGCTCATGAGGTGACCGTTTTGGAGAGCCTGGCGTGCCCAAAGTAAAATGCCTCCCATTCAGGCCCAGAAAATAGGATATGCACATATTTAGTACCATTGGATAGGAAACACTCTGAATTTTCCAAAAGTGTTAACCATTTGTCTGTGAGTGAAACAGAACGCATATGGCAGGCGAAACCCCGAGGAATTTCTGTCCTGGAAAAAGTGATTGACACATTGCTCATTTGGAACCCCTCCCTCATGAAAATGACCATATAAGGGCATATGAATGCAGTACCCATCGCTTCCTTTAGATGTCAACAGTCTCGAGACAGTGTAAATTTTCAATTTGGATGCTTTAGACCAGAGAATAAGAGCAAACCAGGAAGTGTACTTTTTATGTCAACAGTACCCGACAAGGCGCGCAGTGTCTTTTTTACCGTCTTTATCGATCAGTTTATATTCCGGTTGATTTATAATAGTAAATATACGTAAAAGTGTTCCTAAGGATACATTTAAAACTATGTTTGATTGTTCTTGGACAAGTTTATAGGTATAAGATGAACGAGTTCTCGTCACGTTTCAATGGAGGAGTGGAGGCTGGCGTTTCTGATTATAACGCGCGAACCAAATGGAGATTTATGGATAAAATACATTACTTTTTCTAACAAAAGAACCATGGATTGTCTTCGTTGGACACTTAGGATGACCTCAGCAGAAGTTCTTCAACAGGTAATTGATTTGTTTTCGCTGTGAAATGTGTTATGTGTGTGCCATGATGGCTAATGGATTCATGGCTATGGGAAAAATATGTGAGGTGCTACCCTCAAACAATCAAATGTGCTGCTTTGGCCGTAAAGCCTTTTTGAAATCTGACAACGCTGTGATATTGCCAAGAAACATAACTTTTGATGAGTATGGAACACTTGTATATTGGTGGATGTTTAATAATTCAACTTTTGGATTTTGAATTTGGCGCCTTGTATTTCACCTGGTAGTGTCGGGATTGGGGCGCTAGCGCCACAGCAATCCCTGAGAGGTTAACCAGGTTTTCCTCTAGGATTTTGGCTGTGCTTAGCTCCATTCAGTTTTTTTTTTTTATCCTAAAAAAACTCCCTAGTCCTTAACGATTACAAGCATACCCATAACATAATGCAGCCACCACTATGCTTGAACATATGGAGAGTGGTACTCAGTAATGTGTTGTATTGGATTTGCCCCAAACTTAACACTTTGTATGCAGGACACAAAGTTAATTGCTTTGCTTTGTTGAAAACAGGATGCATGTTTTTAAATATTTGTATTCTGTACACGCTTCTTTTTCACTGTGTCAATTAGGTTAGTATTGTGGAGTAACTGCAATGTTGTTGATCCATCCTCAGTTTTAAACTAACTGTTTTAAAGTCACCATTGGCCTCATGGTGAAATCTCTGAGCGGTTTCCTTCCTCTCTGGCAACTCTGTTAGAAAGGACGCCTGTGTCTTTGTAGTGACTGGGTGTATTGATATACCATTTAAAGTGTAATGAATAACTCCACCACACCCAAAAGAATATTCAATGTCTGCTTTATTTTTTACCCATTTACCAATAGATGCCTTCTTTGCTAAGCATTGGAAAACCTCTGTGGTTGAATATGCGTTTGAAATTCACATCTCGACTGAGGGACCTTACAGAACATTTTATATGTGGTTGTACAGAGGTAATCATTCCAAAATCATGTTAAACACTATTATTGCAGACAGAGTCCAGACAACTTGTGTGACAAATGTTTACTCCTGAACTTATTTAGGCTTGCTTAGAACAAAGTGGTTGAATACTGTGAGGTTTCCATACAAGCCCTTTTTGAGTCAGCACAAACTGAATAGGGTGAGGTTTCCATACAAGCCCTTTTTAAGTCAGCACTAACTGAATAGGTTGAGGTTTCCATACAAGCCCTTTTTGAGTCAGCACTAACTGAATAGGGTGGGGTTTCCATACAAGCCCTTTTTGAGTCAGCACTAACTGAATAGGTTGAGGTTTCCATACAAGCCCTTTTTGAGTCAGCACAAACTGAATAGGTTGAGGTTTCCATACAAGCCCTTTTTGAGTCAGCACAAACTGAATAGGGTGAGGTTCCCATACAAGCTCTTTTTGAGTCAGCACTAACTGAATAGGGAGCCATTTGGGACACCTTCATTTCCATAGCAGAGGTCTGATGGCATAAATACATTATGAAGATGAACTAGGAATAAAACGACAGATTAATAAATTGTCAATTATGAAAATTATGTACACATTCAGAGTTACTAATATAAATTAGGGGAGCTTTGATAGATTTTTTAATTGGTATGATTTACTTGAATTTGACTGTAAATGTGGAAGATTGAGCCTGCTGGCTAATTGCCATCTAAAGTCCCTGGGCATTTAGGCTTTCCATTTGAAATCCCTGGGAATTTAGGCATTCCATTTAGGGCATTCAGGCTTTCCTTTTGACCGTATTCTATCCAAGTCTCCACAGCTCTGTGGGTCAAATTCAAACAGCGCTTGGCTGCACTGTTTGAAATTAAGTCACCTGATATTTCCATTAAGGAATGAATGACAACTGTAAAAACATCCCTTTTATCCATGCTTAACAGTTAGTGTTAAAATAAATGCATGTAGTGTTTTATTCACTGGTGAAAAGAGCAGGTGTAACCAGACACCGCTGTAAACGTTAGGTAAGTGTTTTAGTCAAGCACTGGGAGGAGGGGTGAGTCAGTGAAATCCTGTGGAGCTCCAGCAGGCCAGGCCTACCTGGCATATCTCTCCTTATCATCACCAGGTATCTGATCATCATCATCATACCTAGAGAGAGGAGCAGAGAAGAAACACAGCATGTAACACCTGGGACACCACTCACTGAGACGCAAACACCTGAACACAGTAGCATGACCACGGTAGCCTGATAACAGTAGCCTGAACACAGTATCCTGATAACCGTAGTCTGATAATCGTAGTCTGAACACGGTAGCCTGACCACACCCTAACACAGTAGCCTGAGAACCGTAGCCTGAGAACCGTAGTATGAACACGGTAGGCTGAACACACCTTAACACAGTAGCCTGAGAACCGTAGCCTGAGAACCGTAGTATGAACACGGTAGGCTGAACACATCTTAACACAGTAGCCTGATCACAGTAGCCATAGCACAGTAGCCTGAGAACAGTAGCCATAGCACAGTAGCCATAGCACAGTAGCCATAGCACAGTAGACTGATAACCGTAGTCTAAACACAGTAGCCTGACCACACTAACACAGTAGCCTGAATATGGTAGGCTGAACACAGTAGCCTGATAAGGGTAGCCTGATGAGGGTAGGCTAACACAGTAGTAGCCTGATAACCATAGCCTGAACACGGTAGCCTGAACACACCCTAACACAGTAACCTGAACACGGTAGCCTGAATATGGGATAACACATGTAGAACTAGAATGATACGCATGCTATTTATGGGCTTTAATAAGTGTTAGATATTTTGATGAGAGCAACATGCACGCACAGGACAGGTAATGGGGGTTACAGCAGAAAATGGGCATGCGTTCTATTAAGTGGCTGTAAAAGTGCTAACTATTCCCTATGTAGTGCACTACTTTTGACCAGAGCCCTATGGGATCGGTACTCTCTGGCCTCTAAGAAGGCCTCACTAGAGTGGACTAGACAAAAAAATAGGACTTCCCATGGCCTGGTAAGGTATGGAGTAACAAGAACCTTTCAGAAGGTGAGTGAGAACACTTTTTATAATAATCTGTGGCATGCTGTATGTCTGTAAAAAAGCCCACTATTTATCAATGTGGTATTTTTGGTCAATAGGCTCTGGTTGTTTGGTAGGCTCTTCTCATCAACTTTAAAATGAGAGAGTTAGTAATGTGGTAGAGGAAGTAGTGTGTTTCTCATTATATACAACATGCTGTTGTAGTTTCTCTTCTCCCCAGCAGAGGGCATTGTCTCCACTCCACAACAGAGATCACTTCTGCCAGAGAACTCTGGATAAATCTGAGAGAACACAGAATAGAGGAAAAACCACACGTTGGAGAAAAACAACACGTGAGAGTATTCCTGTGGGTGGAACTACAGCTGAAGTTGCTTTTGAGGAACAAAAAAAAGTTTTTAACAGATCAAAAATGTTAAAACACTTGAAAATATGAAACAATGGGTTTGGTAAATGTGATTGAATGTCCATAGCACTAAGATGACAACAATGAGTGATTGTACAAAATATGGAATTCTGTATAATAAACACTCATAGCAACAACTTCAAGTCTAGAACTTGACTACTTCTCATAGAAAGAGTTATTTGTTTAAACAATGAGTGACTCTTAATACATGGAAATATCAGTGGGCCATCGTTCACTGTTCTCACCTTGAAAATTTACTTGGTCCTTCCCCATCCTCGTCATCAAAGTCCATCCTGCAATCAAAGACCAAAACAGTTACTCATCTAGTCAAGGGTGTGTGTGTGTGTGTGTGTGTGTGTGTGCAAACTTGCTTATATTTTCCCTGCTGAGGGAAACTTTTTCTAACTTTCTAATCCAGTGGACACAAAATAAAAACATTTTCAAACAGAGGAGCTACCACAATGACAACGCTTATTTCCTCCCCCATTCCCACTGAACGGCGACAACGCTTATTTCCTCCCCCGTTCCCACTGAACGGCGACAATGCTTATTTCCTCCCCCGTTCCCACTGAACGGCGACAACGCTTATTTCCTCCCCCGTTCCCACTGAACGGCGACAACGCTTATTTCCTCCCCCGTTCCCACTGAACGGCGACATAACGCTTATTTCCTCCCCGTTCCCACTGAACGGCGACATAACGCTTATTTCCTCCCCGTTCCCACTGAACGGCGACAACGCTTATTTCCTCCCCCGTTCCCACTGAACGGCGACAACGCTTATTTCCTCCCCCGTTCCCACTGAACGGCGACAACGCTTATTTCCTCCCCCGTTCCCACTGAACGACGACAACGCTTATTTCCTCCCCCGTTCCTACTGAACGGCGACAACGCTTATTTCCTCCCCCGTTCCCACTGAACGACGACAACGCTTATTTCCTCCCCCGTTCCTACTGAACAATGAGAATGCTTACTTCCTCCCCTGTTCCCACTGAACAAGCCCTGGTGCAACAGCAACACAAATTGTGAAATGCATAGTCACTGCCAAAGAGATGAATCAATTTCCTCTGCGTCCCTCGACACTAAGACTGAGTCTCAAACGGCACACTTTGCCCCTATAAATAAGCATGTCCCTTTCAAAAAAAATGTAGAACTAAGAACAGATATAGCCCTTGGTTCACTCCAGACCTGACTGCCCTCGACCAGCACAAGAACATCCTGTGGCGGATTGCACTAGCATCGAATACTCCCCGCGATATGCAACTTTTCAGGGAAGTCAGGAACCAATACACGCAGTCAGTCAGGAAAGCAAAGACTAGCTTTTTCAAACAGAAATTTGCATCCTGTAGCTCTAACTCCAAAAGGTTTTGGGACACTAAAGTCCATGGGGAATAAGAGCACCTCCTCCCAGCTGCCCACTGCACTAAGGCTAGGTAACACTGTCACCACCGATAAATCCACGATAATCGAGAATTTCAATAAGCATTTCTCTACGGCTAGCCATGCTTTCCTCCTGGCTACCCCAACCCCGGCCAACAGCTCAGCGCCCCCCGCAGCTACTTGCCCAAGCCTCCCCAGCTTCTCCTTCACCCAATTACAGATAGCAGATGTTCTGAAAGAGCTGCAAAACCTGGACCCGTACAAATCAGCTGGGCTAGACAATCTGGACCCTCTCTTTCTAAAATTATCTGCCGAAATTCTTGCAACCCCTATTACTAGCCTGTTCAACCTCTTTCGTATCGTCCGAGATCCCTAAAGATTGGAAAGGTGCCACGGTCATCCCCCTCTTCAAAGGGGGTGACACTAGACCCAAACTGTTATAGACCTATATCCATCCTGCCCTGCCTTTCTAAAGTCTTCGAAAGCCAAGTTAATAAACAGATCACTGACCATTTCGAATCCCACCGTACCTTCTCTGCTATGCAATCTGGTTTCCGAGCTGGTCACGGGTGCACCTCAGCCACGCTCAAGGTACTAAACGATATCATAACCTCCATCGATAAAAGACAGTACTGTGCAGCTGTCTTCATCGACCTGGCCAAGGCTTTCGACTCTGTCAATCACCGTATTCTTATTGGCAGACTCAACAGCCTTGGTTTCTCAAATGACTGCCTCGCCTGGTTCACCAACTACTTCTCAGACAGAATTCGGTGTGTCATATCGGAGGGCCTATTGTTCGAACCTCTGGCAGTCTCTATGGGGGTACCACAGGGTTCAATTCTCAGGCCGACTCTTTTCTCTGTATATATCAACGATGTCGCTCTTGCTGCGGGTGATTCCCTGATCCACCTCTACGCAGACGACACCATTCTGTATACACCTGGCCCTTCTTTGGACACTGTTAACTAACCTCCAAACAAGCTTCAATGCCATACAACACTCCTTCCGTGGCCTCCAACTGCTCTTAAATGCTAGTAAAACCAAATGCATGCTTTTCAACCGTTCGCTGCCTGCACCCGCCTGCCCGACTAACATCACTACCCTGGACGGTTCTGACTAAGAATATGTGGACAACTACAAACACCTAGGTGTCTGGCTAGACTGTAAACTCTCCTTCCAGACTCATATTAAACATCTCCAATCCAAAATTAAATCTAGAATCGGCTTCCTATTTTGCAACAAAGCCTCCTTCACTCACGCCGCCAAACATACCCTCTAAACTGACTATCCTACCGATCCTCGACTTCGCCGATGTCATCTACAAAATAGCTTCCAATACTCTACTCGGCAAACTGGATGCAGTCTATCACAGTGCCATCCGTTTTGTTACCAAAGCCCCTTATACTACCCACCACTGCGACCTGTATGTTCTAGTCGGCTGGCCCTCGCTACATTTTAGTCGCCAGACCCACTGGCTCCAGGTCATCTATAAGTCTATGCTAGGTAAAGCTCCGCCTTATCTCAGCTCACTGGTCACGATAACAACACCCACCTGTAGCATGCGCTCCAGCAGGTATATCTCACTGGTCATCCCCAAAGCCAACACCTCCTTTGGCCGCCTTTCCTTCCAGTTCTCTGCTGCCAATGACTGGAACGAATTGCAAAAATCGCTGAAGCTGGAGACATATTTCCCTCACTAACTTTAAACATCAGCTATCTGAGCAGCTAACCGATCGCTGCAGCTGTACATAGTCCATCTCATCCCCATATTTTTTTTAATTTACTTTTCTGCTGTATTGCACACCAGTATTTCTACTTGCACATCATCATCTGCTCATCTATCACTCCAGTGTTAATCTGCTAAATTGTAATTACCTTGCTACTATGGGCTATTTATTGCCTTACCTCCTCACGCCATTTGCACACACTGTATATAGACTATTTTTTTTCTATTGTGTTATTGACTGTACGCTTGTTTATTCCATGTGTAACTCTGTTGTTTGTGTCGCACTGCTTTGCTTTATCTTGGCCAGGTTGGAGTTGTAAATGAGAACTTGTTCTCAACTAGCCTACCTGGTTAAATAAAGGTGAAATAAAATTTAAAAAAGTGCACCACTTTTGGACTGCAGTCAAGATGTTATGGCGAAAACACTACAACTCAACTTCACTGAGACATTTGATTAAAGAGTATCAGAAAGTGCATTAAAAACCTTAAGTTACGGCCACATATCTGAGGAGTCTTTTCTTATGCAGCATTTGAGTACATTTCAAGGTTGCTGTTAACACAACACATAATAGTAAGCAAGTGTGTCAAGAAACAATGCAACGTGAGAAGAAATCATAACTTAACGCCTTACTGTTTTAGTCAAGTGAGTCAACACACTGAATGGACAAACACATCAGAATGACAAACTGTTCCAGAGGTGTTACGTCTAATTTTGCACATTGTCTTCGTATTGTAAAGCACATTGCATTGTTTGCCTTTCACATGAACAGCACTATAGAAATAAAACGTATTGTTATTATTAAAAAGGTACAACCAAGTAGGTATATTGCTCAGCGCATAGAGGAAGCGTGGAAAGTGCAAACCACTGAGGACGCCTCTGTAGTTGAAAGGCTGTCATGCCACTAGTGATGACTCATCCAGAGTGGCGTTTTTCAATCTCACCTCACGCCTCTGTGTCTAACAGACTACTGCATTGACCTGTGATGTCTTGATACAGCCATCTGTTGAGCTTTGTGTGTGTGTGTGTGTGTGTGTGTCAAAGCAATGTACACCAGTACATTTCACGTAATCTGATGACTGATTAGCTAGAGCATATATGACTGAGATTGTGAATGATTCTTAGGCTTGACTGAATTCAGCCTCCGGTCGAGTTCGCACCTAGACAACGGACCAAGATAGAGTTAAACAGAGGGCCAGTTACTGTTATAACTGAGGTATAAAGTAACACAGTCACTGAGTAGTGTCATGAGTTAAGTGCTCAGTAATTACAGCCTTCACCTTAATGCTATATTCACTGATAATAATCTTCTCTCTCACTCTCCCACTCATTCTTCTGATAATAGTAGAAGTGACTGATGAGTATTTGTCTGTGTATTCCTAAGTATCACTCTGTCTGCTTGCCTGTCTGTCTCTGTCTGTCACATGCAGTCCCTCAGTAGTGTGGCTTGCCCCATTCAATGGCTCTTTCTCAACCGTCTTTCCTCAATTTCCCGCATCCTCTCTTCTTGCCTCCTCCTCAAAACACATGGGAGGAGAGTAGGTCTCAGGGGAGGGACCTCAGATATTCTCCTCCAGTTAGAGGGAGGTGAGTAACCAAGGAAACCAGGAAATAGAAAGCGCCTACACAGACTAACATGTCAGTGTACTATGCATGGTTTTGTCTGACAGGAGAGGTAATGAAGTATGCATGGTTATGTCTGATAGGAGAGGTAATGAAGTATGCATGGTTATGTCTGATAGGAGAGGTAATGCATGTCTGTTAGTAGAGGTAATGTAGTATGCATGTCTGATAGTAGAGGTAATGCACTATCAGGCATAACCATGCATACTGTATTACCTCTCCTATCAGACATAACCACGCATAGTGCATTACCTGTCTATATTAGGTCCCACAGTTGACAGTGCATGTCAGAGAAAAAACCAAGCCATGAGGTTGAAGGAATTGTCCGTTGAGCTTCGAGACAGGATTGTGTCGAGGCACCGATCTGGGGAAGGGTACAAAATAATTCTGCAGCATTGAAGGTCCCCAAGAACAGTGTGGCCTCCATATTTCTTAAATGGAAGACGTTCAGAACCACCAAGACTCTTCCTAGAGCTGGCCGCCCGGCTAAACTGAGCAATCCGGGGAGAAGGGCCTTGGTCAGGGTGTTGACCATGAACCCTCTGTGGAGATGGTTGTCCTTCTGGAAGGTTCTGCCATCTCTGCAGCACTCCACCAAACAGGCCTTTATGGTAGACTGGCCAGACGGCAGCCACTCCTCAGTAAAAGGCACCTGATAGCCCGCTTGGAGTTTGCCAAAAGGCACCTAAAGACTCTCAAACCATGAGAAACACGACCAACTTGAACCCGATTTAACATCTCTGGAGAGACCTGAAAATAACTGTGCAGCGACGCTCCCCATCCAACCTGTTTTTGCTTTGTCATTATGGGGTATTGATGAGGGGGAAAAACACGATTTAATCCATTTTAGAATAAGGCTGTAACGTAACAAAATGTGGAAAAGGTAAAGGGGTCCGAATACTTTCCGAATGCACTGTATGTTGTTGTATAGGCAGCATGCCAGGGCATGGGGTAAATATGTCCTGATTTCGCCCCGGGGTTAACGTACCGTGCAATATTCCCGTAATCTTCTGTTCCCTCTGTCTTCGACCTGAGAGTGTTTTTTTAATCATACATGCACCTATATGAGATTACTGTTTTCTTTTTTCGGTGGCATTATGTCAAACTATCATACATTGTATATCTCTGATGTGTTACTCTGTCCTGCTAATAAAGCTTGTTTGAAATTCAGCATTGGAATATTGGCCTGTGTGCTTGCTCTGTGTTTTTGTTATCCGTGCCTGAAGTTCTGCTCATTGGAATAATGAAGCAATTCTATTGATATTTGGTGCTGGGATAAACATGGAATACTCTTGATATACTGGTGTAATACTCCTGGAACACCAGTGGAATAGCCTTTAGGGTAAAATGCAGACATAAAATAGTACTCACCCTCCGGATCTCCTCTTGCCCCCGCGGCCCGGCAAGGCTCCGCCCATCCTCACTTGGCCCGCCCCCACCACCGCCCCCGGCATAGTAACTGGCCCCGGCAACTCACTGCCCATCTCTGGAACAGAGAAAGGTACCACATGAGAACATGGCATTAGACATTGTGTGACATTGTGACTGTATTACAGCTGCATTAATATTACTCTGAAAGCGTGGACATGGCCATGTGGAATCCTGAACCTCCAGAAGAACATGCCATGGTGGCTTTTCTGTTGTTTTCAATGTAGCCTAAATCCAGTCTGTTTTAGGACACAGAAAGACTGAATATGGCGCCCCGTTTCGTGCTGGGTGGTGAGCTGAAGCACATTGTGTGCCAAATCAAAATTTCTCTCTCTGTGCCTTTCCTTCTCCCAGGCCTACCAACTCACCCTCTCTCTCGCTGGTCTACTCTCTCTCTGGTCTACTCTCTCTCTGGTCTACTCACTCCTTCAGCCAGAAGTTATGGATATGCTAAACAAACCCTCTTCTCTGTCCCAGTGCTCCCAGCAGTTCTGTTAATATTTGATACAAGCTAGTGTTTCCCCTCTCCTCTCCCTCCCTTTCCTATCCTTCCCTCTCTGTCTCCTCCACTACCTTCTCCTTTTCTCTGTCTTGGAAAACCCCCAGCTGCAATGCAGACCCCAGCAAAGAACCAACCAACTAATTCATTCATTCATGAAGTAGCCTAGAGGTATATAAACAACACTTCAACTCATAGATGCATAATAACTAGTGCTCAGGAGCTGGCAGCCAGACATAGCATGGCGTACTGTGGTTCTAGGTGAGAACACAGTGTCTGGCTACACAGGGCTGGAGAGGACAGCCAGAACACATAGCGTCTGGCTACAGGAGGCTAGGGCTGGAGAGGACAGCCAGGACACACAACGTCTGGCTACAGGAGGCTAGGGCTGGAGAGGACAGCCAGGGTTTCCCCTATCATTACTTAGGAGGAACACCACCATGTCAAGTACCAGCATTCCCCGTGTAGCCTAATCTTTCAGCATGCTTCTTCAATCCACCCAAAGACATCCTAATATTACTGGCTCTCACAACAAACATGGATTATAGCCTATCGCATAATCTGACAAATAGGTTTGTTACTGGGATAAAAAGAGATTAATGCATTGTGTAATCTGGCTTAAATGAAAAATAATGCTCTTCGGTCCAATTTTTTTTTTTTTTTACAAATAAATGCAATGCTTTTAGATTCGTGGGAAGTAGTTAACGGGTGTACTCTTCAGGAGAAATGAAATATTATTGGGACGCAACCCAGGTAATAATCAGTTGATTGTTCATTCTGTTCCATGCTTCTCTTCACATGGTAACTCTATCTGCAGCCACAGTGCTGTTAACACCCTAGTTATTTCATTAGACTTCATTTACATATCCAATGAGAGAGAGAGAGGCCTGCTGTTGTGGTTATTATTGGAAATGACAGTAAAATCAAAGATTAATTTATTATTAAATGTGTTTGGCAGTAGAACAGTTAGTTTCAATAATCAGTTAGTGTTACTGTATACAAAAGACATCAGGCCTAGGCTAAACAGATGCACATTAGGAAACATCAGATTTAGGCCCATTTTTAGAGTATTATTTTTCAACACACAAGGCTCAGGCTACATTCCATAGCCTACACATATTTGATGAAAAGCAGCAATTCAGGTAAGCGTATATAAACCATAATTTGCCTTCCTCTAAATGTTTTGCTTCTATATCACTATCAAACTTGTATCATTGCCCAGAATTGATTATATTAATAAGAGCGCCAGCGATATAATTGCACCTCAGCTAAGGATGCATTGTAGCCTAGTAATACAGTAAATATTTTACAAAAAAGTTTCTGCTGTGTACATTTCAAGGTTCAAACACAGGCAAATAAAGCTAGGCAGATAAAGGTAATTGTTTTACTGGTCATGCAAATAAGACTAGCTAGGCCACTAGGTTACTATTTAGGCCGTTCACTAAAAACGTTAACTTCATCCTCAAATAACATTGAGTAACGAAAGTCAGGCTACAAAAGTGTTGTTAGCGCCTAGCAAGCTGCAGAGTTCATCTGGCTAATGACCATCGAATCAACCGGCGATCGAGAGGGACCAACAAATCGCTGTCACTGACACCAGTGACAAACATCGAAATGACTCGACTCAAACTGCCCGAGTTAACGTCGATAGGCCAAGGGCTCGGATATGCAAAAGCACCTTTGTATCGTGAGGCGGACTGGCTACTCAGTGAAATCAGAGCACGTAGCAGCAGCAGCAGCAGCTAGCTGCCTGTTGGATTGAGCCTAAACGCAACCAGCATCTCATTTTGCCTGCAGATAATACATGCAAGACATTAAAAAGTTTCTGCCCCTATCATAGGTTGTTTGTGTGTAAATAATAGATTCTGTTCACGCTATAATGACGAAAATGCGTTTATAGGTGTACAAAAAGTGTTTTGGGGCTGCAATAGCTTCGTGGGGGAAGGGGATGCTGTGGAGAGCTCGAGCTCTGTGAGCCTGACGTCGGCGTCTTGAGTTAAGCGCCTCCGCTTTCCATTTTGGTAAATGTCAAAAACACATTTTACATTTTAAAGATATAAATAGCCATTAACACAATTAAACACCCACTGTTTTAGCTTTTCCCTTAAGATAAAATCGCGACTTACCCGATGGATTGACCGCGGCGGGAGTTGCCATGTTGCCTCGATAGAAAACCAAAATGCAGCTCTGAAAATGACGCACAATACGGCTCGAGAGCCCCGGGAGAGACAATCCACTCAGTGGTTTGGCACGCGACCTCTCGGTTCAGACACCTATAGCCTCACATGCATTCGGTCGAAATACAAATAAGTCACAAATATCAACAATAAAGGCCCTGTTATTTCGGGTTCGCTTGGCCGGATGAAGTCAACGGTATTTAATAAATTCGTTCTTTCAGACTGAAAAATGCAAGATGTCTGAAAGGTGTCTAAACACCGCGAGACTTCACTTGAATTAAGTCTGTGTAGCCTCTATCGTTGCTTTGAGTCAAATTCAACTTTGAAAGATGAAAAGTCAGATAATGTCAGTGAGATAGAGTAGCCTAACATCCTTTGCCTGTATTCAACTTGTTGAATCGTGGTCCTATCTTCCATATATAATAGAACAGCCCAATCAAGTAGGCTTAAATGTAATCCCAAATAGGCCAAATGTTTGCTTTGTGAACAACTGTTCTCCTGCCCTTTTTTTAGGCACAAACTACTTCAATATACATATACTTCCGTAAATGTTTTCAACTAGTACCGGGCTAACTTTAGACAAGGCTTGTAAAGGCTTGTGGGCATCCTAGAGCAGAACAACTGATATGTACTGTAGGTGTTCATGAGATTCTCACCTTTCCATAGAGGGGTCATAGTTTGTGCGCCAAACTGTTCCGACGCTACCAGAAGTTCGTACCGACATCAGACGAGTCCCATGATGTTTGTGTGGGTCGTAGAGCAAAACGGAGAACACCATCGTGTTTGTGAGAGACTCATATTTTTCAGTGTTTTAGGCCAAACCGTTTGCATTCTTTAGTTGCATATTTATAGGCCTACTCATGTCTAAAACTACTGTAATAAAGTGTAGCTGTTGCAGCCTTAGGATATTTCACACTGTTGTGGTCAACATTTACTAATAGTTTCCTGGTTTTAATGAACCTGTTGCAAGTGTCTGCAGCTCAGTGGCTGTATCATTAGATAATACACCCCCATTAGGCAAAGGCACCCGAACTTCTCTGTTTCTCTCACAAGAGATAAATATTCTAACTCATCTGTCTAGATTACATTTCAAGTTTTCCTCTCCATTACGTGCACTGAGTGCACAAAACATTAGGAACACCTGCTCTTTCCATGGCATAGACTGGCCAGGTGAAAACTATGATCTGTTATTGATGTCACTTGTTAAATCCACTTCAATCAGTGTAGATGAAGGGGAGGAGATAGGTTAAAGAAGGATTTTAAAGTCTTGAGGCAATTGAGATAGGATTCTGTATGTGCCATTCAAAGGGTGAATTGGAAAGACCAAATAATGAAGTGCCTTTGAACGGGGTATGGTAGAAGGTACCAGACGCACCGTTGTGAGTGTGTCAAGAACTGCAACACTGATGGGTTTTTCATGCTCAACAGTTTCCCGTGTCTATCAAGAATGGTCCACCACCCAAAGGACATCCAGCCAACTTGAACCAACTGTGGGAAGCATTGGAGTCAACATGGGCCTGCATCCCTGTGGAACACTTTCGACACCTTGTAGCGTCCATGCCCCAACGAACTGAGGCTGTTCTGAGGGCAAACGGGGGTGCAACTCAATATTAGGAAGGTGTTCCTAATTTTTTGTACACTCATTGTAGTACCATTGCAAAGTTAAAAATTGAATATTTTTTCCACATTCATTAAAATATATTTGTGTTTTATATTGATGTTCATTGGTGGTAAGTCATATTTACAGTATGACATTGTGTGTTAATAAGACATTGAGCATGCCTTTAGAGAAAATGTAAATATGTCTCGGTCCGCTATAAACCACTGAAGGGAAATGCCGATTTGTATCAACAAGGGAAATGTTGAATTGTATCAAGAATGTACAACATGACATAAAACATTTACTTTCAAAATTGCAGACATCTAGTTTGAATTCCACATAGCACCTGCAGGGCTAGAGTTTACATTTATTGGGATATTTGAGAATGTTAAGGCTTCTACTTGCAGTTTCTCAGATAGTGGGAAAAAAATGAATTTAATTGTTATAAATTCTCATTTGTATGCGGCTAGCCTGGGGGATTCTCATTGGCTGTAAACAAACCCCCTTAATAGTTTTTTTGTTCACAGTAAGGTGGTAGCATGCAGTTTTTCTGTGTTCGGTTAAGGTCCCTTAGATACCACAAAGCAAGATCAATGAGTTGTCAAGCTAACGTTCAGAGATAACTGTTAAACCTCTGCGTCCTAAAATAAAAAGATGAAGCTAGAGGAGTAGGCCTTATGGATTTTCCATTTTGCCCATCTTTGTTTACAAATGTGGAACTGTTCCTGAATATTTTGGAAAGTTAGCTGGCTAACTCATTCAAATAAAATCTAACTTAATTTTTTTTATTTAACCTTTATTTAACATATCAGTTTAGAACAAATTCTTATTTACAATGACGGCCTACCCTGGCTAAACCCTAACCCGGACGACGCTGGGCCAATTGTGCGCCGTCCTATGGGACTCCCAATCACGGCCAGTTGTGATACAGCCCAGGATTGAACCAAGGTCTGTAGTGACGCCTCTAGCACTGAGATCATTCTCCAGTAGGAATTCCTACTGGGATTCTCTAATGTAATCAATAAGAGTATGTATAGTGGGCAAACTGAGTGGGAAAGAGAGTGGGAGGAGGACCCACAGCCAAGCTGCCCCCAGCACTAGTGGTGTAGAGTGAAGTTGCCCCCTAGACAGTGATCTTAGATCAGTTTAGCATTTCCCCCACTAATGGTTAGGATAAGTTAGGAATGGTTAGGAGTAGTCAGGATTGGGGTAGGGGAAGCTGATGCTAGATCTGTACCTAGGGGAAACGTTACCCCTGAGCCACTAAGTTTTTGGGTCACGTACACAGTTTTGCAGATGTTATAGTCGGTGCAGCTTGTGTTACTAGCTCCTAACTGTGCAGTAAAATGTCAAAGCAGTCCAACCTGCAACAGACTGGGTGTATTTACGTGTTATTATGAAAACTGTACTCTTATAGTTTAGCAAAACGTGGACAAGTGTGTAAGTGTATTGTTTGTGTGTGTGTGTGTGTGTGTAAAGGAATAAATAAAAAACTTGTGTTCTTCACACACTGTTCTTCCCCCTCTTGTCTTGTTTGTCCTTGACCGGGGGGGGCTGACAGGTCCCAAAGGACAAGAGGAGAAGAGCGTAAGTCTCTCAGGAGTAGTGAAGAGACGAGGGTATTTTGTATTCCTGTCTGTCTGTCTGCCTGCCTGCCTGCCTGCCTGCCTGTCTGTCTGTCTGTCTGTCTGTCTGCCTGTCTGTCAACTCAGTCCCCTGGTTAGTTTTTCTGGTGACTAAGGCTTTAGGGACTGAACACAGCAGAGAGTTGGGCTGGGGGAGGAGGGGCTAGTGCTGTACTGGCTGATACACACACACACACACACACACACACACACACACACACACACACACACACACACACACACACACACACACACACACACACACATGCAACGTGTATACAAACAGACACAAACGTACAGAAACACACTCAGGCAACATGCCTATTCACACACACACATACACCCACCCACCAGTACACTCACCCACCAGTAGCAACAATCAGTGCAGCGTGTTGTATTGAGGTATAGGACTGGTATGTGTTCTTGATTAACACAGTGTCTTCTGTGCTGTGGTCTTTTGTGTACATGATGATCGGACACGTTACGCCACTCCCTCTTCTGTTCTCCTCTGTTGCTCCCTTTCCCTCTCTCTCTACTCCCTCCCTCTCACTTTTTCTCTCTACCTCTCTCCCAATCTCTCTCATCCCACTCTCCCTCCCTCTCTCACCCTTTCTCTCCCTCTCTCTCTCTCCTGAGTCCTTCTCTCTCTCTCCCGAGTCCCTCTCTCTCTCTCCCTCCCTCTATCCCTCTATCGCCCTTTCTCTCTCCCTCTCTCTCTCTCTCTCTCTCTCTGGAGTCCCGCCGTCGCTCTTTTCTTCGTCCTCCTCCTTTCTCGTTCACTCTCCCTCCCTCTTACCTTCAGGAGCACAGGATGTGAGGAGAGCAGGTAGGAACATTCTCTCTCTCTCTTTATTCTCTCTTTTCTCTCTCTTCTCTGTGTATTCTGTTTCTCTACGTCTGTTCTTTCTCTCTCTCCTGCTGGCAACAGTTTTCCATTCTGTATGTCTGTGAAGGGTGTGTTGATGTCTTAATGTGTGGGGAGTTTGTTTCGGGGGTTTGTGTTTTGGGAGTGTGTGTATGTGTATGTGTGTCAGTGGAGGCTGGTGGCTGGTGGGAGGAGCTATAGGAGGACGAGCTCATTGTAATGGCTGAAATTGTATTAATGGAACGGAGTCAAACATGTGGTTTCCATGTGGTTGATGTGTTTGATACCATTCCATTAATTCAATTCCAGCCATTACAATGAGCCTGTCCTCCTATAGCACCTCCCACCAGCCTCCCCTGGTGTGTGTGTGTGTGTGTGTGTGTGTGCGGTGTAGTAGGGTTGCTCACGTTGCCCCTAGTGGACAGTTTTGAAGGCATATCCCCACATCCTGGGGACCTGGACAAACATTGAATAGTGAAGTCGATTAGGTGTGAGCTGGCTGCAACTATGGGGATTCACTTCTTTAAAGAGGCAATCTGGGATTGGTATATACATTTTTAGACTTTTAAATGATTTATATATAGCATTGTTTTTTGACATATATAACTTATGAATGCCTTATGAGCTTAGTTCAATAGGTATAGTAGTTGAATCCCAGATTGCCCCTTAACTACGATAATTGGTTTAGAACGTGACCGCTTTTCTTCTAAGGGACCATTTTTTACTAGGATTCTGTCAAAA
This sequence comes from Brachymystax lenok tsinlingensis, assembly GCA_030435695.1. Classification (NCBI taxonomy): domain Eukaryota; kingdom Metazoa; phylum Chordata; class Actinopteri; order Salmoniformes; family Salmonidae; genus Brachymystax; species Brachymystax lenok. The sequence goes on along the minus strand of CM059800.1, from coordinate 22,638,134 downwards.
CATTAGTTTCAGTGCTGCAGTGAGTAAACCTAAAAGAAATGACTGCAGCACTGTACCGACAGTCAGAGTAGCTATGACCCAAATCAGTGAGAGGCGGATAGAGATTGGGATCCTTCCGTTTTTAATACTGCAAAGTCGGCACTTTAGACATTTATCGGAGAGAACACTTGTCATTAAATGTCTTCAGAAATGCAGAGAGTATCTTCTCCAATTAAACCTGCTATCATTCTAGTGGAACTAACTCACTTATTTAATGGGACCTGAGATAGAGAGTTCAGTCCAAATGATCATGATTATATTCTGTTATATGTTTCTTTTAGCAAGTCGATATTCGAGAGTCAATATATTCGGACACACACACTCACTTACACAAGGCATACCTTTTTCGACTAAACCATACATGCATGCACACGCATACAAACACGCATGTACAGACACACACACACACACACACACACACACACACACACACGCAACGTGTATACAAACAGACACAAACGTACAGAAACACACTCAGGCAACATGCCTATTCACACACACACACACACACACACACACACACACACACACACACACACACACACACACACACACACACACACACACACACACACACACACACACACACACACACACACACACACACACATACACACACACCAGTAGCATCAATCAATTGAGGTATTGCTGTATTTCTTTTGAATCAACTAACATTGATTCAGAAGCACAGCCATCAAGAACAATAAGGTAGACGGCAATACTCAGATCAATTTCGGTGCTGAAAAGGATGTTAACATAGACACATTAGAGGTTTTACTTAAAAAAGTATCTGCTCTTTTGATGTTTTCACTGCAGTGGGGGGAAATATAGCCGTGACCCACGGGCACCAGTCTGTGCCAGCTTTAGCCAAAGATGTAGCACTGTGTTGCAGAAAGTCAGTCTAGCCCTATATGACATGCCTACAGTACTTTGGGGCTGTATGTATCAAGCGTCTCAGAGTATAAGTGCAGAGTATCAGTTTAGTCTTTTAGATCATAATGAATAAGATTACATGGACAGGGGAGATCTGATCCTAGATCAGCTCTCTTACTCTGAGACGCTTGATACATATGCCCCCTGATCCACAGATTATTGGTGCATTCTGTTTCCAATGACTTGCAGATATTATCCACATTACTCCTGTTTTCAATCCATGAGGCTTCTAATGCCTGGCTACGCAGTAGAAATTGAATGCTGTCATCTATAAACAACAAAAGGAGAAATAGAGAGAAGTGAGAGAGAGACAGAAAGAGAGAGAGAAAAAGAGAGAAAGAAGGAGAGAGTGGCAGAGAGAGAGAGAGAGAGAGAGAGAGAGAGAGAGAGAGAGAGAGAGAGAAAGAGGTTCTCTGACTTCCAGAGAACTGAGAAGATCGAAAAGAGAATTTCTCTTAGGGAATAATTAACAACAGTCAATTAGCAGGAAAGGTACCAGATGCGGGCTGGTCTAGCAGTAGTCCTGCTGCCCCTGGACTGCTCACCCCTGGACACAGCAGATCAATCCCCGGTCCAATGCCTGTTGTCTTTCGCTTGAATTGCCAAACTGCAACCTTCACATTTAAATATCCCTCTGAAGTCTGTCAACTGCTTGAGGGATTTTGTTTTAATATAAATTCATATTTTGAGCATATGTTAATGTGTAACCTTTATTTATCTAGGCAAGTCAGTTAAGAACAAATTCTTATTTACAATGACGGCCTACCCCGGCCAAACCCAGACAACACTAGGCCAATTGGGCGCCACCCTATGGGACTCCCAATCAGGGCCAGATGTGATACAGCCTGGATTCGAACCAGGGACTGTAGTGACGTCTCTTGCACTGAGATGCAGTGCTTTAGACCGCTGCAACAATCGGGAGTGTCTGTGTGCGTGCGTCAAACTTGAGTGTGGTTGTGTGTGTGTGTGTGTGTATGTGTGTGTTCTGTAAGTTCAATATATTCCCATTGAGGGTAGCTCAGGTATCATAATTAATGTAGAACAGATTAACTGTCTGAGGAAACACTGAATGTTATAGTTCTATATCTGAATTACTATTTCCGAGACAAGATTCACCCTGTCATGAATAACGGAAACAATAAAACTCTGTTTGGCCGAAGAAGCTGAAAAGGAGATTGGTAAGCCTTATGTAACAAGTAGTGGAGACAAGCCTTCACCCCAAAGGCTCCTGATAAAAAAAGCACCTCAATATTCGCAGGTTGACGTTTATTGTCATGAGTCTTGTACTGGAGGCAGAACTGAGTTTCCACTTTCCCAGCTGCAAAGTCAAATTGGCTATATTGTAGACATTTATTAAAACAAAAATGTGCTTTTTGATGGTTAGGCATGATGGTTAGCAGTGTGGTTAAGGTTAGGGTCCAAATCAGATGTTATGACTTTGTGTCAGCGAGTGACCACTCTGCACATCTGCCTCCAGTACATGAGCCTTCTCAATAAATACCAAGCTGCTTAATATTTATGATGTGCTATGTAGACTGAAGTGTTGAGACTGCTTAGCTTTATCTATAATCCATTTGATGTCTCTTTCAGTTTGAGAAAGTATTCAGATAAAGTTACACATCATGCAAGCATAGTTTTTCAAACCCCCTCTGCCACAGTCTGGGCTAATGAGACGATCAGTTGAGAGGTCAGAACAACTTAAAGCTCTTTAGAATAGCTTTTCTACTACTTTTCTTAGATAATTCTACCACAGTCTAGTGCACTTTCCAGGCCCAAGCCAATTCAACAATGCAATCTCCGCAAATGCCGGAACATAGCCTTTTAAAAGCCAGATTGTCGACAACCCACAATCAGATTGATTCCCAGCCAAACATTCTGCTGAGCAGGCCCAATTTGTTGCATCTAACAGGAGTCCAGTGTTCAGATTTCTATTTGTATGTCTTTGGAGTGAGCAGGCAGTCTGGGCTGGGCATGAGAGAGAGACCGAGAGACCGAGAGACACCGAGCTGGCAGGGGAAGAGCTTGTTGCTCTTTGGATCAGTATCAGTAAGGTCTATTTAGAAATGATTACCACTATCAGAATTAACATCAGAGTTCCTTGATGGGTACTTAAAGAGGGCATTATAGTATATCTGACCTGACATTGGACAGTGTTCTTCAGAGGATCCTGCCCTGTTGTCTTGCCCTGGGTTCGCCTTCCGTCCAAGATTAGTTGCCAGGAATTCTCCATCTAATGACTCTATGGATGCATCCCAAATGGCACAATTATCCCTACATAGTGCACTACTAGGGCTCTGCTCAAATGTTTTAATTTATTTAACCTTCATTTAACTAGGCAAGTCAGTTAAGAACAAATTATTGTTCTTATCGGACGGCCTACACCAACCAAACCCAGACGATGCTGGGCCAATTGTGCACCGCCCGATGGAACTCCCAATCACGGATGGTTGTGATGCAGCCTAGAATAGAACCAGGATGTCTGTAGTGATGCCGGAAGGCCAGTAAAACTGATGCACTAAATAAGGGATGCAGGGTGATTTGGGACAGAGCCCATACTTAAGTTGCCAGGAATGGAAGAGAAGACATTTGATCAATGAACGACAGTACTACTAGAATATCTTATTCTGTAGGTAGTTAGGAGATACTGTATACTTCTGTTGCTATAGTTATTCAGTAGATAGTTAGGAGATACTGTATACTTCCGTTGCTATAGTTATTCTGTAGCTAGTTAGGAGATACTGTATACTTCCGTTGCTATAGTTATTCTGTAGCTAGTTAGGAGATACTGTATACTTCCGTTGCTATAGTTATTCTGTAGCTAGTTAAGAGATACTGTATACTTCCGTAGCTATAGTTATTTTGTAGCTAGTTAGGAGATACTGTATACTTCAGTTGCTATAGTTATTTTGTAGCTATTTAGGAGATACTGTATACTTCCGTTGTGATAGTTATTCTGGAGCTAGATAGGAGATACTGTATACTTCCGTAGCTATAGTTATTTTGTAGCTAGTTAGGAGATACTGTATACTTCCGTTGCTATAGTTATTTTGTAGCTAATTAGGAGATACTGATACTTCCGTTGCTATTGTTATTCTGTAGCTAGTTAGGAGATACTGTATACTTCCGTTGCTATAGTTATTCTGTAGCTAGTTAGGAGATACTGTACACTTCCGTTGCTATAGTTATTCTGTAGCTAGTTAGGAGATACTGTATACTTCTGTTGCTATAGTTATTCTGTAGCTGGTTAGGAGATACTGTATACTTCTGTTGCTATAGTTATTTTGTAGCTAATTAAGAGATATTGATATTTCCGTTGCTATAGTTATTCTGTAGCTAATTAGGAGATACTGATACTTCCGTTGCTATAGTTGTTCTGTAGATAGTTAGGAGATACTGTATATATCCATTGCTATAGTTATTTTGTAGCTAGTTAGGAGATATTGTATACTTCCGTTGCTATAGGTTTTTTGTAGCTATTTAGGAGATATTGATCCTTCCATTGCTATAGTTATTCTGTAGCTAGTTAAGAGATACTGTATACTTAAGTTGCTATAGTTATTTTGTAGCTATTTAGGAGATACTGTATACGTCCGTTGCGATAGTTATTCTGGAGCTAGTTAGGAGATACTGTATACTTACGTTACGATAGTTATTCTGTAGCTAGTTAGGAGATACTGTACACTTCTGTTGCTATAGTTATTCTGTAGCTAGTTAGGCGATACTGTATACTTCCGTAGCTATAGTTATTTTGTAGCTAGTTAGGAGATACTGTATACTTCCGTAGCTATAGTTAATCTGTAGCTAGTTAGGAGATACTGTATACTTCCGATGCTATAGTTATTCTGCAGCTAGTTAAGAGATACTGAACAATTCCATTGCTATAATTATTCTGTAGCTAGTAAGGAGATACTGTATACTTCTGTTGTAATAGTTATTCTGTAGCTAGTTAGGATATATTGTATACTTCCGTAGCTATAGTTATTCTGTAACTAGTTAGGAGATAATGTATACTTCCGTAGCTATAGTTATTTTGTAGCTAGTTAGGAGATACTGTATACTTCCATGGCTATAGTTATTCTGGAGCTAGATAGGAGATACTGTATACTTCCGTTGCGATAGTTATTCTGTAGCTAGTTAGGAGATACTGTATACTTCTAGTTGCTATAGCTAGTTTGTAGCTAGTTAGGAGATACAGTATACTTACGGTGCGATAGTGATTTTGTAGCTAGTTAGGAGATACTGTATACTTCCGTTGCGATAGTTATTCTGCAGCTAGTTAGGAGATACTCTATATTTCCGTAGCTATAGTTTTTTTGTAGCTAGTTAGGAGATACTGTATACTTCCGTAGCTATAGTTATTCTCTAGCTAGTTATGAGATACTGTATACTTCCGTTGCGATAGTGATTTTGTAGCTAGTTAGGAGATACTGTATACTTCCGTTGCTATAGTTATTCTGTAGCTATTTAGGAGATACTGTATACTTCCGTTGCTATAGTTATTCTGTAGCTAGTTATGAGATACTGTATACTCCCGTTAATATAGTTATTCTGTAGCTAGTTAGGAGATACTGTATACTTCCGTTGCTATAGTTATTTTGTAGCTAAATAGGAGATATTGATACTTCCGTTGCTATAGTTATTTTGTAGCTAGTTAGGAGATACTGTATACTTCCGTAGCTATAGTTATTCTGTAGCTAGTTAGGAGATACTGTATACTTCCGTTGCGATAGTTATTCTGGAGCTAGTTTGGAGATACTGTTTACTTAATGCTATGTATAATTGTTCTGTAGCTAGTTAGAGATACTTTAAACTTCCGTTGCGATAGTTATTCTGCAGCTAGTTAGGAGATACTGTATACTTCGTAGCTATAGTTATTTTGTAGCTAGTTTTAGATACTGTATACTTACATTGCGATAATTATTCTGTAGCTAATAAGGAGATACTGTATACTTCCGCGATAGTTATTCTGGAGCTAGTTAGGAGATACTGTATACTTCGTAGCTAAAGTTATTCTGTAGCTAGTTAGGAGATACTGTATACTTCCGTAGCTATAGTTATTCTGTAGCTAGTTAGTAGATACTGTATACTTCCGTTGCTATAGTTATTCTGTAGCTAGATAGGAGATACTGTATACTTCCGTAGCTATAGTTATTCTGTAGCTAGTTAGGAGATACTGTATACTTCAGTTGCTATAGCTAGTTTGTAGCTAGTTAGGAGATACTGTATACTTCCGTTGCGATAGTAATTTTGTAGCTAGTTAGGAGATACTGTATACTTCCGTTGCTATAGTTATTCTGTAGCTAGTTAGGAGATACTGTATACTTCCGTTAATATAGTTATTCTGTAGCTGGTTAGGAGATACTGTATACTTATGTTGTTATAGTTATTCTGTAGCTAGTTAGGATATATTGTATACTTCCGTAGCTATAGTTATTCTGTAACTAGTTAGGAGATACTGTATACTTCCGTAGCTATAGTTATTTTGTAGCTAGTTAGGAGATAGTGTATACTTCCATGGCTATAGTTATTTTTGAGCGAGATAGGAGATACTGTATACTTCCGTTGCGATAGTTATTCTGTAGCTAGTTAGGAGATACTGTATACATCAGTTGCTATAGCTAGTTTGTAGCTAGTTAGGAGATACTGTATACTTCCGTTGCGATAGTGATTTTGTAGCTAGTTAGGAGATACTGTATACTTCCGTTGCGATAGTTATTCTGCAGCTAGTTAGGAGATACTCTATACTTCCGTAGCTATAGTTTTTTTGAAGCTAGTTAGGAGATACTGTATACTTCCGTAGCTATAGTTATTCTGTAGCTAGTTATGAGATACTGTATACTTCCTTTGCGATAGTGATTTTGTAGCTAGTTAGGAGATACTGTATACTTCCGTTGCTATAGTTATTCTGCAGCTATTTAGGAGATACTGTATACTTCCGTTGCTATAGTTATTCTGTAGCTAGTTAGGAGATACTGTATTCTCCCGTTAATATAGTTATTCTGTAGCTAGTTAGGAGATACTGTATACTTCCGTTGCTATAGTTATTTTGTAGCTAAATAGGAGATATTGATACTTCCGTTGCTATAGTTATTCTGTAGCTATTTAGGAGATACTGTATACTTCCGTTGCGATAGTTATTCTGCAGCTAGTTAGGAGATACTCTATACATCTGTTGCGATAGTTATTCTGCAGCTAGTTAGGAGATACTGTATACTTCCGTAGCTATAGTTATTTTGTAGCCAGTTAGGAGATACTGTATACTTCCGTAGCTATAGTTATTCTGTAGCTAGTTAGGAGATACGGTATACTTCCGTTGCTATAGTTATTCTGGAGCTAGTTTGGAGATACTGTTTACTTACGTTGCGATAATTGTTCTGTAGCTAGATAGGAGATACTTTAAACTTCCGTTGCGATAGTTATTCTGCAGCTAGTTAGGAGATACTGTATACTTCCGTAGCTATAGTTATTTTGTAGCTAGTTTTTAGATACTGTATACTTACATTGCGATAATTATTCTGTAGCTAATAAGGAGATACTGTATACTTCCTTTGCGATAGTTATTCTGGAGATAGTTTGGAGATACTGTTTACTTACGTTGCGATAATTGTTCTGTAGCTAGTTAGGAGATACCTTAAACTTCCGTTGCGATAGTTATTCTGCAGCTAGTTAGGAGATACTGTATACTTCTGTTGCTATAGTTATTCTGTAGCTAGTTAGGAGATACTGTATACTTATGTTGTTATAGTTATTCTGTAGCTAGTTAGGATATATTGTATACTTCCGTAGCTATAGTTATTCTGTAACTAGTTAGGAGATACTGTATACTTCCGTTAATATAGTTATTCTGTAGCTAGTTAGTAGATACTGTATACTTCCGTTGCTATAGTTATTCTGTAGCTAGATAGGAGATACTGTATACTTCCGTAGCTATAGTTATTTTGTAGCTAGTTAGGAGATACTGTATACTTCAGTTGCTATAGCTAGTTTGTAGCTAGTTAGGAGATACTGTATACTTCCGTAGCTATAGTTATTCTGTAGCTAGTTAGGAGATACTGTATACTTCCGTTGCGATAGTTATTCTGGAGCTAGTTTGGAGATACTGTTTACTTACGTTGCGATAATTGTTCTGTAGCTAGTTAGGAGATACTTTAAACTTCCGTTGCGATAGTTATTCTGCAGCTAGTTAGGAGATACTGTATACTTCCGTAGCTATAGTTATTTTGTAGCTAGTTAGGAGATACTGTATACTTACATTGCGATAATTATTCTGTAGCTAATGAGGAGATACTGTATACTTCCTTTGCGATAGTTATTCTGGAGCTAGTTAGCAGATACTGTATACTTCCGTAGCTAAAGTTATTCTGTAGCTAGTTAGGAGATACTGTATACTTCCGTAGCTATAGTTATTTTGTAGCTAGTTAGGAGATACTGTATACTTACATTGCGATAATTATTCTGTAGCTAGTTAGGAGATACTGTATACTTCAGTTGCTATAGCTAGTTTGTAGCTAGTTAGGAGATACTGTATACTTCCGTTGCGATAGTAATTTTGTAGCTAGTTAGGAGATACTGTATACTTCCGTTGCTATAGTTATTCTGTAGCTAGTTAGGAGATACTGTATACTTCCGTTAATATAGTTATTCTGTAGCTGGTTAGGAGATACTGTATACTTATGTTGTTATAGTTATTCTGTAGCTAGTTAGGATATATTGTATACTTCCGTAGCTATAGTTATTCTGTAACTAGTTAGGAGATACTATATACTTCCGTAGCTATAGTTATTTTGTAGCTAGTTAGGAGAAAGTGTATACTTCCATGGCTATAGTTATTTTTGAGCTAGATAGGAGATACTGTATACTTCCGTTGCGATAGTTATTCTGTAGCTAGTTAGGAGATACTGTATACTTCAGTTGCTATAGCTAGTTTGTAGCTAGTTAGGAGATACTGTATACTTCCGTTGCGATAGTGATTTTGTAGCTAGTTAGGAGATACTGTATACTTCCGTTGCGATAGTTATTCTGCAGCTAGTTAGGAGATACTCTATACTTCCGTAGCTATAGTTTTTTTGAAGCTAGTTAGGAGATACTGTATACTTCCGTAGCTATAGTTATTCTGTAGCTAGTTAGGAGATACTGTATACTTCCGTTGCGATAGTGATTTTGTAGCTAGTTAGGAGATACTGTATACTTCCGTTGCGATAGTTATTCTGCAGCTAGTTAGGAGATACTCTATACTTCCGTAGCTATAGTTTTTTTGAAGCTAGTTAGGAGATACTGTATACTTCCGTAGCTATAGTTATTTTGTAGCTAGTTATGAGATACTATATACTTCCGTTGCGATATTGATTTTGTAGCTAGTTAGGAGATACTGTATACTTCCGTTGCTATAGTTATTCTGCAGCTATTTAGGAGATACTGTATACTTCCGTTGCTATAGTTATTCTGTAGCTAGTTATGAGATACTGTATTCTCCCGTTAATATAGTTATTCTGTAGCTAGTTAGGAGATACTGTATACTTCCGTTGCTATAGTTATTTTGTAGCTAAATAGGAGATATTGATACTTCCGTTGCTATAGTTATTCTGTAGCTATTTAGGAGATACTGTATACTTCCGTTGCGATAGTTATTCTGCAGCTAGTTAGGAGATACTCTATCCATCTGTTGCGATAGTTATTCTGCAGCTAGTTAGGAGATACTGTATACTTCCGTAGCTATAGTTATTTTGTAGCCAGTTAGGAGATACTGTATACTTCCGTAGCTATAGTTATTCTGTAGCTAGTTAGGAGACACGGTATACTTCCGTTGCTATAGTTATTCTGGAGCTAGTTAGGGGATACTGTATACTTCAGTTGCTATAGTTATTTTGTAGCTATTTAGGAGATACTGTATACTTCCGTTGCGATAGTTATTCTGGAGCTTGTTAGGAGATACTGTATACTTCCGTTGCGATAATTATTCTGTAGCTAGTTAGGAGATACTGTATACTTCCGTTGCGATAGTCATTCTGCAGCTAGTTAGGAGAAACTGTATACTTCCGTAGCTATAGTTATTTTGTAGCTAGTTAGTAGATGCTGTATACTTCCGTAGCTATAGTTATTCTGTAGCTAGTTAGGAGATACTGTATACTTCTGTTGTTATAGTTATTCTGTAGCTAGTTAGGATATATTGTATACTTCCGTAGCTATAGTTATTCTGTAACTAGTTAGGAGATACTGTATACTTCCGTAGCTATAGTTATTTTGTAGCTAGTTAGGAGATATTGTATACTTCCATGGCTATAGTTATTCTGGAACTAGATAGGAGATACTGTATACTTCCGTTGCGATAGTTATTCTGTAGCTAGTTAGGAGATACTGTATACTTCCGTTGCTATAGTTATTCTGTAGCTAGTTAAGAGATACTGAATACATCCATTGCTATAGTTATTTTGTAGCTAGTTAGGAGATATTGTATACTTCCGTTGCTATAGGTTTTTTGTAGCTATTTAGGAGATATTGATACTTCCATTGCTATAGTAATTCTGTATCTAGTTAAGAGATACGGTATACTTCCGTAGCTATAGTTATTTTGTAACTAGTTAGGAGATACTGTATACTTCAGTTGCTATAGTTATTTTGTAGCTATTTAGGAGATACTGTATACGTCCGTTGCGAAAGTTATTCTGGAGCTAGTTTGGAGATACTGTATACTTCCGTTGCTATAGTTAATTCTGCAGCTAGTTAAGAGATACTGAACACTTCCATTGCTATAGTTATTCTGTATTTAGTTAGGAGATACTGTATACTTTTGTTGTTATAGTTATTCTGTAGCTTGTTAGGATATATTGTATACTTCCGTAGCTATAGTTATTCTGGAGCTAGATAGGAGATAGTGTATACTTCCGTTGCGATAGTTATTCTGTAGGTAGTTAGGAGATACTGTATTCTTCCGTTGCGATAGTTATTCTGCAGCTAGTTAGGAGATACTGTATACTTCTGTTGCGATAGTTATTCTGGAGCATGTTAGGAGATACTGTATACTTCAGTTGCTATAGCTAGTTTGTAGCTAGTTAGAAGATACTGTATACTTCCGTAGCTATAGTTATTTTGTAGCTAAATAGGAGATATTGATACTTCCGTAGCTATAGTTATTCTGTAGCTAGTTAGGAGATACTGTATACTTCCGTTGCTATAGTAATTTTGTAGCTAAATAGGAGATATTGATACTTCCGTTGCTATAGTTATTCTGTAGCTAGTTAGGAGATACTGTATACTTCCGTTGTGATAGATATTCTGCAGCTAGTTAGGAGATACTCTATATTTATGTTGCGATAGTTACTCTGTAGCTAGTTAGGAGATACTGTATACTTCAGTTGCTATAGCTAGTTTGTAGCTATTTAGGAGATACTGTATACGTCCGTTGCGATAGTTATTCTGGAGCTAGTTAGGAGATACTCTATACTTACGTTGCGATAATTATTCTGTAGCTAGTTAAGAGATACTGTACACTTCTGTTGCTATAGTTATTCTGTAGCTAGTTAGGAGACACTGTATACTTCCGAAGCTATAGTTATTTTGTAGCTAGTTAGGAGATACTGTATACTTCAGTTGCTATAGTTATTTTGTAGCTATTTAGGAGTTACTGTATAATTCCGTTGCGATAGTTATTCTGGAGCTTGTTAGGAGATACTGTATACTTACGTTGCGATAATTATTCTGTAGCTAGTTAGGAGATACTGTATACTTCCGTTGCGATAGTCATTCTGCAGCTAGTTAGGAGAAACTGTATACTTCCGTAGCTATAGTTATTTTGTAGCTACTTAGGAGATGCTGTATACTTCCGTAGCTATAGTTATTCTGTAGCTAGTTAGAGGATACTGTATACTTATGTTGTTATAGTTATTCTGTAGCTAGGTAGGATATATTGTATACTTCCGTTGCTATAGTTATTCTGTAACTCGTTAGGAGATACTGTATACTTCCGTAGCTAAAGTTATTTTGTAGCTAGTTAGGAGATACTGTATACTTACATTGCGATAATTATTCTGTAGCTAATAAGGAGATACTGTATACTTCCTTTGCGATAGTTATTCTGGAGCTAGTTAGGAGATACTGTATACTTCCGTAGCTAAAGTTATTCTGTATCAAGTTAGGAGATACTGTAAACTTCCGTAGCTATAGTTATTCTGTAGCTAGTTAGTAGATACTGTATACTTCCGTTGCTATAGTTATTCTGTAGCTAGTTAGGAGATACTGTATACTTCCGTAGCTATAGTTATTCTGTAGCTAGTTAGGAGATACTGTATACTTCAGTTGCTGTAGCTAGTTTGTAGCTAGTTAGGAGATACTGTATACTTCCGTTGCGATAGTAATTTTGTAGCTAGTTAGGAGATACTGTATACTTCCGTTGCTATAGTTATTCTGTAGCTAGTTAGGAGATACTGTATACTTCCGTTAATATAGTTATTCTGTAGCTAGTTAGGAGATACTGTATACTTATGTTGTTATAGTTATTCTGTAGCTAGTTAGGATATATTGTATACTTCCGTAGCTATAGTTATTCTGTAACTAGTTAGGAGATACTGTATACTTCCGTAGCTATAGTTATTTTGTAGCTAGTTAGGAGATACTGTATACTTCCATGGCTATAGTTATTCTGGAGCTAGATAGGAGATACTGTATACTTCCGTTGCTATAGTTATTCTGTAGCTAGTTAGGAGATACAGTATACTCCCGTTAATATAGTTATTCTGTAGCTAGTTAGGAGATACTGTATACTTCCGTTGCTATAGTTATTTTGTAGCTAAATAGGAGATATTGATACTTCCGTTGCTATAGTTATTCTGTAGCTACTTAGGAGATACTGTATACTTCCGTTGCGATAGTTATTCTGCAGCTAGTTAGGAGATACTCTATACATCTGTTGCGATAGTTATTCTGCAGCTAGTTAGGAGATACTGTATACTTCCATAGCTATAGTTATTTTGTAGCTAGTTAGGAGATACTGTATACTTCCGTAGCTATAGTTATTCTGTAGCTAGTTAGGAGATACTGTATACTTCCGTTGCGATAGTTATTCTGGAGCTAGTTTGGAGATACTTTTTACTTACGTTGCGATAATTGTTCTGTAGCTAGTTAGGAGATACTTTAAACTTCCGTTGCAATAGTGATTCTGCAGCTAGTTAGGAGATACTGTATACTTCCGTAGCTATAGTTATTTTGTAGCTAGTTAGGAGATACTGTATACTTACATTGCGATAATTATTCTGTAGCTAATAAGGAGATACTGTATACTTCCTTTGCGATAGTTATTCTGGAGCTAGTTAGGAGATACTGTATACTTCCGTAGCTAAAGTTATTCTGTAGCTAGTTAGGAGATACTGTATACTTCCGTAGCTATAGTTATTCTGTAGCTAGTTAGTAGATACTGTATACTTCCGTTGCTATAGTTATTCTGTAGCTAGTTAGGAGATACTGTATACTTCCGTAGCTATAGCTAGTTTGTAGCTAGTTAGGAGATACTGTATACTTCCGTTGCGATAGTAATTTTGTAGCTAGTTAGGAGATACTGTATACTTCCTTTGCTATAGTTCCTTCCCGTCAGTTTGTGGTGGAGGTCGATGCATCAGAGGTGGGTGTAGGTGCTGTTCTCTCCCATCGCTCCGCCTCGGATGACAAGATGCATCCTTGTGCCTTTTTCTCCCACCGGTTATCGCCTGCCGAACGTAATTATGACATTGGGAATAGAGAGTTGTTGGGGGTCAAACTGGCATTGGAGGAGTGGCGTCATTGGTTAGAGGGATCGGGGGTACCCTTTATCGTCTGGACTGACCACAAGAACCTGGAATACATCAGATCTGCCAAGAGACTCAACTCCAGACAGGCTCGGTGGGCTCTGTTTTTCGGACGTTTTGACTTTTCCCTCTCATACCGCCCGGGCTCTAAGAACGTCAAACCCGATGCCTTGTCTCGCGTGTTTCGCCGCTCGGAACGCCCGGCTACTCCCGAGTGCATTCTACCCGAGAGACTCATTGTGTCCACACTCACTTGGGAGATCGAGTCGAGGGTCAAGTCAGCCTTCGAAGGGGTAACACCTCCGTCCGGTTTCCTACCGAGTCGGTTATTCGTGCCGGAGGAGCTGCGGTCCGATGTCATTCGCTGGGGACACTGCTCCCAGGTAGCTTGTCACCCAGGAGTGACCTGTACTAGCTTCTTGGTTAAGCAGCGGTTCTGGTGGCCAGCGATGGCCCAGGACATTCAGAGTTTTGTTTTGGCCTGTTTGTGTTGAGCTACAGGCAAGACTTCTAATCGGCCCCCAGATGGGTTACTCCAACCGCTGTCGGTCCCTTCGAGGCCTTGGTCCCACATAGCCCTGGATTTCGTCACGGGCCTGCCACCCTCTCAGGGCAAGACTGTCATTTTGACAGTGGTGGATCGGTTCTCGAAGGCGGCTCATTTCATCCCTTTGCTGAAGTTGCCTTCTGCCAAGGACACAGTGGTGGCGGTCGTGGATCATGTCTTCCGGATACATGGCCTTCCGATGGACGTGGTTTCCGACAGAGGGCCCCAATTTGTGTCCAAGTTCTGGCGGGAGTTTTGTAAACTGCTGGGTGCGACTGTCAGTTTATCCTCTGGGTTTCATCCCCAAAGCAATGGGCAAGCAGAGAGAGCCAACCAGGACCTAGAGAGGGTATTGCGGTGTATGGTGTCCCAGAGTCCCTCATCCTGGAGTCAGCAACTCTCATTAGTTGAGTATGCTCACAACTCGCTACCAGTGTCTGCTACGGGTTTGACCCCATTCGAATGTAGTCTGGGTTACCAGCCACCTATCTTTCCTAGCCTGGATTCCGAGGTCGCGGTCACCTCTGCTCACGCCTTTGTCCAGAGGTGTCATCGCACGTGGACTAGAGCCCGTGAGACCCTTCTCAAGGTAGGGGCACGCACCAAGGTTAAGGCTGACCGCCACCGACGGAAGTCCCCCACCTACGTCATAGGTCAGAGGGTGTGGCTCTCCACCAGGAACATTCCTCACCGTTCTGTGAGTAATAAGTTGGCTCCTAGGTTTATCGGTCCGTTCAGGGTGACTCAGGTCCTGAGTCCGTTGGCAGTTCGCCTCAAGCTCCCGCCGACATACATTCATTCACGGTTGAGCCCGCCAGCCCTGGTTCCCCCCCCCACCGCGACTTATTGATGGGGAGCCCACGTACTCGGTCAATCGCATTCTGGACTCGAGACGGAGGGGACGCGGGATTCAGTACTTGGTGGACTGGGAGGGTTACGGGCCGGAGGAGAGAAGTTGGGTCCCTGCTAGAGACATTCTGGATCACTCCCTTATTGATGATTACAATTAACAGGTAGGTCCTTCTGGGAGCGCCAGGAGGCGCTCCTAGGAGGGGGGGTACTGTCACGGTTCATGAATTCACCAGCTCACTCTGTGTGGGTGTGGCCGCTGATTACTACCCTGTTCGTTATCAGCGCCAGCTGACACTCATTGTCTGTGCCTATTTATTCTCGTTGTCTTGGTCTGGTGTTTGTCGGTTCGTTGTCTTGTTTCCCTGTGCGTGTGTTTCTCTCCAGGCCGAGTTCTGTGTCTCCTTTGGTACTGTTCTCCGCTGGACTCTACGTTCGCTCTCTCTCCTGTGGAGGAGTCTATGCTGGGCACGTTCAGGATCGACAGTCTGGGAATTCCTCTTCGCTCATTGACAGTTACTGAGGATTGGGTTTCCCTTGCAGGCGCTGCGCTGCTAAGACCCAGACCCCTCCTGGCACGATCTAGTCACCAGCCCCTGTTACTTTCCTCCTGGAGTGTTACAATAAATGTTGAACTATACTCGCTACTGAATCCTCCGTTATTTAACGTGACAGATACTGTATACTTCCGTTGCTATAGTTATTTTGTAGCTAAATAGGAGATATTGATACTTCCGTTGCAATAGTTATTCTGTAGCTAGTTAGGAGATACTGTATACATCCATTGCTATAGTTATTCTGTAGCTAGTTAGGAGATACTGTATACTTCTGTTGTTATAGTTATTCTGTAGCTAGTTAGGATATATTGTATACTTCTGGAGCTAGATAGGAGATACTGTATACCTCCGTTGCGATAGTTATTCTGTAGCTAGTTAGGAGATACTGTATTCTTCCGTAGCTATAGTTATTCTGTAGCTAGTTAGGAGATACTGTATACTTCCGATGCTATAGTTATTCTGCAGCTAGTTAAGAGATACTGAACAACTCCATTACTATAGTTATTCTGTAGCTAGTTAGGAGATACTGTATACTTCTGTTGTTATAGTTATTCTGTAGCTAGTTAGGATATATTGTATACTTCTGGAGCTAGATAGGAGATACTGTATACCTCCGTTGCGATAGTTATTCTGTAGCTAGTTAGGAGATACTGTATACTTCCGTAGCTATAGTTATTCTGTAGCTAGTTAGGAGATACTGTATACTTCCGATGCTATAGTTATTCTGCAGCTAGTTAAGAGATACTGAACAATTCCATTGCTATAGTTATTCTGTAGCTAGTTAGGAGATACTGTATACTTCTGTTGTTATAGTTATTCTGTAGCTAGTTAGGATATATTGTATACTTCTGGAGCTAGATAGGAGATACTGTATACCTCCGTTGCGATAGTTATTCTGTAGCTAGTTAGGAGATACTGTATTCTTCCGTTGCTATAGTTATTCTCTAGCTAGTTAGGAGATACTGTATACTTCCGTTGCGATAGTTATTCTGGAGCTAGTTTGGAGATACTGTATACTTACGTTGCTATGTGTCAGTTGGTATACCAAATCAAATCCAATTTTATTGGTCACATGCACATGCTTAGCAGATGTTAATGTGAGTGTAGCGAAATGCTTGTGCTTCTAGTTCCGACCATGCAGTAGTATCTAACTGTCACGATCTATGGAAAGCACGGACCAAGGCGCAGCGTGATTGGAGTTCCACATCTTTAATCAAAGTGAAACCATCAGGTGTAGATCTTACAGTGAAATGCTTACTCACAGGCTCTAACCAATAGTGCAAAAAAAGGTATTTGGTAAACAATAGGTAAGTAAAGAAATAAATAAAAAACAGTGAAAAATACCAGTAGCGAGGCTATATACAGTAGCGAGGCTACATACAGACACCAGTTAGTCAAGCTGATTGAGGTAGTATGTACATGTAGATATGGTTAAAGTGACTATGCATATTTGATGAACAGAGAGTAGCAGTAGCATAGAAGAGGGGTTGGCGGGTGGTGGGTGGCGAAACACAATGCAGATAGCCCGGTTAGCCAATGTGCGGAAGCACTGGTTGGTCGGTTGCGGTAGTATGTACATGAATGTATACAGTATATACATATGAGATGAGTAATGTAAGATATGTAAACACAATTAAAGTGGCATTATTAAAGTGACTAGTGATCCATTTATTGAAGTGGCCAATGATTTTGAGTCTGTATGTAGGCAAAAGCCTCTCTGTGTTCGTGATGGCTGTTTAATGGTCTGATGGCCTTGAGATAAAAGCTGTTTTTCAGTCTCTCATTCCCAGCTTTGATGCACCTGTACTGACCTCACCTTCTGGATAGAAGCGGGGTGAACAGGCAGTGGCTCGGGTGTTGTTGTCCTTGATGATCTTTTTGGCCTTCCTGTGACATCAGGTGCTGTAGGTATCCTGGAGGGCAGGTAGTTGCACCCGGTGATGCGTTGTGCAGACCGCACCACCCTCAAATCAAATCAAACCAAGCCTCTGGAGAGCCTTGCGGTTGTGGGCGGTGCAGTTGCCGTACCAGGAGGTGATACAGCCCGACAAGATGCTCTCAATTGTGCATCAGTAAAAGTTTGTGAGGGTTTTAGGCGACAAGCCTTCTTCACCACACTGTCTGTGTAGGTGGACCATTTCAGTTTGTCCGTGATGTGTACGCCGAGGAACTTAAAACTTTCCACCTTCTCCACTGCTGTCCCGTCGATGTGGACAGGGGGGTGCTCCCTCTGCTGTTTCCTGAAGCCCACAATCATCTCCTTTACTTTGTTGACGTTGAGTGAGAGGTTATTTTCTTGACACCACACTCCGAGTGCTCTCACCTCCTCCCTGTAGGCTGTCTCGTCATTGTTGGTATTCAAGCCCACTACTGTTGTGTTGTCTGCAAACTTGATGATTGAGTTGGAGTCATGCATGGCCACGCAGTCATGGGTGAACAGGGAGTACAGGAGGGGCCTGAGCACACACCCTTGTCGGGCCCCGGTGTTGAGGATCAGCGAAATGGAGATGTTGTTTCCTACCTTCACCACCTGGGGGCGGCCCGTCAGAAAGTCCAGGACCCAGTTGCACAGGGCGGGGATGAGACCCAGGGCCTCAAACTTAATGATGAGCTTGGAGGGAACTATGGTGTTGAATGTTGAGCTGTAGTCAATGAACAGCATTCTTACATAGGTATTCCTCTTGTCCAGATGGGATGGGGCAGTGTGCAGTGTGGGTGATTGCATCGTCTGTGGACCTATTGGGGCGGTATGCAAATTAAAGTGGGTCTAGGGTATCAGGTAGGGTGGAGGTGATGTGATCCTTGACTAGTCTCTCAAAGCACTTCATGATGACAGACGTGAGTGCAACGGGGCGATAGTCATTTAGTTCAGTTATCTTTGCCTTCTTGTGTACAGAAACAGTGGTGACATCTTGAAGCATGTGGGGACAGCAGACAGGGATAGGGAGAGATTGAATATGTCCGTAAACACACCAGCCAGCTGGTCTGTGCATGCTCTGAGGACGCGGATAGGGATGCCGTCTGGACCGGCATGCCGTCTGGACCGGCAGCCTTGCGAGGGTTAATACGTTTAAATGTCTTACTCACGACGGCCACGGAGAAGGAGAGGGGGGGCTCGCAGTCCTTGGTAAGCAGACTGCGTTGGTGCCACTGTATTATCCTCAAAGCGGGCTAATGGATTCCGATTGGTCACACCAGTGTTGAATAGTTCTTGTCACGGGAACATCCGAAAGCAGGGCGAGGGAGGGTAATGAATGCATCACGGAAGTTAGAGTAGCAGTGATCCAATGAGTGCTACAATCAATATGCTGATAGAATTTAGGTAGCCTTGTTCTCAAATTTGCTTTGTTAAAATCCCCAGCTACAATAAATGCATTCTCAGGATATATGGTTTCCAGTTTGCATAGACTCCAGTGAAGTTCCTTGAGGGCCGTCATGGTATCGGCTTGTGGGGGGATATACACGGCTGTGACGATGACCGACGAAAAAATTATATTGGTAGATAATAGGGTCGGCATTTGATTGTAAGATGTTCTAGGTCAGGTGAACAAAAAGACTTGAGTTCTTGTATGTTGTTACTTTTACACCATGATTCGTTAATGAAGCATACACCCCAACCATTCTTCTTCCCAGAGAGATATTTATTTCTGTAGGCGCAACGCATGAAGAATCCCGGTGGCTGTACCGACTCCGACAACATATCCTTAGAGAGCCATGTTTCTATGAAACACAGAATGTTACAATCCCTGATGTCTCTCTGGAAAGCAACCCTTGCCCTAATTTCGTCTACCTTGTTGTCTAGAGACTGGACATTGGCGAGTAATATACCTGGAAGCGGTGGGTGGTGTGCACGCCTGACCAGGAGGCCGCTCCATCTACATCTTCTGCCGCGACTTTGTTTTGGGTCGGCCTCTAGGATTAGATCCAGGATAATGTAATGATTGTGTTCTGCAGGCTTTGATTTCCCTTTGTTTACCCACAGTTACCAAGGACTAGTTCTATTGGTATTGTCTTGGGTTTGACTTGCCCAGTAGACACACACACACACACACACACACACACACACACACACACACACACACACACACACACACACACACACACCTCTCTTACTGACTGTGGACACAGTTTCTGTCACATAGGCTGAACAGATCTTGCTCTCTCTGCATACTGAGCTGAGAGAGGGAGGTAAGAGTTGTGTAGTGAAAGTAGTGTTTGATGTTGGGGACACACCAGAGTCTTGCGGACAAAACAGCCTACACTGTCGAATGTCCGAAAGAAGAGGGTGGCCGTCTTGTCACCTCTGACCACAGAACATCGGGCGTCATTTTCTATTCATTTCCTGACGATTTTACATGTTGAATCACACCGTTAGTCTAAACCCATCAGTTTATCACCCAGCCACCCGCTGCTCTAAAGTTGACAATCTACAGACAACAAACTCTTCTTGAGACATAAAAGATCACCAACCCAAGAGATCTCTTTTGTGTAGAACCAGCAGGGCGGTTCTAGGTGAAATCCTACCCAGGTTTGGGGTCACCTTGCTGGGGCAGGATAATCCTAAAGAGTCCTTAGCGGACAATCAAGGACCCAGTGTAATGATGTACGCTGAGAGTCGGGAAGCAAGTTCAGGGAGTAAATACATTTAATTATTAAATGAACAAAACAAGAAACACAAACAGCACACCGACATGAAACAGGAACAATGACGACTGGGGAAGAAACAAAGGGAGTGACATATAAAGGGCAGGTAATCAAGGAGGTGATGGAGTCCAGGTGAGTGTCATTATGCGCGTAACGCTGGTGACAGGTGTGAGCCCTAACGAGCAGCCTGGTGACCTAGAGGCCGGAGAGAGAGCACACGTGACACCCAGGGGGAAATCATTGGTCCTGTCAAAGCCACAACAAACAGGGACATAGATTTATGGTGTTTTAGCTTCCTTTTCCACCCACCCCCCAAAAAACATGCCACCTCAGTGGTTAGCTTTAATTTGTTAGCTAGCGACTCCAGTGAGGGGTTATGTGGAATGGTAATGTGTAGAATCGAAGTGCCAGGCCTTTCCCTGAAGTATTATCGAGTTCCATCTGGCCCCAGAGATCATTCTACTGTAACACTGTCTGTGGGAATAAGGAGACAGACTTTTTTTGAGAAAGATAAAAGGGAGAGGAAAGTGGGATAACTAGACAGTTGTACAACTGAATGCATTCAACTGAAATGTGTCTTCAGAGAGAGAGATTTGTAAATACAACCCATATTTATGTTTATTTATTTCCCCTTTTGTACTTTAACTAGTCATAACACGGTATATAGCCATAACATGACATTTGAAATGTCTCTATTCCTCTGAAACAGTTCACTATTCATTTCACTTTTGTTTTATCTATTTCCCTTGCTTTAGCAATGTCAACATAAGTTTCCCATGCCAGTAAAGCCATTAGAATTGAAATTGAATTGAGAAAGAGAGAGAGATAGTCAGGGGGTGGTTTATCGTTTTAGTACCTTCCATTTACGGGAATCAAAGGAAATGGGCAAACAAACACAACTTTAACACTTCACTGAACGCAGAAGGTCTTATTTCGTTTGTGACTGATCACCAAAAAGCTTAACCACTGACACTTTTCACTTTTTAGGATATACATTATTTTATTTAATTCCACACAGAAATTATAAATAGACCTTTATGAAGATATGTTTAAACAATGCATTGGAAAATATACAGCAAGTTTAGAGAGAGAGAAATATTTATTATCTACTTCACTTGCTTTGGCAATGTTAACATATGTTTCCCATGACAATAAAACCCTTACATTCACATTGAAATTGAGTTGTGTAAGGGAAAGAGAAAGGCGCTCTGTGTGGTCCTTGGACTGAAAATCCAAGAGAAGAAGTGAAAGAAACAGAAAGAGTGGTTCTTGTTCTGCTGAAGGATCTCTGTCCTCCATATGGTCCTGTTGTTCAGACAGAGGAGTCAGTGAAAATGAACACAGAACAGATCAGACAGAGGAGTCAGTGAACATGAACACAGAACAGATCAGACAGAGGAGTCAGTGAACATGAACACAGAACAGATCAGACAGAGGAGTCAGTGGACAGAACAGATGCGTGGTTTCTCTTTTCATCCCTCTCTCCCCAATCTCTTTCTCTCTTTCTCCCTTACACCCTCTTTCACCCTCTGTCTTTCGCTCTCTTTCAACCCCCCCTTCTCTCTTGTTTTCTCTCTCCTCTCTTCTTCCTCTTTCTGTTTATTTCTCTCTCTTCCCTTTGGGTATTCCTGCATCTATTCCTCTTCCTTGAGGTCTCCCTCACTCATTCCCTCTCTTTCTCTTTCTCCTTCCATCTCTTTTTCTCCCTCTCTTCTTCCTTCCCTCTCTTTCTCCCTCTCTCCCTTTCTCCTTCCCTCTTTCTCTCCCTCTCTCCTTCCCTCTCTTTCTGTCCATCTCTCCTTCCCTCTTTCTTCCGCTCTCCTTTCCTCTCTTTCTTCTGCTCTCCTTCCCTCTCTTTCTCTCCCTCTCCCTCTGCCACCCCTCTCTGCACCGCCCCTCTCTCTCTCTCCTTCCCTCTGTCTCGCAAGTGTTACTCTGTCTCTCTCTCCCTTTACCCACTCTTCCCCTCCCTCTCCTGTGGCAGATGGGTAAGGATGAATAGAGTCAGCAGCTAGACTCGTTAACCCCTACACCACACCAGACAACACCATACAAGACACAGAAATTAAGGCTTTTCTAAACAATTCAACCAAACATGCACTGTGGAAACAAACTCACAATAGAACTCATTCACGGCTGACATTCATACGAATGTCGTTATCCATCTTGCGCAGACATTCAAAGCAATTTTTTCCCTTCACTCAATAAGGTCCATAGACAAAAACACTAAATCATAGACGAAAACACGAAATCATAGATGAAAACAATAAGTTCATGTTCACTGGATTAAGGAAAGACGTAAAACTCAATTGTATGTGTTGTTTTCTGCATGGTAGGATGGAATGAACATACATATAGCAAATAGCTTAACCAATTAAACTTTTCCTCTGAATCAGCCTCTGACTACGTCCCAAATGGCACCCTATTCCCTATATAATACACCACTTTTGAGCAGGGCCCATAGACTATTCCCTATATAGTAAACTACTGTTGAGCAGGGCCCATAGACTATTCCCTATATAGTACACTACTGTTGAGCAGGACCCATAGGCTATTCCCTATATAGTACACTACTGCTGAGCAGGCCCATAGACTATTCCCTATATAGTAAACTACTGTTGAGCAGGGCCATAGACTATTCCCTATATAGTACACTACTGTTGAGCAGGGCCAATAGGCTATTCCCTATATAGTACACTACTATTGAGCAGGGCCAATAGGCTATTCCCTATATAGTACACTACTGTTGAGCAGGGCCCATAGGCTATTCCATATATAGTACACTACACTGTCTCTCTCTGTCTCTCTGTCTCTCTCTGTGTCTCTCTCTCTCTGTCTCCCCCAATCCCTCCTTCTCTCCACTTCTCCCTCTCATCTCTCTGTATGGGGGTAGTGCTTCCCAGACCCCCTCATGTATAAATACCCCACCTCCAATGCAAGGTACAGTGAGAGATGGTGAGATGGTGTGTGTGTGTGTGCACGAGTGTGTGCGCATGCGTGCACATGCAAGTTCATGTGTGTATGTGCTTGCCTGCGTTCTTGCGTGTGCACATCTCTGCATGTGTGCACTGCATAATGAAGCCTATTCACCATTGGAATTAGCCGCTGATATAGGAGCCATTATCATTGATCACTGTGTGCTATTAGAAAGCCACCAATGCACTTGATGTCAGACTGGGCTCTGGTTCTGGCTATTCTATCTGGCTGCTGTATGCTTGGGGCCAGGAGGTTTTTGTTTGTTTAGTATTTTTACTCTTGGCCTTAGTTATAGTTTAAACCTAGCCTAAATCTGGGGAGTTTTCCCTGACGGTATGATCTTAGTAAAAGTTCTACTATAGTAGTTCTAGCCTGTATCTAGGGACAGCAGTTTATCATCACTGTATGATCTAATGGAGTTAAACTCTACTATAGTAGTTATACAGTGAGGGGAAAAAAGTATTTGATCCCTTGCTGATTTTGTACGTTTTCCCACTGACAAAGAAATGATCAGTCTATAATTATAATGATAGGTTTATTTGAACAGTGAGAGACAGAATAACAAAAAAATCCAGAAAAACGCATGTGAAAATTTTTTATAAATTGATTTGCATTTTAATGAGCGAAATAAGTATTTGACCCCCTCTCAATCAGAAAGATTTCTGTCTCCCAGGTGTCTTTTATACAGGTAACGAGCTGAGATTAGGAGCACACTCTTAAAGGGAGTGCTCCTAATCTCAGTTTGTTACCTGTATAAAAGACACCTGTCCTCAGAAGCAATCAGATTCCAAACTCTCCACCATGGCCAAGACCAAAGAGCTCTCCAAGGATGTCAGGGACAAGATTGTAGACCTACACAAGGCTGGAATGGGCTACAAGACCATCGCCAAGCAGCTTGGTGAGAAGGTGACAACAGTTGGTGCGATTATTCGCAAATGGAAGAAACACAAAAGAACTGTCAATCTCCCTCGGCCTGGGGCTCCATGCAAGATCTCACCTCGTGGAGTTGCAATGATCATGAGAACGGTGAGGAATCAGCCCAGAACTACACGGGAGGATCTTGTCAATGATCTCAAGGCAGCTGGGACCATAGTCACCAAGAAAACAATTGGTAACACACTAAGGTCCCCCTGCTCAAGAAAGCACATATACATGCCTGTCTGAAGTTTGCCAATGAACATCTGAATGATTCAGAGGACAACTGGGTGAAAGTGTTGTGGTCAGATGAGACCAAAATGGAGCTCTTTGGCATCAACTCAACTCACCGTGTTTGGAGGAGGAGGAATGCTGCCTATGACCCCAAGAACACCATCCCCACCGTCAAACATGGAGGTGGAAACATTATGCTTTGGGGGTGTTTTTCTGCTAAGGGGACAGGACAACTTCACCACATCAAAGGGACAATGGATGGGGCCATGTACCGTCAAATCTTGGGTGAGAACCTCCTTCCCTCAGCCTGGGCATTGAAAATGGGTCGTGGATGGGTATTCCAGCATGACAATGACCCAAAACACACGGCCAAGGCAACAAAGGAGTGGCTCAAGAAGAAGCACATTAAGGTCCTCGAGTGGCCTAGCCAGTCTCCAGACCTTAATCCCATAGAAAATCTGTGGAGGGAGCTGAAGGTTCGAGTTGCCAAACGTCAGCCTCGAAACCTTAATGACTTGGAGAAGATCTGCAAAGAGGAGTGGGACAAAATCCCTCCTGAGATGTGTGCAAACCTGGTGGCCAACTACAAGAAACGTCTGACCTCTGTGATTGCCAACAAGTGTTTTGCCACCAAGTACTAAGTCATGTTTTGCAGAGGGGTCTAATACTTATTTCCCTTATTAAAATGCAAATCAATTTATAACATTTTTTACATGCGTTTTTCTGGAGCTTTTTGTTGTTATTCTGTCTCTCACTGTTCAAATAAACCTACCATTAAAATTATACTGATAATTTCTTTGTCAGTGGGCAAACGTACAAAATCAGCAGGGGATCAAATATTTGTTTCCCCCTCACTGTAGCCTGTACCTAGGGACAACATTTTGTCATCACTGTATGATCTAATGGAGTTAAACTACTATAGTAGTTCTAGTGTATTGACCTCATGATCTTATTTAGTGAAACTCTACTATAGTAGTTCTAGCCTTTTCCAAGGATCTAGAGTTTTTCTTTAGGTACGGTGTGTATGCTGTAGAATGACAGTAATATAAATCACTCCCACTCTTTACACAGTTGTCTTTTTTCAAGTCAATTTGTATGCTAGAGACAACCTGGAATAAGTGGGTTGTTTTATCATTAAAAACACATTCCATTTATTCTACCTTGCTTCGGCTAACACACTAATCTGGTTGATTTGTATGCTGAAGGTGGTGGCAGTTTCCACTGAGAAGACAGAGGGGGGTGGGGGTGGGTGCTAAGACCTTAGAATATCATTAATTGTTCTGAGCTATACTCAGTATATTGTGTCTTATCTTCCCCTCACTTAGATATCTTCCAAAACACTTTCTGATATAATCTATCAGACTACGGTCCTTCAAAGGCCAGGCAATACATCCAAATGACCTCCGAACTCAAGGAAAAAAGAAACCTGTATCATTCAGAAATGGAGGGTTTCTCTTTACAATGACAAACTGGAGGAGTTGTTTGATGGGTCTTTTCTCTCCCTATTTCTCTTCCTCTCCCCCCTCTCTCTCTGCCCCCCTCCCCTCTCTGTCTGTGTATATTTGCATAAACAGATGGATATATCAAAGCTGTATGGTTGTACATGTTGCCTCTGCGCTGGCTGAGTTAATTCAAAGATGAAAGGAGGCTGTTTGTCAGAAAAGGCTTTGGTTGACGGAGTCAGCTGTAATTCTCCATTAAATTGCTAATGGAGTTACCAAGGTTACAGTTTCAGAGTCCTTGAGAGAGAGAGAGAGAGAGAGATAGAGAAAGGTGGGGTGGGGTTAGAGAGAAAGAGTTGGGGTTAATAGAAAGAGAGAGAGAAGAGGGGGTTAAGAGAAAGCGAGAGAGAGAAGTAGAGAGGGAGAAAGAGAGGGAAGGAGAAAGGGAGAGAAAGAGGGAGAGAAAGAGAGGGAAGGAGAGCGGAAGAAAGAGAGGGAAGGAGAGGGAGAGAGAGACAGATGGAGAGAGCAATAACCAACCTTTCATAAGGACAAAAACAGCGGGAAAAAAGTTAACTGAACTCTTCTTTGTAAGAAAACTCATTATTAGGGTGATGTATGTACGGTAATCCCAAAAGTGCTGACACAGGTTCCCTCTTAACTTTTACCTTGGTCTCTCAGGTGCAGAATCAAATAGGCTCTTTGAAAGCCGTGTGATAGATGGGAAAGGGAGAGATGCATTATTAAAGCTGATTATTTTCTCTTTTCCCCTCTGGTCGGGTCTCGGTCGCTCTGTCTCTCGCTCTCTCAGATGGACAGAACTGCTGGGTCAGTATGGTACACATCGGTACACAGTGCAGTGAGCCTGTCAAGGGAAAATATCTGCTAGTAGGAGATAGTTTCTGCTAAAGGGTGAAGGATTGGTACAGGCCTCTGTCTGAATGTGGGAATAGGGGTTGGACTGTAAGAACCAGTGGAGGCTTGTATGAGTTAAAGCCACTGAGACAGACTGACATGTGGTTTAGGTCTGTAGTTTACAGACAGAGAAAGAGACGGGAGAGAGACTGATAGATCAAGAGAGGGATGTATTTATTTATATATTTAACATTTATTTAACTAGGCAAGTCAGTTAAGAACACATTCTTACCTACAACGACGGCCCTATGGGACTCCCAATCACGGCTGGATGTGATTAAGCCTGGACAAAGAGAGAGAGGTGAAAAAATTAGGAAGACAGAAAGAGAAACTCTTGCTGCTACTCGGGTGTCTCCTGTAAAAGTGTGCAGCCTGACCTGGGTTTTCAGTCCAATCAGGCCAGTCAGTTCCACTCGGCCAGACCGTACATCAACTCCTGAGGTAGGAACATCCTGCTATACCAGACTGGTTAGTCAGGAACAACGCTGCTACACAAGATTGGGTTAGTCAGGAACACTGCTGCTATACCAGACTGGGTTAGTCAGGAACACTGCTGCAACACCAGAATGGGTTCGTCAGGAACCATGCTTTTTTACCAAACTGGGTTAGTCAGTAACACTGCTTTTTTTCCAAACTGGGTCAGTCAGGAACACTGCCTTTATACCAGATTGGGTTAGTCAGGAACACGGCTGCTACACCAGACTGGGTTAGTCAGGAACACTGCTGCTACACAAGACTGGGTGGGTGAAGAACACTGCTGCTATACCAGACTGGGTTAGTCAGGAACACTGCTGCAACACCAGAATGGGTTCGTCAGGAACCATGCTTTTTTACCAAACTGGGTTAGTCAGTAACACTGCTTTTTTTCCAAACTGGGTCAGTCAGGAACACTGCTGTTATACCAGAATGGGTTAGTCAGGAACACTGATGCTACACCAGACTGGGTTAGTCAATAACACTGCTGCTATACCACAATGTGTCTGTCAGGAACACTCTTGCTACACCAGACTGGGTTAGACAGTAACAATGCTGCCTTACCAGACTGGGTTAGACAGGAACACTGCTGCAGCACCAGACTGGGTCTGTTAGGAACACTGCTGCTATACCAGACTGGGTTAGTCAGGAACACTGCTGCTATACCGGACTAGCTTAGTCAGGAACACTGCTACTATACCAGACTGGGTTAGTCAGGAACACTGCTGCTTTCCCAGACTGGGTTAATTTGGAACATCCTTCTATACCAGACTGGGTTAGTCAGTAACATTGCTGCTATACCAGACTGGTTAGTCAGGAACACTGCTTCTACACCAGACTGTGTTGGTCAAGAACAATGCTGCTAAACCAGACTGGGTTTGTCAGGAAAACTGCTGTTACAACAGATTGGGTTACTCAGGAACAATGCTGCTATACAAGACTGGGTTAGTCAGGAACACTTCTACAACACCAGAATGGGTTCGTCAGGAACACTGCTTTTTTACGAAACTGGGTCAGTCAGGAACACTGCTTTTTTACCAAACTGGGTTAGTCAGAAACACTGCTGCTATACCAGACTGGGTTAGTCAGGAATATCCTGCTACACCAGACTGGGTTAGTCAGGAAAGCTGCTGCTACACCAGACTGGGTTAGTCAATAACACTGCTGCTATACCACACTGTGTCTGTCAGGAACACTCTTGCTATACCAGACTGGGTTAGTCAGGAACAGTGCTGCAACACCAGAATGGGTTTGTCAGCAACACTGCTGCTATACCAAACTGGGTTAGTAAGGAATGTCCTGTTATACCAGACAGGGTTTGTCAGGAACTGTGCTGCTATACTAGACCAGGTTAGTCAGGAATATCCTGCTATACCAGACTGTGTTAGTCAAGAACACTGCTGCTATACCAGACTGGGTTAGTCAGTAATATCCTGCTATACCAGACTTGGTTAGTCAGGAACACTGCTGTTATACCAGATTGGGTTAGTCAGAACACTGCTGCTATACCAGACTGGTTAGTCAGGAATATCCTGCTATACCAAACTGGGTTAGTCAGGAACACTGCTGCTATACCAGACTGGGTTAGTCTGGAACGCTGCTGCTATACCAGACTGGGATAGTCAGGAACACTGCTGCTATACCAGACTGGGTTTGTCAGGAACACTGCTGCTATACCACACTGCGTCTGTCAGGAACACTGCTGCTGTACCAGACTGGGTTAGTCAGGAACAATGCTGCTATACCAGACTGGGTTATCCAGGAACAATGCTGCTATTCCAGACTGGGTTAGTCAGGAACACTGCTGCTATACCAGACTGGTTTAGTCAGGAACACTGCTGCTATACCAGACTGGGTTAGTCAGGAACACTGCTGCTACACCAGACTGGGTTAGTCAGGAACACTGCTGCTATACCAGACTGGGTTAGTCAGGAACACTGCTGCTATACCAGACTGGGTTAGTCAGGAATATCCTGCTATACCAGACTTGGTTAGTCCGGAACACTGCTTTTATACCAGATCGGGCTAGTCAGGAACACTGCTGCTATACCAGACTGGTTAGTCAGGAATATATTCTATACCAGACTGGGTTGGTCAGGAACGCTGCTGCTGCTATACCAGACTGCGTTAGTCAGAACACTGCTGCTATACCAGACTGGGTTAGTCTGGAATCTCCTGCTATACCAGACTGGGTTAGTCAGGAACGCTGCTGCTATACATGACTGGGTTAGTCAGGAACACTTCTGCTTTACCACACTGTGTCTGTCAGGAACACTGCTGCTGTACCAGACTGGGTTAGTCAGGAACACTGCTGCTATACCAGACTGGGTTAGTCAGGAACACTTCTGCGACACCAGACTGGGTTAGTCAGGAACACTCCTGCTACACCGGACTGGGTTAGTCAGGAATACTGCTGCTACACCAGACTGGGTTGGTAAAGAACATTGCTGCAATACCAGACTGGGTTAATCAGGAACACTGCTGCAATACCAGACTGGGTTAGTCAGGAACACTGCTGCAACATCAGAATGGGTTTGTCAGCAACACTGCTGCTATACCAGACTGGGTTCGTCAGGAATATCCTGCTATACCAGACTTTGTTAGTCAGGAACACTGCTGTTATACCAGACTGGGTTAGTCAGGAACACTGCTGCTTTATCAGACTGGGTTTGTCTGGAAAACTGCTTCTTTCCCAGACTGGGTTAATTAGGAACATCCTGCTATACCAGACTGGGTTAGTCAGGAACACTGCTGCTACACCAGACTGGGTTAAATAGGAACACTGCTGCTATACCAGACTGGGTTAGTCAGGAACACTGCTGCTATACCAGACTGGGTTAGTCAGGAACACGGTTGCTACACCAGACTGGGTTAGTCAGGAACGTCCTGCTACACCAGACTGGGTTAGTCAGGAACACTGCTGCTATACCAGACTGGGTTAGTCAGGAACACTGCTGCTATACCAGACTGGGTTAGTCTGGAACGCTGCTGCTATACCAGATTGGGTTAGTCAGGAACACTCCTGCTACACCGGACTGGGTTAGTCAGGAATACTGTTGCTACAACAGACTGGGTTGGTAAAGAACACTGCTGCTATACCAGACTGGGTTAATCAGGAACACTGCTGCTATACCAGACTGGGTTAGTCAGGAACACTGCTGCTATACCAGACTGGGATTGTCAGGAACACTGCTGCTACACCAGACTGGGTTAGTCAGGAACAATGCTGCCTTACCAGACTGGGTTAGACAGGAACACTGCTGCAGCACCAGACTGGGTCTGTTAGGAACACTGCTGCTATACCAGACTGGGTTAGTCAGGAACACTGCTGCTATACCGGACTAGCTTAGTCAGGAACACTGCTACTATACCAGACTGGGTTAGTCAGGAACACTGCTGCTTTCCCAGACTGGGTTAATTTGGAACATCCTTCTATACCAGACTGGGTTAGTCAGTAACATTGCTGCTATACCAGACTGGTTAGTCAGGAACACTGCTTCTACACCAGACTGTGTTGGTCAAGAACAATGCTGCTAAACCAGACTGGGTTTGTCAGGAAAACTGCTGTTACAACAGATTGGGTTACTCAGGAACAATGCTGCTATACCAGACTGGGTTAGTCAGGAACACTTCTACAACACCAGAATGGGTTCGTCAGGAACACTGCTTTTTTACGAAACTGGGTCAGTCAGGAACACTGCTTTTTTACCAAACTGGGTTAGTCAGAAACACTGCTGCTATACCAGACTGGGTTAGTCAGAATATCCTGCTACACCAGACTGGGTTAGTCAGAAAGCTGCTGCTACACCAGACTGGGTTAGTCAATAACACTGCTGCTATACCACACTGTGTCTGTCAGGAACACTCTTGCTATACCAGACTGGGTTAGTCAGGAACAGTGCTGCAACACCAGAATGGGTTTGTCAGCAACACTGCTGCTATACCAAACTGGGTTAGTAAGGAATATCCTGTTATACCAGACAGGGTTTGTCAGGAACTGTGCTGCTATACTAGACCAGGTTAGTCAGGAATATCCTGCTATACCAGACTGTGTTAGTCAAGAACACTGCTGCTATACCAGACTGGGTTAGTCAGTAATATCCTGCTATACCAGACTTGGTTAGTCAGAACACTGCTGTTATACCAGATTGGGTTAGTCAGAACACTGCTGCTATACCAGACTGGTTAGTCAGGAATATCCTGCTATACCAAACTGGGTTAGTCAGGAACACTGCTGCTATACCAGACTGGGTTAGTCTGGAACGCTGCTGCTATACCAGACTGGGATAGTCAGGAACACTGCTGCTATACCAGACTGGGTTTGTCAGGAACACTGCTGCTATACCACACTGCGTCTGTCAGGAACACTGCTGCTGTACCAGACTGGGTTAGTCAGGAACAATGCTGCTATACCAGACTGGGTTATCCAGGAACAATGCTGCTATTCCAGACTGGGTTAGTCAGGAACACTGCTGCTATACCAGACTGGTTTAGTCAGGAACACTGCTGCTATACCAGACTGGGTTAGTCAGGAACACTGCTGCTACACCAGACTGGGTTAGTCAGGAACACTGCTGCTATACCAGACTGGGTTAGTCAGGAACACTGCTGCTATACCAGACTGGGTTAGTCAGGAATATCCTGCTATACCAGACTTGGTTAGTCCGGAACACTGCTTTTATACCAGATCGGGCTAGTCAGGAACACTGCTGCTATACCAGACTGGTTAGTCAGGAATATATTCTATACCAGACTGGGTTGGTCAGGAACGCTGCTGCTATACCAGACTGCGTTAGTCAGGAACACTGCTGCTATACCAGACTGGGTTAGTCTGGAATCTCCTGCTATACCAGACTGGGTTAGTCAGGAACGCTGCTGCTATACATGACTGGGTTAGTCAGGAACACTTCTGCTTTACCACACTGTGTCTGTCAGGAACACTGCTGCTGTACCAGACTGGGTTAGTCAGGAACACTGCTGCTATACCAGACTGGGTTAGTCAGGAACACTTCTGCGACACCAGACTGGGTTAGTCAGGAACACTCCTGCTACACCGGACTGGGTTAGTCAGGAATACTGCTGCTACACCAGACTGGGTTGGTAAAGAACATTGCTGCAATACCAGACTGGGTTAATCAGGAACACTGCTGCAATACCAGACTGGGTTAGTCAGGAACACTGCTGCAACATCAGAATGGGTTTGTCAGCAACACTGCTGCTATACCAGACTGGGTTCGTCAGGAATATCCTGCTATACCAGACTTTGTTAGTCAGGAACACTGCTGTTATACCAGACTGGGTTAGTCAGGAACACTGCTGCTTTATCAGACTGGGTTTGTCTGGAAAACTGCTTCTTTCCCAGACTGGGTTAATTAGGAACATCCTGCTATACCAGACTGGGTTAGTCAGGAACACTGCTGCTACACCAGACTGGGTTAAATAGGAACACTGCTGCTATACCAGACTGGGTTAGTCAGGAACACTGCTGCTATACCAGACTGGGTTAGTCAGGAACACGGTTGCTACACCAGACTGGGTTAGTCAGGAACGTCCTGCTACACCAGACTGGGTTAGTCAGGAACACTGCTGCTATACCAGACTGGGTTAGTCAGGAACACTGCTGCTATACCAGACTGGGTTAGTCTGGAACGCTGCTGCTATACCAGATTGGGTTAGTCAGGAACACTCCTGCTACACCGGACTGGGTTAGTCAGGAATACTGTTGCTACAACAGACTGGGTTGGTAAAGAACACTGCTGCTATACCAGACTGGGTTAATCAGGAACACTGCTGCTATACCAGACTGGGTTAGTCAGGAACACTGCTGCTATACCAGACTGGGATTGTCAGGAACACTGCTGCTACACCAGACTGGGTTAGTCAGGAACAATGCTGCCTTACCAGACTGGGTTAGACAGGAACACTGCTGCAGCACCAGACTGGGTCTGTTAGGAACACTGCTGCTATACCAGACTGGGTTAGTCAGGAACACTGCTGCTATACCGGACTAAGCTTAGTCAGGAACACTGCTACTATACCAGACTGGGTTAGTCAGGAACACTGCTGCTTTCCCAGACTGGGTTAATTTGGAACATCCTTCTATACCAGACTGGGTTAGTCAGTAACATTGCTGCTATACCAGACTGGTTAGTCAGGAACACTGCTTCTACACCAGACTGTGTTGGTCAAGAACAATGCTGCTAAACCAGACTGGGTTTGTCAGGAAAACTGCTGTTACAACAGATTGGGTTACTCAGGAACAATGCTGCTATACCAGACTGGGTTAGTCAGGAACACTTCTACAACACCAGAATGGGTTCGTCAGGAACACTGCTTTTTACTGAAACTGGGTCAGTCAGGAACACTGCTTTTTACCAAACTGGGTTAGTCAGAAACACTGCTGCTATACCAGACTGGGTTAGTCAGGAATATCCTGCTACACCAGACTGGGTTAGTCAGGAAAGCTGCTGCTACACCAGACTGGGTTAGTCAATAACACTGCTGCTATACCACACTGTGTCTGTCAGGAACACTCTTGCTATACCAGACTGGGTTAGTCAGGAACAGTGCTGCAACACCAGAATGGGTTTGTCAGCAACACTGCTGCTATACCAAACTGGGTTAGTAAGGAATATCCTGTTATACCAGACAGGGTTTGTCAGGAACTGTGCTGCTATACTAGACCAGGTTAGTCAGGAATATCCTGCTATACCAGACTGTGTTAGTCAAGAACACTGCTGCTATACCAGACTGGGTTAGTCAGTAATATCCTGCTATACCAGACTTGGTTAGTCAGGAACACTGCTGTTATACCAGATTGGGTTAGTCAGGAACACTGCTGCTATACCAGACTGGTTAGTCAGGAATATCCTGCTATACCAAACTGGGTTAGTCAGGAACACTGCTGCTATACCAGACTGGGTTAGTCTGGAACGCTGCTGCTATACCAGACTGGGATAGTCAGGAACACTGCTGCTATACCAGACTGGGTTTGTCAGGAACACTGCTGCTATACCACACTGCGTCTGTCAGGAACACTGCTGCTGTACCAGACTGGGTTAGTCAGGAACAATGCTGCTATACCAGACTGGGTTATCCAGGAACAATGCTGCTATTCCAGACTGGGTTAGTCAGGAACACTGCTGCTATACCAGACTGGTTTAGTCAGGAACACTGCTGCTATACCAGACTGGGTTAGTCAGGAACACTGCTGCTACACCAGACTGGGTTAGTCAGGAACACTGCTGCTATACCAGACTGGGTTAGTCAGGAACACTGCTGCTATACCAGACTGGGTTAGTCAGGAATATCCTGCTATACCAGACTTGGTTAGTCCGGAACACTGCTTTTATACCAGATCGCGCTAGTCAGGAACACTGCTGCTATACCAGACTGGTTAGTCAGGAATATATTCTATACCAGACTGGGTTGGTCAGGAACGCTGCTGCTATACCAGACTGCGTTAGTCAGGAACACTGCTGCTATACCAGACTGGGTTAGTCTGGAATCTCCTGCTATACCAGACTGGGTTAGTCAGGAACGCTGCTGCTATACATGACTGGGTTAGTCAGGAACACTTCTGCTTTACCACACTGTGTCTGTCAGGAACACTGCTGCTGTACCAGACTGGGTTAGTCAGGAACACTGCTGCTATACCAGACTGGGTTAGTCAGGAACACTTCTGCGACACCAGACTGGGTTAGTCAGGAACACTCCTGCTACACCGGACTGGGTTAGTCAGGAATACTGCTGCTACACCAGACTGGGTTGGTAAAGAACATTGCTGCAATACCAGACTGGGTTAATCAGGAACACTGCTGCAATACCAGACTGGGTTAGTCAGGAACACTGCTGCAACATCAGAATGGGTTTGTCAGCAACACTGCTGCTATACCAGACTGGGTTCGTCAGGAATATCCTGCTATACCAGACTTTGTTAGTCAGGAACACTGCTGTTATACCAGACTGGGTTAGTCAGGAACACTGCTGCTTTATCAGACTGGGTTTGTCTGGAAAACTGCTTCTTTCCCAGACTGGGTTAATTAGGAACATCCTGCTATACCAGACTGGGTTAGTCAGGAACACTGCTGCTACACCAGACTGGGTTAAATAGGAACACTGCTGCTATACCAGACTGGGTTAGTCAGGAACACTGCTGCTATACCAGACTGGGTTAGTCAGGAACACGGTTGCTACACCAGACTGGGTTAGTCAGGAACGTCCTGCTACACCAGACTGGGTTAGTCAGGAACACTGCTGCTATACCAGACTGGGTTAGTCAGGAACACTGCTGCTATACCAGACTGGGTTAGTCTGGAACGCTGCTGCTATACCAGATTGGGTTAGTCAGGAACACTCCTGCTACACCGGACTGGGTTAGTCAGGAATACTGTTGCTACAACAGACTGGGTTGGTAAAGAACACTGCTGCTATACCAGACTGGGTTAATCAGGAACACTGCTGCTATACCAGACTGGGTTAGTCAGGAACACTGCTGCTATACCAGACTGGGATTGTCAGGAACACTGCTGCTACACCAGACTGGGTTAGTCAGGAACACTGCTGTTAATCCAGACTGGTTTAGACAGGAACACTGCTGCAACACCAGACTGGGTTAATCAGGAAATCTCCTGCTATACTAGACTGGGTTAGTCAGGTACACTGCTGCTATACCAGACTGGGCATGTCATGAACACTGCTGCTATACCAGACTGGGTTAGTCAGGAACACTGCTGTTAATCCAGACTGGGTTAGTCAGGAACACTGCTGTTATACTTGACTGGGTTAGTCAGGAACACTGCTGCTAAACCAGTCTGGGTTCGTCAGGAACACTGCTTTTATACCAAACTGGGTTAGTCAGGAACACTGCTTCTATACCAGACTGGGTTAGTCAGGAACACTGCTGCTATACCAGACTGGTTTAGTCAGGAACACTGCTGCGACACCAGACTGGGTTAGTCAGGAACACTCCTGCTACACCGGACTGGGTTAGTCAGGAATACTGCCTCTTCACCAGACTGGGTTGGTAAAGAACACTGCTGCTATACCAGACTGGGTTAATCTGGAACACTGCTGCTATACCAGACTGGGTTAGTAGGGAACACTGCTGCAACACCAGAATGGGTTTGTCAGCAACACTGCTGCTATACAAGACTGGGTTAGTAAGGAATATTCTGTTATACCATACTGAGTTTGTCAGGAACTGTGCTGCTATACCAGACCAGGTTAGTCAGGAATATCCTGCTATACCAGACTGGGTTAGTCAGGAACGCTGCTGCTATACCAGACTGGGTTAGTCAGGAACACTGCTGTTATACCAGATTGAGTTAGTCAGGAACACTGCTGCTATACTAGACTGGTTAGTCAGGAATATCCTGCTATACCAGACTGGGTTAGTCAGGAACGCTGCTGCTATACCAGACTGGGTTAGTCTGGAATATCCTGCTATACCAGACTGGGTTAGTCAGAAACGCTGCTGCTGTACTAGACTGGGTTAGTCAGGAACGCTGCTGCTGTACCAGACTGGGTTAGTCAGGAACGCTGCTGCTGTACCAGACTGGGATAGTCAGGAACAGTGCTGCTATACCAGACTGGGTTTGTCAGGAACACTGCTGCTATACCACACTGCGTCTGTCAGGAACACTGCTGCTGTACCAGACTGGGTTAGTCAGAAACAATGCTGCTATACCAGACTGGGTTATCCAGGAACACTGCTGCTATTCCAGACTGGATTAGTCAGGAACACTGCTGCTATACCAGACTGGGTTACTCAGGAACACTGCTGCTATACCAGACTGGGTTAGTCAGGAACACTGCTGCTATACCAGACTGGGTTAGTCAGGAACACTGCTGCTCTACCAGACTGAGTTAGTCAGCAACACAGGTGCTATACCAGACTGGGTTAGTCAGGAATATCCTGCTATACCAGACTTGGTTAGTCAGGAACACTGCTGCTATACCAGATTGGGTTAGTCAGGAACACTGCTGCTATACCAGACTGGTTAGTCAGGAAAATCTTCTATACCAGACTGGGTTGGTCAGGAACGCTGCTGCTATACCAGACTGCGTTAGTCAGGAAAACTGCTGCTATACCAGACTGGGTTAGTCTGGAATATCCTGCTATACTAGACTGGGTTAGTCAGGAACGCTGCTGCTATACCAGACTGGGTTAGTCAGGAACACTGCTGCTATACCAGACTGGGTTAGTCTGGAATATCCTGCTAAACCAGACTGGGTTAGTCAGGAACGCTGCTGCTATACCAGACTGGGATAGTCAGGAACACTGCTGCTATACCAGACTGGGATAGTCAGGAACACTGCTGCTATACCACACTGCATCTGTCAGGAACACTGCTGCTGTACCAGACTGGGTTAGTCAGGAACAATGCTGCTATTCCAGACTGGATTATCCAGGAACAATACTGCTATTCCAGACTGGGTTAGTCAGCAACACTGCTGCTATTCC
The DNA here is from genome assembly GCA_030435695.1 of Brachymystax lenok tsinlingensis. Taxonomy (NCBI): domain Eukaryota; kingdom Metazoa; phylum Chordata; class Actinopteri; order Salmoniformes; family Salmonidae; genus Brachymystax; species Brachymystax lenok. Next base: position 22,600,371 of record CM059800.1, on the reverse strand, counting down.
AGACTGGGTTAGTCAGGAACACTGCTGCTATACCAGACAGGGTTAGTCAGGAACACTGCTGCTACACCAGACTGGGTTAGTCAGGAACACTGCTGCTATACCAGACTTGGTTAGTCAGAAACACAGCTGCTATACCAGACTGGGTTAGACAGGAAAATTCTGCAATACCAGACTTGGTTAGTCAGGAACACTGCTGTTATACCAGATTGGGTTTGTCAGGAACACTGCTGCTATACCAGACTGGTTAGTCAGGAATATCTTCTATACCAGACTGGGTTGGTCAGGAACGCTGCTGCTATTCCAGACTGCGTTAGTCAGGAACACTGCTGCTATACCAGACTGGGTTAGTCTGGAATATCCTGCTATACCAGACTGGGTTAGTCAGGAACACTGCTGCTATACCAGACTGGGTTAGTCAAGAACACAGCTGCTATACCAGACTGGGTTAGTCAGGAACATCCTGCTATTCCAGACTGGGCTTGTCAGGAACACTGCTGCTATACCAGACTGGGTTAGTCAGGAATATCCTGCTATACCAGACTGGGTTAGTCAGGAATAGTGCTGCTATACCAGACTGGGATAGTCAGGAACACTGCTGCAACACCAGACTGGGTTAGTCAGGGACACTGCTGCTGTACTAGACTGGGTTAGTCAAGAATATTCTGCTATTCCAGACTGGGTTAGTCAGGAACACTGCTGCTTTTCCACACTGCGTCTGTCAGGAACACTAGTGCTGCTGTACCAGACTGGGTTAGTCAGGAACACTGCTGCTATACCAGACTGGGTTGGTCAGGAGCACTGCTGCGACACCAGACTGGGTTAGTCAGGAACACTCCTGCTACACCGGACTGGGTTAGTCAGGAATACTGCTGCTACACCAGACTGGGTTGGTAAAGAACACTGCTGCTATACCAGACTGGGTTAATCAGGAACACTGCTGCTATACCAGACTGGGTTAGTCAGGAACACTGCTGCAACACCAGAATAGGTTTGTCAGCAACACTGCTGCTATACCAGACTGGGTTAGTAAGGAATATCCTTTTATACCAGACTGGGTTTGTCAGGAACTGTGCTGCTATACCAGACCAGGTTAGTCAGGAATATCCTGCTATACCAGACTGTGTTAGTCAAGACCACTGCTGCTATACCAGACTGGGTTCGTCAGGAATATCCTGCTATACCAGACTTGGTTAGTCAGGAACACTGCTGTTATACCAGACTGGGTTAGTCAGGAACACTGCAGTTTTACCAGACTGGGTTTTTCAGGAAAACTGCTTCTTTCCCAGACTGGGTTAATTAGGAACATCCTGCTATACAAGACTGGGTTAGTCAGGAACACTGCTGCTACACCAGACTGGGTTAAATAGGAACACTGCTGCTATACCAGACTGGGTTAGTCAGGAACACTGCTGCTATACCAGACTGGGTTAGTCAGGAACACGGTTGCTACACCAGACTGGGTTAGTCAGGAACGTCCTGCTACACCAGACTGGGTTAGTCAGGAACACTGCTGCTATACCAGACTGGGTTAGTCAGGAACACTGCTGCTATACCAGAATGGGTTAGTCAGGAACACTGCTGCTATATCAGATTGGGTTAGTCAGGAACACTGCTGCTACACCAGACTGGGTTTGTCAGGAACACTGCTGTTAATCCAGACTGGGTTAGTCAGGAACACTGCTGTTATACCTGACTGGGTTAGTCAGGAACACTGCAGCTATACCAGACTGGGTTAGTCAGGAACACTGCTGTGACACCAGACTGGGTTAGTCAGGAACACTCCTGCTACACCGGACTGGGTTAGTCAGGAATACTGCTGCTTCACCAGACTGGGTTGGTAAAGAACACTGCTGCTATACCAGACTGGGTTAGTAAGGAATATCCTTTTATACCAGACTGGGTTTGTCAGGAACTGTGCTGCTATACCAGACCAGGTTAGTCAGGAATATCCTGCTATACTAGACTGTGTTAGTCAGGAACACTGCTGTTATACCAGATTGGGTTAGTCAGGAACACTACTGTACCAGACTGGTTAGTCAGGGATATCCTGCTATACCAGACTGGGTTAGTCAGGAACGCTGCTGCTATACCAGACTGGGTTGGTCAGGAACACTGCTGCTATACCAGACTGGGTTAGTCTGGAATATCCTGCTATACCAGACTGGGTTAGTCAGAACGCTGCTGCTGTACCAGACTGGGATAGTCAGGAACACTGCTGCTATACCAGACTGGGTTTGTCAGGAACACTGCTGTTATACCACACTGCGTCTGTCAGGAACACTGCTGCTGTACCAGACTGGGTTAGTCAGGAACAATGCTGCTATACCAGACTGGGTTATCCAGGAACACTGCTGCTATTCCAGACTCGGTTAGTCAGGAACACTGCTGCTATACCAGACTGGGTTACTCAGGAACACTGCTGCTATACCAGACTGGGTTAGTCAGGAACACTGCTGCTACACCAGACTGGGTTAGTCAGGAACACTGCTGTTATACCAGACTGGGTTAGTCAGGAACACTGCAGTTTTACCAGACTGGGTTTTTCAGGAAAACTGCTTCTTTCCCAGACTGGGTTAATTAGGAACATCCTGCTATACAAGACTGGGTTAGTCAGGAACACTGCTGCTACACCAGACTGGGTTAAATAGGAACACTGCTGCTATACCAGACTGGGTAAGTCAGGAACACTGCTGCTATACCAGACTGGGTTAGTCAGGAACACGGTTGCTACACCAGACTGGGTTAGTCAGAACGTCCTGCTACACCAGACTGGGTTAGTCAGGAACACTGCTGCTATACCAGACTGGGTTAGTCAGGAACACTGCTGCTATACCAGAATGGGTTAGTCAGGAACACTGCTGCTATATCAGATTGGGTTAGTCAAGAACACTGCTGCTACACCAGACTGGGTTAGTCAGGAACACTGCTGCTATACCAGACTGAGTTAGTCAGAAACACAGGTGCTATACCAGACTGGGTTAGTCAGGAATATCCTGCTATACCAGACTTGGTTAGTCAGGAACACTGCTGTTATACCAGATTGGGTTATTCAGGAACACTGCTGCAACACCAGAATAGGTTTGTCAGCAACACTGCTGCTATACCAGACTGGGTTAGTAAGGAATATCCTTTTATACCAGACTGGGTTTGTCAGGAACTGTGCTGCTATACCAGACCAGGTTAGTCAGGAATATCCTGCTATACCAGACTGTGTTAGTCAAGAACACTGCTGCTATACCAGACTGGGTTCGTCAGGAATATCCTGCTATACCAGACTTGGTTAGTCAGGAACACTGCTGTTATACCAGACTGGGTTAGTCAGGAACACTGCAGTTTTACCAGACTGGGTTTTTCAGGAAAACTGCTTCTTTCCCAGACTGGGTTAATTAGGAACATCCTGCTATACAAGACTGGGTTAGTCAGGAACACTGCTGCTACACCAGACTGGGTTAAATAGGAACACTGCTGCTATACCAGACTGGGTTAGTCAGGAACACTGCTGCTATACCAGACTGGGTTAGTCAGGAACACGGTTGCTACACCAGACTGGGTTAGTCAGAACGTCCTGCTACACCAGACTGGGTTAGTCAGGAACACTGCTGCTATACCAGACTGGGTTAGTCAGGAACACTGCTGCTATACCAGAATGGGTTAGTCAGGAACACTGCTGCTATATCAGATTGGGTTAGTCAGGAACACTGCTGCTACACCAGACTGGGTTTGTCAGGAACACTGCTGTTAATCCAGACTGGGTTAGTCAGGAACACTGCTGTTATACCTGACTGGGTTAGTCAGGAACACTGCAGCTATACCAGACTGGGTTAGTCAGGAACACTGCTGTGACACCAGACTGGGTTAGTCAGGAACACTCCTGCTACACCGGACTGGGTTAGTCAGGAATACTGCAGCTTCACCAGACTGGGTTGGTAAAGAACACTGCTGCTATACCAGACTGGGTTAGTAAGGAATATCCTTTTATACCAGACTGGGTTTGTCAGGAACTGTGCTGCTATACCAGACCAGGTTAGTCAGGAATATCCTGCTATACTAGACTGTGTTAGTCAGGAACACTGCTGTTATACCAGATTGGGTTAGTCAGGAACACTGCTGTACCAGACTGGTTAGTCAGGGATATCCTGCTATACCAGACTGGGTTAGTCAGGAACGCTGCTGCTATACCAGACTGGGTTGGTCAGGAACACTGCTGCTATACCAGACTGGGTTAGTCTGGAATATCCTGCTATACCAGACTGGGTTAGTCAGGAACGCTGCTGCTGTACCAGACTGGGATAGTCAGGAACACTGCTGCTATACCAGACTGGGTTTGTCAGGAACACTGCTGTTATACCACACTGCGTCTGTCAGGAACACTGCTGCTGTACCAGACTGGGTTAGTCAGGAACAATGCTGCTATACCAGACTGGGTTATCCAGGAACACTGATGCTATTCCAGACTCGGTTAGTCAGGAACACTGCTGCTATACCAGACTGGGTTACTCAGGAACACTGCTGCTATACCAGACTGGGTTAGTCAGGAACACTGCTGCTACACCAGACTGGGTTAGTCAGGAACACTGCTGTTATACCAGACTGGGTTAGTCAGGAACACTGCAGTTTTACCAGACTGGGTTTTTCAGGAAAACTGCTTCTTTCCCAGACTGGGTTAATTAGGAACATCCTGCTATACAAGACTGGGTTAGTCAGGAACACTGCTGCTACACCAGACTGGGTTAAATAGGAACACTGCTGCTATACCAGACTGGGTAAGTCAGGAACACTGCTGCTATACCAGACTGGGTTAGTCAGGGACACGGTTGCTACACCAGACTGGGTTAGTCAGGAACGTCCTGCTACACCAGACTGGGTTAGTCAGGAACACTGCTGCTATACCAGACTGGGTTAGTCAGGAACACTGCTGCTATACCAGAATGGGTTAGTCAGGAACACTGCTGCTATATCAGAATGGGTTAGTCAAGAACACTGCTGCTACACCAGACTGGGTTAGTCAGGAACACTGCTGCTATACCAGACTGAGTTAGTCAGAAACACAGGTGCTATACCAGACTGGGTTAGTCAGGAATATCCTGCTATACCAGACTTGGTTAGTCAGGAACACTGCTGTTATACCAGATTGGGTTATTCAGGAACACTGCTGCTATACCAGACTGGTTAGTCAGGAAAATCTTCTATACCAGACTGAGTTGGTCAGGAACGCTGCTGCTATACCAGACTGCGTTAGTCAGGAACACTGCTGCTATACCAGACTGGGTTAGTCTGGAATATCCTGCTATACTAGACTGGGTTAGTCAGGAACGCTGCTGCTATACCAGACTGGGTTAGTCAGGAACACTGCTGCTATATCAGACTGGGTTAGTCTGGAATATCCTGCTATACCAGACTGGGTTAGTCAGGAACGCTGCTGCTATACCAGACTGGGATAGTCAGGAACACTGCTGCTATACCAGACTGGGTTTGTCAGGAACACTGCTGCTATACCACACTGCATCTGTCAGGAACACTACTGCTGTACCAGACTGGGTTAGTCAGGAACAATGCTGCTATTCCAGACTGGGTTATCCAGGAACAATACTGCTATTCCAGACTGGGTTAGTCAGCAATACTGCTGCTATACCAGACTGGGTTAGTCAGGAACACTGCTGCTATACCAGACAGGGTTAGTCAGGAACACTGCTGCTACACCAGACTGGGTTAGTCAGGAACACTGCTGCTATACCAGACTTGGTTAGTCAGAAACACAGCTGCTATACAAGACTGGGTTAGTCAGGAATATTCTGCTACACCAGACTTGGTTAGTCAGGAACACTGCTGTTATACCAGATTGGGTTAGTCAGGAACACTGCTGATATACCAGACTGGTTAGTCAGGAATATCTTCTATACCAGACTGGGTTGGTCAGGAACACTGCTGCTATTCCAGACTGCGTTAGTCAGGAACACTGCTGCTATACCAGACTGGGTTAGTCTGGAATATCCTGCTATACCAGACTGGGTTAGTCAGGAACACTGCTGCTATACCAGACTGGGTTAGTCAAGAACACAGCTGCTATACCAGACTGGGTTAGTCAGGAACATCCTGCTATTCCAGACTGGGCTAGTCAGGAACACTGCTGCTATACCAGACTGGGTTAGTCAGGAATATCCTGCTATACCAGACTGGGTTAGTCAGGAATAGTGCTGCTATACCAGACTGGGTTAGTCAGGAACACTGCTGCAACACCAGACTGGGTTAGTCAGGGACACTGCTGCTGTACCAGACTGGGTTAGTCAAGAATATTCTGCTATTCCAGACTGGGTTAGTCAGGAACACTAGTGCTATACCAGACTGGGTTAGTCAGGAACACTCCTGCAACACCAGACTGGGTTATTCAGGAACACTGCTGCTATACCAGACTGGGTTAGTCAGGAACACTGCTGTTATACCAGACAGGGTTAGTCAGGAACACTGCTGCTTTTCCACACTGCGTCTGTCAGGAACACTGCTGCTGTACCAGACTGGGTTAGTCAGGAACACTGCTGCTTTTCCAGACTGGGTTAGTCAGGAACACTGCTGCGACACCAGACTGGGTTAGTCAGGAACACTGCTGCTATACCAGACTGGGTTAGTCAGGAACACGGTTGCTATACCAGACTGGGTTTGTCAGGAACGTCCTGCTACACCAGACTGGGTTAGTCAGGAACACTGCTGCTATACCAGACTGGGTTAGTCAGGAACATGGTTGCTACACCAGACTGGGTTAGTCAGGAACGTCCTGCTACACCAGACTGGGTTAGTCAGCTAACACTGCTGCTATACCAGACTGGGTTAGTCAGGAACACTGCTGCTATACCAGAATGGGTTAGTCAGGAACACTGCTGCTATATCAGATTGGGTTAGTCAGGAACACTGCTGCTACACCAGACTGGGTTTGTCAGGAACACTGCTGTTAATCCAGACTGGGTTAGTCAGGAACACTGCTGTTATACCTGACTGGGTTAGTCAGGAACACTGCAGCTATACCAGACTGGGTTAGTCAGAACACTGCTTCTATACCTGACTGGGTTAGTCAGGAACACTGCTGCTATACCAGACTGGGTTAGTCAGGAACACTGCTGTGACACCAGACTGGGTTAGTCAGGAACACTCCTGCTACACCGGACTGGGTTAGTCAGGAATACTGCTGCTTCACCAGACTGGGTTGGTAAAGAACACTGCTGCTATATCAGACTGGGTTAATCAGGAACACTGCATTACCAGACTGGGTTAGTCAGGAACACTGCTGCATCACAAGAATGGGTTTGTCAGCAACACTGCTGCTATACCAGACTGGGTTAGTAAGGAATATCCTGTTATACCAGACTGGGTTTGTCAGGAACTGTGCTGCTATACCAGACCAGGTTAGTCAGGAATATCCTGCTATACCAGAATGTGTTAGTCAAGAACACTGCAGCTATACCAGACTGGGTTAGTCAGGAATATCCTGCTATACCAGACTTGGTTAGTCAGGAACACTGCTGTTATACCAGATTGGGTTAGTCAGGAACACTGCTGCTATACCAGACTGGTTAGTCAGGGATATCTTGCTATACCAGACTGGGTTAGTCAGGAACGCTGCTGCTATACCAGACTGGGTTAGTCAGGAACACTGCTGCTATACCAGACTGGGTTAGTCTGGAATATCCTGCTATACCAGACTGGGTTAGTCAGGAACGCTGCTGCTGTACCAGACTGGGTTAGTCAGGAATATCCTGCTATACCAGACTGGGTTAGTCAGGAATAGTGCTGCTATACCAGACTGGGTTAGTCAGGAACACTGCTGCAACACCAGACTGGGTTAGTCAGGGACACTGCTGCTGTACCAGACTGGGTTAGTCAAGAATATTCTGCTATTCCAGACTGGGTTAGTCAGGAACACTAGTGCTATACCAGACTGGGTTAGTCAGGAACACTCCTGCAACACCAGACTGGGTTAGTCAGGAACACTGCTGCTATACCAGACTGGGTTAGTCAGGAACACTGCTGTTATACCAGACAGGGTTAGTCAGGAACACTGCTGCTTTTCCACACTGCGTCTGTCAGGAACACTGCTGCTGTACCAGACTGGGTTAGTCAGGAACACTGCTGCTTTTCCAGACTGGGTTAGTCAGGAACACTGCTGCGACACCAGACTGGGTTAGTCAGGAACACTGCTGCTATACCAGACTGGGTTAGTCAGGAACACGGTTGCTACACCAGACTGGGTTAGTCAGGAACGTCCTGCTACACCAGACTGGGTTAGTCAGGAACACTGCTGCTATACCAGACTGGGTTAGTCAGGAACATGGTTGCTACACCAAACTGGGTTAGTCAGGAACGTCCTGCTACACCAGACTGGGTTAGTCAGCTAACACTGCTGCTATACCAGACTGGGTTAGTCAGGAACACTGCTGCTATACCAGAATGGGTTAGTCAGGAACACTGCTGCTATATCAGATTGGGTTAGTCAGGAACACTGCTGCTACACCAGACTGGGTTTGTCAGGAATATCCTGCTATACCAGACTTGGTTAGTCAGGAACACTGCTGTTATACCAGATTGGGTTAGTCAGGAACACTGCTGCTATACCAGACTGGTTAGTCAGGGATATCCTGCTATACCAGACTGGGTTAGTCAGGAACGCTGCTGCTATACCAGACTGGGTTAGTCAGGAACACTGCTGCTATACCAGACTGGGTTAGTCTGGAATATCCTGCTATACCAGACTGGGTTAGTCAGAACGCTGCTGCTGTACCAGACTGGGTTAGTCAGAACGCTGCTGCTATACCAGACTGGGATAGTCAGGAACACTGCTGCTATACCAGACTGGGTTTGTCAGGAACACTGCTGCTATACCACACTGCGTCTGTCAGGAACACTGCTGCTGTACCAGACTGGGTTAGTCAGGAACAATGCTGCTATACCAGACTGGGTTATCCAGGAACAATGCTGCTATTCCAGACTGGGTTAGTCAGGAACACAGCTGCTATACCAGACTGGGTTAGTCAGGAACACTGCTGCTATACCAGACTGGGTTTGTCAGGAACACTGCTGCTAGACCAGACTGGGTTAGTCAGGAACACTGCTGCTATACCAGACTGGTTAGTCAGGAATATCTTCTATACCAGACTGGGTTGGTCAGGAACGCTGCTGCTATACCAGACTGGGTTAGTCTGGAATATCCTGCTATACGAGACTGGGTTAGTCAGGAACGCTGCTGCTATACCAGACTGGGTTAGTCAGGAACACTGCTGCTATACAAGACTGGGTTAGTCTGGAATATCCTGCTATACCAGCCTGGGTTAGTCAGGAACGCTGCTGCTATACCAGACTGGGATAGTCAGGAACACTGCTGCTATACCAGACTGGGTTTGTCAGGAACACTGCTGCTATACCAGACTGGGTTAGTCAGGAATATCCTGCTATACCAGACTGGGTTAGTCAGGAATAGTGCTGCTATACCAGACTGGGTTAGTCAGGAACACTGCTGCAACTCCAGACTGGGTTAGTCAGGGACACTGCTGCTGTACCAGACTGGGTTAGTCAAGAATATTCTGCTATTCCAGACTGGGTTAGTCAGGAACACTAGTGCTATACCAGACTGGGTTTGTCAGGAACACTCCTGCAACACCAGACTGGGTTACTCAGGAACACTGCTGCTTTTCCACACTGCGTCTGTCAGGAACACTGCTGCTGTACCAGACTGGGTTAGTCAGGAACACTGCTGCTATACCAGACTGGGTTAGTCAGGAACACTGCTGCGACACCAGACTGGGTTAGTCAGGAACACTGCTGCGACACCAGACTGGGTTAGTCAGGAACACTCCTGCTACACGGACTGGGTTAGTCAGGAATACTGCTGCTACACCAGACTGGGTTGGTAAAGAACACTGCTGCTATACCAGACTGGGTTAATCAGGAACACTGCTGCTATACCAGACTGGGTTAGTCAGGAACACTGCTGCAACACCAGAATAGGTTTGTCAGCAACACTGCTGCTATACCAGACTGGGTTAGTAAGGAATATCCTTTTATACCAGACTGGGTTTGTCAGGAACTGTGCTGCTCTACCAGACCAGGTAAGTCAGGAATATCCTGCTATACCAGACTGTGTTAGTCAAGAACACTGCTGCTATACCAGACTGGGTTCGTCAGGAATATCCTGCTATACCAGACTTGGTTAGTCAGGAACACTGCTGTTATACCAGACTGGGTTAGTCAGGAACACTGCAGCTTTACCAGACTGGGTTTGTCAGGAAAACTGCTTCTTTCCCAGACTGGGTTAATTAGGAACATCCTGCTATACCAGACTGGGTTAGTCAGGAACACTGCTGCTACACCAGACTGGGTTAAATAGGAACACTGCTGCTGTACCAGACTGTGTTAGTCAGGAACACTGCTGCTATACCAGACTGGGTTAGTCAGGAACACGGTTGCTACACCAGACTGGGTTAGTCAGGAACGTCCTGCTACACCAGACTGGGTTAGTCAGGAACACTGCTTCTATACCTGACTGGGTTAGTCAGGAACACTGCTGCGACACCAGACTGGGTTAGTCAGGAACACTGCTGCGACACCAGACTGGGTTAGTCAGGAACACTGCTGCTATACCAGACTGGGTTAGTCAGGAACACGGTTGCTACACCAGACTGGGTTAGTCAGGAACGTCCTGCTACACCAGACTGGGTTAGTCAGGAACACTGCTGCTATACCAGACTGGGTTAGTCAGGAACATGGTTGCTACACCAAACTGGGTTAGTCAGGAACGTCCTGCTACACCAGACTGGGTTAGTCAGCTAACACTGCTGCTATACCAGACTGGGTTAGTCAGGAACACTGCTGCTATACCAGAATGGGTTAGTCAGGAACACTGCTGCTATATCAGATTGGGTTAGTCAGGAACACTGCTGCTACACCAGACTGGGTTTGTCAGGAACACTGCTGTTAATCCAGACTGGGTTAGTCAGGAACACTGCTGTTATACCTGACTGGGTTAGTCAGGAACACTGCAGCTATACCAGACTGGGTTAGTCAGGAACACTGCTTCTATACCTGACTGGGTTAGTCAGGAACACTGCTGCTATACCAGACTGGGTTAGTCAGGAACACTGCTGTGACACCAGACTGGGTTAGTCAGGAACACTCCTGCTACACCGGACTGGGTTAGTCAGGAATACTGCTGCTTCACCAGACTGGGTTGGTAAAGAACACTGCTGCTATACCAGACTGGGTTAATCAGGAACACTGCATTACCAGACTGGGTTAGTCAGGAACACTGCTGCATCACAAGAATGGGTTTGTCAGCAACACTGCTGCTATACCAGACTGGGTTAGTAAGGAATATCCTGTTATACCAGACTGGGTTTGTCAGGAACTGTGCTGCTATACCAGACCAGGTTAGTCAGGAATATCCTGCTATACCAGACTGTGTTAGTCAAGAACACTGCAGCTATACCAGACTGGGTTAGTCAGGAATATCCTGCTATACCAGACTTGGTTAGTCAGGAACACTGCTGTTATACCAGATTGGGTTAGTCAGGAACACTGCTGCTATACCAGACTGGTTAGTCAGGGATATCCTGCTATACCAGACTGGGTTAGTCAGGAACGCTGCTGCTATACCAGACTGGGTTAGTCAGGAACACTGCTGCTATACCAGACTGGGTTAGTCTGGAATATCCTGCTATACCAGACTGGGTTAGTCAGGAACGCTGCTGCTGTACCAGACTGGGTTAGTCAGGAACGCTGCTGCTATACCAGACTGGGATAGTCAGGAACACTGCTGCTATACCAGAATGGGTTTGTCAGGAACACTGCTGCTATACCACACTGCGTCTGTCAGGAACACTGCTGCTGTACCAGACTGGGTTAGTCAGGAACAATGCTGCTATACCAGACTGGGTTATCCAGGAACAATGCTGCTATTCCAGACTGGGTTAGTCAGGAACACTGCTGCTATACCAGACTGGGTTAGTCAGGAACACTGCTGCTATACCAGACTGGGTTTGTCAGGAACACTGCTGCTAGACCAGACTGGGTTAGTCAGGAACACTGCTGCTATACCAGACTGGTTAGTCAGGAATATCTTCTATACCAGACTGGGTTGGTCAGGAACGCTGCTGCTATACCAGACTGGGTTAGTCTGGAATATCCTGCTATACGAGACTGGGTTAGTCAGGAACGCTGCTGCTATACCAGACTGGGTTAGTCAGGAACACTGCTGCTATACAAGACTGGGTTAGTCTGGAATATCCTGCTATACCAGCCTGGGTTAGTCAGGAACGCTGCTGCTATACCAGACTGGGATAGTCAGGAACACTGCTGCTATACCAGACTGGGTTTGTCAGGAACACTGCTGCTATACCAGACTGGGTTAGTCAGGAATATCCTGCTATACCAGACTGGGTTAGTCAGGAATAGTGCTGCTATACCAGACTGGGTTAGTCAGGAACACTGCTGCAACTCCAGACTGGGTTAGTCAGGGACACTGCTGCTGTACCAGACTGGGTTAGTCAAGAATATTCTGCTATTCCAGACTGGGTTAGTCAGGAACACTAGTGCTATACCAGACTGGGTTTGTCAGGAACACTCCTGCAACACCAGACTGGGTTACTCAGGAACACTGCTGCTTTTCCACACTGCGTCTGTCAGGAACACTGCTGCTGTACCAGACTGGGTTAGTCAGGAACACTGCTGCTATACCAGACTGGGTTAGTCAGGAACACTGCTGCGACACCAGACTGGGTTAGTCAGGAACACTGCTGCGACACCAGACTGGGTTAGTCAGGAACACTCCTGCTACACCGGACTGGGTCAGTCAGGAATACTGCTGCTACACCAGACTGGGTTGGTAAAGAACACTGCTGCTATACCAGACTGGGTTAATCAGGAACACTGCTGCTATACCAGACTGGGTTAGTCAGGAACACTGCTGCAACACCAGAATAGGTTTGTCAGCAACACTGCTGCTATACCAGACTGGGTTAGTAAGGAATATCCTTTTATACCAGACTGGGTTTGTCAGGAACTGTGCTGCTCTACCAGACCAGGTAAGTCAGGAATATCCTGCTATACCAGACTGTGTTAGTCAAGAACACTGCTGCTATACCAGACTGGGTTCGTCAGGAATATCCTGCTATACCAGACTTGGTTAGTCAGGAACACTGCTGTTATACCAGACTGGGTTAGTCAGGAACACTGCAGCTTTACCAGACTGGGTTTGTCAGGAAAACTGCTTCTTTCCCAGACTGGGTTAATTAGGAACATCCTGCTATACCAGACTGGGTTAGTCAGGAACACTGCTGCTACACCAGACTGGGTTAAATAGGAACACTGCTGCTGTACCAGACTGTGTTAGTCAGGAACACTGCTGCTATACCAGACTGGGTTAGTCAGGAACACGGTTGCTACACCAGACTGGGTTAGTCAGGAACGTCCTGCTACACCAGACTGGGTTAGTCAGGAACACTGCTTCTATACCTGACTGGGTTAGTCAGGAACACTGCTGCTATACCAGACTGGGTTAGTCAGGAACACTGCTGTGACACCAGACTGGGTTTGTCAGGAACACTCCTGCTACACCGGACTGGGTTAGTCAGGAATACTGCTGCTTCACCAGACTGGGTTGGTAAAGAACACTGCTGCTATACCAGACTGGGTTAATCAGGAACACTACTGCATTACCAGACTGGGTTAGTCAGGAACACTGCTGCATCACCAGAATGGGTTTGTCAGCAACACTGCTGCTATACCAGACTGGGTTAGTAAGGAATATCCTGTTATACCAGACTGGGTTTGTCAGGAACTGTGCTGCTATACCAGACCAGGTTAGTCAGGAATATCCTGCTATACCAGACTGTGTTAGTCAAGAACACTGCTGCTATACCAGACTGGGTTAGTCAGGAATATCCTGCTATACCAGACTTGGTTAGTCAGGAACACTGCTGTTATACCAGATTGGGTTAGTCAGGAACACTGCTGCTATACCAGACTGGGTTAGTCAGGAATATCCTGCTATACCAGACTGGGGTAGTCAGGAACGCTGCTGCTATACCAGACTGGGTTAGTCAGGAACACTGCTGCTATACCAGACTGGGTTAGTCTGGAATATCCTGCTATACCAGACTGGGTTAGTCAGGAACGCTGCTGCTGTACCAGACTGGGTTAGTCAGGAACGCTGCTGCTGTACCAGACTGGGATAGTCAGGAACACTGCTGCTATACCAGACTGGGTTTGTCAGGAACACTGCTGCTATACCACACTGCGTCTGTCAGGAACACTGCTGCTGTACCAGACTGGGTTAGTCAGGAACAATGCTGCTATACCAGACTGGGTTTGTCAGGAACACTGCTGCTAGACAAGACTGGGTTAGTCAGGAAAACTGCTGCTATACCAGACTTGGTTAGTCAGGAACACTGCTGTTATACAAGATTGGGTTAGTCAGGAACGCTGCTGCTGTACCAGACTGGGTTAGTCAGGAACGCTGCTGCTGTACCAGACTGGGATAGTCAGGAACACTGCTGCTATACCAGACTGGGTTTGTCAGGAACACTGCTGCTATACCACACTGCGTCTGTCAGGAACACTGCTGCTGTACCAGACTGGGTTAGTCAGGAACAATGCTGCTATACCAGACTGGGTTATCCAGGAACAATGCTGCAATTCCAGACTGGGTTAGACAGGAACACTGCTGCTATACCAGACTGGGTTTGTCAGGAACACTGCTGCTAGACCAGACTGGGTTAGTCAGGAAAACTGCTGCTATACCAGACTTGGTTAGTCAGGAACACTGCTGTTATACAAGATTGGGTTAGTCAGGAACACTGCTGCTATACCAGACTGGTTAGTCAGGAATATCTTCTATACCAGACTGGGTTGGTCAGGAACGCTGCTGCTATACCAGACTGCGTTAGTCAGGAACACTGCTGCTATACCAGACTGGGTTAGTCTGGAATATCCTGCTATACGAGACTGGGTTAGTCAGGAACGCTGCTGCTATACCAGACTGGGTTAGTCAGGAACACTGCTGCTATACAAGACTGGGTTAGTCTGGAATATCCTGCAATACCAGACTGGGTTAGTCAGGAACGCTGCTGCTATACCAGACTGGGATAGTCAGGAACACTGCTGCTATACCAGACTGGGTTTGTCAGGAACACTGCTGCTATACCACACTGCGTCTGTCAGGAACACTGCTGCTGCTATTCCAGACTGGGTTAGTCAGGAACAATGCTGCTATACCAGACTGGGTTATCCAGGAACAATGCTGCTATTCCAGACTGGGTTAGTCAGGAACACTGCTGCTATACCAGACTGGGTTAGTCAGGAACACTGCTGCTATACCAGACTGGGTTAGTCAGGAAAACTGCAGCTACACCAGACTGGGTTAGTCAGGAACACTGCTGTTATACCAGATTGGGTTAGTCAGGAACACTGCTGCTATACCAGACTGGTTAGTCAGGAATATCTTCTATACCAGACTGGGTTGGTCAGGAACGCTGCTGCTATACCAGACTGCGTTAGTCAGGAACACTGTTGCTATACCAGACTGGGTTAGTCTGGAATATCCTGCTATACCAGACTGGGTTAGTCAGGAACACTGCTGCTATACCAGACTGGGTTAGTCAGGAACACAGCTGCTATACCAGACTGGGTTAGTCAGGAACATCCTGCTATTCCAGACTGGGCTAGTCAGGAACACTGCTGCTATACCAGACTGGGTTAGTCAGGAATATCCTGCTATACCAGACTGGGTTAGTCAGGAATACTGCTGCTATACCAGACTGGGTTAGTCAGGAACACTGCTGCTGTACCAGACTGGGTTAGTCATGAATATTCTGCTATTCCAGACTGGGTTAGTCAGGAACACTAGTGCTATACCAGACTGGGTTAGTCTGGAATATCCTGCTATACCAGACTGGGTTAGTCAGGAACACTGCTGCTATACCAGACTGGGTTAGTCAGGAACACAGCTGCTATACCAGACTGGGTTAGTCAGGAACATCCTGCTATTCCAGACTGGGCTAGTCAGGAACACTGCTGCTATACCAGACTGGGTTAGTCAGGAATATCCTGCTATACCAGACTGGGTTAGTCAGGAACACGGTTGCTACACCAGACTGGGTTAGTCAGGAACGTCCTGCTACACCAGACTGGGTTAGTCAGGAACACTGCTTCTATACCTGACTGGGTTAGTCAGGAACAATGCTGCTATACCAGACTGGGTTAGTCAGGAACACTGCTGTGACACCAGACTGGGTTTGTCAGGAACACTCCTGCTACACCGGACTGGGTTAGTCAGGAATACTGCTGCTTCACCAGACTGGGTTGGTAAAGAACACTGCTGCTATACCAGACTGGGTTAATCAGGAACACTACTGCATTACCAGACTGGGTTAGTCAGGAACACTGCTGCATCACCAGAATGGGTTTGTCAGCAACACTGCTGCTATACCAGACTGGGTTAGTAAGGAATATCCTGTTATACCAGACTGGGTTTGTCAGGAACTGTGCTGCTATACCAGACCAGGTTAGTCAGGAATATCCTGCTATACCAGACTGTGTTAGTCAAGAACACTGCTGCTATACCAGACTGGGTTAGTCAGGAATATCCTGCTATACCAGACTTGGTTAGTCAGGAACACTGCTGTTATACCAGATTGGGTTAGTCAGGAACACTGCTGCTATACCAGACTGGGTTAGTCAGGAATATCCTGCTATACCAGACTGGGTTAGTCAGAACGCTGCTGCTATACCAGACTGGGTTAGTCAGGAACACTGCTGCTATACCAGACTGGGTTAGTCTGGAATATCCTGCTATACCAGACTGGGTTAGTCAGAACGCTGCTGCTGTACCAGACTGGGTTAGTCAGAACGCTGCTGCTGTACCAGACTGGGATAGTCAGGAACACTGCTGCTATACCAGACTGGGTTTGTCAGGAACACTGCTGCTATACCACACTGCGTCTGTCAGGAACACTGCTGCTGTACCAGACTGGGTTAGTCAGGAACAATGCTGCTATACCAGACTGGGTTTGTCAGGAACACTGCTGCTAGACAAGACTGGGTTAGTCAGGAAAACTGCTGCTATACCAGACTTGGTTAGTCAGGAACACTGCTGTTATACAAGATTGGGTTAGTCAGGAACGCTGCTGCTGTACCAGACTGGGTTAGTCAGGAACGCTGCTGCTGTACCAGACTGGGATAGTCAGGAACACTGCTGCTATACCAGACTGGGTTTGTCAGGAACACTGCTGCTATACCACACCGCGCCTGTCAGGAACACTGCTGCTGTACCAGACTGGGTTAGTCAGGAACAATGCTGCTATACCAGACTGGGTTATCCAGGAACAATGCTGCTATTCCAGACTGGGTTAGACAGGAACACTGCTGCTATACCAGACTGGGTTTGTCAGGAACACTGCTGCTAGACCAGACTGGGTTAGTCAGGAAAACTGCTGCTATACCAGACTTGGTTAGTCAGGAACACTGCTGTTATACAAGATTGGGTTAGTCAGGAACACTGCTGCTATACCAGACTGGTTAGTCAGGAATATCTTCTATACCAGACTGGGTTGGTCAGGAACGCTGCTGCTATACCAGACTGCGTTAGTCAGGAACACTGCTGCTATACCAGACTGGGTTAGTCTGGAATATCCTGCTATACGAGACTGGGTTAGTCAGGAACGCTGCTGCTATACCAGACTGGGTTAGTCAGGAACACTGCTGCTATACAAGACTGGGTTAGTCTGAAATATCCTGCAATACCAGACTGGGTTAGTCAGGAACGCTGCTGCTATACCAGACTGGGTTAGTCAGGAACACAGCTGCTATACCAGACTGGGTTAGTCAGGAACATCCTGCTATTCCAGACTGGGCTAGTCAGGAACACTGCTGCTATACCAGACTGGGTTAGTCAGGAATATCCTGCTATACCAGACTGGGTTAGTCAGGAATACTGCTGCTATACCAGACTGGGTTAGTCAGGAACACTGCTGCTGTACCAGACTGGGTTAGTCATGAATATTCTGCTATTCCAGACTGGGTTAGTCAGGAACACTAGTGCTATACCAGACTGGGTTAGTCTGGAATATCCTGCTATACCAGACTGGGTTAGTCAGGAACACTGCTGCTATACCAGACTGGGTTAGTCAGGAACACAGCTGCTATACCAGACTGGGTTAGTCAGGAACATCCTGCTATTCCAGACTGGGCTAGTCAGGAACACTGCTGCTATACCAGACTGGGTTAGTCAGGAATATCCTGCTATACCAGACTGGGTTAGTCAGGAACACGGTTGCTACACCAGACTGGGTTAGTCAGGAACGTCCTGCTACACCAGACTGGGTTAGTCAGGAACACTGCTTCTATACCTGACTGGGTTAGTCAGGAACACTGCTGCTATACCAGACTGGGTTAGTCAGGAACACTGCTGTGACACCAGACTGGGTTTGTCAGGAACACTCCTGCTACACCGGACTGGGTTAGTCAGGAATACTGCTGCTTCACCAGACTGGGTTGGTAAAGAACACTGCTGCTATACCAGACTGGGTTAATCAGGAACACTACTGCATTACCAGACTGGGTTAGTCAGGAACACTGCTGCATCACCAGAATGGGTTTGTCAGCAACACTGCTGCTATACCAGACTGGGTTAGTAAGGAATATCCTGTTATACCAGACTGGGTTTGTCAGGAACTGTGCTGCTATACCAGACCAGGTTAGTCAGGAATATCCTGCTATACCAGACTGTGTTAGTCAAGAACACTGCTGCTATACCAGACTGGGTTAGTCAGGAATATCCTGCTATACCAGACTTGGTTAGTCAGGAACACTGCTGTTATACCAGATTGGGTTAGTCAGGAACACTGCTGCTATACCAGACTGGGTTAGTCAGGAATATCCTGCTATACCAGACTGGGTTAGTCAGAACGCTGCTGCTATACCAGACTGGGTTAGTCAGGAACACTGCTGCTATACCAGACTGGGTTAGTCTGGAATATCCTGCTATACCAGACTGGGTTAGTCAGGAACGCTGCTGCTGTACCAGACTGGGTTAGTCAGAACGCTGCTGCTGTACCAGACTGGGATAGTCAGGAACACTGCTGCTATACCAGACTGGGTTTGTCAGGAACACTGCTGCTATACCACACTGCGTCTGTCAGGAACACTGCTGCTGTACCAGACTGGGTTAGTCAGGAACAATGCTGCTATACCAGACTGGGTTTGTCAGGAACACTGCTGCTAGACAAGACTGGGTTAGTCAGGAAAACTGCTGCTATACCAGACTTGGTTAGTCAGGAACACTGCTGTTATACAAGATTGGGTTAGTCAGGAACGCTGCTGCTGTACCAGACTGGGTTAGTCAGGAACGCTGCTGCTGTACCAGACTGGGATAGTCAGGAACACTGCTGCTATACCAGACTGGGTTTGTCAGGAACACTGCTGCTATACAACTCTGCGTCTGTCAGGAACACTGCTGCTGTACCAGACTGGGTTAGTCAGGAACAATGCTGCTATACCAGACTGGGTTATCCAGGAACAACGCTGCTATTCCAGACTGGGTTAGACAGGAACACTGCTGCTATACCAGACTGGGTTTGTCAGGAACACTGCTGCTAGACCAGACTGGGTTAGTCAGGAAAACTGCTGCTATACCAGACTTGGTTAGTCAGGAACACTGCTGTTATACAAGATTGGGTTAGTCAGGAACACTGCTGCTATACCAGACTGGTTAGTCAGGAATATCTTCTATACCAGACTGGGTTGGTCAGGAACGCTGCTGCTATACCAGACTGCGTTAGTCAGGAACACTGCTGCTATACCAGACTGGGTTAGTCTGGAATATCCTGCTATACGAGACTGGGTTAGTCAGGAACGCTGCTGCTATACCAGACTGGGTTAGTCAGGAACACTGCTGCTATACAAGACTGGGTTAGTCTGAAATATCCTGCAATACCAGACTGGGTTAGTCAGGAACGCTGCTGCTATACCAGACTGGGATAGTCAGGAACACTGCTGCTATACCAGACTGGGTTTGTCAGGAACACTGCTGCTATACCACACTGCGTCTGTCAGGAACACTGCTGCTGCTATTCCAGACTGGGTTAGTCAGGAACAATGCTGCTATACCAGACTGGGTTATCCAGGAACAATGCTGCTATTCCAGACTGGGTTAGTCAGGAACACTGCTGCTATACCAGACTGGGTTAGTCAGGAAAACTGCTGCTACACCAGACTGGGTTAGTCAGGAAAACTGCTGCTACACCAGACTGGGTTAGTCAGGAACACTGCTGTTATACCA
Source organism: Brachymystax lenok tsinlingensis (assembly GCA_030435695.1). Lineage (NCBI taxonomy): Eukaryota > Metazoa > Chordata > Actinopteri > Salmoniformes > Salmonidae > Brachymystax > Brachymystax lenok. The sequence goes on along the minus strand of CM059800.1, from coordinate 22,580,057 downwards.
GATTGGGTTAGTCAGGAACACTGCTGCTATACCAGACTGGTTAGTCAGGAATATCTTCTATACCAGACTGGGTTGGTCAGGAACGCTGCTGCTATACCAGACTGCGTTAGTCAGGAACACTGTTGCTATACCAGACTGGGTTAGTCTGGAATATCCTGCTATACCAGACTGGGTTAGTCAGGAACACTGCTGCTATACCAGACTGGGTTAGTCAGGAACACAGCTGCTATACCAGACTGGGTTAGTCAGGAACATCCTGCTATTCCAGACTGGGCTAGTCAGGAACACTGCTGCTATACCAGACTGGGTTAGTCAGGAATATCCTGCTATACCAGACTGGGTTAGTCAGGAATACTGCTGCTATACCAGACTGGGTTAGTCAGGAACACTGCTGCAACACCAGACTGGGTTAGTCAGGGACACTGCTGCTGTACCAGACTGGGTTAGTCATGAATATTCTGCTATTCCAGACTGGGTTAGTCAGGAACACTAGTGCTATACCAGACTGGGTTAGTCAGGAACACTCCTGCAACACCAGAGTGGGTTAGTCAGGAACACTGCTGCTATACCAGACTGCGTCTGTCAGGAACACTGCTGCAGTACCAGACTGGGTTAGTCAGGAACACTGCTGCTATACCAGACTGGGTTAGTCAGGAACACTGCTGCAACACCAGAATAGGTTTGTCAGCAACACTGCTGCTATACCAGACTGGGTTAGTAAGGAATATCCTGTTATACCAGACTCGGTTTGTCAGGAAATGTGCTGCTATACCAGACCAGGTTAGTCAGGAATATCCTGCTATACCAGACTGTGTTAGTCAAGGACACTGCTGCTATACCAGACTGGGTTCGTCAGGAATATCCTGCTATACCAGACTGGGTTAGTCAGGAACACTGCTGTTTTACCAGACTGCGTTTGTCAGGAAAACTGCTTCTTTCCCAGACTGGTTTAATTAGGAACATCCTGCTATACCAGACTGGGTTAGTCAGGAACACTGCTGCTACACCAAACTGGGTTAAATAGGAACACAGCTGCTATACCAGACTGGGTTAGTCAGGAACAATGCTGCTATACCAGACTGGGTTAGTCAGGAACACGGTGGCTACACCAGACTGGGTTAGTCAGGAACATCCAGCTACACCAGACTGGGCTAGTCAGGAACATCCAGCTACACCAGACTGGGCTAGTCAGGAACACTGCTGCTATACCAGACTGGGTTAGTCAGGAACACGGTTGCTACACCAGACTGGGTTAGTCAGGAACGTCCTGCTACACAAGACTGGTTTAGTGAGGAACACTGCTGCTATATCAGATTGGGTTAGTCAGGAACACTGCTGCTACACCAGACTGGGTTAGTCAGGAACACTGCTGTTAATCCAGACTGGGTTAGTCAGGAACACTGCTGTTATACCTGACTGGGTTAGTCAGGAACACTGCAGCTATACCAGACTGGGTTAGTCAGGAACACTGCTGCTAAACCAGTCTGGGTTCGTCAGGTACACTGCTTTTATACCAAACTGGGTTAGTCAGGAACACTGCTTCTATACCAGACTGGGTTAGTCAGGAACACTGCTGCTATACCAGACTGGGTTAGTCAGGAACACTGCTGCGACACCAGACTGGGTTAGTCAGGAACACTCCTGCTACACCGGACTGGGTTAGTCAGGAATACTGCTGCTTCACTAGACTGGGTTGGTAAAGAACACTGCTGCTAAACCAGTCTGGGTTCGTCAGGTACACTGCTTTTATACCAAACTGGGTTAGTCAGGAACACTGCTTCTATACCAGACTCGGTTTGTCAGGAAATGTGCTGCTATACCAGACCAGGTTAGTCAGGAATATCCTGCTATACCAGACTGTGTTAGTCAAGGACACTGCTGCTATACCAGACTGGGTTCGTCAGGAATATCCTGCTATACCAGACTTGGTTAGTCAGGAACACTGCTGTTATACCAGACTGGGTTAGTCAGGAACACTGCTGTTTTACCAGACTGCGTTTGTCAGGAAAACTGCTTCTTTCCCAGACTGGTTTAATTAGGAACATCCTGCTATACCAGACTGGGTTAGTCAGGAACACTGCTGCTACACCAAACTGGGTTAAATAGGAACACAGCTGCTATACCAGACTGGGTTAGTCAGGAACAATGCTGCTATACCAGACTGGGTTAGTCAGGAACACGGTGGCTACACCAGACTGGGTTAGTCAGGAACATCCAGCTACACCAGACTGGGCTAGTCAGGAACATCCAGCTACACCAGACTGGGCTAGTCAGGAACACTGCTGCTATACCAGACTGGGTTAGTCAGGAACACGGTTGCTACACCAGACTGGGTTAGTCAGGAACGTCCTGCTACACAAGACTGGTTTAGTCAGGAACACTGCTGCTATATCAGATTGGGTTAGTCAGGAACACTGCTGCTACACCAGACTGGGTTAGTCAGGAACACTGCTGTTAATCCAGACTGGGTTAGTCAGGAACACTGCTGTTATACCTGACTGGGTTAGTCAGAACACTGCAGCTATACCAGACTGGGTTAGTCAGGAACACTGCTGCTAAACCAGTCTGGGTTCGTCAGGTACACTGCTTTTATACCAAACTGGGTTAGTCAGAACACTGCTTCTATACCAGACTGGGTTAGTCAGGAACACTGCTGCTATACCAGACTGGGTTAGTCAGGAACACTGCTGCGACACCAGACTGGGTTAGTCAGGAACACTCCTGCTACACCGGACTGGGTTAGTCAGGAATACTGCTGCTTCACTAGACTGGGTTGGTAAAGAACACTGCTGCTAAACCAGTCTGGGTTCGTCAGGTACACTGCTTTTATACCAAACTGGGTTAGTCAGGAACACTGCTTCTATACCAGACTCGGTTTGTCAGGAAATGTGCTGCTATACCAGACCAGGTTAGTCAGGAATATCCTGCTATACCAGACTGTGTTAGTCAAGGACACTGCTGCTATACCAGACTGGGTTCGTCAGGAATATCCTGCTATACCAGACTTGGTTAGTCAGGAACACTGCTGTTATACCAGACTGGGTTAGTCAGGAACACTGCTGTTTTACCAGACTGCGTTTGTCAGGAAAACTGCTTCTTTCCCAGACTGGTTTAATTAGGAACATCCTGCTATACCAGACTGGGTTAGTCAGGAACACTGCTGCTACACCAAACTGGGTTAAATAGGAACACAGCTGCTATACCAGACTGGGTTAGTCAGGAACAATGCTGCTATACCAGACTGGGTTAGTCAGGAACACGGTGGCTACACCAGACTGGGTTAGTCAGGAACATCCAGCTACACCAGACTGGGCTAGTCAGGAACATCCAGCTACACCAGACTGGGCTAGTCAGGAACACTGCTGCTATACCAGACTGGGTTAGTCAGGAATTTCACGGTTGCTACACCAGACTGGGTTAGTCAGGAACGTCCTGCTACACAAGACTGGTTTAGTCAGGAACACTGCTGCTATATCAGATTGGGTTAGTCAGGAACACTGCTGCTACACCAGACTGGGTTAGTCAGGAACACTGCTGTTAATCCAGACTGGGTTAGTCAGGAACACTGCTGTTATACCTGACTGGGTTAGTCAGGAACACTGCAGCTATACCAGACTGGGTTAGTCAGGAACACTGCTGCTAAACCAGTCTGGGTTCGTCAGGTACACTGCTTTTATACCAAACTGGGTTAGTCAGGAACACTGCTTCTATACCAGACTGGGTTAGTCAGGAACACTGCTGCTATACCAGACTGGGTTAGTCAGGAACACTGCTGCGACACCAGACTGGGTTAGTCAGGAACACTCCTGCTACACCGGACTGGGTTAGTCAGGAATACTGCTGCTTCACTAGACTGGGTTGGTAAAGAACACTGCTGCTAAACCAGTCTGGGTTCGTCAGGTACACTGCTTTTATACCAAACTGGGTTAGTCAGAACACTGCTTCTATACCAGACTCGGTTTGTCAGGAAATGTGCTGCTATACCAGACCAGGTTAGTCAGGAATATCCTGCTATACCAGACTGTGTTAGTCAAGGACACTGCTGCTATACCAGACTGGGTTCGTCAGGAATATCCTGCTATACCAGACTTGGTTAGTCAGGAACACTGCTGTTATACCAGACTGGGTTAGTCAGGAACACTGCTGTTTTACCAGACTGCGTTTGTCAGGAAAACTGCTTCTTTCCCAGACTGGTTTAATTAGGAACATCCTGCTATACCAGACTGGGTTAGTCAGGAACACTGCTGCTACACCAAACTGGGTTAAATAGGAACACAGCTGCTATACCAGACTGGGTTAGTCAGGAACAATGCTGCTATACCAGACTGGGTTAGTCAGGAACACGGTGGCTACACCAGACTGGGTTAGTCAGGAACATCCAGCTACACCAGACTGGGCTAGTCAGGAACATCCAGCTACACCAGACTGGGCTAGTCAGGAACACTGCTGCTATACCAGACTGGGTTAGTCAGGAACACGGTTGCTACACCAGACTGGGTTAGTCAGGAACGTCCTGCTACACAAGACTGGTTTAGTCAGGAACACTGCTGCTATATCAGATTGGGTTAGTCAGGAACACTGCTGCTACACCAGACTGGGTTAGTCAGGAACACTGCTGTTAATCCAGACTGGGTTAGTCAGGAACACTGCTGTTATACCTGACTGGGTTAGTCAGGAACACTGCAGCTATACCAGACTGGGTTAGTCAGGAACACTGCTGCTAAACCAGTCTGGGTTCGTCAGGTACACTGCTTTTATACCAAACTGGGTTAGTCAGGAACACTGCTTCTATACCAGACTGGGTTAGTCAGGAACACTGCTGCTATACCAGACTGGGTTAGTCAGGAACACTGCTGCGACACCAGACTTGGTTAGTCAGGAACACTCCTGCTACACCGGACTGGGTTAGTCAGGAATACTGCTGCTTCACCAGACTGGGTTGGTAAAGAACACTGCTGCTATACCAGACTGGGTTAATCAGTAACACTGCTGCTATACCAGACTGGGTTAGTCAGGAACACTGCTGCAACACCAGAATCGGTTTGTCAGCAACTCTGCTGCTATACCAGACTGGGTTAGTAAGGAATATCCTGTTATACCAGACTGGGTTTGTCAGGAACTGTGCTGCTATACCAGACCAGGTTAGTCAGGAATATCCTGCTATACCAGACTGGGTTAGTCAGGAACGCTGCTGCTATACCAGACTGGGTTAGTCAGGAACACTGCTGCTACACCAGACTGGGTTAGTCTGGAATATCCTGCTATACCAGACTGGGTTAGTCAGGAACGCTGCTGCTGTACCAGACTGGGTTAGTCAGGAACGCTGCTGCTGTACCAGACTGGGATAGTCAGGAACACTGCTGCTATACCACACTGCGTCTGTCAGGAACACTGCTGCTGTACCAGACTGGGTTAGTCAGGAACAATGCTGCTATACCAGACTGGGTTAGTCAGGAACACTGCTGCTACACCAGACTGGGTTAGTCAGGAACACTGCTGCTATACCAGACTGGGTTAGTCAGAAACACAGCTGCTATACCGGACTGGGTTAGTCAGGAATATCCTGCTATACCAGACTTGGTTAGTCAGGAACACTGCTGTTATACCAGATTGGGTTAGTCAGGAACACTGCTGCTATACCAGACTGGTTAGTCAGGAATATCTTCTATACCAGACTGGGTTGGTCAGGAACGCTGCTGCTATACCAGACTGCGTTAGTCAGGAACACTGCTGCTATACCAGACTGGGTTAGTCTGGAATATCCTGCTATACCAGACTGCGTTAGTCAGGAACGCTGCTGCTATACCAGACTGGGATAGTCAGGAACACTGCTGCTATACCAGACTGGGTTTGTCAGAAACACTGCTGCTATACCACACTGCGTCTGTCAGGAACACTGCTGCTGTACCAGACTGGGTTAGTCAGGAACAATGCTGCTATACCAGACTGGGTTAGTCAGGAACACAGCTGCTATACCAGACTGGGTTAGTCAGGAACATCCTGCTATTCCAGACTGGGCTAGTCAGGAACACTGCTGCTATACCAGACTGGGTTAGTCAGGAACATCCTGCTATTCCAGACTGGGCTAGTCAGGAACACTGCTGCTATACCAGACTGGGTTAGTCAGGAATATCCTGCTATACCAGACTGGGTTAGTCAGGAATACTGCTGCTATACCAGACTGGGTTAGTCAGGAACACTGCTGCAACACCAGACTGGGTTAGTCAGGGACACTGCTGCTGTACCAGACTGGGTTAGTCAGGAACACTAGTGCTATACCAGACTGGGTTAGTCAGGAACACTCCTGCAACACCAGACTGGGTCAGTCAGGAACACTGCTGCTATACCAGACTGGGTTAATCAGGAACAGTCCTGCTATACCAGACTGGGTTAGTCAGGAACACTGCTGCTATACCAGACTGGGTCTGTCAGGAACACTACTGCTATACCTATTAGTCTGTTCACCATATATTAGATGCTGAACCAACTATTAACAAATACTTCTGTAAACAACTACTTAAAGGACGTTATTAAAAGTGTTATTGTGTTGTCTTTATTACCGTCGATAAGGATGTTTGTTTATTTGTTTGTCTGTTTATCTATCATTTGTGAATGGGCCTGGTGGACAGAATTAATTTAGTAGAATTAGTGTTTACCACTAATGGGAATTTAACAGGACAGACAGACTATACTCAAACGGGATCCGATGCAGGGACTAGGGCGGACCATCCGATGATGGAGTGAGGAACAGCGTGCTGAGAAATCCAGGGGAGAGTGTCCAGATGGGGAGGAAGGAACACAGCAGATAATCCACACAAGGAGGGCGAGAGACGAGCACAGAAACCCGACACGGGGCAGTGGATTCATAAACCGTGACAATACCCCCAGGTTCCCAGACGAATTTACCTGTCGATTGTAATCATCGATAAGGGAGTGATCCAGAATGTCCCTAGCAGGTACCCAACTTCTCTCCTCCGGCCCGTAACCCTCCCAGTCCACCAGGTACTGGAATCCACGTCCCCTCCTTCTAGAGTCCAAAATACGATTAACAGAATAAGTAGGTTCCCCATCTACGAGTCGCGGCGGTGGGGGAACCGGGACCGGCGGATTGATGCGTGCCTGAAACACAGGTTTTATCTTAGACACATGAAAGGTAGGATGAATTCTCCTATACGCCGGAGGAAGCTTGAGTCGGACTGCCACCGGACTAATGATCCTGGTGACAGTGAACGGGCCGATAAATTTGGGAGCAAGCTTGTTCAAAACGGATTGGAGTGGAATGTTCTTAGTAGAAAGCCACACTCTTTGACCAACAACGTATACAGGAGGCTTCGACCGGTGGCGATCGGCCTTAGCCTTGGTGCGCGCCCCCACCCGGAGAAGAGTCTCACGGGCTCTGCTCCATGCGTGACGGCACCTCTGGATGAAGGCGTGAGCGGAGGGAACAGTGACCTCGGACTCCGTACTGGGAAAAATAGGTGGCTGGTAACCTAAACTACACTCAAATGGGGAGAGGCCCGTGGCTGCCACTGGCAACGAATTGTGAGCGTACTCAACCATAGAGAGTTGTTGACTCCAGGAGGAAGGATTCTTAGAAACCAAACATCGCAACACTCTCTCCAAATCTTGGTTGGCCCTCTCTGTTTGACCATTGCTTTGGGGATGAAACCCTGAAGACAGGCTGACACTCGCTCCCAGTAACTTACAAAACTCTTGCCAAAATTTGGACACAAATTGGGGCCCCCTGTCAGAAACTACGTCCATCGGCAGACCATGTAAGCGAAAGACGTGATCAACGACAGTTACCGCTGTTTCCTTGGCAGACGGTAATTTAGGCAAGGGAATAAAATGAGCCGCCTTCGAGAACCGGTCCACCACGGTCAAAACAACCGTCTTGCCCTGGGAGGGCTGGAGGGCGGTAACAAAAACAAAATTCTGACGTTTTGACTTCTCTCTCTCGTATCGCCCGGGTTCCAAGAATATCAAACCCGATTCCTTATCTCGTATTTTTGATCATTCCAAACGCCCGTCCACTCCCGAGTGCATTCTACCCGGGACCCTAGTTGTCTCCACACTCACATGGGAGGTCGAATCGAGGGTCAAGATGGCCTTAGAAGGGGTAACGCCCCCGCCCGGTTGCCCACCTAATCGGTTGTTTGTGCCGGAGGGGTATCGGTCCGACGTTATTCGGTGGGGGCATTGCTCCAACGTAGCGTGTCATCCAGGAGTCAGCCGCACCAGCTTTTTGGTTAAGCAACGCTTTTGGTGGCCACTTATGGCTCGTGACATTCGCAGTTTTGTCTTGGCTTGCTCGGTTTGTGCCACTGGGAAGACTTCCAATCGACCCCCAGATGGGTTACTCCAACCGCTGTCGGTCCCTTCGAGACCCTGGTCCCACATTGCGCTAGATATCTGTCAACGCTCTTAATGGTCAAGAACTCCCCAACATTTCTCACACCACAGAACCTATCATTAAGAGCGTTGACAGATATCTTGTACGTGAGTAAGGTGATAGGAATCTGGAGTCTGTGAGCGAGCTTGAAGTCCATGCTTCCGAGTCCAGTAAGGCTTGAGTGTCGTGCGTGTGGGTGGCCCATCTTAGTCTTACCGGGAGGAGGGTAGATGAGGTCTTCTCGGCGGAGATACCACCCGATAGTAGCCTCATACTTACTACCGGGCTTGAGCTTTTACCAGGCAGGAGTGGATAAAGTGGCCCGCTCTACCACAGTAGAGACAGAGTCCTTGGGATCTCCGCCTCTCCCTCTCTTCCCGGGAAAGCCGAGCTCTACCCAGCTGCATGGGTTCGTGAGCGAAGGCTGAACTGGCCGTGTTCCCGCCGCTGGCATGCCAGCCCTCCGTGCCGTCATGCGGTCTGTTAGGGCATGCTCGGCGGCCAATCCGACTCAGACGAGCGTCGACCCTCAAAGCTAGTTCCACTAGTCCGTTCAAACTCCTGGGAAGATCCAGAACATAAATCTCCTTCTGGACCCGGTCCTCCAGCCCATGCAGGAACATGTCCCACTGCGCCTCCTCGTTCCACTGACACTCTGCGGCCAGGGTGCGGAATTGGATGGAATATTCCGACACCGAGCGATCTCCTTGGCGAAGGTCAGCGAGTAGTCTGGCCGCCTCCCTACCCGCCACTGCCCGATCGAAGACCCTTCTCATCTCCTCGGAGAGTGTCTGGAACGAGGTGCAGCATGGGTCCTGGTTCTCCCACACCGCCATTCCCCAAAGAGCCGCTTTGCCTGATAGCAATGTGAGTACGAATGCTACCTTTGACTGTTCATGGTTGAAGGTCCGTGGCTGCAACGAGAAATGCATGGAACATCTCGTAAGAAAAGCTCTGCCATAGTCAGGTTCACCTGAATAACCCTCTGGTGTCGGTAGCCGTGGCTCTGGCTGGGAATCCGGCTCTGGCGGGGCGGGTTGAACTGCTGGTGTAGGTGGCGCAGCGGGACCCCTCAGGTGTTGTAATTGTTGGGTGAGCTGGGACACCTGCGCCACAAGAGTTTGTACTGCCCGACCTGTGCTGGAGATGCTCTCCTCTTGTTGATCCATTCTCGTGATACTGTGGGAAATGAATTCGGTCAGACTGGTTGAACTCGCTGCATCCATGGTGTGGTCAGATCGTTCTGTAACAAGGCAGAGGCGGATGCAAGATGCAAGCAACAATGGTTTAATGAACACAGTTCACAGGGGCAACAGGACAGACAGACTATACTCAAACGGGATCCGACGCAGGGACTAGGGCGGACCATCCGATGATGGAGTGAGGAACAGCGTGCTGAGAAATCCAGGGGAGAGTGTCCAGATGGGGAGGAAGGAACACAGCAGATAATCCACACAAGGATCCACACGAGGGACGAGCACAGAAACCCGACACGACATCAGGGAAGTAACAACGATCTGACAACATGAAACACCAGTCACTGAACATATAAAGGGAAGGTAAGTGGTTACAGCTGGCGCAGACAATCAGACCGAGATTGGGAACCACGCCCACACACCCACTCAAACACACAAGAGGGGAGAGAGAGAGAGAGAGAGAGAGAGAGAGAGAGAGAGAGAGAGAGAGAGAGAGAGAGAGAGAGAGAGAGAGAGAGAGAGAGAGAGAGAGAGAGAGAGAGAGAGAGAGAGGCAGTGGATTCATAAACCGTGACAATTCTAGGTCAGTTGAACAAAAGGACTTGAGTTCCTGTATGTTGTTATGATTACACCATGAGTTGTTAATCATAAGGCACACACCCCCGCCATTCTTCTAACCAGAGAGATGTTTGTTTCTGTCGGCGCGACGCATGAAGAAACCGGGTGGCTGTACCGACTCTGACAACCTATCCAGAGTGAGCCATGTTTCTGTGAAAAAGGGAATGTTACAATCTCTGATGTCTCTCTGGAAGGCAACTCGTGCCGGAATTTCGTCCACCTTGTTGTCTAGAGATTGGACATTGGCGAGTAATATGCTCGGAAGCGGTGGATGGTGTGCTCGCCTTCTATGTCTGACCAGTAGGCTGCTTCTCTTTGCTTATTCAAGCTATTCTTGCCATTATATGGACTTGGTATTTTACCAAATAGGGCAATCTTTTGTATACCCCCACAGTACCTTGTCACAACACAACTGATTGGCTCAAACACATTAAGAAGGAAATAAATTCCACAAATTAACTTTTAACAAGGCATACCTGTTAATTGAAATGCATTCCAGGTGACTACCTCATGATGCTGGTTGAGAGAATGCCAAGAGTGTGCAAAGCTGTCATCAAGGCAAAGGGTGGCTATTTGAAGAATCTCAAATATAGATTTGTTTAACACTTTTTTGGTTATAACATGATTCTGTATGTGTTATTTCATAGTTTTGATATCTTCACTATTATTCTACAATGTAAAAACATTTAAAAATAAAAAAATCCCTTGAATGAGTAGGTATTCTAAAACTTTTGACCAGTATTGTAGTCACTGAATAAATTAGGGGGACTTTCAATACTCATCAGTGTTAGACCTAAACAGAAAGACAATATAGAACATGGCCCTGAAACATCACTTGTCCTGCATGTGCTTGCTCAAAGTTCAGCCTGTAGTGGACAGAGCCTTGGGGAATTGATCATCACCAACGAACTATCATGGTCTAAACACACCAAGACAGTCGTGAAGAGGGCACGACAATGCCTATTCCCCCTCAGGAGACTGAAACGATTTGGCATGGGTCCTCAGATCCTCAAAAGATTATAACAGAACATGGACAAGATTTTAAAATGTTCATAAAACAGGCAGAACAGTTGAAACTGGAGGAGCAGCACGGCCAGGTGGACTCGGGACATCAAGGAGTCATCAGGCCAGGTAGGCCTTGGGTAAGGGTTCTAATGCTCAGGTCCCCTGAGAGTGAGAGTGAGAGTGAGAGAGTGAGAGAGAGAGAGAGAGAGAGAGAGAGAGAGAGAGAGAGAGAGAGAGAGAGAGAGAGAGAGAGAGAGAGTACTTAAATTCACACAGGACACCGGATAAGAGAGGAGAAATACTCTAGATATAACAGAGTATTTTAGCCCCCGACACATAAACTACTGCAGCATAAATAAATACTGGAGACAGGAGGGGTCGGGAGACACTGTGGCCCCGTCCGACGATACCCCCGGACAGGGCCAAACAGGCAGGATATAACCCCACCCACTCTGACGAAACACAGCCCCCACACCACTAGAGGGATATCTTCAACCACCAACTTACCATCCTGAGACAAGGCCGAGTATAGCCCACAAGATCTCTGCCACGGCACAACCCAAGGGGGGCAACCTGAACAGGAAGATCACGTTAGTGACTCAACCCACTCAAGCGACACCCCCCCCAGGGACGGTATGGAAGAGCACCAGTAAGCCAGTGACTCAGCCCCTGTAATAGGGTTAGAGGCAGAGAATCCCAGTGGAGGGGAACCGGCCAGGCAGAGACAGCAAGGATGGTTCGTTGCTCCAGTGCCTTTCCGTTCACCTTCACACTCCTGGGCCAGACTACACTCAATCATAGGACCTACTGAAGAGATGAGTCTTCAATAAAGACTTAAAGGTTTAGACCGAGTCTGCGTCTCTCACATGGATAGGCAGACCATTCCATAAAAATTGAGCTCTATAGGAGAAAGCCCTGCCTCCAGGTACTTGCTTAGAAATTCTAGGGACAGTAAGGAGGCCTGCGTCTTGTGACCGTAGCGTACGTGTAGGTATGTACGGCAGGACCAAATCGGAAAGATAGGTAGGAGCAAGCCCATGTAATGCTTTGTAGGTTAGCAGTAAAGCCTTGAAATCAGCCCTTGCCTTAACAGGAAGCCAGTGTAGAGAGGCTAGCACTGGAGTAATATGATCAAATTCTTTGGTTCTAGTCAAGATTCTAGCAGACGTGTTTAGCACTAACTGAAGTTTATTTAGTGCTTTATCCGGGTAGCCGGAAAGTGAAGCATTGCAGTAGTCTAACCTAGAAGTGACAAACGCATGGATTAAATTTTCTGCATCAGTTTTGGACAGAAGGTTTCTGATTTTTACAATGTTACGTAGATGGAAATAAGCTGTCCCTGAAACAGTCTTGATATGTTCGTCAAAAGAGAGATCAGGGTCCAGAGTAACGCCGAGGTCCTTCACAGTTTTATTTGAGACAACTGTACAACCATCTAGATTAATTGTCAGATTCAACAGAAGATCTCTTTGTTTCTTGGGACCTAGAACAAGTATCTCTGTTTTGTCAGAGTTTAAAAGTAGAACATTTGCCGCCATCCACTTCCTTATGTCTGAAACACAGGTTTCCAGGGAGGGCAAATTTTGGGACATCACCATGTTTCATCGAAATGTACAGCTGTGTGTCATGCGCATAGCAGGGAAAGTTAACATTATGTTTCCGATTGACATCACCAAGTGGTAAAATATATAGTGAAAACAATAGTGGTCCCAAAACAGAGCCTTGAGGAACACCGAAGTTTACAGTTGATTTGTCAGAGGACAAACCATCCACAGAGACAAACTGATATCTTTCTGACAGATAAGATCTAAACCAGGCCAGAACTTGTCCGTGTAGACCAATTTGTGTTTCCAATCTCTCCAAAAGAATGTGGTGATCGATGGTATCAAAAGCAGCACTAAGGTCTAGGAGCACGAGGACAGTTGCAGAGCCTCGGTCTGATGCCATTAAAAGATCATTTACCACCTTCACAAGTGCAGTCTCAGTGCTACGATGGGGTCTAAAACCAGACTGAAGTGTTTCGTATACATTGTTTGTCTTCAGGAAGACAGTGAGTTGCTGCGCAACAGCTTTTTCTAAATTTTTTGAGAGGAATGGAAGATTCGATATAGGCCGATAGTTTTTTTGATTTTCTGGGTCAAGTTTTGGCTTTTTCAAGAGAGGCTTTATTACTGCCACTTTTAGTGAGTTTGGTACACATCCGGTGTATAGAGAGCTGTTTATTATGTTCAACATAGGAGGGCCAAGCACAGGAAGCAGCTCTTTCAGTAGCTTTTTTGGAATAGGGTCCAGTATGCAGCTTGAAGGTTTAGAGGCCATGATTATTTTCATCAATGTGTCAAGAGATATGGTACTAAAAAAACTTGAGTGTCCTGGCAAAGTTGTGCGGACTCAGGACAACTGAGCTTTGGAGGAATATGCATATTTAAAGAGGAGTCCGTAATTTGCTTTCTAATGATCATGATCTGAACACCCCCCCTCCCCCTCCCCCATTTTTACGCTGCTGCTACTCTGTTTATTATCTATGCATAGTCACTTTACCTTTACCTGCATGTACATATTACCTCAACTAACCTGTACCCCCACACATTAACTCTGTACCGGTACCCCCTGTATATAGCCTCGCTACTGTTATTTTACTGCTGCTCTTTAATTATTTGTTATTTTCCTGTTTTCTTATTTTTTTAGTTCTTGTTTTTTTACTTTAGTTTATTTTAGGAAATACTTTCTTAGCACTTATTTGTTCTTAAAACTGCATTGTTGGTTGTAAGCATTTCACTGTAAGGTCTACACCTGTTGTATTTGGTGCATGTGACAAATACAATTTGACTTGAATAAAAAATCAACAGTCATTTTGATGTGGTTTATTTAACAGGTACTGTCCTTAAGTCAGCAACTTCCTGTTAGCATTTACTGTCAAAACAACGTAAAACTTACTGACTGGCTAGAAGAAGTTGACAATGTCTTTTCCATATTCACTTTTTTTCTCCTCTGTTCTGCCTGTTTCTGTTCCCGCCTCCTGCCTCCTCCCTTTTACCCCTCCTGCCTCCTCCCTTTTCCCCCTCCTGCCTCCTTCCTTTTCTCCCTCCTGCCTCCTCCCTTTTCGCCCCCTGCCCCCTCCCTTTTCCCCTCATTCTCCTCCCTTCTCCCCCTGCCTCCTCCCTTTTCCTCCTCCTGCCTCCTCCCTTTTTCCCTCCTGCCTCCTCCCTTTTTCCGCTCCTGCCTCCTCCCTTTTCCCCTCATGCCTCCTCCCTTCTCCCCCTCCTGCCTCCTCCCTTTTCCTCCTCCTGCCTCCTCCCTTTTCTCCCTCCTGCCTCCTGCCTCCTCCCTTTTCCCCCTCCTGTCTCCTCCCTTTTCGCCCTCCTGCCTCTTCCCTTCCCACCCTCCTGCCTCCTCCCTTTGCCCCTCCCTCCTTCTCCCCTCCCTTCCCCCTCTCCCTCCTCCAGAACCATTCTCAGGATGGTAGAGGTGTGTATGTGTGCGGCGGAGGACAGTGACAACATAGAGACCCAACGACAGCAGCAGCAGGCATGGAGGAGGGGGCCACTCCCGACCCAGAGTTTGTGGACGTGGACCAGGGCATGACGCTGGCCTGTGTTGCCTTCCTCTGCCTTCTCCTGGTGGCCATGATCATCCGCTGTGCCCGGGTCATCATGGACCCCTACAGCGCTATACCCACCTCCACCTGGGAGGAGCAGCACCTGGATGACTAGCTGTGCTGTTACACATATAGCCACACGTGTGAGGGTGCAGACACACAGGCACGCAGGGGCATGCACATGAACGCAAGCGTGGGTAAACACGCACACGCACGAAAGAAAGGAGAGGAGAAGAGAGGAGAGCTTGACAAGAGAGGAGAGGAGAAGAGAGTTATGGTCCCAAACAGTAACACTGCCTGTCAACACATATATTGTCTGGTATCAGTCAGTACTTGAGAAGTACTGCGCTGGACTGGGTGACAATCAACCATGGTCTGGACGCATTACAGTCTGTGTCTATATCTTCACCCTGTAAACTGCTTCCTGTACACACTAGGCAATACTGGTCATGATGATGATGAAGAGAACGACTATTTAGTCCTTTAGGACTTTTTTCAGTTAATTTATTGATCTTACAAAAACATCTGAAGTTTTGTACATTTTATAAGGAAAATAACAATGACTTCATCTACATAATAGTACTGCTCATGAAACAGGGCCTGTGTTTTTCAGCTTCAGAATGTGTCAGGCAACAGTATGGCAAAGCAGTGGGGAAATAATGTAATCTGTTACAGTCTACACACACACACACACAATACACTCCCCACCAAAATGCAGAGCAGGCACCTCACTCCAATAACTTGTGGCTCATAGCAATGAACTATCATCCCCAGCCTTGTCCTCTTCCATTCATAAATCATCCTTGTTTGCGGCTGCTGTCTGCCCATTAGCTTGAGCACAAAACGGTTATGTTGGTCTAGTATTTCTATGTTCTGTTATGATGACTTATGTCTTTAGCCGGTGCATTTATTAATTGTGAAACGATTGTCTGACTTGCATGTTATGAAGTGCCTGAGCTGACACCACAGAATAGCCAAGCGTGGCTGAATTCCAAATCAACTCCTCCCCTCTATTCTATGGATAGGTGTGAGCAATAGGGTGAATATTCCTCCTAGCCAATCAGAAGGCAAGATGAAGCAAGGCAATCACCATGATATGTGATTTAACCTGTCCGATATCATCGGTGCATAGTGGGTAGAGGGGCTAGGGACTAGGGTCGGTTTGGATTTTAGCAGATTATTGACAAGCATTAACCGGCAAAATAGCGGCAGGTGAAGGTTTGATATGAACCCAGATTGTGCTACATTTAGCATGTCTATAATAAAGATGATTCTGAATTACAAAAACCCTCTTTTGGATGAGCAAGTTGTCTTGGTGTGAGATTGTAATTAGCTGTAAATGACGAAATCTAGTCTTACATGATCTCGAACACGTCATTGAGTTGTGTGGAAAGCCTGATGAGATTTCACTCAGTGGTCACCCATGGGTAACTCTCTAAGTTCCCTAAGGGACATTTTCATCAACCCCTATTTCATATAGAAGACTTAGAAATAGTTAGTGTGCTGCTACCATTTTTAATTCTGTGTTGCAGCTCGAGTCCAACTCACCACACTCTTGGTATGCATCCCAAATGGCACTCTATTCCCTATATAGTGCACTACTTTTAACCAGAGCCCTATGGTCAAGGGTACTAAAACTAAAATAAGGTGCCCTTTGGGACAAACCCTTTATGTAAACTCTCAACAATCTTGAGCTTTCAAGGTTAGGTCCACTGTCTGCAAACAGACCAGCTAATACATATGAGCATTAGGCTAATCAGGTTAAATTATAATAAAATAAAGTTTCAGGAAATAACTGTTCCTCAGGGAGACAGGCTGTCATGTAGATAGGTCCAACTCCTTTTTATTATAAATATATCTCCCTTTTCTCTCTCTCTCTCTCTCTCTCTCTAGGTTTAACCTCCCTCCCTCCTTCTCTCCCTCTGTTTTTCTAACAATGTTTCTCTCCACAGCAGCATGAGGCCTCCAGCTCTGACACTCACTGTGTGCTAAAGGTCGGAGTTGTTCTCATGTTGAACATGCTTTCAGGGGCACAAGGACAACATTCATAATATTCATAATACCCATATACCCATATACAGTTGAAGTCGGAAGTTTACATACACCTTAGCCAAATACATTTAAACTCAGTTTTTCACAATTCCTGACATTTAATCCTAGTACAAATTCCCTGTTTTAGGTCAGTTAGGATCACCACTTTATTTTAAGAATGTGAAATGTCAGAATAATAGTTTATTTCAGCTTTATATTTAGCTTTTATTTCTTTCATCACATTCCCAGTGGGTCAGAAGTTTACATACACTCAATTAGTATTTGGTAGCATTGCCTTTAAATTGTTTAACTTGGGTCAAATGTTTCCCACAAGCTTCCCACAATACGTTGGGTGAATGTTGGCCCATTCCTCCTGACAGAGCTGGTGTAACGGAGTCAGGTTTGTAGGCCTCCTTGCTCGCACACGCTTTTTCAGTTCTGCCCACACATTTTCTATGGGATTGAGGTCAGGGCTTTGTGATGGCCACTCCAATACCTTGACTTTGTTGTCCTTAAGCCATTTTGCCACAACTTTGGAAGTATGCTTGGGGTCATTGTCCATTTGGAAGACCCATTTGCGACCAAGCCTTAACTTCCTGACTGATGTTTTGAGATGTTGCTTCAATATATCCACATAATTTTCCGTCCTCATGATGCCATCTATTTTGGGAAGTGCACCAGTCCCTCTTGCAGCAAAGCACCCCCACAACATGATGCTGCCACCCCCGTGCTTCACGGTTTGGATGGTGTTCTTCGGCTTGTTATTATGGACAAACAGTTCTATTTTTGTTTCATCAGACCAGAGGACATTTCTCCAAAAAGTATGATTTTTGTCCCCATGTGCAGTTGCAAACCGTAGTCTGTCTTTTTTTATGGCGGTTTTGGAGCAGTGGCTTCTTCCTTGCTGAGCGGCTTTTCAGGTTATGTTGATATAGGACTCGTTTTACTGTGGATATAGATACTTTTGTACCTGTTTCCTCCAGCATCTTCACAAGGTCCTTTGCTGTTGTTCTGGGATTGATTTGCACTTTTCGCACCAAAGTACGTTCATCTCTAGGAGACAGAACGCGTCTCCTTCCTGAGCGGTATGACGGCTGCGTGGTCCCAGGTCTTGGCTGATTTCTTTTGATTTCCCCATGATGTCAAGCAAAGAGGCACTGAGTTTGAAGGTAGGCCTTGAAATACATCCACAGGCACACCTCCAATTGACTCAAATGATTTCAATTAGCCTATCAGAAGTTTCCAAAGCCATGACATCCTTTTCTGGAATTTTCCAAGCTGTTTAAAGGCACAGTCAACTTAGTGTATGTAAACTTCTGACCATCTGAAATTGTGATACAGTGAATTATAAGTGAAATATTCTGTCTGTAAACAATTGTTGGAAAAATTATGTGTCATTCACACAGTAGATGTCCTAATCGACTTGCCAAAACTATAGTTTGTTAACAAGAAATTTGTGGAGTGGTTGAAAAACAAGTTTTAATACAACCTAAGTGTACGTAAACGTCCGACTTTAACTGTATATACAGTATCTACCTTTACCACTCAAGTATCCCTGCACATTGTAAATATGGTATTGGCACTGACCCTGTATATAGCTTACTTACTTACTTGTGTTTTTTTTTTATCTACTTTACTTTATAGTACAACTGACATTGATTACTGCATTTTTGGGAATGAGGTCGCCAAGAAAGGCATTTCACTGTTTGTCAGGCTAAGTGTGACTGGTGAAAAGAGTCAGGCACAGGAGAGCAGAAATGCGTGTACAAGGTATTTTAATACAAACGCACCAGTACCAAAAAATACAAACTATCAGGTGCAGGAAAAATACCTGTCACAAAAACAGTACGGGCCTAATTATAACAAAACCCGAATACAAAACCAGCCGTCAGAAATGCCAGAACATAACAATCACGCACACAAACATGGGGGAAACAGAGGTTTAAATAATGAACATGTAATTGTGGAATTGAAACCAGGTGTGAAAAAAACAAAGACAAAACAAATGGAAATTGAAAAATGGATTGGCAATGGCTAGTAGACCGGTGACGTCAACCGCCGAACGAACAAGGAGAGGGACCGACTTCGGCAGAAGTCGTGACAGTACCCCCCCCTTGACACACGGCTCCAGCTGCGCGCCGACACCGGCCTCGGGGCCGACCCGGAGGACGAGGCGCGGTGCAATCCGGATGGAGACGGTGGAAACCCGCAGCAACGACGGGTCCAGAACATCCTCCACCGGCACCCAGCATCTCTTCTCCGGACCGTACCCCTCCCACTCCACGAGGTACTGAAGGCCCCTCCTCAGACACCTCGAGTCCAAGATGGCTCGAACAGCATACGCCGGGGCCCCCTCCAGAGGGGGCGGAGGAACCTCCCGCACCTCAGACTCCTGGAGTGGACCAGCCACCACCGGCCTGAGGAGAGACACATGGAACGAGGGGTTAATGCGGAAATCTGGGGGGAGCTGTAATCTGTAACAAACCTTGTTCAGTCTCCTCAGGACTTTGAATGGCCCCACAAACCACGGGCCCAGCTTCCGGCAGGGCAGGCGGAGGGGCAGGTTTCGTGTCGAGAGCCAGACCCTGTCCCCCGGTGCGAACACAAGGGCTCTCGCCTAGTGCCGCCTCACGGCCTGTTGCAGGTGCACATGGGCGGCATCCCAGGTCTCCTCCGAGCACTTAAACCATTCGTCCACCGCAGGAGCCTCGATCTGGCTCTGATGCCAAGGTGCCAGAACCGGCTGATACCCCAGTACACACTGGAAGGGAGAAAGGTTAGTAGAGGAGTGGCGGAGTGAGTTTGGGGACATCTCTGCCCATGGGATGAACACCGCCCACTCCCCCGGCTGGTCCTGGCAATATGACCGCAAAAACCTACCCACATCCTGGTTTACTCTCTCCACCTGCCCGTTACTCTCGGGTGAAAACCTGAGGTGAGGCTGACCGAGACCCCCAGACACTCCATAAACGCCCTCCAAACCCTGGACGTGAACTGGGGACCCCGATCAGACTATATCCTCAGGCACCCCGTAGTGCCGGAAGACGTGTGTGAACAGGGCCTCTGCAGTCTGTAGGGCCGTAGGGAGACCGGGAAAAGGGTGGAGACGGCAGGACTTAGAAAGCCGATCCACAACGACCAGGATCATGGTGTTGCCCTGTGAGGGAGGAAGATCAGTCAGGAAGTCCACTGACAGGTGCGACCACGGCCATTGTGGAACGGTTAGGGGTTGTAACTTCCCTCTGGGCAGGTGCCTAGGAGCCTTGCACTGGGCGCACACCGAGCAGGAAGAAACATAAACCTCACGTCCTTGGCCAAAGTGGACCACCGGTACTTCCCACTAAGACAGCGCACTGTCCGACCGATGCCAGGATGACCAGAGGAGGGTGACGTGTGGGCCCAATAGATCAATCAGTTGCGGACAGCAGACGGAACGTACAGACGTCCAGCTGGACACTGAAAGGGAGTGGGCTCTGTACGTAATGCCCGCTCGATGTCCGCGTCCATTCCCACACCACCGGTGCCACCAGGCAAGAGGCCGGAAGTATGGGAGTGGGATCTATGGACCGCTCCTCTGTGTCAAACATCTTGGACAGTGCATCTGCCTTAGCATTTTGGGAACCTGGTCGGTAGGATAGGGTGAAAACAAAATGGGTAAAAAACATGATGGCCCACCTTGCCTGGCGAGGGTTCAGTCTCCTCACCGCCCGATGTACTCCAGATTGCGGTGATCAGTCCAGATGAGAAAAGGGTGTTTAGCCCCCTCAAGCCAATGTCTCCACGCCTTCAGAGCCTTTACGTCAGCCAACAGCTCCCGGCCCCAACATCATAGTTTAGCTCCGCCGAGCTGAGCTTCTTCGAAAAGAAGTCACAGGGGCGGAGTTTTGGTGGCGTACCAGAGCGGACACAGCACAGCTCCTATCCCAGCCTCGGAAGCGTCCACCTCCACTATGAATGCCAAAGAGGGAACAGGATGAGCCAGCACGGGAGCCGAGGTAAACAGAGCCTTCAGGTGACCAAAATCCCTGTCCGCCTCAGCTGACCACTGCAGTCGCACCGGTCCCCCCTTCAGCAGGGAGGTAATGGGAGCCGCTACCCGACCAAAGCCCCGGATAAACCTCCGGTAGTAGTTGGCAAACCCTAAGAACCACTGCACTTTCTTTACCGTGGTGGGAGTCGGCCAATTACGCACGGCTGAAATGTGGTCCCTCTCCATCTCCACCCCTGACGTGGAAATGCGGTACCCTAGGAAGGAGACGGACTGTTGGAAGAACAGACACTTCTCAGCCTTGACATACAGGTCATGCTCCAACAGTCGACCAAGCACCCTACGCACCAGGGACACATGCTCGGCGCGTGTAGCGGAGTATATCAGAATGTCGTCGATATACACCACTACATCCTGCCTGTGCAGGTCCCGGAAAATCTTGTCTCCAAATGCCTGGAAGACTGATGGAGCAGTCATCAACCCTTACGGCATGACGAGGTACTCATAGTGCCCTGAGGTGGTACTAAATGCCGTCTTCCACTCATCCCCCTCCCTGATACGCACCAGATTGTAAGCGCTCCTGAGATCCAGTTTTGTGAAGAAGCGCCCCATGCATTGACTCGATCGCACTGGCTATGAGAGTCAGCGGGTAACTGTACCTCACAGTGATCTGATTGATACCTCGATAGTCAATACACGGGCGCAGACCTCGTTCCTTCTTCTTCACAAAAAAGAAACTCGAGGAGGCAGGTGAAGTGGAGGGCCAAATGTATCCCTGTCCCAGAGATTCAGAGACATATGTTTCCATAGCCGCCGTCTCCTCCTGTGACAGAGGATACACGTGACTCCTGTGAAGTGCTGCGTCTACCAGGAGATCTATCGCACAATCCCCCCGTTGATGGGGTGGTAATTGAGTCGCCTTCTTCTTACAGAAGGCGAGAGCCAAATCGGCATATTCTGAGGGGATGTGCACGGTGGAGACCTGGTCTGGACTTTCCACTGTAGTCGCACTGATGGAAACACCTACACACCTCCCCGACCACTTTCGTGACCATCCCTTGAGAGCACTCTGTTGCCACGAAATAATGGGGTCATAATAGGCCAACCAGGGTAGGCCCAGCACCACGGGAAAAACAGGAGAATCAATAAAGAAGAGACTGATTCTCTCCTCATGATCCTCTTGCGTAACCATGCTTAGTGGAGCGGTGGCCTCCCTAATCAGCCCTGACCCTAATGGTCGACTATCTAAGGTGTGCACAGGGAAGGGCATATCAACAGGAACAATGGGGATCCCTAAACTATGGGCAAAATGACCGGTCAATAAAGTTCCCAGCTGCACCTGAATCTACGAGCGCCTTATGCTGGGATTGCGGGGAAAACTCAGGAAATTCTATACACACAAACATGTGAGCAACAGGGGGCTCTGGGTGAGTCTGGTGCCTACTCACCTGGGGTGACACGATAGTGCCCTGCCTGCTGCCTCAACTCCCTGGGGGACCCCCCCAGCACCGACCAGCAGTGTTCCCTCTGCGGCCACAGATGTAGCAGGGAATGGCCCCTCCTCCGGTCACCCTAAGCGCAGCACCTCCCAGCTCCATGGGGGTCGGAGCGGAGGTGCTGGGGGATGGAACTGATGGACCCTGATCCGGACGTCCGCGGGGGGCCAGCAGGTTATCTAGCCGGATGGACAGGTCCACCAGCTGGTTGAACGTAAGGGTGGTATCCCTGCAGGCCAGCTCCCGACGGACGTCCTCGCGCAGACTGCACCGGTAATGGTCGATCAGGGCCCTGTCATTCAATCCCGCGCCGGCGGCCAGGGTTCAGAAGTCCAAAAGTCCGTAGGCGTTCACCTGCCACTCTACCCTCAGGTGGATGGTCGAAAACCGCCCGGAAGCGGCGGGTGAAATCCTCATAGTCGTCCAACGCCGCTTCGCCTTCTCCCAATACGGCGTTGGCCCACTCCAGGGCTTTCCCTGATAGACAGGAGACGAGGGCGGACACGCTCTCGCATCCCGAAGGAGCCGGGTGGACGGTCGCCAGGTAGAGCTCCAGCTGGAGTAGGAACCCCTGGCCCCCGGCAGCCGTCCCATCATATTCCCTCGGGAGCGCGAGTCTTATCCCACTGGGACCGGGTGAAGGAGGGGTGAGTAGTGGTGCCTGTGGGGGTGTTGTTGAAGGCGCTGGAGGCACTCCTCTTCTCTCCCATCTCTCCATAGTTTGAAGAACGCAATCCATCGCGGTGCCGAGATGGTGTAGCATCACTTCATGCTGCTGGATGCGTTCCTCCACCTCCAGCACTGGGGTACCTGCTCCTGCTGACTCCATAAGAGGTGCGTGATTCTGTCAGCTAAGTGTGAAAGGAGTCAGGCACAGGAGAGCAGAAATGCATGTACAAGGTATTTTAAGAGAGACGCACCAGTACAAAAAAATACAAACTATCAGGTGCGGGAAAAATACCTGTCACAAAAACACTACGGGTGTAAATATAACAAAACCCAAATACAAAACCAGCCGTCAGAAACGCCAGAACATAAACAATCACGCACACAAACATGGGGGAAACAGAGGTTTAAATAATAAACATGTAATCGGGGAATTGAAACCAGGTGTGAAAAAAACAAAGACAAAACAAATGGAAATTGAAAAATGGATTGGCAATGGCTAGTAGACCGGTGACGTCGACCGCGGAACGCCGCCCGAACAAGGAGAGGGACCGACTTCGGCGGAAGTCGTGACACTGTTTTTGTTCACGTGACACTATAACTTGACATTTTAAACACACACACACACAGTCACACCACCCAGCTGAATGTTAAGCAATGTTTGCCTATCAAATCTCACAAGCCTTTAATCTAGAACACACTGCGCAATCCCCTTTTATATGAAGGCAAACGAGTGACATCTCACGACACACATCTCACGACACCATCGTCTTAGGGCTTAACCTCCCTCCTATCTCCCCCATATCTCACACTCAGGTGTGAAATTGCCCTCAAACACAAAGACAGAATCAAACCAAATCAAACGGCTTGGGGAAGGAGGAGAGATCTGACCTTTGAAATCCCTGTGGTTTCCGAGCAAGGAGGAATGAGGAATACATTTAGCTAATTAGCGTGTCGGTTCAGCCGCCCAGGGAAATGACTCCACTTGAACCCATCACTAGACTTCTGCTACAGTCAGAGAAGAGTTTCCCTGGCATTGAAATTGTTTTTATTAGCTAGGCTTTGCTCTGCTTAAGGTTGCAAAATTCTGGTAACTTTCCCAAATTCCCAGGTTTTCCAGAAATCCTGGTTGGAATATTTCCAGAATCAGGAGGGAATAAGACGGAATCCTCAAAACACTCTTTCTGGTAAACATGGGAATTCTGGGAAAGTTACTGGAATTTTTCAACACTAAATCTGTGAGAATGTCTGTTTTCTACCACAAGAATAAGGCACTACTTAGTTAGGTGTTGAAAAGTATAGGGTTGGAAAGTTATAGCAACTAAACATAAGCAATACCTACAATATAATGTATTTGGTTGTACTTTTATATGAACAGCTGCTGTTTTTAAAATGTGTATGGCAATATAATTCATACATCATTTATTGTCACCCTGCCATTTTAAAACAAAAGATGGCTACTGTAATATCCTTCTAAAAGCACAAACAACTGAAACTACCTGGTTCAAAGTCCCCATTCCAAAGCACAATACCTAATGGTGGTTAATATTAGGCCAGAAGTATTTCTGTGACACCGGTCTTCTACAGAAGTTTAATCAAGAGTGGCCCCAAACCTTTCCCTTCCTATTCCTGTTTCATTGATTTTAACCTCTTAAATGTAATGGCAGAAATGTTGATATCCACCTAAATAGACATACCTTAAAGTAACTGCTTTTAATAAGCAGTTATATGATAAGGATATTCATAAACTTGGTATCATTACAAACCACACACCTGGGAGATTGAGGAAATGGTCAGAACACAGATAGGAATGGCACAGCTCATATCACACAAGATCAAGCATACACAAAGTAAACGGTTTTATTTTTAAAGTAATCTTTCATGGACAAGCTATAGGTCAATTATTGATTAATAGAGCTGGAAACACATCAGATGGCTTCCACAGCAAATCAAAATCTTCTGGGAAAATATACCATCTGGGATTTACAGATATAACAGCTAGAACTTTACAGACGTTTAATAAGGGGTGTCAGGTGGGGTCAAAGGACATCTCCAAGTGTCCACTCAACCTCCCCAAAGGGTCCTAAGTGTGTAAATTAGATATACAGTGAATTCGGGAAAAGTCTTCAGACCCCTTAATTTTTTTCCACATTTTGTTACATTACAGCCTTATTCCAAAATGGATGAAATAAACATCCTCATCAATCTACACACAATACCACATAATGACAAAGCAAAAACAGGTTTTTAGACATTTTTGCAAATCTATTACAAATAAAAAAAACTGAAATACCTTATTTACATAAGCATTTAGATGCTTTGCTCTGAGACTTGGTGCATCCTGTTTCCATTGATCATACTTGAGATGTTTCACAACTTGATTGGAGTCCACCTGTGGTAAATTCAATTGATTGGACATGATTTGGAAAGGCACACACCTGTTTGTATAAGGTCCCACAATTGACAGTTCACGTCAGAGCAAAAATCAAGCCACGAGGTCGAAGGAATTGCCTGTAGAGTTTCGAGACAGGATTGTGTCGAGGCACAGATCTGGAGAAGGGTACCAAAAAATGTCTGCAGCATTGAAGGTCCCCAAGAACACAGTGGCCTCCATCATTCTTATATGGAAGAAGTTTGGAACCACCAAGGAGCCTGCCGGAGCCTGCCGCCCGGCCAAACAGAGCAATCGGGGGAGAAGGGCCTTGGTCAGGGAGATGACCAAGAACCGGATGGTTACTCTGACAGAGCTTCAGAGTTCCTCTGTGGATATGGGAGAACCTTCCAGAAGGATATCCATCTCTGCAGCACTCCGCCAATCAGGGTTTTATGGTAGAGTGGCCAGATGGAAGCCTCAGTAAAAGGCACATGACATCCAGCTTGGAGTTTGCCAAAAGGCACCTAAAGGACTCAGACCATGAGAAACAAGATTATCTGGTCTGATGAAACCAAGATTGAACACTTCGGCCTGACTGCCAAGCGTCACATCTGGAGGAAACCTGGCACCATCCCCACGGTGAAGCATGGTGGTGGCAGCATCATGCTGTGGGGATGTTTTTTAGCGGCAGGGACTGGGAGACTAGTCAGGATTGAGGGAATGTTGAACAGAGCAAAGTACAGAGAGATCATTGATGAAAACCTGCTCCAGAGCGCTCAGGACCTCAGACTGGAGTGAAAGTTACCCTTCCAACAGGACAACGAACCTAAGCACATAGCGAAGAGAACGCAGAAGCGGCTTAGGGACAAGTCTCTGAATGTCCTTGAGTGGCCCAGCTAGAGCCCGGACTTGAACCTGATCGAACATCTCTGGAGAGACCTGAAAATAGCTGTGCAGCGACGCTCCCCATCCAACCTGCCAGAGCTTGAGAAGATCTGCAGAGTAGAATGGGAGAAACTTCCCAAATACGGGTGTGCCAAGCTTGTACCGTCATACCCAAGAAGACTCAAGGCTGTAAAGGGTCTGAATACTTATGTAAATGTATTATGTAAAACAATTCCAGAAATAACAATGCAACAGTCAATTTTAACATAACTGTGTATTTAATATAACAACATTTTCTGGCATTTTAACCGCTCCTTTTACCAGCATTGATTTGACGCTGTTGATACTTCCGGCCTGTCTGTTTTCTCTCATTCAGTATCATGCTTTCTAATCTAGCATGTATACACTCGTTAACGTCCGTAAAAACTGCTTTTCGTTTGATTTTGGCTTTAAATAGGAGGGCTGGATTCCGGCTGGATAC
The DNA here is from genome assembly GCA_030435695.1 of Brachymystax lenok tsinlingensis. Lineage (NCBI taxonomy): Eukaryota > Metazoa > Chordata > Actinopteri > Salmoniformes > Salmonidae > Brachymystax > Brachymystax lenok. The sequence continues at coordinate 22,553,327 of CM059800.1, read as the reverse complement.
CCACTGGAACTGCAGGTCCCGGCAGATATCAATGAATTGTTCATGCTATGGGCCGGAGCAGGCATCAAACAGGCAATTTTAGGTTTAAAATATGTGTTGTCCAGCAGATTACTTGGAAACGGTTGTTTTCTGATTTGTATGCGTTAGTCTACCTATCTTATTAAAATGTTTTTTTCTGTAGTATTCACACACGTAATTCGCTGCTTCAAATTCAGTAGCCTCTCTCCTCTCCTACCTGGGCGTGCGAGTTCAAGCGCTAGTATGTGTGGTCTCATTGAAATAGAGTAGGCCGCCTACATGGGCGGAGAACGTGGCAGTTAACTTAAACATGAAATTCAATTAAATATGATTAAACTGTAGTTTACTACAATGTCTGTAAATAAATATTGATAATGTAAAGAGGTGGAGGGCGCTCAACCAATGTCCAATGTGAGTCGAAGTGCAATCAAAATATGTTATCTTCATTGAAAAGGAGCAGGCACAATGTACTCATATGTTAGGCTACTATGTTGAGCGAGCGTTGCGCCTTTTCATGTATTGACTACCCATGTATTTGTCTCTGCCTGCAAATCGTCTTCCTAAAACGTAGGCTATATGCTTTATGTAAAAATGCAGCTAGTATCACTGACATCATTCTTACTGCTTCAAGTTCAGTAGCCATACTTGCGAGATCAGGTGCGTGTGTGGGATCAATTAAATATAGTAGGCTGTAGGGTATGCATGGGGGGAGAAGCACGGGGCAGTTATCTTTCCAAGGAAATGTATTCCTACTTCCTTTTTTTTTTTTTACATTGCCTAGAAATAAATATTGATCACCCATATGTCTCCGTCTGAAAATCGTCCCACTTCTAAAAGGTAGGCAAAAAAATGATTTTAAAGGAACTCAGTCTGGCTTGTTTTACTCTTGAAAGTTGTAGTAGTGGAATACACAAGGTGCAATTTGGAAATTGGGTAGTGCATCATCAGTTCCTTTTGTCATGTTAGTCATTGCATACCTTATAGAGCTATTTATAACTTGTCAGAAATGTCCAGATCAATTAGCACGTCAGCTAACGTTTTTTTGTTTAGTTTTATAAGCCTATAGATTTGTGTGCCCGAACAGATGAAAAAAGGGGTGGGTGGGAGGCTGCCTAGTGAAACAGAGTCTGGAGGTCAGTACTGAGGAGCTAAAGAAGAGACACCACTACACCTGTACTGCCTCTCACCTCCGTCTGGACAAGCTGGATGTCAGTTGGGAGTCTGGGGCAGAGGTGGAGATGCACTGCCTTCCAGTCTAAACTTGCCAACATTGATGCAAAAGTGTCAGAGGAAATTTACTTTTCTTCAGATTCTGAGACCTAATATATTCTTGGGACGCTGATGCAGCTTTGTCAATTCAGCTCAATTCACAATGAAAATACGACTGCCAGAGCACCCATCAGAGCAGACACAAAATATTCAAAAGATTCTGATATTGTTGGTCAATCTTCCCTTCCCCTCAACAACGGACTGTAAAGGATCAGTTTGGGGAGACTGTTGACAATAACAAATAACGGGGCATTATAAGTACAGATCTGCATTTATATATTTTATAGGCTGGTTTGGCATCCTGAGCATTAACAAAGATAATCTGGTACTAATTTCTGTTATGTAATCTGTCATTTATATTCATAACTATTCATGACTATTCGTTAATTGTACAATTCTATCTGTGCTGTATTAGCTGATAGCCAGTATCTTAACCAGAGGGAGAATCATGTGATCATGTGTATGAGGTCTGTTTTTTATTGGAATTACTTTAGTGTCTCTGTGCTGTATTGTATGTAGTGTATGTTCATCCTAGCTGCACAATAATACCTTTTATTACAGACAATAAAATGTTGCCTAATCGATTAATGGATTGATTCATGTTAACTATGTCATTAATTCATGTTAATTACTGTATATACCTTAACTTCTCTCAGGAACTTATCACTGTGGATGGGATAAAAATCTGACAGTCTATTTCACTATGGGCTCTGGTTAAAAGTAGTGCACTATGTAGGGAATAGGGTGCAATTTGGGACGTATCCATATTTACTGGCTTTAGTCAATTAATTTTTTTTTAGTCAATTAATTGTGTTGAAATGTAGGTAGTTAGCTAGCTGATTCGGCTCCACATGTGACCTCAGTCTGGACGCTCAAATCAGATTTGTACATGACCTGCCATTACCGTGACAACCACGGCCAAAATATTAAGGAACAGTGACAAGAAATGAGCATTGCATCTGTGTGCTACTTCAGAGGCTACATCATGAATGTGCAAATCTGATATGGGTCACATGTAAAACTGAGTGTGGACAGTCAGAAAAAATATTGGATATGGGGAAAAAAATAAACTGGGTTCTTCAGGTGGTTGTGTAAACATGGCCATGGATAATTCAAATTAATTTAAATGAAGGCTTGCTAAAGTGCTACAATTCAGCATTTTGACATGTCTCTCAGTCAACCATGTGTCACTTCTAGGAAGATTTCAACGCACTTATTCCAAAAAAGTCTCCCAATTTTGACCATCATTGTAAAGCCCTAGTTATTTTGTTGCTTTGACAAAGTCAAATAGATACTAGAGAACACCTAATGTGATGGACCATATGACTGGACAGATACTAGAGAACATCTAATGTGGTGGACCATATGACTGGACAGTTACTATATAACATCTAATGTGACAGACCATTTGACTAGACAGATACAATATAACATCTAATGTGATGGACCATATGACTGGACAGATACTATATGACATCTAATGTGATGAACCATATGACTAGTCAGACACCATAGAACATCTAATGTGATGGACCATATGGCTGGACAGACACTATAGAACATCTAATGTGATGGACCATATGACTGGACAGATACTATATAACATCAAATGTGATGGACCATATGACTGGACAGATACTATATAATATCTAATGTGATGGACCATATGACTGGACAGATACTAGAGTCTATCTAATGTGATGGACCATATGACTGGACAGATACAATATAATATCTGAAGTGATGGACCATATGACTGGACAGATACTAGAGTGTTTATCCCTGAGGAAGGGAGAGAAATCCTAAACTCTATTTCTCTCCAGTTTAAGACTGTCATAAGTATTAAACTAAGGTGAATGTTGTATGAATTATAAACAATTAAACTGTTTTATGATAGGAAGCCTTTAGTGGGGAATGAATCTGTTCGATTGGAGTCAGTGGCCTGAAAAGTGATTTTCTATTTTATGTTCAACTCACCTTTGGTATGAAAGCCTGTGGAAGTTCATCTCAAAAGAGGCTAAAATATCATGTGTTCTTTCTTTATTTTACTTTTATTTACAGATTTTTACAATCACTTTGGCACAAATTTCAGAACCTTGATGTCATTTTTCAAAACTCTGGACACAAAACTCACAACCGATGATCAAAATTTTCAAAACACTTTTTCCAATTGGTTGGATACAATACGCATAAAGCTAAGATCATTTGTTCATTGAACTAAAATCACCTGTTCAAAATGACACAACTTAACATCAAAGTATTACCATTTCAAAATGCAATTCACACATTACATCTGAGATGACTGTCTATTCATTTCATTACAATGATCTAACTATCAATTGAATCAACTGCTTAAAATGATAAGTAACTGTTGCATTAACGCATAGTTTTATGGAAACTGATGAACAATAATACATATTTAGATACTGAAAGTTTCAGGATAACGAGCTCCATTGACACCAATTACCGTGGTGTGGTGGGACGCAGACCTAGTATTGGATCATATAATGCAGCTCTCCTTGTAACCTTCCTTGATGAGATAAATCAGGTCTGTGGAGCTGATGGCGTGACCTATGTCATTGTGTTGGATAATGTCAGGTTCCACCATGCTCAAATGGTGCAAGCAAGTTTCAGGCCCATCCATAATTTACCACCCTGTACTTACCCCCATACTCTCCTTTCCTTAACCCGATTGAGGAATTTATGATAGTGCACCAACAAGCCACCCTTCTCCAGGCCATGGATGATGCATGCAATGAAATCACAGCAGACCCGTGTCAGGCCTGGATTCGCCATGCACAAAGATTTTTCCCAAGATGTTTGGCTAATGAAAACATCCATTGTGCTGTGGATGAGAATCTGTGGCCAAATCCACAAGACATGGTTGATGGAAATATAGAAGTACAGTAATCAATCCTTTGTTTTGCTTTTTACAGTAAGCCAGGTGAGGAACACTGCAGTTGATGTTTTACTGTAGTTTTCTTCTTTTTTGTAGCTAATTATTTTTACTTTGATTCAAAGAAACCTACAGTATGTTGTGATTTTATTGTATTTCATCAATACATTTCAGATTTTGTTCAATGATTCCACTGTGTCTGTAGTTCTCTCTACTAGTCCTTTTACAGTGATTTATTTATGTGTAGTACCATAATGAAACATGTATCACATATTTTGTACTACAATATTTAGTGAAACTATCGGTATCTTGTGTGTGGCTGATCTAAATGAATGTTCCTATGGTATTTCATGATAAATTATATACTTGAACCAACGATTCTGCAAGTGCAAGGTTTCTTTAAAGATGTGAATGCACAATGCCACGTTTTGAACATTGGACAGCCTGTGTTACAAGTGATGACCGTTTTGAGTTTTGTGTCTAGAGTTTTGAAAAATGACCACAAGGTTCTGAAATTAGTGCCAAAGTGATTGTAAAAAACTGTAACTAGGCAAGTCAGATAAGAACAAATTCTTATTTTCAATGACGGCCTAGGAACAGTGGCTTAACTGCCTTGTTCAGGGGCAGAATAATAGATTTTAACCTTGTCAGCTCGGGGATTTGATCTTGCAACCTTTCGGTTACTAGTCCAACGCTCTAAGCACTAGGCTACCTGCCGCCCGGCGTCTTGTATCCAAGCTGTTTGCCCCTTGAAATAGGCACATTCAAGCAGAGGCGGAGTTTCAAAACCGAAAGCCAATTATTTTCACATTTGCTCAATTGGGAGTATTTTATAAAAAAATATATAACTTTCAGAAATATCAATAAAAAATTAAATATATAGTATAGATTAGATTAGCTTACTCTAGATAATTTGCACTTCTAAACATGGATGGAAGGGGTGGATGTTTTTGAAAAATCGACATCTGCTCACAGCCAATCAAATCAGATACCGGTACAGAGTCAATGTGCGGGGGCACCGGTTAGTCGAGGTAATTGAGGTAATATGCACAGTTGAAGTCGGAAGTTTACATACACCTGAGCCAAATACATTTAAACTCAGTTTTTCAAAATTTCGGACATTTAATCCTAATAAAAATTTCCTGTTTTAGATCAGTTAGGATCACTACTTTATTTTAAGAATGTGAAATGTCAGAAAAATAGTAGAGAGAATGATTTATTTCAGCCTTTATTTCTTTCATCACATTCCCAGTGGGTCAGAAGTTTACAAACACTCAATTAGTATTTGGTAGCATTGCCTTTAAATTGTTTAACTTGGGTCAAACATTTCGGGTAGCCTTCCACAAGCTTCCCACAATAAGTTGGGTGAACTTTGGCCCATTCCTCCTGACAGAGCTGGTGTAACTGAGTCAGGTTTGTAGGCCTCCTTGCTCACACATGCTTTTTCAGTTCTGCCCACAAATCTTCTATAGGATGGGGTCAGGGCTTTGTGATTGCCACTCCAATACCTTGACTTTGTTGTCCTTAAGCCATTTTGCCACAATTTTGGAAGTATGCTTGGGGTCATTGTCCATTTGTAAGACCCATTTGCGCCCAAGCTTTAACTTCCTGACTGATGTCTTGAGATGTTGCTTCATTATATCCACATAATTTTCCTCCCTCATGATGCCATCTATTTTGTGAAGTGCACCAGTCCCTCCTGCAGAAAAGCACCCCCACAACATGATGCTGCCACCCACGTGCTTCACGGTTGGGATGGTGTTTTTCGGCTTGCAAGCCCCCCCCCAAACAGTTCTATTTTTGTTTCATCAGACCAGAGGACATTTCTCCAAAAAGTACGATCTTTGTCCCCATGTGCAGTTGCAAATTGTAGTCTGGATTTTTTATGGCGGGTTTTGGAGCAGTGGCTTCTTCCTTGCTGAGCAGCCTTTCAGGTTATGTCGATATAGAACTCGTTTTACTGTGGATATAAATACTTTCGTACCTGTTTCCTCCAGCATCTTCACAAGGTCCTTTGCTGTTGTTCACAAGGTCCTTTGCTGTTGGTTTGACTTACACTTTTCGCACCAAAGTACGTTCATCTCTAGGAGACAGAATGCGTCTCCTTCCTGAGCGGTATGACGACTGCATGGTCCCATGGTGTTTATACTTGCGTACTATTGTTTGTAGAGATGAACGTGGTACCTTCAGGCATTTGGAAATTGCTCCCAAGGATGAACCAGACTTGTGGAGGTCTACAATTTTTTTTCTGAGGTATTGGCTGATTTCTTTTGATTTTCCCATGATGTCAAGCAAAAAAGGGCACTGAGTTTGAAGGTAGGCCTTGAAATACATCCACAGGTACACCTCCAATTGACTCAAATGATGTCAATTAGCCTATCAGAAGATTCTAAAGCCATGACATCATTTTCTGGAATTTTCCAAGCTGTTTAAAGGCACAATCAACTTAGTTTATGTAAACATCTGACCCACTGGAATTGTGATACAGTGAATTATAAGTTAAATAATCTGTCTGTAAACAATTGTTGGAAAAATTACTTGTGTCATGCACAAAGTAGATGTCCTAACCAAATTGCAAAAACTACAGTTTGTTAACAAGAAATTTGTGGAGTGGTTGAAAAACTAGTTTTAATAACGCCAACCTAAGTGTATGTAAACTTCTGACTTCAACTGTATCCTTCCATGTTACCTGCTTCCTAATGAGACTGTAGGTTCAAACCTTGGTCTCCTGCATACCACAATACTGTGCTAGCCCTCTGAGCTAAATCTGAGAACCACTGGTGCCATTCCTAAACCTGCTGTCTTGATACTATTTTACATATAAAACAATTGTCAGTATCTTATCTACATTTCATTACTGACATAAATGGCATGTGCACAAAGGCTGTACTCCAAATAGCACCCGATTCCCTTCATAGTGCGCTCTGGGCCCTGGTTAAAAGTAGTGCATTATGTAGGGAATGTTTTATTTATTTATTTATTTTGGGTTTTTTTCACCTTTATTTAACCAGGTAGGCAAGTTGAGAACAAGTTCTCATTTACAACTGCGACCTGGCCAAGATAAAGCAAAGCAGTTCGACACATACAACACAGAGTTACACATGGAGTAAACAAACATACAGTCAATAATACAGGAGAAAATAAACAAATCTATATACAATGTGTGCAAATGAGGTAAGATAAGGAACGTAAGGCAATAAATAGGCAAAGTAATTACAATATAGCAATTTAACACTGGAATGGTAGATGTGCAGTAGATGAATGTGCAAAGTAGAAATACTGGGGTGCAAAGGAGCAAGATAAATAAATGAATACGGTAGGGGATGAGGTAGTTGGTTGGGCTATTAACAGATGGGCTATGTACAGGTGCAGTGATCTGTGAGCTGCTCTGACAGCTGGTGAGGGAGATAAGTGTCTCCAGTAGGGTACCATTTGGGACATTTACTGGCTTTAGTCAATTAAGTTCCCCAGGTCTGCACACTCCAGTGTTTTAACAACTTTTTCATTTTTTAAAGCTTTATTTAAATAGGCAAGTCAGTTAAGAACAACATTCTTATTTACAATGTCAGCCAACTCCAGATGATACTGGGCCAATTATGCACCACCCTATGGGAATCCCAATCACAGCCTGGATTCAAACCAAGTACTATAGTGACACCTCTTGCACTGAGATGCAGTGCCTTAGAAAGCTGCGCCACTCGGGAGCCCACCATTAAATATCCTAAAGGTAGAAAAACGGCAGAATTGTATTTGTCTTGGTGACTGATGGCTAACAAAGAGTAAATGTCATTTGTCAATCTGAAATGAATCAGAGTTAGTGCTGCCTACCCTTTTCCAAATAAAGTATTGTTCATTGTGAAACTTGCCTGGTGTCGTACATCCTTCCTGAAAATGCACTGTGGCACAAAATATCTAGAAATGTCCATATCTGACACACACATTCCAGGGACGGACAGACTTGGAGGTCAGGGGTCTGTGAGAGCAAAAAGTGTAGAATTGCAGGATTCTTTTAGCCTCATGACAAAATGTGTAGAAAAGCATTATAAAACTGCAAAATGTCTCTGCACCATGGCAAAATGTGTTGAAATGTAGGAAGTTGATTTGTAATGTCGGATATGTAAGTAATGTCGGATATGTAAACATTATATACAAAATTGTTTAAAGTGGCTAGTGATACATTTGTTACATCCAATTCCTATGTTTTAAGTGGCTAGAGATTTAAGTCAGTATGTTGGCAGCAGCCACTAAATGTTAGTGATGGCTGTTTAAGCAAGGTGCGCTGGGGTGCTAGCGCCCCACTCCCGACACTACCAGGTGAAATGCAAGGCGCCAAATTCAAAATCCAAAAGTTGAATTATTAAACATTCATCGATATACAAGTGTTTCATAGTCATCAAAAGCTTTGCTTCTTGGCAATATCACAGCATTGTCAGATTTCAAAAAGGCTTTACGGCGAAAGCACCACATTTGATTGTTTGAGGGTAGCACCTTCACTATTTTTCCATTACCATGAATTCATTAGCCTTCACGGTTCACACAAATCACATTTCACAGCGAAAACAAATCAATTACCTGTTGAAGAACTTCTGCTGATGGCTTCCCAAGTGTCCAACGAAGACAATCCATGGTTCTTTTGTTAGAAAAAGTCATGTATTATATCCATAAATCTCAGTTTGGTTCGCGCATTATAATCAGAAACTACAGCCTCCACTCATCCATTGAAACGTGAAGAGAACTCGTTCAACTTATACCTACAGTGGGGAAAAAAAGTATTTAGTCAGCCACCAATTGTGCAAGTTCTCTCACTTAAAAAGATTAGAGAGGCCTGTAATTTTCATCATAGGTACACTTCAACTATGACAGACAAAATGAGGGGAAAAAATCCAGAAAATCACATTGTAGGATTTTTTATGAATTTATTTGCAAATTATGGTGGAAAATAAGTATTTGGTCAATAACAAAAGTTTATCTCAATACTTTGTTATATACCCTTTGTTGGCAATGACAGAGGTCAAATGTTTTCTGTAAGTCTTCACAAGGTTTTCACACACTGTTGCTGGTATTTTGGCCCATTCCTCCATGCAGATCTCCTCTAGAGCAGTGATGTTTTGGGGCTGTCGCTGGGCAACACGGACTTTCAACTCCCTCCAAAGATTTTCTATGGGGTTGAGATCTGGAGACTGGCTAGGCCACTCCAGGACCTTGAAATGCTTCTTACGAAGCCACTCCTTCGTTGCCCGGGGCGGTGTGTTTGGGATCATTGTCATGCTGAAAGACCCAGCCACGTTTCATCTTCAATGCCCTTGCTGATGGAAGGAGGTTTTCACTCAAAATCTCACGATACATGGCCCCATTCATTCTTTCCTTTACACGGATCAGTCGTCCTGGTCTCTTTGCAGAAAAACAGCCCCAAAGCATGATGTTTCCACCCCCATGCTTCACAGTAGGTATGGTGTTCTTTGGATGCAACTCAGCATTCTTTGTCCTCCAAACACGACGAGTTGAGTTTTTACCAAAAAGTTATATTTTGGTTTCATCTGACATTCTTCCAATCCTCATCTGGATCATCCAAATGCTCTCTAGCAAACTTTAGACGGGCCTGAACATGTACTGGCTTAAGCAGGGGGACACGTCTGGCACTGCAGGATTTGAGTCCCTGGCGGCGTAGTGTGTTACTGATGGTAGGCTTTGTTACTTTGGTCCCAGCTCTCTGCAGGTCATTCACTAGGTCCCCCCGTGTGGTTCTGGGATTTTTGCTCACCGTTCTTGTGATCAGTTTGACCCCACGGGGTGAGATCTTGCGTGGAGTCCCAGATCGAGGAAGATTATCAGTGGTCTTGTATGTCTTCCATTTCCTAATAATTGCTCCCACAGTTGATTTCTTCAAACCAAGCTGCTTACCTATTGCAGATTCAGTCTTCCCAACCTGGTGCAGGTCTACAATTTTGTTTCTGGTGTCCTTTGACAGCTCTTTGGTCTTGGCCATAGTGGAGTTTGGAGTGTGACTGTTTGAGGTTGTGGACAGGTGTCTTTTATACTGATAACAAGTTCAAACAGGTGCCATTAATACAGGTAATGAGTGGAGGACAGAGGAGCCTCTTAAAGAAGAAGTTACAGGTCTGTGAGAGCCAGAAATCTTGCTTGTTTGTATGTGACCAAATACTTATTTTCCACTATAATTTGCAAATAAATTCATAAAAAATCCTACAATGTGATTTTCTGGATTTTTTTCCCTCATTTCGTCTGCCATAGTTGAAGTGTACCTATGATGAAAATTACAGGCCTCTCTCATCTTTTTAAGTGAGAGAACTTGCACAATTGGTGGCTGACTAAATACTTTTTTCCCCCACTGTATAAACTTGTCCAAGAACAATCAAACATCATTTTAAATGTATCCTTAGGAACACTTTTCTGTATAAATGGTATAATATTTCAACCGGAATATAAACTGGGCGATAAGAAAGGAAAGAACCCCAGAGAGCGTGCCTGGCGGGAGCGCGCGTCCTCATCTATTGACATCTGTGGGGGCACTTCCTGATTCCTCCTCTTCTCTGCTCTAAAAGATTCTAAAAAAAATCTGAACACTGTCTCGAGACTGTTGACATCCAGAGGAAGCGATAGGTACTGCATTCATATGCCCTTATAAGGGCATTTTCATAAGGGAGGGGTTCCAAATGAGCAATGTGTCAAAACCACTTTTTCCAGGACAGAAATTCCTCGGGGTTTCACCTGCCATATCCGTTCTGTTTTACTCACAGACAAATGGTTAACACTTTTAGAAAATTCAGAGTGTTTCCTATCCAATGGTACTAAACTTGTACATATCCTATTTTCTGGGCCTGAATGGGAGGCATTTTACTTTGGGCATGCCAGGGTCTCCAAAACGGTCACCTCGTGCGCTGCTCCCTAAGAAGTTAACAGTCTGATGGCCTTGAGGTAGAAGCTGTTTTTCATTCTCTCGGTCCCAGCTTTGATGCACCTGTACTGACCTCGCCTTCTGGATGATAGCGGAGTGAACAGGCAGTGGCTCGGGTGGTTTTTGTCCTTGATGATCTTTTTGGCCTTCCTGTGACATCGGGTGGTGTAGGTGTCCTGAAGGGCAGGTAGTTTACCCCCGGTGATGCGTTGTGCAGTCCTCACTACCCTCTGGAGAGCCTTACGGTTGTGGGCGGAGCAGTTGCCGTACCAGGCGGTGACACAGCCCGACAGGATGCTCTCGATTGTGCATCTGTAGAAGTTTGTGAGTGATTTTGGTGACAAGCCGAATTTCTTCAGCCTCCTGAGGTTGAAGAGGCGCTGTTGCGCCTTCTTCACCACGCTGTCTGTGTGGGTGGACCAATTCAGTTTGTCCGTGATGTGTATGCCGAGGAACTTAAAACTTTCCACCTTCTCCACTACTGTCCCCTCGATGTGGATAGGGGGGTGCTCCCTCTCCTGTTTCCTGAAGTCCACGATCATCTCCTTAGTTTTGTTGACATTGAGTGAGAGGTTATTTTCCTGACACCACACTCCGAGGGCCCTCACCTCCTCCCTGTAGGCCGTCTCGTCGTTGTTGGTAATCAAGCCTACCACTGTAGTGTCGTCAGCAAACTTGATGATTGAGTTGGATGCGTGCTTGGCCACGCAGTCATGGGTAAACAGGGAGTACAGGAGAGGGCTGAGAACGCACCGTTGTGGGGCCCCAGTGTTGAGGATCAGCGGGGTGGAGATGTTGTTTCCTACCCTCACCACCTGGGGCCGGCCCGTCAGGAAGTCCAGGACCCAGTTGCACAGGGCTGGGTTGAGACCTAGGGTCTCGAGCTTAATGATGAGCTTGGAGGGAACTATGGTGTTAAATGCTGAGCTGTAGTCGATGAACAGCATTCTTACATAAGTATTCCTCTTGTCCAGATGGGTTAGGGCAGTATGCAGTGTGATTGCGATTGCGTCGTCTGTGGACCTATTGGGACGGTAAGCAAATTGGAGTGGGTCCAGGGTGTCTGGCAGGATGGAGGTGATATGATCCTTGACTAATCTCTCAAAGCACTTCATGATGATGGAAGTGAGTGCTACGGGGCGATAGTCATTTAGCTCAGTTACCTTAGCTTTCTTGGGAAAAGGAACAATGGTGGCCCTCTTGAAGCATGTGGGAACAGCAGACTGGGATAGGGACTGATTGAATATGTCCGTAAACACACCAGCCAGCTGGTCTGCGCATGCTCTGAGGACACGGCCAGGGATGCCATCTGGGCCAGCAGCCTTGCGAGGGTTAACACATTTAAATGTTTTTCTCACGTTGGCTGCGGTGAAGGAGAGCCCGCAGGTTTAGGTAGCAGGCCGTGTCGGTGGCACTGTATTATCCTCAAAGCAAGCAAAGAAGTTGTTTAGTTTGTCTGGGAGCAGGACGTCATGGTCCGCAACGGGGGCTGGTTTTCTTTTTGTAGTCCGTGATTGACTGTAGACCCTGCCACAGTCCTCTCATGTCTGAGCCGTTGAATTGTGACTCTACTTTGTCTCTATATTGACGCTTAGCTTGTTTGATTGCCTTGCGGAGGGAATAGCTACACTGTTTGTATTCAGTCATGTTTCCGGTAGCCTTACCCTGGTTAAAAGCAGTGGTTCGCGCTTTCAGTTTTGCGCGAATGCTGCCATCAATCCACGGTTTCTGGTTGGGGAAGGTTTTAATATGCACTTGCTAATAAACTCGCTCACCGAATCAGCGTATACATCAATGTTGTTGTCCGACGCTATCCGGAACATATCCCAGTCCACGTGCTCGAAGCAATCTTGCAGCATGGAATCAGATTGGTCGGACCAGCGTTGAACAGACCTGAGAACGGGCGTTTCCTGTTTTAGTTTCTGTTTGTAGGCTGGGAGCAACAAAATGGAGTCATGGTCAGACTTGCCGAAAGGAGAGCGGAGAATAGCCTTGTATGCATCACGGAAGTTGGAATAACAATGATCCAGGATTTTACCAGCCCAGGTGGCACATTCGATAGCTGGTAAAATTTCGGGAGCCTTGTTTTCAAATTAGCCTTATTAAAATCCCTAGCCACAATAAATGCAGCCTCAGGATATGTGGTTTCCAATTTACCTAGAGTCCAATGTATTTGTTTCAGTGCCGTCGATGTGTCAGCTTGAGGGGAGATGTACACGGCTGTGATTATAATCGAGGAGAATTCTCTTGGTAGATAATGCCGTCGGCATTTGATTGTCAGGTGAACAAAAGGACTTGAGTTCCTGTATGTTGTTATGATCACACCACGTCTCGTTAATTATAAGACACACACCCCCGCCCTTCTTCTTACCAGATAGATGTTTGTTTCTGTCAGCGCGATGCGTGGAGAAACCAGGTGGCTGTACAGACTCAGATAACGTGTCCTGAGTGAGCCATGTTTCCGTGAAGCAAAGAACGTTGCAGTCTCGGATGTCTCTCTGGAAGGCAACCCTCGATCTGATTTAGTCTACTTTGTTGTCCAGAGACTGTACATTGGCGCCTGTTGACGTAGCTTGACCAAAAGACCGCCGCGTTTCCCACTTCTCCTGCGCCGCCGTTGTTTTGAGTCGCCGGGTGCGATCCAGTCTATTGTCCTAGTTGGGGTACCAAACACAGAATCCGCTTCAGGAAAGTCGTATTCCTGGTCGTAATGTTGGTAAGTTGACGTTGCTCTTATATCCAATAGTTCCTCCCGGTTGTATGTAATAAAACTTAATATTTCCAGGGGTAACAATGTAAGATGTAATAAATAAAATAAAAAAATACTGCATAGTTTCCTGAGAACGTGAAGCGAGGCTGCCATCTCTGTCGGAAAATGCTGTTTCACAATTTTATCCAACACATACAGTGGGGCAAAAAAGTATTTAGTCAGCCACCAATTGTGCAAGTTCTCCAACTTAAAAAGATGAGAGAGGCCTGTAATTTTCATCATAGGTACACTTCAACTATGACAGACGAAATGAGAAAAAGAAATCCAGAAAATCACATTGTAGGATTTTTTATTTATTTATTTGCAAATTATGGTGGAAAATAAGTATTTGGTCAATAACAAAAGTTTATCTCAATACTTTGTTATATACCCTTTGTTGGCAATGACAGAGGTCAAACGTTTTCTGTAAGTCTTCACAAGGTTTTCACACACTGTTGCTGGTATTTTGGCCCATTCCTCCATGCAGATCTCCTCTAGAGCAGTGATGTTTTGGGGCTGTCGCTGGGCAACACAGACTTTCAACTCCCTCCAAAGATTTTCTATGGGGTTGAGATCTGGAGACTGGCTAGGCCACTCCAGGACCTTGAAATGCTTCTTACGAAGCCACTCCTTTGTTGGCCGGGCGGTGTGTTTGGGATCATTGTCATGCTGAAAGACCCAGCCACGTTTTATCTTCAATGCCCTTGCTGATGGAAGGAGGTTTTCACTCAAAATCTCACGATACATGGCCCCATTCATTCTTTCCTTTACACGGATCAGTCGTCCTGGTCCCTTTGCAGAAAAACAGCCCCAAAGCATGATGTTTCCACCCCCATGCTTCACAGTAGGTATGGTGTTCTTTGGATGCAACTCAGCATTCTTTGTCCTCCAAACACGACGAGTTGAGTTTTTACCAAAAAGTTCTATTTTGGTTTCATCTGACCATATGACATTCTCCCAATCCTCATCTGGATCATCCAAATGCTCTCTAGCAAACTTCAGACGGGCCTGAACATGTACTGGCTTAAGCAGGGGGACACGTCTGGCACTGCAGGATTTGAGTCCTGGCGGCGTAGTGTGTTACTGATGGTAGGCTTTGTTACTTTGGTCCCAGCTCTCTGCAGGTCATTCACTAGGTCCCCGTGTGGTTCTGGGATTTTTGCTCACCGTTCTTGTGATCATTTTGACCCCCACGGGGTGAGATCTTGAGTGGAGACCCAGATCGAGGAAGATTATCAGTGGTCTTGTATGTCTTCCATTTCCTAATAATTGCTCCCACAGTTGATTTCTTCAAACCAAGCTGCTTACCTATTGCAGATTCAGTCTTCCCAACCTGGTGCAGGTCTACAATTTTGTTTCTGGTGTCCTTTGACAGCTCTTTGGTCTTGGCCATAGTGGAGTTTGGAGTGTGACTGTTTGAGGTTGTGGACAGGTGTCTTTTATACTGATAACAAGTTCAAACAGGTGCCATTAATACAGGTAACGAGTGGAGGACAGAGGAGCCTCTTAAAGAAGAAGTTACAGGTCTGTGAGAGCCAGAAATCTTGCTTGTTTGTATGTGACCAAATACTTATTTTCCACCATAATTTGCAAATAAATTCATAAAAAATCCTACAATGTGATTTTCTGGATTTTTTTCCTCATTTTGTCTGTCATAGTTGAAGTGTACCTATGATGAACATTACAGGCCTCTCTCATCTTTTTAAGTGAGAGAACTTGCACAATTGGTGGCTGACTAAATACTTTTTTGCCCCACTGTACATCACTTATCATCTTCTGTCACGTTTCCTAATTTATTTGCAAGCCTGACGGCTTCTCCCCTCCCTGGGAGGGGAGGCCTCCTTCCTGCCCCTGAGCCTGTGTAGGGATGTGATTTGAATTGTGACTTAAGTGGGATGTTTTTAGTTTTTTTTGTGTTTTGTATGATGTCTGGGTTTTTCCCTACCTTTCCCACAATGAAACTTCCCCCTCCCCACCCCATTACAGTAGGTGTCGGCACTAGTAGGTTGTAGTCTGCCATAAAACCTCAAGGAAGAAGAAGATGCACTTCTATTGTTTGTTTGCAGACCGCCATGATACAATAGAAGAAGAAAGTTTTCTCAGCAGCAAATATGGTAGTGAGAGCAAGTCCAGCTGCGGGTCGGATACCGAAAGGAGGTGCAATGACAAGAAAGGGAAAGAATGGTACCGTTAAGATCAGAGATTCATCTCCTGCCTCTTGATTACATACCTTCGTCTTCCTAATACACACCAACGAATATGACTTATAGGTCTTCATGCTCTCCTTGAGCCTTCGGCGACAGGTGTATTGGAGACTTCCAACGTTTGTCCTGAGAATTCTACCAGAGATGATTTTGGACCGGTAGGAGTGATATTTTTGGAAAGAGTGGATTCCTGATTTTTGGCCGACCCACACGTTGTGTCAAGCTGAGTAAAGGACACACTGGGAATGGTTGATTCAGTGAAAGTTTTGAGAAGTGGGATTGAGCTTTGACACAGAGTTTTTACCTTATAAGGTCAGGTTAGATTATATTTGCTATTCTGTGAGCGCCTATGTTTAAAATCCACTTTGATGTTTTAGGTGTCAAGGATTCATACATGTTGCAGCAGTGTGTAGAAGGGAGATCGCCACACTGTGAGAAATGTCCAGGAGGGCATAGTCAGAGGGAGTGTACAGTTGCGAAAGTGAATGCACTGTGTGTCAACTGTGGGGGTGCCATGCAGCTGGGGATCCGAAGTGCCCTGTGAGAGAGAGACAGGTTGAGATTGACAGAGTTTGAGTGGGGCAGTACGTGTCCTATGCTGAGGCAGTGAAGAGAGCAGGGATAGACCAAGGGTGAGTCAGTTGACTGGGAGACTCCCTGTGAGTATAGGCCTGAAGAGAGAGATCCAGAGAGGATGAGTTTCAGTAAGGTTGGATTTCTTGCGTTTATAGCAATAGGGATCATCTGCATTGTAATGACGGAGCTGAAGTCACAGCAGATAGATGTGGTAGTTTCAGCAGCAGAGAAGTATTTTGGTGGGAGAGATGTCAGTGCAGAAGATCTACAGGAAGTTGAGAGAAGGGGTTACATCATGTCAGGCCGATGGCCTGGTGTAGGATCGCTTAGGGCCAAAGTAGTGGGAGGTGGTGGTAGGTTTTTGGGGAAAGGTGCAGGGTTAGATTGTGGTGCAATTTAAGATTTTCCCATTCACCTTTTCCCTATATTTTTATTAATTTTTTTGGTGACCAAAATGTCACCAATCTGCACTCCGACCTGTGAAGGGTTACACGAAAAAGAAGAAGACAGTCGCGGGTAGTGAGAGAGGATGAAACTAGGTGAAACTGGGCCGACATTCTGCAAATCTTCTCATCGATGAAACATCTGATCTCAATAAATTTTTCAGTTCAAAAAATTAGAATCTGTTGCAAACACAGTGCACTAAGTTTTATTGACTTGACGCTTTGCCAAAGTTTCAGAAAATTGTGTTGTTTAGGAGTACATGCACACTTTACGGAGGAGTTCCATCACGGAAATATGCAAACACATGCTACAATATGCCAATAGAATCTCGCTAGCTCGTGCTTGGCTTTGCCCACCTCCTTGCTTGTTCTGCCAAGTATGCTTAATTTGCTCCCACTGTAAATGACACAGATGAATGATCAGAGGAGGAAAGATGGTGGAAGTGGATGCTGAGTTTGAATTAAGCAGCGCGTCGAGTACATTTGGTGAAGAAGAATGTTCTGAATGGACTACAGTAGTATCGAAAACTGGAACAAAAAACTGGAGTGGAGGATACATGTAAATGATAATGAATCGCTCCTTGTTGGGATGCGTTTGTTGAGCAAGGATGCATATGTGGAAAACCTGTTTGAGGTGTCGAAAATGGTGAAGTATGCGCTTGGAAAAGTGGAGTCCATCAGAGTGACCAGGTGTGATCTTATTTTGATTAATTGTATTTCTGATGAGCAGAGGAAGATTGCAGTGGGCCTCAAAAGAATCCGGACAACAGAAGTTTTGTGTTTTGAACTTTGTAGTAGAGCACCCATCAAAGCAGTCATCTCAGGGGTGAAAACAGATGTTCAGGATGAATACCTAAAGAGAAATCCTGGTGTGGTTGGTGCCCGGCGTCTGACCCGCTTGGTGAATGGAGAAAAATAGGAAAGTCTGTCTGTACTGTTGTTTTTAGATAAAGAGCAAATATCTACGCATGTGTAGCTTGGTTACGTAAGATATGTACTCAAACCACTGCAGTGTAAGAATTGTAAAGGATTTGGCCATGTTTCAAGTGTGTGCAGACGAACAGAGTATACTGAAGAATGCTGTGTAGAAGGACGAAGGTGTTGCAATTGTGGTAGGGATAATGATCCTGAGTTCCTGGAGTTCCTTGTGAGGGTGAAGGAAATTGAGGTGGCAAAAGTTAGAGCGGTCAATCAAATCTCCTATGCGGAGATTCACTGCCAGATTCTAGTGAAGATATGGTAGTGGATACAATACAGCCTGTAGTAAATGTTTGCTGCCAGACCAAATATACTGTGTTTGTTAAAAAGGTGGATTTTGTTTAACCCTTCCAGGTTCCCCTTGAGCCTGTGTCGGGATCATATCTGTTTTATTTATTTATTTATTTTAACTGAACTATCTTGGATTAGTTATAAATATCTTTGACTACAAGCATGCACGCTCTATACAAAAAATATGCTACGCAGTTGGCTAAGTGAAGGGGAAAGTCTGACAGAATCACTTCTTGCTACAGTATCAAAATCATGGGCAAACTGTCTGTCTTTTTGTTTGTTCTTTTGTTTTACACCATTGTCAACGCAGGTAAGGATTTAACTTTCTAACTCATTTAATGATTTATTATGTCATAAAATGTAAAATGTCAACTGTGTACAGGGTTGAGTGTAGCCTACGGGCTATACTGGTATCACTTATTATTGATATCAAGGCTACATGGCGCATTGATGATGTGAATCACACTGCTGCGCTCTAATTTATTTGTGCTTTACGGATTGTGAAGGGAAAGGGCATATCTAGTCAGTTTCACAACTGAAATATTTAGAACGATGCGGTTGTTGTTGGTGGTTGTTTACAAATCTATATGTACATTTTTACCCAATAATGGTTTAATTTAAGAAGTTTAAGCTGCCTATCAATCATTGTTTTTTCGAACAAGGGTGTATTATTTACGGAAACCGTTTACAGTTTAAGAACCAAACGGAAGCTAACAGAGTAAAACGAGAGTTTCTATTGGACAAATTCAGGTAGGTCAATCTGTTTAAGACACTTTTTGCAACAGAATCGACGTAATGAATATGCCCCAGTGGACAGCCAGTGAAAATGCACTCGTGCAACATCTGCGTAGTGCGGATCCCAGCCTATGGAATAAAAGTTTGAGTTCCTCTCTTCTAAACTCCCCTGTGGTATTGTGCTCCATAGGGTTATAAACTAGTTTAATTTCAGAAGACCACGAGTGGAGTTTTTATTTTCTTCATGGAAAATTAACATCTCGTTGTTCTTTTTCAACTAGAAGCAATGAGCCCAATCAGTCCTCCATGACAACGAAAATAACAGATTGGGCTAATTAGTGGGTTATGCTCAGGTAAAACAATTTCTCTAATCTATATTTACATTTTATGTTATAAAATGTAAAATGTCCATAACTGTATAATATAACTCCTCTCCCAGGTTCAGGATCACATTCTCTGTGGGCACTTGCAACGTACATCACCGGAGAGACGCCTTTCCCTGAGTTTACGGTTGTGGTGATGTTGGATGATGTTCAAGTGGGTTACTATGACTCCAACATGGAAAACTTTATCTACAGGGGACAACATATCACAGACAAAACCGAGGATGATGAAGCTCAGGACGGAGCTCATGTTTTTGGAGATATATACCAGAGCATGAAGCACAGATCATTTAAACTAAAGCACCACTTTAATCTCACGGAAGGTGTTCAAGTTCAGCAAAAAATGGCTGGCTGTGAGATGTTAGACAATGGAGAACCGGCCTTGGTCATGTTTAAGGACACTTTCAATGGCATTTTTGCAGATTATGCAATATATTACAACATGACACATTTTACATATGATATTGGGATACTACTACTAGGATGGGATGGGATGGGATGATGCAAGCATATGAAAGAACACTGGGAGAATGTTTACATTCCCATTTGCATCAGAACACTGAAGACAATCCTGAAGAGAGAGAAGAACGTTGTGATGCGTAAAATTCCTCCCAGACTCAGGTTGATAAACAAAGAGGTTTCTGGAGGGCTCAAGGTGAGCTGCCTGGCGTTTGGTTTCTACCCCTGCCACATCAACCTGACCCTGCTGAGAGACGGCCAGCCAGTGGCAGAACAGGAGCTGACAGGGGGTTAGGTGCTGCCTAGTGGAGACGGGACCTACCAGCTGAGGAAGAGTCTGGAGGTCAGTACTGAGGAACTAAAGCAGAGACACCACTACTCCTGTACTGCCTCTCACCTCAGTCTGGACAACAAGCTGGATGTCAGTTGGGAGTCTGGGGCAGAGAGAGTACACCTATCCACCCTCTCAGCTCTACTGGTGATGGTGCTGATTGTTATTCTATTGGCCATTTTCATTTGCCTCCCAAGGTGGTGGAGATTCACTGCCTTCCAGTCTAAACTTGCCAACGTTGATGAAAAAATATCAGAGGAAATTAACCTTTCTTCAGATTCTGAGACCTAATACATTTTTGGGACACTGATGCACCTTTGTCAATTCAGCTCAATTCACAATGAAAATATGACTGCCAGAGCACCTATGAGGGCAGATAGCATGTGATAGCTAAAAGTGTACGATTGCAGGAAATTAGCTTTAAAACTGCAACTTTTTATTTTAGCCTCATTACAAAATGTGTAGAATAGCATTATAAAACTGCTAATGTTTCTCTCTGCACCATGGCAAAATGTGTTTAAATGTAGGAAGTTATGAACTCAGTCTGGACACTCAAATCCGATTTATTTTGCTCTGAAGTGTTTGTACATGACCTGCCATTACCATGACAACCACGGCCAAAATATGAAGGAACGGTGACAGGAAATGAGCATTGCATCTGTGTGCTACTTCAGAGGCTACATCATGAATGTGCAAATCTGATATGGGTCACATGTAAAACTGAGTGTGGACAGTCAGAAAAAAATATTGGATATGTGGGAAAAAACAGAATTGGATTATTCAGGTGGTTGTGTAAACATAGCCATGGAGAATTCAATAAATCAGATTTTGTATGTAAGTAAAGGCTTGTCACTTCTACAAAGATTTCAACCCACTTAATCCCAAAATGTCTCACAATTTTTACCATCATTGTAAAGCCCTAGTTATTATGTCACATAGATACTATATAACATCTAATGTGATGGACCATATGACTGGACAGATACTATAGAACATCTAATGTGATGGACCATATGATTGGACAGATACTATAGAACATCTAATGTGATGGACCATATGACTGGGCAGATACTATATAACATCTAATGTGATGGACCATATGACTGGGCAGATACTATAGAACATCTAATGTGATGGACCATATGACTGGGCAGATACTATATAACATCTAATGTGATGGACCATATGACTGGACAGATACTATAGAACATCTAATGTGATGGACCATATGACTGGACAGATACTAGAGATCTTTGCAAAAACATCTGTTCATTTCATTATAATCAGTCAGTGTGGTTTAATTTTACACTTCATCAGCAATGTGCAAAATAAAAGGCCACTATTTCTGCATTGCTCAGTTTATTAAACTAGTTAAATAATCACCTTTTCATAATGCACATTGTTCAAGAAAAGTGTCAAATAAATTATACTGCCTGATTATAGTGCATTTTACAGTACTTTTGCAAAGATTTTAACTACAGTATTTTGCACCATAAAGATGTCACCCAGTAAGTCAATAGGATGAAAACAAACACAAAGACACAGGAGAGTTTAAAAATGATATTTTTTTTAGATGGCAGGTCCCAAACCACATAGTTATGGAACAGTATTGAATATAACACTGCTTCTGGCAATAATACTTTAGAATGATAAACAAGGCTTCTGCTGCAGTCAGAGAAGAGTTTCCCTGGCATTGAAATGGTTTATTTTATCTTGTCTCTGCATGGAGTTGAAATATCATGATACCTTTTCCAAAGTTCCCAGGTTTTCCAGTAATCCAGGAATCAGGAGAGAATAGCTAGGAAAACCTGGGAATTTTGTGATAGTTACTGGAATTTTGCAACCCTAACTATGCTAGACTGTCTGTTTTCTACCACTCCACATCCTGAAAAAATTACAAGAATAAGGCACTACTTAGTTGTTGAAAAGTCTATTATAAAAGCCTAGGGTTGGAAAGTTATAGGGACTAAAGCAAGACCTACAATATACTTTATTTGTATCAAGACTCAGGCTAAGACCCAGATGCAGATACAGGAGGTGGATAGTACGAGTCTCAGAGTTTATTATAGTTCAAGAGGCAGGCAAAAGGTAGGTCAAGGCAGGCAAAGGTTCGTAATCCAAATCAGAGTCAGGCAGGTACAGGACGGCGGGCAGGATCAGGATCAGGGTCAGGACAGGCAGAACTGGGAAGACTAGGCAAACCAAAAACTAGAGCACGGGAACACGCTGGTAGGACTTGACAGGACAAGACGAACCTGCAACAGACAAACAGAAAACGCAGGTATAAATACACAGGATAATGAGTGGAAATGGAAGACACCTGGTGAGGGGAAGAGACAAGCACAAAGACAGGTGAAAGATCAGGGTGTGACAATTTGGTTGTACTTTTAAGCAGTCAAAGAGCTTTTATATGAACAACTGCTGTTTTAACTTATGATAATATAATTCATACATCATTTAATGTCACCCTGCCATTTAAAACAAAAGATTGCTACTGTAATATCCATAGAAAAGCACAAACAACCGGAACTAAAAGGGTCAAAGTCTCCATTCCAAAGCATGTTCCGACTGAGTCAGAGTGGATACAATACCTAATGGTGGTTAATATTTGGCCAGAAGTATTTCTGGGAAACTGATCTTTAAGTCTATTCAAGTCAAGAGTGGCCCCAAAACTTTCCCTTCCTTTTTCTGTTTTGTTGATTTAAAGGCAACAGTCAGTCATTTTCTTGGCAAAGTGCTCCACATCTTACTTAGCCTCTTATAGAAGTTTGTTTGGATTGTAAATTGTTTTCAGAAGGTGGCATTAAAAATGCACATTCCTGCACACACACTGAGAGGAGACGGGGAGGAGTGTGTGTGTGTATATGTCTGTCTCTGTGTGTGTGAAGACGGCTGGACAGGTGGTAGGAAAACAGGGAGAGGGGCAGAATTAGCAGGCTCATGCACACAGACACTCTAGCATGCATGTGTGTCACAGACAGACAGACACTGAAAGTTTTGGTATCTAATTTACAGTGTCATCTGACTGGACTTTTGCCATGCACGCAACATGCAACAAGACTGTGGTTAGACAATCAAGACAGACAGAGGCCCTTTAAATTGTCAAAGTCTGCAGCCACCCAAGTCATAGGCTGTTCTCTCTGCTAGCACACGGCAAGCAACACCGATGCACCAAGCCTGAACAGCTTCTACCCCCAAGCCAAAAGACTACTAAATAGTTAACTAAATAGCTACCGGGACTATCTGCATTTAACCTTTATGCACTAACCAGTTTGACTCATGACATACACTGCTGCTACTGTTTATTATCTATCCTGTTGCCTAGTCACTTTTCCCTGACCGATATGTACACTATATACAGAAGTATGTGGACACCCCTTCAAATTAGTGGTTTCAGCTATTTCAGCCACACCCCTTGCTGACAGGTGTATAAAATTGAGCACACAGCCATGCAATCTCCATAGACAAACATTTCCAGTAGAATGGCCTTACTGAAGAGCTCAGTGACTTTCAATGTGGCACTGTCATAGGTTGACACCTTTACAATATTGGCTTGAATTCCCAACTCTACTTTTTTGACTCGTTCAATAACATTAAAGGAACCTACATTTTTTGATGAACAAAAGTTCTTGAGAGTTTAGAAACTTGAGAGTTTAGAAACCTGCTATGCGAGGCTTTTTCAAAAGTTGCTGAAGGTAGTGAGAATTTTCTAATCTTCTTGTTTGTTCTTTGTTTTACACCACTCAACGCAGGTAAGATGGATTTAACTTTCTCTCATAACTAATTTCATGATTTTTTATGTTATACAAATATCCATATCTGTGTATAATATCACTCCTCTCCCAGGTTCAGGATCACATTCTCTGTGAGTACTTCCAACATACTGTACATAATCGGAGAGATGGCTTTCCCTGAGTTTACGGTTGTGGTGTTGTTGGTTAACATTCAAGGTGCTGCCTAGTGTCAGTTGGGAGTCTGGGGCAGAAAGAGTTCACCTATCAACTCTCTTTACTGGTGATGGTGCTGATTGTTATTCTATTGGGCATTTTCATTTGCCTCCCAAGGAGGTAGAGATGCACTGCCTCCCAGTCTAAACTTGCCAGCATTGATGTAAAAGTGTCAGAGGAAATGAACCTTTCTTCAGATACTGAGACTTAATATATTTTTTGGGAAACTGATGCAACTTTTGTCAATTCAGCTCAATTCACAATCAAAATATGACTGCCAGAGAACCTATGACGGTAGACACAAAATATGCAAAAGATTGTTATTGTTGGTCAATCTTCCCTTCCCCCTCAACAAAGGACTGTAAATGATCCGTTTGTGGAGTCCAGATCTGCAGTTACATGTTTTACCAGCATATCGAATGTGCCACCAGGGCTGGTAAAATCCTGGATCATTGTTATTCCAACTTCCGTGATGCATACAAGGCTATTCTCCGCCCTCCTTTCGGCAAGTCTGACCATGACTCCATTTTGTTGCTCCCAGCCTACAAACAGAAACTAAAACAGGAAACGCCCGTTCTCAGGTCTGTTCAACGCTGGTCCGACCAATCTGATTCCATGCTGCAAGATTGCTTCGAGCACGTGGACTGGGATATGTTCCGGATAGCATCTGACAACAACATTGATGTATATGCTGATTCGGTGAGCGAGTTTATTAGCAAGTGCATTGGTGATGTTGTACCCATAGCAAATATTAAAACCTTCCCCAACCAGAAACCGTGGATTGATGGCAGCATTCGCGCAAAACTGAAAGCGCGAACCACTGCTTTTAACCAGGGTAAGGCTACTGGAAACATGACTGAATACAAACTGTGTAGCTATTCCCTCCGCAAGGCAATCAAACAAGCTAAGCGTCAATATAGAGACAAAGTAGAGTCACAATTCAGCGGCTCAGACACAAGACGAATGTGGCAGGGTCTACAGTCAATCACGGACTACAAAAAGAAAACCAGCCCCGTTGCGGACCATGACGTCCTGCTCCCAGACAAACTAAACAACTTCTTCACTCGCTTTGAGGACAATACAGTGCCACCGACACGGCCTGCTACCAAAACCTGCGGGCTCTCCTTTACCGCAGCCAATGTGAGAAAAACATTTAAATGTGTTAACCCTCGCAAGGCTGCTGGCCCAGATGGCATCCCTGGCCGTGTCCTCAGAGCATGCACAGACCAGCTGGCTGGTGTGTTTACAGACATATTCAATCAGTCCCTATCCCAGTCTGCTGTTCCCACATGCTTCAAGAGGGCCACCATTGTTCCTTTTCCCAAGAAAGCTAAGGTAACTGAGCTAAATGACTATCGCCCCGTAGCACTCACTTCCATCATCATGAAGTGCTTTGAGAGATTAGACGACAGACGACGCAATCGCAATCACACTGCATACTGCCCTAACCCATCGGGACAAGAGGAATACTTATGTAAGAATGCTGTTCATCGACTACAGCTCAGCATTTAACACCATAGTTCCCTCCAAGCTCGTCATTAAGCTCGAGACCCTGGGTCTCGACCCAGCCCTGTGCAACTGGGTCCTGGACTTCCTGACGGGCCGGCCCCAGGTGGTGAGGGTAGGAAACAACATCTCCACCCGCTGATCCTCAACACTGGGGCCCCACAAGGGTGCATTCTCAGCCCTCTCCTGTACTCCCTGTTTACCCATGACTGCGTGGCCAAGCACGCATCCAACTCAATCATCAAGTTTGCTGACGACACTACAGTGGTAGGCTTGATTACCAACAACGAGGCGGCCTACAGGGAGGAGGTGAGGGCCCTCGGAGTGTGGTGTCAGGAAAATAACCTCTCACTCAATGTCAACAAAACAAAGGAGATGATCGTGGACTTTAGGAAACAGGAGAGGGAGCACCCCCCTATCCACATCGAGGGGACAGTAGTGGAGAAGGTGGAAAGTTTTAAGTTCCTTGGTGTACACATCACGGACAAACGGAATTGGTCTACCCACAAAGACAGCGTGGTGAAGAAGGCGCAACAGCGCCTCTTCAACCTCAGGAGGCTGAAGAAATTCGGCTTGTCACCAAAATCACTCACAAACCTCTACAGATGCACAATCGAGAGCATCCTGTCTGGCTGTATCACCGCCTGGTACGGCAACTGCTCCGCCCACAACCGTAAGGCTCTCCAGAGGGTAGTGAGGACTGCACAACGCATCACCGGGGGAAAACTACCTGCCCTCCAGGACACCTACACCACCCGATGTCACAGGAAGGCCAAAAAGATCATCAAGGACAACAACCACCCGAGCCACTGCCTGTTCACCCCGCTATCATCCAGAAGGCGAGGTCAGTACAGGTGCATCAAAGCTGGGACGGAGAGACTGAAAAACAGCTTCTACCTCAAGGCCATCAGACTGTTAAACAGCCATCACTAACATTGAGTGGCTGCTGCTAACATACTGACTTAAATCTCTAGCCACTTTAAACATAGGAATTGGATGTAACAATGTATCACTAGCCACTTTAAACAATTTTGTATATAATGTTTACGTATCCGACATACTCATATCAAATGTATACACTGTACTCTAAACCATCTACTTAATCTTGCCTATGCCGTTCGGCCATCGACCCAAATCTCTAGCCACTTTAATAATTATAATTGGATGAAATAATGTATCACTAGCCACTTTAAACAATGCCATTTATATAATGTTTACATATCCTACATTACTCATCTCATATATATATATATATATATGTGTATTTACTGTACTCCATACCATCTACTGCGTCTTGCCTATGCCGGTCAGCCATCGCTCATCCATATATTTATATGTACATACTCGTATTCATTCCTTTACTCTTGTGTGTATAAGGTAGTTGTTGTGAATTTGTTAGATTACTTGTTAGATACTACTGCATGGTCGGAACTAGAAGCACAAGCATTTCGCTACACTCGCATTAACATCTGCTAACCATGTGTATGTGACAAATAAAATTTGATTTGATGTTGTATATGCTGGTTTGGCAACCTGCTCATTAACTATGGTCATCTTTTAATTATTTCTGTTATGTAATCTGTCATTTATAATCATGACTATTCATTCATTTCACAATGCACTTTATATCTGCAGTCAGTGCCATGAAAAAGTCCTTTAGTGTTACCTTTCCCCAGTCAAATATTCAGGCGTATATTTCCACTTCAAGGCTGGACCACAACAAACAAAAAAATGTGTTTGATTATAAGATCTAGTTCAAATATTATTTTATGATGAACACATTCCACATTTTGAAATAAATATTCTTCCATGTTACTTGCTTCCTAATGAAACCAGCTAGGTTAGAACCTAGGTCTCCTGCACACCACGATACTGTGTAGACCGCTGAGCTGAATCCTAGAACCATCGGCAACATTAGATTTCCTAAACCTGCTTGGTGCATTTTTCCATGTAAAAGCCATAAACATAACTTACCTACATTTCATTACCGATGTAAAGGGCAGGTGCTCATAGACCATGTTCCAAATGGCACCCTATTCCCTACATAGTGCACTAGGGGCCCTGGTCAAAAGTAGTACACTATATAGACAATAGGGTGCCATTTGGGATACAGATATAATCACTGGCTTTAGTCAATTAAGTTCCCCAGTTCTGCACACTCCAGTGTTTTACCATTCAAAACCCTAAAGGTAGAAAAAAGGCAGAATTGTATTTGTCATGGAGACTAATGCCTGGTAAAAAGTAAATGTCATTTGTCAATCTGAAATGAGTCAGAGTTGGTGCTGCTTGAGAGCAGAGATTAATACAACACAAACACTGTATTTGCTTTCTGAAAACATGCACGCGCACGTACACACACACACACACACACACACCACAGGGCTGCTCTGTCATTGTATATCTCCCCATGCTATAATATATTTAAGCAATAAGGACCAAGGGGGTGTGGTATATGGCCAATATACCATGGCTAAGGACTGTTCTTAGTCGCGACACAATGCGGAGTGCCTGGATACAGCCCTTAGCCGTGGTATATTGGCCATATACCACAAACCCCAGAGGTGCCTTATTGCTATTATAAACTGGTTACCAACGTAATTAGAGCAGTAAAAATAAATGTTTGGTCATTCCCGTGGTATACGGTCTGATATAAAACGTCTGTCAGCCAATCAACATTCAGGGCTCGACCACCCAGTTTATAATAATGAATCAAGTCTTCTTAATTATCTGGCATTTCTAACCAGATCCTGCCTTGGCAGTTCTGTCATTCTGAGTGTAACGAAACAGTGGATCTCCTATTCTACCAGCCACTGTCCAGATGACACAATTGATTAACACCGTTGCAGAGGGCTACAGAGACCAGTGTAGGAAAGGAAACTCGAAACATGGTAGTCTCTAGAGGACACACTGGCACAGTCACACACACAAGCAGGGACTGATGTATGCACACAAGCATTTATAGTGTAATCTAACTGGTCTTTGGCAGCGTGCA
Organism: Brachymystax lenok tsinlingensis; assembly: GCA_030435695.1. NCBI lineage: Eukaryota > Metazoa > Chordata > Actinopteri > Salmoniformes > Salmonidae > Brachymystax > Brachymystax lenok. The sequence continues at coordinate 22,524,634 of CM059800.1, read as the reverse complement.
CAACATGCTAAATGACAATCAAGACACCAAGCTAAATCCAAGGGCAGTATACATGTTACAGAATAAATAATCTGGGCAGCCCCTTGAACAGACGGGAGTTTCCAGATTAAAATGTCTGAAGTAATTTCCAGACTGACACCAAAGTGAAAGCGCCCTCTCTTCCTCATTCCACCCTGTTATAGACACACTGAAGCTTGATGTGCAATTAAACTGAATGTCTTTACTGAAGATCCCCATATTAACTCATACAAACTTGTGTGACCCTCACACATCCGGGGGTCTTACTGATCTCCCCAAACTCCAACCAACCCCAACCAACCAACCAACCCCAAACAACCAACCACAAACAACCATAAACCGGTACCCGAAAGAACCACAAACAACCCCAAACATGTATCTCAAACAACCAAACTAGCCTCTAGCTACACCTTGGACCAGAGCTAGTTAGTGCGGCCAAAGCTAGACCAGAGTTAATGCGGACCAAAGCTAGCTAGCCACTAGCTACACCCTGGATCAGAGTTAGTTTGTGTGGACCAGAGCTATACCAGAGCTGGGTTGGCCAGAGCTAGCTAGCTACTATCTCTGCACTGGAACAGAGCTAGTGACAGATTATAGCTCTGGTCCATGGTGTTAGAGCACTGCATGCGCACATACTAACCGAGACATAAAAAATACCATCTGAAACGCAAACGCATGCACTTTGAGGTTCGCAGACCAGGTGGCCTGGTCACATAATCTTTTCGTTGTTTGGGGTACATGTTTGTGGTTGTTTGGAGTTGTTTAGGGATCCTGTTTGGAGTTGTTTAGGGATCCTGTTTGGAGTTGTTTAGGGATCCTGTTTGTGGTTGTTTGGCAGCTCTGTTCCACAGTGTATTTATGCAAATAATTAAAATATTTTCTTTATTTAAAAAAAAATATATATATAATAAAAAAAAAAAAATATATATATATATATATATATATATATATATATATATATATATGATAGATCTAACTTTGAACTTTTTCCCTTTACCTTCTTACTTTTAAAGACTGGGTCATTTAGGAGTGAATTAAGGTTCCAGTATCCTCGAATGCCACTGGATTTATCAGAACATTCTGTCTTCAATAATATAATTTTATATATTTATATATGAATTCCCACCAAAATCCCTGAACTCAGTCAAAGGTTTTACAGTGAGGGAAAAAAGTATTTGATCCCCTGCTGATTTTGTACGTTTGCCCACTGACAAAGAAATTATCAGTCTATAATTTTAATGGTAGGTTTATTTGAACAGTGAGAGACAGAATAACAACAAAAAAATCCAGAAAAACGTGGACAGGTGTCTTATATACAGGTAACACGCTGAGATTAGGAGCACTCCCTTTAAGAGTGTGCTCCTAATCTCAGCTCGTTACCTGTATAAAAGACACCTGGGAGCCAGAAATCTTTCTGATTGAGAGGGTCAAATACTTATTTCCCTCATTAAAATGCAAATCAATTTATAACATTTTTCACATGCGTTTTTCTGGATTTTTTTGTTGTTATTCTGTCTCTCACTGTTCAAATAAACCTACCATTAAAATTATAGACTGATACTTTCTTTGTCAGTGGGCAAACGTACAAAATCAGCAGGGGATCAAATACTTTTTTCCCCTCACTGTATGTGCTACAGATTTGATCACTCTTTTGTCAATGAGGAAGTGCAAACTCTTATTTGAGGTTTAAAAAGGCTTCTAAAGTTTGTATTTCCACCTTTAAAATGTCAGACTTGATTTGCCCAAACAAAACATATCAGCCCCTACCAAAAATATCAGTTAATTATAATCCACATTATCCACTTAATAGTACCTGTTTGTGGTTGTGTGTATAATAGTACCTGTTTGTGGTTGTGTGTAGTTGTTTGGGGTACCTGTTTGGGGTTGTTTGGGGTACCTGTATGTGGTGGTTTTGGGTTGTTTGTGGTTGTTGGGAGTTGTTTGTGGTTGTTTGGAGTGATTAGTTGGAGCTCACATCCGTGCACACACACATTGCATGTGATCAATTGTTAAAGCAACATTATTCAATAAACTGAGCTAGAACCCCACATTACTGAACACATCCAAAATAACTTCACAGAGTCACACTCATAACAATGTGCATAATAGTTTCCCCTTCTTTATCGCAAAAATACCTGTCTTACAAGGGTATATTTTGTGCAAGATTTTAAAGTAAATTTATTTTAGGGAGGGAGCAGCCCAGTTTCTTCCATTCAATTTCAGTAACATGTGTTGTCCAGAAGAAATTCCCTCTATGAGAGATATTGTTCTTGGACTGAAAAAGTTCCCTTAAGAATGTATTATTACGTTTCTTATCCAGCAGGGAGCATCCTTCTAACATAAATTGTGCATCAACAGTGCTCTCCAAAACACAAATGAGATTTCATTAATTGAGTAAGTCTTGAAGGTATTGCTTTGCATATAGAATACAATTCTTTATAATGTATTGGGAAGTTATTTGTTTCTAAGAATTTTATAATTTTATAAATAGAGATTATATCCCTTCTTAATCAAATAAATCAAGCACAAATATAATATTTCTATCAAAACAGTTAGGGAAGAATAAAAAATTAATTTCTTCATATATTTAAGAGCATCTCTAATCTCTACTGTAGAAAACTAATCTTCACATATAGACTTGAACTCATCAGAAATAATTGGAACATGACCATAGACATGTTTCATGAAATGTTCACATTCAATTCAATGAACTAGATTTATACAGATTTTCAGAGAATTTAGAGATGGTTAGAGATGGTTTTAGGATCTTTACACAAGGTATTGCCAATATTTAAGGCAGAAAGAGATTTTCTATTATAGTTCCTTTTTTCAAGAGCCCAAAAAAATGCTTGTGTTTTTCTCTCCCTCCTCAACCCATTGTTCTCTAGATCTAATGAAGTCCCTTTTAGCTAAATCAATGTACATTTGATCTAGTTCTATTCCAGAAACATTCTAATCTGTTTCTTCCTCTGCTGAAAGAGTATCATTTTCTTTAAGAACATTCAACGTATCCATAAACTCATCTCCTTTCAGACATGTTTGCTTCTTTAGTTCCTTACTGCATGTAATGGTGATATATCTTCCTTTTAACTTATTCCTTTCTTACTTTGTTAAAGACTGGGTCATTAAGGAGTGAATTAAGTTTCCAGTATCCTCGAATGCCACTGGATTTATCAGAACATTCTATCTTCAATAATATAATTTTATGATCAGTCAAAAGAGTATGTGTATGCCTTACTTCTTGTACATACTGTAAAAGTGGGGGAGAAATAATAAGAAAAAAAATCTGACCATCATTCACCTATTACACCAGTTGGGTTTGTTTAAGTTTGTATTAAAGTAAGGTTATCAGCAAGATCCAAAAAGAAAGTCTTATTTGAGGTGTGAGAATTGTACCCATACACGTTGCATATAATAAACAAGCCTTATCAACTTTAGAAATCAATATCTCCCATCTTTGGACCCACAAGACTCTGAAATATCACCTCTAAACTTATGAATCAATATCAATAGTACCAGCTGAGGGGTTAGACCCGTGACTATAATACACAGTATTCCCTATTGTGACTTCCAAAAACTAGAATCTGAATCGCAGCAGTGAGTCTCTTGGAGTGTTTACAACAACAAAGTGATATTCTTTTAGTTATGTCTCGTAAACCCCTGGTATTTAAAAATACAACATGAAGAAGTGCTTAGAAATCAAAACTTTGCATAACCTGACAATAAAATAAAAATGCCATGAGTTCTGGAAAGTCTTCATGTGGGCTGCATCGCTGCTAGCATTTGAGGTGATTAGCATAGATCTGTTAAGCCATGCCTTGCCTTTTTCGGTTTCTTTTGTTCATGTATTCGTATGATCACAGTGTTTTCCATCCACCTTCTGTTACCTCATATAAGAAAGGAGAAAATTTACCCCCAAAAAGTCATCAAATTCTTGAGTATTCATCATAATCTTCCTGGTTTATCTGTCCATACGTTCAAATCAGTGGCGATTTTAGCATAAATCTTGTTGGGGTAACAATAACAAATATGTGGGATGCACTCCAGCAAAGCCACTACACAACACAACACAACACATCACTAAACAATACATTAATGAAGATGTGTAATGTGTAAATATTTGAATGACCATAACAAGATTCAACAACTGAGACATAAACTGAACAAGTTCCACAGACATGTGACTAACAGAAATTGAATAATATGTCCCTGAACAAAGGGGGTAAAAATTAAAAGTAACAGTCAGTATCTGGTGTGGCCACCAGCTGCATTAAGTGCTGCAGTGCATCTCCTCCTCATGGACTGCACCAGATTTGCCAGTTCTTGCTGTGAGATGTTACCCCACTCTTCCACCAAGGCACCTGCAAGTTCCCAGACGTGCTCAATGGGATTGAGATCCGGGCTCTTCGCTGGGCATGGCAGAACACTGACATTCCATGACGGACCCTCAACCTCAACCTCCCGATCCAGAGTGCAGGCCTCGGTGTAACGCTCATTCCTTCAACGATAAACGCAAATCTGACCATCACCTCTGGTGAGACAAAACCGCGACTCATCAGTGAAGAGCACTTTTTGCCAGTCTTGTCTGGTCCAGCGACAGTGGGTTTCTGTCCATAGGTGACATTGTTGCCGGTGATGTCTGGTGAGGACCTGCCTTACAACAGGCCTACAAGCCCTCAGTCCAGCCTCTCTCAGCCTATTGTGGACAGTCTGAGCACTGATGGAGGGATTGTGCGTTCCTGGTGTAACTCGGCAGTTGTTGTTGCCATCCTGTACCTGTCCCGCAGGTGTTATGTTCAGATGTACCAATCCTGTGCAGGTGTTGTTACAAGTGGTCTGCCATTGCGAGGACAATCAGCTGTCCATCCTGTCTCCCTGTAGCGCTGTCTTAGGCATCTCACACTACGGACATTGCAATTTATTGCCTTGGTCACATCTGCAGTCCTCATGCCTCTTTGCAGCATGCCTAAGTCACGTTTACACAGATGAGCAGGGTGTTCTTGTTTTGATGTTTTTCAGAGTCAGTAGAAAGGCCTCTTTAGTGTCCTAAGTTTTCATAACTGTGACCTTAATTGCCTACCGTCTGTAAGCTGTTAGTATCTTAACGACCGTTCCACAGGTGCATGTTCATTAATTGTTTATGGTTCGTTAAACAAGCATGGGAAATAGTGTTTAAACCCTTCAAAATTAAGATCTGTGAAGTTACTTGGATTTTTACGAATTATCGTTGAAAGACGGGGTCCTGAAAAAAGGACGTTTCTTTTTTTGCTGAGTTTATTTATATATGTATATATAGACACACTACTGTTCAAAAGTTAGGGGTCACTCAGCAACATTTTTTGTCCATTAAAATAACATCAAATTGATCAGAAATACAGTGTAGACATTGTTAATGTTGTAAATAACTATTGCAGCTGGAAACGGCAGATTTACTATGGAATATCTACATAGGTGTACAGAGGCCCATTATCAGCAACCATCACTGCTGTGTTCCATGGCACGTTGTGTTAGCTAATCCACGTTTATAGTTTAAAAAGCTAATTGATCATTAGAAAACCCTTTTGCAATTATGTTAGCACAGCTGAAAACTGTTGTCCTGATTAAAGAAGGAATAAAACTGGTCTTTAGACTAGTTGAGTATCTGGAGCATCAGCATTTGTGGGTTCGATTACAAGCTCAAAATGTCCAGAAACAAAGACCTTTCTCCTGAAACTCGTCAGTCTATTCTTGTTCTGAGAAATGAAGGCTATTCCATGCGAGAAGTTGCCAAGAAACTGAAGATCTCATACAACGCTGTGTACTACTCCCTTCACAGAACAGCGCAAATTGGCTCTAACCAGAATAGAAAGGGGAGTGGGAGGCCCCGGTGCACAACTGAGCAAGAGGACATTAGTGTCTAGTTTGAGAAACAGACGCCTCACAAATACTCAACTGGCAGCTTCATTAAATAGTACCCGCAAAACACCAGTCTCAACGTCAACAGTGAAGAGGCGACTCCGGGATGCTGGCCAACTAGGCAGAGTTGCAAGGAAAAAGCCATATCTCAGACTGGCCAATAAAAAGAAAAGATTAAGATGGGCCAAAGAACACAGACACTGGACAGAGGAAGACATAACCAAAGCCATGAAAATGGTTTAATGGACCCATCATCAATGTCTTGCCTACACAATCAACCTGATTGTAACAGACGCTCTTGTAACAGTTTCACTTCCGTCCCTCTCCTCGCCCCTACCTGGGCTCAAACCAGGGACCCTCTGCACACATCAACAACAGTCACCCTCGAAGCATCGTTACCCATCGCTCCACAAAAGCCACGGCCCTTGCAGAGCAAGGGAAACAACTACTTCAAGGTCTCAGAGCAAGTGACGTCACCGATTGAAACACTGCAGTTTTGCAAATTGTTATTTATTTTTATTTGACATGGTGCAATATTCCATTATTATGTTGTTCAGATTGTATTCGTTTAAATTGTTACATTTATATGCACTTTGTTTATATATATTAAAAAAGTTATACTTTAAATGCACGTGTAATAGCATCCTTCAGTTTTACATTTATTTTAATTGTGGGATGCTGCAGTTTTGCACATTTTTATTTATTTTTCTTTGATATGGTGCAATATTCTATTATGCTGTTCATTTTGAAAACGAATACAATGGTTAGATTTATATGCACTTTATTTATATACATTAAAAAGTTGTACTTTAAATGCAAATGTTTTAATAGCATTGTTTTTCATAACAAACCAATGCATTTTTAAATACATTGAGGTTAAGGTAGAGAATGATTTAATTTAATAATTGTATTATACCAATCAAAGTCAAACTATCGCAAACTGTTTGACTTTAAATAATACAAAACATGTTTTTTTTTTAAAGAGCCGTTTGGGAGCCAAAGAACCGTCTTTTTTTGGTGAGCTGGCAGAACGAGCCGGCTCACTGAAAAGAGCCGGAATGCCCATCACTAATCTGTAGATTTACAAGGGTACTGGTGCCGGAAAACACGCCCTCTCAGGTTCCTGTTGAGTCTGTTGTGGGAATCAGATCTGTATTTTTTCCTTTTTTAATTTAACAGAAAAGTTGTAGCTCAGTTTTTTGGGGGCAATCCTGTTTCCATCCCGTATAGTAGGTGGCAGAATGCACATTTAATTGTGATCGCCAATATACCATACACATTTTTAAAGACACAAATGAACTATCTTGGGTAACAAAAAATATGCTACGCAGTTGGCTAAGTGAAAGTCTTTCAGAGTCACGTCTTACTGTGCAGTTGCGTGGAAGGGAAAGTCTGTCAGACTCACTTCTTGCTACAGGAGGCCACAATATCAAAATCATGAGCAAACTGTCTGTCTTTTTGTTCGTTATTTCGTTTTACACTATTGTCAACGCAGGTAAGGGCTTAAGTTTCTCTCTAAATCATTTAATGATTTATTATGTCATAAAATGTAAAATGTCAACTGTGTACAGGGTTGAGTGTAGCCTACGGGCTATACTGGTATCACTTATTATTGATATCAAGGCTACATGGCGCATTGATGATGTGAATCACACTGCTGCGCTCTAATTTATTTGCGCTTCACGGTTTCACAACTGAATGCATTCAACTGAAATGTGTCTTCCGCATTCCGATTTGTGAACAGCCATGGAAAATGTAAAAAGGTCCATAATTGTGAATAATTTCACTCCTCTCCCAGGTTCAGGATCACATTCTTTGTGGGCACTTGCAACATATATAAGCGGAGAGACACCTTTCCCTGAGTTTACGGTTGTGGTGATGTTGGATGATGTTCAAGTGGGTTACTATGACTCCAATGATAAACAGTCTGTCTACAGGGGACAACATATCACAGACAAAGCTGAGGATGATGAAGCTCAGGACGGAGCTTATGTATTTGGAAATATGTACCACCACATGAAAGAGAGATCATTTCAACTAAAGCACCACTTTAATCTCACGGAAGGTGTTCAAATTCAGCAAAGAATGACTGGCTGTGAGATGTTGGATAATGGTGAACCAGCCATGTTCATGCAAAAGGCCAATGTCAATGGTATTTTTTTCAGATTTTGCGATAAATTACAACATGACACATTTTACATACAATGCTGGGAAACTACTACTTGGATGGGATGGGATGATACAAGTAAATGTAAGAATCCTTTTTGTGAATGTTTACATTCCCATTTGCATCAAATCACTGAAGACATTCCTGAAGAGAGAGAAGAACGTTGTGATGCGTAAAGTTCCTCCCAGACTCAGGTTGATAAACAAAGAGGTTTCTGGAGGGTTCCAGGTGAGCTGCCTGGCGTTTGGTTTCTACCCCCGCCACATCAACCTGACCCTGCTGAGAGACGGCCAACCAGTGGCAGAACAGGAGCTGACAGTGGGGGAGGTGCTGCCTAGTGGAGACGGGACCTACCAGCTGAGGAAGAGTCTGGAGGTCAGTACTGAGGAGCTAAAGCAGAGACACCACTACTCCTGTACTGCCTCTCACCTCAGTCTGGACAACAAGCTGGATGTCAGTTGGGAGTCTGGGGCAGAGAGAGTACACCTCTCTCTGCCCCAGACAATGTACAAACAAAGTAGATATGGTTACAAGGAAATGATAGGGGATGTTTCCCTAGTGGGACAAGCCGGTATGACGGCTTGGTGGACAAAGGGAATGGGGGAGTAGACTGAGAAGGGCGGGAATTACAAGTCACTACCTGTAAGAGTGACCTCGTCTCCATCCTTTAGGAAGGTTCTTGTCTCTCCTTCTCCCAGGTCCACAGTCTTAGAACCCTTCCATGACAACTCCAATATAGAACCAAAACTGTCTGGATCCTACACACAGAGAGAGACAGAGATAGTCAATACTGAATCAACAACAACTCATCAGAACATATAGAGTGGGGGAAAAAAGTATTTAGTCAGCCACCAATTGTGCAAGTTCTCTCACTTAAAAAGATGAGAGAGGCCTGTAATTTTCATCATAGGTACACTTCAACTATGACAGACAAAATGAGGAAAAGAAAACCAGAAAATCACATTGTAGGATTTTTTATGAATTTATTTGCAAATTATGGTGGAAAATAAGTATTTGGTCACATACAAACAAGCAAGATTTCTGGCTCTCACAGACCTGTAACTTCTTCTTTAAGAGGCTCCTCTGTCCTCCACTCATTACCTGTATTAATGGCACCTGTTTGAACTTATCAGTATAAAAGACACCTGTCCACAACCTCAAACAGTCACACTCCAAACTCCACTATGGCCAAGACCAAAGAGCTGTCAAAGGACACCAGAAACAAAATTGTAGACCTGCACCAGGTTGGGAAGACTGAATCTGCAATAGGTAAGCAGCTTGGTTTGAAGAAATCAACTGTGGGAGCAATTATTAGGAAATGGAAGACATACAAGACCACTGATAATCTTCCTTGATCTGGGGCTCCACGCAAGATCTCACCCGTGGGGTCAAAATGATCACAAGAACGGTGAGCAAAAATCCCAGAACCACACGGGGGGACCTAGTGAATGACCTGCAGAGAGCTGGGACCAAAGTAACAAAGCCTACCATCAGTAACACACTACGCCGCCAGGAACTCAAATCCTGCAGTGCCAGACGTGTCCCCCTGCTTAAGCCAGTACATGTTCAGGCCCGTCTGAAGTTTGCTAGAGAGCATTTGGATGATCCAGATGAGGATTGGGAGAATGTCAGATGAAACCAAAATAGAACTTTTTGGTAAAAGTTCAACTCGTCGTGTTTGGAGGACAAAGAATGCTGAGTTGCATCCAAAGAACACCATACCTACTGTGAAGCATGGGGGTGGAAACATCATGCTTTGGGGCTGTTTTTCTGCAAAGGGACCAGGACGACTGATCCGTGTAAAGGAAAGAATGAATGGGGCCATGTATCGTGAGATTTTGAGTGAAAACCTTGCTTCCATCAGCAAGGGCATTGAAGATGAAACGTGGCTGGGTCTTTCAGCATGACAATGATCCCAAACACACCGCCGAACAGCGAAGGAGTGGCCGTAGAGAAGCATTTCAAGGCCCTGGAGTGGCCTAGCCAGTCTCAAGATCTCAACCCCATAGAAAATCTTTGAAAGTCCGTGTTGCCCAGCGACAGCCCCAAACATCACTGCTCTAGAGGAGATCTGCATGGAGGAATGGGCCAAAATACCAGCAACAGTGTGTGAAAACCTTGTGAAGACTTACAGAAAACGTTTGACCTCTGTCATTGCCAACAAAGGGTATATAACAAAGTATAGAGATAAACTTTTGTTATTGACCAAATACTTATTTTCCACCATAATTTGCAAATAAATTCATAAAAAAATCCTACAATGTGATTTTCTGGATTTTCTTTCCTAATTTTGTCTGTCATAGTTGAAGTGTACCTATGATGAAAATTACAGGCCTCTCTCATCTTTTTAAGTGAGAGAACTTGCACAATTGGTGGCTGACTAAATACTTTTTTTCCCCACTGTACACTAACATGTGAACACATGTAAACACTGATTCAGATACAAAACGCTCATAGACACACAGAATAACACATACACTACCATTCAATGGTTTGCGGTCACTTAGACAATTCTTTGTTTTTGAAAGAAAAGCTTTTTTTTTGTCTATTCAAATAACATCAAATTGATCCGAAATACAGTGTAGACATTGTTAATGTTGTAAATGACTATTGTAGCTGGAAACTGCAGATTTTTTATGGAATATCTACATAGGCGTACAGAGGCCCATTATCAGCAACCATTGCTCCGGTGTTCCAATGGCACGTTGTGTTAGCTAATCCAAGTTTATAATTTTAAAGGCTAATTGATCGTTAGAAAACCCTTTTGCAATTATGTTAGCACAGCTGAAAACTGTTGTCCTGATTAAAGAAGCAATAAAACTGGCCTTCTTTAGACTAGTTGAGTATCTGGATTCAATTACAGGCTCAAAATGGCCAGAAACAAAGATATTTCTTCTGAAACTCGTCGGTCTATTCTTGTTCTGAGAAATGAATCCTATTCCATACGAGAAATTACCAAGAAACTGAAGATCTCGTACAACGCTGTGTACTACTCCCTTCACAGAACGGCACAAACTGGCTCCAACCAGAAAAGAAAGAGGAGTGGGAGGCCCCCGGTGCACAACTGAGCAAGAGGCCAAGTACATTAGACTGTCTAGTTTGAGAAACAGACACCTCACAAGTCCTCAACTGGCAGCTTCATTAAATAGTACCCGCAAAACACCAGTCTCAACGTCAACAGTGAAGAGGCGACTCCGGGATGTTGGCCTTCTAGGCAGAGTTGCAAAGAAAAAGCCATATCTCAGACTGGCCAATAAAAAGAAAAGATTAAGATGGGCCAAAGAACACAGACACTGGACAGAGGAAGATTGGAAAAAAGTGTTATGGACAGACAAATCTAAGTTTGAGGTGGTCGGATCAAGTTGGAAATTTGTACATGGTAAAAAGGGATCTTGAAGAAGGAATGCTATGACTCCATTTTGCAACGCCATGCCATACCCTGTGGATGGCACCTAATTGGAGCCAATTTCCTCCTACAACAGGACAATGACCCAGAGGACAGCTCCAAACTATGCAATAACTATTTAGGGAAGAAGCAGTCAGCTGGTATTCTGTCTATAATGGAGTGGCCAGCACAGTCACCAGATCTCAACCCTATTGAGCTGTTATGGGAGCAGCTTGACTGTATGGTAGGTAAGAAGTGCCCATAAAGCCAATCCAACTTGGAGGTGCTTCAGGGAGCATGGGGTGAAATCTCTTCAGATTACCTCAACAAATTGACAACTAGAATGCCAAAGGTCTGCAAGGCTGTAATTGCTGCAAATGGAGGATTCTTTGACGAAAGCAAACATTGAAAGACAATTATTATTTCAATTAAAAATCATTATTTATAACCTTGTCAACTTCTTGACTATATTTCATACTCATTTTGCAACTAATTTCATGTATGCTTTCATGGAAAACAAGGACATTTCTAAGTGACCCCAAACTTTTGAACGGTAGTGTACAGTGAGGGAAAAAAGTATTTGATCCCCTGCTGATTTTGTACGTTTGCCCACTGACAAAGAAATGATCAATCTATAATTTTAATGGTAGGTTTATTTGAACAGTGAGAGACAGAATTACAACAAAAAAAATCCAGAAAAATGCATGTGAAAAATGTTTTAAATTGATTTGCATTTTATTGGAGGGAAATAAGTATTTGACCCCCCTCTCAATCAGAAAGATTTCTGGCTCCCAGGTGTCTTTTATACAGGTAACAAGCTGAGATTAGGAGCACACTCTTAAAGGGAGTGCTCCTAATCTCAGCTTGTTACCTGTATATAAGACACCTGTCCACAGAAGCAATCAATCAATCAGATTCCAAACTCTCCACCATGGCCAAGACCAAGCTCTGCAAGGATGTCAGGGACAAGATTGTAGACCTACACAAGGCTGGAATGGGCTACAAGACCATCGCCAAGCAGATTGGTGAGAAGGTGACAACAGTCGTGGCCAAACGTTTTGAGAATGACACAAATATTAATTTCCACAAAGTTTGCTGCTTCAGTGTCTTTAGATATTTTTGTCAAATGTTACTATGGAATACTGAAGTATAATTACAAGCATTTCATAAGTGTCAAAGGCTTTTACTGACAATTACATGAAGTTGATGCAAAGAGTCAATATTTGCAGTGTTGACCCTTCTTTTTCAAGACCTCTGCAATCCGCCCTGGCATGCTGTCAATTAACTTCTGGGCCACATCCTGACTGATGGCAGCCCATTCTTGCATAATAAATGCTTGGAGTTTGTCAGAATTTGTGGGTTTTTGTTTGTCCACTCGCCTCTTGAGGATTGACCACAAGTTCTCAATGGGATTAAGGTCTGGGGAGTTTCCTGGCCATGGACCCAAAATATTGATGTTTTGTTCCCCGAGCCACTTAATTATCACTTTTGCCTTATGGCAAGGTGCTCCATCATGCTGGAAAAGGCATTGGTCATCCCCAAACTGTTCCTGGATGGTTGGGAAAAGTTGCTCTCGGAGGATGTGTTGGTACCATTCTTTGTTCATGGTTGTGTTCTTAGGAAAGATTGTGAGTGAGCCCACTCCCTTGGCTGAGAAGCAACCCCACACATGAATGGTCTCAGGATGTTTTACTGTTGGCATGACACAGCATTGATGGTAGCGCTCACCTTGTCTTCTCCGGACAAGCTTTTTTCCGGATGCCCCAAACAATCGGAAAGGGTATTCATCAGAGAAAATGACTTTACCCCAGTCCTCAGCAGTCCCTGTACTTTTTGCAGAAAATCAGTCTGTCCCTGATGTTTTTCCTGGAGAGAAGTGGCTTCTTTGCTGCCCTTCTTGATACCAGGCCATCCTCCAAAAGTCTTCGCCTCACTGTGCGTGCAGATGTACTCACACCTACCTGCTGCCATTCCTGAGCAAGCTCTGTACTGGTGGTGCCCCGATCCCGCAGCTGAATCAACTTTAGGAGACGGTCCTGGCACTTGCTGGACTTTCTTGGGCGCCCTGAAGCCTTCTTCACAACAATTGAACCGCTCTCCTTTAAGTTCTTGGTGATCCAATAAATGGTTGATTTAGGTGCAATCTTACTGGCAGCAATATCCTTGCCTGTGAAGCCCTTTTTGTGCAAAGTAATGATGACATCACATGTTTCCTTGCAGGTAACCATGTTTGACAGAGGAAGCTTCCAGTCTGTTATTCAAACTCAATCAGCATGACAGGGTGATCTCCAGCATTGTCCTCGTCAACACTCACACCTGTGTTAACGAGAGAATCACTGGCATGGTGTCAGCTGGTCCTTTTGTGGCAGGGCTCTAATGCAGTGGAAATGTTTTTTGGGGGATTCAGTTCATTTGCATGGCAAATAGGGACATTGAAATTAATTGCAATTCATCTGATCACTCTTCATGACATTCTGGAGTATATGCAAATTGCCATCATACAAACTGAGGCAGCAGACTTTGTGAAAATTAATATTTGTGTCATTCTCAAAACTTTTGGCCACGACTGTACACAAGGCTGGAATGGGCTACAAGACCATCGGCAAGCAGCTTGCTGAGAAGGTGACAACAGTTGGTGCGATTATTCACAAATGGAAGAAACACAAAAGAACTGTCAATCTCCCTCGGCCTGGAGCTCCATGCAAGATCTCACCTCGTGGAGTTGCAATGATCATGAGAACGGTGAGGAATCAGCCCAGAACTACACGGGAGGATCTTGTCAATGATCTCAAGGCAGCTGGTACCATAGTCACCAAGAAAACAATTGGTAACACACTACGCCGTGAAGGACTGAAATCCTGCAGCGCCCGCAAGGTCCCCCTGCTCAAGAAAGCACATATACATGCCCGTCTGAAGTTTGCCAATGAACATCTGAATGATTCAGAGGACAACTGGGTGAAAGTGGTGGTCAGATGAGACCAAAATGGAGCTCTTTGGCATCAACTCAACTCGTTGTGTTTGGAAGAGGAGGACTGCTGCCCATGACCCCAAGAACACCATCCCCACCGTCAAACATGTAGGTGGAAACATTATGCTTTGAGGGTGTTTTTCTGCTAAGGGGACAGGACAACTTCACCGCATCAAAGGGACGATGGACGGGGCCATGTACCGGCAAATCTTGGGTGAGAACCTCCTTCCCTCAGCCAGGGCATTGAAAATGGGTCGTGGATGGGTATTCCAGCATGACAATGACCCAAAACACACGGCCAAGGCAACAAAGGAGTGGCTTAAGAAGAAGCACATTAAGGTCCTGGAGTGGCCTAGCCAGTCTCCAGACCTTAATCCCATAGAAAATCTGTGGAGGGAGCTGAAGGTTCGAGTTGCCAAACGTCAGCCTCGAAACCATAATGACTTGGAGAAGATCTGCAAAGAGGAGTGGGACAAAATCCCTCCTGAGATGTGTGCAAACCTGGTGGCCAACTACAAGAAACGTCTGACCTCTGTGATTGCCAACAAGGGTTTAGCCACCAAGTACTAAGTCATGTTTTGCAGAGGGGTCAAATACTTATTTCCCTCATTAAAATGCATATCAATTTATAACATTTTTCACATGCGTTTTTCTGGATTTTTGTTGTTGTTATTCTGTCTCTCACCGTTCAAATAAACCTACCATTAAAATTATAGACTGATCAGTGGGCAAACATACAAAATCAGCAGGGGATCAAATACTTTTTCCCCTCACTGTATATGCATACACGCACACACTCACCGGTCCACTGATGGTTCCTGAGGCCAGCAGGTCTCCAGGTCTGACGTTACAGCCGTTGACTGTGTGACTGCTGCTTCATAGTCCAGTACATATACTAGAGAGAGAAAGAGAGAGATGGAGAGAAGAGAGAGGGAAAGAGAGAAATTAGTGAGAAAG
The DNA here is from genome assembly GCA_030435695.1 of Brachymystax lenok tsinlingensis. NCBI lineage: Eukaryota > Metazoa > Chordata > Actinopteri > Salmoniformes > Salmonidae > Brachymystax > Brachymystax lenok. The sequence goes on along the minus strand of CM059800.1, from coordinate 22,509,244 downwards.
AGACACACACCAACACAAGCACATACACCATGTGTATACAATGCTGCACAATTTCAGACTCGAGTCCAAGTCATGTGACTCGAGTCCACAACTCTGCACATTGATGCAACTGTAGTAAACTATCCAATGTTTAGACAAGTCCACTTCACCAACTGCTTACCTTGAAGTTGGACTTGCATATAGTGGCTGCTTCCTTCATTGCCTCTCCTGAAAAAAACAACCCACAATAGTTAATTGAGACAGGATATCAACACCTGATATACCCCCTCAATAATACCACAGAAAATACATAGGAAGAGCAGTGGAGAGAGTCAGGACAGCGAGTCACTGGAGAGTCAGGAGAGAGAGTAAGGACAGAGAGTCACAGGAGAGAGAGAGTTAGGACAGAGAGTCAGGACAGCGAGTCACTGGAGAGTCAGGAGAGAGAGAGTGTCAGTGGAGAGTCAGGAGAGAGAGTCAGGAGAGAGTTAGGAGAGAGAGTCAGGAGAGATAATCAGGAGAGAGAGTCAGGAGAGATAATCAGGAGAGAGAGTCAGGACAGAGAGTCAAGCCATAGAGTCAGTGGAGAGTCGGGAGAGAGTCAGTGGAGAGTGAAGAGATAGTCAGGAGAGATAGTCAGTGGAGAGTCAGGACAGAGAGTCAGGATAGAGAGTCAGTGGAGATAGTCAGGAGAGAGAGTCAGGACAGAGAGTCAGGACAGAGAGTCAGGACAGAGAGTCAGGACAGAGAGTCGAGTCAGTGGAGAGTCAGGACAGAGAGTCAGGATAGAGAGTCAGTGGAGATAGTCAGGAGAGAGAGTCAGGACAGAGAGTCAGTGGAGAGAGAGAGAAAGTCAGTGGAGAGAGAGTCATTGGAGAGTCAGGAGATAGTCAAGCCAGAGAGTGAGTGGAGAGTCAGGACAGAGAGCCAGGAGAGAGAGACAGTGGAGAGTCAGGACAGAGAATCAGTGGAGAGTCAGGAGAGATAGTCAGGACAGAGAGTCAGTGGAAAGAGAGCCAGTGGAGAGAGAGAGAGAGTCAGTGGAGAGAGAGAAAATCAGTGGAGAGAGAGAGTGAGTCAGTGGAGAGAGAGAGAGAGAGAGAGAGAGAGAAAGTCAGTGCAGAGAGATAGAGAGTCAGGAGAGAGAGAGAAAGTCGGGACAGAGAGAATGAACAGTCCTGGTCGTTAGGATTACAAAGCTCTTAATGGTAAATCATGACCTCCCTTGTGTGTGTGTGCTTAATTACCAAGGCAAGGCACTCATTCACCAACAATTCCTTTTTACTGTGTGTCTGTGCACGTACGTGTGTGTTGTGTGTCTCTGTGTAAAACCCAACATACCTTTCACTGACACAAATATGGCATGGCATAGATAAGGGAGGGGCTTTGGATCCTGAAACAGGAAGTGGAAATAGAAAGCATGAAGAGCCACTACACAAAAGGGTTCTTCGGCTGTCCAAATAGGAGAACCCTTTTTGGTTTCAGGTTGAACCCTTTTGGGTTCCATGTAGAAAATGGACCCCAAAGGGGTTCTACCTGGAACCAAAAAGGTTATTCAAAGGGTTCTCCTATGGGGACAGCCGAATAACACTTTTAGATTCTAGATGGCACCTTTTTTTCTAACACGGTATATGGATACTGGCTCTCATTACTAAAGGCTTACCTGAATGGTTAAAATGTAAGAGTGTTAATGAAATGTAAAATACATCCAGACCACCCCTCTTATAATGTAATGTAAAATACATCTAGACCACCCATAGTATAATGTAATGTCAAATACATCCAGACCACTCGTAGTATATGAAATGTAAAATACATCCAGACCACCCATAACGTAATATAAAATACATCCAGACCACCCGTAGTATAATGTAATGTAAAATACACCCAGACCACCCATAATGTAATGTAAAATACATCCAGACCACCCATAGTATAATGTAATGTCAAATACATCCAGACCACCCATAGTATAATGTAATGTCAAATACATCCAGACCACTCGTAGTATAATGAAATGTCAAATACATCCAGACCACCCATAGTATAATGTAGTGTCAAATACATCCAGACCACCCATGGTATAATGAAATGTCAAATACATCCAGACCACCCATAATGTAATATAAAATACATCCAGACCACCCGTAGTATAATGTAATGTCAAATACATCCAGACCACCCGTAGTATAATGTAATGTAAAATACACCCAGACCACCCATAATGTAATGTCAAATACATCCAGACCACCCGTAGTATAATGTAATGTAAAATACATCCAGACCACCCATAGTATACTATAGGGTAGTAAGACCACCAGGACTATACTATATTACACTACTATACTGTTTGTTCCTCACCTGGACAGTGTTGGGCTCAGCGAAGGGCAGCAGGGCCTCCATAGGAACCACCCAGGGTGAGATGGTTGTCCCAAAGTTCTTCCCCAGAAACGGACCCAGAGGAACATACTCCCACGCCTGGATATCCCTGGCTGGAACACACACAGGAAGAAGAGTGGTTACCCTTTATTTTACCATTAGATGTTGGTATTTACTGAATGTTCCTCAGTGGACACACAGATTCCAGGTAGGTTTGAATAATATGTAACCTGCCCAGTGGTGAGTCCATTTGGATGAGCGTTGACCAACATAGTAAAGTACCTGTACTAACACTACCTGTACATAGACATAGCTTCAAAACCTTGGTGTTGTGGAGGTGAAGTTAGAAGTTGGTCTTTTTGACTATTGACAACCCAGGAACTATTCTATGAAATATTGTGTTGAGGGATGTGATAAATGATCATGTGGAGAGAAGACGATCTTGAAATCTCAAGGCTACAGTCGATTCCACTCCTCCTCCTGAGATCCTTCTGCCTCATCAATAATCCATAGCCTGTCATGTTTTCCTGAGTAGTTTACCCTGCTCCCAGTGATTAAATATGAAATGTTTACATCAACATGTATAATGCAGAACTAAATGAAGGAACTTAAGTTAGTGTTATTATGGGAAGTGGATGCTTTTCAATTAGTGTTATTGACGTTAGAATTTTTCAATTACTGATGGATAATTTTTGGCTAATCATTCTACTATTGGCTGCTATAGTCGATAGATGCATTCATTTGAAAATGAAGAAATACTGTATGGTGCTTATTATTCTGTTTTCCATTGAGGTGGGCTGTGTAGGTGCGTGTGTGTGTATGCACATGAGTGTGTAAGCAAGTGAGTGAGTGAGTGTGTGTGTGTGTGTGTTATCGTGACTTGTGAGTGTTCTCGTGAGTGAGTAAGCGTGTAAGTGTGTGTAGTTGTTAGTGACTGTGTGTTGGTGTGTGTGTGTGTGCATGAGTCTTTGCTAGTGAGTGTGAGTATAAGTGTGTGTGTGTGAGGCCTTACCACTCCAGTCGTTCATTAGCACCATGCCAAAGATGTGTTGGTGGGCTCTCTCTATGGGAATGGGCTCACCCAGACAATTAGAATGCCTGAGAGAGAAAGAGAGACAGCGAGAGAGACAGAGAAGGAGATAAAAGGCAGAGAGAGAGAGAGAGAGACAGATCATTGTTTTGTGATGCCATTGATATGAACCATCTCCTTGGTTGTAATAAAGTGTAGCTATATAAAGTTTATACTGACCATCTCCAGCTCAATGTCCAGCTGCTTGGACTGGCCAAACACAGGAGGCTTAGCTAATACAGAGCACAATGGAAGAGGAAGACTGTTAGTGAGGGACACAAAAACATAGTGACTCTGGTCTGAGAGGTTTTGTGTGTGTGTTTCTCTTTGAATTCAGAGTCTGATTTGATTTTCAGACTAGGCGTGTTTCATTACAGTGGTCGGGTCTCATCTGTCCAGAGGGTCTGCGTATGGGGGTCCCAGACACCACTAAGGAAGAAGCCCTGCCATGATACCCCACGGGCAGCCTCAACCTGAGGGACACAATCAGTCAGTCAAACAAACATAATAATCATTTGGGGGGGGTTATTATATTTGTCCTGTCACACACAAGTGTTTCTTGCATATCCCGACTCCTCCTAAGACAGCCACAGGGAGCGTGGTCACCATTGTCAAGCGCCCATAGAGACATTGGGGTTAAGTGCCTTGCTCAAGGGCACAGCGACAAACCTTTTTCACCTTATCAGCTCCGGGATTGGAACCAGCAACCTTTCAGTTACTGGCCCAACACTAACCTCGAGGCTACCAATCAATTACTCAGTCAGCCAGCCAGTCCAATAAACAGGCAATTAGTCAGTCAGCCTGTCAGCCAGCCAGTCAGTTAGCCAGTCAAATAAACAGTCAGTCAATGAGTCAGTCAGCCAAAGAAGAGAGGTTCTACACAGAGGTTCCCAACCGTGACAAAGACCGCAGTCATATGAACAGCAGCTGTGGTGTCTGAAGCAAGGAACGGTGCAGTGTTGGACTGCAGACTCACTGACTGACTGACTGGAAGGATGGTGCAGTGTTGGACTGCAGACTCACTGCCTGACTGATTGGAAGGATGGTGCAGTGTTGGACTGCAGACTCACTGCCTGACTGATTGGAAGGATGGTGCAGTGTTGGACTGCAGACTCACTGCCTGACTGATTGGAAGGATGGTGCAGTCAGTGAAAGCACTGAAACCGCCCGAGTGCTGCAGTCAATTAGAGAAAACTAATTGTGTCTCTTACACATCATAGCTCACAGTACAGCACCAGGCCTTGGCACATTTCTCTCTCTTTATCTTGTTCTCTCACTTTTTGTTCTTATTTCATCCTTTCTCTTTTCTTATTTTTCCCTCTCCCTCTCTCATCTCTCTTTTTATTTATCCTTCTTTTTCCCTCGCTGTGACTCTCCAAATAACAACGAGGAGAGATAAAAACAACTCAAACAAGTTAGTGAGTTACTCTGTCTCCATCTAATAATATGGATAGTTAGTGAGTTACTCTGTCTCCATCTAATAATATGGATAGTTAGTGAGTTACTCTGTCTCCATCTAATAATATGGATAGTTAGTGAGTTACTCTGTCTCCATCTAATAATATGGATAGTTAGTGAGTTAATCTGTCTCCATCTAATAATATGGATAGTTAGTGAGTTACTCTGTCTCCATCTAATAATATGGATAGTTAGTGAGTTAATCTGTCTACATCTAATAATATGGATAGTTAGTGAGTTACTCTGTCTACATCTAATAATATGGTTAGTTAGTGAGTTAATCTGTCTACATCTAATAATATGTTTAGTTAGTTACTCTGTCTACATCTAATAATATAGATAGTTAGTGAGTTACTCTGTCTACATCTAATAATATGGTTAGTTGGTGAGTTACTGTCTACATCGGCAGAGTAGCCTAGTGGTTAGAGCGTTGGACTAGTAACCGAAAGGTTGCAAGTTCAAATCCCTAAACTGACAAGGTACCAATAATAATTCTTTAACCTGTCTCCTGACATCAATAAGGGACATCAATAAGGGAGCCTATCTTTCACCTGGATAGTCTATGTCATGGAAAAAGCAGATGTTCTTAATGTTTTGTCCACTCAGTGTAGTAGTGGAACAGACAAAGGTCTACTTTTGACAAGAGCTATATTTGGGAAGAGTGGCGCAGCAGTTCAAGGCACTGCATCTCAGTGCTAGAGGCATCACTACAGACCCTGGTTCGATTTATGGCCATATCACAACCGGCCGTGATTGGGAGTCCCATTGGGCGGCGCACAATTGTCCCAGCGTCGTTAGCGTTTGGCCAGGGTAGGATGACATTGTAAATAAGAATTTGTTCTTAACTGACTTGCCTAGTTAAATAAAGGTAAAACATAAAATTAAAAAGTAGTGCACTATACAGGAAAAAGCGTGCCATTTGGGACACAAATTAGGTGTTGGTTGTCATATCATACCATTTGGGCATCAGGGCATTCTCCTTCCCTCGGAACATAATGCCAACATTGGTGGCATGGTCCCTGGATGAGTAGAAGTCAGTGTAGTCACCTGTGTGTGTGTGGTTAAATATAGATGCATGTTTGTGTGTGTGATGGAGAGAGAAAAAGAGGGCAATTAAGTGCCACTGTTAAATACGTACAGTGAACCAATAATCAGCCTTCAGAACCTTTTTATATAGCAAACAAATCTCTCAATCACTAGTATATTTCTATTGGTTAACAGCGCCCCCTCTTGTTCAAGCATCATACAAACACCTCAATTGCATTGTCTTGACTCCTCGCGTCCTTTCTCCTCGCTTCCTTCTCAAAACACATTGGATGACCCTCTCATCCAATGGGTTTTGATAAGGAGGCGAGGAGAAATTCCTCAAGGAATAAACTAAATGCAACTGAGATTCTCCCCCTGAGTTGGTTCACAGTGGCATTCCATCATGGAATTTCGATGTAGCCATATGAAAGCGGACTTAGATTGTGTCAAGACGTATGACATGCACAGCCAGACGTGACCGAAAAGTCAAGCTTGCGTCTTGAATTACCTGAGGTAGCACTGACAAGATTGAAGACAAGATAAATCACTTAGAAAGTGACCTCAATTTCAGAAACGCACCATCGGATCAGCAAGGACTGGAAGGATGGTGATAACTCTGGATTTAGCATATCATTAGTTTAGAGAATTTCCATGCTTAAAGGGAACTAGCATCAAATGTGAATTTCATACTGTACGTGCAGCAGCAAAGAAATAAAATTCATGAGAGTAAAACATACTTTTTAGAATGCCGCGTGACGCTGCAAATTTGCTTTTTACTGATTATGGATTGGATTATGATCAGGTAAGAAGCAGTACTGAGCCATTCATAGCCATTTCCAAGCAGTGTCTTTCAAAAAACATGAAGAAATCGAAAATGATGGGTAAAATGTGACGTTGCTCCTTTAAGAGCATCAATTCTGCTCAGACGGTGATCACAGACTGACTGATCTACAAATCATCGTACATCCTAAATAACTAGTCATTATGATTTCTAGATCATGTCAGTCTTGAATTGACGTTCTCAAAACACAGCCGATGAGGGATTGTAGGTAGTGCATTGGTGACTGATGCTGCAATGCTGACTGGGATTGCATCTCTGAAAGTAGCAGAGAGTAGGTAGCTAGAAGTCACCCCTAACATCTGATACAGGGTCACATTTTGTTTAATAGCCCTGAGAGTTAAAGTTAGTAATGGTAGAGGTGTAATCTGATCCTAGATCTGTGCTTAGGGACAAAAATATACAGAGAGGGAAAAAAGTATTTGATCCCCTGCTGATTTTGTATGTTTGCCCACTGACAAAGAAATGATCAGTCTATAATTTTAATGGTAGGTTTACTGGAACAGTGAAAGAGAATAACAGCAAAGAAATCCAGAAAAACGCACGTGAAAAATGTTATAAATTGATTTGCATTTTAATGAGGGAAATAAGTATTTGACCCTCTCTCAATCAGAAAGATTTTTGGCTCCCAGGTGTCTTTTATACAGGTAACGAGCTGAGATTAGGAGCACACTCTTAAAGGGAGTGCTCCTAATCTCAGCTTGTTACCTGTATAAAAGACACCTGTCCACAGAAGCAATCAATCAATCAGATTCCAAACTCTCCACCATGGCCAAGACCAAAGAGCTCTCCAAGGATGTCAGGGACAAGATTGTAGACCTACACAAGGCGGGAATGGGCTACAAGACCATTGCCAAGCAGCTTGGTGAGAAGGTGACAACAGTTGGTGCGATTATTCGCAAATGGAAGAAACACAAAAGAACTGTCAATCTCCCTCGGCCTGGGGCTCCATGCAAGATCTCACCTCGTGGAGTTGCAATGATCATGAGAACGGTGAGGAATCAGCCCAGAACTACACGGGAGGATCTTGTCAATGATCTCAAGGCAGCTGGGACCATAGTCACCAAGAAAACAATTGGTAACACACTCGCCGTGAAGGACTGAAATCCTGCAGTGCCCGCAAGGTCCCCCTGCTCAAGAAAGCACATATACATGCCCGTCTGAAGTTTGCCAATGAACATCTGAATGATTCAGAGGACATCTGGGTGAAAGTGTTGTGGTCAGATGAGACCAAAATGGAGCTCATTGGCATCAACTCAACTCGCCGTGTTTGGAAGAGGAGGAATGCTGCCTAAGACCCCAAGAACACCATCCCCACCGTCAAACATGGAGATGGAAACATTATGCTTTGGGGGTGTTTTTCTGCTAGGGGGACAGGACAACTTCACCGCATCAAAGGGGCGATGGACGGGGCCATGTACCGGCAAATCTTGGGTGAGAACCTCCTTCCCTCAGCCAGGGCATTGAAAATGGGTCGTGGATGGGTATTCCAGCATGACAATGACCCAAAAAACACGGCTAAGGCAACAAAGGAGTGGCTCAAGAAGAAGCACATTAAGGTCCTGGAGTGGCCTAGCCAGTCTCCAGACCTTAATCCCATAGAAAATCTGTGGAGGGAGCTGAAGGTCTGAGTTGCCAAACGTCAGCCTCGAAACCTTAATGACTTGGAGAAGATCTGCAAAGAGGAGAGGGACAAAATCCCTCCTGAGATGTGTGCAAACCTGGTGGCCAACTACAAGAAACGTCTGACCTCTGTGATTGCCAACAAGGGTTTTGCCACCAAGTACTAAGTCATGTTTTGCAGAGGGGTCAAATACTTATTTCCCTCATTAAAATGCAAATCAATTTATAACATTTTTCACATGCGATTTTCTGGATTCTTTTTGTTGTTATTCTGTCTCTCACTGTTCAAATAAACCTACCATTAAAATTATAGACTTTTTTCCCCTCACTGTAGGGTGCATGTCAATAGTCTAAAGTGGCTTCCTCTCCTTGCCTCCTGTCCTACTGTTTAACAACTCACCTATCTCAGCAGGCAGATGCATCATGGCTGAACTCTGATGGAAAAACGCTCTGAGACATAAACACACACACACACATTATAGAAACGTAAACATGCTACAAACCATGATAGAAAATAAAAGGATAAGGGAATACAAGAAAATAATATGATTTTGATTACGGTCAAAAACCATATCCTAAACAATTAATATAATAATTAAATATATCTGACATGATCCTACTTTGCCAAACTGTTGAAGTGTTATAGAAGTACTATAGAAGTGCTATAGAACATAGAAGTGTTATAGAATATAGAAGTGCTATAAATTATAGAAGTGTTATAGAAGTGCTATAGAATATAGAAGTGTTATAGAATATAGAAGCGCTATAGAATATAGAAGTGCTATAGAAGTGCTTCTTGTATACGGCAAAATCCAATAAATAATTGTAAAAAAAGTGCTACAGAAGTGCTGGAGGCTGACCTGCTCCTGAGGCTGACGTCGTCTCTGAGCGTGGTCTTGTTGGCAGAGAGCAGCTGCTGTAGACTCCTCCTGGCCTCCCTCCATGCCTCGTACCTCAGACCCATCAACGCATTCAGGGTTGGCTAGTCGAGAGGTTGGAACATACAATGGAGGAAACGCATAAAAATCTAAAGTATTATTTTATACTGTATATAGCCCTCATAACAAGTAACCCAGCCTGGACCCCGAAGGAGCAAGTAACAGCACAGCGGCAAGGAAAAACAACCTAAAAGGAAGAAACTTCAAGAGAAAACAGTCATGTTTGCAAGTTGAATGCAAGTCAATTTGTTTTGACGTTGGTGTGGGGGCGCCTCTCACTCATGCAAGCAGGTCTCTTCCTTGACGCCCCAAGGGGTGGAAACGGGGGGGGAACCGGGTTCCAGGAGTGAAAATATCCTTGGGGAAACCTGTGCATTTAAGATTGAATTCAAAGAGTGAAATCATGACAGAAAAGTTCTCTTTCATTTCCTGTTGATGCCTCGTGTGATTTCATTCCCCTATCAGCACTAATGTGACAGAACTGGACAGGTGAAAGCCAATTCCCATTAGGAATTCACCATTGTGCTTTAACCAATCCTGTTATGTCAGAGCAGCACCCAGCTGAAGGGGAGGAGACAGTCGGGAGGCAGCAGCACACAAGGCCTCCAGACAACAGTGGTATTAGGGACCCATTGACAGGTGTGACAGAGGACGAGAGGAGACACTCCAAACCAATTCACACTACTCACTTAATGTACTGTATATTTAATGTACTGTATAGTCCACAATATATGAAGCATACATCCTAATTGATGACTTGATTATGACACCGGTGTGGAGGAAGAAAAGCAGTGCATCGTGGCCACTGAATAGACCTACCCTCCTAGCATATTGCACTATTGGCTACATAAGGTAGACCCATATAGCTATAAGTAAACTAGTGGAGATGCATAGTAAACGTGCCATGTTACATTACCAGGTGAATGCATAATATTGCAGTCAGTGCCGATAAGAAATATCAATCATCAATACGAGACATTGAGGAGCATTCTACATTTTGTTGGCCTTACCTGGTCAAACACATCCTGGTGATTGGAGAGCACAGGACCTCTGAAGAGTGATTTTATAACGCTCAAATCCAAAATCTGATCTCCAATAGCAACCCCAATCCGGTGCCTGGACTGAGAGTGACACGAGACATTTGTGAAAACAGTAAACAGGAATGAAATACCAAAATGGAACGATATTGGAGAAAATACTTTGTAAACTACAATGTTTCATCCAAGAGAAATTCACGTTTCCACCGTCGTTTGTAACATTTTATCCTAAGAAAATCTATTTACATGCCATAGTTTTATGGCACAGGAGACGGTGTAGGGAAACCGATTCAACTAAAAGTACAACACATGTATCGTCATACTCACATTATCCGGTGTCGAGAACACGCCATATGGTAAATTGTGATAGGAAAAGTCGGACTGTGCGTACATTTTTTAAGAAAGACATTTTGAAATTGCAGTTGTACTCCGGTACACTCTCCAAGGTAAGCAACAGCGTGAGTAACTTCTTCCGGATGTTGACCGCAGCCACAGGACAGTCCGCCTCCCACAGAATGAACCAACGACCAATAGGAAACGCTCTCTTATATCCACCCTTTTTCAAGAATTGTAAATAATCCAAAACGGGTTGAAATGACTCAGCAAAAATTATGCGGTCTAGAATTGATGAACCTATATTGGTTTGGGTGTGATAAATATTACTCTAGTAAAAAATTAACTGCGAGTGACGTTATTTTGTGATATCAATGAAGTAGACTAATGCTGCGTTTACACAGGCAGCACAAATTGGATATTTTTCCCACTAATTGGTATTTTGATCAGTCACATCTGATCCTTTCAGTCAGATATTTTTCTGATTTGATCTGACTGGTCAAAATGCAAATGAGTGCTAAAAAAAATATCAGAATTGGGCTGCCTGTGTAAAGGCTGCTCTGCATGGTGCTCATTTTAACATCCAAAAACACTTTTGGGACCTTATTTAATTTGGTTTCTGAGAAAATTGCACCAAATGCATAACTTTTCAAATTTTCAAAAATGTGTTAAAGCTTTATTCAGATCAAAGTTAAGACAGTGAATAAACTAACATAAATACAGAACAATAGATTCAGGTCATACTTCTGTGCACACATAAATGAACTACATAATCCTCCTCATAAACTCACAACTGGAAACATGCATACAGGCTATTCATAATCATATGATAAACATAAAAAATACTCTTTTACACAGCAGATCACAAATGACTCAATTATACAAAGTGGTCTGGGAGCAACGGCGCAATCCTGGTTTCTGCTCCCTCGCTGATAATGTAAAACACAATCTGTTCCGTCGTCTTTGCCAGGCTACATACAGTCCAAAAGGAGGAATGGAAAGATCCTTGATGCTTTTTAACATGCTTGTTTGTTTTTTTTAACACCAGAAAACTTCCAGTAGTACCCAACAAAGTAATTAAAGCCCAATTAATCAATCTAAATATTTAAGGGATAAAATAATTAAAACTACAAAGGAAACAGGTTAAGTAAAAATACATTTACAAAGACATTTTTTGCAGGTGGCATGCATGATTTTAAAGGGTCCAATGGGAATGGAGCGTTGCTCCCATAAACAACTTCAAATCAAAAGAGGAAACGGAGAAACTAAAAGGTGGTCGATGGTTCATCTAAAACCGCAGGCTTCCGGGTGACATCCGATCTGCGGCAAACCCGTTTTCAGATCTTCTGTATCTTCTCTCCGACACAGACAGGGTTCGCTTTCCTGATCTTCTCCGCTGCGTCGGCCTTGTAGTTGAAGGTGCAGTTGTGAATGTCTGAGTACCGGTGCATGCTGCAGAACACGTTGCCGCATCGGCAGTCGAAGCCTGGGTACACAGACGGAATAGTTTGAAGGTAAAAAAAAAACAGAGAGACACACAGAGAGAGACGGAACTATTAAGTCACTGCACTAAGCCAACAGGAGAACATGTCAGAACTTACCCGTGAGGCCGACTTTCTTGCGGCAGGAGAAGCAGCGATTTTTCTTGGTGGCTTTGGGTTCGTCTGAGTCTGAGGGTTTGTCCTGTACGTCTACCGAGGCCTGGTCCGTGTCCTCTGATACCGATACAGACACTGGATGGATCACACAGAACAACAACTTTTCAGTGTCGCCTTCTCAGCTCAGCAATACTACTGCAGCTTTAAAGGAATACCCAATACCCATGCTTTTCAGGTGATGGCACTACAGACTAATGCAGTGGCAACAAGCATAGTAGGCTTACACTTCGATCACACCGACAGCATCATTGCATTTTGGTACACCACAATTCCATTCATTTCAAATGAAACGCTGCGTTTGCCTTACAGCATTGCGTTGCGTACTATTTTGCGCAAGGATGCTGTCAGTGTTAACATTGTTTTTTATTTCCTACTGAAACGGACAGAAAATTCTGAAGACATTTTATACAACGCATTTGCTTTTCTTTGTTTTTATTTCACTTTTGAACATAATCGGTAGAAACACTTAGTTTATCATCTGGCACAAAGCCAGCGCCCTTTCCCTGTCATGGTGAAGAGAAGTCAGAACACAACAGAACAGAAGGGACTGGGCATGGTGCCAGTACTTGCCTTTGGGTAAACGTATACACACAGTAAACATTCAACTATAAGAATGAAGTGTTAAAGTACTAACCAGTTCCTTTATTGTTCGTTTCTTGATATTTTTTACTCCTATTAACAAAGTAAACATTTTTATATACGTGTCCTTTTTAAGTTTATACAAAACCCATATTGTACAGTCTTGACCAGATGGATATGAAGGGTGTGATTATTAGAAGGGGCCTGAAGATTGGGACTGTGTCCCGGTCCTCTCAGAGTGTCCTTTCTTCATTACCTTTGAATAGTACGGGATGGGGTTTCTACAATACCCTTTCAATCATCGTGACATGGAAGATCAGTGGTCGTGGAGGAAAGGAGAGAAGGTAGCCATTGGGATTAAGTAGAAACCAAACGGAAGGAAATGTACCGAAACGGGGAGTACCTGAACTTGTCCAATAAGAAACGCTTGTTTACGTTTTCCATTGCAAAACGTTTTGCTACGGTGTGCACTTATGAATACAACCCAGGTTTTGGCCACCCTTGGTACAGGGGAAGCTGCTAATTTCAGACCCTCACCGCTCTCTAGAACTCACTCTACCCCCTCTCTAAAAGCCATTGACAGCCGTCTGTTCTGTCGGTGTGCATCCCAAAAGGCACTAATTACACACACACACACACACACACACACACACACAGAGAGAGAGAGTAGTGCACTACTTTATACCAGATCCCTATAGGCCATGGTCAGAAATAGTGCACTACACACAGGGAATAGGGTGCCATTTGTCTCGATTGTCATCGCTCACCCTTCTCTCCATCTGGCTCCTCTAGCTTCCTCTTGCGAGAGCTGTCCTCTGGGGCAGGCCTTCTGACTGACTTCCTGTCCTGGCTATCCTGGCTTCTCATTGGCTGACTGTCCTGTCTATCAGGGAGAGTCCCTGAGCTACCTGCTGTGCTGGGCTCCTGCTGTTCACTTTCTACAGCTGCTCTACATGGTGCTCGCTCTGCACATAGACACACACACACACACACACACAGACATACAAGTAGGCACACAGAGACATACACACAGGTACACAAAGACATACAGACAGGTACACAGAGACATGCACACAGAGACATGCACACAGAGACATGCACACACTTTAGCGACTGGTTTGTAATTAAAGACTAAAAGCTTAAAACACTTTGGGGTATTTTCTACCCTTCTAACACTGTTCCTCTTTAACAAATGTTGAACTGGGTGTATGTACTGTAACTGTTCTAGAAGACAGTAGACAGAAACACTAGAGAACTATAGGTTATGACTGTAAGCCCGGTTCTCGGATAGTATGAGTGAGGAATTTCACTATTTGTCAGAAACCTGTACGTCGAGACGTGCGAGTCGGGAAGGGGTGTCCCTCCTACCCTATAAAGAGCCCGACGCAACGTCTCGGAGTCATTCAAGAATAAGCCACAACTCTTCCTCGCTCATGCAAGGAGGGTGTTCTGGTGAAATACCTCACTCATACTGTCAGAGAACCGGGGTTACAGTCGTAACCTATAGTTCTCTTTCAAGTATTTGTTTCGGTATTTCACTATGGGTAACACTGACTCCCGTATTGCCAAATTATATATACACATATATAGCCTTACCCCTCAGAAGATCCTACACGTAAACAGTATGCGCCAGGGTCGGTGCAGTGACAGAGTCTATAAAACTTCATAAATGTATGAGAAGCCCAACTCGCTGCTGAGCAAATATCTTGGATAGACATGTCCTTAAATAAAGCCCAGGACGTAGCCATTCCTCTAGTGAAATAAGCCCGTAGGCCAGCAGGAGACCCTTACTTGTGTAGGCCAAAGCAATAGCCCCCACTATCCAGTGGGAGAGACGTTGTTTAGTGAGCACTTTACCTGTGTGAGGTTTCACCCAGGAAACAAACAACTGATCACACTTCCTAAATCCCTTAGTCCTGTCCATGTAGATGTGCAACCGTTGATGTTCCGGAGAGGGAAACGGTGGGGGATAAATCTAGCAGCTCAAGGGGAAGACAGATCAGATGGGTTAATAATCTTAGGGATAAATGCCGGGTTAGACCGCAATGATACCCTATGGTTACCAGGTGCAAATTGCGCACATGACGAGTGCACCGAGAATGCGTGAATGTCACTTACACTCCTTGCAGAAGCCAGTGCTAGTAATAACTTGGTCTTACATGAAAGAATCTTCAGTTCCACCTGATCCAGAAGCTAAAAAGGCTGTTGGCATAGAGCATCCAAAACAATTGATAAATCCTGTGACGGGGGCCAGCCGTTTGGACACCGGACGCAAGCGACATCCTCCCTTCATAAAAACGGGCGACAAGGGGGTTTGGGAACACGATAGTGGAGCAACACTCCCTTGAAACGGACATGGCATGTTTATGAAGGGAGGATGACGCTTGCGTCCGGTGTCCAAACGGCTGGCCCCGTCACATGACAAGCTGAAATAGCTACCAAATATACTTTAATAGTAGAAAAAGCCTTTCCTTTTTCTAACAATTACTGTAAAAAAACGACAGGAATTATGGGACAGAATGACTGTATTTTAGCATACCATTCCTCAAACACCTGCCATTTATAATTCTAAAGGGACCTGGTGGATGCGGCTCTAGCACTCTGAATAGTCGGAATTACATTTTGAGGAAGCCCGGCAGTGTTCAAGTAGCACCATTCACGGGCCAGGCCCAGAGTGCCAACTGTTCCAGGCAAGGGTGGAAGATCTCCTCGCGCCTGGCACAGTGGGTCCCAACACAGGGGGAGGAGCCATGGATGACCACATAGTAGTTGAGTGATCTCCGCTAACCAGTGTTTCCCTGGCCAATGTGGTGCTATTAGTATGAGCGATAGCCCCTTCTCCCGCACCCTGGCTAGGGTGGGGGGACAAAAATAAAAAAAATTCAGGGCCAGTGATCACTCAGACACTGAGTATTCTCCATTGATGCGTAAAGATCCACTGCTGGAATGCCGAAGTACATCCAACCCTGATTGGAAACTTCACCCGGAGGTAGCCACTCTCCGTATAGAGGATTCCCCCTGGAAAGTAAATCTGCCCCCAGATTCAGTACTCTCGGTACATGAGTAGCTCTCAGTGACTGGAGATGCACACTGCTCCACACAGTAAGTCTGTGTACCATTGTGTGTAAGTGAGGGGATCCTCTCCCTTGTCTGTTTATGTAAGCCACAACAGTGGTATTGTCTGTTCTGATTAGAACATGACCTCCCTCCAGAAATAGGAGGAACAACTTTAATGCTAGGGACACTGCAAGGAGTTCCAGGCAATTTATGTGAGTAGAACTGAGATGGGGTCCCCACAACCCGTTGACTGTTCTGCCCTCGTGGCCAACCCGAGAGAGATGCGACCGTCATGACTACTTTTCTGGATAGAATTGTGCCCATCTGAGCACCCTGTGACAGACACGTCCCTGTGTCTCCAGGAGCGCAGTGCTACCATGCAGTCTACTGAGATCTGGACATGGTGATGTCTGTGACGTATTGGGCTCAGACCCAGAGAAGAGACCCAGCGTTGAAACCCTCTCATATTCAAACGTCCTAACGGAATGACTGCTGAAGCCGATGTCATCAAGCCTAGTAGCCTCAGGCATGTTTTGAAAGAGACCAGGTTCCCTCTGCGAAACAGTGCTAGGCAATCTTAGAATGTTCTTATATGTTCCACAAAAGGCGAGCTTTGAACAATACCGAATCCAGGATTAAACCTAGGAAAGAGATTGTCTGCGTAGGAATCAGAACACTCTTTAAATGTGTTTATTCTGAAACCTAGATGTGTCAGGTGTTCCAATAATAGCTGACTGTGTTCTATGAGCTCGTCTCTATTGCGTGCACAACAGCCAATCATCTATGTCCGTCATCAGCTGAATGCCCTTCTCTCTGAGTGGGGCTATTGCTGCCTCCATACACACGAGGTGACAGAGAGACCTAAAGGGAGCACAAAAAAACTGTAGATTACACTCTGAAAAGTGAATCTGAGAAATTTCCTGCGAGGGGGGTATATTGAGATGTGAAAGGAAGCATCCTTCAGGTTGACAGATACGAACCAATCGCCTGGGCGCACAGAACGTGTCAACATTCTGAACGTGTACTTCCTCATGTGTCTGTTCAGAGCACCTAGATCTAATATCGAGCGTATGCCGCCCCACTTTTTTGGAACCAGGAAATATCTTGAGTAAAAACCGCAGTAGCTTTGCTCGGGAGTTGCCTTTGTCGCCATAGCGTCGACCCTGTTTTTAGCTGTCAGAAGAAGAAAAAAAATAGCGTGGTAGGCTAGTCTGATAGCTAGCGATTAGCGTGGGTTATCTCCGACGGTGGCGCTTGGTGGGATGGACAGATTTCGGTTCTGAACGGACAGGTTAGAAAAGAGAGCTTGGTGTAGCTAGTAGAAACTTTTCTTGCCAAGTAAAAGTAAAAACCCCAAAAGCAAGCTAGCAGCTGTACCCGTTACTCCCTCAAATAAGTTTCCTCTAGCTATGGTGAAGGGAAAGGAAAAAAAGTGTCACCACCGCACAATCCCGAGAAAGGCACCCGGTGGGAAAGTTGTAAGCTCACGTCTGTGGACAGGTTAGCCATTTCTGGAAAATGCAGTCGTGTCGAGGTAAGCTTTCTGATGAAAAGCGAGAAGTGTTTGAATGATTCAGAGACACTGCGTCGTGCTCTTTATAGGGTAGGAGGGACACCCTTCCCCGACGCACACGTCTCGACGTCCAGCCAATCATGGCTGGCATAGTGTAATAAGGCTTCTGACGAATACGTTGGGGGCGTATCCCACAGTGAAATACCGAAACGATTACTTGAAAACAGAACCAGTGTAACTGTTCTAGAAGAGGGTAGACAGAAACACTAGAGAACCAGTGTAACTGTTCTAGAAGAGGGTAGACAGAAACACTAGAGAACCAGTGTAACTGTAATCCAGCAGGAGAGGATTGTGTCTGAAATCCTTCCTGGAATCCCTAGGCTGAACTTTGGGCTCTCTACTACAGAACTCTAAGCAAATAGAGACCGGACAACAATGTGTCTGTGTGGAAAACCACCCCACCCACTGCGATTGACAGAGGGTATGAGGTGAAGGGCTCCCATGGTAGTGAGCCCACATTAGGGGTGTGTGTGTGTGTGAGACCTCAGGCTATTCACAGGAACATGAGAGGGTAGCAAAGCAACAGCACTATTGTCTGAATCCTAACTTGAGATTCGCCTGCATAACTCAAGTCTTTCATGTAAACCATACATTGATGTCAATGAGAACACAACATGTAAATTGTGCATTCATGTCAATGACATCTAGCACAGAAATGTGAGTTACACGCGCAGATCTCAAATGAGAAAAGGTTTGTGTGAAACGTGCTGGTAATACACACCCTGTATCTCTTCTGTTTTCAGGTCTTCTTCAGGCGTGGCTGTACTCTCCTCTTCTGAATGAGTAGCTGGTGCTGCCGTTAAGAGTGCCTGGCTAGATACAACCCTGGAAAACATTTTTTTAATTGTTTAATTAGCCTAAAGCATGATCCATCAGTTGGTAGTCTAGATTAGAAGACTAGACTAGCTATATACAGTATTATGAAAATTGATACATTTGAAGACTAAGGATTTGCTCTGAAAATGCACTGAACAGAAGAAAACGGACTGTAAAATCCAATGACATGCGGCTCATTGTCATCAACTATGGCAATCATATCACAAAGCATTTCACCACTAATGCCCACCTCACTGTCAGACACAGTCAGAATGATTGGCATTCACATTTGAGTCATTTGGCAGACGCTCTTATCCAGAAAGACTTAGTTAGTGGCAGCTGTCCACTGTGGCTTCATAATAGGGTCTCTGTGGTTGTAGATAGAGCTACAGGCTTTTAATGTTGAAGCAATAAAAAGTGTATTATATGGATAAAACCATAACGACAGGAGAGAAATGAGCAGTACTCAATTCTATACAGTGATTCTTTTATTTCAAATATTTTCTGTGGGTTTGAGAAAACAGTGTCCCTGTAGATTTCGGCAGGGCTAGGTATGGTACAGATAGACAAAGACAGAGCTCATTAGATAACCACAGAAGGTCTCATCTGTCTTAACGCACACACTGGGGGGGAAACGGACATGTCATGTCAAGTGGAATCTGGCTCAAAGAAGAGACAGAAGCGTCCAGGGAGATGACGTCACACTATTCAGACACAGAACTAGAGATTATTGACTTCCTTGTACTGTACTTCAATGGGCTACAGGAAGACCAGGGTGCAAAAATAACCTTCCCTTCCGCAGAGAAACCATTTAATGATTGACACACTTATTTAAAATGACACAACATTTCTGAATTTTGTAACAGGAAACAAATGATCCAGGTTTAAAATATTAATTAAACCCTGGGAATCCACCGTAATACTAGCCTTGACCGTACGTAGTAAGAAATGCAAGAACTACAAATAGCGACGCAAAATGATTCTACTTAGTTGCGTAGCAAAAATACAGACGTGTGCAGCCCCACAATTATAAACTGGTGTGCAAGTATGCAGGATTGCCATGATGTGTTTTTTTTTGCATTTTGGAGATGCCCAGTGGGCTATGTATATCTAGTGTACCTGTTTCACATAGGCTACTTTATTACATTCATTTCCACATGGGCTGTATCCTATACTGTATGTTGCATGGCTGGCTTGGCAGCTACACTGTAGACATGGTGGTGGTGGAGGTATGATCATGCTTCTAGCGTGTTTCAGAGAAGAGTAGCTCTATACCTACTGTACCTGTTCATCCCGGTGGCTGTGTCTGTGTGGGTCGTGGCTGACGGCACGTCTACAGTACTGCTCTCTGAGCACTGGGCTAGGAGGGACTCCCCCAGGCTGCTAACCGCCGCCGAGGACGACACTGCAACGACAACACATGCTTCAATCAGAGCCGTCCCAAAACAGAGAGGAAGAGGCAAAGCGAGAGGGACAACTGGGCCCAAAATATGTCTTCTCCAGCAGAAGGCGTTTCTCTTTTCTTTTCACTCACCAAGCAAGGAGTTTTTGTACGTAGGTCAATGAGTGTAGAATTTGATAGAATCTTACCATGATGAAGACAGCTTGTCTGTCAAAACGTTGGATATTAGGTTATTAAATTATTGCATCTGAGCTCCTAAAGTGTGGGCTCTCCTTTAAATGTTTCAAGCCAGCATCTCGCCTAAATAGGTGTGTTTTTCTTTCGCCGCTTGTAGAATTTAATTAACATAAAATGTAATGGCTTATTTGATCTAATATACATTTTATAATGCTTAGGTTGTTACGAGTGTACTGATAGAAGTAAGATACATGACATCCCGGCAACTCTGAGAAAAAAACATTTATATTGGAGTTGTGCATACAGGCATCTGCCCTCTCATTGGCTAGAATGGGCCAACTTGATCTTGCCTCCTCCTGACTGTCTTCCATTTAAGACATTTATTTTCATTGGGTATCTGCTCAATATAATGGATAATCTGTGCCAAAAGTCACTCACTCAAACGAGACACTGTCTAAAGTTACAGTGACTGTCTGGCATTACTGTCATCATCATTAGTCTTTCAAACAGACTTCAGTCGTTTTTTGTAAACTGATTTCATTATGAAATAGTTAGTCCCAAACACCAGCAATCGTGCTCACTCAGTCAAAAGCCAAATGGGTCAGAGTCAATATTTTGGTCTAAGAGGTATTTTTTGATTGATTAACTAAATGATCATCAATAAGATACTGGAAAGCTCTGTGGAATTTCTTTCCTACTCACCTGGTGGACTGACCCGTCCATTGTTGTTTTGTCTCTGGAGGAAGTCCTTGTAGCACATGGAACACATGCCATTGTTTCGCGGGTTGCTGTAGAAACCGCAGCCCGTGGTGCAGAGCAGCGGCCCTTGGCTCTGGTTGGTCTCCTGGGCCATGTCCCTCCTGTGGAGGTCAAGAAGGGAGAGTTCAAAAGTCAATATGGCTATCACCCCATTTCAGGATTGGCTGCTGCCTAGGTCTAAAACATGTTTAGGTATTGGTGAAAGCCAAAGGCTAGTTTCTTGAAGAGAGCGGAGATTCTGCAAGAGGCTTAATAACTTAGCACACACTTTTATCCAAGGTGACTTTTAGTACCGTGAGTGTATACATTTTTAGAATAAGTATGTGATCCTTGTGGTAATTGAACACACAACTGTGGTGTTGCTAGTGCCATAGTCTTACCAACTGAGACACACAGGACTGGAAGGAAGGAAGATTGTCTTCTAATCTCTAGCCAGCCGGCTGTAGCATTGAAAGTGGTGTGAACCAAAACAAGTTGGTCACACAAGTTCTAGAAGTTGTTTGTTGCATCACAATGCCTGAGCATTCTATGGCAACACAATGACCTAAGCACTGAAAATGTATAAATCACTGGTCCTATCTGATATTAACACATAGGAGAGCTATGTAGGTTCATTGCTGAAAGTGGAAGATAATAAAAGTAGTTAGTACGAATCTGTGTCTTTGGTCGGCCAAATCTCTGACCGACCGACTGCTGAGTGTGTATGGCGTAACTCTCACTTCTGCTTCTCTCTGGGCCAGCCTGCCCTTGTAAGGCAGTCAACACAACATACAGCCTTAGTGCAGAGTTAAAATGTGCTGTATTAAAAATCAGATGAGAAACCTAAGCCTCACAGTCACTCTCCTGTATAACAAGTGACAGGCTGACACAGACTTGAGAGAAGAGGGTAAGAAGAGGGGTAGGGTTGAGGGTACTTATGTCACCAGTACAACAGGATATGGGTGATCTATGCATGGAGTAACTACAGGTCAAATATAGCCTCGGCGTAGGCTAACAACTGTTGATTTCCAGCTCACCTTTTGTTATACACTAGGCCAGGGTTCCCCAACTTGTAGCCGGCAGTTCCATTTATTTGCCCCCACCACCACCAAGTTTTCTGAGCAAGAAAAAGGGACATAAAAGACTACAAACACCAGCAAATCAGCTTTAAATTTATTTGAGATATTTTCCTAAGTATTTCCACACATAATAAAGAGATATGCGATCATACACAAATGTAAGCACGGTTTGAAATGACTATTTTAGTCAAATGATATCAGTTTAGGCTTCTTGCAGTCAATTTGCAGTTTATAGTAATTATGTCCTAGCCCCGACCATCCTCTCAAGAAGAAATCTGCCTGCGGCTGAATCTAGTTGATCGTCCCTGC
This sequence comes from Brachymystax lenok tsinlingensis, assembly GCA_030435695.1. NCBI lineage: Eukaryota > Metazoa > Chordata > Actinopteri > Salmoniformes > Salmonidae > Brachymystax > Brachymystax lenok. The sequence goes on along the minus strand of CM059800.1, from coordinate 22,487,176 downwards.
ACTAGGCTATATAATTGGGCCTAATACATTCTATGCGGCCTCATTTTCAGTGCGGAGAACAGCATTAGGCCTAATTCGATACAGGCTACTGCTCCATAGCCAAGTCGATAGCCTACACTCTTTGTAACACTTAGGCTACTATGTCAAAACATCAAAGAAGCCACAAAAATGAAAACTCTGCTAATGTGGCATAATCTACATAATGATGCATCCCAAATGACATATTAGGCCCTGCTCAAAAGTAGTGCACTATATTTTTATGTATTTAACTAGGCAAGTCAGTTAAGAACAAATTCTTATTTACAATGACGCCCTACACCGACCAAACCCGGCCTACGCTGGACCAATTGTGCGCTGCCCTATGGGACTCCCAATCACGGCTGGTTGTGATACAGCCTGGAATCGAATCAGGGTGTCTGTAGTAACACCTCTAGCACTGAGATGCAGTGCCTTAGACTGCTGCACCACTCGGGAGCCCAAATATAGGGAATAGGTTGCCATTTGGGATGTGGTATAAACTAAGCCTGGATATGGTAACACTGATCTGGGTAATAGTGATGTAATGGTGCATCTGCTGGGTCGGACATCTGGTGTATGGTTTAGTACACTGTCATTTCCTCCATGGGAGACAGGATAGGGAGGGCTGCTTCACTACCCTGAGAATGCATAGGAAAATATACAGAAAGCATAACAAGCTTAAGAGAGCGTGGACGTGTGACGCCAAAGTGTCGTCAGCATCGTACTGCGTTCCTAAGGTAGTACGGAGAGGAAATCACTTGACTTCATCGTGACATGGACTTCACCATCCTAATTCTATCATTTACATAAAGTGATTTGACTGAAAGTCAGAGAGAGAGAGCATAATCCAGTGGTAATCTCAGGGACTGTCTTTAATCTGGTTGGATAGCAACCACTCACAGAGGGGCTGAAATACCAAGATGACCATGGTGAAAAGAAAACGAGAGATACAACAGCAGGTTAACTCAATGAAGATCATGTTAACAGTGAGCTGAGTCACTCTTTCTATAGACCGCCTATAGGCTCTCCTTTCGCTCAGGTCCTGTGCCACGTTTAGAATTTGGGCTGTGCCTGTGTGATTTTTCTCCTTTGATCTGAAATAGCCTACTGGTGGAAGAGACATGCAGAGGTCCTAAGTAAGCATTTAGTTGGACGGTGTATACCATGTGTATCCTGTACATACAACTAATACAATTTATGCAGAGCCCGTATTGATGAAGTGTCTGATCTAGGATCAGATCCTGCCTGTCCATAATAATTTGATTCGTTATGATCTGAAAGGCTAAACTGATCCTAGATCAACACTCCTACTTTGAGACGCTTGATAAATACAGGCTCAGATCTCAGGTTCCACAGATCAGCACCATTCCATCCTTCTCAATATTACTGCCATTTTAATGAAAGTCCCTCCTCGCTCCTCTACCTTACACCAATCATTGCCCCATTTCTCTTCCCCTGCCCCCCTGATGCCATCTCCAGATTAATTACAATGAGATTTAATGATGGCCTCCTCTAGTCTAGATTATGTTATGTAATCTGCCATTTAAAATCTACAATAGTAACAATCCCACAAAAACACACACGAGAGAGAAACTCACAAACACACACACACACACACGTCGTCAATGCATATAGACCGAAATCAGATCACAGCTTGAGTAAGCTACTCGGAAGCGATAAGATGGTGACTTCACACACAGCAGGCTACTTTCTCAGGTTGAACATAGAAACGATGTGGACTGTCTTTACAGCAGGCCAATGAGAGATGCTCCAGTCCAAAACAATGGCACCATAGTATTCCCTACACAGCCCTACGGGCCCTGGTCAAAAGTAGTGCACTATATAGGGAATATGGTGCCATTTAGGACCCACTCCTGGTAAGAGGTGAACGATTCTGAGAACACAAGCATTAGGCCTACCTGGAGCTGAAACTTTGTCTGGCATGCCATTGTTACGCAGTACAGTAACATGTCTTTAACGAACTAGCCTGAACATCTTCCCTAATCATACGTCTTAGCTAACAGTAAGATACATAAGGCCTACCTAAATGCCAAAACAGGTGTAGACCTACACATTCAGTTTAGCTGGAATCTGGAAAACAAACTTATGAACTCCAGCTGAAGTCTTGTTGCACATATCACAGCATAAGTTAAGGACAGTGTTATGTCATTGGCCTAGTTGTGCAACCACAGTGAACCAGTTCAACAGAGACTGACACACAGTCACACATTACTATAGGCTACATGCTGACTCTCACACAGATAGGCTGATACATTCACCTTGGCTGTGGAAAGAGCTCTATCCTCTACTAGCAAGGATGTCATCTAAGGGTATCGGCCAGGGACTTGTCATTGTCAGCTGATTCCATTTATCTCAAATGGCATAATATGGTTTGGGGGAACCAATGTAACTAAATAACTGTTCTTATAGGCTGGGGTAATAGCCTACTAGTGTTGTTTGAATAGGCCAACACTATCCAAGTCACAGGAACCCATTGCCATAGGCTAGTCTACATCCACAAGACAGCACAGGTGCTAGACTACATTAAGATTTGCCATTGGCTTTGTTTATTTAGCTAGTCAGCTATCATTTTAACTGAACAGCTACTGCGAGTTTGCCTGTCTTGCTACAGATACAGCAACACTGGGACCTAGCAGCAACAGAGGAAGTATGGTTCCTCCATTGGGACTTGAAATAGTCCAATATAAGTTTTGAGATGTAACAAAGCGAAGGGCATTGTACTATGACGTCATAAAAGCTATTTGATTGTCCTAGTCCCAAGCACATTAGCTACAATATCAAACTGGGAAAATAAATGCTGCCATCAACTACATAACATTATCCAAACATATAATCAGACAATGAAAACTAGCAACAATGAACATAGTCAGGAACTCTTACAGTAGCTTGCAGTGAGTGTGGTAAATTGCGGATAAAAATCGCACGGAACTGTGTGGAAAAGGTTGTTGTAAATCCCCAGCCTAGCCTGTATTATCGTTTTACTGCCTGTCTCAACAGTGCCCAGTATTGTTCAGATAAGTGCATCATTGCCAATTGGACTGGTCCCCTTCACCACACGGAACCCCACTAACCCATCACGACTGGTCTACCGACGGAAACGCACGAGGAGGCTATACACAGACTTCCTCCGTCTTTGTTAGCCGGCCTGTTCGCCTTTGCTAGCTTGCTATCCCCGGCTAGCTGTCTGAATCGCTGTGTCCCCAACCAGCCGCAGGACCCTTATGATCACTCGGCTAAACATGCCTCTCCTCAATGTCAATATGCCTTGTGCATTGCTGTTCTGGTTAGTGGTTAGCCCTGCAGTGCCTAGCTCCACTCCTATTCCCCAGGTGCTCTCATTTGTTGACTTCTGCAACCGTAAAAGCCTTGGTTTCATGCATGTTAACATTAGAAGCCTCCTCCCTAAGTTTGTTTTATTCACTGCTTTAACACACTCTGCCAACCCGGATGTCCTAGCCGTGTCTGAATCCTGGCTTAGGAAGACCACCAAAAACGCTGAAATTTCCATCCCTAACTACAACATTTTCAGACAAAGATAGAACGGCCAAAGGGGGCGGTGTTGCAATCTACTGCAGAGATAGCCTGCAGAGTTCTGTTACTATCCAGGTCTGTACCCAAACAATTTGAACTTTTACTTTAAAAATCCACCTTTCTAGAAACAAGTCTCTCACTGTTGCCACTTGCTATAGACCACCCTCTGCCCCCAGCTGTGCTCTGGACACCATATGTGAACTGATTGCCCCCCCATCTATCTTCAGAGTTCGTGCTGCTAGGTGACCTAAACTGGGACATGCTTAACACCCCGGCCATCCTACAATCTAAGCTTGATACTCTCAACCTCACACAAATCATCAATGAACCTACTAGGTACAGCCCCAAAGCCGTAAACTAACTTGCCCTCCAAATACACCTCTGCTGTTTTCAACCAAGATCTCAGTGATCACTGCCTCCTTGCCTGCATCTTAAATAAGCATGACTCATTCAAGAAATGTAGAAATGTAGAACCAGGAACCGATATAGCCCTTGGTTCTCTCCAGACCTGTCTGCCCTTAACCAGCACAAAAACATCCTGTGGCGTTCTGCATTAGCATCGAATAGCCCCCGTGATATGCAACTTTTCAGGGAAGTCAGGAACCAATATACACTGGCAGTTAGGAAAGCCAAGGCTAGCTTTTTCAAGCAGAAATTTGCTTTCTGTTATACAAACTCAAAAAAGTTCTGGGACACTGTAAAGTCCATGGAGAATAAGAGCACCTCCTCCCAGCTGCCCACTGCACTGAGGATAGGAAATGCTGTCACCACCGATAAATCCACAATAATTGAGAATTTCAATAAGCACTTTTCTACAGCTGGCCATGCTTTCCACCTGGCTACCCCTACCCCGGTCAACAGCCCTGCACCCCCCTCAGAAACTCGCCCAAGCCTCCCCCATTTCTCATTCTCCCAAATACAGTTAGCTGATGTTCTGAAAGAGCTACAAAATCTGGACCCCTACATATCAGCAGGCTAGACAATCTGGAACCTTTCTTTCTAAAATTTTTGCCGAAATTGTTGCAACCCCTATTACTAGCCTGTTCAACCTCTCGTGTCGTCTGAGATTCCCAAAGACTGGAAAGCAGCTGCAGTCATCCCCCTCTTCAAAGCAGGAGACACTCTTGACCCAAACTGCTACAGACCAATATCTATCCTACCCTGCCTTTCTAATGTCTTTGAAAGCCAAGTTAACTTCTTAGGGAGCAGCGCATGAAGTGACCGTTTTGGAGACCCTGGCGTGCCCAAAGTAAAATGCCTCCCATTCAGGCCCAGAAAATAGGATATGCACATATTTAGTACCATTGGATAGGAAATACTCTGAATTTTCTAAAAGTGTTAACATTTTGTCTGTGAGTAAAACAGAACGGATATGGCAGGCGAAACCCCGAGGAATTTCTGTCCTGGAAAAAGTGGTTTTGACACATTGCCTCATTTAGAGCCACTCCCTTATGAAAATGCCCTTATAAGGGCATATGAATGCAGTACCTATCGCTTCCTCTGGATGTCAACAGTCTCGAGAAAGTGTTCTGATTCTTTTTAGATGCTTTTAGAGCAGAGAAGAAGAGGAATAAGGAAGTGTCCCCATAGATGTCCTTACAAGAAAATGCGCGCTCCCGGCAGGCACCCTCTGTGGTTTTTTCCTTTCTTATCGCCCAGTTTATATTCCGGTTTAAATATTATGCAATTTATACATAAGTGTTCCTAAGGATACATTTACAATGATGTTTGATTGTTCTTGGACAAGTTTATAGGTATAAGTTGAACGAGTTCTCTTCACGTTTCAATGTAGGAGTCGACGCTCTATTTTCTGATTATAACGCGCCAACCAAACTGAGATTTATGGATATAATACATATAATTCCGCTATGCAATCTGGTTTCAGAGCTGGGCATGGGTGCACCTCAGCCACGCTCAAGGTCCTAAACGACATCATAACCGCCATCGATAAGAGACATTACTGTGCAGACGTTTTCATTGATCTGGCCAAGGCTTTCGACTCTGTTAATCACCACATCCTTATCGGCAGACTCGACAGCCTTGGTTTCTCAAATGATTGCCTCGCATGGTTCACCAACTACTTCTCCGATAGAGTTCAGTGTGTCAAATCGGAGGGCCTGTTGTTCCGGGCCTCTGGCAGTCTCTATGGGGGTGCCACAGGGTTCAATTCTTGGGACGACTCTTTTCTCTGTATACATCAATGATGTCGCTCTTGCTGCTGGTGAGTCTCTGATCCACCTTTATGCAGACGACACCATTCTGTATACTTCTGGCCCTTCTTTGGACACTGTGTTAACTAACCTCCAAACGAGCTTCAATGCCATACAACTCTCCTTCCGTGGCCTCCAACTGCTCTTAAAACGCAAGTAAAACTAAATGCATGCTCTTCAACCGATCGCTGCCCGCACCCGCCCGTCCAGCATCACTACTCTGGACGGTTCTGTCTTACATTATGTGGACAACTACAAATACCTAGGTGTCTGGTTAGACTAAACTCTCCTTCCAGACTCTAGAATCTAGAATTGGCTTCCTATTTTGTAACAAAGCATCCTTCACTCATGCTGCCAAACATACCCTCGTAAAACTGACCATCCTACCGATCCTCGACTTCGGTGATGTCATTTACAAAATAGCCTCCAATACTCTACTTAACTTCTTAAGGAGCAGCTCCCGAGGTGACGGTTTTGGAGAGCCTGGCGTGCCCAAAGTAAAATGCCTCCCACTCAGGCCCAGAAAATAGGATATGCACATATTTAGTACCATTGGATAGGAAACACTGAAGTTTCTAAAAGTGTTAACATTTTGTCTGAGTATAACAGAACGGATATGGCAGGCGAAAACCCGAGGAATATCTGTCCTGGAAAATGTGATTTTGACACATTGCCTCATTTGGAACCCCGCCCTTATGAAAATGCCCATATAAGGGCATATGAATGCAGTATCTATTGCTTCCTCTGGATGTCAACAGTCTCGAGACACTGTTTTGATTCTGTTTAGTTGCTTTAGATGGCAGAAGAAGAATCAGGAAGTGGCCTCACAGAAATCAACAGAAGAGAACGCGCGTTCCCGGCAGGCGCGCTCTGTGGTTTTTTCTTTTCTTATCACACAGTTTATATTCCGGTTGAAATATTATACAAAATATACATAAAAGTGTTCATAAGGATACATTATCAATGATGTTTGATTGTTCTTGGACAAGTTTATAGGTATAGGCTGAACGAGTTCTCTTCACATTTCAATGGACGAGTGGACGCTGTATTTTCTCATTATAACGCGCCCACCAAACTGAGATTTATGGATATAATACATTACTTTTTCTAACAAAAGAACCATGGATTGTCTTCGTTGGACATTTGGGAAGCCCTCAGCAGAAGTTCTTCAAAAAGTAATTGATTTGTTTTCGCTGTGAAATGTGTTTTGTGTGAACCGTGATAGCTTATGAATTTATGGTAATGGAAAAAATATTGGAGGTGCTACCCTCAAACAATCAAATGTAGTGCTTTCGCCATAAATCCTTTTTGAAATCTGACAACGCTGTGATATTGCCAAGAAGCAGAGCTTTTGATGACTATGCAGCACTTGTATATTGATGAATGTTTAATAATTCAACTTTTGGATTTTGAATTTGGAGCCTTGCATTTCACCAGGTAGTATCGGGAGTGGGGCGCTAGCACACCACCGTTCCTTAAGAAGTTAACAAATTGGATGCAGTCTATCACAGTGCCATCTGTTTTGTCACCAAAGCCCCATATACCACCCACCACTGCGACCTGTACGCTCTCGTTGGCTGGCTCTCGCTTTACACTCGTTGCCATACCCACTGGCTCCAGGTCATCTACAAGTCCCTGCTAGGTAAAGCCCTGCCTTTTCTCAGCCCGCTGGTCACCATAGCAGCACACCCCCGTAGCACGCGCTCCAGCAAGTATATCTCACTGGTCACCCCCAAAGCCAATTCCTCATTTGGCTGACTTTCCTTCCAGTTCTATGCTGCCAATGACTGGAATGAACTTCAAAAATCTCTGAAACTGGAGACACTTATCTCCCTCACCAGCTTTAAGCACCAGCTGTCAGAGCAGCTTACAGAGCCCTGCACCTCTAAATAGCCCATCTGTAAGTAGCCCAACCAACTACCTCATCCCCTACCATAATTATTTATATCTTGTTTCTTTGCACCAGTTTTTCTACATTGCACATTCATCTACTGCACATTTACCATTCCAGTGTTTAAATGCTATATTGTAATTACTTTGCCACCACGGCCTATTTATTGCCTTACCTTCCTTATCTTACCTCATTTGCACTCTTTGTATATAGATTTGTTTTTTCTACTGTATTATTGACTGTATGTTTGTTTTACTCCATGTGTAACTCTGTGTTGTTGTTGCTTTATCTTGGCCAGGTCGCAGTTGTAAATGAGAACTTGTTCTCATCCTGCCTACCTGGTTAAATAAAGGTAAAATAAATAACATAAAAATTCTAACAGGCAACTTAACGTTGGTTGAGAATAAACCTGAAATGGGTGTCCATCACAATCATGTAACTTTGTATTGGACCAACCTCAAGAATCGTACCTCTCCTTCTACTCCTCTCTTTCTTCGTCTCTACACCAGCAGACTACATCCGACATCAACGTAACGTAATCAACGGACTACACATAATCCATTGTCATTGGCTGTTTGTTTAGTAAACCACGCCCATATATATTATCGTCGTTGCACAAATTAAACGTCAATCATTTACAGCCTTTTAAAAACACAGCTGGTTGGAAAGGGTATGTGAAAGTTTACACCCCCCATACAATAGTGACAGCTGGTTGCACAATAGTGACAGAAATCAAGTATAATAAATTGTCACTGACAAAGTATTGTAACCAGCCATAACATAAATGTAACGTTAGCGACCTCTTAATTAGCTGCCATTTACCAGTGTAACGTTAAGCAAACGTTATCTACTGTACGTCTAAGAAGTTGCTGACAACATGATTATGATGGAACGTTAGTTAAGTGCCTATGCAACTCGTCTCTACTGACCTATTATAGTAAAAATCCAACTCTAAAACAGGGAATATAAAATAAAAAAGGTAGCTAGCATCAAGTGTTAAAGTTTTGTGCAGGCTAGCCGTCCTTGGATAACTAACCTAGTTTAAGGACCGAGGTCATACACTGTATGATACAGTAGATAACGTTAACTAGCTAGCTAACGTAGTAGCACTGGCAGGGTAGTATATCGTATATATAGTCACACTAACGTTAGTTAGATAACTTAGCTGTACCAGAACATAGATGCTGTAGCTAAATAATGATCCAAAGAATCGTTAAAAGTTAGTGCGATATCAACTGGCTAGCCAGCTAGCTACCCAGACCTATCAGTAGCTAGCTTGTTTGAACTGACGTTGTCTTACCTGTTTAACGTTACGTTTCTACTCGTAAATAGCTAGCCAACGATAACTTTCTTCGACTTCGGAAAAGAATAGCTAGCTAAGAAAAACGAACGATATCTAACAACCACGACTGTTGGCTTGTTAACTCTACGCAGTGTTGTTGGGTCGGTCTTTTCTCGCCTCTTCCCTACCCCCAACCAGACACTGTCTATTTGTTACTTTTTTCACTTCAACTCCGACTGTAAAACTGGTGGTGACGTCACGGGCAATCCGAGGCTGTCAAACAATGCCAGTGGGGAAGTGTGATTGCAACAACATAATGATCATCTATATGGCTGTCTGTTTAATGATTGATTGGCAAATCAATTACGTGGCTAGCTGAGTCCAACCCAAACGTAGAATTTGCTCATTTCAAGGCCAGCCTTACTCGCTGCCTTCCCTGAACTCACACACATTGCAACATTGTTATCTTCGGACACGAGTTCTACATTAGCCAGCATGGCCGCCTTGCGTGCAGCCAAACAGGCTATGAGGAGAGAAATAAAGAAACGAGTAGCAGCGTTGGACGATCAAGAGAAACTTCGCCAGTCTCGAGTCATTTCGCATAAGGTAACTGCAGTGAGATAGCCATTTGTTACATGATTGTTTATATCACATTTACAATGTGCTAGGGCATTTTTCTTTTTACAATGCTACAAACTCATTTTGTGTATGCATGTGTCCTATCGTCGCGTGGCCAGTAGAGCTCGCCAGTTTGTAGTCCTAAAAACCGGAAATCTGTTTCGTTCAGCCATTCCAATGGGAAATAATATGCGGAAATAATAAGGTTCTGGAATAAATGCCGAAAATAAGATCTGAGATTAACACAGGTTTATGGTGCTTTCAAGACAAATGGGAACTCGTTAAAAAAACTAGGTCAAATCAAGACGTCGGTGATCTTCAATTCGGAGCTCTAGAAAGATGCCAGTTTCGGACTTGGAATTCCGAGTTGACCTTTAAAAAAAAAAATACCAGTCAGAGTTAGTTTTTTTCACTCAGAAGATTTCCGAGTTCCCAGTTCTTGTGAATGATCCATTACGATATCTGGTATGCTTTGCTCTATGAGATAATATCAGTCAGTTAAGAAAATCACAAAGTGATGTTAGCTGATGGAGATCTCATAGAACAAACATATAATATATCATCCTAAGCCTGTGTTTACCACATACCTCATTTTTGGCATTTATCCCCAAAATTCCATTCATTTCCCCATTGGCTTTGTATAACTGTTCCAGGTGCCCTTGGTTAAAAATGTCCTAAAACGACCAGTGGTGCCCCCTTGTGGTGGATCCCAGGTGGGGGGGTGTTGGCCCCCTTAGGGGGTCTCACCCAACCTGGCCATGGACCCCCAGCCCACTCCCGAGGACCCCTGGAGCCATCCCCCTGTCAGCACCTTTGACCAGGTGCATAGCTAGACAGCCTGTGGAGCCAAAGCCTGACTTAGTGTGAGCCAGGGTGGAGTTGGTGCCTCCCAAAACATGCCATTGCTATTGCTCTCTATAGCTACTTTTGTGTTTAGTATTGTCAATACCTGCAAGCAGAAGACACCTAGCCATGAATTCTTTCAATTATATGTAACTTGTCTTTTACTAACAGATAGACAATATTGCTTTTAAACTAATCAAATAAATCAAACAATTCATTTTTCAGATGTCTCCAGTTGGTGACCTCACATGGTTTTGATAGGCCGTACTGCCTCCGAGTGTTAAACTGCCAGTACCTCAATGCTGTAATCATATAATTACCAGTCTAACACCCCATACCTAATTACTTTCATCAAACCTAACACATTTTGAATGGTTCATTTACATGCATTATTTGATGTAATTTGCTCTGTAAACGACAGGGAAATAAAACAACTATGCCTACACTGACCCGTTATATTCTCCTCTCAACCAGCTCTTCAAGCACCCCAAGTATGATAACTGTGAGCGCATCGCTGTGTTCCTCAGCATGCACGACGAGGTGAGAACCGAGGAGATCATTCAGGACTTGTTTAAGCACGGTAAGACCTGCTTTATGCCCAAGTACTTGACCCAGGGCACCAGTAACCACATGGACATGGTGAAGCTCACCAGTATGCAGGATATGATGTCACTGCCTCTGACTTCCTGGAACATCAGACAGCCCGCCGCCGACGACAACACCAGAGAGGAGGCCTTGGAGACAGGTTAGTGTTAGCCTACACACACACACACACACAGGGTGCCCTATGGTGATACGATCCTCAGTGTGTGTTGACACATTGTACTTCAGTTTGCCTGTCCTATATTACCAGCTGTGTGTATCATAACACAATTATGACCTACATTTGTTTGAATTACTTAAATCCTGGCATGGCCTTGCAAAGTTAATCTTTCTTCCCTTATACACAATTAATCTTTCTTCCCCTGTTCAGAAGTAGTGCACTATTTAGGGGAAAGGGTACCATTTGGGATGCATTCACAGCATTCACAGTCTCCAACGTGTGACACCATATTAGTGTCAGACCAAAGTTCCTGTTTTGGTTTCCTCCACAAGATGGTGGTATAGCACCATCATCGAGACTCATCAAAATGGTAGTCTCCTGCAGTAACAATCATATGTCTGGCCACACACCTGTCATGTGACACTTAATCAAAATACTATGCAAGGGGATGGATGGAATTGCCCCAACACTAATCCAAGGTCATTTACCCCCTAAAGGTTAATCATTGGGTAGGGGGAGGGTAAACTGATCCTAGATCTGGTAACATCTACCCTGAGCACCAAATAAGCACTGTGAATCATTGAAGTTGCATAATTCTACTCTAATCAGCTCTGCTGCTGTATAATACGACAGATCATATTGATAACGGTTATTAGCATTGTAATCTCTTGGATGGTGAATACTTATTTTTTGCACTGTCAACCTCAACTATTTTAATCCAGACCGTCACAGTTTTAGTCATTAGATAGGATATGAAATACCGACGCCTGGGGAGGAAACGTGTTTGTGGTGCATTCTCTTGACTCTATTTGAGCTGTGCAAATAATGTCATCATGACTTCTGGAACCAAACAGGTAATAACCACGCTCCTTCATTGTGTATGTACAGTTGAAGTCGGAAGTTTACATACACCTTAGCCAAAAACATTTCAACTCAGTTTTTCACAATTCCTGACATTTAATCCTTGTAAAAATGACATCTCTTAGGTCAGTTAGGATCACCACTTAATTTTAAGAATGTGAAATGTCAGAATAATAGTAGAGTGATTTTTTTTTTTTTTTTTTTCCAGCTTTTATTTCTTTCATCATATTCCCAGTGGGTCAGAAGTTTACATACACTCAATTAGTATTTGGTAGCATTGCCTTTAAATTGTTTAACTTGGGTCAAACGTTTCATGTAGCCTTCCACTAGCTTCCCACAATAAATTGGGTGAATTTTGCCCCATTCCTCCTGACAGAGCTGGTGTAACTGAGTCAGGTTTGTAGGCCTCCTTGCTCACACACGCTTTTTCAGTTCTGCTCACAAATGTTCTATAGGATTGAGGTCAGGGCTTTGTGATGGCCACTCCAATACCTTGACTTTGATGTCCTTAAGCCATTTTGCCACAACTTTGGAAGTATGTTTGGGTCATTTGTCCATTTGGAAGACTCATTTGCGACCAAGCTTTAACTTCCTGACTGATGTCTTGAGATGTTGCTTCAATATAGCCACATAATTTTCCTGCCTCATGATGCCATCTATTTTGTGAAGTGCACCAGTCCCTCTGACAGCAAACCCCCCCCACAACATGATGCTGCAACCCCCACACAACATGATGCTGCCACCCCCGTGTTTCACGGTTGGGATGGTGTTCTTCGGCTTGCATGCCTCCCCCTTTTTCCTCCAAACATAACGATTGTCATTATGGCCAAACAGTTATATTTTTGTTTCATCAGACCAGAGGACAATCTTTGTCCCCATGTGCAGTTACAAACAGTAGTCTGGCTTTTTTATGGTGGTTTTGGAGCAGTGGCTTCTTCCTTGCTGAGCGGCCTTTCAGGTTATGTCGATATAGGACTTGTTTTACTGTGGATATAGATACTTTTGTACCTGTTTCCTCCAGCATCTTCACAAGGTCCTTTGCTGTTGTTCTGGGTTTGATTTGCACTTTTTGCACCAAAGTACGTTCATCTCTAGGAGACAGAACGTGTCTCCTTCCTGAGCGGTATGACGGCTGCGTGGTCCCATGGTATTTATACTTGCGTACTATTGTTTGTACAGATGAACGTGGTACTCTCAGGCGTTTGGAAATTGCTCCCAAGGATGAACCAGACTTGTGAGGTCTTGGCTGATTAATTTAGATTTTCCCATGATGTCAAGCAAAGAGGCACTGAGTTTGAAGGTAGGCCTTGAAATACATCCACAGGTACACCTCCAATTGACTAAAATTATGTCAATTAGCCTGTCAGAAGTTTCTAAAGCATGACAATTTTCTGGAATTTTCCAAGCTGTTTAGAGGCACAGTCAACGTAGTGTATGTAAACTTCTGACCCACTGGAATTGTGATACAGAGAATTATAAGTGAAATAATCTGTCTGTAAACAATTGTTGGAAAAATTACTTGTCATGCACAAAGTAGATGTCCTAACCGACTTGCCAAAACTATAGTTTGCTAACAAGAAATTTGTGGAGTGGTTGAAAAATGAGTTTTAATGACTCCAACCTAAGTGTATGTAAACTTCCCACTTCAACTGTATGAATTCACTCCTGTCTGGCAATAACCGGTGTCAATTCTAATTATCGCTCCCACTTACCTCATGCACTCCACTCGCCAGCTCAAGTAACCAGGTTCACTTGGAACCAGGTTCTCTTCTTGAAAGTCTACACTCCCTTTAACTTTTTCACATTTTGTTGCGTTCCAAAGTGGGATAAAAATGGATTTAATTGTCCTATTTTGTCAACAATCTTCACAAAATACTCTAATGTCTAAGTGGAAGAACATTTAATATATATTTTTAAAGATGAATGAAAAATATAACACTAATATACCTTGATTTAGATAAGTATTCACCCGTGTCCATACATGTCAGAAACACCTTTGGCAGTGATTTCAGCTATCAGTCTTCTTGGGTAAGTCTCTAAGAACTTTGCAAACCTGTATTGTTCAATATTTGCCTATTATTCTTTTGAAAATTCTTCAAGATCTGTCAAGGTGTTGGAGATCATGGCCAGACAGCAATTTTCAAGTCTTGCTGTATATTTTCAAGCAGATTTTAAGTCAGGAACATTCACTGTGTTCTTGGTAAGCAACTCCAGTAGAATTGGCTTTGTGTTGTAGGTTATTGTCCTGCTGAAAGGTGAATTCCTCTCCCAGTGTCTGGTGTAAAGCAGACTGAAGCAGGTTTTCCTCTAGGATTTTACCTGCTCTTAGCTCCATCCCGTTTCTTTTCATCCTGAAAAACTCCCCAGTCTTTGCCGAGGTCAAGCATACCCATACCATGATGCAGCCACCACCATGCTTGAAAATAAGGAGGCAGTTACTCAGTGATGTGTTGTTGGATTTGGCATAAGGCTTTGCATTTCTTTGCAGTATTACTTTAGTGCCTTGTAGCATACATATGCATGTATTCTGTATATTTGTTTTCTTCTTTTCATTTAGGTGATTATTATGGAGTCACTACAATGTTGTTGATCCATCCTCAGTTTTCTCCCATGACAGCCATTGAACTCTAGCTGTTTTAAAGTCACCAATGGCCTCATGGTGACATCCCTAAGCAGTTTCCTTCCTGTCCTGCAGCTCAGTTCAGAAGGACGCCTGCATCTTTGATGTGTCTGGGTGGTTTAATACATAATCCACAGCATAATTATTACCGTGACCATGCTTAAAAATATACTCAATGTCTGATTTGTTATTGTTACCCATCTACCAATCACGGCCCTCCTTTTTATGAGGCTTTCGAAAAAGCTCCTTGGTCTGTGTAGTTGAATCTATGCTAGAAATTCAATATTTGACTGAGGGACCTTACATATGTTGTATGTATAGGAAAGGGTAGTCATTCAGAAATCATGTCAACCCTTTTTATTTCACACAGAGTCCATATAACTTTATTATGTGATTTGTTAAGCCAAATACTTCTGAACTAATTTAGGTTTGCCTAAAACAAAGATGGTGAATACTTTTGCAATGACTATTTTAGTTACATTTTTTTACAAATTAATACAAAATGTATATTTTCTATTCAACTTGACAAAAAGAAAATACAATTAAATCTATTTCAATCCCACTTAAAAACACAAGAAAAAGTGAAAAAAGTTAAAGGGGGTGTAGACTCTATAGTCACTGTATACCAATCAATCACGTCTTCAGTTTAGGGCTCCCTCTGACAGTGAACAGTTGGTTTGATGAATTTCTCTCGACTCTGACTCAGTCCTGCAGCCTTGAATACCTCTCATGAACCTTTCATGGCTGTTGTCAAGGAAACTACCGATAGACCATAATGCAAAGCAAATTTAAATACATGAGAAGAGATGGAGTAGAAAAAAAGTCTCTCTTGCCGTGCCACCAGATTAGCTTTGATTATCGTCATGGTTTTCACATAGCAACAAGGGCACCTTATTCCAAATACCTTGAATATTCCCAGTGGCTGACAGAATGGTTTAGACCATATTATTTCCCCCTCTTTTCATAACAGCAGTTCCATCCTCATAAAGAATATCTCTTTGTCCTGGGGTGCATAGAAAGCAAAGGTCTGGAGGTGTGTGGAGAACACAAATTGCTACCTGCCAGGATTGCCATCCTGCTGAGCATCTGAAACTTGTCTTCAAAACATTTTCCTCTTGTTCAGATACTTACTTACATGGAGAGAGAGAGATAGATAAGAGATAGCAGAGAGATGGGGGGAGAACACAGCAGAGAGCGAGAGAGCACACAGCAGAGGCATTTTGGCACAGCAGGAGTAGATGTCCTTCAGAAAGTGAATGATTTAACATTCATCTGAGATCTTTGTTATTGGCTAGGAATAGAAAAGACTGGAGTAGATAAAACAGAGACCTTTGATTGCTGTTATTTACACATTGGGAGGGTGTGTGTGAGCGTGCATGCGTGTCAATAACTATCAGGGTTCGATTGTTAGCATTATATCCTTACTGCCATTTAAAGTAGATCATGTGATGCCAGATGAGTCAAGTGAACAACAATAGGCTACATGCATAAATAATAGATGGATGTTACCATGCAGTCTGGAGGGCCGGAGAAGAGACGGCAACAGTCAGGCATCCACAACCTGCTGCTGTTGTGAGGAACGTGTATGCGTAATGTCCCTGCTTAATCTGCATAAAAGATTAATGAATGTCATGGTTGCGTGACAACAGGAAGAGCTTTTGATATTAGAGTCTCAGGCTACACCGAGCAGAATGGAGTGAGAGGTTCACATCATCACCAGAAACCTGGGGCCGCATTCATAAAGTGCTGATCTAAGATCAGGTCCGCCCTGTCCATGTAATCTTGATCATTTTTTATCTTAAAGGCAAAACTGATTCTAGATCAGCACTCCTACCCTGAGACGATTGATACATACGGGCCCTGATATCAGATGTTCTAAGAACTATTCTGTGAATCATCTCATCTGTTATTTCTTTGGGTTGTCAGCGATGCTATGGTTACACCAGGATGTTGTGAAATATTCATCCAAGGGCTTGTGAAGTCTTGTCTTGAACACCATCCATCTTTTGACTCACAGAGAATCTGTAGCTTGTTCGGTCTGATGGAATTATAAAGAATTGATCATGCTGGAGACTGTAGAACTGGCAATGCATGTTTTAGTTCTGGTATTCATTGAAGCAGGCCTGCAGTTCACTGCTACAAAGCAACAATAGCATTTTTAGCCACATTTATATTGTAGGGTGGAGTGTATTTCTGTTTTAAATAGGATGAACAGCGTTGTTTTATGGCTTTGAGGAACTCCTTTCTTGTTCTTGAACCAACCAATCCTTTCATAGTGTTGTACTTTGATCCCTATGCAGGGCAGGGCAACTGTTTTAACACGATTTTATTGGAATTCAATTCAGGTTGCAGTTTGAAGATCAGACATACCGTTTTAGCCATCACTATGCATGTTTAACTATAGACCTATATCACCACTGCTGTAAAACCTCTGACCCAGATAGCAAGTATACATTGTGCTCACATAAGGGAGATGGCATCTGGTCATTGGCATCAGCTCTCTGAAAAATAAAATAAATTGTTCATAAGGTATTCTAGTAACCTTCCTCATTCATGTATTTTCATGTCTTCCTCCCATGCAG
The DNA here is from genome assembly GCA_030435695.1 of Brachymystax lenok tsinlingensis. Lineage (NCBI taxonomy): Eukaryota > Metazoa > Chordata > Actinopteri > Salmoniformes > Salmonidae > Brachymystax > Brachymystax lenok. The sequence continues at coordinate 22,469,936 of CM059800.1, read as the reverse complement.
GAGGTCTTGACCTGATCTTGATGCCAGGCCTGGGATTTGACAGGAATGGGAACCGGCTGGGCCGAGGGAAGGGCTTCTACGACACATACCTGGAACGCTGTATGAAGCACCCCAAGGGGAAGCCGTACACCATCGCTCTGGCCTTCAGGGAGCAGCTGTGTCAGGACATACCTGTGGGCGACAACGACGTGCTGATAGACGAGGTTCTGTATGAAGCACCCCAAGGGGAAGCCGTACACCATCGCTCTGGCCTTCAGGGAGCAGCTGTGTCAGGACATACCTGTGGGCGACAACGACGTGCTGATAGACGAGGTTCTGTATGAAGCACCCCAAGGGGAAGCCGTACACCATCGCTCTGGCCTTCAGGGAGCAGCTGTGTCAGGACATGCCTGTGGGCGACAACGACGTGCTGATTGACCAGGTCCTGTATGAAGTCCTGGACTAGTTAAAAGGCACATTTTCATATTTCTGAAGTAAATCTCTATTTGTGATGTAAATGGCATGTTCTAGAAGGGTTCAGACACCTTTTTTGTGATTTGGCTTGTTTTTGAGAATCTTACCCCAGCTGTGATACACTTCCTTGCTCGTTGTGCAGTAATCAGGCAACGCAAAAGACATGAACAAAACCCACCCAAATATGTCGTTTTAGAAACGGACACACTTTCAGTATAGTGATGTAGACCTTTAGATGTTGTACACATTAAATTGTGTCATTCTGAACTTTATCCACAACGTTATCTTCCATTTTCTGCGATTGGAGCCGTTTCTTCTAGCAGCTGAGCTGCGCGGGCTGTGTCCGTGTACTATAGGGACACGCTCAACCTGCACAGCTGCAGGTGGGAAACAGTGCAACTCGGCCAAAATGGATTATAATGTTGCGGATACATTTCGGAATGACACAATTTAAGGTGTACAACATCTTAAGACCTACATCACTATACTGAAAGCGTGTCCGTTTCTAGAAGGACATATTTGGGTGTTTTTTGGAGCTTTTGTTCATGTCTTTTATGTGCCCTGATACTGCACAACGGGCAATGAGGAAGTGTATCGTGGCTGGAAGAAACGTAGGAAAAACAAGACAAATCACACAAAACAGTGTCTGGACCCTTCTAGAACATGCCATTTACACCAGAAACAGAGATCTAATTCAGAAATAGGAAAATTCTCCTTAAACTGTAATGTGAATCGCCAACTGGACTACAATGGTATGATGATGAAATCAGTGGAGGCTGAGGGGAGGACGGCTCATAATAATGGCTGGAAAGGAGCAAATGGAATGGCATCAAACCATTCCACTGATTCCGCTCTACTCATTACCACGAGCCCGTCCACCCCAATTAAGGTGCCCCCAACCTGTGGATGAAATTGTATTATACAGCACATGATATCATATTATGTGATCCCAGCTAACAGATATTGGTTCCCAGAACATTGTGGGAAAGTTATTTCAAACAACCAAAAGAGAACCTTTAGGGAACGTTCTGTGCTTGCTGTGATGATATTGTTTGGTATGACGATATTATCATGAGACATGAAGCTGTGAACTAGTCAACAAGACAGTGGTGGAGCTGAGCCTGGTGGCCCCATTCCAAACGCATCGATAGCCCTTACTCCAAGGTTTTTGTTTAAATACTGATCCAATCCATTTAAATATTCTAGTGGGGGCATCAACAAGGGCCTAAGTAAGGGGCCAGGGTTCAGTTTGGACTTGGGACCTCTTAAGTGTTTGCTAAAGACCCCTAGTAATCAAGATTTCTGTGATTTCAGTTCTTAGATTTTTTTTAAACTGTCAAACTTCCTGGTCTTCTGTAATGAGATGATTATGCTGCCATCAGGGGACACAGGAAGTTCGGTTAGGAATAAAGACGGCTGAATGAACACACGCTTGTGTATTGCTCACCAAAGCTAGCTAGCATAGTTTTAGGATCCAAAACCCTCCGTTGGCTTAACAAAGGAATAACAGTATTATTACTGGAGACTGAGATCATTCTGAGAATGATTGTTTGACTGGTGGAATGTTAATGAACTGCCTAGTGACTGCCTCGCTTGTTTGCCTAATTGCTGTGATGCCTTTGGGAATTAATCCATACTTTTGTCTGGTAGAGTCTTTTTATGTTTTGTTTATCAAAGTCTTGCCTGTTTTAAACTGAGACTGAATGACATGACATTGCAATGTGCAGCAGCATGAATCGCTGAAAGCTTGAATGGTTCACCGTAGATCCAAGAATAAAACACTAAGATTTTCTCTATTTTTGTGTAACCACACTTGAACATACATTGCTGGTCCTCCGTTTTCTTTATTTATTGAAGACCATGATTATTTGGATCAGGAAACTTTTGTTCCTGGGCTGTAACAAAAGGATGTACCCACCTGCAGTAGACCTTCAGAACCATAGTCATCCATCCATGATCTAAACAAGACCTTCAGAACCATAGTCATCCATCCATGATCTAAACAAGACCTTCAGAACCATAGTCATCCATCCATGATCTAAACAAGACCTTCCGAACCATAGGCATACATCCATGATCTAAACAAGACCTTCAGAACCAGTCATCCATCCATGATCTAAACAAGACCTTCAGAACCATAGTCATCCATCCATGATCTAAACAAGACCTTCAGAACCACAGTCATCCATCCATGATCTAAACAAGACAGAAAAAGGATCCTGCCTGAAAGATTATAGTGCCACTGACCCTGGTACACGTATACCAGAGTCGACATAGGTTCAAATCCTATCCTCCGACTCGATCTCCTCCAGTCTTTCCTGGCTTCTCTCTACGGTCCTCTGTTCAATACGAACCATTAAAAAATATGAAAGGAGTGAGTGAGGCGGGGGGAGGCAGAAGAGAGATTACTAAAGACTTTGTCTCAATCTTATTCTTTTAGATTGTGGCTGTACTTCCACCACGACCTGCCCACTCATTAAATCCCCATGGTGGTTTATAGTTTGTTCATCTGCTGAAATCACAAAAGTGGTTTTACATCAATGTTATTTGGTTCCTCTATATGTTTAACATTGGTTTCAGTTGTAAAGCCCTGATTACCAAACAGTCCCATCTTTCAAAGCCTGTGTCTGTCTGCTCAGCATTTGGTTTATTACCATAGCTGGGAGGAAGTCTTTCTCCAGCTGTACAGAACAGAACACACACACACACAGAGTACATCTCGCTCAGTATCAGTCCGCTTTATAATGACATGGATCAGGAGCATATATGTAGGACAGCAGCCACACACAGACCTTTTCACCTACCACTGCCTTCTCTCCATCACTCTCTCCATCCTCTCTTTCTCTGCTTGCTCAATCTCTCCCAGAAAAAAAGACATGGACAGGGGGGACCTGATCCTAGATCAGCACTTCTACGTTGAGACGCTTGATATGGCCCCTGGGGTGTGTCTCAACAGTCTAGAAAACTCAGGAAATCATTACAACAAATGACATATAAATCTATTTTTATTCATGAATACAAGTAAGCCTACCCATAAATACTGTTATATATTTATGAGCAGTATAAACCATTTAAGTCTGAATGGCATCATATATAAAGCATGAACTACAGGCCTTATACATGTTCTAACAAACTGGAAAGATGTTAAATATAAGCAGATCCATAAATAAAGTGTTAGGCTGTGCTCCAAATAGCACCCTATTCCCTTTATAGTGCACTATTTTGGACCGGGGCTCTGCGGCAGCAGAGGTGATGGTTTTGGAGAGCCTGGCGTGCCCAAAGTAAAATGCCTCCCATTCAGGCCCAGAAAATAGGATATGCACATATTTAGTACCATTGGATAGGAAACACTCTGAATTTTCCAAAAGTGTTAACCATTTGTCTGTGAGTAAAACAGAACGCATATGGCAGGCGAAACCCAGAGGAATTTCTGTCCTGGAAAAAGGGATTTTGACACATTGCTCATTTGGAACCCCTCCCTCATGAAAATGACCATATAAGGGCATATGAATGCAGTACCCATCGCTTCCTTTAGATGTAAACAGTCTCGAGACAGTGTAAATTTTCAATTTGGATGCTTTAGACCAGAGAATAAGACCAACCAGGAAGTGTACTTTTTATGTCAACAGTACCCAGTGCGCGCTCCCGACAAGGCGCGCAGTGTCTTTTTTACCGTCTTTATCGATCAGTTTATATTCCGGTTGATTTATAATAGTAAATATACGTAAAAGTGTTCCTAAGGATACATTTAAAACTATTGATTGTTTGTTTGATTGTTCTTGGACAAGTTTATAGGTATAAGTTGAACGAGTTCTCGTCACATTTCAATGGAGGAGTGGAGGCTGTCGTTTCTGATTATAACGCGCAAACCAAATGGAGATTTATGGATAAAATACATTACTTTTTCTAACAAAAGAACCATGGATTGTCTTCGTTGGACACTTAGGATGACCTCAGCAGAAGTTCTTCAACAGGTAATTGATTTGTTTTCGCTGTGAAATGTGTTATGTGTGTGCCATGATGGCTAATGGATTCATGGCTATGGGAAAACTATGTGAGGTGCTACCCTCAAACAATGAAATGTGCTGCTTTCGCCGTAAAGCCTTTTTGAAATCTGACAACGCTGTGATATTGCCAAGAAACAGAGCTTTTGATGAGTATGGAACACTTGTATATTGGTGGATGTTTAATAATTCAACTTTTGGATTTTGAATTTGGCGCCTTGCATTTCACCTGGTAGTGTCGGGATTGGGGCGCTAGCGCCCCAGCCATCCCTGAGAGGTTAAAAGTAGTGTACTATATAGAGAATAGGGTTCCATTTGGGACGCAACCTTACACACTTCCCGAATGCTCCTTCACTGCTCTCTTCCACAGTCATCTGGCCGTCACCTTGTGTTTAACCTGTTTATCGCCTGTGTGTGTGTGTGTGTGTGTGTGTGTGTTTTTCTTTTTCCCATGTGCATGTGTGTGTGTGTGTGGATCTCTTCCCGAATGAACCACAAGAGTGAGGGCTCTTCAATATTTCATGAGAACGGGAAGAGTGTTTATGCTCTGGGGACTGCACAGAAAATGAGCATGTGTTCAGATTTCACACCCCAAGTGCACCCCAGGTGAACACACACACACACACACACACACCTGTAGGTCTCATTTCTTTAATGAACCATCTTCAGAAGGACACTGGTTTCTGATGAGATTATCTCAGAGAGCCAACACAAGTCTTCAGGTCTCAGGAAAGGTTACTCATCATAGTTCACTAACTCAATTTGCTTAGGTAAATTGATTGAATAAATTACATGGTAGATATTAAACCAGAGATGTTTTCAACAGTTACTTGCAGTTGAATAATCAACTAAATGAGGCTTGATTAGAAATAGAAACATGCATGAACTAGATTCTCAGTTTACATTGGCCTACTAAAGTATTTTTAATGTTTGATTCTGTTTTGGGGTGATTCCCCAGGCAATTACTTTATGGCATCTATGCTGGAGCCTTATGCTGCGTTTGTAACCGAATGGGAAGTGGGAATCTACCACACACCGGGAGAAATCCACTTGAACAGCCCTCCAACTGGTAATTACCAGTGGGAAATCTTCCCTGAGCTCCGACTTCTACCATATGCTGGTCTCTGACATCACCTACTAAGAAAAGAACATCGATAACAGCATTTTCGGCAGTTCAAAAAACATTACTTATAAAAAGCAATCTATTAATAGAATTGTTTTACTCTATAATTTGTTTACAAGCATTATAGCTGTACTTTTAGTGTATGGTTGGCACAGCTTGTTGGTCATTAGCCAATAAGCTACCCAGGAAAGGGCTGAAAATAGCCCATATTAATATATGTAACCTTAGAAAGGTTCATGAAATCAATAACTTGCTAACATTAGATGACATTCATATATTAGCCATTTCTGAGACTCACTTAGGTAGTTAATTTGATGATACAGCAGTAGCAATACAAAGAATAACATCTATAGAAGAGACAGGAATGCTTATGGGGGAAGTGTGACTGTATATATTCAGAGCCATATCCCTGTAATGCTTAGAGAAGATCTTATGTCAAGTGTAATTGAAGTGTTGTGGTTGCAGGTTCACTTGGCACATCTAAAACCTTTTCTTTTGGGGTGTTGCTATAGGCCACCAAGTGCTAACAATCAGTATCTAAATAATATGTGTAAAATACTTGATAGTGTATGTGATGTAAACAGAGAGGTCTACTTTCTCAGGGACCTGAATATTGACTGGTTTGCATCAAGCTGTCCGCTCAAGAGGAAGCTTCTCACTGTGACCAGTGCCTGTAATCTGGCTCAGGTTATTAATCAACCTACCAGGGTGTTTTCAAACACTACAATAGCAAGATAATCCACATGTATTGATCACATTTTTGTATCCGTACCCATAGGATGCAGTGATCACATTATAGTGGCTATATCCAGGAAAGCCGAAGTTCCAAAAGCTGGGCCTAAAATAGTGTATGAGATCATACAAAATATTTAGCTGTGACTCTTATGTGGATGATGTTCAAAAATATTTGTTGGTCTGATGTGATTAATGAGGAGCATCCAGACGCTGCACTTGATGGATTTATTGATAAACCTGTTAAGAAACGGACTGTTAAGGCTCCATGGATTGATGAGGAATTGAAAACCTGTATGGCTGAAAGAGAGGGGGCAAAAGGAGTGGCTAATAAGTCTGGCTGCACATCTGACTGGCTGACTTACTTCAAATTGAGAAATGATGAGATTAAACTCAACAAAAAGAAAAATAAACTGTGTAATGAAGCCAAGATCAATGATATAAAGAATAACAGAAAAAATGGTCAGAAAGACAAATTCAACTTCATCTTTCATCGAATCAGATTGCTTCATCACAAAACCATTTTATGTTGCCAATTATTTTAATGATTACTTCATTGATAAAGTGGGCAAACTTAGGCAGGAAATGCCAACAACGAACAGTGAGCCATCGTAATCATGTATAAAAAAATGAATGAAAGAAAAGCATTGCAAGTTGGAATTTTTTAAAGTTAGTGTGGGAGAGGTGGAAAAATTACCTGGGGCACATGTAGCCTAGTGGTTAGAGTATTGGGCCAGTAACCAAAAGGTTGCTAGATTGAATTCCCGAGCTGCCAAGGTAAAAATCTGTCGTTCTGCCCCTGAACAAGGCAGTTAACCCACTGTTCCTAGGATGTCATTTTAAATAAAAATGTGTTCTTAACTGACTTGCCTAGTTAAATAATAAATAAATAAATAAATACAAAATAATAATGACAAACCTGGCATTGACAACTTATGTAGATGGAAAGCTACTGAGAATTGTAGCTGACTCTATAGCCACTCCTATCTGTCATATCTTTAATCTGAGCCTAGAGGAAAGTCTTTGTCCTCAGGCCAGGAGGGAAGCCAAAGTCATTCCGCTACCCAAGAGTGGCAAATCGGCCTTTACAGGTTCTAACAGCAGACCTATCAGCTTGCTGCCAGATCTTATGCAAACTGTTGGAAAAAATGGTGTTTGACCATATACAATGATATTTCTCTGTAAACAAATTAACAACAGACTTTCAGCATGCTTATCGCAGGGTACACCACAGGCCCTCTACTCTTCTCTATTTTTTATCAATGACCTGCCACTGGCATTCAACAAAGCATGTTTGTCCATGTATGCTGATGATTCAACCATACACATCAGCAACCACAGCTAATGAAGTCAGTGAAACCCTTAACAAAGACTTGCAGTCTGTTTTGGAATGGGTGACCAGGTGGTCCTGAACATCTCCAAAACTAAGAGCACTGTATTTGGTACAAATCATTCCCTAAATTCTAGACCTCAACTGAATCTGGTAATGAATGGTGTGGCTGTTGAACAAGTTGAGGAGACTACTTTGTGTCACCTTAGATTGTAAACTGTCATGGTCAAAACATATAGATTCAATGGTTGTAAAGATGGGGAGAGGTCTGTCCATAATAAAGAGATGCTCTGCTTTTTTGACACCACACTCCACAAAGCAAGTCCTGCAGGCTCTAGTTTTGTCTTATCTTGGTTATTGTCCAGTCGTGTGGCCGAGTGCTGCAAGGAAAGACCTAGTTATGCTGCAGCTGGCCCAGAACAGAGCGACACGCCTTGCTCTTCATTGTAATCAGAGGGCTAATATAAATACTATGCATGCCAGTCTCTCTTGGCTAAGAGTTGAGGAAAGACTGACTGCGTCACTTCTTGTTTTTTATAAGAAACATTAAATTCCTAATTGTTTGGATAGTCAACTTACACACAGCACTGACACACACTTACCCCACCAGACATGCCACCAGGGGTATTTTCACAGTCTCCAGGTCCAGAACAAATTCAAGTAAACGTACAGTATTATACAGAGCCATGAGTGCATGGAACTCCCATCTTATATAGCGCAAGTCAACAACAAACCTGGTTTCAAAAAACGAATAAACACCTCAAAGCACAACGCCTCTCCCCCATGTGACCTACTTGTTGTGTGTATGTACTGACATGTATGTGGAACTGATAGATGCAAACACACACACACACACTAAATGTTCATGTATGCAAAGTCTTTTGTCTGTAATGTCTTTTTAGTTATATGTCGGACCCCAGTAAGGCTAGCTGTCACCATTGGCGTCGGCTAATGGGGATCCTAATAAATCAATTTCTCAACAAGTTCAAAGCATGTGAATGCATCCGACTAGTATTAACGACTTCACAAATGGTAAATTCCCACCTCCCACATGGTTACGAATGCAGCCTTAAACACAGGCTCCAGCATAGATATGGAAAGATAGCACATGTTCTATCCTTGCAAATGAGGTCTTCTGTGACAGCATGGGCACCTATCTCCCCTTTAAAGTAATACATTCCCTCTACTTCTATGAGTGTTTTGGTCATTTGTAAATAAACTGAACAGGTGTGTACCACCACGGACTGTGCTGGACTGTGTGTAGTCTGAAAGGTATAAAGCCACGTTGGTGATTTACTGCTACCTGCAGTTATGGAATGTTTTTGCTCAGGAATATAATTCACTGGCTGACTTGGATGGAATTCTGCTATTCTTCCTTAACCCATAGCAAGTCCCACCCAGTTGACTACTTCAAAATGGTGGAAGATCACAATGGCACTGTCCATGCTAAAACAGGTTCCATCCATCCACCCTCTTTCTATCTCTATTGGGTCAAGTACGTTGCCCCCAAACACAGATCTAGGATCAGATTATCTTACCCCTAATGCCTTTCTGACACTGTATCTGTTTATCGTCTCTGTTACTACTGCTGCCATGCCTACAAGTCAGTGGCAATATTGATCCTGTAATGTTGTGTGTGTGTGTGTGTGTGTGTGTGCGTGCGTGCGTGCGTGTGTGTGTGTGCGTGTGTAGGACAGGAATAATAGTCCAATAACCAGGTTTCCAAGTTGCATTGTGCTTGTTGAGCTGACTAATGATAATAGACTGATGGGGATACACACACACACACACACACACACACACAAGCGGCTGATGTAGCACACACAGACCTATAGAACTACAGAGCTTTCAGAGGCGTTCCACACACAGAACTGCAGAGCTTTCAGAGGCGTTCCACACACAGACCTATAGAACTACAGAGCTTTCAGAGGCGTTCCACACACAGACCTACATAACTGCAGAGCTTTCAGAGGCGTTCCACACACAGACCTATAGAACTGCAGAGATTTCAGAGGCGTTCCACACACAGACCTATAGAACTGCAGAGATTTCAGAGGCGTTCCACACACAGACCTACAGAACTGCAGCGCTTTCAGAGGCGTTCCACAGACCGACACATTTGTTCTGAGGGCTTATGTATGAGCAGACTACCATTCACTCTGGTTGCGTCCCAAATGGCATTGACCAAGGTTCATTGTGAATAGGGTAGCATTTGGGAAACACCCTCTGCCATGAGCAGCAGAGAAACATGGCTGAACAGATTTAACGGTCTGAGAAGCAGTTCTAATATTCTGTAATCCATCATCGGTACAGGTCTGCACCCACCTGGAATCTGAGGCAGAGGAAAGGACATGGAGTTAATGGATTAATAAGTGAATGGGCATATGTATGTATATACAGCATGTACAGGTAGGTATGAATGTGTACGATAAAGTGAATGATTGAACGAATGAATTAATGAATGAATGAATATTTAACACCAGGTAATAGACACTTTTATCCAGTGTTAAATGTGTTATTTTAAAATGTGCGATTGCACCCGGGACTCAAGCCGGGTGTTCCCACATCCTGTCAGTAATGACTGTACTGCCTTCATCAATTCATAACTGGGGACACTAAGTTTGTAGTGTATATTCATGTTGAATCTGACATGAATATGTATGATAGGTCTGAACATCTCATTTTGCAACAGGCGCCGTGAGGACTGACCGGTCTTGAGATGGAGGGCTGACTAGAGTTTGGTTTGTGGGATGAAACTGAAGGATTTTGGGTACTGGCCAGCTGGTCTACTAGACTGCGGTTTCTACTAGCCCGGGTAAGATTCAGGTCTTAAATCTGCACCATGCAACGTTTATAAAGACAACATTTCACTGGCCAGCCGGGCTAGTTGGGCATTTTTTCTACTAGCCCAGTCTGAAAAGTACTAGACTCGGGCTAGAGGACTGGCTTAATTTCCAAATCTCACTGGTTGCTATTGGCTACATACCAGTGGCTTGACAGTGTAAGCACCCTCAAGTCCCACAGAACAGCTGATGGGGAATATTCTAGAATAAGTCACCCTCTGATTTGAGGTTTTTGTGTGTGTGTGGACCTTCAACTCTGTACCATGTAACTGTAAGGCAGAAGTCCGATTGTCAGTGCACTTCTACCTCTATTGTTTAACTGTCATGCTCCTACATGCTCCTACTAACAATAATAACAAACTATGGAAATAATTGTACCCTTAGCTGAAAAGCAAAAGCAATTGTATTGAAAAAAATGTATACCATTACAACGACACAACATGGTTACAGAACTGAGGGAAACAAAGGACGGGGTGCGTGGGGGAGGGGACTGAGGGCAATCTGATGTTATGGAAGGCCCTCCTACTTCCCGCCCCAGTGATCTCCTCGCCTCCTATCTGAGCCCAGCTAATCTCCAGAACAGGAAGAGTGAACTTCTGCACAAAGATGATGATTATTGTTATTCCAATGCAATGATTTACACTAAAGGGTGAGTTACTCTGTTATGTCTGAAGTTGATTGGCTCTTATGGGTAGGTCATTTATTGTAGAGTATGTTGACTGTGACTGTTGTCCTGATTAATAAGTGGTTGGCTTGCCTTTTAGCCTGACAAATATTGCTCTCTGTGTTGCAGGTATTAGGACAATTCAGCTAGCATTCAATTCAACTTTTTTCTAATACTTGAGGTCAAAAATCACGTTTTTTGCTGTGGCAATTCTGACGTTTATTTGACTGTTTTATGCGGAAGTAGTGCACTGATTGGTCAATTAGCAACCTCTCGCATAATATGGAGGGTATTGTTGATTCAATCCAAAATCAAATCTAGAATCGGCTTTCTATTTCGCAACAAAGCCTCCTTCACTCACGCCGCCAAACTTGGCCTAGTAAAACTGACTATCCTACCGATCCTCGACTTCGGCAATGTCATCTACAAAACAGCTTCCAATACTCTACTCGGTAAATTGGATGCAGTCTATCACAGTGCCATCCGTTTTGTTACCAAAGCCCCTTATACTACCCACCACTGCGACCTGTATGCTCTAGTCGGCTGGCCCTCGCTACATATTCGCCGCCAGACCCACTGGCTCCAGGTCATCTATAAGTCTATGCTAGGTAAAGCTCTGCCTTATCTCAGCTCACTGGTCACGATAACAACACCCACCCGTAGCACGCGCTCCAGCAGGTATATCTCACTGTTCATCCCCAAAGCCAACACCTCCTTTGGCCGACTTTCCTTCCAGTTCTCTGCTGCCAGTGACTGGAGCATTGCGCTCGAAGCTGGAGACTTATATTTCCCTCACTAACTTTAAACATCAGCTATCTGAGCATCTAACCAATCGCTGCAGCTGTACATAGTCCATCTGTAAATAACCCACCCAATCTACCTACCTCATCCCCATACTGTTTTTATTTACTTTCTGCTCTTTTGCACACCAGTATCTCTACTTGCACATCATCATCTGCTCTTTTATCACTCCAGTGTTAATCTGCTAAATTGTAATTACTTCGCTACTATGGGCTATTTATTGCCTTACCTCCTCACGCCTTTTGCACACACTGTATATAGACTTTCTTTTTTTTCTATTGTGTTATTGAATGTACGCTTGTTTATTTCATGTGTAACTCTGTGTTGTTGTTTGTGTCGCACTGCTTTTCTTTATCTTGGCCAGGTCGCAGTTGTAAATGAGAACCTGTTCTCAACTAGCCTACCTGGTTAAATAAAGGTGAAATAAAAATTAAAAAAGTTGCAGAATCCTGGAGGGACTTCTTTATCCTTATTCTTTAACTCTCTCTCTCTCTCACATGCACAAAATGCACATACACGCACTCACACACACTCCCTGTGTGCCTTTACATGTAATCAGAGCCTGGCAGTGGCCCATGGAAATCTCATCAGCAGGTGGGATGCGACAGTGTGTGTGAGACTTTTGATGGTGGTGAAGGCCTGTGAGGCGTGAAGGGGATGTGTTTGGGGCAGAGGGTCAACGACAGGTTGGGGTGGTGGGGGTGGCTCTCTAAACCATGCCATGTGGATGGAGGAGGGATGACTTACAAGCAATCTGGGGTGTGGGTGCTAGTCAGCACTGGCATGTACACACAAAAACACACAAACACACACTCTGTCTGAGACAGAACGTGCCTCGACTCCGGATGACAGGATGAAAGCCAGGTCAGACAAGGTTTAGATAGAGAGGTAAAGATGTGTGATAAAAAAAGACAGTGTTCTCTCAACCGTTGTGTCAGTATACAACCTGAATGTGTACCTCTGAGATGAATATATCAGCAAAGCACAGCCTGTCAGTACAGAAAATAATACAATTAAAATTACAGTCAGAGCCTTTTAAAGGTGAGATCCAAGCACAAAAGCACTGCATACAAAACAGGTTATTTCTTGTGCTGTTAGCAAAAGACACCCAGTTACATTGAAATTCCGAAGCAGCTCTGAGTCTCTACATGTTGATATGTACCTGTACTGCTACTGTTTTGAATGCTTGTGTGTGGGTGGGCAGGGCCGGATCCAGGGATAAGGGGCCTCAGTTGTTGGTTAGGGCCCCCGGCCGCTAGTTTTCTTTTTAGGAACTCAATCTGGGTCTCAACTTACTATTGAGAGTAAGAATAATACAATACACCAGGTGCAATTAGAAATTTGCTTGTGTCAGCAATTTCTTCTCTTGTTATGTCGTCATGTCGTCAATTTCTACTCTTGTTATGACAGTCGCTCAATTAGCCATGTCAGCAAATGTTTAGATTGGTAGTTAGTCTAGCCAGCTATCTAAACTAGTAGTAATCATGTCCGAATACCGTACGGCACGCAGGGCACGTGCCCAACGCCCTGACCTCCAGGGGGCCTCTTTGATTTTGTTAATCATTCTCACTCAGATATTCTATTTACATGGAATAAGTCATTACAAAATGTGTAGAATTGCTGTAAATTAGCTTTCAAACTGCAGAAATTTCTCTCCACCCTATGGCAAAATGAGTAGAATTGCATGCTGATTTAAAAAAATTGCTTTGAAACTGTAACATTTTTCAACTAGCTCTCACAGTTTCACGTCAGAATTAGACGTTCATCCATGTTTCTCAAACGTCAAATTTCGAAGTTGTTGCAAATGTTAAATTTGGAAATGTTGAAGATGAAGTTAACCTTAAGGTTAGACATTAACTCTGAATGGTTAGACATTAACTCTGAATGGTTAGACATTAACTCTGAATGGTTAGACATTAACTCTGAATGGTTAGACATTAACCACAAGGTTAGACATTAACTCTGAATGGTTAGACATTAACTCTGAATGGTTAGACATTAACTCTGAATGGTTAGACATTAACCACAAGGTTAGACATTAACTCTGAATGGTTAGACATTAACCTTAAGATTAGACATTAACTCTGAATGGTTAGACATTAACCACAAGGTTAGACATTAACCTTAAGGTTAGACATTAACTCTGAAAAGTTAGACATTAACTCTGAATGGTTAGACATTAACTCTGAATGGTTAGACATTAACTCTGAATGGTTAGACATTAACCTTAAGGTTAGACATTAACTCTGAATGGTTAGACATTAACTCTGAATGGTTAGACATTAACCTTAAGGTTAGACATTAACTCTGAATGGTTAGACATTAACCTTAAGGTTAGACATGAACTCTGAATGGTTAAGGTAAGGTTTGGGGTAGGCTTAAAACAAAGGTCTCAAAAACAACTCTCTATTGCTGGATTAAAACTTGCAACCTTTGGAATCAGAGGCAGATCGTAGGCCCCCTCTCTCTTTCTCTCACTCTCTCTCTCCTTCTCTCTCTCTCTCTCCCTCTCTCTCTCTCTCTCTCTCTCTCTCTCTCTCTCTCTCTCTCTCTCTCTCTCTCTCTCTCTCTCTCTCTCTCTCTCTCTCTCCTCATCTATCCCTCCCTCCTTCCATCTCTACCTCCTCTTTCCCCTCCCTCCCTCCTCCCTCCTCATCTTTTCCAATCCCTCCCTCCCTTCTAATCTACCTCTTTCTATCTCTCCCTCCCTCCGTCTATCCCCATCCTTCCTACCTCCTTCCATCTCAACCCCTTTCCATGTCTCCCCATCCCTCACTCCTTCCTTTAATTTCTCCCTCTCCTCATCCCTCCCTACCCCCTTTCCTCCCTCCATCCTTCCATCTCTACATCTTTCCATCTCTCCCTCCTACCTGTGTGGTAAAATCCTGCTATTGCAGAGGCTGTCCCTCCCTCCCTCCCTCTGCCTCATCCACCCTCCTCCATACCTCTCCTTCCTTCCTCCTCTTCCTAGCTCACCAGTAGCTCCAGCTCTGCAGATGGTTCCTCTGTTGGCAGTCCGGTATCACAGCAGCTCAGTCCCCTCTCTCACTCACACACACACACACACACACACACACACACACACTAGCAGCCAGCCTCTTGGCAGTGCAGTATTCATGCAGGGAGGTTGATGGCTGTGTCCATATGTGTCCATAAAGCCACTGATAGGGATACAGAGGCCACAACATGGCCGTGTATGTGTGTCCATGAGTGTGTGTGCCAGAGAAAGAGAGATGGCCATACATGTGATACCAAACAATGTCTCTGTTATTGTCCTAAATGTGTTCACAGCACTACCATAGAGGAGTTCACACCAAGTGTCAATTATTTCATCACAACAGATGTGAAGGTGATTCACAGCAACTGACGCTCTTTCTTGCAGTGCTGAGAGTACTGATATCAAGTGGAATACCTGTGTGCGTGCATGTGTGCGTGTGTGCGTGCGTGTGTGTGTGTGTCTGTGTAGGCATGAACACACACACAGTTTTATATCCAGCAGAGTATCACCCAGGAAGGGCTGCTGGGGGAAGAATAGAACAGCCTAGTTTCTCTAATCCTTTTGATAACACATCTCATCTGTACAAGATGACACATACTGTAACACACAGTCAGAGGGGAAATCTTAGGAAACATGATAACACATCTCATCTGTACCAGATGACATATACTTTAACACACAGTCAGAGGGGAAATCTGAGGAAACATGATAACACATCTCATCTGTACCAGATGACATATACTTTAACACACAGTCAGAGGGGAAATCTGAGGAAACATGATAACACATCTCATCTGTACCAGATGACATATACTTTAACACACAGTCAGAGGAAATCTGAGGAAACGTGATCAACATCTCAAATGGTTGTGTCAGATTTCCTCTCTGACTGTGTGTTACATTATGTGTCATTCCAATATAGTGCACTACTACTAGGTCAGATCCCTGTAAAAGAGGTTAGCTGACAACGTCGCCAAAACGATGCTCAGGCTTCAATAGGGCAGAAGGCCATGTGTTCTTGTGATTCTGGGTGGCCAGATAGCTAGCAACAATGACAAAGAAGCTGCCATGTGGAGAATCGTGTGTGGCTCATTTCAGCTAGTTTGATCTGATTATTGATATGCTAATATGGCAAAACTTTGTTAGCTAGCTAACCAACAAATGTAACAATGTATTTGAGAGACAACAAGTGCTCGTTGTGCAAATGTATATATGTTTTCAATAAACATAGGAGACGAAATATAGTTTCCATGTTGTCAACAATCTAAGCCAACCCAGTCTGTTTTGACCTATAGTTGACATGTTGCCAACAATGATCCCTATTTGATGTCACTTGTTAAATCCACTTCAATCGGTGTAGGTGAAGGGGAGGTGACAGGTTAAAGAAGGATTTTTAAGCCTTGAGACATGGATTGTGTATGTGTGCCATTCAGAGGGTGAATGGGCAAGTCACAAGATTTGGGGCGGCAGGGTAGCCTAGTGGTTAGAGTGTTGGACTAGTAACTGAAAGGTTGCAAGTTCAAATCCCTGAGCTGACAAGGTACAAATCTGTCGTTGTGCCCCTGAACAGGCAGTTAACCCACTGTTCCTAGGCCGTCATTGAAAATAAGAATTTGTTCTTAACTGACTTGCCTAGTTAAATAAAGGTTAAAAAAGTGCCTTTGAACGGGGTATGGTAGTAGGTGCCAGGCACATTGGTTTATGTCAATAACTGCTTTTTCACGCTTAACACTTTCCTGTGTGTATCAAGAATAGTCCGTCACCCAAAGGACATCTAGCCAACACTGTGGGAAGCATTGGAGTCAACATGGACCAGCATCCCTGTGGAACGACACCTTGTAGAGTCCATGCCCCCAATGAATTTAGGCTGTTCTGAGGTCAAAAGGAGGGGGTGCAAATCAATATTAGGAAGGTGTTCCTAATGTTTGGTATACTCAAGGTATGTGGCTCCCTATTCCCTATCTAGTGCACTACCTTTGGCCAGATCCATATGGAGCCACACAGGCTCTGAACAAAAGTAGTGCACTAATGACTAGTGTGTCATGAGATTTGACCAATGGCCATCATCTCATCTGTCAACAACTTCATCACAGAAACCTAGAAGTCCTGGCAGGCTGTGGCTATGTCCCAAATGGCACCCTATTCCCTATGCTATGCACTACTCTTGACCATAGGGCTGTGGTGAAATGTAGTGGACTATATAGATGATAGGGGTACAATTTGGGACACAAGCCTGTGCCTCATTGAAACATGTATGCATATCCCTCCAGATGCCGGACTTGTAATCTGTGCATATTTTACACCAATATCTCCTCTAAACCCACAGGGAGAGAGATGAGGCGGCCCTATTGAATTATTCAGAGGTACTCCATTTATATATCTGGAATGCTGTTTATTTCTATTCATCAGGCTGAACAGGATTCGCCGGCAGAGGTTGGCGACTCTCCACAAGGCGTATATTTTTAATACTGTCCTCATCAGGGTTAAAACCTAGCTGAGGGAAATGTCACACACACACACACACACACACACAAAGCAGAGCCTCAGCATGTTCTCTGTCTATCTGTCTGATGTACTGAAGAGAGCAGAGACATCAAATGTTCTCCGTCTCAGGGATATGCCCTCTCTTTTTGAAAGCACTCTGTTCTGATCTAGATGTGAAGTTCATATGAGCCCAGACAGTGTTAAATAGTGCAGAATACTGCATAAATAGTGCAGACTGTATATGGTCTCACAGCTCAGCTCTCTCTCTTCCTCTTTCTATTTTCTGCCCCTCTCTCTCCTACCTATCTCTGTCTATCCCCTGCATATCTCTTTCGTTCTATCTTTTCTGCCCTTCTCTCTTCCTGTCTACACCCTGCTACTCTCTCTTCACCCTGTATCTTTCTCTCTCTCTCTCTCTCTCTCTCTCTCTCTCTCTCTCTCTCTCTCTCTCTCTGAGACAGACAGACACTCACTGTAGCTAATGAGCTCATCCACGCTAACTTCATTATGGCCTCATTTTATCATAATCTCACTTCAGGCATCAGAGTCAATTCATTTCCCCATCCACATGAATGGCACATGGGGCCTAGTAAAGCCATGGATGAGATGGAAGATGTTTTGTACTAATGTTATGTTGTGTGTTGAGGTGTTAATGGTGCTCCATCACACAGACATCACACACACCTCAAACACCGGAGTTGGTCCAAAAGCACATCCTCAATTCTTACCTAAAAGAAATCCACGAGTGTTGACACTTTCTGGGGCGGTTTCCCAAACACAGATTACATTTGAGTCATTTAGCAGACGCTCTTATCCAAAGCAACTAGGGTTAAGTGCCTTGTTCAAGGGCACATCGACAGATTTTTCACACAGTCAATTCAGGGATTCAAAACAGCGACCTCTGGGTTACCGGCCCCAAACTCTTAACCGCTAGGCTATCTGCAGCCTAGAATAATCCTAGACACAATGCATTTTCAATTGAGATTGTCAATTGAGCTTGCTTTTTAGGCCAGTGCTTAATTTGTGTCTGAGAAATCTTTGTCAAAGGAGAGAGACATTTTCTTATTTTAATGGATGTTTGAAGCAAAGCTACACACACTGAGTTTTGCCATTGCAGTTGCAACCCAAAACGTTATTGTACCACTCTCTATGTATAGCTCTCTATCACAGCAACATGTTGGACAGAACATGACTCTCCTCACCTCACAGTACCATCTTAGGGCCCAATGATCACTCTATTACTATAGGGGCCCTTGGGAGTAAAAGACCCTTAGACCTCTTTGGAGTATAAACCAGCACACAAGTATTATGGGTTCTAGTATTGAGACACACACACAATCTCTTTCTCTCTCCTCTCTCTCTCTCTCTCAATTCAATTCAATGTGCTTTATTGGCATGACGTAACAATGTACATTTTGCCAAAGCGTACTTTGGAGATGAAGTGATATATTTACAATATTAACATACACTACCATTCACTTTCCTTGTTTTTGAAAGAAAAGCAAATTCTTGGTCCACTAAAAGAACATCAAATTGATCAGAAATACATTGTAGACATTGTTAATGTTGTAAATGACTATTGTAGCTGGAAACGGCAGATTTTTTATCTACATAGGCGTACAGAGGCCCATTATCAGCAACCATCACTCCTGTGTTCCAATGGCACGTTGTGTTAGCTAATCCAAGTTTATCATTTTAAAAAGCTAATTGATCATTAGAAAACCATTCTGCAATTATGTTAGCACAGCTGAAAACTGTTGTTCCGATTTAAAGAAGCAATAAAACTGGCCTTCTTTAGACTAGTTGAGTATCTGGAGTATCAGCATTTGTGGGTTTGATTACAGGCTCAAAATGGCCAGAAACAAAGAACTTACTTCTGAAACTCGTCAATCTATTCTTGTTCTTAAAAATGAAGGCTATTCCATGCGAGAAATTGCCAAGAAACTGAAGATTTTGTACAACGCAGTGTGCTACTCCCTTCACAGAACAGCTCAAACTGTCTCTAACCAGAATAGAAAGAGGAGTGGGAAGCCCCGGTGCACAGCTGAGCAAGATGACAAGTACATTAGAGTGTCTATTTTGAGAAACAGACGCCTCACTGGCAGCTTCATTAAATAGTGCCCGCAAAACACCAGTCTCAACGTCAACAGTGAATAGGCGACTCCGGGATGCTGGCCCTTTACGCAGAGTTGCAAAGAAAAAGCCATATCTTAGACTGGCCAATAAAAAGAAAAGATTAAGATGGGCAAAAGAACACAGACACTGGACAGAAATTTGACCAACTGGGGTCATTTTGTTAGTCTATAACCCTAAACCCCCTAGAAATACCATTTGACCTCGTGGAGATAGAATTAGTGTAAGGGTTAGAATTACGTTAAGGTTTATTATTTTATTTAACCTTTATTTAACTAGGCAAGTCTGTTAAGAACAAATTCTTATTTACAATGAAGGCCTACCGAAAGGCAAAAGGCCTCCTGCGGGGACAGGGGCTGGGATAAAAATAAAAATAAAATAAAGAAATAATAAATATAGGACAAAACATACATCACAACAAGAGAGACAACACAACACTACATGAAGAGAGACCTAAGACAACAACATAGCAAGGGAGCAACACATGACAACACAGCATGGTAGCAACACAACATGGTAGCAACACAACATGGTAGCAGCACAAAACATGATACAAACGTTATTGGGCACAGACAACAGCACAAAGGTCAAGAAGGTAGAGACAGCAATACATCATACAAAGCAGCCATAACTGTCAGTAAGAGTGTCCATGATTGAGTCTTTGAACGAAGAGATTGAGATAAAACTGTCCAGTTTGAGTGTTTTTTGCAGCTCGTTCCAGTCACTAGCTGCAGCAAACTGAATAGAGGAGCGACCCAGGGATGTGTGTGCTTTGGGAACCTTTAACAGAATGTGACTGTCAGAACGGGTGCTGTATGTGGAGGATGAGGGCTGCAGTAGGTATCTCAGACGGGGGGAGTGAGGCCTAAGAGGGTTTTATAAATAAGCATCAACCAGTGGGTCTTGCGATGGGTATGCAGAGATGACCAGTTTACAGAGGAGTATAGAGTGCAGTGATGTGTCCTATTAGGAGCATTGGTGGCAAATCTGATGGCCGAATGATAAAGAACATCTAGCCGCTCGAGAACACCCTTACCTGTCGATCTCCGTAATCTAGCATGGGTAGGATGGTCATCTGAATCAGGGTTAGTTTGGCAGCTCGGATGAAAGAGTAGCGATCACTATAGAGGAAACCAAGTCTATATTTAACTTTAGCCTGCAGCTTTGATATGTGCTGAGAGAAGGACAGTGCACCGTCTAGCCATACTCCCAAGTACTTGTATGAGGTGACTACCTCAAGCTCTAAACCCTCAGAGGTAGTAATCACACCTGTGGGGAGAAGGGCATTCTTCTTACCAAACCACATGACCTTTGTTTTGAAGGTGTTCAGAACAAGGTTAAGGGCAGAGAAAGCTTGTTGGACACTAAGAAAGCTTTGTTGTAGAGCATTTAACACAACATCCGGGGAGGGGCCAGCTGAGTATAAGACTGTATCATCTGCATATACATGGATGAGAGAGCTTCCTACTGCCTGAGCTATGTTGTTGATCCAGAACTTCTTGGGGTTAGACCCACAGAGAGAGAACTGCTCCTTCCGAATAGCCTGAGTGCACTTATTTCTCATTTGCCTGAACGATAGCCAGTCAGCCTGAGTATGCGTGTGCCGAGACTTTTGCCAAATGCAATTCTTGAGGTGGAGTAAATCTGCAAGATCACGGTGGAACCAGGGGCTGAACCTGTTTTTAATTCTCATTTTCTTTATGGGGGTGTGTTTGTTTACAATACCACTTAAAATATCAAAAATAAGGTCCAAGCATCTTCGACAGAGGGAATCAAGCTGATTCTATACCATTTTACAGAGGCCAGGAAGGCTTGCTCAGTAAAGTTTTTAGCAAGCGTCTTTAACAAATCAGGACAGGTCGTTTCACTGAGCAGCAATTACGAACACAGGCTGTAAAACAGTGATCACTAAGGTCATTATAGAAAACACCAGACTGATACCTATCAGGATTATTTGTGAGGATAACATCAAGAAGAGTAGCCTTTTCTGGGTGTTTGGAGTCATACCTTGTGGGATTGGTAATAACCTGAGAAAGATTTAGAGAGTCCCATTGCTTTAGGACTTGGTCAGGTGGTTTAAGCATGTCCCAGTTTAGGTCACCAAGCAGGACAAATTCAGACTTAGTGTAAGGGGCCAGGAGAGAGCTTAGGGCAGGTAGGGTACAGGCCGGTGCTGATGGAGGACGATAGCACCCATCAACAGTCAACAAAGAGCTATTTGAAAGTTTAATGCTTAAAACCAGCAAATCGAATTGTTTGGAGACAGACTTGGTGGAGACAACCGAGCACTGAAGGTGATCCTTGGTAATAATTGCCACTCCCCCACCTTTGGAAGATCTGTCTTGCCGAAAAAGGTTATAACCAGAAAGGTTAACATCAGTATTCAAAACATTCTTCCTTAACCAAGTCTCAGTAATGACCAACACATCTGGATTGGAGCTGTGAACCCACACTTTCAATTGATCCATTTTAGGTAATAAGCTTCTAGTGTTAACGTGCAGAAAACCCAGGCTTCTACGAGAGCAGAAATCAGTGAAGCAGATATCAGAGCACAAGTCAGAATTGGGGCTAGCAACAGTAGATGGGCCAGGGTGTACATGCACATTTCCAGATATCATCAACAGTAATACAATCAAGGCACGGCATAGGACAGGGAGAGCTCTGCAGTGTTGATTTATGACATCTGAATGTGCATCAGATGGTAACAAGATCATATTGTACAGCAATTTCATCAGGTAACATGAATACAAAGCCGACGAGAGGTGGTTAGAATAGGATAGGAGGCCAAAGTCTGTGTAACCAATAGAGGGTCAGAGTTCCGAGTGTGGGAACAAACATAGTCTGTTCCACGGTTGGGTAAAGAACGTTTATAGTCAACAAAGTATGCAGGAGTCATGAGGCAAACAGCAAAATAGCAAAATTCACAATATTTATTTTATGTATAACAACTTGGGGCTAGCCATTGTAAGTGGTGGGGTACCTGTACCAGACAGAGGGCCAGGGCTGACGGTGAACAAATCACCAGGTGGAATCCAAGCAGCAGTGCAGCAGGCAACGGGAGTAGGTGTCACACCTACCTGGGAGAAGCTTTTATTTCTGGAGGCAGATTTCTTGTAGAAAATGCCAGTGAATGGTCTTTGAACAGCAGGAGGGGGCTTCAGAGGATGCTTCAAAGACTCCTGACACTTGTTGGGCCCAAAGGCCTCGACACCTTTTACTTCACACCTTAGCGCTAATTGAATTTGTTTCTGGTCTGTCGTTACAAGCCTGGGCGCCTTAACTCAGCATTCAGTCCCCATAAAATAAAATATATCATTGTAATGTACTTTATTTGTATTTTTTTATTTTTCTTCTTGGCTTTCAAAATAGCATCAGACCAAACACTAGTCACTCTGTTCCAGGTTGGATGGTGTCCTCTGCTGTTTGTTTGCTAGAGCACCCTCCGTATAGCTTGGAAAAATAACACCTTGGAAGCAGTAATCTCTCTGGTTAAGGCCATGCTGTGGAGGGTAGCATCCTGCATATGTACCTGCCGAAAAATCCAAGTTTATCTAACTCCAAATCTATCCTTTTGTAAAAAACATGTTGAAAAATGTGAGATGTCACATGCAGCTGTGTCTCTCTCTCTGAGGGAGCTAGGGTTAGTTTTAGGGTTAGGGTTAGGAGCTAGGTTTTTGGGTAAAGGTTAGGGTTAGGGTTAGGGTTAAGGTTAGGGTAAGGGTAAGAGTAAGAGTACGGGTTAGGGTTAGGGTCATGTTTAGCGTTAGGGATTAGGGAAAATAGGATTTTGAATGGGACTGAATTGTGTGTCCCCTCAAGGTTAGCTGTACAAGACTGTGTGTGTGTGTGTGTGTGTGTGTGTGTGTGTGTGTGTGTGTGTGTGTGTGTGTGTGTGTGTGTGTGTGTGTGTGTGTGTGTGTCTGCACATGTGTGTGCGTATATGCTCCTAGTTCACTGACAAGCTGAATACCGTAGGCATAACCTGAAATAGGTATAAACTAAAATAGGTATAAACTAAAATAGGCTTATGTTAATATGATTCAGATCAAATGTCCCTCTTGTGTCACGTCTATTTAGAGGTGGCTTTACTTTAGTACTGACCAGCCAACCTCTTTTCCAACCTGAAACTGTGCCACTATATACAGTACTGTACAACTCATCAGAGCTGCTTCCTCCAAAATACAAACCAACTCTGAGAGTCAGGCGTTTGAGACCAAACTAGGTCGAGAATCCTCCAGAAAACAGAAAGAGGTAAATTGGGTCTTTGACATTTCTTTGCTCACACAAGCATAAGCACATTTGCAATTATGCACAGACACACAGACACACACAAGTCCCCTGTAGGGCTAGATTAATATATGATTACATCAAAGGAGTTGCAGCGTTTCCTGTTCTGTGTTCAAGTGGGACTTCACACATCGAGAGAGAGACAGAGAGAGAGAGAGAGATGTTTGCCAAGACTCTAAAGGTCGTGACACTTGATAGACAAACACCCCATGACATAGGACAGCACCCCACTGGCCCCACCCACCACCAGAGCATCACCACCTCCATCGGCGCAGCCAGACTGGACCGAGCCTACAACCCCACAGCCCCCTCCACTGCAGGACCAGCGCAGCTACGCGGAGGCCCTCAGAGGAAAGGAGAACTCTGTAGGTTTGAGTGAGATTAAACAGCTCCTCCAATACAACTGCACTAAACGCACACACACACACACACACACACACACACACACACACACACACACACACTCCTAACTTCCTGTGTGTGTGTGTTTTTGTGTAAGATAGGTGCAGTTAGGTGTGTGTGTATGTCCACAGGGAGTCATTTCAGGAGGCTAAGGGTAATCAATAACATTTCAGGAGGCTAAGGGTAATCAATAACATTTCAGGAGGCTAAGGGTAATCAATAACATTTTACTAAGCCCTGACTGGAGTCATGCCATGTTGCTATGGCGATGATGAAACCCCTTGGGAGGCCATGAGCTCTAACAGAATTTTTTGTGTTCCAGAATGGTCTCTTTACAGTGCAAGATTTTTTCAGACACTATCACTTATACTGTAAAACACAGCACAGGAATCTGCTGCCTTGCCTTGGATGTGATTATATCTTATCTAGCCTACGGGACTTGTGTGTGTTCGTGTGCGAGCGAGTGAAAAAATCTATGATTTTCACATAAAAATGCAGGTTTCACTTCAATATTTTAATATCTTGGTACATTTTTGTGTTCAAAAAGCATGACATTCGAATATGCAAATAAAATGTAATATACTGCAAACTTTGAACGATTATTTGCGTGTAAAAATAACTACAAGGGAAACTCTGTTTCACTTACTCCAACCTAAGCCCTTTTGTTATTCACCCAGTGTTCCGGGGTCTGATGGAACCACAACATTATTGGGTTTTAAAACAATACAGCCAGAACAATTTACAAAGAAAATACAAAATACTTAGATGTTGACATATCAATTACAAGCAATATAGACAGCATACATGGTTAATATTTGCATCCTTATCACATTGTTGCATCCTTATCACATTGGCTCATTCCTTGGGCAAGAAGACCATTCAATTTCTACATTTTTTTACATCCATATTTCTGCTCCTACAGGCTGCTGATGAGCTGGTTGCTGATGGGCAAATCCAGAGGCTGGCTGCTGACGGGCTGGTCCTGGGGCTGGCTGAGGGCCAATCTCATCCTCTTCTTCCACCATCAGCTAGTCCACATGCATCACCCTTAATATCAGAGGCAAATGCAGCATCCTACAAGCTCTACCTCTACTTACTGCAAGTGGAATGAGCACTGTGTTCAACAATGCCTGCTAAAGTGGGTTAAAATGACTAATAATCAGAAACATAAAACAATGTTAAACAAATGTAAAACTGAAAGTAAGATTAAAAGATTAAAGTAGATCTAACGAATAATAACAGTTTTGGAATTGATAAAATGAAGTTGGACATAAGCAATTTTTTTATGCTGTACTGAATATATGAGTGTTAGCCAGCAGCATACCACCCTGCATCCCACTGCTGGCTTACTTCTGAAGCTAAGCAGGGTTGGTCCTGGTCAGTCCCTGGATGGGAGTCCAGATGCTGCTGGAAGTGGTGTTGGAGGGCCAGTAGGAGGTGCTCTTTCCTCAGGTCTAAAAAAAAATATCCCAATACCCCAGGGCAGTGATTGGGGACATTGCCCTGTGTTGGGTGCTGTCTTTCAGATGGGATGTTAAACAGGTGTCTTGACTCTCTGAGGTCATTAAAGATCCCATGGCACTTATTGTAAGAGTAGGGGTGTTAACCCTGGTGTCCTGGCTAATTTCCCAAGCTGTCTCTCATACCATCATGGTCACCTAATCATTGGCAGCTTACAATTGGCTCAATCATCCCCTTCCTCTCCCCAGGTTGTTTCTGTAAATGAGAAAGTGTTCTCAGTCAACTTACCTGGTAAAATAATGGATAAAAAAATTTGTGAAACAACAAAAGTTAAGTAGGTATACTGTATATTATACATAAGAATACCACATGTTTGAAATACTCAGAAAGTGGATGCAAATAGTTATTTTTAAAAGTAGAACTAGCACAATATTTTGTACAGTGTATGTGCGCACGTTTTTATGCAAGTTAGTGTGTACATTCGCATGTGTGTGTGCATGTGAGCTTGCATGTTCATGTGTACGAGTGTGTATATTTATTTGTGTCTGTTTGTGTGTGTGTGTGTGTGTGTGCGTGTGTGTAGGGGGGGGCAGTAGGTTCATCCTGTAGGCTGTGAAAGTTCGTCACCCACAGCACTCATGGGACGGGCTGTCAAGCATGACAGCACAGACTAAGCACATTCTGCGTGTGTGTGCTTTAACTGTGTGTCTGTGTTTTGAGCGTGTGTGTGTGTTCTGTGCATGCGTGAGTGTGTGTGTGTGCTTGTTCTCTGTGTGTGTGTGTGTGTGTGTGTTCTGTGCATGCGTGAGTGTGTGTGCTTGATCTGTGTGTGTGTGTTCTGTACATGCGTGAGTGTGTGTGCTTGTTCTGTGTGTGCGTGTGTGTGTGTGTGTGTGTGTGTGTGCGTGCGTGTGTGCCTGCGTGTGTGCGTGTGTGCCTGCGTGTGTGTGTGTGAATATCAGCCTGAGACCTCCACATCCATGACTTTACCACAGTGACTGGAGAAGAGATGATGCCTCGACCATCATTGAACTGTCAAGGCTGCTTATTCAGTGGTGTTCAATCATATCACTGCAGATAGAAGTGCAATATATAGAGTTGATGCGGTTTCCTATTTTCCATCACAGAGAAGCATGTCTGGTGTACAAACAAACATCTCTATCTGAACTTTCTCTCTCTCCTGAATAATGAGGATGTTTTCTGCTGTATTTCTGTAACAGAATGTATTGACTGCTGATTCATTACACAACTTTCTCATCTTTCTTTGTCTTCCAGAGAGAGGTAGGTTGCACCCCAAATGGCCCCCTATTCCAGAGGTCAAAAGTCACGCACTTTAAGGAACAGGGTGCCGTTTGAGATGGGCCCAACCTCTCATCATTACAATAACAGGGGAGGTTAGAAGTCTTTTGGGGGGTATGATATTTGTGCTTCTGTAACTTTATCAAATCCAAAGTGCTGAAGTACAGAGCCAAAACAACAACAACTGTGCCACTGTCCCAATACTTTTGTAGCTCACTGTATTTGTGAAGGACAGTCTAAAACCTCACCATCCAGGACATTGCTATGCTGCCAAAAAAGGTGACTCGACTGTTGTGGTGGTCTCAAGGTTACACACAACATCTATCCATCAACATCTATCCATCAACATATATCCATCATCTATCCATCTATTAAAACAGATAACAGAAGAATGAAGAATTGATACAAGTTAGAATTCCATCTACTTGGTCACATAAATCATAAATTGGTCACAATACTACCACACTTGGATTACAATTCTTGCAATTACAAACTGAATGTCACAGTATATTATGGGATTAAAGAGGCCGAAATGAGTTGTCAGAGTTTGGTGTGTTATTCTGTGAGACACAGTAGAGGTCAGCTGTGCTCCTGATCTCCAGAAAAACCCTCCAAACCCTCTTATTATGTCACGACTTCCGCCAAAGTCATTCCCTTTCCTTGTTCCGGCGGCATTCGCCGGTCGACGTCACCGGCTTTCTAGCCATCGCCGATCCACTTTTCAGTTTCCTTTTGTTATGTCTTTGTTTTTTTCACACCTGGTTTCAATTCCCCAATTTCATGTTCATTATTTAACCCTCTGTTTCCCCCATGTTTGTGTGCGTGTGTGTTTGATTGTTCAGGCAGTTACTGACGGCTGGTTATTTTGTGGCCGGGTTTTTGTATAACGCCCGTTATTACGCGTGACCGGTATTTTTCCGCACCAGAGTATTATTGTTTGTACTGGGGTTTCGTTATTAAAATACCTTGTCCACGCATCTCTGCTCTCCTGCGCCTGACTCCTTTTCACCAGTTACCCACAGCCTGACATATTGGCCCAAATCAGTTTTAAACCAATCAAATCAGTTTGGGATCAATAACCCAATGATCCCTATAGCCACCTTGCCTCTGCACCAGCTGTGGAACGGTGGCTTATGTCCTACAGACACAGACCCAGTCTAATGTGTTGTCAGAGCCGCAGCCCCAGTGCGACCAGGGTCCAGAAAGGACGCAATCGTTTTGTCAGTTTTATACTTTTTATGCTTAGACAAAAGCTAGCAATTTAATGGCATGTGAACGGAAACGCTGCCACGTGCCCACATGTGGAAACATACAGACAGACACAAACACACACACGCACACATTTATCTATAAACAAAAGACAGGGAAGTTTGAGGGTCTCGAGTGATTGATTACAAAGCAATTAGACCTTAAATGAGTGTTTAATGGTGTTGAGCTGAACACATGATTAATTCAGTAGTATTAATGAGGTGTAATGTTGAGGTAGATTAGGACCTAGGACATAGAACTCATGTTACAGAATCCTCCAGGCTCTGTTTATTAGGACAGGGCTGAAATCCTACTGTACAACAGGCTCCTTCAGGCTCTGTTTATTAGGACAGGGCTGAACTCCTACTGTATAACAGGCTCCTTCAGGCTCTATTTATTAGGACAGGGCTGAACTCCTACTGTATAACAGGCTCCTTCAGGCTCTGTTTATTAGGACAGGGCTGAACTACTGTATAACAGGCTCATTCAGGCTCTATTTATTAGGACAGGGCTGAACTCCTACTGTATAACAGGCTCCTTCAGGCTCTGTTTATTGGACAGGGCTGAATTCCTATAATAGGCTCCTTCAGGCTCTGTTTATTAGGACAGGGCTGAACTCCTGTAACAGAATCCTTCAGGCTCTGTAGTAAATCAGGAAAAGCACAAATTATTTTCTTAAACCATTGGATATACAGTAGATATAATGGTTGTTGTACCAGACTAAGCTTACGTGGCATGGGCAAAACAGCAAGAGGGTTGTGGCCTGTGTGTGTGTGAGCATGTGTGTGTGTCTGTGTGCATCAGGTGTGTGCCTGCGCGAGTGTGTCCAAATGAATCCTGAGCTCTGGTTGGCAGATGCAGCTGTGTCCAGATACTCAGCTTCACAGGGCTAGCACTGTCTGAGTCCAATTGACAAATTAAACACATTCATTACACACAGATCAGAATCCTAATCACTGGCACCGGACGTGTGATATCCCATCTCTTTCCATCTCTCTTCATCTCTCTCCATCTCTCTCCATCTCTCTTCATCTCTCTCCATCTCTCTCCATCTCCATAAAATGATTACAATTGCCGCATTCATGGTCATACTCACACATAACAGTAAATACACATTATCTCTCAAATATAGTTCAGCTACCTCTGCAGCTCACCTATTACTGCAGCTCACCTATTTATAGGCCCCAACTGATAGAATGTACTGTATGTCTCAATCACTCTCTGTTATATAGTTAGGTTATTAAGTTAGAGAACATTGCTGCTAAAGACAAGATGGTCACAAATGGAGGCACTGCTGGGATTTCAACATAGGATCTCCTGTTTACTAGTCTAAGCAGAGGGTAATATATTCCACTAATGTCTTATCAGAATCATGTTAAATGAATAAATTATATCTTTCAATCGGACTTCAGGGCTGATTATGCTGGTTCTATAATCCCTTTCATATCCTCTTGTCCTCAACTCATCTTTTTTAACACATTCTTAACTTACAGAATCAAGTCGTCTAAAACCATCGCTCTGTATAGACTATGCTGAGAAATCCCTCTTAACCTCTCGCTATGTGCCTATACATATTTACTGTGAAATGTATTGATCGGGGAGATGGATATACTGTCGTCACATCTCACATGGGCGGTATAGATCTGATATAATGCCTGCCTTACCTGAAGCATATCTAATTTATTCATTTCACATTACTACAGTAGAAATTGAGATTGGTTATCAGAGTTGATCAATTTAAACATTTAGGACCCCCATTAATATTTGATTAGCTTTAATTGCTCAAGAAAAATTCACAGCCAATTCCTCTTTTTCTAGAGGGAGAGTTAAAAGGGAAATATTTCCATGACATCTTTTACCAGTGCCTGTAAGAGACACAAAAGAAGGGAAGCTTAGTTCTGGCTACTTCATTCTTTGGAACTGTGTCATACTGAGACCATTCCTAATGTAACGTGGCGTTACTGTGTCATACTGAGACCATCCTAATGTAATGCAGCGTTACAATGTCCTACTGAGACTATCCTAATGTAACGCAGCGTTACTGTGTCCTACTGAGACTATCCTAATGTAACGTGGCGTTACTGTGTCCTACTGAGACCATCCTAATGTAACACAGCGTTACTGTGTCCTACTGAGACCATCCTAATGTAACACAGCGTTACTGTGTCATACTGAGACCATCCTAATGTAACGCAGCGTTACTGTGTCATACTGAGACCATTCCTAATGTAGCATTGGCGTTACTGTGTCATACTGAGACCATTCCTAATGTAACGTGGCGTTACTGTGTCATACTGAGACCATCCTAATGTAATGCAGCGTTACAGTGTCCTACTGAGACTATCCTAATGTAACGCAGCGTTACTGTGTCCTACTGAGACTATCCTAATGTAACGTGGCGTTACTGTGTCCTACTGAGACCATCCTAATGTAACGCAGCGTTACTGTGTCCTACTGAGACTATCCTAATGTAGCGTGGCGTTACTGTGTCCTACTGAGACCATCCTAATGTAACGCAGCGTTACTGTGTCATACTGAGACCATCCGAATGTAACGTGGCGTTACTGTGTCATAATGAGACAATCCTAATGTAATGCAGCGTTACAGTGTCCTACTGAGACTATCCTAATGTAACGCAGCGTTACTGTGTCCTACTGAGACTATCCTAATGTAACGTGGCGTTACTGTGTCCTACTGAGACCATCCTAATGTAACGCAGCGTTACTGTGTCCTACTGAGACTATCCTAATGTAACGCGGCATTACTGTGTCCTACTGAGACCATCCTAATGTAACGCGGTGTTACTGTGTCCTACTGAGACTATCCTAATGTAACGCAGCGTTACTGTGTCCTACTGAGACTATCCTAATGTAGCGTGGCTTTACTGTGTCCTACTGAGACCATCATAATGTAACGCAGCGTTACTGTGTCCTACTGAGACCATTCTAATGTAACGCAGCGTTACTGTGTCATACTGAGACCATCCTAATGTAACGCGGCATTACAGTGTCATACTGAGACCATCCTAATGTAACGTGGCGTTACTGTGTCTTACTGAGACCATCCTAATGTAACGCAGCATTACTGTGTCGTACTGAGACAATCCTAATGTAACGTGGCGTTACTGTGTCCTACTGAGACCATCCTAATGTAACACAGCGTTACTGTGTCATACTGAGACCATCCTAATGTAATGCAGTGTTACAGTGTCCTACTGAGACTATCCTAATGTAACGCAGCGTTACTGTGTCCTACTGGGACTATCCTAATGTAACGTGCCGTTACTGTGTCCTACTGAGACCATCCTAATGTAACGCAGCGTTACTGTGTCCTACTGAGACTATCAAAATGTAGCGTGGCGTTACTGTGTCCTACTGAGACCATCCTAATGTAACGCAGAGTTACTGTGTCATACTGAGACCATCCGAATGTAACGTAGCATTACTGTGTCATACTGAGACTATCCTTATGTAACGTGGCGTTACTGTGTCGTACTGAGACCATCCTAATGTAACACAAAGTTACTGTGTCATACTGAGACCATCCCAATGTAACGCAGCGTTACTGTGTCATACTGAGACCATTCCTAATGTAACGTGGCGTTACTGTGTCATACTGAGACAATCCTAATGTAATGCAGCGTTACAGTGTCCTACTGAGACTATCCTAATGTAACGCAGCGTTACTGTGTCCTACTGAGACTATCCTAATGTAACGTGGCGTTACTGTGTCCTACTGAGACCATCCTAATGTAACGCAGCGTTACTGTGTCCTACTGAGACTATCCTAATGTAACGCGGCATTACTGTGTCCTACTGAGACCATCCTAATGTAACGCGGTGTTACTGTGTCCTACTGAGACTATCCTAATGTAACGCAGCGTTACTGTGTCCTACTGAGACTATCCTAATGTAGCGTGGCTTTACTGTGTCCTACTGAGACCATTCTAATGTAACGCAGCGTTACTGTGTCATACTGAGACCATCCTAATGTAACGCGGCATTACTGTGTCATACTGAGACAATCCTAATGTAACGTGGCGTTACTGTGTCGTACTGAGATCATCCTAATGTAACGCAGCGTTACTGTGTCCTACTGAAGCCATCCTAATGTAACGCAGCGTTACTGTGTCCTACTGAGACTATCCTAAAGTAACGCAGCGTTACTGTGTCCTACTGAGACCATCCTAATGTAACAAAGCATTACTGTGTCGTACTGAGACCATCCTAATGTAACGTGGCATTACTGTGTCATACTGAGACCATTCCTAATGTAACGTGGCGTTACTGTGTCATACTGAGACCATCCTAATGTAATGCAGCGTTACAGTGTCCTACTGAGACTATCCTAATGTAACGCAGCGTTACTGTGTCCTACTGAGACTATCCTAATGTAACGTGGCGTTACTGTGTCCTACTGAGACCATCCTAATGTAACGCAGCACTACTGTGTCCTACTGAGACTATCCTAATGTAGCGTGGCATTACTGTGTCATACTGAGACCATCCTTATGTAACGTGGCGTTACTGTGTCGTACTGAGACCATCCTAATGTAACACAAAGTTACTGTGTCATACTGAGACCATCCCAATGTAACGCAGCGTTACTGTGTCATACTGAGACCATTCCTAATGTAACGTGGCGTTACTGTGTCATACTGAGACAATCCTAATGTAATGCAGCGTTACAGTGTCCTACTGAGACTATCCTAAAGTAACGCAGCGTTACTGTGTCCTACTGAGACCATCCTAATGTAACAAAGCATTACTGTGTCGTACTGAGACCATCCTAATGTAACGTGGCATTACTGTGTCATACTGAGACCATTCCTAATGTAACGTGGCGTTACTGTGTCCTACTGAGACCATCCTAATGTAACGCAGCGTTACTGTGTCCTACTGAGACTATCCTAATGTAACGCGGCATTACTGTGTCCTACTGAGACCATCCTAATGTAACGCGGTGTTACTGTGTCCTACTGAGACTATCCTAATGTAACGCAGCGTTACTGTGTCCTACTGAGACTATCCTAATGTAGCGTGGCTGTACTGTGTCCTACTGAGACCATCCTAATGTAACGCAGCGTTACTGTGTCCTACTGAGACCATTCTAATGTAACGCAGCGTTACTGTGTCATACTGAGACCATCCTAATGTAACGCGGCATTACTGTGTCATACTGAGACCATCCTAATGTAACGTGGCGTTACTGTGTCGTACTGAGACCATCCTAATGTAACGCAGCATTACTGTGTCCTACTGAGACCATCCTAATGTAGCATGGCGTTACTGTGTCGTACTGAGATCATCCTAATGTAACGCAGCGTTACTGTGTCCTACTGAGACCATTCTAATGTAACGCAGGGCTACTGTGTCCTACTGAGACCATTCTAATGTAACGCGGCGTTACTGTGTCATACTGAGACCATCCTAATGTAACACAGCGTTACTGTGTCATACTGAGACCATCCTAATGTAACGCAGCGTTGCTGTGTCATACTGAGACCATCCTAATGTAACGCGGCATTACTGTGTCATACTGAGACCAACCTAATGTAACGTGGCATTACTGTGTCTTACTGAGACCATCCTAATGTAACGCAGCGTTACTGTGTCATACTGAGACCATCCTAATGTAACGCCGGCGTTACTGTGTCATACTGAGACCATTCCTAATGTAGCATTAGGCGTTACTGTGTCATACTGAGACAATCCTAATGTAATGCAGCGTTACAGTGTCCTACTGAGACTATCCTAATGTAACGCAGCGTTACTGTGTCCTACTGAGACTATCCTAATGTAACGTGGCGTTACTGTGTCCTACTGAGACCATCCTAATGTAACGCAGCATTACTGTGTCCTACTGAGACCATCCTAATGTAACGTGACGAGGCGTTACTGTGTCGTACTGAGATCATCCTAATGTAACGCAGCGTTACTGTGTCCTACTGAGACCATCCTAATGTAACGCAGCATTACTGTGTCCTACTGAGACCATCCTAAAGTAACGCAGCGTTACTGTGTCGTACTGAGACGATCCTAATGTAACGCAGCGTTACTGTGTCATACTCAGACCATCCTAATGTAACGCAGAGTTACTGCGTCCTACTGAGACTATCCTAATGTAACGTGGCGTTACTGTGTCTTACTGAGACCATCCTAATGTAACGCAGCATTACTGTGTCCTACTGAGACCATCCTAATGTAACGTGGCGTTACTGTGTCGTACTGAGATCATCCTAATGTAACGCAGCATTAGTGTGTCCTACTGAGACCATCCTAATGTAACGCAGCGTTACTGTGTCCTACTGAGACCATCCTAAAGTAACGCAGCGTTACTGTGTCCTACTGAGACTATCCTAATGTAACGCAGCGTTACTGTGTCCTACTGAGACTATCCTAATGTAACGTGGCGTTACTGTGTCCTACTGAGACCATCCTAATGTAACGCATCGTTACTGTGTCCTACTGAGACTATCCTAATGTAGTGCGGCGTTACTGTGTCCTCCTGAGACCATCCTAATGAAACGCAGCGTTACTGTGTCATACTGAGACTATCATAATGTAACGTGGCGTTACTGTGTCTTACTGAGACCATCCTAATGTAACGCAGCATTACTGTGTCGTACTGAGACAATCCTAATGTAACGTGGCGTTACTGTGTCGTACTGAGACTATCCTAATGTAACGTGGTGTTACTGTGTCGTACTGAGACCATCCTAATGTAACGCGGCATTACTGTGTCATACTGAGACCATCCTAATGTAACGTGGCGTTACTGTGTCGTAATGAGACCATCCTAATGTAACGCAGCATTACTGTGTCCTACTGAGACCATCCTAATGTAAAGTGGCGTTACTGT
Source organism: Brachymystax lenok tsinlingensis (assembly GCA_030435695.1). Taxonomy (NCBI): domain Eukaryota; kingdom Metazoa; phylum Chordata; class Actinopteri; order Salmoniformes; family Salmonidae; genus Brachymystax; species Brachymystax lenok. The sequence continues at coordinate 22,434,813 of CM059800.1, read as the reverse complement.
GTCGTACTGAGATCATCCTAATGTAACGCAGCGTTAATGTGTCCTACTGAGTCCATTCTAATGTAACGCAGCGCTACTGTGTCCTACTGATACCATTCTAATGTAACGCAGCGTTACTGTGTAAAACTGAGACCGTCCTAATGTAACACAGCATTACTGTGTCGTACTGAGACCATCCTAATGTAACGTGGCATTACTGTGTTGTATTGAGACCATCCTAATGTAACACAGCGTTACTGTGTCATACTGAGACTATCCTAATGTAACGCAGCGTTACTGTGTCATACTGAGACCATTCCTAATGTAACGTGGCGTTACTGTGTCATACTGAGACCATCCTAATGTAATGCAGCGTTACAGTGTCCTACTGAGACTATCCTAATGTAACGCAGCGTTACTGTGTCCTACTGAGACTATCCTAATGTATCGTGGCGTTACTGTATCCTACTGAGACCATCCTAATGTAACGCAGCGTTACAGTGTCATACTGAGACCATCCGAATGTAACGCAGCATTACTGTGTCATACTGAGACCATCCTAATGTAACGCGGCATTACTGTGTCGTACTTAGACCATCCTAATGTAACGCGGCGTTACTGTGTCCTACTGAGACTATGCTAATGTAGCGTGGCGTTACTGTGTCGTACTGAGACTATTCTAATGTAGCGTGGCGTTACTGTGTCCTACTGAGACCATCCTAATGTAACGCAGCGTTACTGTGTCATACTGAGACCATCCTAATGTAACGCAGCATTACTGTGTCATACTGAGACCATCCTAATGTAACGTGGCATTACTGTGTCGTACTGAGACCATCCTAATGTAACACAGCGTTACTGTGTCATACTGAGACCATCCTAATGTAACGCAGCGTTACTGTGTCATACTGAGACCATTCCTAATGTAACGTGGCGTTACTGTGTCATACTGAGACCATCCTAATGTAATGCAGTGTTACAGTGTCCTACTGAGACTATCCTAATGTAACGCAGCGTTACTGTGTCCTACTGAGACTATCCTAATGTAGCATTAGGCGTTACTGTGTCCTACTGAGACTATCCTAATGTAGCATTGGCGTTACTGTGTCCTACTGAGACCATCCTAATGTAACGCAGCGTTACTGTGTCCTACTGAGACTATCCTAATGTAGCGTGGCGTTACTGTGTCCTACTGAGACCATCCTAATGTAACGCAGCGTTACTGTGTCATACTGAGACCATCCGAATGTAACGCAGCATTACTGTGTCATACTGAGACCATCCTAATGTACAGTGGCATTACTGTGTCGTACTGAGACCATCCTAATGTAACACAAAGTTACTGTGTCATACTGAGACCATCCTAATGTAACGCAGTGTTACTGTGTCATACTGAGACCATTCCTAATGTAGCATTAGCGTTACTGTGTCATACTGAGACAATCCTAATGTAATGCAGCGTTACAGTGTCCTACTGAGACTATCCTAATGTAACGCAGCGTTACTGTGTCCTACTGAGACTATCCTAATGTAACGTGGCGTTACTGTGTCCTACTGAGACCATCCTAATGTAACGCAGCGTTACTGTGTCCTACTGAGACTATCCTAATGTAACGCAGCGTTACTGTGTCATACTCAGACCATCCTAATGTAACGCAGAGTTACTGTGTCCTACTGAGACTATCCTAATGTAACGTGGCGTTACTGTGTCTTACTGAGACCATCCTAATGTAACGCAGCATTACTGTGTCCTACTGAGACCATCCTAATGTAACGCAGCGTTACTGTGTCCTACTGAGACTATCCTAAAGAAACGCAGCGTTACTGTGTCCTACTGAGACCATCCTAATGTAACAAAGCATTACTGTGTCGTACTGAGACCATCCTAATGTAACGTGGAATTACTGTGTCGTACTGAGACCATCCTAATGTAACACAGCGTTACTGTGTCATACTGAGACCATCCTAATGTAACGCAGCGTTACTGTGTCATACTGAGACCATCCTAATGTAACGCGGCATTACTGTGTCATACTGAGACCAACCTAATGTAACGTGGCGTTACTGTGTCTTACTGAGACCATCCTAATGTAACGCAGCGTTACTGTGTCATACTGAGACCATCCTAATGTAACGTGGCGTTACTGTGTCGTACTGAGACCATCCTAATGTAACGCAGCATTACTGTGTCCTACTGAGACCATCCTAATGTAGCATTGGCGTTACTGTGTCGTACTGAGATCATCCTAATGTAACGCAGCGTTACTGTGTCCTACTGAGACCATTCTAATGTAACGCAGGGCTACTGTGTCCTACTGAGACCATTCTAATGTAACGCGGCGTTACTGTGTCATACTGAGACCATCCTAATGTAACACAGCGTTACTGTGTCATACTGAGACCATCCTAATGTAACGCAGTGTTACTGTGTCATACTGAGACCATCCTAATGTAACGCGGCATTACTGTGTCATACTGAGACCAACCTAATGTAACGTGGCATTACTGTGTCTTACTGAGACCATCCTAATGTAACGCAGCGTTACTGTGTCATACTGAGACCATCCTAATGTAACGCGGCGTTACTGTGTCATACTGAGAACATTCCTAATGTAACGTGGGGTTACTGTGTCATACTGAGACAATCCTAATGTAACGCAGCGTTACTGTGTCCTACTGAGACCATCCTAAAGTAACGCAGCGTTACTGTGTCCTACTGAGACTATCCTAATGTAACGCAGCGTTACTGTGTCCTACTGAGACTATCCTAATGTAACGTGGCGTTACTGTGTCCTACTGAGACCATCCTAATGTAACGCAGCGTTACTGTGTCCTACTGAGACTATCCTAATGTAGTGCGGCGTTACTGTGTCCTCCTGAGACCATCCTAATGAAACGCAGCGTTACTGTGTCATACTGAGACTATCATAATGTAACGTGGCATTACTGTGTCGTACTGAGACCATCCTAATGTAATGCAGCGTTACAGTGTCCTACTGAGACTATCCTAATGTAACTCAGCGTTACTGTGTCCTACTGAGACTATCCTAATGTAACGTGGCGTTACTGTGTCGTACTGAGACCATCCTAATGTAACGCGGCATTACTGTGTCATACTGAGACCATCCTAATGTAACGTGGCGTTACTGTGTCGTAATGAGACCATCCTAATGTAACGCAGCATTACTGTGTCCTACTGAGACCATCCTAATGTAAAGTGGCGTTACTGTGTCGTACTGAGATCATCCTAATGTAACGCAGCGTTAATGTGTCCTACTGAGTCCATTCTAATGTAACGCAGCGCTACTGTGTCCTACTGATACCATTCTAATTGTAATGCAGCGTTACTGTGTAAAACTGAGACCGTCCTAATGTAACACAGCATTACTGTGTCGTACTGAGACCATCCTAATGTAACGTGGCATTACTGTGTCGTATTGAGACCATCCTAATGTAACACAGCGTTACTGTGTCATACTGAGACCATCCTAATGTAACGCAGCGTTACTGTGTCATACTGAGACCATTCCTAATGTAGCATTGGCGTTACTGTGTCATACTGAGACCATCCTAATGTAATGCAGCGTTACAGTGTCCTACTGAGACTATCCTAATGTAAGGCAGCGTTACTGTGTCCTACTGAGACTATCCTAATGTATCGTGGCGTTACTGTGTCCTACTGAGACCATCCTAATGTAACGCAGCGTTACAGTGTCATACTGAGACCATCCGAATGTAACGCAGCATTACTGTGTCATACTGAGACCATCCTAATGTAACGCAGCATTACTGTGTCGTACTGAGACCATCCTAATGTAACGCGGCGTTACTGTGTCCTACTGAGACTATGCTAATCTAGCGTGGCGTTACTGTGTCGTACTGAGACTATTCTAATGTAGCGTGGCGTTACTGTGTCCTACTGAGACCATCCTAATGTAACGCAGCGTTACTGTGTCATACTGAGACCATCCTAATGTAACGCAGCATTACTGTGTCATACTGAGACCATCCTAATGTAACGTTGGCATTACTGTGTCGTACTGAGACCATCCTAATGTAACACAGCGTTACTGTGTCATACTGAGACCATCCTAATGTAACGCAGCGTTACTGTGTCATACTGAGACCATTCCTAATGTAGCATTGGCGTTACTGTGTCATACTGAGACCATCCTAATGTAATGCAGTGTTACAGTGTCCTACTGAGACTATCCTAATGTAACGCAGCGTTACTGTGTCCTACTGAGACTATCCTAATGTAGCATTAGGCGTTACTGTGTCCTACTGAGACTATCCTAATGTAACGCGGGCGTTACTGTGTCCTACTGAGACCATCCTAATGTAACGCAGCATTACTGTGTCCTACTGAGACTATCCTAATGTAGCGTGGCGTTACTGTGTCCTACTGAGACCATCCTAATGTAACGCAGCGTTACTGTGTCATACTGAGACCATCCGAATGTAACGCAGCATTACTGTGTCATACTGAGACCATCCTAATGTACAGTGGCATTACTGTGTCGTACTGAGACCATCCTAATGTAACACAAAGTTACTGTGTAATACTGAGACCATCCTAATGTAACGCAGCGTTACTGTGTCATACTGAGACCATTCCTAATGTAGCATTAGGCGTTACTGTGTCATACTGAGACAATCCTAATGTAATGCAGCGTTACAGTGTCCTACTGAGACTATCCTAATGTAACGCAGCGTTACTGTGTCCTACTGAGACTATCCTAATGTAGCATTAGGCGTTACTGTGTCCTACTGAGACCATCCTAATGTAACGCAGCGTTACTGTGTCCTACTGAGACTATCCTAATGTAACGCAGAGTTACTGTGTCATACTCAGACCATCCTAATGTAACGCATGAGTTACTGTGTCCTACTGAGACTATCCTAATGTAGCATTGGCGTTACTGTGTCTTACTGAGACCATCCTAATGTAACGCAGCATTACTGTGTCCTACTGAGACCATCCTAATGTAGCATTGGCGTTACTGTGTCGCACTGAGATCATCCTAATGTAACGCAGCATTAGTGTGTCCTACTGAGACCATCCTAATGTAACGCAGCGTTACTGTGTCCTACTGAGACCATCCTAAAGTAACGCAGCGTTACTGTGTCCTACTGAGACTATCCTAATGTAACGCAGCGTTACTGTGTCCTACTGAGACTATCCTAATGTAGCATTAGGCGTTACTGTGTCCTACTGAGACCATCCTAATGTAACGCAGCGTTACTGTGTCCTACTGAGACTATCCTAATGTAGTGCGGCGTTACTGTGTCCTCCTGAGACCATCCTAATGAAACGCAGCTTTACTGTGTCATACTGAGACTATCATAATGTAACGTGGCATTACTGTGTCGTACTGAGACCATCCTAATGTAATGCAGCGTTACAGTGTCCTACTGAGACTATCCTAATGTAACTCAGCGTTACTGTGTCCTACTGAGACTATCCTAATGTAACGTGGCGTTACTGTGTCGTACTGAGATCATCCTAATGTAACGCAGCGTTAATGTGTCCTACTGAGTCCATTCTAATGTAACGCAGCGCTACTGTGTCCTACTGATACCATTCTAATGTAACGCAGCGTTACTGTGTAAAACTGAGACCGTCCTAATGTAACACAGCATTACTGTGTCGTACTGAGACCATCCTAATGTAACGTGGCATTACTGTGTCGTATTGAGACCATCCTAATGTAACACAGCGTTACTGTGTCATACTGAGACCATCCTAATGTAACGCAGCGTTACTGTGTCATACTGAGACCATTCCTAATGTAACGTGGCGTTACTGTGTCATACTGAGACCATCCTAATGTAATGCAGCGTTACAGTGTCCTACTGAGACTATCCTAATGTAACGCAGCGTTACTGTGTCCTACTGAGACTATCCTAATGTATCGTGGCGTTACTGTGTCCTACTGAGACCATCCTAATGTAACGCAGCGTTACAGTGTCATACTGAGACCATCCGAATGTAAAGCAGCATTACTGTGTCATACTGAGACCATCCTAATGTAACGCGGCATTACTGTGTCGTACTGAGACCATCCTAATGTAACGCGGCGTTACTGTGTCCTACTGAGACTATGCTAATGTAGCGTGGCGTTACTGTGTCGTACTGAGACTATTCTAATGTAGCGTGGCGTTACTGTGTCCTACTGAGACCATCCTAATGTAACGCAGCGTTACTGTGTCATACTGAGACCATCCTAATGTAACGCAGCATTACTGTGTCATACTGAGACCATCCTAATGTAACGTGGCATTACTGTGTCGTACTGAGACCATCCTAATGTAACACAGCGTTACTGTGTCATACTGAGACCATCCTAATGTAACGCAGCGTTACTGTGTCATACTGAGACCATTCCTAATGTAACATGGCGTTACTGTGTCATACTGAGACCATCCTAATGTAATGCAGTGTTACAGTGTCCTACTGAGACTATCCTAATGTAACGCAGCGTTACTGTGTCCTACTGAGACTATCCTAATGTAGCATTAGCGTTACTGTGTCCTACTGAGACTATCCTAATGTAGCATTAGCGTTACTGTGTCCTACTGAGACCATCCTAATGTAACGCAGCGTTACTGTGTCCTACTGAGACTATCCTAATGTAGCGTGGCGTTACTGTGTCCTACTGAGACCATCCTAATGTAACGCAGCGTTACTGTGTCATACTGAGACCATCCGAATGTAACGCAGCATTACTGTGTCATACTGAGACCATCCTAATGTACAGTGGCATTACTGTGTTGTACTGAGACCATCCTAATGTAACACAAAGTTACTGTGTCATACTGAGACCATCCTAATGTAACGCAGCTGCTACTGTGTCATACTGAGACCATTCCTAATGTAACGCATGGCGTTACTGTGTCATACTGAGACAATCCTAATGTAATGCAGCGTTACAGTGTCCTACTGAGACTATCCTAATGTAACGCAGCGTTACTGTGTCCTACTGAGACTATCCTAATGTAGCATTAGGCGTTACTGTGTCCTACTGAGACCATCCTAATGTAACGCAGCGTTACTGTGTCCTACTGAGACTATCCTAATGTAACGGCATTACTGTGTCCTACTGAGACCATCCTAATGTTCTGTGGCGTTACTGTGTCCTACTGAGACTATCCTAATGTAACGCAGCGTTACTGTGTCCTACTGAGACCATCCTAATGTAGCGTGGCTTTACTGTGTCCTACTGAGACCATCCTAATGTAGCGCAGCGTTACTGTGTCCTACTTAGACCATTCTAATGTAACGCAGCGTTACTGTGTCATACTGAGACCATCCTAATGTAACGCCGGCATTACTGTGTAATACTGAGACCATCCTAATGTAACGCATGGCGTTACTTTGTCTTACTGAGCCCATCCTAATGTAACGCAGCATTACTGTGTCGTACTGAGACAATCCTAATGTAACGTGGCGTTACTGTGTCGTACTGAGATCATCCTAATGTAACGCAGCGTTACTGTGTCCTACTGAGACCATCCTAATGTAACGCAGCGTTACTGTGTCCTACTGAGACTATCCTAAAGTAACGCAGCGTTACTGTGTCCTACTGAGACCATCCTAATGTAACAAAGCATTACTGTGTCATACTGAGACCATCCTAATGTAATTTGGCATTACTGTGTCGTACTGAGACCATCCTAATGTAACACAGCGTTACTGTGTCATACTGAGACCATCCTAATGTAACGCAGCGTTACTGTGTCATACTGAGACCATCCTAATGTAACGCGGCATTACTGTGTCGTACTGAGACCATCCTAATGTAACGCGGCGTTACTGTGTCCTACTGAGACTATGCTAATCTAGCGTGGCGTTACTGTGTCGTACTGAGACTATTCTAATGTAGCGTGGCGTTACTGTGTCCTACTGAGACCATCCTAATGTAACGCAGCGTTACTGTGTCATACTGAGACCATCCTAATGTAACGCAGCATTACTGTGTCATACTGAGACCATCCTAATGTAACGTGGCATTACTGTGTCGTACTGAGACCATCCTAATGTAACACAGCGTTACTGTGTCATACTGAGACCATCCTAATGTAACGCAGCGTTACTGTGTCATACTGAGACCATTCCTAATGTAGCATTAGCGTTACTGTGTCATACTGAGACCATCCTAATGTAATGCAGTGTTACAGTGTCCTACTGAGACTATCCTAATGTAACGCAGCGTTACTGTGTCCTACTGAGACTATCCTAATGTAACGTGGCGTTACTGTGTCCTACTGAGACTATCCTAATGTAACGTGGCGTTACTGTGTCCTACTGAGACCATCCTAATGTAACGCAGCATTACTGTGTCCTACTGAGACTATCCTAATGTAGCGTGGCGTTACTGTGTCCTACTGAGACCATCCTAATGTAACGCAGCGTTACTGTGTCATACTGAGACCATCCGAATGTAACGCAGCATTACTGTGTCATACTGAGACCATCCTAATGTACAGTGGCATTACTGTGTCGTACTGAGACCATCCTAATGTAACACAAAGTTACTGTGTAATACTGAGACCATCCTAATGTAACGCAGCGTTACTGTGTCATACTGAGACCATTCCTAATGTAACGTGGCGTTACTGTGTCATACTGAGACAATCCTAATGTAATGCAGCGTTACAGTGTCCTACTGAGACTATCCTAATGTAACGCAGCGTTACTGTGTCCTACTGAGACTATCCTAATGTAACGTGGCGTTACTGTGTCCTACTGAGACCATCCTAATGTAACGCAGCGTTACTGTGTCCTACTGAGACTATCCTAATGTAACGCAGCGTTACTGTGTCATACTCAGACCATCCTAATGTAACGCAGAGTTACTGTGTCCTACTGAGACTATCCTAATGTAGCATTGGCGTTACTGTGTCTTACTGAGACCATCCTAATGTAACGCAGCATTACTGTGTCCTACTGAGACCATCCTAATGTAACGTGGCGTTACTGTGTCGTACTGAGATCATCCTAATGTAACGCAGCATTAGTGTGTCCTACTGAGACCATCCTAATGTAACGCAGCGTTACTGTGTCCTACTGAGACCATCCTAAAGTAACGCAGCGTTACTGTGTCCTACTGAGACTATCCTAATGTAACGCAGCGTTACTGTGTCCTACTGAGACTATCCTAATGTAACGTGGCGTTACTGTGTCCTACTGAGACCATCCTAATGTAACGCAGCGTTACTGTGTCCTACTGAGACTATCCTAATGTAGTGCGGCGTTACTGTGTCCTCCTGAGACCATCCTAATGAAACGCAGCTTTACTGTGTCATACTGAGACTATCATAATGTAACGTGGCATTACTGTGTCGTACTGAGACCATCCTAATGTAATGCAGCGTTACAGTGTCCTACTGAGACTATCCTAATGTAACTCAGCGTTACTGTGTCCTACTGAGACTATCCTAATGTAACGCATTAGGCGTTACTGTGTCGCACTGAGATCATCCTAATGTAACGCAGCGTTAATGTGTCCTACTGAGTCCATTCTAATGTAACGCAGCGCTACTGTGTCCTACTGATACCATTCTAATGTAACGCAGCGTTACTGTGTAAAACTGAGACCGTCCTAATGTAACACAGCATTACTGTGTCGTACTGAGACCATCCTAATGTAACGTTGGCATTACTGTGTCGTATTGAGACCATCCTAATGTAACACAGCGTTACTGTGTCATACTGAGACCATCCTAATGTAACGCAGCGTTACTGTGTCATACTGAGACCATTCCTAATGTAGCATTGGCGTTACTGTGTCATACTGAGACCATCCTAATGTAATGCAGCGTTACAGTGTCCTACTGAGACTATCCTAATGTAACGCAGCGTTACTGTGTCCTACTGAGACTATCCTAATGTATCGTGGCGTTACTGTGTCCTACTGAGACCATCCTAATGTAACGCAGCGTTACAGTGTCATACTGAGACCATCCGAATGTAAAGCAGCATTACTGTGTCATACTGAGACCATCCTAATGTAACGCCGGCATTACTGTGTCGTACTGAGACCATCCTAATGTAACGCGGCGTTACTGTGTCCTACTGAGACTATGCTAATGTAGCGCATGGCGTTACTGTGTCGTACTGAGACTATTCTAATGTAGCGTGCGTTACTGTGTCCTACTGAGACCATCCTAATGTAACGCAGCGTTACTGTGTCATACTGAGACCATCCTAATGTAACGCAGCATTACTGTGTCATACTGAGACCATCCTAATGTAACGTGGCATTACTGTGTCGTACTGAGACCATCCTAATGTAACACAGCGTTACTGTGTCATACTGAGACCATCCTAATGTAACGCAGCGTTACTGTGTCATACTGAGACCATTCCTAATGTAACGTGGCGTTACTGTGTCATACTGAGACCATCCTAATGTAATGCAGTGTTACAGTGTCCTACTGAGACTATCCTAATGTAACGCAGCGTTACTGTGTCCTACTGAGACTATCCTAATGTAACGTGGCGTTACTGTGTCCTACTGAGACTATCCTAATGTAACGTGGCGTTACTGTGTCCTACTGAGACCATCCTAATGTAACGCAGCGTTACTGTGTCCTACTGAGACTATCCTAATGTAGCGTGGCGTTACTGTGTCCTACTGAGACCATCCTAATGTAACGCAGCGTTACTGTGTCATACTGAGACCATCCGAATGTAACGCAGCATTACTGTGTCATACTGAGACCATCCTAATGTACAGTGGCATTACTGTGTTGTACTGAGACCATCCTAATGTAACACAAAGTTACTGTGTCATACTGAGACCATCCTAATGTAACGCAGCGTTACTGTGTCATACTGAGACCATTCCTAATGTAACGTGGCGTTACTGTGTCATACTGAGACAATCCTAATGTAATGCAGCGTTACAGTGTCCTACTGAGACTATCCTAATGTAACGCAGCGTTACTGTGTCCTACTGAGACTATCCTAATGTAACGTGGCGTTACTGTGTCCTACTGAGACCATCCTAATGTAACGCAGCGTTACTGTGTCCTACTGAGACTATCCTAATGTAACGCGGCATTACTGTGTCCTACTGAGACCATCCTAATGTTACGCGGCGTTACTGTGTCCTACTGAGACTATCCTAATGTAACGCAGCGTTACTGTGTCCTACTGAGACCATCCTAATGTAGCGTGGCTTTACTGTGTCCTACTGAGACCATCCTAATGTAGCGCAGCGTTACTGTGTCCTACTTAGACCATTCTAATGTAACGCAGCGTTACTGTGTCATACTGAGACCATCCTAATGTAACGCGGCATTACTGTGTAATACTGAGACCATCCTAATGTAACGTGGCGTTACTTTGTCTTACTGAGCCCATCCTAATGTAACGCAGCATTACTGTGTCGTACTGAGACAATCCTAATGTAACGTGGCGTTACTGTGTCGTACTGAGATCATCCTAATGTAACGCAGCGTTACTGTGTCCTACTGAGACCATCCTAATGTAACGCAGCGTTACTGTGTCCTACTGAGACTATCCTAAAGTAACGCAGCGTTACTGTGTCCTACTGAGACCATCCTAATGTAACAAAGCATTACTGTGTCGTACTGAGACCATCCTAATGTAATTTGGCATTACTGTGTCGTACTGAGACCATCCTAATGTAACACAGCGTTACTGTGTCATACTGAGACCATCCTAATGTAACGCAGCGTTACTGTGTCATACTGAGACCATCCTAATGTAACGCGGCATTACTGTGTCATACTGAGACCATCCTAATGTAACGCAGCGTTACTGTGTCATACTGAGACCATCCTAATGTAACGTGGCGTTACTGTGTCGTACTGAGATCATCCTAATGTAACGCAGCATTACTGTGTCCTACTGAGACCATCCTAATGTAACGTGGCGTTACTGTGTCGTACTGAGATCATCCTAATGTAACGCAGCGTTACTGTGTCCTACTGAGACCATCCGAATGTAACGCAGCATTACTGTGTCATACTGAGACCATCCTAATGTACAGTGGCATTACTGTCTCGTACTGAGACCATCCTAATGTAACACAAAGTTACTGTGTCATACTGAGACCATCCTAATGTAACGCAGCGTTACTGTGTCATACTGAGACCATTCCTAATGTAACGTGGCGTTACTGTGTCATACTGAGACAATCCTAATGTAATGCAGCGTTACAGTGTCCTACTGAGACCATCCTAATGTAACGCAGCGTTACTGTGTCCTACTGAGACGATCCTAATGTAACGCAGCGTTACTGTGTCATACTCAGACCATCCTAATGTAACGCAGAGTTACTGTGTCCTACTGAGACTATCCTAATGTAACGTGGCGTTACTGTGTCTTACTGAGACCATCCTAATGTAACGCAGCATTACTGTGTCCTACTGAGACCATCCTAATGTAACGTGGCGTTACTGTGTCGTACTGAGATCATCCTAATGTAACGCAGCATTACTGTGTCCTCCTGAGACCATCCTAATGTAACGCAGCGTTACTGTGTCCTACTGAGACCATCCTAAAGTAACTTAGCGTTACTGTGTCCTACTGAGACCATCCTAATGTAACGCAGCGTTACAGTGTCCTACTGAGACTATCCTAATGTAACGTAGCGTTACTGTGTCCTACTGAGACAATCCTAATGTAGCGTGGCGTTACTGTGTCCTACTGAGACCATCCTAATGTAACGCAGCGTTACTGTGTCGTACTGAGACCATCCTAATGTAATGCAGCGTTACAGTGTCCTACTGAGACCATCCTAATGTAACGTGGCATTACTATGTCGTACTGAGACCATCCTAATGTAACGCAGCGTTACTGTGTCATACTGAGTCGATCCTAATGTAACGCAGCGTTACTGTGTCATACTGAGACCATCCTAATGTAACGCAGCGTTACTGTGTCATACTCAGACCATCCTAATGCAATGCAGCGTTACTGTGTCCTACTGAGACCATTCCTAATGTAACGTGGCGTTACTGTGTCGTACTGAGACGATCCTAATGTAACGCAGCGTTACTGTGTCATACTGAGACCATTCCTAATGTAACGTGGCGTTACTGTGTCATACTGAGACCATCCTAATGTAATGCAGCGTTACAGTGTCCTACTGAGACTATCCTAATGTAACGCAGCGTTACTGTGTCCTACTGAGACTATCCTAATGTAACGTGGCGTTACTGTGTCCTACTGAGACCATCCTAATGTAACGCAGCGTTACTGTGTCCTACTGAGACTATCCTAATGTAGTGCGGCGTTACTGTGTCCTCCTGAGACCATCCTAATGAAACGCAGCGTTACTGTGTCATACTGAGACTATCCTAATGTAACGCAGCGTTACTGTGTCCTACTGAGACCATTCTAATGTAACGCAGCGTTACTGTGTCATACTGAGACCATCCTAATGTAACGCAGCATTACTGTGTCATACTTAGACCATCCTAATGTAACGTGGCATTACTGTGTCGTACTGAGACCATCCTAATGTAATGCAGCGTTACAGTGTCCTACTGAGACTATCCTAATGTAACGCAGCGTTACTGTGTTCTACTGAGACTATCCTAATGTAACGTGGCGTTACTCTGTCGTACTGAGACTATCCTAATGTAACGCAGCACTACTGTGTCCTACTGAGACCATCCTAATATAACACAGCGTTACTCTGTCATACTGAGACCATCCTAATGTAACGCAGCGTTACTGTGTCATACTGAGACCATTCCTAATGTAACGTGGCGTTACTGTGTCATACTGAGACCATCCTTATGTAATACAGCGTTACAGTGTCCTACTGAGACTATCCTAATGTAACGCAGCGTTACTGTGTCCTGCTGAGACTATCCTAATGTAACGTGGCGTTACTGTGTCCTACTGAGACCATCCTAATGTAACGCAGCGTTACTGTGTCCTACTGAGACCATTCTAATGTAACGCAGCGTTACTGTGTCATACTGAGACCATCCTAATGTAACGCGGCATTACTGTGTCATACTGAGACCATCCTAATGTAACGTGGCGTTACTGTGTCGTACTGAGACCATCCTAATGTAACGCAGCATTACTGTGTCCTACTGAGACCATCCTAATGTAAAGTGGCGTTACTGTGTCGTACTGAGATCATCCTAATGTAACGCAGCGTTAATGTGTCCTACTGAGTCCATTCTAATGTAACGCAGCGCTACTGTGTCCTACTGATACCATTCTAATGTAACGCAGCGTTACTGTGTCAAACTGAGACCGTCCTAATGTAACACAGCATTACTGTGTCGTACTGAGACCATCCTAATGTAACATGGCATTACTGTGTCGTATTGAGACCATCCTAATGTAACACAGCGTTACTGTGTCATACTGAGACCATCCTAATGTAACGCAGCGTTACTGTGTCATACTGAGACCATTCCTAATGTAACGTGGCGTTACTGTGTCATACTGAGACCATCCTAATGTAATGCAGCGTTACAGTGTCCTACTGAGACTATCCTAATATAACGGAGCGTTACTGTGTCCTACTGAGACTATCCTAATGTATCGTGGCGTTACTGTGTCCTACTGAGACCATCCTAATGTAACGCAGCGTTACTGTGTCATACTGAGACCATCCGAATGTAACGCAGCATTACTGTGTCATACTGAGACCATCCTAATGTAACGTGGCATTACTGTGTCGTACTGAGACCATCCTAATGTAACGCGGCGTTACTGTGTCCTACTGAGACTATGCTAATGTAGCGTGGCGTTACTGTGTCCTACTGAGACTATTCTAATGTAGCGTGGCGTTACTGTGTCCTACTGAGACCATCCTAATGTAACGCAGCGTTACTGTGTCATACTGAGACCATCCTAATGTAACGCAGCATTACTGTGTCATACTGAGACCATCCTAATGTAACGTGGCATTACTGTGTCGTACTGAGACCATCCTAATGTAACACAGCGTTACTGTGTCATACTGAGACCATCCTAATGTAACGCAGCGTTACTGTGTCATACTGAGACAATTCCTAATGTAACGTGGCGTTACTATGTCATACTGAGACCATCCTAATGTAATGCAGCGTTACAGTGTCCTACTGAGACTATCCTAATGTAACGCAGCGTTACTGTGTCCTACTGAGACTATCCTAATGTAACGTGGCGTTACTGTGTCCTACTGAGACCATCCTAATGTAACGCAGCGTTACTGTGTCCTACTGAGACTATCCTAATGTAGCGTGGCGTTACTGTGTCCTACTGAGACCATCCTAATGTAACGCAGCGTTACTGTGTCATACTTAGACCATCCGAATGTAACACAGCATTACTGTGTCATACTGAGACCATCCTAATGTAACGTGGCATTACTGTGTCGTACTGAGACCATCCTACTGAGGTCTCAGTACGACATACTGAGACAATCCTAATGTAATGCAGCGTTACAGTGTCCTACTGAGACTATCCTAATTTAACGCAGCGTTACTGTGTCCTACTGAGACTATCCTAATGTAGCTTGGCTTTACTGTGTCCTACTGAGACCATCCTAATGTAACGCAGCGTTACTGTGTCCTACTGAGACCATTCTAATGTAACGCAGCGTTACTGTGTCATACTGAGACCATCCTAATGTAACGCGGCATTACTGTGTCATACTGAGACCATCCTAATGTAACGTGGCGTTACTGTGTCTTACTGAGACCATCCTAATGTAACGCAGCATTACTGTGTCGTACTGAGACAATCCTAATGTAACTTGGCGTTACTGTGTCGTACTGAGACTATCCTAAAGTAACGCAGCGTTACTGTGTCCTACTGAGACCATCCTAATGTAACGCAGCGTTACTGTGTCCTACTGAGACTATCCTAAAGTAACGCAGTGTTTCTGTGTCCTACTGAGACCATCCTAATGTAACAAAGCATTACTGTGTCGTACTGAGACCATCCTAATGTAACGTGGCATTACTGTGTCGTACTGAGTCCATCCTAATGTAACACAGCGTTACTGTGTCATACTGAGACCATCCTAATGTAACGCAGCGTTACTGTGTCATACTGAGACCATCCTAATGTAACGCGGCATTACTGTGTCATACTGAGACCAACCTAATGTAACGTGGCGTTATTCTGTCTTACTGAGGACATCCTAATGTAACGCAGCGTTACTGTGTCATACTGAGACCATCCTAATGTAACGTGGCGTTACTGTGTCGTACTGAGACCATCCTAATGTAACGCAGCATTACTGTGTCCTACTGAGACCATCCTAATGTAACGTGGCGTTACTGTGTCGTACTGAGATCATCCTAATGTAACGCAGCGTTACTGTGTCCTACTGAGACCATTCTAATGTAACGCAGGGCTACTGTGTCCTACTGAGACCATTCTAATGTAACGCATCGTTACTGTGTCATACTGAGACCATCCTAATGTAACACAGCGTTACTGTGTCATACTGAGACCATCCTAATGTAACGCAGCGTTACTGTGTCATACTGAGACCATCTTAATGTAACGCGGCATTACTGTGTCATACTGAGACCAACCTAATGTAACGTGGCATTACTGTGTCTTACTGAGACCATCCTAATGTAAGGCAGCGTTACTGTGTCATACTGAGACCATCCTAATGTAACGTGGCGTTACTGTGTCGTACTGAGACCATCCTAATGTAACGCAGCATTACTGTGTCCTACTAAGACCATCCTAATGTAACGTGGCGTTACTGTGTCGTACTGAGACCATCCTAATGTAACGCAGCGTTACTGTGTCCTACTGAGACCATTCTAATGTAACACAAAGTTACTGTGTCATACTGAGACCATCCTAATGTAACGCGGCATTACTGTGTCATACTGAGACCATCTTAATGTAACGTGGCGTTACTGTGTCGTACTGAGACCATCCTAATGTAACGCAGCATTACTGTGTCCTACTGAGACCATCCTAATGTAACGTGGCATTACTGTGTCGTACTGAGACCATCCTAATGTAACGCAGCGTTACTGTGTCATACTGAGACCATCCTAATGTAACGCAGCGTTACTGTGTCATACTGAGACCATTCCTAATGTAACATTAGCGTTACTGTGTCATACTGAGACAATCCTAATGTAATGCAGCGTTACAGTGTCCTACTGAGACTATCCTAATGTAACGCAGCGTTACTGTGTCCTACTGAGACTATCCTAACGTAGCATGGGCGTTACTGTGTCCTACTGAGACCATCCTAATGTAACGCAGCGTTACTGTGTCCTACTGAGACCATTCTAATGTAACGCAGCGTTACTGTGTCATACTGAGACCATCCTAATGTAACGCCGCATTACTATGTCGCACTGAGACCATCCTAATGTAACGCACTTGGCGTTACTGTGTCATACTGAGTCGATCCTAATGTAAAGCAGCGTTACTGTGTCATACTGAGACCATCCTAATGTAATGCAGCGTTACTGTGTCCTACTGAGACCATTCCTAATGTAACGTGGCGTTACTGTGTCGTACTGAGACCATCCTAATGTAACGCAGCGTTACTGTGTCATACTGAGACCATTCCTAATGTAACGTGGCGTTACTGTGTCATACTGAGACCATCCTAATGTAATGCAGCGTTACAGTGTCCTACTGAGACTATCCTAATTTAACGCAGCGTTACTGTGTCCTACTGAGACCATCCTCATGTAGCGTGGCTTTACTGTGTCCTACTGAGACCATCCTAATGTAACGCAGCGTTACTGTGTCCTACTGAGACCATTCTAATGTAACGCAGCGTTACTGTGTCATACTGAGACCATCCTAATGTAACGCGGCATTACTGTGTCATACTGAGACCATCCTAATGTAACGTGGCGTTACTGTGTCTTACTGAGACCATCCTAATGTAACGCAGCATTACTGTGTCGTACTGAGACAATCCTAATGTAGCATTAGGCGTTACTGTGTCGTACTGAGACTATCCTAAAGTAACGCAGCGTTACTGTGTCCTACTGAGACCATCCTAATGTAACGCAGCGTTACTGTGTCCTACTGAGACTATCCTAAAGTAACGCAGTGTTTCTGTGTCCTACTGAGACCATCCTAATGTAACAAAGCATTACTGTGTCGTACTGAGACCATCCTAATGTAACGTTGGCATTACTGTGTCGTACTGAGACCATCCTAATGTAACACAGCGTTACTGTGTCATACTGAGACCATCCTAATGTAACGCAGCGTTACTGTGTCATACTGAGACCATCCTAATGTAACGCGGCATTACTGTGTCATACTGAGACCAACCTAATGTAACGTGGCGTTATTGTGTCTTACTGAGGACATCCTAATGTAACGCAGCGTTACTGTGTCATACTGAGACCATCCTAATGTAACGTGGCGTTACTGTGTCGTACTGAGACCATCCTAATGTAACGCAGCATTACTGTGTCCTACTGAGACCATCCTAATGTAACGCAGGCGTTACTGTGTCGTACTGAGATCATCCTAATGTAACGCAGCGTTACTGTGTCCTACTGAGACCATTCTAATGTAACGCAGGGCTACTGTGTCCTACTGAGACCATTCTAATGTAACGCAGCGTTACTGTGTCATACTGAGACCATCCTAATGTAACACAGCCGTTACTGTGTCATACTGAGACCATCCTAATGTAACGCAGCTAGCGTTACTGTGTCATACTGAGACCATCTTAATGTAACGCGGCATTACTGTGTCATACTGAGACCAACCTAATGTAACGTGGCATTACTGTGTCTTACTGAGACCATCCTAATGTAAGGCAGCGTTACTGTGTCATACTGAGACCATCCTAATGTAACGCAGCGTTACTGTGTCGTACTGAGACCATCCTAATGTAACGCAGCATTACTGTGTCCTACTAAGACCATCCTAATGTAACGTGGCTTTACTGTGTCGTACTGAGACCATCCTAATGTAACGCAGCGTTACTGTGTCCTACTGAGACCATTCTAATGTAACACAAAGTTACTGTGTCATACTGAGACCATCCTAATGTAACGCGGCATTACTGTGTCATACTGAGACCATCCTAATGTAACGTGGCGTTACTGTGTCGTACTGAGACCATCCTAATGTAACGCAGCATTACTGTGTCCTACTAAGACCATCCTAATGTAACGTGGCATTACTGTGTCGTACTGAGACCATCCTAATGTAACGCAGCGTTACTGTGTCATACTGAGACCATCCTAATGTAACGCAGCGTTACTGTGTCATACTGAGACCATTCCTAATGTAAAGTGGCGTTACTGTGTCATACTGAGACAATCCTAATGTAACGCAGCGTTACTGTGTCATACTGAGACCATTCCTAATGTAACGTGGCGTTACTGTGTCATACTGAGACAATCCTAATGTAATGCAGCGTTACAGTGTCCTACTGAGACTATCCTAATGTAACGCAGCGTTACTGTGTCCTACTGAGACTATCCTAATGTAACGTGGCGTTACTGTGTCCTACTGAGACCATCCTAATGTAACGCAGCGTTACTGTGTCCTACTGAGACCATTCTAATGTAACGCAGCGTTACTGTGTCATACTGAGACCATCCTAATGTAACGCGGCATTACTATGTCGTACTGAGACCATCCTAATGTAACGCAGCGTTACTGTGTCATACTGAGTCGATCCTAATGTAAAGCAGCGTTACTGTGTCATACTGAGACCATCCTAATGTAATGCAGCGTTACTGTGTCCTACTGAGACCATTCCTAATGTAACGTGGCGTTACTGTGTCGTACTGAGACCATCCTAATGTAACGCAGCGTTACTGTGTCATACTGAGACCATTCCTAATGTAACGTGGCGTTACTGTGTCATACTGAGACCATCCTAATGTAATGCAGCGTTACAGTGTCCTACTGAGACTATCCTAATTTAACGCAGCGTTACTGTGTCCTACTGAGACTATCCTAATGTAGCGTGGCTTTACTGTGTCCTACTGAGACCATCCTAATGTAACGCAGCGTTACTGTGTCCTACTGAGACCATTCTAATGTAACGCAGCGTTACTGTGTCATACTGAGACCATCCTAATGTAATGCGGCATTACTGTGTCATACTGAGACCATCCTAATGTAACGCACGCGTTACTGTGTCTTACTGAGACCATCCTAATGTAACGCAGCATTACTGTGTCGTACTGAGACAATCCTAATGTAGCATTGGCGTTACTGTGTCGTACTGAGACTATCCTAAAGTAACGCAGCGTTACTGTGTCCTACTGAGACCATCCTAATGTAACGCAGCATTACTGTGTCCTACTGAGACTATCCTAAAGTAACGCAGTGTTTCTGTGTCCTACTGAGACCATCCTAATGTAACAAAGCATTACTGTGTCGTACTGAGACCATCCTAATGTAACGTGGCATTACTGTGTCGTACTGAGACCATCCTAATGTAACACAGCGTTACTGTGTCATACTGAGACCATCCTAATGTAACGCAGCGTTACTGTGTCATACTGAGACCATCCTAATGTAACGCGGCATTACTGTGTCATACTGAGACCAACCTAATGTAACGTGGCGTTATTGTGTCTTACTGAGGACATCCTAATGTAACGCAGCGTTACTGTGTCATACTGAGACCATCCTAATGTAACGTGGCGTTACTGTGTCGTACTGAGACCATCCTAATGTAACGCAGCATTACTGTGTCCTACTGAGACCATCCTAATGTAACGTGGCGTTACTGTGTCGTACTGAGATCATCCTAATGTAACGCAGCGTTACTGTGTCCTACTGAGACCATTCTAATGTAACGCAGGGCTACTGTGTCCTACTGAGACCATTCTAATGTAACGCAGCGTTACTGTGTCATACTGAGACCATCCTAATGTAACACAGCGTTACTGTGTCATACTGAGACCATCCTAATGTAACGCAGCGTTACTGTGTCATACTGAGACCATCTTAATGTAACGCGGCATTACTGTGTCATACTGAGACCAACCTAATGTAACGTGGCATTACTGTGTCTTACTGAGACCATCCTAATGTAAGGCAGCGTTACTGTGTCATACTGAGACCATCCTAATGTAACGTGGCGTTACTGTGTCGTACTGAGACCATCCTAATGTAACGCAGCATTACTGTGTCCTACTAAGACCATCCTAATGTAACGTGGCGTTACTGTGTCGTACTGAGACCATCCTAATGTAACGCAGCGTTACTGTGTCCTACTGAGACCATTCTAATGTAACACAAAGTTACTGTGTCATACTGAGACCATCCTAATGTAACGCGGCATTACTGTGTCATACTGAGACCATCCTAATGTAACGCAGCATTACTGTGTCATACTGAGACCATCCTAATGTAACGTGGCATTACTGTGTCGTACTGAGACCATCCTAATGTAACACAGCGTTACTGTGTCATACTGAGACCATTCTAATGTAACACAAAGTTACTGTGTCATACTGAGACCATCCTAATGTAACTTGCATTACTGTGTCATACTGAGACCATCCTAATGTAACGTGGCGTTACTGTGTCGTACTGAGACCATCCTAATGTAACGCAGCATTACTGTGTCCTACTAAGACCATCCTAATGTAACGTGGCATTACTGTGTCGTACTGAGACCATCCTAATGTAACGCAGCGTTACTGTGTCATACTGAGACCATCCTAATGTAACGCAGCGTTACTGTGTCATACTGAGACCATTCCTAATGTAAAGTGGCGTTACTGTGTCATACTGAGACAATCCTAATGTAACGCAGCGTTACTGTGTCATACTGAGACCATTCCTAATGTAACGTGGCGTTACTGTGTCATACTGAGACAATCCTAATGTAATGCAGCGTTACAGTGTCCTACTGAGACTATCCTAATGTAACGCAGCGTTACTGTGTCCTACTGAGACTATCCTAATGTAACGCATGGCGTTACTGTGTCCTACTGAGACCATCCTAATGTAACGCAGCGTTACTGTGTCCTACTGAGACCATTCTAATGTAACGCAGCGTTACTGTGTCATACTGAGACCATCCTAATGTAACGCGGCATTACTATGTCGTACTGAGACCATCCTAATGTAACGCAGCGTTACTGTGTCATACTGAGTCGATCCTAATGTAAAGCAGCGTTACTGTGTCATACTGAGACCATCCTAATGTAATGCAGCGTTACTGTGTCCTACTGAGACCATTCCTAATGTAACGTGGCGTTACTGTGTCGTACTGAGACCATCCTAATGTAACGCAGCGTTACTGTGTCATACTGAGACCATTCCTAATGTAACGTGGCGTTACTGTGTCATACTGAGACCATCCTAATGTAATGCAGCGTTACAGTGTCCTACTGAGACTATCCTAATTTAACGCAGCTGCTTACTGTGTCCTACTGAGACTATCCTAATGTAGCGTGGCTTTACTGTGTCCTACTGAGACCATCCTAATGTAACGCAGCGTTACTGTGTCCTACTGAGACCATTCGAATGTAACGCAGCGTTACTGTGTCATACTGAGACCATCCTAATGTAACTGGCATTACTGTGTCATACTGAGACCATCCTAATGTAACGCATGGCGTTACTGTGTCTTACTGAGACCATCCTAATGTAACGCAGCATTACTGTGTCGTACTGAGACAATCCTAATGTAACGCGGGCGCTACTGTGTCGTACTGAGACTATCCTAAAGTAACGCAGCGTTACTGTGTCCTACTGAGACCATCCTAATGTAACGCAGCATTACTGTGTCCTACTGAGACTATCCTAAAGTAACGCAGTGTTTCTGTGTCCTACTGAGACCATCCTAATGTAACAAAGCATTACTGTGTCGTACTGAGACCATCCTAATGTAACGGGCATTACTGTGTCGTACTGAGACCATCCTAATGTAACACAGCGTTACTGTGTCATACTGAGACCATCCTAATGTAACGCAGCGTTACTGTGTCATACTGAGACCATCCTAATGTAACGCGGCATTACTGTGTCATACTGAGACCAACCTAATGTAACGCATGGCGTTATTGTGTCTTACTGAGGACATCCTAATGTAACGCAGCTGTTACTGTGTCATACTGAGACCATCCTAATGTAACGTGGCGTTACTGTGTCGTACTGAGACCATCCTAATGTAACGCAGCATTAATGTGTCCTACTGAGACCATCCTAATGTAGCATTAGGCGTTACTGTGTCGTACTGAGATCATCCTAATGTAACGCAGCGTTACTGTGTCCTACTGAGACCATTCTAATGTAACGCAGGGCTACTGTGTCCTACTGAGACCATTCTAATGTAACGCAGCGTTACTGTGTCATACTGAGACCATCCTAATGTAACACAGCGTTACTGTGTCATACTGAGACCATCCTAATGTAACGCTGCTACTGTGTCATACTGAGACCATCTTAATGTAACGTGGCATTACTGTGTCTTACTGAGACCAACCTAATGTAAGGCAGCATTACTGTGTCTTACTGAGACCATCCTAATGTAATGTGGCGTTACTGTGTCATACTGAGACCATCCTAATTAATGTAACATTACATACTGTGTCCTACTGTGTCCATACTAAGACCACGTCTAAGTTACTGTGTCGTACCAGACCATCCTAATGTAACGCAGCATTACTGTGTCCTACTGAGACCATTCTAATGTAACACAAAGTTACTGTGTCATACTGAGACCATCCTAATGTAACGCAGGCATTACTGTGTCATACTGAGACCATCCTAATGTAACGCAGCATTACTGTGTCATACTGAGACCATCCTAATGTAGCATTGGCATTACTGTGTCGTACTGAGACCATCCTAATGTAACACAGCCGTTACTGTGTCATACTGAGACCATCCTAATGTAACGGAGCCGTTACTGTGTCATACTGAGACCATTCCTAATGTAACGTGGCGTTACTGTCATACTGAGACCATCCTAATGTAATGCAGCGTTACAGTGTCCTACTGAGACCATCCTAATGTAACGCGTTACTGTGTCTTACTGAGACTATCCTAATGTAACGTAACGCTACTGTGTCCTACTGAGACCATCCTAATGTAACGCGTGTTACTGTGTCCTACTGAGACTATCCTAATGTAACGCAGCCGCTACTGTGTCCTACTGAGACTATCCTAATGTAGCGTGGCGTTACTGTGTCCTACTGAGACCATCCTAATGTAACGCAGCGTTACTGTGTCCTACTGAGACCATTCTAATGTAACGCAGCGTTACTGTGTCATACTGAGACCATCCTAATGTAACGCGGCATTACTGTGTCATACTGAGACCATCCTAATGTAACGTGGCGTTACTGTGTCGTACTGAGACCATCCTAATGTAACGCAGCTCTACTGTGTCCTACTGATACCATTCTAATGTAACGCAGCGTTACTGTGTCAAACTGAGACCGTCCTAATGTAACACAGCATTACTGTGTCGTACTGAGACCATCCTAATGTAACGTTGGCATTACTGTGTCGTATTGAGACCATCCTAATGTAACACAGCGTTACTGTGTCATACTGAGACCATCCTAATGTAACGCAGCGTTACTGTGTCATACTGAGACCATTCCTAATGTAACGCATGGCGTTACTGTGTCATACTGAGACCATCCTAATGTAATGCAGCGTTACAGTGTCCTACTGAGACTATCCTAATGTAACGCAGCCGCTGTGTCCTACTGAGACTATCCTAATGTATCGTGGCGTTACTGTGTCCTACTGAGACCATCCTAATGTAACGCAGCGTTACTGTGTCATACTGAGACCATCTGAATGTAACGCAGCATTACTGTGTCATACTGAGACCATCCTAATGTAACGTGGCATTACTGTGTCGTACTGAGACCATCCTAATGTAACACAAAGTTACTGTGTCATACTGAGACTATATCTAATGTAACGCAGCTGACTGTGTCATACTGAGACCATTCCTAATGTAGCATGGCGTTACTGTGTCATACTGAGACAATCCTAATGTAATGCAGCGTTACAGTGTCCTACTGAGACAATCCTAATGTAATGCAGCGTTACAGTGTCCTACTGAGACTATCCTAATGTAACGCAGCGTTACTGTGTCCTACTGAGACTATCCTAATGTAACGTGGCGTTACTGTGTCCTACTGAGACCATCCTAATGTAACGCAGCGTTACTGTGTCTTACTGAGACTATCCTAATGTAACGCGGCGTTACTGTGTCCTACTGAGACCATCCTAATGTAACACGGTGTTACTGTGTCCTACTGAGACTATCCTAATGTAACGCAGCGTTACTGTGTCCTACTGAGACTATCCTAATGTAGCGTGGCGTTACTGTGTCCTACTGAGACCATCCTAATGTAACGCAGCGTTACTGTGTCCTACTGAGACCATTCTAATGTAACGCAGCGTAACTGTGTCATACTGAGACCATCCTAATGTAACGCGGCATTACTGTGTCATACTGAGACCATCCTAATGTAACGTGGCGTTACTGTGTCTTACTGAGACAATCCTAATGTAACGCAGCATTACTGTGTCCTACTGAGACCATCCTAATGTAACGGGTGTTACTGTGTCGTACTGAGATCATCCTAAAGTAACGCAGCGTTACTGTGTCCTACTGAGACCATCCTAATGTAACGCAGCGTTACTGTGTCCTACTGAGACCATCCTAAAGTAACGCAGCGTTACTGTGTCCTACTGAGACCATTCTAATGTAACGCAGCGTTACTGTGTCATACTGAGACCATCCTAATGTAACGCATTACTGTGTCATACTGAGACCATCCTAATGTAACGCGGCATTACTATGTCGTACTGAGACCATCCTAATGTAACGCAGCGTTACTGTGTCATACTGAGTCGATCCTAATGTAAAGCAGCGTTACTGTGTCATACTGAGACCATCCTAATGTAATGCAGCGTTACTGTGTCCTACTGAGACCATTCCTAATGTAACGTGGCGTTACTGTGTCGTACTGAGACCATCCTAATGTAACGCAGCGTTACTGTGTCATACTGAGACCATTCCTAATGTAACGTGGCGTTACTGTGTCATACTGAGACCATCCTAATGTAATGCAGCGTTACAGTGTCCTACTGAGACTATCCTAATTTAACGCAGCGTTACTGTGTCCTACTGAGACTATCCTAATGTAGCGTGGCTTTACTGTGTCCTACTGAGACCATCCTAATGTAACGCAGCGTTACTGTGTCCTACTGAGACCATTCGAATGTAACGCAGCGTTACTGTGTCATACTGAGACCATCCTAATGTAACGCGGCATTACTGTGTCATACTGAGACCATCCTAATGTAACGTGGCGTTACTGTGTCTTACTGAGACCATCCTAATGTAACGCAGCATTACTGTGTCGTACTGAGACAATCCTAATGTAACGTGGCGTTACTGTGTCGTACTGAGACTATCCTAAAGTAACGCAGCGTTACTGTGTCCTACTGAGACCATCCTAATGTAACGCAGCATTACTGTGTCCTACTGAGACTATCCTAAAGTAACGCAGTGTTTCTGTGTCCTACTGAGACCATCCTAATGTAACAAAGCATTACTGTGTCGTACTGAGACCATCCTAATGTAACGTGGCATTACTGTGTCGTACTGAGACCATCCTAATGTAACACAGCGTTACTGTGTCATACTGAGACCATCCTAATGTAACGCAGCGTTACTGTGTCATACTGAGACCATCCTAATGTAACGCGGCATTACTGTGTCATACTGAGACCAACCTAATGTAACGTGGCGTTATTGTGTCTTACTGAGGACATCCTAATGTAACGCAGCGTTACTGTGTCATACTGAGACCATCCTAATGTAACGGGCGTTACTGTGTCGTACTGAGACCATCCTAATGTAACGCAGCATTACTGTGTCCTACTGAGACCATCCTAATGTAACGTGGCGTTACTGTGTCGTACTGAGATCATCCTAATGTAACGCAGCGTTACTGTGTCCTACTGAGACCATTCTAATGTAACGCAGGGCTACTGTGTCCTACTGAGACCATTCTAATGTAACGCAGCGTTACTGTGTCATACTGAGACCATCCTAATGTAACACAGCGTTACTGTGTCATACTGAGACCATCCTAATGTAACGCAGCGTTACTGTGTCATACTGAGACCATCTTAATGTAACGCGGCATTACTGTGTCATACTGAGACCAACCTAATGTAACGTGGCATTACTGTGTCTTACTGAGACCATCCTAATGTAAGGCAGCGTTACTGTGTCATACTGAGACCATCCTAATGTAACGTGGCGTTACTGTGTCGTACTGAGACCATCCTAATGTAACGCAGCATTACTGTGTCCTACTAAGACCATCCTAATGTAACGTGGCGTTACTGTGTCGTACTGAGACCATCCTAATGTAACGCACTTGGCGTTACTGTGTCCTACTGAGACCATTCTAATGTAACACAAAGTTACTGTGTCATACTGAGACCATCCTAATGTAACGCGGCATTACTGTGTCATACTGAGACCATCCTAATGTAACGCAGCATTACTGTGTCATACTGAGACCATCCTAATGTAACGTGGCATTACTGTGTCGTACTGAGACCATCCTAATGTAACACAGCGTTACTGTGTCATACTGAGACCATCCTAATGTAATGCAGCGTTACAGTGTCCTACTGAGACCATCCTAATGTAACGCAGCGTTACTGTGTCTTACTGAGACTATCCTAATGTAACGCTGCGTTACTGTGTCCTACTGAGACCATCCTAATGTAACGCGGTGTTACTGTGTCCTACTGAGACTATCCTAATGTAACGCAGCGTTACTGTGTCCTACTGAGACTATCCTAATGTAGCGTGGCGTTACTGTGTCCTACTGAGACCATCCTAATGTAACGCAGCGTTACTGTGTCCTACTGAGACCATTCTAATGTAACGCAGCGTTACTGTGTCATACTGAGACCATCCTAATGTAACGCGGCATTACTGTGTCATACTGAGACCATCCTAATGTAACGTGGCGTTACTGTGTCGTACTGAGACCATCCTAATGTAACGCAGCTCTACTGTGTCCTACTGATACCATTCTAATGTAACGCAGCGTTACTGTGTCAAACTGAGACCGTCCTAATGTAACACAGCATTACTGTGTCGTACTGAGACCATCCTAATGTAACGTGGCATTACTGTGTCGTATTGAGACCATCCTAATGTAACACAGCGTTACTGTGTCATACTGAGACCATCCTAATGTAACGCAGCGTTACTGTGTCATACTGAGACCATTCCTAATGTAACGTGGCGTTACTGTGTCATACTGAGACCATCCTAATGTAATGCAGCGTTACAGTGTCCTACTGAGACTATCCTAATGTAACGCAGCGTTATTGTGTCCTACTGAGACTATCCTAATGTATCGTGGCGTTACTGTGTCCTACTGAGACCATCCTAATGTAACGCAGCGTTACTGTGTCATACTGAGACCATCTGAATGTAACGCAGCATTACTGTGTCATACTGAGACCATCCTAATGTAACGTGGCATTACTGTGTCGTACTGAGACCATCCTAATGTAACACAAAGTTACTGTGTCATACTGAGACTATCCTAATGTAACGCAGCGTTACTGTGTCATACTGAGACCATTCCTAATGTAACGTGGCGTTACTGTGTCATACTGAGACAATCCTAATGTAATGCAGCGTTACAGTGTCCTACTGAGACTATCCTAATGTAACGCAGCGTTACTGTGTCCTACTGAGACTATCCTAATGTAGCATGCGTTACTGTGTCCTACTGAGACCATCCTAATGTAACGCAGCGTTACTGTGTCTTACTGAGACTATCCTAATGTAACGCTGCGTTACTGTGTCCTACTGAGACCATCCTAATGTAACGCGGTGTTACTGTGTCCTACTGAGACTATCCTAATGTAACGCAGCGTTACTGTGTCCTACTGAGACTATCCTAATGTAGCGTGGCGTTACTGTGTCCTACTGAGACCATCCTAATGTAACGCAGCGTTACTGTGTCCTACTGAGACCATTCTAATGTAACGCAGCGTAACTGTGTCATACTGAGACCATCCTAATGTAACGCGGCATTACTGTGTCATACTGAGACCATCCTAATGTAACGTGGCGTTACTGTGTCTTACTGAGACCATCCTAATGTAACGCAGCATTACTGTGTCCTACTGAGACCATTCCTAATGTAACGGGTGTTACTGTGTCGTACTGAGATCATCCTAAAGTAACGCAGCGTTACTGTGTCCTACTGAGACCATCCTAATGTAACGCAGCGTTACTGTGTCCTACTGAGACCATCCTAAAGTAACGCAGCGTTACTGTGTCCTACTGAGACCATCCTAATGTAACGCAGCGTTACTGTGTCCTACTGAGACCATCCTAAAGTAACGCAGCGTTACTGTGTCCTACTGAGACCATCCTAATGTAATGCAGCATTACTGTGTCCTACTGAGACCATTCCTAATGTAACGTGGCTTTACTGTGTCGTACTGAGACGATCCTAATGTAACGCAGCGTTACAGTGTCCTACTGAGACTATCCTAATGTAACGTGGCGTTACTGTGTCCTACTGAGACCATCCTAATGTAACACAGCGTTACTGTGTCCAACTGAGACTATCCTAATGTAGCGCGGCGTTACTGTGTCCTACTGAGACCATCCTGATGTAACGCAGCATTACTGTGTAATACTGAGACCATCCTAATGTAACGTGGAATTACTGTGTCGTACTGAGAACATCCTAATGTAATGCAGCGTTACATTGTCCTACTGAGACTATCCTAATGTAACGCAGCGTTACTGTGTCCTACTGAGACCATCCTAATGTAACGCGGCGTTACTGTGTCCTACTGAGACTATGGTAATGTAGCGTGGCGTTACTGTGTCGTACTGAGACCATCCGAATGTAACGCAGCATTACTGTGTCATACTGAGACCATCCTAATGTAACGTGGCATTACTGTGTCGTACTGAGACCATCCTAATGTAACACAAAGTTACTGTGTCATACTGAGACTATCCTAATGTAACGCGGCGTTACTGTGTCCTACTGAGACCATCCTAATGTAACGTTGTGTTACTGTGTCCTACTGAGACTATCCTAATGTAACGCAGCGTTACTGTGTCCTACTGAGACTATCCTAATGTAGCGTGGCGTTACTGTGTCCTACTGAGACCAACCTAATGTAACGCAGCGTTACTGTGTCCTACTGAGACCATTCTAATGTAACGCAGCATTACTGTGTCATACTGAGACCATCCTAATGTAACGCGGCATTACTGTGTCATACTGAGACCATCCTAATGTAACGTGGCGTTACTGTGTCTTACTGAGACCATCCTAATGTAACGCAGCATTACTGTGTCCTACTGAGACCATCCTAATGTAACGTGGCGTTACTGTGTCGTACTGAGATCATCCTAATGTAATGCAGCATTACTGTGTCCTACTGAGACCATTCCTAATGTAACGTGGCTTTACTGTGTCGTACTGAGACGATCCTAATGTAACGCAGCGTTACTGTGTCATACTGAGACCATTCCTAATGTAACGTGGCGTTACTGTGTCATACTGAGACCATCCTAATGTAATGCAGCGTTACAGTGTCCTACTGAGACTATCCTAATGTAACGTGGCGTTACTGTGTCCTACTGAGACCATCCTAATGTAACACAGCGTTACTGTGTCCAACTGAGACTATCCTAATGTAGCGCGGCGTTACTGTGTCCTACTGAGACCATCCTGATGTAACGCAGCATTACTGTGTCATACTGAGACCATCCTAATGTAACGTGGCATTACTGTGTCGTACTGAGAACATCCTAATGTAATGCAGCGTTACATTGTCCTACTGAGACTATCCTAATGTAACGCAGCGTTACTGTGTCCTACTGAGACCATCCTAATGTTACGCGGCGTTACTGTGTCCTACTGAGACTATGCTAATGTAGCGTGGCGTTACTGTGTCGTACTGAGACCATCCGAATGTAACGCAGCATTACTGTGTCATACTGAGACCATCCTAATGTAACGTGGCATTACTGTGTCGTACTGAGACCATCCTAATGTAACACAAAGTTACTGTGTCATACTGAGACTATCCTAATGTAACGCAGCGTTACTGTGTCATACTGAGAACATTCCTAATGTAACGTGGCGTTACTGTGTCATACTGAGACAATCCTAATGTAATGCAGCGTTACAGTGTCCTACTGAGACTATCCTAATGTAACGCAGCGTTACTGTGTCCTACTGAGACTATCCAAATGTAACGTGGCGTTACTGTGTCCTACTGAGACCATCCTAATGTAACGCAGCGTTACTGTGTCTTACTGAGACTATCCTAATGTAACGCGGCGTTACTGTGTCCTACTGAGACCATCCTAATGTAACGCGGTGTTACTGTGTCCTACTGAGACCATCCTATTGTAACGCAGCGTTACTGTGTCCTACTGAGACCATCCTAAAGTAACGCAGCGTTACTGTGTCGTACTGAGACCATCCTAATGTAACACAGCGTTACAGTGTCCTACTGAGACTATCCTAATGTAACTCAGCGTTACTGTGTCCTACTGAGACTATCCTAATGTAGCGTGGCGTTACTTTGTCCTACTGAGACCATCCTAATGTAACGCAGCGTTACTGTGTCGTATTGAGACCATCCTAATATAATGCAGCGTTACAGTGTCCTACTGAGACCATCCTAATGTAACGTGGCATTACTATGTCGTACTGAGACCATCCTAAAGTAACGCAGCGTTACTGTGTCATACTGAGTCCATCCTAATGTAACGCAGCGTTACTGTGTCATACTGAGACCATGCCTAATGTAACGTGGCGTTACTGTGTCATACTGTGACCATCCTAATGTCATGCAGCGTTACAGTGTCCTACTGAGACTATCCTAATGTAACGCAGTGTTACTGTGTCCTACTGAGACTATCCTAATGTAACGTGGCGTTACTGTGTCCTACTGAGACCATCCTAATGTAACACAGCGTTACTGTGTCCTACTGAGACTATCCTAATGTAACGCAGCGTCACTGTGTCCTACTGAGACTATCCTAATGTAGCGTGGCGTTACTGTGTCCTACTGAGACCATCCTAATGTAACGCGGCATTACTGTGTCATACTGAGACCATCCTAATGTAGCATGCGTTACTGTGTCGTACTGAGACCATCCAGATGTAACGCAGCATTACTGTGTCCTACTGAGACCATCCTAATGTAATGTGGCGTTACTGTGTCAATCTGAGATCATCCTAATGTAAGGCAGCGTTACTGTGTCCTACTGAGACCATCCTAAAGTAACGCAGCGTTACTACTGTGTCGTACTGAGACCATCCTAATGTAACGCAGCGTTACAGTGTCCTACTGAGACTATCCTAATGTAACTCAGCGTTACTGTGTCCTACTGAGACTATCCTAATGTAGCGTGGCGTTACTTTGTCTTACTGAGACCATCCTAATGTAACGCAGCTGTTACTGTGTCGTACTGAGACCATCCTAATGTAATGCAGCGTTACAGTGTCCTACTGAGACCATCCTAATGTAACGTGGCATTACTATGTCGTACTGAGACCATCCTAATGTAACGCGGCGTTACTGTGTCATACTGAGACCATCCTAATGTAACGTGGCGTTACTATGTCGTACTGAGACCATCCTAATGTAACGCAGCATTACTGTGTCCTACTGAGACCATCCTAATGTAATGTGGCGTTACTGTGTCAGTCTGAGATCATCCTAATGTAACGCAGCATTACTGTGTCCTACTGAGACCATCCTATTGTAACGCAGCGTTACTGTGTCCTACTGAGACCATCCTAAAGTAACGCAGCGTTACTGTGTCATACTGAGACCATCCTAATGTAACGCAGCGTAACAGTGTCCTACTGAAACTATCCTAATGTAACTCAGCGTTACTGTGTCCTACTGAGACTATCCTAATGTAGCGTGGCGTTACTTTGTCCTACTGAGACCATCCTAATGTAACGTGGCATTACTATGTCGTACTGAGACCATCCTAAAGTAACGCAGCGTTACTGTGTCATACTGAGTCCATCCTAATGTAACGCAGCGTTACAGTGTCCTACTGAGACTATCCTAATGTAACTCAGCGTTACTGTGTCCTACTGAGACTATCCTAATGTAGCGTGGCGTTACTTTGTCCTACTGAGACCATCCTAATGTAACGCAGCGTTACAGTGTCCTACTGAGACTATCCTAATGTAACTCAGCGTTACTGTGTCCTACTGAGACTATCCTAATGTAGCGTGGCGTTACTTTGTCCTACTGAGACCATCCTAATGTAACGCAGCGTTACTGTGTCGTACTGAGACCATCCTAATGTAATGTGGCGTTACTGTGTCAATCTGAGACCATCCTAATGTAACACAGCGTTACTGTGTCCTACTGAGACTATCCTAATGTAACGCAGCGTCACTGTGTCCTACTGAGACTATCCTAATGTAGTGTGGCGTTACTGTGTCCTACTGAGACCATCCTAATGTAACGCAGCGTTACTGTGTCATACTGAGACCATCCTAATGTAACGTGGCGTTACTGTGTCGTACTGAGACCATCCTAATGTAACGCAGCATTACTGTGTCCTACTGAGACCATCCTAATGTAATGTGGCGTTACTGTGTCAATCTGAGATCATCCTAAAGTAACGCAGCGTTACTGTGTCCTACTGAGACCATCCTATTGTAACGCAGCGTTACTGTGTCCTACTGAGACCATCCTAAAGTAACGCAGCGTTACTGTGTCGCACTGAGACCATCCTAATGTAACGCAGCGTTACAGTGTCCTACTGAGACTATCCTAATGTAACTCAGCGTTACTGTGTCCTACTGAGACTATCCTAATGTAGCGTGGCGTTACTTTGTCCTACTGAGACCATCCTAATGTAACGCAGCCGTTACTGTGTCGTACTGAGACCATCCTAATGTAATGCAGCGTTACAGTGTCCTACTGAGACCATCCTAATGTAACGTGGCATTACTATGTCGTACTGAGACCATCCTAATGTAACGCGGCGTTACTGTGTCATACTGAGACCATCCTAATGTAACGCATGGCGTTACTGTGTCGTACTGAGACCATCCTATTGTAACGCAGCATTACTGTGTCCTACTGAGACCATCCTAATGTAATGTGGCGTTACTGTGTCAGTCTGAGATCATCCTAATGTAACGCAGCATTACTGTGTCCTACTGAGACCATCCTATTGTAACGCAGCCGTTACTGTGTCCTACTGAGACCATCCTAAAGTAACGCAGCGTTACTGTGTCATACTGAGACCATCCTAATGTAACGCGATGGCGTTACAGTGTCCTACTGAGACCATCCTAATGTAACTCAGCGTTACTGTGTCCTACTGAGACTATCCTAATGTAGCGTGGCGTTACTTTGTCCTACTGAGACCATCCTAATGTAACGCAGCTGTTACTGTGTCGTACTGAGACCATCCTAATGTAATGCAGCGTTACAGTGTCCTACTGAGACCATCCTAATGTAACGTTGGCATAACTATGTCGCACTGACACTATCCTAATGTAACTCAGCGTTACTGTGTCCTACTGAGACTATCCTAATGTAGCGTGGCGTTACTTTGTCCTACTGAGACCATCCTAATGTAACGCAGCGTTACTGTGTCATACTGAGACCATGCCTAATGTAACGTGGCGTTACTGTGTCATACTGTGACCATCCTAATGTCATGCAGCGTTACAGTGTCCTACTGAGACTATCCTAATGTAACGCAGCGTTACTGTGTCCTACTGAGACTATCCTAATGTAACGTGGCGTTACTGTGTCCTACTGAGACCATCCTAATGTAACACAGCGTTACTGTGTCCTACTGAGACTATCCTAATGTAACGCAGCGTCACTGTGTCCTACTGAGACTATCCTAATGTAGCGTGGCGTTACTGTGTCCTACTGAGACCATCCTAATGTAACGCGGCATTACTGTGTCATACTGAGACCATCTTAATGTAACGTGGCGTTACTGTGTCGTACTGAGACCATCCGAATGTAACGCAGCATTACTGTGTCCTACTGAGACCATCCTAATGTAATGTGGCGTTACTGTGTCAATCTGAGATCATCCTAATGTAAGGCAGCGTTACTGTGTCCTACTGAGACCATCCTAAAGTAACGCAGAGTTACTGTGTCGTACTGAGACCATCCTAATGTAACGCAGCGTTACAGTTTCCTACTGAGACTATCCTAATGTAACTCAGCGTTACTGTGTCCTACTGAGACTATCCTAATGTAGCGTGGCGTTACTTTGTCTTACTGAGACCATCCTAATGTAACGCAGCGTTACTGTGTCGTACTGAGACCATCCTAATGTAATGCAGAATTACAGTGTCCTACTGAGACCATCCTAATGTAACGTGGCATTACTATGTCGTACTGAGACCATCCTAATGTAACGCGGCGTTACTGTGTCATACTGAGACCATCCTAATGTAACGTGGCGTTACTATGTCGTACTGAGACCATCCTAATGTAACGCAGCATTACTGTGTCCTACTGAGACCATCCTAATGTAAT
Organism: Brachymystax lenok tsinlingensis; assembly: GCA_030435695.1. Classification (NCBI taxonomy): domain Eukaryota; kingdom Metazoa; phylum Chordata; class Actinopteri; order Salmoniformes; family Salmonidae; genus Brachymystax; species Brachymystax lenok. The sequence continues at coordinate 22,399,310 of CM059800.1, read as the reverse complement.
GTGGCGTTACTGTGTCAGTCTGAGATCATCCTAATGTAACGCAGCATTACTGTGTCCTACTGAGACCATCCTATTGTAACGCAGCTGCGTTACTGTGTCCTACTGAGACCATCCTAAAGTAACGCAGCGTTACTGTGTCATACTGAGACCATCCTAATGTAACGCAGCGTAACAGTGTCCTACTGAAACTATCCTAATGTAACTCAGCGTTACTGTGTCCTACTGAGACTATCCTAATGTAGCGTGGCGTTACTTTGTCCTACTGAGACCATCCTAATGTAACGCAGCGTTACTGTGTCGTACTGAGACTATCCTAATGTAATGCAGCGTTACAGTGTCCTACTGAGACCATCCTAATGTAACGTGGCATTACTATGTCGCATTACTGAGACCATCCTAAAGTAACGCAGCTGTTACTGTGTCATACTGAGTCCATCCTAATGTAACGCAGCGTTACAGTGTCCTACTGAGACTATCCTAATGTAACTCAGCGTTACTGTGTCCTACTGAGACTATCCTAATGTAGCGTGGCGTTACTTTGTCCTACTGAGACCATCCTAATGTAACGCAGCGTTACTGTGTCGTACTGAGACCATCCTAATGTAATGTGGCGTTACTGTGTCAATCTGAGACCATCCTAATGTAACACAGCGTTACTGTGTCCTACTGAGACTATCCTAATGTAACGCAGCGTCACTGTGTCCTACTGAGACTATCCTAATGTAGCGTGGCGTTACTGTGTCCTACTGAGACCATCCTAATGTAACGCAGCGTTACTGTGTCATACTGAGACCATCCTAATGTAACGTGGCGTTACTGTGTCGTACTGAGACCATCCTAATGTAACGCAGCATTACTGTGTCCTACTGAGACCATCCTAATGTAATGTGGCGTTACTGTGTCAATCTGAGATCATCCTAAAGTAACGCAGCGTTACTGTGTCCTACTGAGACCATCCTATTGTAACGCAGCGTTACTGTGTCCTACTGAGACCATCCTAAAGTAACGCAGCGTTACTGTGTCGTACTGAGACCATCCTAATGTAACGCAGCGTTACAGTGTCCTACTGAGACTATCCTAATGTAACTCAGCGTTACTGTGTCCTACTGAGACTATCCTAATGTAGCGTGGCGTTACTTTGTCCTACTGAGACCATCCTAATGTAACGCAGCGTTACTGTGTCGTACTGAGACCATCCTAATGTAATGCAGCGTTACAGTGTCCTACTGAGACCATCCTAATGTAACGTGGCATTACTATGTCGTACTGAGACCATCCTAATGTAACGCGGCGTTACTGTGTCATACTGAGACCATCCTAATGTAACGTGGCGTTACTGTGTCGTACTGAGACCATCCTAATGTAAAGCAGCATTACTGTGTCCTACTGAGACCATCCTAATGTAATGTGGCGTTACTGTGTCAGTCTGAGATCATCCTAATGTAACGCAGCATTACTGTGTCCTACTGAGACCATCCTATTGTAACGCAGCGTTACTGTGTCCTACTGAGACCATCCTAAAGTAACGCAGCGTTACTGTGTCATACTGAGACCATCCTAATGTAACACAGCGTTACAGTGTCCTACTGAGACTATCCTAATGTAACTCAGCGTTACTGTGTCCTACTGAGACTATCCTAATGTAGCGCATGGCGTTACTTTGTCCTACTGAGACCATCCTAATGTAACGCAGCGTTACTGTGTCGTACTGAGACCATCCTAATGTAATGCAGCGTTACAGTGTCCTACTGAGACCATCCTAATGTAACGTGGCATAACTATGTCGTACTGACACTATCCTAATGTAACTCAGCGTTACTGTGTCCTACTGAGACTATCCTAATGTAGCGTGGCGTTACTTTGTCCTACTGAGACCATCCTAATGTAACGCAGCGTTACTGTGTCGTACTGAGACCATCCTAATGTAATGCAGCGTTACAGTGTCCTACTGAGACCATCCTAATGTAACGTGGCATTACTATGTCGTACTGAGACCATCCTAATGTAACGCGGCGTTACTGTGTCATACTGAGACCATCCTAATGTAACGTGGCGTTACTGTCTCGTACTGAGACCATCCTAATGTAACGCAGCATTACTGTGTCCTACTGAGACCATCCTAATGTAATGTGGCGTTACTGTGTCAGTCTGAGATCATCCTAATGTAACGCAGCATTACTGTGTCCTACTGAGACCATCCTATTGTAACGCAGCGTTCCTGTGTCCTACTGAGACCATCCTAAAGTAACGCAGCTTTACTGTGTCATACTGAGACCATCCTAATGTAACGCAGCGTTACAGTGTCCTACTGAGACTATCCTAACGTAACTCAGCGTTACTGTGTCCTACTGAGACTATCCTAATGTAGCGTGGCGTTACTTTGTCCTACTGAGACCATCCTAATGTAACGCAGCGTTACTGTGTCGTACTGAGACCATCCTAATGTAATGCAGCGTTACAGTGTCCTACTGAGACCATCCTAATGTAACGTGGCATAACTATGTCGTACTGAGACCATCCTAATGTAACGCAGCGTTACTGTGTCATACTGAGTCCATCCTAATGTAACGCAGCGTTACTGTGTCATACTGAGACCATGCCTAATGTAACGTGGCGTTACTGTGTCATACTGTGACCATCCTAATGTAATGCAGCGTTACAGTGTCCTACTGAGACTATCCTAATGTAACGTGGCGTTACTGTGTCCTACTGAGACCATCCTAATGTAACACAGCGTTACTGTGTCCTACTGAGACTATCCTAATGTAACGCAGCGTCACTGTGTCCTACTGAGACTATCCTAATGTAGCGTGGCGTTACTGTGTCCTACTGAGACCATCCTAATGTAACGCGGCGTTACTGTGTCATACTGAGACCATCCTAATGTAACGTGGCGTTACTGTGTCGTACTGAGACCATCCTAATGTAATGTGGCGTTACTGTGTCAATCTGAGATCATCCTAATGTAACGCAGTGTTACTGTGTCCTACTGAGACCATCCTATTGTAACGCAGCGTTACTGTGTCCTACTGAGACCATCCTAAAGTAACGCACCGTTACTGTGTCGTACTGAGACCATCCTAATGTAACGCAGCGTTACAGTGTCCTACTGAGACTATCCTAATGTAACTCAGCGTTACTGTGTCCTACTGAGACTATCCTAATGTAGCGTGGCGTTACTTTGTCCTACTGAGACCATCCTAATGTAACGCAGCGTTACTGTGTCGTACTGAGACCATCCTAATGTAATGCAGCGTTACAGTGTCCTACTGAGACCATCCTAATGTAACGTGGCATTACTATGTCGTACTGAGACCATCCTAAAGTAACGCAGCGTTACTGTGTCATACTGAGTCCATCCTAATGTAACGCAGCGTTACTGTGTCATACTGAGACCATCCTAATGTAACGCGGCGTTACTGTGTCATACTGAGACCATCCTAATGTAACGTGGCGTTACTGTGTCGTACTGAGACCATCCTAATGTAACGCAGCATTACTGTGTCCTACTGAGACCATCCTAATGTAATGTGGCGTTACTGTGTCAGTCTGAGATCATCCTAATGTAACGCAGCATTACTGTGTCCTACTGAGACCATCCTATTGTAACGCAGCGTTACTGTGTCCTACTGAGACCATCCTAAAGTAACGCAGCGTTACTGTGTCATACTGAGACCATCCTAATGTAACGCAGCGTTACAGTGTCCTACTGAGACTATCCTAATGTAACTCAGCGTTACTGTGTCCTACTGAGACTATCCTAATGTAGCGTGGCGTTACTTTGTCCTACTGAGACCATCCTAATGTAACGCAGCGTTACTGTGTCGTACTGAGACCATCCTAATGTAATGCAGCGTTACAGTGTCCTACTGAGACCATCCTAATGTAACGTGGCATAACTATGTCGTACTGACACTATCCTAATGTAACTCAGCGTTACTGTGTCCTACTGAGACTATCCTAATGTAGCGTGGCGTTACTTTGTCCTACTGAGACCATCCTAATGTAACGCAGCGTTACTGTGTCATACTGAGACCATGCCTAATGTAACGTGGCGTTACTGTGTCATACTGTGACCATCCTAATGTCATGCAGCGTTACAGTGTCCTACTGAGACTATCCTAATGTAACGCAGCGTTACTGTGTCCTACTGAGACTATCCTAATGTAACGTGGCGTTACTGTGTCCTACTGAGACCATCCTAATGTAACACAGCGTTACTGTGTCCTACTGAGACTATCCTAATGTAACGCAGCGTCACTGTGTCCTACTGAGACTATCCTAATGTAGCGTGGCGTTACTGTGTCCTACTGAGACCATCCTAATGTAACGCGGCATTACTGTGTCATACTGAGACCATCTTAATGTAGCATGCGTTACTGTGTCGTACTGAGACCATCCGAATGTAACGCAGCATTACTGTGTCCTACTGAGACCATCCTAATGTAATGTGGCGTTACTGTGTCAATCTGAGATCATCCTAATGTAAGGCAGCGTTACTGTGTCCTACTGAGACCATCCTAAAGTAACGCAGCGTTACTGTGTCGTACTGAGACCATCCTAATGTAACGCAGCGTTACAGTGTCCTACTGAGACTATCCTAATGTAACTCAGCGTTACTGTGTCCTACTGAGACTATCCTAATGTAGCGTGGCGTTACTTTGTCTTACTGAGACCATCCTAATGTAACGCAGCGTTACTGTGTCGTACTGAGACCATCCTAATGTAATGCAGCGTTACAGTGTCCTACTGAGACCATCCTAATGTAACGTGGCATTACTATGTCGTACTGAGACCATCCTAATGTAACGCGGCGTTACTGTGTCATACTGAGACCATCCTAATGTAACGTGGCGTTACTATGTCGTACTGAGACCATCCTAATGTAACGCAGCATTACTGTGTCCTACTGAGACCATCCTAATGTAATGTGGCGTTACTGTGTCAGTCTGAGATCATCCTAATGTAACGCAGCATTACTGTGTCCTACTGAGACCATCCTATTGTAACGCAGCGTTACTGTGTCCTACTGAGACCATCCTAAAGTAACGCAGCGTTACTGTGTCATACTGAGACCATCCTAATGTAACGCAGCGTAACAGTGTCCTACTGAAACTATCCTAATGTAACTCAGCGTTACTGTGTCCTACTGAGACTATCCTAATGTAGCGTGGCGTTACTTTGTCCTACTGAGACCATCCTAATGTAACGCAGCGTTACTGTGTCGTACTGAGACTATCCTAATGTAATGCAGCGTTACAGTGTCCTACTGAGACCATCCTAATGTAACGTGGCATTACTATGTCGTACTGAGACCATCCTAAAGTAACGCAGCGTTACTGTGTCATACTGAGTCCATCCTAATGTAACGCAGCGTTACAGTGTCCTACTGAGACTATCCTAATGTAACTCAGCGTTACTGTGTCCTACTGAGACTATCCTAATGTAGCGTGGCGTTACTTTGTCCTACTGAGACCATCCTAATGTAACGCAGCGTTACTGTGTCGTACTGAGACCATCCTAATGTAATGTGGCGTTACTGTGTCAATCTGAGACCATCCTAATGTAACACAGCGTTACTGTGTCCTACTGAGACTATCCTAATGTAACGCAGCGTCACTGTGTCCTACTGAGACTATCCTAATGTAGCGTGGCGTTACTGTGTCCTACTGAGACCATCCTAATGTAACGCAGCGTTACTGTGTCATACTGAGACCATCCTAATGTAACGTGGCGTTACTGTGTCGTACTGAGACCATCCTAATGTAACGCAGCATTACTGTGTCCTACTGAGACCATCCTAATGTAATGTGGCGTTACTGTGTCAATCTGAGATCATCCTAAAGTAACGCAGCGTTACTGTGTCCTACTGAGACCATCCTATTGTAACGCAGCGTTACTGTGTCCTACTGAGACCATCCTAAAGTAACGCAGCGTTACTGTGTCGTACTGAGACCATCCTAATGTAACGCAGCGTTACAGTGTCCTACTGAGACTATCCTAATGTAACTCAGCGTTACTGTGTCCTACTGAGACTATCCTAATGTAGCGTGGCGTTACTTTGTCCTACTGAGACCATCCTATTGTAACGCAGCGTTACTGTGTCCTACTGAGACCATCCTAATGTAACGCAGCGTTACTGTGTCGTACTGAGACCATCCTAATGTAATGCAGCGTTACAGTGTCCTACTGAGACCATCCTAATGTAACGTGGCATTACTATGTCGTACTGAGACCATCCTAATGTAACGCGGCGTTACTGTGTCATACTGAGACCATCCTAATGTAACGTGGCGTTACTGTGTCGTACTGAGACCATCCTATTGTAACGCAGCATTACTGTGTCCTACTGAGACCATCCTAATGTAATGTGGCGTTACTGTGTCAGTCTGAGATCATCCTAATGTAACGCAGCATTACTGTGTCCTACTGAGACCATCCTATTGTAACGCAGCGTTACTGTGTCCTACTGAGACCATCCTAAAGTAACGCAGCGTTACTGTGTCATACTGAGACCATCCTAATGTAACACAGCGTTACAGTGTCCTACTGAGACTATCCTAATGTAACTCAGCGTTACTGTGTCCTACTGAGACTATCCTAATGTAGCGTGGCGTTACTTTGTCCTACTGAGACCATCCTAATGTAACGCAGCGTTACTGTGTCGTACTGAGACCATCCTAATGTAATGCAGCGTTACAGTGTCCTACTGAGACCATCCTAATGTAACGTGGCATAACTATGTCATGTCGTACTGACACTATCCTAATGTAACTCAGCGTTACTGTGTCCTACTGAGACTATCCTAATGTAGCGTGGCGTTACTTTGTCCTACTGAGACCATCCTAATGTAACGCAGCGTTACTGTGTCGTACTGAGACCATCCTAATGTAATGCAGCGTTACAGTGTCCTACTGAGACCATCCTAATGTAACGTGGGCATTACTATGTCGCACTGAGACCATCCTAATGTAACGCGCGTTACTGTGTCATACTGAGACCATCCTAATGTAACGTGGCGTTACTGTCTCGTACTGAGACCATCCTAATGTAACGCAGCATTACTGTGTCCTACTGAGACCATCCTAATGTAATGTGGCGTTACTGTGTCAGTCTGAGATCATCCTAATGTAACGCAGCATTACTGTGTCCTACTGAGACCATCCTATTGTAACGCAGCGTTCCTGTGTCCTACTGAGACCATCCTAAAGTAACGCAGCTTTACTGTGTCATACTGAGACCATCCTAATGTAACGCAGCGTTACAGTGTCCTACTGAGACTATCCTAACGTAACTCAGCGTTACTGTGTCCTACTGAGACTATCCTAATGTAGCGTGGCGTTACTTTGTCCTACTGAGACCATCCTAATGTAACGCAGCGTTACTGTGTCGTACTGAGACCATCCTAATGTAATGCAGCGTTACAGTGTCCTACTGAGACCATCCTAATGTAACGTGGCATAACTATGTCGTACTGAGACCATCCTAATGTAACGCAGCCGTTACTGTGTCATACTGAGTCCATCCTAATGTAACGCAGCGTTACTGTGTCATACTGAGACCATGCCTAATGTAACGTGGCGTTACTGTGTCATACTGTGACCATCCTAATGTAATGCAGCGTTACAGTGTCCTACTGAGACTATCCTAATGTAACGTGGCGTTACTGTGTCCTACTGAGACCATCCTAATGTAACACAGCGTTACTGTGTCCTACTGAGACTATCCTAATGTAACGCAGCGTCACTGTGTCCTACTGAGACTATCCTAATGTAGCGTGGCGTTACTGTGTCCTACTGAGACCATCCTAATGTAACGCGGCGTTACTGTGTCATACTGAGACCATCCTAATGTAACGTGGCGTTACTGTGTCGTACTGAGACCATCCTAATGTAATGTGGCGTTACTGTGTCAATCTGAGATCATCCTAATGTAACGCAGCGTTACTGTGTCCTACTGAGACCATCCTATTGTAACGCAGCGTTACTGTGTCCTACTGAGACCATCCTAAAGTAACGCACCGTTACTGTGTCGTACTGAGACCATCCTAATGTATGGCAGCGTTACAGTGTCCTACTGAGACTATCCTAATGTAACTCAGCGTTACTGTGTCCTACTGAGACTATCCTAATGTAGCGTGGCGTTACTTTGTCCTACTGAGACCATCCTAATGTAACGCAGCGTTACTGTGTCGTACTGAGACCATCCTAATGTAATGCAGCGTTACAGTGTCCTACTGAGACCATCCTAATGTAACGTGGCATTACTATGTCGTACTGAGACCATCCTAAAGTAACGCAGCGTTACTGTGTCATACTGAGTCCATCCTAATGTAACGCAGCGTTACTGTGTCATACTGAGACCATCCTAATGTAACGCGGCGTTACTGTGTCATACTGAGACCATCCTAATGTAACGTGGCGTTACTGTGTCGTACTGAGACCATCCTAATGTAACGCAGCGTTACTGTGTCCTACTGAGACCATCCTAATGTAATGTGGCGTTACTGTGTCAATCTGAGATCATCCTAATGTAACGCAGCGTTACTGTGTCCTACTGAGACCATCCTATTGTAACGCAGCGTTACTGTGTCCTACTGAGACCATCCTAAAGTAACGCACCGTTACTGTGTCGTACTGAGACCATCCTAATGTAACGCAGCGTTACAGTGTCCTACTGAGACTATCCTAATGTAACTCAGCGTTACTGTGTCCTACTGAGACTATCCTAATGTAGCGTGGCGTTACTTTGTCCTACTGAGACCATCCTAATGTAACGCAGCGTTACTGTGTCGTACTGAGACCATCCTAATGTAATGCAGCGTTACAGTGTCCTACTGAGACCATCCTAATGTAACGTGGCATTACTATGTCGTACTGTGACCATCCTAAAGTAACGCAGCGTTAATGTGTCATACTGAGTCCATCCTAATGTAACGCAGCGTTACTGTGTCATACTGAGACCATGCCTAATGTAACGTGGCGTTACTGTGTCATACTGAGACCATCCTAATGTAATGCAGCGTTACAGTGTCCTACTGAGACTACTGTGTCATACTGAGACCATCCTAATGTAACGCAGCGTTACTGTGTCCTACTGAGACTATCCTAAAGTAACGCAACATTAAAGTCACCATTATTAGTCAGTTGTACAACCAAATGCCTTCAACCGAAATGTGTCTTCCGCATTTAACCCAACCCCTCTGAATCAGAGAGGTGCGGGGGGCTGCCTTAATCGACATCCACATCTTCGGGCAGAACAACAGATTTTTTTCCTTGTCAGCTTGGGGATTCAAACTTGCAACCCTCCGGTTACAAGTCCAACGCTCTAACCACTAGGCTACCTGCCGCCACTAGGCTACCTGCCGCCCTGAGACTATCCTAATGTAACGCAGCGTTACTGTGTCATACTGAGACCATCCTAATGTAACGCAGCGTTACTGTGTCCTACTGAGACCATTCCTAATGTAACTTGGCGTTACTGTGTCATACTGAGACCATCCTAATGTAACGCAGCGTTACTGTGTCCTACTGAGACTATCCTAAAGTAACGCAACATTACTGTGTCCTACTGAGACTATCCTAATGTAACGCAGCGTTACTGTGTCCTACTGAGACTATCCTAAAGTAGCGCGGCGTTACTGTGTCCTACTGAGACTATCCTAAAGTAACGCGTCAATACTGTGTCCTACTGAGACTATCCTAATGTAACACGGCGTTTGGAGGGTTCCGAGCTCAACCCTGCATACAGGCAGCATTCACCAGCTCTACCCTGCATACAAGCAACATACACCAGCTCTACCAAGCATACACCAACTCAACCCAGCATACAAGCAGCATACACCAGCTCTACCCTGCATGCAGGCAGGTATACGCCAGCTCTACCCAGCATACACCAGCTCTAGCCTGCATATAGGCAACATACACCAGCTCTACCCAGCATACACCAGCTCTACCCTGCATACAGGCAGCATACGCCAGCTCTACCCAGCATACAGGCAGCATACGCCAGCTCTACCCAGCATACACCAGCTCTACCCTGCATACAGGCAGCATACACCAGTTCTACCCTGCACACAGGCAGCATACACCAGTTCTACCCAGCATACACCAGCTCTATCCTGCATACAGGCAACATACACTGTCTCTACCTGGCATACACCAGCTCTACCTTGCATACAGGCAGCATACGCCAGTTCTACCTAGCATACACCAGCTCTACCCTGCATACAGGCAGCATACGCCAGTTCTACCTAGCATACACCAGTTCTACCCTGCATACAGGCAGCATACGCCAAACCCTCCCCAAACCCTCCCCTAACCCAGCCGTCTTGGGTCTCCCAGTCGCGACCAGCTGCGACACAGCCTGGGATCGAACTAGGGTCTGTAATGAAGCAGTTCACTGCTTGGAGAAGGGTTCTACGGGAACAGCAGTCGGACCTTAAACAAGACTCTTCTCATGCTAGCCAAGAGACTAACATTTGTTTGGATTTGAGCTCAAAATTAACAAGAGCTCTTTTTTCTCATAAAGCCAGACAAATCTAACGTTGTGATTCGCTCCCAAATGCTCCAATTCAAGAATTGAAAATCTAATTCCATCCTACTCCGAACATATTGTGACCAGAAAATATGAAAGCAACAACATTCCCAGTTCTATTTGTTTTGTTCTGCTGTTGTCAGCAGCTGTTTGCGGCTTGCTCTATTTAATGCATGGCTGAATACATTCTCCCAGACAGGGCAGTCTATAAAGTCGGCGACGGGAGGAGAGCCAATTGCAGGGCCGGCTGACAGCGCTATCAGTCACACGTCCAATACCAGAAACACAGACATGGGGAGAGAGAGACGGAGTTACGCTTTGGCTGAAAACAGATTCCAATCCTCACATGACTCAAGGAACGTTTGGTGCAATTCCACAAACACAGGAAATACTGTGCCATAGTGTATTGTCCCTCATTTGTTGTACTGTTCACCTCTTGAATGACATGTGCAGAGTTTTAGGAAAGCCTCGTAGCTTACATGGATCGTTACTTCTCTCGGCAAACATCCCAGCTGCACAGCCGCCAAAGAAGAACAATTATAAAATCAATACTTTGTGCATGAAGGAAAGGCATTTGTGAAACAAAGCACTTTGCTGTTTTACGAGTTCCATGGTTTTTGCCTGGGGCATCAAAAAAACATCCATGTTAGCTACCCAGGTTTAGGGAAACCCATGTCGTTATCGGAAACAAGTTTTTTCAATGCCTCCCTCACTAGATAAAGCAAAAATAGTTCAAATAAAGAAATATAATTATTTAATCTTTCTAACAAGGTAGATATAGCGAACAAGTTCTCTACTGAATGTCTAGAGTGACAGATGAGGAGAATGGCAGTGGTGGGGAGAGATATGGTTGAATATAAATGTCACAGTGTAGTTTTCTTACAGTATAGGCCTGACCGCCCTCAGCACAGATAAGGCTAAGGTTGGTCGGGTTTCTGTTTAAATGGGGGCACAAAACCACAGTCCGCTTCAATATAACCTGCCACCAGCTCAATAATCAGGGGCTTGTCTCACATCTTGTCTCATATCTTTCTTCGTGTCCTGCCTGATAATTTTGTCTGGTCAAGTTGACCTTGAAATAGAAATCTGTTTCATTCTTCTTAATATCATGAGTCATATAGCTTGTTCAGGCTACATCATCATATCATGAGTCATTCATATAGCTTTTTCAGAGAATTGAAACACAGCCGTACTGACAGGGGTGATAAAGGGAAGGGTACAGTGTGTACCTAAAGGGAAGGGTACAGTGTGTTGGACACAGCCGTACTGACAGGGGTGATGAAGGTAAGGGTACAGTGTGTGTGGAATCGATGTGAAGGTGACAGGGAAGCAGTGGCAACGGAGGGCAATGGCAGTATGGAGGAGAGTTAATGGCAGTACGGAGAGCAATGGCAGTATGAAGGAGAGCAAATGACAGTACGGAGGGCAATGGCAGTATGGAGGAGAGTTAATGGCAGTACAGAGGGCAATGGCAGTACGAAGGAGAGTTAATGGCAGTACGGAGAGCAATGGCAGTACGAAGGAGAGCTAATGGCAGTACGGAGGGCAATGGCAGTATGGAGGAGAGTTGATGGCAGTACAGAGGGCAATGGCAGTACGAAGGAGAGCTAATGGCAGTACGGAGGGCAATGGCAGTATGAAGGAGAGCTAATGGCAGTACGGAGAGCAATGGCAGTACGAAGGAGAGCTAATAGCAGTACGGAGGGCAATGGCAGTACGAAGGAGAGCTAATGGCAGTACGAAGGAGAGCTAATGGCAGTATGAAAGAGAGGTAATGTCAGTACGGAGATCAATGGCAGTACGAAGGAGAGCTAATGGCAGTGCGGAGGGAAATGGCAGTAAAATGGAGAGCTAATGGCAGCACGGAGAGCAATGGCAGTACGAAGGAGAGCTAATGGCAGTATGAAGGAAAGCTAATGGCAGTATGAAGGAGAGGTAATGTCAGTACGGAGATCAATGGCAGTACGAAGGAGAGCTAATGGCAGTGCGGAGGGAAATGGCAGTAAAATGGAGAGCTAATGGCAGTACGAAGGAGAGCTAATGTGCTCCCGAGTGGCGCAGCGGTCTAAGGCACTGCATTATCTCAGTGCAAGAGGCATCACTACAGTCCCTGGTTTGAATCCAGGCTGTATCACATCTGGCCATGATTGGGAGTCCCATAGGGCGGTGTACAATTGGCCCAGCGTCTTCCGGGTTTGGCTGGGGTAGGCCATCATTGTAAATAAGAATTTGTTCTTAACTGACTTGCCTAGTTAAATAAAATTATGGCAGTACGAAGGAGGGCAATGGCAGTACGGAGGGCAATGGCAGTATGGAGGAGAGCTAATGGCTGAGTACCAAATGGTCCCCTATTCCCTGTATAGAGCACTACCTTTGACCAGGGTCCATAGAGCCCTAATGGTGATGGAACGGCCATGTGGCTTGTGAAGGCATTTTCAATCTGGGTTTCAACAACCGTCCAATCTCCGGTCTGTTCATTCATCCTCAAACACATGCACGGAACAATGTGTCACACACACACACACACACATTAATGCTACACACATCAGAACTGCTGCTCCCAGACTCTTATTATATTCCTGTTTATACACTGCCCCCCCATGCCCCCCTTCCCAAATCCACTGCTAAATATTGGACTATACATTGTGCCTTCTTCTACTATACTGATGTTAAAATGTTTATTCTATTCTACTGAGCCATTTTGTCACGTCCAGGCCTGAGAAGACAGGCTGGTGTGTTTAGTTTTGGTTTTGGTGTAGGGTTTTTTATGTTCTAGGTGTTATATTTCTATGTTGGGGTAATGGTTCCCAATTAGAGGCAGCTGTGTGTCGTTGTCTCTAATTGGGAACCATATATATGTTTGGGGTTTTCATATAGGTTTTGTGGGTTATTGTTTTGAGCATAGTGTCATTGTGTGTATTAGTCTATGTTATGTTGCGATCTTCGTTCTGTTTATTGTTTTGCCCAGTTACGTGAGTTACGTTCATTCATTAAACGCATACTGGATGCCTCGCTGCGCCTTGGTCTGTCCGTTCCGAAGATCGTGACACATTTACTTTATGTTTTTATTTTCATAATTTATTATTTGTTACTGTTGTTGCATTGTCTAGAAGGAACCAGCAAGTAAGCATTTAGTTTAACAATGTATACCATGTGTATCCTGTACATATGACTAATAAAACTTGAAACACACTCACACACACACATTCCCACATTCCTTCTCTCTGGTTTGCAGGCCTCGTCAGCGGACAGAGAACGTGGAGAAATGCATTTATTTCAATTAGAGGTGAACACTGACATACAGCATGAGCACAACATCGATTATTGTGAACGGAAGAAACGGAGGACGAGGGGGTGGGGGATTAATACACACACACACACAAATCCCTCCTTTCCTTTTGCTGGGAATAACAGCCTGATAATCTCATGTCAGAATACTTGGTGCATGCATTACAGTAGGTAATTTTGTACGTGGGGGAGGTATTATTGTATGGGGAAATAATTTTTAGGTCCAGCTTTAAACAACTGAAGAAAGATAGACACCCTACAAGGTTCATGAAGGTATTAGAAGATGGCCTCCAGGAAGACCCCAGGAAGAGTGTGGACCACAGGAAGACCCCCGGAAGACCCCAGGAAGAGTGTGGACCACAGGAAGACCCCCGGAAGACCACAGGAAGACCCCCGGAAGACCCCAGGAAGAGTGTGGACCACAGGAAGACCACCCGGAAGACCACAGGAAGACCCCCGGAAGACCACAGGAAGACCCCAGGAAGACCCCCGGAAGACCCCAGGAAGAGTGTGGACCACAGGAAGACCCCCAGAAGAGTGTGGACCACATGAAGACCCCCAGAAGACCCCAGGAAGTGTGGACCACAGGAAGACCCCCAGAAGACCCCAGGAAGAGTGTGGACCACAGGAAGACCCCCGGAAGACCCCAGGAAGAGTGTGGACCACAGAAAGACCCCCAGAAGACCCCAGGAAGAGTGTGGGCCACAGGAAGACCCCCGGAAGACCCAAGGAAGAGTGTAGACCTCAGGAAGACCCCCGGAAGACCCCAGGAAGAGTGTGGACCACAGAAAGACCCCCAGAAGACCCCAGGAAGAGTGTGGGCCACAGGAAGACCCCCGGAAGACCCAAGGAAGAGTGTAGACCTCAGGAAGACCCCCGGAAGACCCCAGGAAGAGTGTGGACCACAGAAAGACCCCCAGAAGACCCCAGGAAGAGTGTGGGCCACAGGAAGACCCCCGGAAGACCCAAGGAAGAGTGTAGACCTCAGGAAGGGTAGATTTGTATGATCTTAATTTGAGCCGGTTTGCTACAGCAGGAAATTAAAAGGAAATGTGAGTTATTGTGTTGATTATAATTAATGTACATTTCTGTAAGCGTTGATGCAAAAATCAAGTCTGAAATTTCAAAGTGGAAATTACAAGCTTCTGAAGCATTTTAAAACGTCAAATACATTTTGTTGTGTAACTGCCTGAATTTAAAATGTATTAAATTTAGATTTTGTGTCACTGGCCTACACACAATACCCCATAGCGTCAAAGTGGAATTATGTTTTTAGAAATGTTTACAAAAAATGTGTTGAGTCAATAAAGTACTCAACCCCTTTGTTGTGGCAAGCGTAAATAAGTTCAGAAGTAAATATTTGCTTAACAAGTCACTTAATAAGTTGCATGGACTGAATCTGTGTGCAATAATAATACTGTTTAACACGTCTACCTCATCTATGTAGCCCACACATTCAATTATCTGCAAGGTCCCTCAGTCGAGCAGTGAATTTCAAACGCAGATTTATTCACAAAGACCAGGGAGGTTTTCTAATGCCTCGCAAAGAAGAGCACCTATTGGTAATTCAGTACAAACAAAAAAGGACATTGCAGTACTATAGGCGTCACTACAGACCCGGGTTCAATCCCAGGCTGTGTCGCAGCCGGCTGCGACCGGGAGACCAATGAGGCGGCGCACAATTGTCCCAGCGTCATCTGGGTTAAGGGAGTGTTTGGCCAGCCAGGATGTCCTTGTCCCATCGCGCTCTAGCAACTCCTTGTGGCGGTCCGAGCACATGCACGCTGACTTCGGTCGCTAGTTGTACGGTGTTTCCTCTGACACATTGGTGCGGCTGGCTTCCGGGTTAAGTGAGCAGTGTGTCAAGAAGCAGTGCGGCTTGGCAGGGTCGTGTTTCGGAGGATGCGTGGTTGCAGCGATGGGACAAGACTATAACTACCAACTGGATATCTCGAAATTGGGGAGACAAAAGGGGGTAAAAAGTACTACAACAACAAAAAAGAGCGTTTGGCCAATAACTGGAGGGTTGCTGGTTCGAATGCCCGAGTCGACTAGGTGAAAAATCTGTCGAGGTGCCCTTGAGCAAGTCAATTAACCCTAATTGCTCCTGTAAGTCGCTCTGGATAAGAACATCTGCTAAATGATGTACATGTAGCTACTCCAAAATACTAACCTAAATGATAGAATGAAAATAACGAAGACTGTACATAATAAACATATTCCTGTTTGCAATAAGGCAAGTAAAACTGCAAAGAAATGAACGTCATGTCCTGAATACATCCGCACATCACTGAGTACCACTCTCCATATTTTCAAAAATGGTTGTGGCTGCATCATGTTATGGGTATTCTTGTCATCGGCAAAGACAAGGGCGTTTTTTAGGATCAAAATAATGGAATAGAGCTAAGCACAGGCAAAATCATAGAGGAAAACCTGCATCAGTCTGCTTTCCAACAGACACTGGGAGACAAATTCTGACGAGAGAGAGAGAGAGAGAGAGAGAGAGAGAGAGAGAGAGAGAGAGAGAGAGAGAGAGAGAGAGAGAGAGAGAGAGAGAGAGAGAGAGATAATGCACCTCCAGCTACACAAGGCCAAATATACACTGGAGTTGCTTACCAAGATAACATTGAATGTTCCTGCATGGCCTAGTTACAGTTTTGACTTAAACTGTCTTGAAAATCTATGGCAAGACTTAAAAATGGCTGTCTAGCAATGATCAACAACCAACTTGACAGAGCTTGAAGAATTAAAAAATAATAATGTGCAAATATTGTACAATCCAGGCGTCCAAAGCTCTTAGAGACTCACTCAGAAAGGCTCACAGCTGTAATCGCTGCCAGTTGATTCTAACATGTATTGACTCAGTGGTGTAAATACTTATGTAAATTAGATTTTTCTTTATTTCCTTCTCCATAAATAAAAAAAAAACATGTTTCACTTGTCATTATGGGGTACTGTGTGTAGATCGGTGAGAAACAAATATATTTAATACATTTAGAGTTCAGGCTGTAACACAACAAAATGTGGAATAAGTCAATGGGTATGAATACTTTCTGAAGGCACTTTATATGGATAGTTGTGAATAATTTAGTAGGGCTGCATCAGAGGCCTCCCAGAGAGAATGTGCTGGGACTCAATATGAGGTGGTAACCATGGCAATAACCAGGAAGTGAGAGAGAGGCTTGCATGAGTCACTTGACACTAAAGGTCAACTAAAGGGGGAGAAATATTGAAGGATGACGTCCAAGGGTGCGTCTCGATAATATGTTCTTTCTCTTGAAGTGTGCACTTGTTCACTAATTCCCACTCATCTAAAAGCATTGGATTGGTGGAGGCATGGTCTCGTTTCCACCATATATCTTATACCTGCCATCTCCTTTAAAATCAGTGAAAAGAAATTAACAAGTGCACACTTCCGGAGGAAAGATGTGTATTTGGGACATACCCCTAGACACTGATCTGAGCTCAATTAGGAATTTTCCCCACTAAAATGTAACAAAGATTAGGATTTAGGAAAAATAATCTGATCATAGATCTGTGTCTAAATAAATCTACCTCCAGCAGAAAAATCCAACTTTATAATGATTTGATAGTGTTATGGTAGCTTATCAACATGCAGAGGCACGTAGACTTGGTTTTATGTTACAGAAATGTTCTTGGAGGACGTCCAAGAGATTTTCATGAAGATATCTCACTGTCAGTTACAAGCTGTCACAAAGTGCATCTCATCAAAGTTGCTTTGAGTAACCACCAGAGACAGCGACAATGACCGTCCCAGAAACACTTCTCCGAATGAGACGCCACAAATAGTTCAGGGGGAGCTGAAACAAGATATGTTGTATTGTATCTGACACAACATCCCTCCACGCCAGACTGTCTTCACACTCCTGATCCCAGCCATGTGTCAAACTGAGTAAGTGGGAACCCTTGTTGTGGAACTATCAGCTTCAATCCTTGTGTCTGTCTAATTATATCCGTGAGCGCAACATGTGCCTTTATTTACAAATTCCTTGACAAAACCAAACCACTGGAAGGAGATATTAGGACGCACCCATGTCTTTGCTCACAGGAAACTGACCGGCCTATGGGTGCTGCCCTTAGACGCTGAACTTGAGTCAGCTAAGCATTTTCCGCAGTAATGATTAAAGTTAGGATTGGGAAAGGGGAAGATGATCCTAGATCTGTACCTCAGGGACACTTCACCCTGGAGCATGGTGTTGTCAGCATGACTAGTGGGAGGGCTATAAGCCACAGCAAGGAACGTCTTTATGGTTCTGAAAGGTCATGATCTTTTGGATTCATACCCATAATTCTAGATGTATTGGAGAGAGAGGGAAGAGGGTGGGGGTGTATGATATATGTGTGTGTGTGTGTGTGTGTGTGTGTGTGTGTGTGTGTGTGTGTGTGTGTGTGTGTGACACAGACAGAGAGAGAAACATAGGCAGAATGAGCCAATGTTCACATAACTCTCCCCGTCACAATGTTAAACTAGGAGGTTTATTAGAGAACATTACAATAGAATTGGATGAGATCTCTGGAGGAGGAATGGTTTGAAGCAATGTTAATCTGGTCTACCCTATAACTGATCGGGATGAGAGGGGATGCTTTAAACCAATACCGTGTATTCATCATTTGAAGGGGATCAGTAGTGCTGGTGATGGTGGTGATGGGGGTTTGGGACTACACTCTTAGAAAAAGGGTGCTATCTAGAAACAAAAAGGGTTCTTCGGCTGTCCCCATAGGAGAAGCCTTTGAAGAACCCTTTTTGGTTGCAGGTAGAACTTGTCTGGGTTCCTTGTATAACCCTTTCCACAGAGGGTTCTCCCTGAAACCCAAAAGGGTTCTCCTATGGGGACAGCCGAAGAACCCTTTTGAAACCCTTTTTTCTAACTGAAGTAACCTAAATACAATGAACAATGGTGTGTGTAGTCAGTAATCAGCAGTGTAAGTGAGTGGTTGCGTGCATAGATGTGATAAGGAGGGGTGTTGAAAGGTGTCAAAGCAAACAAACGAAACGGCCACAAAAATGCCGCAAACAAACGAAACGGCCACAAAAATGCCACAACCAAACTCTAACAGTGTGTCTGCATGGAGAGAGTCTCCTCGATAAATGGGGAAGAGGTGTATTTATCATGGGACACACCCAAGCCCAGGTGTGTCCCATTTCGCTGACGACCCTTCCGGCTCCGCCCACCGACATCCTATTAAGGAAAGCAAGAGCAAAGAGAAAGAATTCGGCAGACAGAGTGGGAGGGTCGTCACCCCCGTCCCCACCCCACGTGTCCCAAATTGACCCAGCCTGCGTCCCAAATCCATGTGTTCACACTTCCACTTTCCCCAGTCAACCTCGTCCTCCCCAGACCTCAGCAACCTTTGCACACAGGAAGCAACCTTTAAGAGGAAAGAATAAAAAGAGACCAGAAGGGAACAGACAGGAGCGATAGAACAGGACAACACCAAACATAAAATAACAGTGGTCAGTCACGTGGACATTCAGGAACAGGGCGCACAAGAGAGCGCCTCAGCAACACGCTCAAACAACGAAAATAATGTCTCAGGTCCTTCTCATAAAATTTTGGCAACAACCGTAAGTTCCCAACAATATCAAATGTGTCCGGGGCACGTCCGAAAGAGGAGCGACCCCTAGGTAAATCTGGGTCACCTTCCCTAATCAACTCTAGCCGCTCTTGTTGCAACTTGATTTTAGCACACTCCAAATCCTGTTTAAATGGCAATTATTTTTCATACTTCTCACGATCATGCTCTAGCTGTAACAGAAGCAGTTCTTTCTACTGTACAAAAAGACTACTAGGACTAACAGATGGAGCAGCCATTGTAACGAAACAGGGAGACGGCGAGTCCTCGGCAGAGGCTGCCCCAGTGGTAACTTCAAGAATACCACTCTCCATCAGATTGGCCTTTAATATCAACCTAACAGAATTTGTTTGACGTTTATCACTAATTTCAACCTTGAAGGTTTCAGCAATCTTCAACAGCTGTTCTTTAGTACATAATTCTAACAGTTCCTCTGATGGAAAGTGAATGAACTCATCTACGTAATACGCCATAGTCACAAGTAAATACACAAAAAAATCTTGCTCTTCCCCTCTGCTGAGCACACCAAACTGGACCACAACAAGAGAAATGACAATCACACTTAGCACCACAGAAGAGAGGTGAGATATATGTAGCTTCCCCAAAACCTACAATAACTCAACCTTAGTCTTAGTGCGGATTTGTGTAGCCCGCTGGCAAAAAAAAACAGAGTGGGAGGGTCGTCACACTCTGTCTTCCTGCATCACCACTGTTCCCTATAACACTCTGTCTTCCTGCATCACCACTGTTCCCTATAACACTCTGTCTTCCTGCATCACCACTGTTCCCTATAACACTCTGTCTTCCTGCAGTACCAATGTTCCCTATAACACTATGTCTTCCTGCATCACCACTGTTCCCTATAACACTATGTCTTCCTGCATCACCACTGTTCCCTATAACACTCTGTCTTCCTGCATCACCACTGTTCCCTATAACACTCTGTCTTCCTGCATCACCACTGTTCCCTATACCACTCTGTCTTCCTGCATCACCACTGTTCCCTATAACACTCTGTCTTCCTGCATCACCACTGTTCCCTATAACACTCTGTCTTCCTGCATCACCACTGCTCCCTATAACACTCTGTCTTCCTGAATCACCACTGTTCCCTATAACACTCTGTCTTCCTGCATCACCACTGTTCCCTATAACACTCTGTCTTCCTGCATCACCACTGTTCCCTATAACACTCTGTCTTCCTGCATCACCACTGTTCCCTATAACACTCTGTCTTCCTGCATCACCACTGTTCCCTATAACACTCTGTCTTCCTGCATCACCACTGTTCCCTATAACACTCTGTCTTCCTGCATCACCACTGCTCCCTATAACACTCTGTCTTCCTGCATCACCACTGTTCCCTATAACACTCTGTCTTCCTGCATCACCACTGCTCCAGGAGAAAGGCAGGAGAAAGATGACTGACATGGCCCGGTCTGATGTGGGAAGAACAGAGAGGCAGGAGAAAGATGACTGACATGGCCCAGGCTGATGTGGGAAGAACAGAGAGGCAGAACAAAGGCAACAGAGCCACACAGGGTTCACGTGGAGAAGGCTTGTCTTTGTCTTTGTTGTTTGACCATCAAAGGGGGAAGAGTTGCCAGACACAACCTCAGGTCTCTCGAGATGAAACACTGATTGTGTCCCAAATGGAACCCTAGTCCTACATAGTGCACTACATTTCTACCTAATTTGAATAGTGCACTACTTTTTTTATAGCCCTGGTCAAGAACAGTGCACTAAATAGGGAATAGGGTGCCATTTGGGATGCAGCCTCTGCTATTATTGCAAAGTATGTCCCTGACGTGAGTTCGTCTGCAACTGGATTTGTGTGTTGCCTTTTGTACTGAGGAGCTGAACTGTGATGAACAGCTGTGAGTCTGGTGCTAACATGAACAGAAGAGAGGGGATACACTGGGGGATGGAATCAATGAACAGAAGAGAGGGTACAGATGTAGGATCTTAATTTGAGCCAATTTGATACACCAGAAAAATTATCCTGCAGCAACAAGAAATTTGAATTATAATGTGGATTATAACGAATAGACATTTTTGTAGAAGTTGATACATTTTCGTAATGGTTAATCACGTCTGAAATTTCTATGTGGAAATGACAAACTTCAGAAGTCTTTGTAAACCTCAAATACACTACACATTTAAAATGTCCTGTATTTCAGGAAAGTTATTCTACAACGAGTTGATCAAATTAAGATCCTACATCTGGGGGATGGAATCAATGAAGAGGAGAGAGGGGATACACTGGGGGATGAAATCAATGAAGAGAAGAGAAGTGATACACTGGGGGATGGAATCAATGAAGAGGAGAGAGGGGATACACTGGGGGATGGAATCAATGAAGAGGAGAGAGGGGATACACTGGGGGATGGAATCAATGAAGAGGAGAGAGGGGATACACTGGGGGATGGAATCAATGAAGAGGAGACAGCACACATACACAATACATACATTAAAAAGACCCAATAGAACCAATACTGTTCTATAATGGAACATTTAGAATATCGGATGATCTACAATGGAATCTTTAGAACCTCTACTGTTCTATAATGGAACATTTAGAATATCGGATGATCTACAATGGAATCTTTAGAACCTCTACTGTTCTATAATGGAACATTTAGAATATCGGATGATCTACAATGGAATCTTTAGAACCACTACTGTGTGCGTAGTGGTTCATCTATTGACATAGTATTGCTAAATGACAATGACTCTTGGAAAGTGGAGAAGTCATCGAATTTCAAAAAGCAAACACTGCTGGAGACACCTTTACATTTTGGAGACAGCGTTACGTTGGCTAGAAAAGAGATTTGCAGTGGCTGATTAAAGGTAAATAAGTTAATTATTTAGCCCACAGTTAGCCAAGATAATACGCAAGCCAGCTAAGTTTGTTTAAAGTTGGTTAGAAATTGCTTCTACACTATTTTGCTACAGTAGGCTGTCATGTTACTTGTCTTAAAAAATTGTGTTTACATTTGACCATTGTGATGCTCATCCATGCATATCCACTTTCTATGTGTAAACAGTCCCAGAAAAAACTCAGGGCCCTATATGAAGCCTATCCTAGAACTAAGACCCAGAGTTTGTCCAGGTCAGGTCACATGGTCCTATGAATAAGCTAGTGTGTGAAATTCGAGTCTGCTGTATTTCAATGGTTGGGATTTCTGCACTATGTAGACCCAGAGAAAATGATAAGGGACAGGAGGATTTGGAATTAATCCAGCCTTATGGAGATAGCAGAGGTAGTGGTACATTGCACACGTGAGCACACACGCGCACGCACACACACGCACAGACACACACACACTCTCTCGCATACACACATGCACACACACACTATCTCTCGCACACACACACATGCATGCACGCACACACACACACACACACAGAGCGCTTTTCTGACCTTATTAAATGAGTCTGCTGCAGCCAAGGTTAGTGGTTCTGTCTCAGTAGGCTGGGGAGGGCCGAGAGAGGCTCAGAGAGGGTGGTAGTGTGAGTGATGGAGTCTGAAGATGTTTAAATTCATCCTACATTCACAGAGGATTACGTTCCGCTCAGTTAGAGCGCTCAACATATTCTAATACAGGTTTAGTTTGACTTTCTGAAGCTAGATGGATAGACTCATATAGTCACTTCAAAATCCTTCCTCACCAAACTAGTTACTTTACGGAATGTTTCCCCTGAAACATTATTACTGATACGTGACATGGGTCGCCGTTTGTAATATGAATAAAGTGAACATGGGTCGCCGTTTGTGATATGAATAAAGTGAACATGGGTCGCCGTTTGTGATATGAATAAAGTGAACATGGGTTGCCGTTTGTGATATGAATAAAGTGAACATGGGTCGCCGTTTGTGATATGAATAAAGTGAACATGGGTCACCTTTTGTGATATGAATAAAGTGAACATGGGTCGCCATTTGTGATATGAATAAAGTGAACACGGATCGCCGTTTGTGATATGAATAAAGTGAACATGGGTCGTCGTTTGTGATATGAATAAAGTGAACATGGGTCGTCGTTTGTGATATGAATAAAGTGAACATGGGTCGCCATTTGTGATATGAATAAAGTGAACATGGGTCGTCGTTTGTGATATGAATAAAGTGAACATGGGTCGCCGTTTGTGATATGAATAACTTGAACAGTTAGACAATGCTTCACGTCATCAACACGACTAATGGGCTACGGAAATGACTTGACACGCAGACGTTACTTATTTACTTATTTCCCTCATTAAAATGCAATTCCATTTATAACATTTTTCACATGCGTTTTTCTGTATTTTTTTGTTGTTATTCTGTCTCTCACTGTTCAAATAAACCTACCATTAAAATTATAGACTCATAATTTCTTTGTCAGTGGGCAAACGTACAAAATCAGCAGGGGATCAAATACTTTTTTCCCTCACTGTATAAGCTGTATTTCATATGATCTTCCCAGTTAACTTGGCTGATGTCTCTCTGCCTTATACAGATACAATGCATTCAGAAAGTATTCAGACCTTTGACTTTCTCAACATTTTGTTACGTTACAGCCTTATTCTAAATAGTTTTTTTCCCCTCATCAGTCTACATACAATACCCCATAATGACAAAGCCAAAACAGGTTTTGTTTGCACATTTACACAACATAAAAACACAAATATCACATTTACATAAGTATTCAGACCCTTTACTGAGTACTTTGTAGAAGCACCTTTGGCAGTGTTTACAACCTCCAGTCTTCTTGGGTATGACACTACAAACTTGACACACCTGTATTTGGCGAGTTTCTCCCATTCTTTTCTGCAGATCCTCTCAAGCTCTGTCAGGTTGGATGGGGAGCTTTGCTGCACAGCTAATTTCCTATTTCTCCAGAGATGTTCGATCAGGTTCATGTCCGGGCTCTGGCTGGGCCACTCAAGGACATTCTTAGGGTCGTTGTCCTGTTGAAAGGTGAACCTTCACCCCAGTCTGAGATCCTGAGCGCTCTGTAGCAGGTTTTCATCAACGATCTCTCTGCGCTTTGCTCCATTCATCTTTCCCTCGATCCTGACTAGTCTCCCAGTCCCTGCTGCTGAAAAACATCCCTACAGCATGATGCTGCCACCACCATGCTTCACTGTAGGGACGGTGCCAGGTTTCCTCCAGACGTAACACTTGGCATTCAGGCCAAAGAGTTTAATCTTGGTTTCATCAGACCAGAGCATCTGGCTTCTCATGGTCTGAGAGTCCTTTAGGTGCCTTTTGGCAAACTCCAAGCGGGTTGTCATGTGCCTTTTACTGATGAGTGGCTTCCGTCTGGCCACTTTACCATAAAGACCTGATTGGTGGAGTGCTTCTGAAAGGTTCTCTCATCTCCACAGAGGAACTCTGGAGCTCTGTCAGAGTGACCACCGGGTTCTTGGTCACCTCCCTGACCAAGGCCCTTCTCACCCGATTGCTCAGTTTGGCCGGGCAGCCTGATTAAGGAAGAGTCTTAGTGGTTCCAAACTTCTTATATTTAAGAATGATGGAGGCCACTGTGTAATTGGGGACCTTCAATGCTGCAGACATTTTTTGGTACCCTTTCCCGGATCTGTGCCTCGACACAATCCTGTCTTGGAGCTCTACGGACAATTCCTTCAACCTCATGGCTTGGTTTTTGCTCTGACATGCACTGTCAACTGTGGGACCTTATATAGACAGGTGTGTGCCTTTCCAAATCATGTCCAATCAATTGAATTTACCACAAGTGGACTCCAATCAAGTTGTAGAAACATCTCACAGATGATCAATGGAAACAGGATGCACCTGAGCTCAATTTCGAGTCTCATAGCAAAGGGTCTGAAAACTATAAATTAGCGTGTGTTGTGTGTTGATTGATGGAGGAAAATAATAATTTATTCCATTTTAGAATAAGGCTGTAATGTAACAAAATGCAGAAAAAGGGAAGGGGTCTGAATACTTTCCAAATGCACTGTAGCTCATAAGGTAACATAGCGTCAGAAGTGGCATCCGAACCCACACCTAAAGAAACAGCATTGGCTTCAAGTCTATGTTTTAATAATAAGTTTAATAATAGAAAACCATACACACTGTTACAGCAAGGGCCAAATACCTGTAGTTCAGGTCTATGCTAACTACTTTATTTTACTAGGCAAGGCAGTTAAGAACAAATTCATATTTTCAATGACGGCCTAGGAACAGTGGGTTAACTGCCTTGTTCAGAGGCAGAACGACAGATCTTTCCCTTGTCAGCTCAGGGATTCGATCTTGCAACCTTTCGGTTACTGGCCCAACACTCTAACCACTAGGCTACCTGCCGCCCCATTACTGTAAACCTCATAATAATCTGGCAGCATGGTTACATTTGACACTTTCTCCATCAATGTGTGCTATAAAAAGGTGATTATTGAACTAGAGTTTAGTCAACTGAGCGATGCATAATTCCTGACCTTTTTATAAAGCACATTGATGAAGAAGTGTCAAATTAAATCACACTGCAAGATTATAATGAGTTTTACGGTATTTGTCACTCCAAGTGTTATCAGTGCAGTTGTAGTCCAGTATTCAAGGCCAAATCCTGGACTCCAGTACCAACAATCCCCCTGGGCCAGGTTCCTTGTCGGCTGGCCCAGTTAGTTTTCTATGAGGAACATCAGACAGTTCTCACTGGGGATGTACAGTATAGCAGACTCAATGTGGACTTGGCTCAGTTAGAAACTCCTCTGAAGCCTAATTTATAACCTACATAGGTACGGACGCAAGAACTACAATTAGCTGAGCAAAATGGTGATCCTGCGTAGTTGCACAGCAAAAATACCCAAACGTGTGCAGCCCCGCAATTTGTAACTCGACCCAAGTACGCATTATTGTCATTTTGAGTAGCTAATTGTGTTCTTGTGTTATATACGTATGTACGTAAGGTATAAATGATCTAATTGCTTTGTACCAGTGATCTGGACCCATGTTCATAAAGTGCCTCAGGGCTGGACCGGTTTTGCTTTTTAAATGATAATGAATAAGGAAGGGGACCTGATCTTAGATCAGCACTTTTACTCTGAGATGCTTGATTGATGCATACTATACGGTCCCTGACCTTTTCACAAATCCTACTGTATTAGTCTAACCGGAGTATTATGCAGAAGATGAACTGAATAACACTAAAAAGAATCCCATAAATGAGTAGTGAACAACTAGATAAAAACATAGTAAACCCCTCAGAAAACCGCAGGCTTTGTTATGCTGGGCAATATTCTGTCATCTCTCCACTGAACCTCATCTTCGAACTGAAGACAAAAAAATGTACGATAAAAAAAGTAGCACAAAACAAGAAAGTATGACAACCACTTCACACAGCCAATATTCATTTCAAAGGACAGAGAGAGAGAGAGAGAGAGAGAGAGAGAGAGAGAGAGAGAGAGAGAGAGAGAGAGAGAGAGGTCCAGTCACACAGACACAGTAACAGTCAGAACAGTTGTCTTTTATTGGGGTATATTCCAGTTTACACCTGTCACCATGATGTGCGCATCTAACTATTTACAGACTACTACAGTGTGCTGCGGCTCACAGTTCCTGTGTTGAAGGCAAATCCACTGGGTAATCATTACACCACTCAGGGGAGAAGTTTCCCTTAGGTACAGATCTAGGATCAGCTTCCCTTCCCCCAATCCATCGGGGAGGAAAATGCTAAAGTGACCCAAGATCCGCATCTAGAGGCATCTTCGCAGGTCAGCGTTTTTCGTCCTGTTCTGGTGGCAGCTCTGCAGAGTGGTCACTAGAAGGCGCAGCCACAAAGTCATAAAATCTTATTTTAAACATAACCCTAACCACAATGCTAACCCTAATGCCTAACCCTAACCTTAAATATATTTTTTACAATATAGCCAATTTTGACTTTGCATCTGGACTTTCTAAGGAGGATTCACTCAATTCTGTCTCCAGGACAAAACCCATGACAACAAACGTCAACCTGTGGTACCTCCACCCTACACCCATTAGGTGGGGGGCTCAACTCCAGTCCTCTCCTAACGGGCAAACCTGACATCAAACTGAGTGGTTCAGTGCTTCATTATCAGGTTATTGTGTCTACTTTTGAATGATGTCTATCAAACAAGAGAAATGATCATGTTTACAACCTGAAGTACGTACTTCCTCATGTTCGTTTTTGAAGTATGACAACGGTATCTCCCATTTGTGCCGGGAACACCTGAAGTGGTAAATAAATCACTAGCATAAAAGGTTGTGTTCCAAGCCAACTACATTGCAGACGTTGCATTGCATCAACCAACGGTTGCTTGCCACGTCATCGACTGCAGTCAGGCATCAGATTGCTATATCATAGGATGTGGTTAGCTGATATCTTAAACATCTATCCAGGCGTTTTGATATTTGCAATGTAGTCAGCCTTGAACACGGCCTAAATTAACTAACTTGAGAGGGAAACCAAGGAGGACTGGAGTAGAGCATCCCCTGGTTTACGGTTAACTGAGTGACGTGTGTGATCAGCCATCTTGGTTTGCGTAGTGTCTCTGAGCTCAGGTTCATGAGTGGAGATGTGAATCTCACGTTGTGTCCCAGAACTATGAAATGGCTTCCCCTACTCGTCTCCTTCCTTTCATCACCACCGCTACAGTTGATGATGAGACAAAGGACGTTCTTCAAAACTAGTGGGACACAACCTTAACGGCAGGCAGTTTGCATTCAGTGGTTCTAAGGCCTCTTAGGAGACTAGATGGGCAGGCAGGGCTTGAGTGGAGGGACTGTTTCTTTACTTGAATCAGATCTTTACGAAGTGTTACAATGCCTTCTAAACATTCATAGCACATTCAAACCACATTGGAATGCAGTCATGGACCGTTAGGAAACTGTAAAGTAAAGCAACGAGGCATGGGGCTACTAAGATGTCATACATCCACGATACATCATCACCTATTGCGTCCTATTGCTTAATTAATACAACATGTCAAAATGCTCTATAGAATGTGCTATGAATGTTTATAAGGTGACACAGAACTTCATGAGAAGCTTCTGCAAGTGTTAGTGTTTCTGCAGTCGATACCGCTGCCTGAACTAATACAAGTGTCACTCCCAGAGGTGCTCAGTTAGTCAACAGTATAAACGTCAAGTATTTACTGTATAAAACACTCTCACAAGGCAAAGAATAACTCCCTACTTCAGAGCTCCCTACTGCAGCTATGTGCTTTTGGCTAGCAGTTAAACTATCTAAAGCAAGGAAAGGAGAGCAGCATTCAACTCAATTCTGCTCAAGTGACGATGAGAAATTATATGTGTGTTTTGCTCTCTCTGTGAGTAATGCTACTTTCAATACATTCAGGTTAGCTCTGTAGTGTTTTATATTGTTTTCATAATCTACTGTATGTACTGTCTGTTATTCGTCTATTTCAACTACAGTACTTCAATATACTGCATATGTCTATTTAGAAAAGGCATTGCACAAAATCCCATGAATTAAAACTCTGGTTATTATTATTATTATTATAGATAAAGATAAATAATATCTGGTGCACCTCATCACATTCTACCAGATAATTCCTCAAAAATAACTCTCATTAAAATACATTATACAGCAATTATACTAAAATAAAAATATCAGATGCTGTCTACAAAAACGAATCCAGCTGTCGACCGTATACTGTACAGATATCTGTTTCAGTTAACAAAAACATTGGCTGGGTAGCCGCTTTGTTGTTTGAAATTGCAGATTGCCCCCTTAACAAAGAGAAAAAGTGAAATAAATATTGTACTCGTAATATTCTGGAACCTCGTACACCAATACAATATAAATTTAAATGTAAAAGATATACTGTAGACATTGTGTATGTGCCAATTCCATTCCCGTTGCATACCGTCTGTCTTTGATCATAAATACATAAATGTCAATAAGTAAATATAGGCAACAATAAATAGAAAAGATCAAACTCGCAACATTCCCCTCTGAACAAAGTAATTTTGAATGTGTACTGACGATTGCCTAATACCAATGCCCTAAAGAACATAGACTTGATTCCAATACCACGAACGTAGGCCAGATTCACATTAAACAATACATTTACCTCACTCTTCAAATGTCCACATAGCCAATCAGAGGGCTGCTCCTGTAATTGGGACTGATACCATATTGCTCACACGCATTCAGTCCTTTTACAATTAGCCAGAATATACAGGGGCAGAGGGAAAGTGTGCGACTTTGAGCACTTCGTAGAGCACAACTTGGAGCACTTCATGACTTCATAGTGCATATGGGCACTACGATGACCAGGATCACAGTGCAGGCAGCCGCGGCAATCAGCGCTCCAATCTTGCACACCTTGGCTCTCCGAAACTCCGCCTCCTTCCTCTTCAGCAGCGAATCGTAACCCGGCGTGTAGATATCCTCCATCCAGTACTCCAGGTTATTGGGGTTCAATGACTCCTGCGTCTGAAAAGGAAAGAGGGGGGTTGGTGTGGAAAGGACATTTGGAGTTCAAGTCAACCAGTTTTGCCCAATGCGATGTGATTTTAGCAGGGTTGGGGTCATTTAGATTTTTACACCAGTCAACTCAGAAAGTAAACTGAATTTCAAATTCATTTTTTTATTTATTTTTATTCTCAATAAACTGAAAAAGAAAGGTATTCATGTCAAAAGTTTTCAATTTTGGGGCAAAAAATCTTCTTCTTGAGCACAACCCTAGATTTTAGATACAAAGGCTACATCCCAATGTTGCACTCTTCTCGCGAAGTGCACACTTGCACACTCCTGGTCATGGATTTAAAAGAATTGGATTGTTGTAAACATTGGCCAGAGGGAGCTTTCACCATTGGGAAATTCATTATGGAAAGTAAGTGCACACTTTGGGAAAGGGGTGGAGAATTGGGACTCAGCCAATGAGGAAGCAAGAGAGAAAGAGAGAGATGGATTTAGTGGATCTGAAATACAAAGAGGGAGAGAGAGAGGGCAGTGAAAGAAGAAGTTAATGAAGGAGACCAAGAGAGAGTTTCTCTGAGTCTATCTGATGGCAGAATGAGTAGGGACAGCAGTATTCAAATGATTTCATTCAAGTGTTATCATAACACGCACAAATGTGTTTCTGCCTGTTTACTTCCTCACTGTACAGTATACTAGGGCCAAGTTACATTGTCAAGGATTTAGCACCACATTGACTGAAACAGGATGGTGGGAGAGAGTTTATGTATGTGAAACAGAGAGGTGAGAGTACATTTCATGATGAATGCATTAATTATTGAGGAGTTATTGTTATTTCATTCTGGTTGAAACAGGACGACAGGCAAACAGATTGAATTCCCTTCTTATCCCATGTCTCATATGGTTCGTGTGAGTATACTATGGGGGGCAAAAATAATTCTTCCAAGATTGGATTTCTAGCAACCATACATTGATATTTTAATTGACTCTCACATTTCAAAGAGAGATTGGAAGAGAGAGCGAGGGAGAGAGAGAGAAAGAGGGAAAAAACAGGAGAGAGAGATCCGAAGAGAGAGAGAGCGAGAGAGAGAAAGAGAGAGAGCGAGAGATAGAGGGAGAGAGAGAGGGATAAAACAGGAGAGAGAGATCCGAAGAGAGAGAGCGAGAGAGACAGAGATAGAGAGAGAGAGAGATAGAGAGAGAGAGAGAGATAAAGGGAGAGCGATAAAGGGAGAGAGAGAGAGAGGGATAAAACAGGAGAGAGAGATCCGAAGAGAGAGAGAGAGCGAGAGAGACAGAGATAGAGAGAGAGAGAGAGAGAGAGAGAGAGAGAGAGAGAGAGAGAGAGAGAGAGAGAGAGAGAGAGAAAGGGATAAAACAGGAGAGATAGACCAGAAGCGAGAGAGAGAGAAAACAGGAGAGAAAATAAGACAAACAGAGAGAATCAGCGGGAGCCAGCAACCTCATTTTCCACTGCTCTGCATGGACTTGTCCTCTCTGGCTCTCCTCTCAGCATCCAAGACGCAGCAACCACCAGGGGTGTTCAGTTGGCAGGCTACCACCCATAGAGCTCTAGTCAAAGGTAGTGCACTATGAAGGGAACAGGGTGCCATTTGGGACGCATCCTGTTTACCCTGGGTCCTGACACATTTTTGAAACGCCCCTTGACACTGATTTTGGGTCAGTTTTGCATATCCTCCATAATGGTTAAGGTTAGGATTCGGGAGGTGTAAAATGATCCTACATTTGTGCCTGAGAGAGATCCTGGGAGACTTCTGTCTCTGACACTACAGCCTTCCCATTTCTCCCATCTGCTTGTTTCTCTGACAACTCCCTCTTGGCTAGCCTCACCCCCTTCAGTGTTATTGCCTAAATGGACCCTGTGATAAACATTAGCGGAGGTTGGCGAGAATCAATGGCCGACTGTAATCCGTGTCCTTGTGAATGTTTGTTTCCATCTGGCTCCCTGGGAGACATGGGAAGGAGAGGGCAAGCTGTAACATTCTGGACAACAGAGTTGCAATCTGGGATTGGTACATACACTTTTTACTTTGAAATCAATTACATAATAGATTATTTTTAAGAATATAAATATGATACAGTCGTCGGCCATCAATTCTCGCCAACAACCGCTGAAGTTTATCACAGGGTCCACTATTTCTTATGAGCTTAGATCAACTGTTGTACCCCATCAGAACCCAAAATATGAGCTTGTTTTACTCCATTTGTTGTAAACAATGTTTTACATTTAAATAGACACTCTTATACAGAGCGACTTACAGGAGCAATTATGGTTAAGTATCTTGCTCAAGGGCACATCGACAGTTTTCTCACCGGCTTACTGGAACAACACTCTTAAACGCTAGGCTTCCTGCTACCCAATGTAATTGTAATCATTGTATAGCTTAAAAACATGATTAGAACTATAATTTTGACCTCATGGATGGTCAGTCCTTGCATCCATAGCGCCGTCTATGAATTTGAGAGTGGTTACATTTCTCCATCCATATTCCTCAGCTGTTAACCAAAAGAGTGGCAGGGTGGGGCTTTGTTGCTAATATAGTGGAGGTGTACTGCAGGGAGGGGGTTGATCATTGATTGGTACAAAAGGACGTCTTTGAGCATTAATGCTGGGGGATTTAATGATATTCTTGTGTTGATGCCGGCAGGGAGAGAGTGCGTCGGAGAGAGAGGAGAATAGAAAGAGAGAAAGAGACAGAAAAGCATGTAAAGTAAGAAGCTAAATGCCTAGCCGTTCATAATTGGAGATAAGATAATAACTAATTCACTGCAGAGTTGATTATCTCTCTCAACAGAATACTACTGGCCTCATTCACTATAGTTCAACTTTGAATAAGGAAATCTTAGTGATTTTCTGATCCACATATCATCAAATCCATGGTTTTCTATCAACTGTGCAGTGTGTCGATGCAATGCGTACTTTTTTTCAAATCAATCTATCTCTCTCCTCTAGTCATACTTTAAACTGCTTTAAAATACATCCTGATCCTCCTCTGAGTATTTTTTGACCCTCATTAAGATTCCTACATCTGCAGTTCTTGGGTATAGGGTTTATCCAAATCCCTCAATATTATGCCTCTCTCTCTGTCTCTCTCTCTCTCTCTCTCTCTCTCTCTCTCTCTCTCTCTCTCTCTCTCTCTCTCTCTCTCTCTCTCTCTCTCTCTCTCTCTCTCTCTCTCTCTCTCTCTCCCTCTCTCTCTGTCTCTCTGTCTGTCTCTGTCTCTCTCTCTCTGTATCTCCCTCTCTTTGTCTATCTCTCTGTCTGTTTCTCTGTCTGTCCCTCTGTCTGTCCGTCCATGTCTCTGTCTGTTGGTCTGTCTGCCTGTCTGTCTGTCTGTCTGTCTGTCATTGAACCAATTCCAAACCAATAGGGATAGAGAGATGGATTTTTAGAGGGCAATTAAGGCTAGGAGTCCTGTCATTCCTGATCAATGAGATACAAAAGTGGACTCTATAACTGACTTACCATTGCAAATTGTGTCGGGCTCCTCAACCCATTTGTTTTGGCTGAAACATAATCACTGGCTTACAGACTAATTATCCTCCATCAACAGACGCTTCAGTGTAAGTATACGGGCAATCACTGCAGATGTTCAGTCAGACACACCAACCGATTGCCTGACTGCAGGTTTAGAAGAAAACATATGTGTCCCAAATGACACTGTATTCCCTACATGGTTCACTACTTTTGACCAGAGTAAAGTAGTGCACTGTATAAGGATTAGGGTGTGATTTGGGGCACAACAAGCCCTTTCACCAATGCATCGCAGCACATCACCATTCTTCATTCTATATAATTACCACTCGGCACAGAAACACCCCATTTTCCCTAATGAGGCCATTTATCCCTGTTGAGTTGCTGTATTATGTTGAACTGGGACTGGGAATGTAATTGCATTGCAGGGCAATGAACGGTTCACTGGTGATGCAAGCTGACTTTTTGACTTCTGTGTTCTCTGTCCCTTACTCTCTCTCTCTCTCTCTCTCTCTCTCTCTCTCTCTCTCTCTCTCTCTCTCTCTCTCTCTCTCTCTCTCCTCTCTCTCTCTCTCTCTCCCCCTCTCTCACTCACTCTCTCTCCATTTTTGTCTCCTTGCTTACTGTTGGATTATTGACAGATAGCTGCTGGTCTCCCAAGGATACCCCAGTCGACTGAGTACACACACTCGCAATCCTGTGCAATCTCAGGCAACCTTTTCCTCGCACACAATCACCCACTTATACACACTTCTTTCACTTCAGGAAAATGTGACTCATCTCAGAGAGAAAATCAGTTCATAAAGAGATCACCCAGTCGGTTGTTTTGACTGTATGGTGGGGTCCTCTGTGGCTCACCTGGTAGAGCATGGCGCTTGAAACTCCAGGATCATGGGTTTGACTAATATTGGGGCCACCCATATGAACAATGTATGACTGTACGTCGCTTTTGATAAAAGCTTAAACAAGGTGGCTAGTTGGCACCCTTAATACAGCTGTTCTGGCCCTAGAATACAGCAACTAGATCAAATACACAGGAACAAATGCCCATTCAAATGAAGTCCACCCATCTGTAGCCAACTAGAGCCAAGAAGCCTAGAGGCAGGTTCCGAAAGTGTCATTTGAGAATTTATTTGTGACATTCTTGAAAGATGAACAAGGTCACCGGTGATATCAATGTGGCTCCGTATCTTCACATGCCACCACATAGTAGAATTGAATCAGTCCCCTGACTCACACACATAAATACACGCACAAACACACACACACACACACACACGCACAGGCACACACACACACACCTCTCAGATCAGTAGAAATCGACGGTGGAGGAGAGAAAGATGTTTGTCAGCGGTTCTCTAGTCATCCGTTTCCTCTAGCTGCTTTCTACAGGTCGAAGAGGACATTTGAATCAACATCCAGGACAAGCATCCCAGGATCTACCAAAAGCTTACATGTTCTATAGAAACCAATTCAATCCAAAACATCATTAAGGTAGGGGACAACAGAACTAGGTAGTGGGGTCCACCCAGCATAAGAAATGGAACAGCAATGGAAGGATGATCCTACATCTGTAGTGTGGTCCACCCTTTCTACTATGATATCCACCCTGTCTACTGTAAAATCCACCCTGTCTACTGTAATATCCACCCTGTCTACTGTAATATCCACCCTGTCTACTGTAAGGTCCACCCTGTCTACTGTAATATCCACCCTGTCTACTGTAATATCCACCCTGTTTACTGTAATGTCCACCCTGGCTACTGTAATATCCGTCCTGTCTACAGTAAGGTCCACCCTGTCTACCGTAATATCCATCCTGTCCACTGTAATATCCACCCTGTCTACTGTAATATCCACCCTGTCTACAGTAAGGTAAACCCAGTCCACAGTAACATCCACCCTGTCTACTGTAATATCCACCCTGTCTACTGTAAGGTCCACCCTGTCTGCTGTAATATCCACCCTGTCTACTGTAAGGTCCACCCTGTCTACTGTAATATCCACCCTGTCTACTGTAATATCCACCCTGTCCACTGTAAGGTCCACCCTTTCTTCTATGATATCCACCCTGTCTACTGTAATATCCACCCTGTCTACTGTAATATTCACCCTGTCTACTGTAATATCCACCCTGTCTACTGTAAAATCCACCCTGTCTACTGTAATGTCCACCCTGTCTACTGTAATAATCACCCTGTCTACTGTAAGGTTCACCCTGTCTACTGTAAGGTCCACTCTGTCTGAAGTAATATCCACCTTGTCTACTGTAAGGTCCACCCTTTCTTCTATGATATCCACCCTGTCTACTGTAATGTCCACCCTGTCTACTGTAATAACCACGCTGTCTACTGTAATGTCCACCCTGTCTACTGTAATATCCACCCTGTCTACTGTAATATCCACCCTGTCTACTGCAAGGTCCACCCTGTCTATTGTAATATCCACCCTGTCTACTGTAATATCCACCCTGTCTACTGTAAAATCCACCCTGTCTACTGTAATATCCACCCTGTCTACTGTGAGGTCCACCCTGTCTACTGTAATATCCACCCTGTCTACAGTAAGGTCCACCATATCTACTGTAATATCCACCCTGTCTACTGTAATGTCCACCCTGTCTACTGTAATAATCACCCTGTCTACTGTAAGGTTCACCCTGTCTACTGTAAGGTCCACCCTGTCTCCTGTAATATCCACCCTGTCCACTGTAAGGAATACCCTGTCTACAGTAATGTCCACCCTGTCTACTGCAAGGTCCACCCTATCTGCTGTAATATCCACCCTGTCTACAGTAAGATCTACCCTGTCTCCTGTAATATCCACCCTGTCTACTGTAAGGTCCACCCTGTCTACTGTAAGGTCCACCCTATCTGCTGAAAAATCCACCCTGTCGACTGTAATATCCACCCTGTCTACAGTAAGGTCCACCCTGTGTACTGTAAAATCCATCCTGTCTACTGTAATATCCACCCTGTCTACTGTAATATCCACCCTGTCTACTGTAATATCCACCCTGTCTACTGTAAGATCCACCCTTTCTTCTATGATATCCACCCTGTCTACTGTAATGTCCACCATGTCTACTGTAATAACCACGCTGTCTACTGTAATGTCCACCCTGTCTACTGTAATATGCACCCTGTCTACTGTAATATCCACCCTGTCTACTGTAAGGTCCACCCTTTCTACTATGATATCCACCCTGTCTACTGTAATGTCCACCATGTCTACTGTAATATCCACCCTGTCTACTGTAAGATCTACCCTGTCTCCTGTAATATCCACCCTGTCTATTGTAAGGTCTACACTGTCTACTGTAAGGTCCACCCTGTCTACTGTAATATCCACCCTGTCTACTGTAACATCCACCCTGTCTACTGTAAGGTCCACCCTCACTACTGTAATATCAACCCTGTTTACTGTAATGTCCACCCTATCTGCTGTAATATCCACCCTGTCAACTGTAATATCCACCCTGTTTAAAGTAAGGTCCACCCTGTCTACTGTGAAATCCACCCTGTCTACTGTAATATCCACCCTGTCTACTGTAAGGTCCACCCTGTCTACTGTAATATCCACCCTGTCTACTGTAAGGTCCATCCTGTCTACTGTAATATCCACCCTGTCTACTGTGAGGTCCACCCTG
Source organism: Brachymystax lenok tsinlingensis (assembly GCA_030435695.1). Classification (NCBI taxonomy): domain Eukaryota; kingdom Metazoa; phylum Chordata; class Actinopteri; order Salmoniformes; family Salmonidae; genus Brachymystax; species Brachymystax lenok. The sequence continues at coordinate 22,362,334 of CM059800.1, read as the reverse complement.
TCTACTGTAATATCCACCCTGTCTACAGTAAGGTCCACCATATCTACTGTAATATCCACCCTGTCTACTGTAATATCCACCCTGTTTACTGTAATGTCCACCCTGGCTACTGTAATATCCGTCCTGTCTACAGTAAGGTCCACCCTGTCTACCGTAATATCTATCCTGTCCACTGTAATATCCACCCTGTCTACTGTAAGGTCCACCCTATCTGCTGTAATATCCACCCTGTCAAATGTAATATCGACCCTGTCTAAAGTAAGGTCCACCCTGTCTACTGTAATATCCACCCTGTCTACTGTAAGGTCCACCCTGTCTGCTGTAATATCCACCCTGTCTACTGTAAGGTCCACCCTGTCTACTGTAATATCCACCCTGTCTACTGTAATATCCACCCTGTCTACTGTAAGGTCCACCCTTTCTACTATGATATCCACCCTGTCTACTGTAATGTCCACCATGTCTACTCTAAAATCCACCCTGTCAACTGTAAGATCTACCCTATCTCCTTTAATATCCACCCTGTCTACTGTAAGGTCCACCCTGTCTACTGTAAGGTCCACCCTATCTACTGTAATATCCACCCTGTCAACTGTAATATCGACCCTGTCTAAAGTAAGGTCCACCCTGTCTACTGTAAAATCCAACCTGTCTACTGTAATATCCACCCTGTCTACTGTAATATCCACCCAGTCTACTGTAATAATCATCCTGTCTACTATTAGGTCCATCCTGTCTACTGTAATATCCACCCTGTCTACTGTGAGGTCCACCCTGTCTACTGTAATATCCACCCTGTCTACTGTAAGGTACACCCTGTCTACAGTAATGTCCACCCTGTCTACTGTAAGGTACACCCTGTCTACTGTAAGGTACACCCTGTCTACAGTAAGGTCCATCCTGTCTACTGTAAAATCCACCCAGTCTACTGTAAGATCTACCCTATCTCCTTTAATATCCACCCTGTCTACTGTAAGGTCCACCCTGTCTACTGTAAGGTCCACCCTATCTACTGTAATATCCACCCTGTCAACTGTAATATCGACCCTGTCTAAAGTAAGGTCCACCCTGTCTACTGTAAAATCCAACCTGTCTACTGTAATATCCACCCTGTCTATTGTAATATCCACCCTGTCTACTGTAATATCCACCCTGTCTACTGTAAAATCCACCCTGTCTACTGTAATATCCACCCTGTCTACTGTGAGGTCCACCTTGTCTACTGTAATATAAACCCTTTCTACAGTAAGGTCCACCATATCTACTGTAATATCCACCCTGTCTACTGTAATATCCACCCTGTCAACTGTAAGGTACACCCTGTCTACAGTAATGTCCACCCTGTCTACTGCAAGGTCCACCCTATCTGCTGTAAGATCTACCCTGTCTCCTGTAATATCCACCCTGTCTACTGCAAGGTCCACCCTTTCTTCTATGATATCCACCCTGTCTACTGTAATGTCCACCCTGTCTACTGTAATAACCACACTGTCTACTGTAAGGTCCACCCTATCTGCTGTAATATCCACCCCGTCAACTGTAATATCCACCCTGTTTAAAGTAAGGTCCACCCTGTCTACTGTAAAATCCATCCTGTCTACTGTAGAATCCATCCTGTCTACTGTAATATCCACCCTGTCTACTGTAATATCCACCCTGTCTACTTTAAGGTCCACCCTGTCTACTGTAATATCCACCATGTCTACTCTAAGGTCCACCCTGCCTACTGTAATATCCACCCTGTCTACTGTAAGGTCCATCCTGTCTACTGTAATATCCACCCTGTCTACTGTGAGGTCCACCCTGTCTACTGTAATATCCACCCTGTCTACTGTAAGGTCCACCCTGTCTGCTGTAATATCCACCCTGTCTACTGTAATATCCACCCTGTCTACTGTAATATCCACCCTTTCTACTATGATACCCACCCTGTCTACTGTAATGTCCACCCTGTCTACTGTAATAACCACGCTGTCTACTGTAATGTCCACCCTGTCTACTGTAATATCCACCCTGTCTACTGTAATATCCACCCTGTCTACTGCAAGGTCCACCCTGTCTATTGTAATATCCACCCTGTCTACTGTAATATCCACCCTGTCTACTGTAAAATCCACCCTGTCTACTGTAATATCCACCCTGTCTACTGTGAGGTCCACCCTGTCTACTGTAATATCCACCCTGTCTACAGTAAGGTCCACCATATCTACTGTAATATCCACCCTGTCTACTGTAATGTCCACCCTGTCTACTGTAATAATCACCCTGTCTACTGTAAGGTTCACCCTGTCTACTGTAAGGTCCACCCTGTCTCCTGTAATATCCACCCTGTCCACTGTAAGGAATACCCTGTCTACAGTAATGTCCACCCTGTCTACTGCAAGGTCCACCCTATCTGCTGTAATATCCACCCTGTCTACAGTAAGATCTACCCTGTCTCCTGTAATATCCACCCTGTCTACTGTAAGGTCCACCCTGTCTACTGTAAGGTCCACCCTATCTGCTGAAAAATCCACCCTGTCGACTGTAATATCCACCCTGTCTACAGTAAGGTCCACCCTGTGTACTGTAAAATCCATCCTGTCTACTGTAATATCCACCCTGTCTACTGTAATATCCACCCTGTCTACTGTAATATCCACCCTGTCTACTGTAAGATCCACCCTTTCTTCTATGATATCCACCCTGTCTACTGTAATGTCCACCATGTCTACTGTAATAACCACGCTGTCTACTGTAATGTCCACCCTGTCTACTGTAATATGCACCCTGTCTACTGTAATATCCACCCTGTCTACTGTAAGGTCCACCCTTTCTACTATGATATCCACCCTGTCTACTGTAATGTCCACCATGTCTACTGTAATATCCACCCTGTCTACTGTAAGATCTACCCTGTCTCCTGTAATATCCACCCTGTCTATTGTAAGGTCTACACTGTCTACTGTAAGGTCCACCCTGTCTACTGTAATATCCACCCTGTCTACTGTAACATCCACCCTGTCTACTGTAAGGTCCATCCTGTCTACTGTAATATCCACCCTGTCTACTGTGAGGTCCACCCTGTCTACTGTAATATCCACCCTGTTTACTGTAATGTCCACCCTGGCTACTGTAATATCCGTCCTGTCTACAGTAAGGTCCACCCTGTCTACCGTAATATCTATCCTGTCCACTGTAATATCCACCCTGTCTACTGTAAGGTCCACCCTATCTGCTGTAATATCCACCCTGTCAAATGTAATATCGACCCTGTCTAAAGTAAGGTCCACCCTGTCTACTGTAATATCCACCCTGTCTACTGTAAGGTCCACCCTGTCTGCTGTAATATCCACCCTGTCTACTGTAAGGTCCACCCTGTCTACTGTAATATCCACCCTGTCTACTGTAATATCCACCCTGTCTACTGTAAGGTCCACCCTTTCTACTATGATATCCACCCTGTCTACTGTAATGTCCACCATGTCTACTCTAAAATCCACCCTGTCAACTGTAAGATCTACCCTATCTCCTTTAATATCCACCCTGTCTACTGTAAGGTCCACCCTGTCTACTGTAAGGTCCACCCTATCTACTGTAATATCCACCCTGTCAACTGTAATATCGACCCTGTCTAAAGTAAGGTCCACCCTGTCTACTGTAAAATCCAACCTGTCTACTGTAATATCCACCCTGTCTACTGTAATATCCACCCAGTCTACTGTAATAATCATCCTGTCTACTATTAGGTCCATCCTGTCTACTGTAATATCCACCCTGTCTACTGTGAGGTCCACCCTGTCTACTGTAATATCCACCCTGTCTACTGTAAGGTACACCCTGTCTACAGTAATGTCCACCCTGTCTACTGTAAGGTACACCCTGTCTACTGTAAGGTACACCCTGTCTACAGTAAGGTCCATCCTGTCTACTGTAAAATCCACCCAGTCTACTGTAAGATCTACCCTATCTCCTTTAATATCCACCCTGTCTACTGTAAGGTCCACCCTGTCTACTGTAAGGTCCACCCTATCTACTGTAATATCCACCCTGTCAACTGTAATATCGACCCTGTCTAAAGTAAGGTCCACCCTGTCTACTGTAAAATCCAACATGTCTACTGTAATATCCACCCTGTCTATTGTAATATCCACCCTGTCTACTGTAATATCCACCCTGTCTACTGTAAAATCCACCCTGTCTACTGTAATATCCACCCTGTCTACTGTGAGGTCCACCTTGTCTACTGTAATATAAACCCTTTCTACAGTAAGGTCCACCATATCTACTGTAATATCCACCCTGTCTACTGTAATATCCACCCTGTCAACTGTAAGGTACACCCTGTCTACAGTAATGTCCACCCTGTCTACTGCAAGGTCCACCCTATCTGCTGTAAGATCCACCCTGTCTACTGTAAGATCTACCCTGTCTCCTGTAATATCCACCCTGTCTACTGCAAGGTCCACCCTTTCTTCTACGATATCCACCCTGTCTACTGTAATGTCCACCCTGTCTACTGTAATAACCACACTGTCTACTGTAAGGTCCACCCTATCTGCTGTAATATCCACCCTGTCAACTGTAATATCCACCCTGTTTAAAGTAAGGACCACCCTGTCTACTGTAAAATCCATCCTGTCTACTGTAATATCCACTCTATCTACTGTAATATCCACCCTGTCTACTGTAAGGTCCACCCTGTCTACTGTAATATCCACCATGTCTACTGTAATATCCACCCTGTCTACTGTGAGGTCCACCCTGTCTACTGTAATATCCACCCTGTCTACAGTAAGGTCCACCATATCTACTGTAATATCCACCCTGTCTACTGTAATATCCACCCTGTCTACTGTAAGGTACACCCTGTCTACAGTAAGGTCCACCCTATCTGCTGTAATATCCACCCTGTCAAATGTAATATCGACCCTGTCTAAAGTAAGGTCCACCCTGTCTACTGTAATATCCACCCTGTCTACTGTAAGGTCCACCCTGTCTGCTGTAATATCCACCCTGTCTACTGTAAGGTCCACCCTGTCTACTGTAATATCCACCCTGTCTACTGTAATATCCACCCTGTCTACTGTAAGGTCCACCCTTTCTACTATGATATCCACCCTGTCTACTGTAATGTCCACCATGTCTACTCTAAAATCCACCCTGTCAACTGTAAGATCTACCCTATCTCCTTTAATATCCACCCTGTCTACTGTAAGGTCCACCCTGTCTACTGTAAGGTCCACCCTATCTACTGTAATATCCACCCTGTCAACTGTAATATCGACCCTGTCTAAAGTAAGGTCCACCCTGTCTACTGTAAAATCCAACCTGTCTACTGTAATATCCACCCTGTCTACTGTAATATCCACCCAGTCTACTGTAATAATCATCCTGTCTACTATTAGGTCCATCCTGTCTACTGTAATATCCACCCTGTCTACTGTGAGGTCCACCCTGTCTACTGTAATATCCACCCTGTCTACTGTAAGGTACACCCTGTCTACAGTAATGTCCACCCTGTCTACTGTAAGGTACACCCTGTCTACTGTAAGGTACACCCTGTCTACAGTAAGGTCCATCCTGTCTACTGTAAAATCCACCCAGTCTACTGTAAGATCTACCCTATCTCCTTTAATATCCACCCTGTCTACTGTAAGGTCCACCCTGTCTACTGTAAGGTCCACCCTATCTACTGTAATATCCACCCTGTCAACTGTAATATCGACCCTGTCTAAAGTAAGGTCCACCCTGTCTACTGTAAAATCCAACCTGTCTACTGTAATATCCACCCTGTCTATTGTAATATCCACCCTGTCTACTGTAATATCCACCCTGTCTACTGTAAAATCCACCCTGTCTACTGTAATATCCACCCTGTCTACTGTGAGGTCCACCTTGTCTACTGTAATATAAACCCTTTCTACAGTAAGGTCCACCATATCTACTGTAATATCCACCCTGTCTACTGTAATATCCACCCTGTCAACTGTAAGGTACACCACAGTAATGTCCACCCTGTCTACTGCAAGGTCCACCCTATCTGCTGTAAGATCCACCCTGTCTACTGTAAGATCTACCCACCCTGTCTACTGCAAGGTTATATCCACCCTGTCTACTGTAATGTCCACCTGTCTACTCTATCTGTAATATCCACCCTGTCAACTGTAATATCCACCTGTTTAAAGTAAGGACCACCCTGTCTACTGTAAATCCATCCTGTCTACTGTAATATCCACCCTATCTACTGTAATATCCACCCTGTCTACTGTAAGGTCCACCCTGTCTACTGTAATATCCACCTGTCTACTGTAATATCCACCCTGTCTACTGTAGGTCCACCCTGTCTACTGTAATATCCACCCTGTCTACAGTAAGGTCCACCATATCTACTGTAATATCCACCCTGTCTACTGTAATATCCACCCTGTCTACTGTAAGTACACCTGTCTACAGTAATGTCCACCCTGTCTACTGTAAGGTCCACCATATCTGCTGTAATATCCACACTATCAACTGTAATATCCACCCTGTCTACTGTAATATCCACCCTGTCTCACTGTAATATCCACCCTGTCTACTGTAACATCCACCTGTCTACTGTAACATCCACCCTGTTCACTGTAATATCCACCTGTCTACTGTAAGGTCCACCCTGTCTACTGTAATATCCACCCTGTCTACTGTAATATCCACCCTTTCTACTGTAATATCCACCCTGTCTACTGTAATATCCACCCTGTCTACTGTGAGGTCCACCATTGTCTAATATAAACCCTTTCAACACACCTGTCTACTGTAATATCCACCCTGTCTACTGTAAGGTCCACCCTGTCTACTGTAATATCCACCCTGTCTACTGTAATATCCACCCTGTCTACTGTAATATCCACCCTGTCAACTGTAAGGTACACCCTGTCTACAGTAATGTCCACCCTGTCTACTGCAAGGTCCACCCTATCTGCTGTAAGATCCACCCTGTCTACTGTAAGATCTACCCTGTCTCCTGTAATATCCACCCTGTCTACTGCAAGGTCCACCCTTTCTTCTGATATCCACCCTGTCTACTGTAATGTCCACCCTGTCTACTGTAATAACCACACTGTCTACTGTAAGGTCCACCCTATCTGCTGTAATATCCACCCTGTCAACTGTAATATCCACCTTGTTTAAAGTAAGGACCACCCTGTCTACTGTAAAATCCATCCTGTCTACTGTAATATCCACTCTATCTACTGTAATATCCACCCTGTCTACTGTAAGGTCCACCCTGTCTACTGTAATATCCACCATGTCTACTGTAATATCCACCCTGTCTACTGTGAGGTCCACCCTGTCTACTGTAATATCCACCCTGTCTACAGTAAGGTCCACCATATCTACTGTAATATCCACCCTGTCTACTGTAATATCCACCCTGTCTACTGTAAGGTACACCCTGTCTACAGTAATGTCCACCCTGTCTACTGCAAGGTCCACCGTATCTGCTGTAATATCCACACTATCAACTGTAATATCCACCCTGTCTACTGTAATATCCACCCTGTCTACTGTAATATCCACCCTGTCTACTGTAACATCCACCCTGTCTACTGTAACATCCACCCTGTCTACTGTAATATTCACCCTGTCTACTGTAAGGTCCACGCTGTCTATTGTAATATCCACCCTGTCTACTGTAATATCCACCCTTTCTACTGTAAAATCCACCCTGTCTACTGTAATATCCACCCTGTCTACTGTGAGGTCCACCTTGTCTACAGTAATATAAACCCTTTCAACTGTAAGGTACACCCTGTCTACAGTAATGTCCACCCTGTCTACTGCAAGGTCCACCCTATCTGCTGTAATATCCACCCTGTCTACTGTAAAATCCACCCTGTCTACTGTAATATCCACCCTGTCTACTGTAATATCCACCCTGTCAACTGTAAGGTACACCCTGTCTACAGTAATGTCCACCCTGTCTACTGCAAGGTCCACCCTATCTGCTGTAATATCCACCCTGTCTACTGTAAGATCTACCCTGTCTCCTGTAATATCCACCCTGTCTACTGCAACGTCCACCCTTTCTTCTACGATATCCACCCTGTCTACTGTAATGTCCACCCTGTCTACTGTAATAACCACACTGTCTACTGTAAGGTCCACCCTATCTGCTGTAATATCCACCCTGTCAACTGTAATATCCACCCTGTTTAAAGTAAGGACCACCCTGTCTACTGTAAAATCCATCCTGTCTACTGTAATATCCACTCTATCTACTGTAATATCCACCCTGTCTACTGTAAGGTCCACCCTGTCTACTGTAATATCCACCATGTCTACTGTAATATCCACCCTGTCTACTGTGAGGTCCACCCTGTCTACTGTAATATCCACCCTGTCTACAGTAAGGTCCACCATATCTACTGTAATATCCACCCTGTCTACTGTAATATCCACCCTGTCTACTGTAAGGTACACCCTGTCTACAGTAATGTCCACCCTGTCTACTGCAAGGTCCACCGTATCTGCTGTAATATCCACACTATCAACTGTAATATCCACCCTGTCTACTGTAATATCCACCCTGTCTACTGTAAGGTCCACCCTGTCTACTGTAATATCCACCCTGTCTACTGTAACATCCACCCTGTCTACTGTAACATCCACCCTGTCTACTGTAATATTCACCCTGTCTACTGTAAGGTCCACGCTGTCTATTGTAATATCCACCCTGTCTACTGTAATATCCACCCTTTCTACTGTAAAATCCACCCTGTCTACTGTAATATCCACCCTGTCTACTGTGAGGTCCACCTTGTCTACAGTAATATAAACCCTTTCAACTGTAAGGTACACCCTGTCTACAGTAATGTCCACCCTGTCTACTGCAAGGTCCACCCTATCTGCTGTAATATCCACCCTGTCTACTGTAAGATCTACCCTGTATCCTGTAATATCCACCCTGTCTACTGTAAGGTCCACCCTATCTGCTGTAATATCCACCCTGTCAACTGTAAAATCCACCCTGTCTAAAGTAAGGTCCACCCTGTCTACTGTAAAATCCATTCTGTCTACTGTAATATCCACCCTGTCTACTGTAATATCCACCCTGTCTACTGTAAAATCCACCCTGTCTACTGTAATATCCACCCTGTCTACTGTAATATCCACCCTGTCAACTGTAAGGTACACCCTGTCTACAGTAATGTCCACCCTGTCTACTGCAAGGTCCACCCTATCTGCTGTAATATCCACCCTGTCTACTGTAAGATCTACCCTGTCTCCTGTAATATCCACCCTGTCTACTGCAACGTCCACCCTTTCTTCTACGATATCCACCCTGTCTACTGTAATGTCCACCCTGTCTACTGTAATAACCACACTGTCTACTGTAAGGTCCACCCTATCTGCTGTAATATCCACCCTGTCAACTGTAATATCCACCCTGTTTAAAGTAAGGACCACCCTGTCTACTGTAAAATCCATCCTGTCTACTGTAATATCCACTCTATCTACTGTAATATCCACCCTGTCTACTGTAAGGTCCACCCTGTCTACTGTAATATCCACCATGTCTACTCTAAGGTCCACCCTGTCTACTGTAATATCCACCCTGTCTACTGTAAGGTCCATCCTGTCTACTGTAATATCCTCCCTGTCTACTGTGAGGTCCACCCTGTCTACTGTAATATCCACCCTGTCTACAGTAAAGTCCACCATATCTACTGTAATATCCACCCTGTCTACTGTAATATCCACCCTGTTTACTGTAATGTCCACCCTGGCTACTGTAATATCCGTCCTGTCTACAGTAAGGTCCACCCTGTCTACCGTAATATCCATCCTGTCCACTATAATATCCACCCTGTCTACTGTAATATCCACCCTGTCTACAGTAAGATAAACCCTGTCCACAGTAACATCCACCCTGTCTACTGTAATATCCACCCTGTCTACTGTAAGGTCCACCCTGTCTGCTGTAATATCCACCCTGTCTACTGTAAGGTCCACCCTGTCTACTGTAATATCCACCCTGTCCACTGTAAGGTCCACCCTTTCTTCTATGATATCCACCCTGTCTACTGTAATATCCACCCTGTCTACTGTAAGGTCCACCCTTTCTACTATGATATCCACCCTGTCTACTGTAATGTCCACCATGTCTACTGTAATATCCACCCTGTCAACTGTAAGATCTACCCTATCTCCTGTAATATCCACCCTGTCTACTGTAAGGTCCACCCTGTCTACTGTAAGGTCCACCCTATCTGCTGTAATATCCACCCTGTCAACTGTAATATCGACCCTGTCTAATGTAAGGTCCACCCTGTCTACTGAAAAATCCATCCTGTCTACTGTAATATCCACCCTGTCTACTGTAATATCCACCCTGTCTGCTGTAATAATCATCCTGTCTACTATTAGGTCCACCCTGTCTACTGTACTATCCACCCTGTCTACTGTGAGGTCCACCCTGTCAACTGTAATATCCACCCTGTCTACTGTAAGGTAAACCCTGTCTACAGTAATGTCCACCCTGTCTACTGCAAGGTCCACCCCATCTGCTGTAATATCCACACTATCAACTGTAATATCCACCCTGTCTACTTTAATATCCACCCTGTCTACTGTAAGGTCCACCGTGTCTACTGTAATATCCACCCTGTCTACTGTAATATCCACCCTGTCCACTGTAAGGTCCACCCTTTCTACTATGATATCCACCCTGTCTACTGTAATGTACACCATGTCTACTGTAATATCCACCCTGTCAACTGTAAGATCTACCCTGTCTCCTGTAATATCCACCCTGTCTACTGTAAGGTCCACCCTGTCTACTGTAAGGTCCACCCTATCTGCTGTAATATCCACCCTGTCAAATGTAATATCGACCCTGTCTAAAGTAAGGTCCACCCTGTCTACTGTAAAATCCATCCTGTCTACTGTAATATCCACCGTGTCTACTGTAATATCCACCCTGTCTACTGTAATATCCACCCTGTCTACTGTGAGGTCCACCCTGTCTACTGTAATATCCACCCTGTCTACTGTAAGGTCCACCCTGTCTACTGTAATTTTCACCCTGTCTACTGTAAGGTCCATCCTGTCTATTGTAATATCCACCCTGTCTACTGTAATATCCACCATGTCTACTCTAAGGTCCACCCTGTCTACTGTTATATCCTCCCTGTCTACTGTAAGGTCCACCCTGTCTACTGTGAGGTCCACCCTGTCTACTGTAATATCCACCCTGTCTACAGTAAGGTAAACCCTGTCCACAGTAACGTCCACCCTGTCTACTGTAATATCCACCCTGTCTACTGTAAGGTCCACTCTGTCTAATGTAATATCCACCTTGTCTACTGTAATATCCACCCTGTCTACTGTAAGGTCCACCCTGTCTATTGTAATATCCACCCTGTCTACTGTAATATCCACCCTGTCTACTGTAAAAATCACCCTGTCTACTGTAAAATCCACCCTGTCTACTGTGAGGTCCACCCTGTCTACTGTAATATCCACCCTGTCTACAGTAAGGTCCACCATATCTACTGTAATATCCACCCTGTCTACTGTAATATCCACCCTGTCTACAATAAGGTCCACCCTGTCTACTGTAATATCCACCCTGTCTACTGTAACATCCACCCTGTCTACTGTAACACCCACCCTGTCTACTGTAATATCCACCCTGTCTACTGTGAGGTCCACCCTGTCTACTGTAATATCCACCCTGTCTACTGTAAGGTCCACCTTGTCTACTGTAATTTTCACCCTGTCTACTGTAAGGTCCACCCTGTCTATTGTAATATCCACCCTGTCTACTGTAATATCCACCATGTCGACTCTAAGGTCCACCCTGTCTACTGTTATATCCACCCTGTCTACTGTAAGGTCCACCCTGTCTACTGTGAGGTCCACCCTGTCTACTGTAATATCCACCCTGTCTACAGTAAGGTAAACCCTGTCCACAGTAACGTCCACCCTGTCTACTGTAATATCCACCCTGTCTACTGTAAGGTCCACCCTGTCTGCTGTAATATCCACCCTGTCTACTGTAAGGTCCACCCTGTCTACTGTAATATCCACCCTGTCTACTGTAATATCCACCCTGTCCACTGTAAGGTCCACCCTTTCTTCTATGATATCCACCCTGTCTACTGTAATATCCACCCTGTCCACTGTAAGGTCCACCCTTTCTACTATGATATCCACCCTGTATACTGTAATATCGACCCTGTCTAAAGTAAGGTCCAACCTGTCTACTGTAAAATCCATCCTGTCTACTGTAATATCCACCCTGTCTACTGTAATATCCACCCTGTCTACTTTAAGGTACACCCTGTCTACAGTAATGTCCACCCTGTCTACTGCAAGGTCCACCCCATCTGCTGTAATATCCACACTATCAACTGTAATATTCACCCTGTCTACTTTAATATCCACCGTGTCTACTTTAAGGTCCACCCTGTCTACTGTAATATCCACACTGTCTACAGTAATATCCACCCTGTCTACTGTAAGGTCCACCCTGTCTACTGTAAGGTCCACCCTGTTTACTGTAAGGTCCACCCTATCTGCTGTAATATCCAACCTGTCAACTGTAATATCGACCCTGTCTAAAGTAAGGTCCAACCTGTCTACTGTACAATACATCCTGTCTACTGTAATATCCATCCTGTCTACTGTAAAATCCACCCTGTCTACTGTAATAATCATCCTGTCTTCTATGATATCCACCCTGTCTACTGTAATATCCATCCTGTCAACTGTAAGGTCCACCCTTTCTACTATGATATCCACCCTGTATACTGTAATGTCCACCATGTCTACTGTAATATCCACCCTGTGAACTGTAAGATCTACCCTTTCTCCTGTAATATCCACACTATCAACTGTAATATCCACCCTGTCTACTTTAAGGTCCACCCTGTCTACTGTAATATCCACACTGTCTACAGTAACATCCACCCTGTCTACTGTAAGGTCCACTCTGTCTAATGTAATATCCACCTTGTCTACTGTAATATCCACCCTGTCTACTGTAAGGTCCAACCTGTCTATTGTAATATCCACCCTGTCTACTGTAATATCCACCCAGTCTACTGTAAAATCCACCCTGTCTACTGTAATATCCACCCTGTCTACTGTGAGGTCCACCCTGTCTACTGTAATATCCACCCTGTCTACAGTAAGGTCCACCATATCTACTGTAATATCCACCCTGTCTACTGTAATATCCACCCTGTCTACAGTAAGGTCCACCCGTCTACTGTAACATCCACACTGTCTACTGTAACACCCACCCTGTCTACTGTAATATCCACCCTTTCTACTGTAAAATCCAGCCTGTCTACTGTATTATCCACCCTGTCTACTGTGAGGTCCACCTTGTCTACTGTAATATAAACCCTTTCTACAGTAAGGTCCACCATATCTACTGTAATATCCACCCTGTCTACTGTAATATCCACCCTGTCAACTGTAAGGTACACCCTGTCTACAGTAATGTCCACCCTGTCTACTGTAAGGTCCACCCTATCTGCTGTAATATCCACCCTGTCAACTGTAAAATCCACCCTGTCTAAAGTAAGGTCCATCCTGTCTACTGTAATATCCACCCTGTCAACTGTGAGGTCCACCCAGTCTACTGTAATATCAACCCTGTCTACTGTAAGGTCCACCCTGTCTACTGTGAGGTCCACCCTGTCTTCTGTAATATCCACCCTGTCTACAGTAAGGTCCACCATATCTACTGTAATATCCACCCTGTCCACTGTAATATCCACCCTGTCTACTGAAAGGTCCACCCGTCTACTATAATATCCACAATGTCTACTGTAAGGTCCACCCTGTCTACTGTAATAATCATCCTGTCTACTATTAGGTCCATCCTGTCTACTGTAATATCCACCCTGTCAACTGTGAAGTCCACCCTGTCTACTGTAATAACCACCCTGTCTACTATTAGGTCCATCCTGTCTACTGTAATATCCACCCTGTCTACTGTAATATCCACCCTGTCTACTGTGAGGTCCACCCTGTCAACTGTAATATCCACCCTGTCTAAAGTAAGGTCCACCCTGTCTAAAGTAAGGTCCACCCTGTCTGCTGTAATATCCACCCTGTCTACTGTAATATCCACCCTGTTTACTGTAATGTCCACCCTGGCTACTGTAATATCCGTCCTGTCTACAGTAAGGTCCACCCTGTCTACCGTAATATCCATCCTGTCCACTGTAATATCCACCCTGTCTACTGTAATATTCACCCTGTCTACTGTAAGGTCCACCCTGTCTATTGTAATAACCATCCTGTCTACTATTAGGTCCATCCTGTCTACTGTAATATCCACCCTGTCTACTGTGAGGTCCACCCTGTCTACTGTAATATCCACCCTGTCTACTGTAAGGTCCACCCTGTCTGCTGTAATATCCACCCTGTCTACTGTAATATCCACCCTGTCTACTGTAATATCCACCCTTTCTACTATGATACCCACCCTGTCTACTGTAAGGTCCACCCTGTCTACTGTAATATTCACCCTGTCTACTGTAAGGTCCACCCTGTCTATTGTAATATCCACACTGTCTACTGTAATATTCACCCTGTCTACTTCAAGGTCCACCCTGTCTACTGTAAGGTCCACCCTGTCTACTGTAATATTCACCCTGTCTACTGTAATATCCACCCTGTCTACTGTAAGGTCCACCCTGTCTATTGTAAGGTCCACCCTGTCTACTGTAATATCCACCCTGTCTACTGTAAAATCCACCCTGTCTACTGTAATATCCACCCTGTCTACTGTGAGGTCCACCCTGTCTACTGTAATATCCACCCTGTCTACAGTAAGGTCAACCATATCTACTGTAATATCCACCCTGTCTACTGTAATATCCACCCTGTCTACAGTAAGGTCCACCCTGTCTACTGTAATATCCACCCTGTCTACTGTAACATCCACCCTGTCTACTGTAACACCCACACTGTCTACTGTAATATCCACCCTTTCTACTGTAAAATCCACCCTGTCTACTGTAATATCCACCCTGTCTACTGTGAGGTCCACCTTGTCTACTGTAATATAAACCCTTTCTACAGTAAGGTCCACCATATCTACTGTAATATCCACCCTGTCTACTGTAATATCCACCCTGTCAACTGTAAGGTACACCCTGTCTACAGTAATGTCCACCCTGTCTACTGCAAGGTCCACCCTATCTGCTGTAATATCCACAATGTCTACTGTAAGGTCCACCCTGTCTACTGTAATAATCATCCTGTCTACTATTAGGTCCACCCTGTCTGCTGTAATATCCACCCTGTCTACTGAAAGGTCCACCCGTCTACTGTAATATCCACAATGTCTACTGTAAGGTCCACCCTGTCTACTGTAATAATCATCCTGTCTACTATTAGGTCCATCCTGTCTACTGTAATATCCACCCTGTCAATTGTGAGGTCCACCCTGTCTACTGTAATATCCACCCTGTCCACTGTAAGGTCCACCCTTTCTTCTATGATATCCACCCTGTCTACTGTAATATCCACCCTGTCCACTGTAAGGTCCACCCTTTCTACTATGATATCCACCCTGTCTACTGTAATGTCCACCATGTCTACTGTAATATCCACCCTGTCAACTGTAAGATCTACCCTGTCTCCTGTAATAACCACCCTGTCTACTGTAAGGTCCACCCTGTCTACTGTAAGGTCCACCCTATCTGCTGTAATATCCACCCTGTCAACTGTAATATCCACCCTGTCTAAAGTAAGGTCCACCATGTCTACTGTAAAATCCATCATGTCTACTGTAATATCCACCCTGTCTACTGTAATATCCACCCTGTCTACTGTAATAATCATCCTGTCTACTATTAGGTCCATCCTGTCTACTGTAATATCCACCCTGTCAATTGTGAGGTCCACCCTGTCTACTGTAATATCCACCCTGTCCACTGTAAGGTCCACCCTTTCTTCTATGATATCCACCCCGTCTACTGTAATATCCACCCTGTCCACTGTAAGGTCCACCCTTTCTACTATGATATCCACCCTGTCTACTGTAATGTCCACCATGTCTACTGTAATATCCACCCTGTCAACTGTAAGATCTACCCTGTCTCCTGTAATAACCACCCTGTCTACTGTAAGGTCCACCCTGTCTACTGTAAGGTCCACCCTATCTGCTGTAATATCCACCCTGTCAACTGTAATATCCACCCTGTCTAAAGTAAGGTCCACCATGTCTACTGTAAAATCCATCATGTCTACTGTAATATCCACCCTGTCTACTGTAATATCCACCCTGTCTACTGTAATAATCATCCTGTCTACTATTAGGTCCATCCTGTCTACTGTAATATCCACCCTGTCAACTGTGAGGTCCACCCTGTCTACTGTAATATCCACCCTGTCTACTGTGAGGTCCACCATATCTACTGTAATATCCACCCTGTCCACTATAATATCCACCCTGTCTACTGAAAGGTCCACCCGTCTACTGTAATATCCACAATGTCTACTGTAAGGTCCACCCTGTCTACTGTAATAATCATCCTGTCTACTATTAGGTCCATCCTGTCTACTGTAATATCCACCCTGTCAACTGTGAGGTCCACCCTGTCTACTGTAATAACCACCCTGTCTACTATTAGGTCCATCCTGTCTACTGTAATATCCACCCTGTCTACTGTAATATCCACCCTGTCTACTGTGAGGTCCACCCTGTCAACTGTAATATCCACCCTGTCTAAAGTAAGGTCCACCCTGTCTAAAGTAAGGTCCACCCTGTCTACTGTAATATCCACCCTGTCTACTGTAATATCCACCCTGTTTACTGTAATGTCCACCCTGGCTACTGTAATATCCGTCCTGTCTACATTAAGGTCCACCCTGTCTACCGTAATATCCATCCTGTCCACTGTAATATCCACCCTGTCTACTGTAATATTCACCCTGTCTACTGTAAGGTCCACCCTGTCTATTTTAATAATCATCCTGTCTACTATTAGGTCCATCCTGTCTACTGTAATATCCACCCTGTCTACTGTGAGGTCCACCCTGTCTACTGTAATATCCACCCTGTCTACTGTAAGGTCCACCCTGTCTGCTTTAATATCCACCCTGTCTACTGTAAGGTCCACCCTGTCTACTGTAATATCCACCCTTTCTACTATGATACCCACCCTGTCTACTGTAAGGTCCACCCTGTCTACTGTAATATTCACCCTGTCTACTGTAAGGTCCACCCTGTCTATTGTAATATCCACCCTGTCTACTGTAATATTCACCCTGTCTACTGTAATATCCACCCTGTCTACTGTAATATCAACCCTGTCTGCTGTAATATCCACCCTATCTACTGTAATATCCACACTGTCTACAGTGAGGTCCACCCTGTCTACTGTAATATCCCCCCTGTCTACAGTAAGGTCCACCATATCTACTGTAATATCCACTCTGTCTACTGTAATATCCACCCTGTCAACTGTAAGGTCCACCCTGTCTGCTGTAAAATCCACCCTGTCGACTGTAATATCCACCTTGTCTACAGTAAGGTGCACCCTGTCTACTGTAAAATCCATCCTGTCTACTGTAATATCCACCCTGTCTACTGTAATATCCACCCTGTCTACTATAATATCCACCCTGTCTACTGTAAGGTCCACCCCTTCTTCTATGATTACCACCCTGTCTACTGTAATGTCCACCCTGTCTACTGTAATAACCACGCTGTCTACTGTAAGGTCCCCCCTGTCTAATGTAATATCCACCCTGTCTACTGTAATAATCATCCTGTCTACTATTAGGTCCATCCTGTCTACTGTAATATCCACCCTGTCTACTGTAAGGTCCACCCTGTCTACTGTAATATCCACCTTGTCTACTGTAATATCCACCCTGTCTACTGTAAGGTCCACCCTTTCTTCTATGATATCCAACCTGTCTACTGTAATGTCCACCCTGTCTACTGTAAGGTCCACCCTGTCTGCTGTAATATCCACCCTGTCTACTGTAAGGTCAACACAGTCTTCTGTAATATCCAGCCTTTCTACTATGATACCCACCCTGTCTACTGTAAGGTCCACCCTGTCTATTGTAATATCCACACTGTCTACTGTAATATTCACCCTGTCTACTTCAAGGTCAACCCTGTCTACTGTAATATCAACCCTGTCTACTGTAATATCCACCCTGTCTACTGTAATATCCACCCTGTCTACTGTGAGGTCCACCCTGTCTACTGTAATATCCCCCCTGTCTACAGTAAGGTCCACCATATCTACTGTAATATCCACTCTGTCTACTGTAAGGTCCACCCTGTCTATTGTAATATCCACCCTGTCTACTGTAATATTCACCCTGTCTACTGTAAGGTCCACCCTGTCTATTGTAATATCCACCCTGTCTATTGTAATATCAACCCTGTCTACTGTAATATCCACCCTGTCTACTGTAATATCCACCCTGTCTACTGTGAGGTCCACCCTGTCTACTGTAATATCCCCCCTGTCTACAGTAAGGTCCACCATATCTACTGTAATATCCACTCTGTCTACTGTAAGGTCCACCCTGTCTACTGTAATATCCATCCTTTCTACTATGATACCCACCCTGTCTACTGTAAGGTCCACCCAGTCTACTGTAATATCCAGCCTTTCTACAATGATACCCACCCTGTCTACTGTAAGGTCCACCCTGTCTATTGTAATATCCACACTGTCTACTGTAATATTCACCCTGTCTACTTCAAGGTCCACCCTGTCTATTGTAATATCCACCCTGTCTACTGTAATATCAACCCTGTCTACTGTAATATCCACCCTGTCTACTGTAATATCCACCCTGTCTACTGTGAGGTCCACCCTGTCTACTGTAATATCCACCCTGTCTACTGTAAGGTCCACCCTGTCTGCTGTAATATCCACCCTGTCTACTGTAAGGTCCACCCAGTCTACTGTAATATCCAGCCTTTCTACTATGATACCCACCCTGTCTACTGTAAGGTCCACCCTGTCTACTGTAGTATTCACCCTGTCTACTGTAAGGTCCACCCTGTCTATTGTAATATCCACACTGTCTACTGTAATATTCACCCTGTCTACTTCAAGGTCCACCCTGTCTATTGTAATATCCACCCTGTCTACTGTAATATCAACCCTGTCTACTGTAATATCCACCCTGTCTACTGTAATATCCACCCTGTCAACTGTGAGGTCCACCCTGTCTACTGTAATATCCCCCCTGTCTACAGTAAGGTCCACCATATCTACTGTACTATCCACTCTGTCTACTGTAATATCCACCCTGTCTACTGTAAGGTCCACCCTGTCTACTGTAATATCCACCATGTCTACTGTAATATCCACCCTGTCTACTGTAATGTCCACCCTGTCTCCTGTAATATCCACCCTGTCTACTGTAAGGTCCACTCTGTCTACTGTAAGGTCCACACTATCTACTGTAATATCGACCCTATCTACTGTAATATCCACCCTGTCTAATGTAATATCCACCTTGTCTACTGTAAGGTCCACACTGTCTACTTTAAGGTCCACCATATCTACTGTAATATCAATCCTGTCTACTGTAACATCCACCCTGTTTACTGTAAGGTCCACCCTGTCTACTGTAATATTCACCCTGTCTACTGTAAGGTCCACGCTGTCTATTGTAATATCCACCCTGTCTACTGTAATATCCACTCTGTCTACTGTAATATCCACCCTGTCTACTGTAAGGTCCACCCTGTCTACTGTAATATTCAGCCTGTCTACTGTAAGGTCCACCCTGTCTATTGTAAAATCCACCCTGTCTACTGTAATATCCACCCTGTCTACTGTAAGGTCCACCCTGTCTGCTGTAATATCCACCCTGTCTACTGTAAGGTCCACCCCTTCTTCTATGATTACCACCCTGTCTACTGTAATATTCACCCTGTCTACTGTAAGGTACACCCTGTCTACAGTAATGTCCACCTTGTCTAATGCAAGGTCCACCCTATCTGCTGTAATATCCACACTATCAACTGTAATATCCACCATGTCTACTGTAATATCCACAATGTCTACTGTAAGGTCCACCCTGTCCAATGTAAGGTCCACCCTGTCTACTGTAAGGTCCACCCAGTCTACTGTAATATCCAGCCTTTCTACTATGATACCCACCCTGTCTACTGTAAGGTCCACCCTGTCTACTGTAATATTCACCCTGTCTACTGTAAGGTCCACCCTGTCTATTTTAATATCCACACTGTCTACTGTAATATTCACCCTGTCTACTTCAAGGTCCACCCTGTCTATTGTAATATCCACCCTGTCTACTGTAATATCAACCCTGTCTACTGTAATATCCACCCTGTCTACTGTAATATCCACCCTGTCAACTGTGAGGTCCACCCTGTCTACTGTAATATCCCCCCTGTCTACAGTAAGGTCCACCATATCTACTGTAATATCCACTCTGTCTACTGTAATATCCACCCTGTCTACTGTAAGGTACACCCTGTCTACTGTAATATCCACCCTTTCTAATGTAATATCCACCTTGTCTACTGTAAGGTCCACCCTGTCTACTTTAAGGTCCACCCTGTCTACTGTAATATCCACCCTGTCTACTGTAAGGTCCACCCTGTCTGCTGTAATATCCACCCTGTCTACTGTAAGGTCCACCCTGTCTACTGTAATATCCACCCTGTCTACTGTAAGGTCCACCCTGTCTACTGTAATATCCACCATGTCTACTGTAATATCCACCCTGTCTACTGTAATGTCCACCCTGTCTCCTGTAATATCCACCCTGTCTACTGTAAGGTCCACTCTGTCTACTGTAAGGTCCACACTATCTACTGTAATATCGACCCTATCTACTGTAATATCCACCCTATCTACTGTAATATCCACCCTTTCTAATGTAATATCCACCTTGTCTACTGTAAGGTCGACCCTGTCTACTTTAAGGTCCACCCTGTCTACTGTAATATCCACCCTGTCTACTGTAATATCCACCCTGTCTAATGTGATATCCACCTTGTCTACTGTAAGGTCCACCCTGTCTACTTTAAGGTCCACCCTGTCTACTGTAATATCCACCCTGTCTACTGAAAGGTCCACCATATCTACTGTAATATCCACCCTGTCTACTGTAAGGTCCACCCTGTCTACTGTAATATCCACCCTTTCTACTATGATACCCACCCTGTCTACTGTAATATCCACCCTGTCTACTGTAAGGTCAACCCTGTCTACTGTCAGTAATATTAACAGCAATAGAAGGAGAAAAATAGAGAAAAAAGCCTATAGTCTGCAATCTCTCCCTCTCTCACTCTCTGTCCCCCCATTTTTATTTTTTATTTATTTATTTCACTGTTATTTATCCAGGTAGGCTAGTTGAGAACTAGTTCTCATTTACAACTGCGACCTGGCCAAGATAAAGCAAAGCAGTTCAACACATACAACAACACAGAGTTACACATTGGAGTAAACAAACATACAGTCAATAATACAGTAGAAAAAAAACAAATCTATATACAATGTGTGCAAATGAGGTAAGATAAGGAACGTAAGGCAATAAATGTCTCTTATCAATGACGGTTATGATATCGTTTAGTACCTTGAGCGTTGCTGAGGTGCACCCGTGACCAGCTCGGAAACCGGATTGCACAGCGGAGAAGGTACGGTGTGATTCAAAGTGGTCAATGATCTGTTTATTAACTAGGCGTTTCGAAGACTTTAGAGAGGCAGGGCAGGATGGATATAGGTCTATAGCAATTTGGGCCTAGAGTGTCACCCCCTTTCCAATCTTTAGGGATCTTGGGCGACACGAAAGAGAGGTTGAGCAGACTGGTAATAGGAGTTGCAACAATGGCGGCGGATAGTTTTAGAAAGAGAGGGTCCAGATTGTCTAGCCCAGCTGATTTGTATGGGTCCAGGTTTTGCAGTTCTTTCAGAACATCTGCTATCTGGATTTGGGTGAAGGAAAAGCTGGGGAGTCTCGGACAAGTAGCTGCGGAGCTGTTGGCCGGGGTTGGGTTAGCCAGGAGGAAAGCATGGCCAGCCGTTGAGAAATGCTTGTTGAAATGTTTGATTATCGTGGATTTATCGGTGGTGACCGTGTTACCTAGCCTCAGCGCAGTGGGCAGCTGGGAGGAGGTGCTATTGTTCTCCATGGACTTAACAGTATCCCAAAACGTTTTGGAGTTAGAGCTACAAGATACAAATTTCTGTTTGAAAAAGCTAGCCTTTGCTTTCCTGACTGCATGTATTGGTTCCTGACTTCCCTGAACAGTTGCATATCGCGGGGACATCCCCCCCCCCACCTTCTATCAGTCCTTACCTGCAGGTCCAGGGCGGTCAGCTGCTTCCCTTTCTCAACACCTGCATTGCGCTTGTACTCCTCGATGGTCCAGGAGGGCTGACCCCGTTTGCCGTCACCCGACAGGCCTGTGAGCCTGAGGTCCGTGTACAGGGGGCTGCCTTTCATGTGGGACTTGACGGAGGGGGGGAAGGGGTGCGGGGAGAACACCTGCTCCACCAGGTAGGAGTCATTGGGGGGCTTTGAGGAGCGGTGGACCTGGGGCGATCTCATACTGGCGCTCCGCTCTGACTGTAGTGGGGAGGGATGGAGGGGGTCAGAGGTTAAAGTTGAAAAGTGGGGTAAACGGACAGTGAGAGAGAGCGAGAGAGAGAGAGAGAGAGAGAGAGAGAGAGAGAGAGAGAGAGAGAGAGAGAGAGAGAGAGAGAGAGAGAGAGAGAGAGAGGAGTGAGAGAGAGATAGAGAGAGAGAGTGTGTGTTGTCATATAAAAACTGTAATGCGCACATTGTTGAGGTAAGACTAAAACAACCCAGTATTTGTTTTCATTGAGTGACTTTGTGACCCAATACAGAGACTATACCAATGTATCAGTGTATACAATACACACTGTCCTGCAGCTTGGGAAGTGCAGCAGTTCCCAGAGTCATAAGATAAAGATAATGCTACTGTAGATATAGACAGGTAGAAGCCCTGAACACAGCACTGTGTTATAGACAGTTAGAAGCCCTGAACACAGCACTGTGTTATAGACAGCTAGAAGCCCTGAACACAGCACTGTGTTATAGACAGCTAGAAGCCCTGAACACAGCACTGTGTTATAGACAGCTAGAAGCCCTGAACACAGCACTGTGCTATAGACAGCTAGAAGCCCTGAACACAGCACCGTGTTATAGACAGCTAGAAGCCCTGAACACAGCACTGTGTTATAGACAGCTAGAAGCCCTGAACACAGCACTGTGCTATAGACAGCTAGAAGCCCTGAACACAGCACTGTGCTATAGACAGCTAGAAGCCCTGAACACAGCACTGTGTTATAGACAGCTAGAAGCCCTGAACACAGCACTGTGTTATAGACAGCTAGAAGCCCTGAACACAGCACTGTGTTATAGACAGCTAGAAGCCCTGAACACAGCACCATGCTATAGACAGGTAGAAGCCCTGAACACAGCACTGTGTTATAGACAGCTAGAAGCCCTGAACACAGCACTGTGTTATAGACAGCTATTATACTACCAATACTGCAGTGCCAGGAATCCTTCTCTCCATGAGTTCACTGCATTACATAAGAAACACACTCATGTATCCACTCTCTTTTCAACTCAATAAAAGAAGTCATCCATAAACACAGTGCCGTATTATGAAGCACAATATCTGTTTTTAATATCTGCGAGCCAGCATCTGATTTCTGCCCTGGGGGAAGCAAAGAAAATGCTCCTGTACAGATTTGGAGAGTTGGCCATTTTTCCAAAAGGAACAAAAACAAATTGCTCTCTGTACTTGCATGTAATGATAAGGCCATTTTAAGTGCATAATAGACCATCGTGGGATAAGCGTAGAAATCAGTGTTCACTAACACTGGAAATTGACTAAGTAGTGTAAGCCTTTAAGTTCATTCAAGTCTACACTCAATATGAACCCTTACAACAGCCAAACCAGTCAATCAAAACAAGAACAGCATGTACAGCATGGTTCTATTGGCCAGATGAACATCCATTAATGTTATTGATTAATGGAAGAGCTTCTCTCTTCATTCTAAAACACACTTCCATGACAAAAACACATATTTCCCCACATATTTCCCCATATTTCCCCTTTCATTTGTATGTCTTACATTGGTATGTCTGCAATTCCCTCAAATGAATGATTCTCCTCTCCACTGACCAAGATAAACAACGTGAAGAACACATCACTCTACTGTGCAATCTATTGATTACCTGTCTGGGCCAGTAAAAAAACACCACATTTAGCACAAATACTAAATTCTTCATGAGTGTTTTTAGGCTCTTTACACCCCTCAATGCAGGGACGCATTGGGACTAGACATTTCTAACACACCGGACCATTTTATTTCCTCGAAGTCAATGTGCCTCTGTCTCTGAATGTATAGGCAGCGACTGTACGTTCCAAATGGACGTCGCCCCAACCATCTGGAGAGCTGCATTCAATGTTAAATGGAAGTTAATGAATACCGAGCTGTAGCGGGAGAATAGCACATTGCATGTCTGGATTCAGGAATGCTCATTCACAGACACATCGATGTGTGTTTGTATGTGTGTATGTGTGTGGTTTGTTTTGCCAAGTAAATCTGCTCTCAGCTCCTGATTACCCAGGCTTCTTGTCAATCAGGCGTATCTATCTGTGTGGTAGGTTTACTTAGAGGATGTCTCTCAGTTGAGGTTAGAAGCTAGCTGTATCATCTAGGCAGTTGGAGATGATGGCCATGTTTATGGAATCATTCCAGAGAGTGGAGAATGTTGTGCCTGCCTGCCTGTCTGCCTTTTGGCACCCTAACCTGACATCCTTATTAACATTCAGGAGTTATACGAGTCTTGCAGAGGCTCTGGTGACAGGGAGGGGTGAGGGGGAAGGGGGAGGTGGGAGGGAGGGAGGGAGGGAGGGAGGGAGGGAGGGAAAGAGAGTGAGTAGAGAGGGAGATTTCTGATCTGAATGGGAGGGGAGAGGGAGGATCAGGGGACTGCTTGGTTGAAAGAGACGGCGAGGCAGTGGAGAGGGAGGGAGGAGAGGGGAGACCAGGGAGGAGATGGAGGTGAGATTGAGAGAGAAGAACAGAGGGAGGAAAAAGAGAGTGGGGGGAGCAGGGAAAGAGAGGATGGCAGAAGAAAAGAAAAGGGAGAGGAAATAGACAGGAGAGGGAGTCAAGAGGTACGGAGAAGAGAGGGAGCAAAGAGGAGAGGAGGGAGCAAAGAGGAGAGGAGAGGGAGGGAGCAAAGAGGAGAGGGGAGGGAGGGATCACAGAAGGGAGGGAGCAAAGAGGAGAGGAGAGGGAGGGAGGGAGAGAGCAAAGAGGAGAGGAGAGGGAGGGAGCAAAGAGGAGAGGGGAGGGAGGGATCACAGAGGGGAGGGAGAGAGAGAGAGAAAGAGGAGAGGAGAGGGAGGGATCACAGAGGGGAGGGAGGGAGCAAAGAGGAGAGGGGAGGGAGGGAGAGAGCAAAGAGGAGAGGAGAGGAGAGGGAGGGAGCAAATAGGAGAGGAGAAGGGAGGGAGGGAGCAAAGAGGAGAGGAGAGGGAAGGAGCAAAGAGGAGAGGGGAGGGGAGGGAGAGAGCAAAGAGGAGAGGAGAGGAGAGGGAGGGAGCAAAGAGGAGAGGAGAAGGGAGGGAGGGAGGGATCACAGAGGGGAGGAAGGGAGCAAAGAGGAGAGGGGAGGGAGGGAGAGAGCAAAGAGGAGAGGAGAGGGAGGGAGCAAAGAGGAGAGGAGAAGGGAGGGAGGGAGCAAAGAGGAGAGGAGAGGGAAGGAGCAAAGAGGAGAGGGGAGGGGAGGGAGCAAAGAGGAGAGGAGAGGGAGGGAGAAAAGAGGAGAGAAGAGGGAGGGAGGAAGGAAGCAAAGAGGAGAGGAGGGGGGAGAAAGAGGAGAGGGGAGGGAGCAAAGAGGAGAGGAGAGGGAGGGAGCAAAGAGGAGAGGGGAGGATGGAGGAGAAAAGAGAACAGAGGGGAGTTAGGTTAGAGAGGAATGGGAGAGTCAGGGAGGAGAGAGGGAGGCAGAGGAGCTATAAGAACAGGGGACTGCTGATAAGACAGAGGGGGTATGGCTGGGCTTCAGGCCACTGATCTGATTGACTAACCTTTACTGTGGGTCTGCATCTGACCTCTCTCTCAGGACCCTCTCTCTATTCACATGGACACAACAGTACTGCAAAAAACAAAACCTCTTCTAATATTAAATATTAATATACCAACGTATCCTCTGTAATGTTAGATACAGTATCTATACAATATGAATGTGTAATGATATGCAATATTGTCAATGAAGAAGACTATGACTGAAGCTTTGAACAAATGAATGTAAGCAATTGATCATTTTTACCAAATGAAGGTTTCAATTGCAACTTGAACTTTTTAAATTGGGGGGGTGTGGATCTATTTTCATATAATCAGGTGACGTAAGCTTTGGGAAGTGGAACTATCATGGAAAATAAATGTATTCACATTGCTGTGGATAAATGTATTTTATTCATATTGCTGTGGATAAATGTATTTTATTCATATTGCTGTGGATAAATGTATTGTATTCATATTGCTGTGGATAAATGTATTTTATTCCTATTGCTGTGGATAAATGTATTGTATTCATATTGCTGTGGATAAATGTATTGTATGCACATTGCTGTAGATAAATGTATTGTATTCAATTTGCTGTGGATACATGTACTGTATTCATATCGCTGTGGATAAATGTATTGTATTCATATTGCTGTGGATAAATGTATTTTATTCCTATTGCTGTGGATAAATGTATTGTATTCATATTGCTGTGGATAAATGTATTTTATTCCTATTGCTGTGGATAAATGTATTGTATTCATATCGCTGTGGATAAATGTATTGTATTCATATTGCTGTGGAAAAATGTATTTTATTCATATTGCTGTGGATAAATGTATTGTATTCATATTGCTGTGGATAAATGTATTTTATTCATATTGCTGTGGATAAATGTATTGTATTCATATTGCTGTGGATAAATGTATTGTATTCTTATTGCTGTGGATAAATGTTTGATTGTATGACTTTGTAAACAATAACAGGTCTGAAAGGAACTGCTCATTTCGACTATATTACAATCAATACCCAGGTCTAGAATTACACTCAAAATGTGAGCAGGACAATAATGTGGTGCTGATGTGTTGCCCATCACCCACAGGCAGCCCTGCAATGGTCTACCCCCAATACTATAAGTCTGGTAAATATATAATAACTCAATTTTACCTACAGAAATGTAACTTTGTCTTGTTACTGTGTGGAAGCTACTGGAGTGCATTCCACAGCAGTAACTGCCGTTGTTGAGAATTGAAGAGAAAGTCAAAGTTGTGCGCCAGGCTTGATTGTATGGCACCAGTGTATAGGTACTCTAGATTCCTCAAATGAGTCTGAGCTGATTCAGAGTATCAGAAAGAACTGGTTACTCTCCATCTGGGCAATATGCCAACAGAGGAAAGAAGAGAAGAGAGAGTGAAAGATGAATATTTTTGAGTGATGGTTTATCTGTGGCATTTGGAAATGGCTATGATTGACAGTGAGTCATGGTAATGATGTAACAAGGAGCTGAAGGGAGCCATGCCTTCTCTTCCTGGGTTCTATAGAATCAGGAGTAAAAGTTTATAGCTAGTCAAAAACAAAGTTCACATAAAAAGCAAGATGACAAATGTATTTGACATTTTATTTTCAATGTTTTTCATCACAAAGATTCAAAATGTGTTTTTTATAAAGCTTTCGCTTACACTTAACAATTTCAAGAATCTTAACTCTTACACCTAAAACATAACATTTTAAATTTCCAGAAAGCTAGAGAACTAGGAGAACATAACAGGTAAATAAGTCAAACATTTCATCATAAATTCATCATCAAATAGCACACATCAGATATTTCATAATACATTTCATTTAACATTGCATCATAAAGTTTATTGTAGATTTGCATTAACTACATTTCTGATTTCAAACATTGCCATTTGTCAATTATATTCAGTAGGGTAAATCTGGAACAAAGTCTGACAGTTGATTGGGATCTTTTTATGATAGTTTTTTTTACTATATTTCTTTGCCATGTTTGGATGAAAACACCTTTTCATTTAGAAACATTACATTTAGTGTGTCATTATAATTTTCTATCCACCCCGGACAGGATGGGGTTCTCCTCAGCAAGGCAGTCCCTGGTCTCCAGAGCCACGCGGAGTTTCTGCCAGAAGACTCCGGTGTGCTCCCCAGCTCTGGGCCAGCTCAGGTAGGTGCGTCTCTTCCACAGCTTTCTCATCCAGTGGTAGGGGGAGAGCTGCTGGTCTGGGACCTCCTCCAGAAACACCAGGATCAGAACGTCCTTCTGCTCATCAAACAGACGGAAGCTGGCTACTTGGATCTCCTGGGAGCACCACTCACTCTCCAGGTAGCGACGGCTGATCACGCAGATGGTCTTGCGGCTCCCGTAGATGGCGCCTGTGAAGTTGTCTATGATGGGTTTGCCTGGCTGGAAGTCATGGTGATGCAGACACAGCTTCCAGCCTTGGTTTCCTCCAGCTCTGTCAGAAGTTCCCTCAGGACCCAGGGCTCATCGTGGCCGTTGTAGGAGACGAAGGCATCATACTGATGAGTCACACGGACGTTCCTCCGCTTTGTGTCATAGAGATAAGCCTGGAAGAGATAGTAGGCGTAGACCACCTGCCATCTCAGGAGATGGTAGATAAAGGACCCAGCTCGGTTAGGAGGACCAGAGAAGTGGAGGAGAGGAAGTAGAAGAATCCTATATCTACTGAACAGTAGTGGGTGTCAAGGTCCAACAGTTTGGTACCTCCTAGATTGACCGGATAGTTGTAAGTAAAGTCATAGGCATCAACAACCTGCGTTTGGTTTTCTGTTGTCACCCACTTGATAAACCAAGCATTGCTGCAGTCACAGGTGAAAGTCTTGTCTTGCAGGTCCAAGTAAACTAAAGCAGGCAAAGAACGTATCATTGTCTCCTTGACTACTGTAAAGTCATTCTTTCTCACCTGTAAGTAACTGAGTTGAGTGAGGTTGGCTCCTACGAGAAAATCTAAAGACTGAAGTTGGGCTTTAGACAGGTATAGCCTGTTGAGTCGTGGGATCGGGTGAAACAACTCCGTGCTCAGGGCTGTGAACTCATTCAGGCTGATGTCAAGGGACCACAACTGTGGTGTGTGGATGAATGTGTCTGGGTGAAAGGACTTAATGTTAAGACTCCTTGCGTTGAATGCCAATAAATATTTCAGACCTTTAAGAAAGTTGGATGGTATATTCAACGTTCCAAAAGGATGCTGAGCGGAGATGATCAGGATCTTGAGAGACGGCAGAGGAGAAAAGGGTGGAGATTTAAGTTCACCATAATGTAGATATCTAATACGATTCCAACTCAAATCAAGTTTTTCTAAGGCTGTCAGTCCTCTGAACATAGTGGCCCTAATGTTAATTTTACTAATGTTATTCGATGCCAAATTAAGCATTTTAAGATTGACCAAACCCTGAAAGGCCCCATCTTCCACAGTGTCAATTCGATTGTCAAATAAAATCTAAGTTTTGAGGGATTGTAAGCTTTCAAAGTCTCCTTTATGGACATTTCTTAGCATATTGCTTCCCAAATGCAAGTTTTCTAGTTTTTGCAAAAAATTCTTAAAAACATAACGTAAAGATGGGATACTGTTTTTTCCCAGATCTAGGAGTATTAAGACATACAAATCTTGAAAAACATTGCCTTTAATGCCAGTGATTTCATTGTGGAAAAGACGGAGGTATGTTAGTCCTGTCAGATTGGCAAAATCGAATGAGCCTAGTTTATTGATGGTATTGTATCTGAGATCCAAGATGGTCAGAGATTGGATATTATGAATGGCATTTGGCACAGAAGAAAGCCTATTGTTACTTAGATCTAGAGTAGTCAGTTGCTTCATTGAGCTGAATGACTGATGAGACAGATTAGTAAGAGCATTATGGGATATATCCAATCTAGTCAAGTATGTGCAGGACGTAAACAGTTCCTCAGAGACAAAGCTTATGTTGTTATAACGCAGTCTGAGTGTTGTCAGTGTAGTATATGGCAGGCAATGTTGGCGAGAGCCCTGATCCTATCTTCCCCTAAATGAGACAGTATGGGCGGCAGGTAGCCTAGTGGTTAGAGCGTTGGACTTGTAACCGGAGGGTTGCAAGTTTGAATCCCCAAGCTGACAAGGAAAATAATTTGTTGTTCTGCCCCTGAACAAGGCAGTTAACCCACTGTTCCCTGGGTGCTGAAGACGTGGATGTCGATTAAGGCAGCCCCCCTGCACCTCTCTGATTCAGAGGGGTTGGGTTAAATGTGGAAGACACATTTCGGTTGAAGGCATTTGGTTGTACAACTGACTAATAATGGTGACTTTGATGAGAGATGTTAATGATGAGTTGAGGCTCTGCAGAACCACGCTAATTTCCTTCAAAGACATGTGGACACTGCTCAAATTGAGACATTTCATATTACTCAGAAAAGATCTGTCTGGTACATGTCATGCTTCCATTTTGACCACTGTCAGAGAGGTTTAAATAGTGGAGTTTAGGAAGAACATCAGCTGTGATCCTGAAGATTCTCATTGGATTCCTCGATAAATCCAGCACTCTCAGTCCTATGGACTTATTTGATATGTCCTGTGACTGTGGCATTTGCCTTGTTGCTTGCAATGTACAACTCCTGCAGGTGTGTGAATAGCAAGATTGTCTGAACCTTCTTTAGAACATAAAGTTGGTTGCCGGTTAAGTTTAGTACATTTAAGCTGGACAGATTCTGAAAATTATTTTGATGTGGTTGTGGTCTAGTCGAAGCACAGAGAGGTTGCCTAGGCCCTGAAACAGGTGATCTGAGAGGATGTTGAGTCTGTTATTGGCTAGATTCAGCTCCTGAAGAACGACCAGGTCTAAAAAAGCCCCATCGTCAACATGAGAGATCCGGTTGCAGGACGTGTTTAAAGACTTGAGGTCTGAGAGATCTTTGAAATCACATTTTTTGATCATCACAATGTTGTTGATGGAAAGGTCTAAAGATCTTACTTGTCTTCTGGTATGGCTTGGAGGTTCTTCTTTCCACAGATTACATTCATGTTGATATCATTGAGAGATTCACGGACTGTGCCTTTTTTCAATGAATAGCCCCTTACTGGATTTACAAGGATCCAGCAACATAGAAGAGTGCACAGAAAAAGACTTGGTTGTGAATATGTAGTCTCATATTTCTGGCATGGTTATCTTCATTTTGTCACGACTTCAGCTGAAGTTAGTCCCTCCCCTGGTTCGAGCGTCTACCGGCGGTCGACGTCACCGGAGTTCTAGCCACCACCGATCTATTTCTCACTTTCTGTTTGTCTTGTCATTAATCACACCTGGTCATCATTACCCAAATGACATGTGTTATTTATTCCTCTGTTCCCCCATCAGTGTTGTCCGTGATTGTTTCATGTTTTTGGCTCGTTGTGTGAGCAGGTGATTGTCTACGTATCAATTTATTTTGTCCCTTAATAAAATAAGGAGTTTGACAACTGGCTTCCTGCGACTGTTTCCTTGGAGACCTGCTGTGAGCCATAACACATTTTCATCAAGAGGCTCTTGATGCCAGGTCCCCCTCGCAAAACGGTGATTCTAAACTCAATGGTCTTGTCCTTTTTAAATAAAGGATTTTAAATAAAGGTTAAATAAAAAAATGTCAGTTAATTTCTGGAGGAAGGGGTGGCAAATGCCACTTATGTGACTCCAATTAACACAAAGATTGGTCCAATTTCTTCTCAAGCTTCTTATGTTCCACCAATGGACCGTCTTCTGAGTATATACTTCTTAGACAATCATCAGAAGACAACAGACTCACAAGTTGAGTGTCTTTCCCTCCAGCATATATTGCCATGAAATACAAAAGCATTCCATCACCTCAACATGACTCATTTTTTCTTCCAGTCTCCAAAGACCCCTCCCCGCCGTTTCACTTCCCTTTGATCCCTGAGTATTTGTATCTACGTTTATACAGTTGGTTGGACTAGTTTGGAGTGTGTATTTGTAGTTCCTAAATACATTTAAAATGTGTTAAGTAGAAAACTTGCGTTGTTACCCAAACTCCTTGCTCCAATCAAACGCTACACCATGCCCAAGTAATGAGTCGGGATCTGAATACATCCTGACGATTTCTAGAACGGAAATCCATTCAGTCTGATTGGTCGCAGAAACCGATGGTTGGGCCAGAGCCAGAATATGCATGGCTATAGCGGCATTTAGAAAATGTGTCATTGGCTTTGAAACTCTGAGATGATCCAATTGCTGATTACTTTGTTTTGTACAAAACCCACTCATTCTGATGTTACCACAAATGCCTTCAGTGATGGCAGCCTCAGACTGAAGTATGTAACAAATGATAGATCAGCGAAAGAATTCAGTTTGAGTGCCAGGCAAGTAGAAAACTCTTCAAATTCACTCTCTACAGCCCTGGGACACAGGCTCACAAACTCTGACCTTCTAACTCTGACCTTCTAACCTTCAACCCAAGCACTCCATTCTGCCACCTCTGGTCTCTTGGCTCTCCCGCCCGTATGGGAAGGTGGCTCCCGCTCAGCCCAGTCCAAGCTCTCCTCGGTCCTGAAGCTAGGACAGCCCATCTTCTGAAAACATCTGAAACCCTACCTCTTCAAAGAGTATCTTAAATACTCCCTGAACCTGCATGACATGAGCCGCCCTCGCACTCTTTCCCAACTTGGATAGAAAGTTGTCTATTAATGCCAAAAAAGTCAGTCCACCCTCAAAACACTAGCTTACTAGGGATTGTTTCCTTATGCAGTGTACAATCTATAGCTATACTGTATACCGTATTTAGCTGCTATTTATACACTTTTTATAAAAATGACATGGAATAGCCTCGCAATGAGGAATAAAATATGACATGGAATAGCCTCGCAATGAGGAATAAAATATGACATGGAATAGCCTCGCAATGAGAAATAAAAGTGGTTGTCTTAAAATAATAAATTCAGCCACTATTTATTGTTGAACTCAGCCGGTAACAGCCTAAATAAATGGGCTGCAAGGTAAATTAAATTAAATAAAATCAAATAATTCCAACTTGAGAGACTCCTCTGATCTCCTAAAGTCCTCCTTTTTTTGTGTGTAAATTTTTTCACCACGGCCTGTAGGTCCAGGTTGCGAGCCCGACTGTTTTCTATACTGAGTATTGCCAACCCAGACAGTCTTTCCTGAGACATTGAGCATTATATGTCCATTGCACTGCACACAATTTAAACTTAGTCTTGAATGATGCATGCCAAGATACATTATACCAGAGATAAGGGACTGTTGATACTTGCAACCACACATCTCAAACGGCGGTTCACCAGTATAAATGAAAATGCAAACCGTTTGTTGTTGGTCTGTCCAGTATCCAAACGACCTGTCCCCAGAGCTTCATATACAGTTCATCTCTTTCCATAACGTGTTGAGGCCGGCAATTAAGAAGAATGAGAGGATCAATTAAAGATGGTGCAGAACTAGTGTATTTGAGGCACCACTTCCTTCTCCCCTGATTCCCTGATGTTGCTAGGGCAATCAAGCTGCTTTCTACCATCCCTGTAACTGTTTCCCTGATGTTGCTAGGGCAATCAAGCTGTTTTATACCATCCCTGTAACTGTTTCCCTGATGTTGCTAGGGCAATCAAGCTGTTTTATACCATCCCTGTAACTGGTTCCCTGATGTTGCTAGGGCAATCAAGCCGCTTTCTACCATCCCTGTAACTGTTTCCCTGATGTTGCTAGGGCAATCAAGCCGCAGTCTACCATCCCTGTAACTGTTTCCCTGATGTTGCTAGGGCAATCAAGCTGCTTTCTACCATCCCAGTAACTGGTTCCCTGATGTTGCTAGGGCAATCAAGCTGTTTTCCAACATCCCTGTAACTGTTTCCCTGATGTTGCTAGGGAAATCAAGCCGTTTTCTACCGTCTCTGTAACTGTTTCCCTGATGTTGCTAGGGAAATCAAGCTGCTTTCTACCATCCCTGTAACTGTTTCCCTGATGTTGCTAGGGCAATCAAGCTGTTTTCTACCATCCCTGTAACTGTTTCCCTGATGTT
Organism: Brachymystax lenok tsinlingensis; assembly: GCA_030435695.1. NCBI lineage: Eukaryota > Metazoa > Chordata > Actinopteri > Salmoniformes > Salmonidae > Brachymystax > Brachymystax lenok. Next base: position 22,328,242 of record CM059800.1, on the reverse strand, counting down.
GCTAGGGCAATCAAGCTGTTTTATACCATCCCTGTAACTGGTTCCCTGATGTTGCTAGGGCAATCAAGCCGCTTTCTACAATCCCTGTAACTGTTTCCCTGATGTTGCTAGGGCAATCAAGCTGTTTTTTACCATCCCTGTAACTGTTTCCCTGATGTTGCTAGGGCAATCAAGCTGTTTCTACCATCCCTGTAACTGTTTCCCTGATGTTGCTAGGGCAATCAAGCTGTTTTCTACCATCCCTTTAACTGTTTCCCTGATGTTGCTAGGGCAATCAAGCTGTTTTCTACCATCCCTGTAACTGTTTCCCTCATGATGCTAGGTAAATCAAGCTGTTTTCTACCATACCTGTAACTGTTTCCCTGATGTTGCTAAGGAAATCAAGCTGTTCCTACCATCCCTGTAACTGTTTCCCTGATGTTGCTAGGGCAATCAAGCCGCAGTCTACCATCCCTGTAACTGTTTCCCTGATGTTGCTAGGGCAATCAAGCTGCTTCTACCATCCCAGTAACTGGTTCCCTGATGTTGCTAGGGCAATCAAGATGTTTTCCACCATCCCTGTAACTGTTTCCCTGATGTTGCTAGGGAAATCAAGCCGTTTTCTACCGTCCCTGTAAGTGTCTCCCTGATGTTGCTAGGACAATCAAGCTGTTTTCTACCATCCCTGTAACTGTTTCCCTGATGTTGCTAGGGCAATCAAGCTGTTTTCTACCATCCCTGTAACTGTTTCCCTGATGTTGCTAGGGCAATCAAGCTGTTTTCTACCATCCCTTTAACTGTTTCCCTGATGTTGCTAGGGCAATCAAGCTGTTTTCTACCTGTTTCCCTGTAACTGTTTCCCTCATGATGCTAGGTCAATCAAGCTGTTTTCTACCATACCTGTAACTGTTTCCCTGATGTTGCTAAGGAAATCAAGCTGTTTCTACCATCCCTGTAACTGTTTCCCTGATGTTGCTAGGGCAATCAAGCCGCAGTCTACCATCCCTGTAACTGTTTCCCTGATGTTGCTAGGGCAATCAAGCTGCTTTCTACCATCCCAGTAACTGGTTCCCTGATGTTGCTAGGGCAATCAAGCTGTTTTCCAACATCCCTGTAACTGTTTCCCTGATGTTGCTAGGGAAATCAAGCCGTTTTCTACCGTCTCTGTAACTGTTTCCCTGATATTGCTAGGGAAATCAAGCTGCTTTCTACCATCCCTGTAAGTGTTTCCCTGATGTTGCTAGGGCAATCAAGCTGTTTTCTACCATCCCTGTAACTGTTTCCCTGATGTTGCTAGGGCAATCAAGCTGTTTTCTACCATCCCTGTAACTGTTTCCCTGATGTTGCTAGGGCAATCAAGCTGTTTTATACCATCCCTGTAACTGTTTCCCTGATGTTGTTAAGTCAATCAAGCTGTTTTCTACCATACCTGTAACTGTTTCCCTGATGTTGCTAGGGCAAAAAAAGCTGTTTTCTACCATCCCTGTAACTGTTTCGCTGATGTTGCTAGGTCAATCAAGCTGCTTTCTACCATCCCTGTAACTGTTTCCCTGATGTTGAAAGGGCAATCAAGCTGTTTTCTACCATCCCTGTAACTGTTTCCCTGATGTTGCTAGGGCAATCAAGCTGTTTTCTACCATCCCTGTAACTGTCTCCCTGATGTTGCTAAGGAAATCAAGCTGTTTCTACCATCCCTGTAACTGTTTCCCTGATGTTGCTAGGGCAATCAAGTTGTTTTCTACCATCCCTGTAACTGATTCCCTTATGTTGCTAGGGCAATAAAGCTGTTTTCTACCATCCCTGTAACTGTTTCCCTGATGTTGCTAGGGCAATCAAGCTGTTTTCTACCATCCCTGTAACTGTTTCCCTAATGTTGCTAGGGCAATAAAGCTGCTTTCTACCATCCCTGTAACTGTTTCCCTGATGTTTCTTGGGCAATCAAGCTGTTTTCTACCATCCCTGTAACTGTTTCCCTGATGTTGCTAGGGCAATCAAGCTGTTTTCTACCATCCCTGTAACTGTTTCCCTGATGTTGCTAGGGCAATCAAGCTGTTTTCTACCATCCCTGTAACTGTTTCCCTGATGTTGCTAGGGCAATCAAGCTGTTTTCTACCATCCCTGTAACTGTTTCCCTGATGTTTCTTGGGCAATCAAGCTGTTTTCTACCATCCCTGTAACTGTTTCCCTGATGTTGCTAGGGCAATCAAGCTGTTTTCTACCATCCATGTAACTGTTTCCCTGATGTTGCTAGGGCAATCAAGCTGTTTTCTACCATTCCTGTAACTGTCTCCCTGATGTTGCTAAGGAAATCAAGCTGTTTCTACCATCCCTGTAACTGTTTCCCTGATGTTGCTAGGGCAATCAAGCTGTTTTCTACCATCCCTGTAACTGATTCCCTTATGTTGCTAGGGCAATAAAGCTGTTTTCTACCATCCCTGTAACTGTTTCCCTGATGTTGCTAGGGAAATCAAGCTGTTTTCTACCATCCCTGTAACTGTTTCCCTGATGTTGCTAGGGCAATAAAGCTGTTTTCTACCATCCCTGTAACTGTTTCCCTGATGTTTCTTGGGCAATCAAGCTGTTTTCTACCATCCCTGTAACTGTTTCCCTGATGTTGCTAGGGCAATCAAGCTGTTTTCTACCATCCATGTAACTGTTTCCCTGATGTTGCTAGGGAAATCAAGCTGTATTCTCCCATCCCTGTAACTGTTTCCCTGATGTTGCTAGGGCAATCAAGCTGTTTTCTACCATCCCTGTAACTGTTTCCCTGATGTTTCTAGGGCAATCAAGCCGCTTTCTACCATCCCTGTAACTGTTTCCCTGATGTTGCTAGGGCAAACAAGCTGTTTTCTACCATCCCTGTAACTGTTTCCCTGATGTTGCTAGGGCAATCAAGCTGTTTTCTACCATCCCTGTAACTGTTTCCCTGATGTTGCTAGGGAAATCAAGCTGTTTTCTACCATCCCTGTAACTGTTTCCCTGATGTTGCTAGGGAAATCAAGCTGCTTTCTACCATCCCTGTAAGTGTTTCCCTGATGTTGCTAGGACAATCAAGCTGTTTTCTACCATCCCTGTAACTGTTTCCCTGATGTTGCTAGGGCAATCAAGCTGTTTTCTACCATCCCTGTAACTGTTTCCCTGATGTTGCTAGGGCAATCAAGCTGTTTTCTACCATCCCTTTAACTGTTTCCCGGATGTTGCTAGGGCAATCAAGCTGTTTTATACCATCCCTGTAACTGTTTCCCTGATGATGCTAGGGCAATCAAGCTGTTTTCTACCATACCTGTAACTGTTTCCCTGATGTTGCTAAGGAAATCAAGCTGTTTCTACCATCCCTGTAACTGTTTCCCTGATGTTGCTAGGGCAATCAAGCCGCTTTCTACCATGCCTGTAAGTGATTCCCTGATGTTTCTAGGGCAATCAAGACGCTTTCTACCATCCCTGTAGCTGTTTCCCTGATGTTGCTAGGGCAAACAAGCTGTTTTCTACCATCCCTGTAACTGTTTCCCTGATGTTGCTAGGGCAATCAAGCTGCTTTCTACCATCCCAGTAACTGGTTCCCTGATGTTGCTAGGGCAATCAAGCTGTTTTCCACCATCCCTGTAACTGTTTCCCTGATGTTGCTAGGGAAATCAAGCTGTTTTCTACCATCCCTTTAACTGTTTCCCTGATGTTGCTAGGGAAATCAAGTTGCTTTCTACCATCCCTGTAAGTGTTTCCCTGATGTTGCTAGGACAATCAAGCTGTTTTCTACCATCCCTGTAACTGTTTCCCTGATGTTGCTAGGGCAATCAAGCTGTTTTCTACCATCCCTGTAACTGTTTCCCTGATGTTGCTAGGGCAATCAAGCTGTTTTCTACCATCCCTGTAAGTGTCTCCCTGATGTTGCTAAGGAAATCAAGCTGTTTCTACCATCCCTGTAACTGTTTCCCGTTGCTAGGGCAATCAAGCAGCTTTCTACAATCCCTGTAACTGTTTCCCTGATGTTGCTAGGGCAATCAAGCTGCTTTCTACCATCCCTGTAACTGTTTCCCTGATGTTGCTAGGGCAATCAAGCTGCTTTCTACCATCCCTGTAACTGTTTCCCTGACGTTGCTAGGGCAATCAAGCTGTTTTATACCATCCCTGTAACTGTTTCCCTGATGTTGCTAGGGCAATCAAGCTGTTTTCTACCATCCCTGTAACTGTTTCCCTGATGTTGCTAGGTCAATCAAGCTGTTTTCTCCCATCCCTGTAACTGATTCCCTGATGTTGCTCGGGCAATCAAGCTGTTTTATACCATCCCTGTAACTGTTTCCCTTATGTTGCTAGGGCAATCAAGCTGCTTTCTACCTGTTTCCCTGATGTTGCTAGGGAAATAAAGCTGTTTTCTATCATCCCTGTAACTGTTTCCCTGACGTTGCTAGGGCAATCAAGCTGTTTTCTACCAACCCTGTAACTGTTTCCCTGACGTTGCTAGGGATATCAAGCTGTTTTTACCATCCCTGTAACTGTTTCCCTGATGTTGCTAGGGCAATCAAGCTGTTTTCTACCATCCCTGTAACTGTTTCCCTGATGTTGCTAGGGCAATCAAGCTGTTTTATACCATCCCTGTAACTGTTTCCCTGATGTTGCTAGGGCAATCAAGCTGTTTTCTACCATCCCTGTAACTGTTTCCCTGATGTTGCTAGGGCAATCAAGCTGTTTTATACCATCCCTGTAACTGTTTCCCTGATGTTGCTAGGGCAATCAAGCTGTTTTCTCCCATCCCTGTAACTGATTCCCTGATGTTGCTAGGTCAATCAAGCTGTTTTCTCCCATCCCTGTAACTGTTTCCCTGATGTTGCTAGGGCAATCAAGCTGTTTTCTACCATCCCTGTAACTGTTTCCCTGATGTTGCTAGGTCAATCAAGCTGCTTTCTACCATCCCTGTAACTGTTTCCCTGATGTTGCTAGGGCAATCAAGCTGCTTTCTACCATCCCTGTAACTGTTTCCCTGATGTTGCTAGGGCAATCAAGCTGTTTTCTACCATCCCTGTAACTGTTTCCCTGATGTTGCTAGGGCAATCAAGCTGTTTTCTACCATCCCTGTAACTGTTTCCCTGATGTTGCTAGGGCAATCAAGCTGTTTTCTACCATCCCTGTAACTGTTTCCCTGATGTTGCTAGGGCAATCAAGCTGTTTTATACCATCCCTGTAACTGTTTCCCTGATGTTGCTTGGGCAATCAAGCTGTTTTCTACCATCCCTGTAACTGTTTCTCTGATGTTGGTAGGGCAATCAAGCTCTATTCTCCCATCCCTGTAACTGATTCCCTGATGTTGCTAGGTCAATCAAGCTGTTTTCTCCCATCCCTGTAACTGTTTCCCTGATGTTGCTATGGCAATCAAGCTGCTTTCTACCATCCCTGTAACTGTTTCCCTGATGTTGCTAGGTCAATAAAGCTGCTTTCTACCATCCCTGTAACTGTTTCCCTGATGTTGCTAGGGCAATCAAGCTGCTTTCTACCATCCCTGTAACTGTTTCCCTGATGTTGCTAGGGCAATCAAGCTGTTTTCTACCATCCCTGTAACTGTTTCCCTGATGTTGCTAGGTCAATCAAGCTGTTTTCTCCCATCCCATATAATTGATTTCCTGATGTTGCTAGGGCAATCAAGCTGTTTTCTACCATCTCTGTAACTGTTTCCCTGATGTTGCTAGGGCAATCAAGCTGTTTTCTACCATCACTGTAACTGTTTCCCTGATGTTGCTAGGAAAATCAAGCTGTTTTATACCATCCCTGTAACTGTTTCCCTGATGTTGCTAGGTCAATCAAGCTGTTTTCTCCCATCCCTGTAACTGATTCCCTGATGTTGCTCGGGCAATCAAGCTGTTTTATACCATCCCTGTAACTGTTTCCCTTATGTTGCTAGGGCAATCAAGCTGCTTTCTACCTGTTTCCCTGATGTTGCTAGGGCAATAAAGCTGCTTTCTACCATACCTGTAACTGTTTCACTGATGTTGCTAGGGCAATCAAGCTGTTTTCTACCATCCCTGTAACTGTTTCCCTGATGTTGCTAGGGCAATCAAGCTGTTTTCTACCATCCCTGTAACTGTTTCCCTGATGTTGCTAGGGAAATCAAGCTGTATTCTCCCATCCCTGTAACTGATTCCCTGATGTTGCTAGGTCAATCAAGCTGTTTTCTCCCATCCCTGTAACTGATTCCCTGATGTTGCTCGGGCAATCAAGCTGTTTTATACCATCCCTGTAACTGTTTCCCTTATGTTGCTAGGGCAATCAAGCTGCTTTCTACCTGTTTCCCTGATGTTGCTAGGGCAATAAAGCTGCTTTCTACCATACCTGTAACTGTTTCACTGATGTTGCTAGGGAAATCAGGTTGTTTTCTACCATCCCTGTAACTGTTTCCCTGATGTTGCTAGGGCAATCAAGCTGTTTTCTACCATCCCTGTAACTGTTTCCCTGATGTTGCTAGGGAAATCAAGCTGTATTCTCCCATCCCTGTAACTGATTCCCTGATGTTGCTAGGTCAATCAAGCTGTTTTCTCCCATCCCTGTAACTGTTTCCCTGATGTTGCTATGGCAATCAAGCTGCTTTCTACCATCCATGTAACTGTTTCACTGATGTTGCTAGGGCAATCAAGCTGCTTTCTACCATCCCTGTAACTGTTTCCCTAATGTTGCTAGGGAAATCAAGCTGTTTTCTTTCATCTCTGTAACTATTTCCCTGATGTTGCTAGGGCAATCAAGCTGTTTTCTCCCATCCCTGTAACTGTTTCCCTGATGTTGCTAGGGAAATCAAGCTGATTTCTACCATCCCTGTAAATGTTTCCCTGACTTTTCTAGGGTAATCAAGCTGTTTTCTACCATCCCTGTAACTGTTTCCCTGACGTTGCTAGGGCAATCAAGCTGTTTTCTACCATCCCTGTAACTGTTTCCCTGATGTTGCTAGGGAAATCAAGCTGTTTTCTACCATCCCTGTAACTGTTTCCCTGATGTTGCTAGGAAATCAAGCTGTTTTCTACCATCCCTGTAACTGTTTCCCTGATGTTGCTAGGGCAATCAAGCTGCTTTCTACCATCCCTGTAACTGTTTCCTGATGTTGCTAGGGCAATCAAGCTGTTTTCTACCATCCCTGTAACTGTTTCCCTGATGTTGCTAGGGCAATCAAGCTGTTTTCTACCATCCCTGTAACTGTTTCCCTGATGTTGCTAGGGCAATCAAGCTGTTTTCTACCATCCCTGTAACTGTTTCCCTGATGTTGCTAGGGCAATCAAGCTGTTTTCTACCATCCCTGTAACTGTTTCCCTGATGTTGCTAGGAAAATCAAGCTGTTTTATACCATCCCTGTAACTGTTTCCCTGATGTTGCTAGGTCAATCAAGCTGTTTTCTCCCATCCCTGTAACTGATTCCCTGATGTTGCTAGGGCAATCAAGCTGTTTTATACCATCCCTGTAACTGTTTCCCTGATGTTGCTAGGGCAATCAAGCTGTTTTCTACCATCCCTGTAACTGTTTCCCTGATGTTGCTAGGGCAATCAAGCTGCTTTCTACCATCCCTGTAACTGTTTCACTGATGTTGCTAGGGCAATCAAGCTGTTTTCTACCATCCCTGTAACTGTTTCCCTGATGTTGCTAGGGCAATCAAGCTGTTTTCTACCATCCCTGTAACTGTTTCCCTGATGTTGCTAGGGAAATCAAGCTGTATTCTCCCATCCCTGTAACTGATTCCCTGATGTTGCTAGGTCAATCAAGCTGTTTTCTCCCATCCCTGTAACTGTTTCCCTGATGTTGCTAGGGCAATCAAGCTGTTTTCTCCCATCCCTGTAACTGATTCCCTGATGTTGCTAGGGCAATCAAGCTGATTTCTACCATCCCTGTAAATGTTTCCCTGACTTTTCTAGGGTAATCAAGCTGTTTTCTACCATCCCTGTAACTGTTTCCCTGATGTTGCTAGGGCAATCAAGCTGTTTTCTACCATCCCTGTAACTGTTTCCCTGACGTTGCTAGGGCAATCAAGCTGATTTCTACCATCCCTGTAACTGTTTCCCTGATGTTGCTAGGGCAATCAAGCTGTTTTCTACCATCCCTGTAACTGTTTCCCTGATGTTGCTAGGTCAATCAAGCTGTTTTCTCCCATCCCTGTAACTGATTCCCTGATGTTGCTCGGGCAATCAAGCTGTTTTATACCATCCCTGTAACTGTTTCCCTTATGTTGCTAGGGCAATCAAGCTGTTTTCTACCATCCCTGTAACTGTTTCCCTGATGTTGCTAGGGAAATCAAGCTGTTTTCTATCATCCCTGTAACTGTTTCCCTGACGTTGCTAGGGCAATCAAGCTGTTTTCTACCAACCCTGTAACTGTTTCCCTGACGTTGCTAGGGATATCAAGCTGTTTTTACCATCCCTGTAACTGTTTCCCTGATGTTGCTAGGGCAATCAAGCTGTTTTCTACCATCACTGTAACTGTTTCCCTGATGTTGCTAGGAAAATCAAGCTGTTTTATACCATCCCTGTAACTGATTCCCTGATGTTGCTAGGGCAATCAAGCTGTTTTATACCATCCCTGTAACTGTTTCCCTTATGTTGCTAGGGCAATCAAGCTGCTTTCTACCTGTTTCCCTGATGTTGCTAGGGCAATAAAGCTGCTTTCTACCATACCTGTAACTGTTTCACTGATGTTGCTAGGGCAATCAAGCTGTTTTCTACCATCCCTGTAACTGTTTCCCTGATGTTGCTAGGGCAATCAAGCTGTTTTCTACCATCCCTGTAACTGTTTCCCTGATGTTGCTAGGGAAATCAAGCTGTATTCTCCCATCCCTGTAACTGTTTCCCTTATGTTGCTAGGGCAATCAAGCTGCTTTCTACCTGTTTCCCTGATGTTGCTAGGGAAATCAAGCTGTTTTCTATCATCCCTGTAACTGTTTCCCTGACGTTGCTAGGGCAATCAAGCTGTTTTCTACCAACCCTGTAACTGTTTCCCTGACGTTGCTAGGGATATGAAGCTGTTTTCTACCATCCCTGTAACTGTTTCCCTGATGTTGCTAGGGCAATCAAGCTGTTTTCTACCATCCCTGTAACTGTTTCCCTGATGTTGCTAGGGCAATCAAGCTGTTTTATACCATCCCTGTAACTGTTTCCCTGATGTTGCTAGGGCAATCAAGCTGTTTTCTACCATCCCTGTAACTGTTTCCCTGATGTTGCTAGGGCAATCAAGCTGTTTTCTACCATCCCTGTAACTGTTTCCCTGATGTTGGTAGGGCAATCAAGCTCTATTCTCCCATCCCTGTAACTGATTCCCTGATGTTGCTAGGTCAATCAAGCTGTTTTCTCCCATCCCTGTAACTGTTTCCCTGATGTTGCTAGGGCAATCAAGCTGTTTTATACCATCCCTGTAACTGTTTCCCTGATGTTGCTAGGTCAATCAAGCTGTTTTCTCCCATCCCTGTAACTGATTCACTGATGTTGCTCGGGCAATCAAGCTGTTTTATACCATCCCTGTAACTGTTTCCCTGATGTTGCTAGGGCAATCAAGCTGTTTTCTCCCATCCCTGTAACTGTTTCCCTGATGTTGCTAGGGCAATAAAGCTGCTTTCTACCATACCTGTAACTGTTTCACTGATGTTGCTAGGGCAATCAAGCTGTTTTCTACCATCCCTGTAACTGTTTCCCTGATGTTGCTAGGGCAATCAAGCTGTTTTCTACCATCCCTGTAACTGTTTCCCTGATGTTGCTAGGGCAATCAAGCTGCTTTCTACCATCCCTGTAACTGTTTCCCTGATGTTGCTAGGTCAATCAAGCTGCTTTCTACCATCCCTGTAACTGTTTCCCTGATGTTGCTAGGGCAATCAAGCTGCTTTCTACCATCCCTGTAACTGTTTCCCTGATGTTGCTAGGGCAATCAAGCTGTTTTCTACCATCCCTGTAACTGTTTCCCTGATGTTGCTAGGGCAATCAAGCTGTTTTCTACCATCCCTGTAACTGTTTCCCTGATGTTGCTAGGGCAATCAAGCTGATTTCTACCATCCCTGTAACTGTTTCCCTGATGTTGCTAGGGGAATCAAGCTGTTTTCTACCATCCCTGTAACTGTTTCCCTGATGTTGCTAGGGCAATCAAGCTGTTTTCTACCATCCCTGTAACTGTTTCCCTGATGTTGCTAGGAAATCAAGCTGTTTTCTACCATCCCTGTAACTGTTTCCTGATGTTGCTAGGGCAATCAAGCAGCTTTCTACAATCCGTGTAACTGTTTCCCTGACGTTGCTAGGGCAATCAAGCTGCTTTCTACCATCCCTGTAACTGTTTCCCTGACGTTGCTAGGGCAATCAAGCTGTTTTCTACCATCCCTGTAACTGTTTCCCTGATGTTGCTAGGGCAATCAAGCTGTTTTCTACCATCCCTGTAACTGTTTCCCTGATGTTGCTAGGGCAATCAAGCTGTTTCTACCATCCCTGTAACTGTTTCCCTGATGTTGCTAGGGCAATCAAGCTGCTTTCTACCATCCCTGTAACTGTTTCCCTGATGTTGCTAGGGCAATCAAGCTGTTTTCTACCATCCCTGTAACTGTTTCCCTGATGTTGCTAGGTCAATCAAGCTGTTTTCTACCATCCCTGTAACTGTTTCCCTGATGTTGCTAGGGCAATCAAGCTGTTTTCTACCATCCCTGTAACTGTTTCCCTGATGTTGCTAGGGCAATCAAGCTGTTTTCTACCATCCCTGTAACTGTTTCCCTGATGTTGCTAGGGAAATCAAGCTGTTTTCTACCATCCCTGTAACTGTTTCCCTGATGTTGCTAGGGCAATCAAGCTGTTTTCTACCATCCCTGTAACTGTTTCCCTGATGTAGCTAGGGCAATCAAGCTGTTTCTACCATCCCTGTAACTGTTTCCCTGATGTTGCTAGGGAAATCAAGCTGTTTTCTATCATCCCTGTAACTGTTTCCCTGACGTTGCTAGGGCAATCAAGCTGTTTTATACAAACCCTGTAACTGTTTCCCTGACGTTGCTAGGGATATGAAGCTGTTTTTACCATCCCTGTAACTGTTTCCCTGATGTTGCTAGGGCAATCAAGCTGTTTTCTACCATCCCTGTAACTGTTTCCCTGATGTTGCTAGGGCAATCAAGCTGTTTTCTACCATCCCTGTAACTGTTTCCCTGATGTTGCTAGGGCAATCAAGCTGTTTTCTACCATCCCTGTAACTGTTTCCCTGATGTTGGTAGGGCAATCAAGCTCTATTCTACCATCCCTGTAACTGTTTCCCTGATGTTGCTAGGTCAATCAAGCTGTTTTCTCCCATCCCTGTAACTGTTTCCCTGATGTTGCTAGGGCAATCAAGCTGTTTTATACCATCCCTGTAACTGTTTCCCTGATGTTGCTAGGGCAATCAAGCTGCTTTCTACCATCCCTGTAACTGTTTCCCTGATGTTGCTAGGGCAATCAAGCTGTTTTCTACCATCCCTGTAACTGTTTCCCTGATGTTGCTAGGGCAATCAAGCTGTTTTCTACCATCCCTGTAACTGTTTCCCTGATGTTGCTAGGGAAATCAAGCTGTATTCTCCCATCCCTGTAACTGTTTCCCTGATGTTGCTAGGTCAATCAAGCTGTTTTCTCCCATCCCTGTAACTGTTTCCCTGATGTTGCTATGGCAATCAAGCTGCTTTCTACCATCCATGTAACTGTTTCCCTGATGTTGCTAGGGCAATCAAGCTGCTTTCTACCATCCCTGTAACTGTTTCCCTGATGTTGCTAGGGCAATCAAGCTGTTTTCTACCATCCCTGTAACTGTTTCCCTGATGTTGCTAGGGCAATCAAGCTGTTTTCTACCATCCCTGTAACTGTTTCCCTGATGTTGCTAGGGCAATCAAGCTGATTTCTACCATCCCTGTAACTGTTTCCCTGACTTTTCTAGGGTAATCAAGCTGTTTTCTACCATCCCTGTAACTGTTTCCCTGACGTTGCTAGGGCAATCAAGCTGTTTTCTACCATCCCTGTAACTGTTTCCCTGATGTTGCTAGGGAAATCAAGCTGTTTTCTACCATCCCTGTAACTGTTTCCCTGACGTTGCTAGGGCAATCAAGCAGCTTTCTACCATCCCTGTAACTGTTTCCCTGATGTTGCTAGGGCAATCAAGCTGCTTTCTACCATCCCTGTAACTGTTTCCCTGATGTTGCTAGGGCAATCAAGCTGTTTTCTACCATCCCTGTAACTGTTTCCCTGATGTTGCTAGGGCAATCAAGCTGTTTTCTACCATCCCTGTAACTGTTTCCCTGACGTTGCTAGGGCAATCAAGCTGTTTTCTACCATCCCTGTAACTGTTTCCCTGATGTTGCTAGGGCAATCAAGCTGTTTTCTACCATCCCTGTAACTGTTTCCCTGATGTTGCTAGGAAAATCAAGCTGTTTTCTACCATCCCTGTAACTGTTTCCCTGATGTTGCTAGGTCAATCAAGCTGTTTTCTCCCATCCCTGTAACTGTTTCCCTGATGTTGCTAGGGCAATCAAGCTGTTTTATACCATCCCTGTAACTGTTTCCCTTATGTTGCTAGGGCAATCAAGCTGCTTTCTACCTGTTTCCCTGATGTTGCTAGGGAAATCAAGCTGTTTTCTATCATCCCTGTAACTGTTTCCCTGACGTTGCTAGGGCAATCAAGCTGTTTTCTACCAACCCTGTAACTGTTTCCCTGACGTTGCTAGGGATATCAAGCTGTTTTTACCATCCCTGTAACTGTTTCCCTGATGTTGCTAGGGCAATCAAGCTGTTTTCTACCATCCCTGTAACTGTTTCCCTGATGTTGCTAGGGCAATCAAGCTGTTTTATACCATCCCTGTAACTGTTTCCCTGATGTTGCTAGGGCAATCAAGCTGTTTTATACCATCCCTGTAACTGTTTCCCTGACGTTGGTAGGGCAATCAAGCTCTATTCTCTCATCCCTGTAACTGTTTCCCTGATGTTGCTAGGTCAATCAAGCTGTTTTCTCCCATCCCTGTAACTGATTCCCTGATGTTGCTCGGGCAATCAAGCTGTTTATACCATCCCTGTAACTGTTTCCCTGATGTTGCTAGGGCAATCAAGCTGCTTTCTACCATCCCTGTAACTGTTTCCCTGATGTTGCTAGGGCAATCAAGCTGTTTTCTACCATCCCTGTAACTGTTTCCCTGATGTTGCTAGGGCAATCAAGCTGTTTTCTACCATCCCTGTAACTGTTTCCCTGATGTTGCTAGGGAAATCAAGCTGTATTCTCCCATCCCTGTAACTGATTCCCTGATGTTGCTAGGTCAATCAAGCTGTTTTCTCCCATCCCTGTAACTGTTTCCCTGATGTTGCTATGGCAATCAAGCTGCTTTCTACCATCCCTGTAACTGTTTCCCTGATGTTGCTAGGGCAATCAAGCTGCTTTCTACCATCCCTGTAACTGTTTCCCTGATGTTGCTAGGGAAATCAAGCTGTTTTCTACCATCCCTGTAACTGTTTCCCTGATGTTGCTAGGGCAATCAAGCTGTTTTCTACCATCCCTGTAACTGTTTCCCTGATGTTGCTAGGGCAATCAAGCTGATTTCTACCATCCCTGTAACTGTTTCCCTGACTTTTCTAGGGTAATCAAGCTGTTTTCTACCATCCCTGTAACTGTTTCCCTGACGTTGCTAGGGCAATCAAGCTGTTTTCTACCATCCCTGTAACTGTTTCCCTGATGTTGCTAGGGAAATCAAGCTGTTTTCTACCATCCCTGTAACTGTTTCCCGTTGCTAGGGCAATCAAGCAGCTTTCTACAATCCCTGTAACTGTTTCCCTGACGTTGCTAGGGCAATCAAGCTGCTTTCTACCATCCCTGTAACTGTTTCCCTGACGTTGCTAGGGCAATCAAGCTGTTTTCTACCATCCCTGTAACTGTTTCCCTGATGTTGCTAGGGCAATCAAGCTGTTTTCTACCATCCCTGTAACTGTTTCCCTGACGTTGCTAGGGATATCAAGCTGTTTTTACCATCCCTGTAACTGTTTCCCTGATGTTGCTAGGGCAATCAAGCTGTTTTCTACCATCACTGTAACTGTTTCCCTGATGTTGCTAGGAAAATCAAGCTGTTTTATACCATCCCTGTAACTGTTTCCCTGATGTTGCTAGGTCAATCAAGCTGTTTTCTACCATCCCTGTAACTGTTTCCCTGATGTTGCTCGGGCAATCAAGCTGTTTTATACCATCCCTGTAACTGTTTCCCTGATGTTGCTAGGTCAATCAAGCTGTTTTCTCCCATCCCTGTAACTGATTCCCTGATGTTGCTAGGGCAATCAAGCTGTTTTATACCATCCCTGTAACTGTTTCCCTGATGTTGCTAGGGCAATCAAGCTGCTTTCTACCTGTTTCCCTGATGTTGCTAGGGCAATAAAGCTGCTTTCTACCATACCTGTAACTGTTTCACTGATGTTGCTAGGGCAATCAAGCTGTTTTCTACCATCCCTGTAACTGTTTCCCTGATGTTGCTAGGGCAATCAAGCTGTTTTCTACCATCCCTGTAACTGTTTCCCTGATGTTGCTAGGAAATCAAGCTGTATTCTCCCATCCCTGTAACTGATTCCCTGATGTTGCTAGGTCAATCAAGCTGTTTTCTCCCATCCCTGTAACTGTTTCCCTGATGTTGCTATGGCAATCAAGCTGCTTTCTACCATCCATGTAACTGTTTCCCTGATGTTGCTAGGGCAATCAAGCTGCTTTCTACCATCCCTGTAACTGTTTCCCTGATGTTGCTAGGGAAATCAAGCTGTTTTCTACCATCCCTGTAACTGTTTCCCTGATGTTGCTAGGGCAATCAAGCTGTTTTCTCCCATCCCTGTAACTGTTTCCCTGATGTTGCTAGGGCAATCAAGCTGATTTCTACCATCCCTGTAACTGTTTCCCTGACTTTTCTAGGGTAATCAAGCTGTTTTCTACCATCCCTGTAACTGTTTCCCTGATGTTGCTAGGGCAATCAAGCTGTTTTCTACCATCCCTGTAACTGTTTCCCTGATGTTGCTAGGGAAATCAAGCTGTTTTCTACCATCCCTGTAACTGTTTCCCTGATGTTGCTAGGGCAATCAAGCTGCTTTCTACCATCCGTGTAACTGTTTCCTGATGTTGCTAGGGCAATCAAGCTGCTTTCTACCATCCCTGTAACTGTTTCCCTGATGTTGCTAGGGCAATCAAGCTGTTTTCTACCATCCCTGTAACTGTTTCCCTGATGTTGCTAGGGCAATCAAGCTGTTTTCTACTATCCCTGTAACTGTTTCCCTGATGTTGCTAGGGCAATCAAGCTGCTTTCTACCATCCCTGTAACTGTTTCCCTGATGTTGCTAGGGCAATCAAGCTGTTTTCTACCATCCCTGTAACTGTTTCCCTGATGTTGCTAGGCAATCAAGCTGTTTTCTACCATCCCTGTAACTGTTTCCCTGATGTTGCTAGGGCAATCAAGCTGTTTTCTACCATCCCTGTAACTGTTTCCCTGACGTTGCTAGGGCAATCAAGCTGTTTTATACCATCCCTGTAACTGTTTCCCTGACGTTGCTAGGGCAATCAAGCTGTTTTCTACCATCCCTGTAACTGTTTCCCTGATGTTGCTAGGTCAATCAAGCTGTTTTCTCCCATCCCTGTAACTGTTTCCCTGATGTTGCTAGGGCAATCAAGCTGTTTTCTACCATCCCTGTAACTGTTTCCCTGATGTTGCTAGGGCAATCAAGCTGCTTTCTACCATCCCTGTAACTGTTTCCCTGATGTTGCTAGGGCAATCAAGCTGTTTTATACAATCCCTGTAACTGTTTCCCTGATGTTGCTCGGGCAATCAAGCTGATTTCTACCATCCCTGTAACTGTTTCCCTGACGTTGCTAGGGATATCAAGCTGTTTTCTACCATCCCTGTAACTGTTTCCCTGACGTTGCTAGGGCAATCAAGCTGTTTTCTACCATCCCTGTAACTGTTTCCCTGATGTTGCTAGGAAAATCAAGCTGTTTTATACCATCCCTGTAACTGTTTCCCTGATGTTGCTAGGTCAATCAAGCTGTTTTCTCCCATCCCTGTAACTGTTTCCTGATGTTGCTAGGGCAATCAAGCTGTTTTATACCATCCCTGTAACTGTTTCCCTTATGTTGCTAGGGCAATCAAGCTGCTTTCTACCTGTAACTGTTTCCCTGATGTTGCTAGGGCAATCAAGCTGCTTTCTACCATCCCTGTAACTGTTTCACTGATGTTGCTAGGGCAATCAAGCTGTTTTCTACCATCCCTGTAACTGTTTCCCTGATGTTGCTAGGGCAATCAAGCTGTTTTCTACCATCCCTGTAACTGTTTCCCTGATGTTGCTAGGGCAATCAAGCTGTTTTCTACCATCCCTGTAACTGTTTCCCTGATGTTGCTAGGGCAATCAAGCTGTTTTCTACCATCCCTGTAACTGTTTCCCTGATGTTGCTAGGGCAATCAAGCTGTTTTCTACCATCCCTGTAACTGTTTCCCTGATGTTGCTAGGGCAATCAAGCTGCTTTCTACCATCCCTGTAACTGTTTCCCTGATGTTGCTAGGGCAATCAAGCTGTTTTCTACCATCCCTGTAACTGTTTCCCTGATGTTGCTAGGGCAATCAAGCTGTTTTCTACCATCCCTGTAACTGTTTCCCTGATGTTGCTAGGGCAATCAAGCTGTTTTCTACCATCCCTGTAACTGTTTCCCTGACGTTGCTAGGGCAATCAAGCTGTTTTCTACCATCCCTGTAACTGTTTCCCTGATGTTGCTAGGGCAATCAAGCTGTTTTCTACCATCCCTGTAACTGTTTCCCTGATGTTGCTAGGGCAATCAAGCTGTTTTATACCATCCCTGTAACTGTTTCCCTGATGTTGCTAGGGCAATCAAGCTGTTTTCTACCATCCCTGTAACTGTTTCCCTGATGTTGGTAGGGCAATCAAGCTGTTTATACCATCCCTGTAACTGTTTCCCTGATGTTGCTAGGTCAATCAAGCTGTTTTCTCCCATCCCTGTAACTGTTTCCCTGATGTTGCTAGGTCAATCAAGCTGTTTTCTCCCATCCCTGTAACTGTTTCCCTGATGTTGCTATGGCAATCAAGCTGCTTTCTACCATCCCTGTAACTGTTTCCCTGATGTTGCTAGGGCAATCAAGCTGCTTTCTACCATCCCTGTAACTGTTTCCCTGATGTTGCTAGGGCAATCAAGCTGCTTTCTACCATCCCTGTAACTGTTTCCCTGATGTTGCTAGGGCAATCAAGCTGTTTTCTACCATCCCTGTAACTGTTTCCCTGATGTTGCTAGGGCAATCAAGCTGATTTCTACCATCCCTGTAACTGTTTCCCTGACGTTGCTAGGGCAATCAAGCTGTTTTCTACCATCCCTGTAACTGTTTCCCTGATGTTGCTAGGGCAATCAAGCTGTTTTCTACCATCCCTGTAACTGTTTCCCTGATGTTGCTAGGGAAATCAAGCTGTTTTCTACCATCCCTGTAACTGTTTCCCTGATGTTGCTAGGGCAATCAAGCTGTTTCTACCATCCCTGTAACTGTTTCCCTGATGTTGCTAGGGCAATCAAGCTGCTTTCTACCATCCCTGTAACTGTTTCCCTGATGTTGCTAGGGCAATCAAGCTGTTTTCTACCATCCCTGTAACTGTTTCCCTGATGTTGCTAGGGCAATCAAGCTGTTTTCTACCATCCCTGTAACTGTTTCCCTGATGTTGCTAGGGCAATCAAGCTGTTTTCTACCATCCCTGTAACTGTTTCCCTGATGTTGCTAGGGCAATCAAGCTGTTTTCTACCATCCCTGTAACTGTTTCCCTGATGTTGCTAGGGCAATCAAGCTGCTTTTCTACCATCCCTGTAACTGTTTCCCTGATGTTGCTAGGGCAATCAAGCTGTTTTCTACCATCCCTGTAACTGTTTCCCTGATGTTGCTAGGGAAATCAAGCTGTTTTCTACCATCCCTGTAACTGTTTCCCTTATGTTGCTAGGGCAATCAAGCTGTTTTCTACCATCCCTGTAACTGTTTCCCTGATGTTGCTAGGGAAATCAAGCTGTTTTCTATCATCCCTGTAACTGTTTCCCTGACGTTGCTAGGGCAATCAAGCTGTTTTCTACCAACCCTGTAACTGTTTCCCTGACGTTGCTAGGGATATCAAGCTGTTTTACCATCCCTGTAACTGTTTCCCTGATGTTGCTAGGGCAATCAAGCTGCTTTCTACCATCCCTGTAACTGTTTCCCTGATGTTGCTAGGGCAATCAAGCTGTTTTCTACCATCCCTGTAACTGTTTCCCTGATGTTGCTAGGGCAATCAAGCTGTTTTCTACCATCCCTGTAACTGTTTCCCTGATGTTGCTAGGGCAATCAAGCTGTTTTATACCATCCCTGTAACTGTTTCCCTGATGTTGCTAGGGCAATCAAGCTGTTTTCTCCCATCCCTGTAACTGTTTCCCTGATGTTGCTAGGTCAATCAAGCTGTTTTCTACCATCCCTGTAACTGTTTCCCTGATGTTGCTAGGGCAATCAAGCTGCTTTCTACCATCCCTGTAACTGTTTCCCTGATGTTGCTAGGTCAATCAAGCTGCTTTCTACCATCCCTGTAACTGTTTCCCTGATGTTGCTAGGGCAATCAAGCTGTTTTCTACCATCCCTGTAACTGTTTCCCTGATGTTGCTAGGGCAATCAAGCTGTTTTCTACCATCCCTGTAACTGTTTCCCTGATGTTGCTAGGGCAATCAAGCTGTTTTCTACCATCCCTGTAACTGTTTCCCTGATGTTGCTAGGGCAATCAAGCTGTTTTCTACCATCCCTGTAACTGTTTCCCTGATGTTGCTAGGGCAATCAAGCTGTTTTCTACCATCCCTGTAACTGTTTCCCTGATGTTGCTAGGGCAATCAAGCTGTTTTCTACCATCCCTGTAACTGTTTCCCTGATGTTGCTAGGGCAATCAAGCTGTTTTCTACCATCCCTGTAACTGTTTCCCTGATGTTGCTAGGTCAATCAAGCTGTTTTCTCCCATCCCTGTAACTGTTTCCCTGATGTTGCTAGGGCAATCAAGCTGCTTTCTACCATCCCTGTAACTGTTTCCCTGATGTTGCTAGGTCAATAAAGCTGCTTTCTACCATCCCTGTAACTGTTTCCCTGATGTTGCTAGGGCAATCAAGCTGCTTTCTACCATCCCTGTAACTGTTTCCCTGATGTTGCTAGGGCAATCAAGCTGTTTTCTACCATCCCTGTAACTGTTTCCCTGATGTTGCTAGGGCAATCAAGCTGATTTCTACCATCCCTGTAACTGTTTCCCTGACTTTTCTAGGGTAATCAAGCTGTTTTCTACCATCCCTGTAACTGTTTCCCTGACGTTGCTAGGGCAATCAAGCTGTTTTCTACCATCCCTGTAACTGTTTCCCTGATGTTGCTAGGGAAATCAAGCTGTTTTCTACCATCCCTGTAACTGTTTCCCTGATGTTGCTAGGGCAATCAGCTGCTTTCTACCATCCCTGTAACTGTTTCCCTGACGTTGCTAGGGCAATCAAGCTGCTTTCTACCATCCCTGTAACTGTTTCCCTGACGTTGCTAGGGCAATCAAGCTGTTTTCTACCATCCCTGTAACTGTTTCCCTGATGTTGCTAGGGCAATCAAGCTGTTTTCTACTATCCCTGTAACTGTTTACCTGACGTTGCTAGGGCAATCAAGCTGTTTTCTACCATCCCTGTAACTGTTTCCCTGATGTTGCTAGGGCAATCAAGCTGTTTTCTACCATCCCTGTAACTGTTTCCCTGATGTTGCTAGGGCAATCAAGCTGTTTTCTACCATCCCTGTAACTGTTTCCCTGATGTTGCTAGGGCAATCAAGCTGTTTTCTACCATCCCTGTAACTGTTTCCCTGATGTTGCTCGGGCAATCAAGCTGATTTCTACCATCCCTGTAACTGTTTCCCTGACGTTGCTAGGGCAATCAAGCTGTTTTCTACCATCCCTGTAACTGTTTCCCTGATGTTGCTAGGGAAATCAAGCTGTTTTCTATCATCCCTGTAACTGTTTCCCTGACGTTGCTAGGGCAATCAAGCTGTTTTCTACCAACCCTGTAACTGTTTCCCTGACGTTGCTAGGGATATCAAGCTGTTTTTACCATCCCTGTAACTGTTTCCCTGATGTTGCTAGGGCAATCAAGCTGTTTTCTACCATCCCTGTAACTGTTTCCCTGATGTTGCTAGGGCAATCAAGCTGTTTTATACCATCCCTGTAACTGTTTCCCTGATGTTGCTAGGGCAATCAAGCTGTTTTCTACCATCCCTGTAACTGTTTCCCTGATGTTGGTAGGGCAATCAAGCTGTTTTATACCATCCCTGTAACTGTTTCCCTGATGTTGCTAGGACAATCAAGCTGTATACTCCCATCCCTTTAACTGATTCCCTGATGTTGCTAGGTCAATCAAGCTGTTTTCTCCCATCCCTGTAACTGTTTCCCTGATGTTGCTATGGCAATCAAGCTGCTTTCTACCATCCCTGTAACTGTTTCCCTGATGTTGCTAGGTCAATAAAGCTGCTTTCTACCATCCCTGTAACTGTTTCCCTGATGTTGCTAGGGCAATCAAGCTGCTTTCTACCATCCCTGTAACTGTTTCCCTGATGTTGCTAGGGCAATCAAGCTGTTTTCTACCATCCCTGTAACTGTTTCCCTGATGTTGCTAGGGCAATCAAGCTGATTTCTACCATCCCTGTAACTGTTTCCCTGACTTTTCTAGGGTAATCAAGCTGTTTTCTACCATCCCTGTAACTGTTTCCCTGACGTTGCTAGGGCAATCAAGCTGTTTTCTACCATCCCTGTAACTGTTTCCCTGATGTTGCTAGGGAAATCAAGCTGTTTTCTACCATCCCTGTAACTGTTTCCCGTTGCTAGGGCAATCAAGCAGCTTTCTACAATCCCTGTAACTGTTTCCCTGATGTTGCTAGGGCAATCAAGCTGCTTTCTACCATCCCTGTAACTGTTTCCCTGACGTTGCTAGGGCAATCAAGCTGTTTTCTACCATCCCTGTAACTGTTTCCCTGATGTTGCTAGGGCAATCAAGCTGTTTTCTACTATCCCTGTAACTGTTTCCCTGACGTTGCTAGGGCAATCAAGCTGTTTTCTACCATCCCTGTAACTGTTTCCCTGATGTTGCTAGGGCAATCAAGCTGTTTTCTACTATCCCTGTAACTGTTTCCCTGATGTTGCTAGGGCAATCAAGCTGCTTTCTACCATCCCTGTAACTGTTTCCCTGATGTTGCTAGGGCAATCAAGCTGTTTTCTACCATCCCTGTAACTGTTTCCCTGATGTTGCTAGGGCAATCAAGCTGATTTCTACCATCCCTGTAACTGTTTCCCTTATGTTGCTAGGGCAATCAAGCTGCTTTCTACCTGTTTCCCTGATGTTGCTAGGGAAATCAAGCTGTTTTCTATCATCCCTGTAACTGTTTCACTGACGTTGCTAGGGCAATCAAGCTGTTTTCTACCAACCTTGTAACTGTTTCCCTGACGTTGCTAGGGATATCAAGCTGTTTTTACCATCCCTGTAACTGTTTCCCTGATGTTGCTAGGGCAATCAAGCTGCTTTCTACCATCCCTGTAACTGTTTCCCTGATGTTGCTAGGGCAATCAAGCTGTTTTATACCATCCCTGTAACTGCTTCCCTGATGTTGCTAGGGCAATCAAGCTGTTTTCTACCATCCCTGTAACTGTTTCCCTGATGTTGCTTGGGAAATCAAGCTGTATACTCCCATCCCTTTAACTGATTCCCTGATGTTGCTAGGTCAATCAAGCTGTTTTCTCCCATCCCTGTAACTGTTTCCCTGATGTTGCTAGGGCAATCAAGCTGCTTTCTACCATCCCTGTAACTGTTTCCCTGATGTTGCTAGGTCAATCAAGCTGCTTTCTACCATCCCTGTAACTGTTTCCCTGATGTTGCTAGGGCAATCAAGCTGCTTTCTACCATCCCTGTAACTGTTTCCCTGATGTTGCTAGGTCAATAAAGCTGCTTTCTACCATCCCTGTAACTGTTTCCCTGATGTTGCTAGGGCAATCAAGCTGTTTTCTACCATCCCTGTAACTGTTTCCCTGATGTTGCTAGGGCAA
Source organism: Brachymystax lenok tsinlingensis (assembly GCA_030435695.1). NCBI lineage: Eukaryota > Metazoa > Chordata > Actinopteri > Salmoniformes > Salmonidae > Brachymystax > Brachymystax lenok. The sequence continues at coordinate 22,306,208 of CM059800.1, read as the reverse complement.
TCAAGCTGTTTTCTACCATCCCTGTAACTGTTTCCCTGATGTTGCTAGGTCAATCAAGCTGTTTTCTCCCATCCCTGTAATTTATTTCCTGATGTTGCTAGGGCAATCAAGCTGTTTTCTACCATCCCTGTAACTGTTTCCCTGATGTTGCTAGGTCAATCAAGCTGTTTTCTCCCATCCCTGTAACTGATTCCCTGATGTTGCTCGGGCAATCAAGCTGTTTTATACCATCCCTGTAACTGTTTCCCTTATGTTGCTAGGGCAATCAAGCTGCTTTCTACCTGTTTCCCTGATGTTGCTAGGGCAATAAAGCTGCTTTCTACCATACCTGTAACTGTTTCACTGATGTTGCTAGGGCAATCAAGCTGTTTTCTACCATCCCTGTAACTGTTTCCCTGATGTTGCTAGGGCAATCAAGCTGTTTTCTACCATCCCTGTAACTGTTTCCCTGATGTTGCTAGGGAAATCAAGCTGTATTCTCCCATCCCTGTAACTGATTCCCTGATGTTGCTAGGTCAATCAAGCTGTTTTCTCCCATCCCTGTAACTGTTTCCCTGATGTTGCTATGGCAATCAAGCTGCTTTCTACCATCCATGTAACTGTTTCCCTGATGTTGCTAGGGCAATCAAGCTGCTTTCTACCATCCCTGTAACTGTTTCCCTAATGTTGCTAGGGAAATCAAGCTGTTTTCTTCCATCTCTGTAACTATTTCCCTGATGTTGCTAGGGCAATCAAGCTGTTTTCTCCCATCCCTGTAACTGATTTCCTGATGTTGCTAGGGCAATCAAGCTGTTTTCTACCATCCCTGTAACTGTTTCCCTGATGTTGCTAGGTCAATCAAGCTGTTTTCTCCCATCCCTGTAACTGATTTCCTGATGTTGCTAGGGCAATCAAGCTGTTTTCTACCATCCCTGTAACTGTTTCCCTGATGTTGCTAGGTCAATCAAGCTGTTTTCTCCCATCCCTGTAACTGATTTCCTGATTTTGCTAGGGCAATCAAGCTGTTTTCTACGATCTCTGTAACTGTTTCCCTGATGTTGCTATGGCAATCAAGCTGCTTTCTACCATCCCTGTAACTGATTTCCTGAAGTTGCTAGGTCAATCAAGCTGCTTTCTACCATCCATGTAACTGTTTCCCTGATGTTGCTATGGAAAGCTGCTTTCTACCATCCCTGTAACTGTTTCACTGATGTTGCTAGGGAATTCAAGCTGTTTTCTTCCATCTCTGTAACTATTTCCCTGATGTTGCTAGGGCAATCAAGCTGTTTTCTCCCATCCCTGTAACTGATTTCCTGATGTTGCTAGGGCAATCAAGCTGTTTTCTACCATCTCTGTAACTGTTTCCCTGATGTTGCTAGGGAAATCAAGCTGTTTTCTACCATCCCTGTAACTGTTTCCCTGATGTTGCTAGGGCAATCAAGCTGTTTTCTCCCATCCCTGTAACTGATTTCCTGATGTTGCTAGGGCAATCAAGCTGTTTTCTACCATCCCTGTAACTGTTTCCCTTATGTTACTAGGTCAATCAAGCTGTTTTCTCCCATCCCTGTAACTGATTTCCTGATGTTGCTAGGGCAATCAAGCTGTTTTCTACCATCCCTGTAACTGTTTCCCTGATGTTGCTAGGTCAATCAAGCTGTTTTCTCCCATCCCTGTAACTGATTTCCTGATGTTGCTAGGGCAATCAAGCTGTTTTCTACGATCTCTGTAACTGTTTCCCTGATGTTGCTATGGCAATCAAGCTGCTTTCTACCATCCCTGTAACTGATTTCCTGATGTTGCTAGGTCAATCAAGCTGCTTTCTACCATCCATGTAACTGTTTCCCTGATGTTGCTATGGAAAGCTGCTTTCTACCATCCCTGTAACTGTTTCCCTGATGTTGCTAGAAATTCAAGCTGTTTTCTTCCATCTCTGTAACTATTTCCCTGATGTTGCTAGGTCAATCAAGCTGTTTTCTCCCATCCCTGTAATTGATTTCCTGATGTTGCTAGGGCAATCAAGCTGTTTCTACCATCCCTGTAACTGTTTCCCTGATGTTGCTAGGGCAATCAAGCTGTTTTCTACCATCACTGTAACTGTTTCCCTGATGTTGCTAGGAAAATCAAGCTGTTTTATACCATCCCTGTAACTGTTTCCCTGATGTTGCTAGGTCAATCAAGCTGTTTTCTCCCATCCCTGTAACTGTTTCCCTTATGTTGCTAGGGCAATCAAGCTGCTTTCTACCTGTTTCCCTGATGTTGCTAGGGCAATAAAGCTGCTTTCTACCATCCCTGTAACTGTTTCCCTGATGCTGCTAGGGAAATCAAGCTGTATTCTCCCATCCCTGTAACTGATTCCCTGATGTTGCTATGGCAATCAAGCTGCTTTCTACCATCCCTGTAACTGATTTCCTGATGTTGCTAGGTCAATCAAGCTGCTTTCTACCATCCATGTAACTGTTTCCCTGATGTTGCTAGGGCAATCAAGCTGCTTTCTACCATCCCTGTAACTGTTTCCCTAATGTTGCTAGGGAAATCAAGCTGTTTTCTTCCATCTCTGTAACTATTTCCCTGATGTTGCTAGGGCAATCAAGCTGTTTTCTCCCATCCCTGTAACTGATTTCCTGATGTTGCTAGGGCAATCAAGCTGTTTTCTACCATCCCTGTAACTGTTTCCCTGATGTTGCTAGGGCAATCAAGCTGTTTTCTCCCATCCCTGTAACTGATTTCCTGATGTTGCTAGGGCAATCAAGCTGTTTTCTACCATCCCTGTAACTGTTTCCCTGATGTTGCTAGGTCAATCAAGCTGTTTTCTCCCATCACTGTAACTGATTTCCTGATGTTGCTAGGGCAATCAAGCTGTTTTCTACCATCTTTGTAACTGTTTCCCTGATGTTGCTATGGCAATCAAGCTGCTTTCTACCATCCCTGTAACTGATTTCCTGATGTTGCTAGGTCAATCAAGCTGCTTTCTACCATCCATGTAATGGTTTCCCTGATGTTGCTAGGGCAATCAAGCTGCTTTCTACCATCCCTGTAACTGTTTCCCTGATGTTGCTAGGGAAATCAAGCTGTTTTCTTCCATCTCTGTAACTATTTCCCTGATGTTGCTAGGTCAATCAAGCTGCTTTCTACCATCCATGTAACTGTTTCCCTGATGTTGCTATGGAAAGCTGCTTTCTACCATCCCTGTAACTGTTTCCCTGATGTTGCTAGGGAATTCAAGCTGTTTTCTTCCATCTCTGTAACTATTTCCCTGATGTTGCTAGGTCAATCAAGCTGTTTTCTCCCATCCCTGTAATTGATTTCCTGATGTTGCTAGGGCAATCAAGCTGTTTCTACCATCCCTGTAACTGTTTCCCTGATGTTGCTAGGGCAATCAAGCTGTTTTCTACCATCACTGTAACTGTTTCCCTGATGTTGCTAGGAAAATCAAGCTGTTTTATACCATCCCTGTAACTGTTTCCCTGATGTTGCTAGGTCAATCAAGCTGTTTTCTCCCATCCCTGTAACTGTTTCCCTTATGTTGCTAGGGCAATCAAGCTGCTTTCTACCATCCCTGTAACTGTTTCCCTGATGTTGCTAGGGCAATAAAGCTGCTTTCTACCATCCCTGTAACTGTTTCCCTGATGCTGCTAGGGAAATCAAGCTGTATTCTCCCATCCCTGTAACTGATTCCCTGATGTTGCTATGGCAATCAAGCTGCTTTCTAACATCCCTGTAACTGTTTCCCTGATGTTGCTAGGTCAATCAAGCTGCTTTCTACCATCCATGTAACTGTTTCCCTGATGTTGCTAGGGCAATCAAGCTGCTTTCTACCATCCCTGTAACTGTTTCCCTAATGTTGCTAGGGAAATCAAGCTGTTTTCTTCCATCTCTGTAACTATTTCCCTGATGTTGCTAGGGCAATCAAGCTGTTTTCTCCCATCCCTGTAACTGATTTCCTGATGTTGCTAGGGCAATCAAGCTGTTTTCTACCATCCCTGTAACTGTTTCCCTGATGTTGCTAGGGCAATCAAGCTGTTTTCTCCCATCCCTGTAACTGATTTCCTGATGTTGCTAGGGCAATCAAGCTGTTTTCTACCATCCCTGTAACTGTTTCCCTGATGTTGCTAGGGCAATCAAGCTGTTTTCTACTATCCCTGTAACTGTTTCCCTGATGTTGCTAGGGAAATCAAGCTGCTTTCTACCATCCATGTAACTGTTTCCCTGATGTTGCTAGGGCAATCAAGCTGCTTTCTACCATCCCTGTAACTGTTTCCCTGATGTTGCTAGGGAAATCAAGCTGCTTTCTACCATCCCTGTAACTGTTTCCCTGACGTTGCTAGGGCAATCAAGCTGTTTTCTACCATCCCTGTAACTGTTTCCCTGATGTTGCTAGGGCAATCAAGCTGCTTTCTACCATCCCTGTAACTGTTTCCCTGATGTTGCTAGGGCAATCAAGCTGCTTTCTACCATCCCTGTAACTGTTTCCCTGACGTTGCTAGGGAAATCAAGCTGTTTTCTACCATCCCTGTAACTGTTTCCCTGATGTTGCTAGGGAAATCAAGCTGCTTTCTACCATCCCTATAACTGTTTCCCTGACGTTGCTAGGGCAATCAAGCTGTTTTCTACCATCCCTGTAACTGTTTCCCTGACGTTGCTAGGGCAATCAAGCTGTTTTCTACCATCCCTGTAACTGTTTCCCTGATGTTGCTAGGGCAATCAAGCTGTTTTCTGCCATCTCTGTAACTGTTTCCCTGATGTTGCTATGGCAATCAAGCTGCTTTCTACCATCCCTGTAACTGATTTCCTGATGTTGCTAGGTCAATCAAGCTGCTTTCTACCATCCATGTAACTGTTTCCCTGATGTTGCTAGGGAAATCAAGCTGCTTTCTACCATCCCTGTAACTGTTTCCCTGATGTTGCTAGGGAAATCAAGCTGTTTTCTTCCATCTCTGTAACTATTTCCCTGATGTTGCTAGGGCAATCAAGCTGTTTTCTCCCATCCCTGTAACTGTTTCCCTGACGTTGCTAGGGCAATCAAGCTGTTTTCTACCATCCCTGTAACTGTTTCCCGTTGCTAGGGCAATCAAGCAGCTTTCTACAATCCGTGTAACTGTTTCCCTGACGTTGCTAGGGCAATCAAGCTGCTTTCTACAATCCGTGAAACTGTTTCCCTGACGTTGCTAGGGCAATCAAGCTGTTTTATACCATCCCTGTAACTGTTTCCCTGACGTTGCTAGGGCAATCAAGCTGCTTTCTACCATCCCTGTAACTGTTTCCCTGACGTTGCTAGGGCAATCAAGCTGTTTTCTACCATCCCTGTAACTGTTTCCCTGATGTTGCTAGGGAAATCAAGCTGTTTTCTACCATCCCTGTAACTGTTTCCCTGATGTTGCTCGGGCAATCAAGCTGATTTCTACCATCCCTGTAACTGTTTCCCTGACGTTGCTAGGGCAATCAAGCTGCTTTCTACAATCCCTGTAACTGTTTCCCTGACGTTGCTAGGGCAATCAAGCTGCTTTCTACCATCCCTGTAACTGTTTCCCTGATGTTGCTAGGGCAATCAAGCTGTTTTATACCATCCCTGTAACTGTTTCCCTGACGTTGCTAGGGCAATCAAGCTGTTTTCTACCATCCCTGTAACTGTTTCCCTGATGTTGCTAGGGCAATCAAGCTGTTTTATACCATCCCTGTAACTGTTTCCCTGACGTTGCTAGGGCAATCAAGCTGCTTTCTACCATCCCTGTAACTGTTTCCCTGACGTTGCTAGGGCAATCAAGCTGTTTTCTACCATCCCTGTAACTGTTTCCCTGATGTTGCTAGGGAAATCAAGCTGTTTTCTACCATCCCTGTAACTGTTTCCCGTTGCTAGGGCAATCAAGCAGCTTTCTACAATCCGTGTAACTGTTTCCCTGACGTTGCTAGGGCAATCAAGCTGCTTTCTACAATCCGTGTAACTGTTTCCCTGACGTTGCTAGGGCAATCAAGCTGCTTTCTACCATCCCTGTAACTGTTTCCCTGATGTTGCTAGGGCAATCAAGCTGTTTTATACCATCCCTGTAACTGTTTCCCTGACGTTGCTAGGGCAATCAAGCTGTTTTCTCCCATCCCTGTAACTGTTTCCCTGATGTTGCTAGGGCAATCAAGCTGCTTTCTACCATCCCTGTAACTGTTTCCCTGACGTTGCTAGGGCAATCAAGCTGTTTTCTACCATCCCTGTAACTGTTTCCCTGATGTTGCTAGGGCAATCAAGCTGCTTTCTACCATCACTGTAACTGTTTCCCTGACGTTGCTAGGGCAATCAAGCTGTTTTCTACCATCCCTGTAACTGTTTCCCTGATGTTGCTAGGGCAATCAAACTGTTTTATACCATCCCTGTAACTGTTTCCCTGACGTTGCTAGGGCAATCAAGCTGCTTTCTACCATCCCTGTAACTGTTTCCCTGACGTTGCTAGGGCAATCAAGCTGTTTTCTACCATCCCTGTAACTGTTTCCCTGATGTTGCTAGGGAAATCAAGCTGTTTTCTACCATCCCTGTAACTGTTTCCCGTTGCTAGGGCAATCAAGCAGCTTTCTACAATCCGTGTAACTGTTTCCCTGACGTTGCTAGGGCAATCAAGCTGCTTTCTACAATCCGTGTAACTGTTTCCCTGACGTTGCTAGGGCAATCAAGCTGTTTTATACCATCCCTGTAACTGTTTCCCTGAAGTTGCTAGGGCAATCAAGCTGCTTTCTACCATCCCTGTAACTGTTTCCCTGACGTTGCTAGGGCAATCAAGCTGTTTTATACCATCCCTGTAACTGTTTCCCTGACGTTGCTAGGGCAATCAAGCTGTTTTCTACCATCCCTGTAACTGTTTCCCTGACGTTGCTAGGGCAATCAAGCTGCTTTCTACCATCCCTGTAACTGTTTCCCTGACGTTGCTAGGGCAAACAAGCTGTTTTCTACCATCCCTGTAACTGTTTCCCTGATGTTGCAAGGGCAATCAAGCTGCTTTCTACCATCACTGTAACTGTTTCCCTGACGTTGCTAGGGCAATCAAGCTGTTTTCTACCATCCCTGTAACTGTTTCCCTGATGTTGCTAGGGCAATCAAACTGTTTTATACCATCCCTGTAACTGTTTCCCTGACGTTGCTAGGGCAATCATGCTGCTTTCTACCATCCCTGTAACTGTTTCCCTGACGTTGCTAGGGCAATCAAGCCGTTTTCTACCATCCCTGTAACTGTTTCCCTGATGTTGCTAGGGAAATCAAGCTGTTTTCTACCATCCCTGTAACTGTTTCCCGTTGCTAGGGCAATCAAGCAGCTTTCTACAATCCGTGTAACTGCTTCTCTGACGTTGCTAGGGCAATCAAGCTGCTTTCTACAATCCGTGTAACTGTTTCCCTGACGTTGCTAGGGCAATCAAGCTGTTTTCTACCATCCCTGTAACTGTTTCCCTGATGTTGCTAGGGCAATCAAGCTGCTTTCTACCATCACTGTAACTGTTTCCCTGACGTTGCTAGGGCAATCAAGCTGTTTTATACCATCCCTGTAACTGTTTCCCTTATGTTGCTAGGGCAATCAAGCTGCTTTCTACCTGTTTCCCTGATGTTGCTAGGGCAATAAAGCTGCTTTCTACCATCCCTGTAACTGTTTCCCTGATGTTGCTAGGGCAATCAAGCTGTTTTCTACCATCCCTGTAACTGTTTCCCTGATGTTGCTAGGGCAATCAAGCTGCTTTCTACCTGTTTCCCTGATGTTGCTAGGGCAATAAAGCTGCTTTCTACCATCCCTGTAACTGTTTCCCTGATGTTGCTAGGTAAATCAAGCTGTTTTCTCCCATCCCTGTAACTGTTTCCCTGATGTTGCTCGGGCAATCAAGCTGTTTTATACCATCCCTGTAACTGTTTCCCTTATGTTGCTAGGGCAATCAAGCTGCTTTCTACCTGTTTCCCTGATGTTGCTAGGGCAATAAAGCTGCTTTCTACCATCCCTGTAACTGTTTCCCTGATGTTGCTAGGGCAATCAAGCTGTTTTCTACCATCCCTGTAACTGTTTCCCTGATGTTGCTAGGGCAATAAAGCTGTTTTCTACCATCACTGTAACTGTTTCCCTGATGTTGCTAGGGCAATCAAGCTGCTTTCTACCATCACTGTAACTGTTTCCCTGACGTTGCTAGGGCAATCAAGCTGTTTTCTACCATCCCTGTAACTGTTTCCCTGATGTTGCTAGGGCAATCAAACTGTTTTATACCATCCCTGTAACTGTTTCCCTGACGTTGCTAGGGCAATCAAGCTGCTTTCTACCATCCCTGTAACTGTTTCCCTGACGTTGCTAGGGCAATCAAGCTGTTTTCTACCATCCCTGTAACTGTTTCCCTGATGTTGCTAGGGAAATCAAGCTGTTTTCTACCATCCCTGTAACTGTTTCCCGTTGCTAGGGCAATCAAGCAGCTTTCTACAATCCGTGTAACTGTTTCCCTGACGTTGCTAGGGCAATCAAGCTGCTTTCTACAATCCGTGTAACTGTTTCCCTGACGTTGCTAGGGCAATCAAGCTGTTTTATACCATCCCTGTAACTGTTTCCCTGACGTTGCTAGGGCAATCAAGCTGCTTTCTACCATCCCTGTAACTGTTTCCCTGACGTTGCTAGGGCAATCAAGCTGTTTTATACCATCCCTGTAACTGTTTCCCTGACGTTGCTAGGGCAATCAAGCTGTTTTCTACCATCCCTGTAACTGTTTCCCTGATGTTGCTAGGGAAATCAAGCTGCTTTCTACCATCCCTGTAACTGTTTCCCTGACGTTGCTAGGGCAATCAAGCTGTTTTCTACCATCCCTGTAACTGTTTCCCTGATGTTGCTAGGGCAATCAAGCTGCTTTCTACCATCACTGTAACTGTTTCCCTGACGTTGCTAGGGCAATCAAGCTGTTTTCTACCATCCCTGTAACTGTTTCCCTGATGTTGCTAGGGCAATCAAACTGTTTTATACCATCCCTGTAACTGTTTCCCTGACGTTGCTAGGGCAATCAAGCTGCTTTCTACCATCCCTGTAACTGTTTCCCTGACGTTGCTAGGGCAATCAAGCTGTTTTCTACCATCCCTGTAACTGTTTCCCTGATGTTGCTAGGGAAATCAAGCTGTTTTCTACCATCCCTGTAACTGTTTCCCGTTGCTAGGGCAATCAAGCAGCTTTCTACAATCCGTGTAACTGTTTCCCTGACGTTGCTAGGGCAATCAAGCTGCTTTCTACAATCCGTGTAACTGTTTCCCTGACGTTGCTAGGGCAATCAAGCTGTTTTCTACCATCCCTGTAACTGTTTCCCTGACGTTGCTAGGGCAATCAAGCTGCTTTCTACAATCCGTGTAACTGTTTCCCTGACGTTGCTAGGGCAATCAAGCTGTTTTCTACCATCCCTGTAACTGTTTCCCTGACGTTGCTAGGGCAATCAAGCTGCTTTCTACCATCCCTGTAACTGTTTCCCTGACGTTGCTAGGGCAATCAAGCTGTTTTCTACCATCCCTGTAACTGTTTCCCTGATGTTGCTAGGAAATCAAGCTGTTTTCTACCATCCCTGTAACTGTTTCCCTGATGTTGCTAGGGCAATCAAGCAGCTTTCTACAATCCGTGTAACTGTTTCCCTGACGTTGCTAGGGCAATCAAGCTGCTTTCTACAATCCGTGTAACTGTTTCCCTGACGTTGCTAGGGCAATCAAGCTGCTTTCTACCATCCCTGTAACTGTTTCCCTGACGTTGCTAGGGCAATCAAGCTGCTTTCTACCATCCCTGTAACTGTTTCCCTGATGTTGCTAGGGCAATCAAGCTGCTTTCTACCATCCCTGTAACTGTTTCCCTGATGTTGCTAGGGCAATCAAGCTGCTTTCTACCATCCCTGTAACTGATTTCCTGATGTTGCTAGGTCAATCAAGCTGCTTTCTACCATCCATGTAACTGTTTCCCTGATGTTGCTAGGGCAATCAAGCTGTTTTCTACCATCCCTGTAACTGATTTCCTGATGTTGCTAGGGCAATCAAGCTGTTTTCTACCATCTCTGTAACTGTTTCCCTGATGTTGCTAGGGAAATCAAGCTGTTTTCTACCATCCCTGTAACTGTTTCCCTGATGTTGCTAGGAAAATCAAGCTGTTTTATACCATCCCTGTAACTGTTTCCCTGATGTTGCTAGGTAAATCAAGCTGTTTTCTCCCATCCCTGAAACTGTATCCCTGATGTTGCTCGGGCAATCAAGCTGTTTTATACCATCCCTGTAACTGTTTCCCTTATGTTGCTAGGGCAATCAAGCTGCTTTCTACCTGTTTCCCTGATGTTGCTAGGGCAATAAAGCTGCTTTCTACCATCCCTGTAACTGTTTCCCGTTGCTAGGGCAATCAAGCAGCTTTCTACAATCCGTGTAACTGCTTCTCTGACGTTGCTAGGGCAATCAAGCTGCTTTCTACAATCCGTGTAACTGTTTCCCTGACGTTGCTAGGGCAATCAAGCTGTTTTCTACCATCCCTGTAACTGTTTCCCTGACGTTGCTAGGGCAATCAAGCTGCTTTCTACCATCCCTGTAACTGTTTCCCTGACGTTGCTAGGGCAATCAAGCTGTTTTCTACCATCCCTGTAACTGTTTCCATGATGTTGCTAGGGAAATCAAGCTGTTTTCTACCATCCCTGTAACTGTTTCCCGTTGCTAGGGCAATCAAGCAGCTTTCTACAATCCGTGTAACTGTTTCCCTGACGTTGCTAGGGCAATCAAGCTGCTTTCTACAATCCCTGTAACTGTTTCCCTGACGTTGCTAGGGCAATCAAGCTGCTTTCTACCATCCCTGTAACTGTTTCCCTGACGTTGCTAGGGCAATCAAGCTGCTTTCTACCATCCCTGTAACTGTTTCCCTGATGTTGCTAGGGCAATCAAGCTGCTTTCTACCATCCCTGTAACTGTTTCCCTGATGTTGCTCGGGCAATCAAGCTGCTTTCTACCATCCCTGTAACTGATTTCCTGATGTTGCTAGGTCAATCAAGCTGCTTTCTACCATCCATGTAACTGTTTCCCTGATGTTGCTAGGGCAATCAAGCTGTTTTCTACCATCTCTGTAACTGTTTCCCTGATGTTGCTAGGGAAATCAAGCTGTTTTCTACCATCCCTGTAACTGTTTCCCTGATGTTGCTAGGGCAATCAAGCTGCTTTCTACCATCCCTGTAACTGTTTCCCTGATGTTGCTCGGGCAATCAAGCTGCTTTCTACCATCCCTGTAACTGATTTCCTGATGTTGCTAGGTCAATCAAGCTGCTTTCTACCATCCCTGTAACTGATTTCCTGATGTTGCTAGGGCAATCAAGCTGTTTTCTACCATCTCTGTAACTGTTTCCCTGATGTTGCTAGGGAAATCAAGCTGTTTTCTACCATCCCTGTAACTGTTTCCCTGATGTTGCTAGGAAAATCAAGCTGTTTTATACCATCCCTGTAACTGTTTCCCTGATGTTGCTAGGTAAATCAAGCTGTTTTCTCCCATCCCTGTAACTGTATCCCTGATGTTGCTCGGGCAATCAAGCTGTTTTATACCATCCCTGTAACTGTTTCCCTTATGTTGCTAGGGCAATCAAGCTGCTTTCTACCATCCCTGTAACTGTTTCCCTGATGTTGCTAGGGCAATAAAGCTGCTTTCTACCATCCCTGTAACTGTTTCCCTGATGTTGCTAGGGCAATCAAGCTGTTTTCTACCATCCCTGTAACTGTTTCCCTGATGTTGCTAGGGCAATAAAGCTGCTTTCTACCTGTTTCCCTGATGTTGCTAGGGCAATAAAGCTGCTTTCTACCATCCCTGTAACTGTTTCCCTGATGTTGCTAGGTAAATCAAGCTGTTTTCTCCCATCCCTGTAACTGTTTCCCTGATGTTGCTCGGGCAATCAAGCTGTTTTATACCATCCCTGTAACTGTTTCCCTTATGTTGCTAGGGCAATCAAGCTGCTTTCTACCTGTTTCCCTGATGTTGCTAGGGCAATAAAGCTGCTTTCTACCATCCCTGTAACTGTTTCCCTGATGTTGCTAGGGCAATCAAGCTGTTTTCTACCATCCCTGTAACTGTTTCCCTGATGTTGCTAGGGCAATAAAGCTGTTTTCTACCATCCCTGTAACTGTTTCCTTGATGTTGCTAGGGAAATCAAGCTGTATTCTCCCATCCCTGTAACTGATTCCCTGATGTTGCTAGGTCAATCAAGCTGTTTTCTCCCATCCCTGTAACTGTTTCCCTGATGTTGCTAGGGCAATCAAGCTGCTTTCTACCATCCATGTAACTGTTTCCCTGATGTTGCTAGGGAAATCAAGCTGTTTTCTTACATCTCTATAACTATTTCCCTGATGTTGCTAGGGCAATCAAGCTGTTTTCTACCATCCCTGTAACTGTTTCCCTGATGTTGCTAGGGCAATCAAGCTGTTTTATACCATCCCTGTAACTGTTTCCCTGACGTTGCTAGGGCAATCAAGCTGGTTTCTACCATCCCTGTAACTGTTTCCCTGACGTTGCTAGGGCAATCAAGCTGTTTTCTACCATCCCTGTAACTGTTTCCCTGATGTTGCTAGGGAAACCAAGCTTTTTTCTACCATCCCTGTAACTGTTTCCCGTTGCTAGGGCAATCAAGCAGCTTTCTACAATCCCTGTAACTGTTTCCCTGACGTTGCTAGGGCAATCAAGCTGTTTTCTACCATCCCTGTAACTGTTTCCCTGATGTTGCTAGGGCAATCAAGCTGCTTTCTACCATCCCTGTAACTGTTTCCCTGATGTTGCTAGGGCAATCAAGCTGTTTTCTACCATCCCTGTAACTGTTTCCCTGATGTTGCTAGGGCAATCAAGCTGTTTTCTACTATCCCTGTAACTGTTTCCCTGATGTTGCTAGGGCAATCAAGCTGCTTTCTACCATCCCTGTAACTGTTTCCCTGATGTTGCTAGGGCAATCAAGCTGTTTTCTACCATCCCTGTAACTGTTTCCCTGATGTTGCTAGGGCAATCAAGCTGTTTCTACCATCCCTGTAACTGTTTCCCTGATGTTGCTAGGGCAATCAAGCTGCTTTCTACCATCCCTGTAACTGTTTCCCTGATGTTGCTAGGGCAATCAAGCTGTTTTCTACCATCCCTGTAACTGTTTCCCTGATGTTGCTAGGGCAATCAAGCTGTTTTCTACCATCCCTGTAACTGTTTCCCTGATGTTGCTAGGGCAATCAAGCTGTTTTCTACCATCCCTGTAACTGTTTCCCTGATGTTGCTAGGGCAATCAAGCTGTTTTCTACCATCCCTGTAACTGTTTCCCTGATGTTGCTAGGGCAATCAAGCTGTTTTCTACCATCCCTGTAACTGTTTCCCTGATGTTGCTAGGGCAATCAAGCTGTTTTCTACCATCCCTGTAACTGTTTCCTGATGTTGCTAGGGCAATCAAGCTGTTTTCTACCATCCCTGTAACTGTTTCCCTGATGTTGCTAGGGCAATCAAGCTGTTTTCTACCATCCCTGTAACTGTTTCCCTGATGTTGCTAGGGCAATCAAGCTGCTTTCTACCATCCCTGTAACTGTTTCCCTGACGTTGCTAGGGCAATCAAGCTGTTTTCTACCATCCCTGTAACTGTTTCCCTGATGTTGCTAGGGCAATCAAGCTGTTTTCTACCATCCCTGTAACTGTTTCCCTGATGTTGCTAGGGCAATCAAGCTGTTTTCTACCATCCCTGTAACTGTTTCCCTGATGTTGCTAGGGCAATCAAGCTGTTTTCTACCATCCCTGTAACTGTTTCCTGATGTTGCTAGGGCAATCAAGCTGTTTTCTACTATCCCTGTAACTGTTTCCCTGATGTTGCTAGGGCAATCAAGCTGCTTTCTACCATCCCTGTAACTGTTTCCCTGATGTTGCTAGGGCAATCAAGCTGTTTTCTACCATCCCTGTAACTGTTTCCCTGATGTTGCTAGGGCAATCAAGCTGTTTTCTACCATCCCTGTAACTGTTTCCCTGATGTTGCTAGGGCAATCAAGCTGTTTTCTACCATCCCTGTAACTGTTTCCCTGATGTTGCTAGGGCAATCAAGCTGTTTTCTACCATCCCTGTAACTGTTTCCCTGATGTTGCTAGGGCAATCAAGCTGCTTTCTACCATCCCTGTAACTGTTTCCCTGATGTTGCTAGGGCAATCAAGCTGTTTTCTACCATCCCTGTAACTGTTTCCCTGATGTTGCTAGGGCAATCAAGCTGTTTTCTACCATCCCTGTAACTGTTTCCCTGATGTTGCTAGGGCAATCAAGCTGTTTTCTACCATCCCTGTAACTGTTTCCCTGATGTTGCTAGGGCAATCAAGCTGTTTTCTACCATCCCTGTAACTGTTTCCCTGACGTTGCTAGGGCAATCAAGCTGCTTTCTACCATCCCTGTAACTGTTTCCCTGACGTTGCTAGGGCAATCAAGCTGTTTTCTACCATCCCTGTAACTGTTTCCCTGATGTTGCTAGGGCAATCAAGCTGTTTTCTACCATGTTTTCTACCATCCCTGTAACTGTTTCCCTGATGTTGCTAGGGCAATCAAGCTGATTTCTACCATCCCTGTAACTGTTTCCCTGACGTTGCTAGGGCAATCAAGCTGTTTTCTACCATCCCTGTAACTGTTTCCCTGATGTTGCTAGGGCAATCAAGCTGATTTCTACCATCCCTGTAACTGTTTCCCTGACGTTGCTAGGGCAATCAAGCTGCTTTCTACCATCCCTGTAACTGTTTCCCTGACGTTGCTAGGGCAATCAAGCTGTTTTCTACCATCCCTGTAACTGTTTCCCTGATGTTGCTAGGGCAATCAAGCTGTTTTCTACCATTCCTGTAACTGTTTCCCTGATGTTGCTAGGGCAATCAAGCTGTTTTCTAACCTCAAACTTTCAGTCGGTTACTGTCAAAATTACTTACAGTTGAAGTGGGAAGTTTACATACACTTAGGTTGGAGTCATTAAAACGTGTTTTTCAACCACTCCACAAATTTCTTGTTAACAAACTATAGTTTTGGCAATTCGGTTAGGACATCTACTTTGTGCATGACACAAGTACTTTTCCAACAATTGTTTACAGACAGATTATTTCACTTATAATTCACTGTATCACAATTCCAGTGGGTCAGACGTTTACATACACTAAGTTGACTGTGCCTTTAAACAGCTTGGAAAATGATAGGCTAATTGACATAATTTGAGTCAATTGGAGGAGTACCTGTGGATGTATTTCAATGCCTACCTTCAAACTCAGTGCCTCTTTGCTTGACATCATGGGAAAATCAAAAGAAGGAAAAGAAGACCTCAGAAAAAAATGGTAGACCTCCACAAGTCTGGTTCATCTTTGGGAGCAATTTCCAAACGCCTGAAGGTACCACGTTCATCTGTACAAACAACAGTATGCAAGTATAAACACCATGGGACCACGCAGCCGTCATACCGCTCAGGAAGGAGACGCGTTCTGTCTCCTAGAGGAACATACTTTGATGTGAAAAGTGCAAATCAATCCCAGAACAACAGCAAAGGACCTTGTGAAGATGCTGGAGAAAACAGGTACAAAAGTATCTATATCCACAGTAAAACGAGTCCTATATCGACGTAACCTGAAAGGCCGCTCAGCAAGGAAGAAACCACTGCTCCGAAATCGCCATAAAAAAGCCAGACTACGGTTTGCAACTGCACATGGGGACAAAGATCGTACTTTTTGGAGAAATGTCCTCTGGTCTGATGAAACAAAAATATAACTGTTTGGCCATCATGACCATCGTTATGTTTGGAGGAAAAATGGGGATGCTTGCAAGCCGAAGAACACCATCCCAACCGTGAAGCACGGAGGTGGCAGCATCATGTTGTGGGGGTGCTTTGCTGCAGGAGGGACTGGTGCACTTCACAAAATAGATGGCATCATGAGGATGGAAAATTATGTGGATATATTGAAGCAACATCTCAAGACATCAGTCAGAAAGTTAAAGCTTGGTCGCAAATGGGTCTTCCAAATGGACAATGACCCCAAGCATACTTCCAAAGTTGTGCAAAATGGCTTAAGGACAACACAGTCAAGGTATCACAAAGCCGTGCCCTCAATCCTTTCGAACATTTGTGGGCAGAACTGAAAAAGCGTGTGCGAGCAAGGAGGCCTACAAACCTGACTCAGTTACACCAGCTCTGTCAGGAGGAATGGGCCAAAATTCACCCAACTTATTGTGGGAAGTTTGTGGAAGGCTACCCGAAACGTTTGACCCAAGTTAAACAATTTAAAGGTAATGCTACCAAATACTAATTGAGTGTATGTAAACTTCTGACCCATTGGGAATGTGATGAAAGAAAAAAAAGCTGAAATAAAATCACTCTCTCTACAATTATTCTGACATTTCCCATTCTTAAAATAAAGTGGGGATCCTAACTGACCTAAGACAGGGACATAGGAATTGGATGTAACAATGTATCACTAGCCACTTTAAACAATTTTGTATATAATGTTTACTTATACGACATACTTATATCAAATGTATACACTGTACTCTAAACCATCTACTGAATCTTGCCTATGCCGTTCGGCCATCGACCCAAATCTCTAGCCACTTTAATAATTATAATTGGATGAAATAATGTATCACTAGCCACTTTAAACAATGCCATTTATATAATGTTTACATATCCTACATTACTCATCTCATATATATATATATATATATATATATATATATGTGTATATACTGTACTCCATACCATCTACTATCATCTATCATCTAATTTGTTAGATTACTTGTTAGATACTACTGCATGGTCGGAACTAGAAGCACAAGCATTTCACTACACTCGCATTAACATCTGCTAACCATGTGTATGTGACAAATAAAATTTGATTTGATTTGAATCTTTACTAGGATTAAATGACAGGAATTGTAAAAAACTTAAATGTATTTGGCTAAGGTGTATATAAACTTCCGACTTCAACTGTATATATTTATTAAATTATTAGACATCGATGACAGGCGCATGGGCCCCCAGAGCTGTGTCTGGTACTCAAGTGATGCTAGCTTAGCTACCTAGCATGCTAGCCCATTGCTAATATATAGCTACTGTCAAGGTATTGAATATTTTGTATATTTTCATCTACTGTATATACACTACATATAACAATTAACATAGCACGTAGCTATCACCTTATTACCGTTGTGTAAAATATGTTATTTAAGTCCTTCTTTCCTAGAAACCACTTGTACTAGTCCCCTCTTGCTATGTTGATTTGTGTGCAATAAAGTGTGTTCTGTACATCTGTCTCCTACTCATTACCAAGCCTTCTAATAGAGACGCCGGGATGATTATTCCTATATTTAACCCGCACCTCTTTCGGGGACCACCACCAGTTGGTGGCACTCTTTTTCATATTAGAAACAGGTTATCAAATAACTTCATGTTTATGTTATTGCAAACGTAATGTGTTAATCTTGTGTGAAACTTCTGGTAGGGTTTAATTAAGACGAATTCTGATTCTTTGATAATGAAAAAGAGCTGATATCGACAGTCACCTAGGTATTATTAGAATGTAATGATAGCATAATGACAGCATAATGACAGCATATCGTAGCCAAATTCCTTTTGATCTATTCCATAAGGGTTCCAGAGTTGTCACGATCTCCTGTAGTGACGGACCAAGACGCAGCGATACTTCCAGTATACATATTTATTAAACGTAACGTAACTGGGAAAAAACAATACACGAACGAAGATCGTAACAACGGAACATAACATAAACACTTAAGCTATGAACCAAACAATAACCCACAGGGACTGGACGTACTGGGCTCTGTAACGACACTCAGCTGCCTCTAATTGGGAACCATTAACCCAACATAGAAAATCACACCTAGAACCAAAAAACCCTACACCAAAAACGAAACGAAACACGCCAGCCTGTAAACTCAGGCCTGGACGTGACAAGAGTCATCAGACAGATGACTACAGACAGCCATTTTGCTTGCTGAAGTAAGACAATGGTGTATGTGTTAAGTCCCAACACATGGAAACTGACTGAGGAATTTGCTCATTAAGACTCTACTTTGGGAAGTAAAACATTTCTTCACAATACCCTGGGTTTGGAATGTGGTCAGACAGAGGAACTATCTAAAAAGGTTAGGGAGGGATTTGTATCATGAATAGACTTTTAACCTTTCACATACCTCCAAAACATTTATTGAAGTAGCTGCAGCGTAGAATCCTTATTTCAAAGGCACAAAACTTTCAACATTCAACCACCCATTTCCACTCTACAGAAAGTGATTTAGATAGGATTAGATACCAGCAACCCTCTGGTTGCCAGCTCACTTCCTGACAGACTTTTCCCATCGGACACGCCTCTATAACCACTAGGCTACCTGCCGCCCCAACTATGAAAATTATGAGAGAGACAGACACAGAGAGAGACAGAGAGACAGACAGAGTGAGAGAGACAGAGACAGAGAGAGGTCACTCATCTAGATGGAGAGGGCATGCATGCTAGGCAGTTATCCATTCAGTGATCAAAAAGATGCATACGCAGCACAGGGCTCGTAGAATGTCAGCTCGAGGTCGAGACCCATTTCAATTAACATCCGCTCCATTTGGCTTCGCAGGGAAAGGTCACTGAGAATGACTAGTCAGTGTTACACCTGCAAACTGAGAGCGACATTTCAACATGCTGTTTAAAAGCCCCTTAACCCGGGGAAGGGAAGGGGGTAGAAGAGGATCTAGATTCAGATCTAGATTCAGCGTGACCTTCACCTAAACTAATCCATGAAGGGGGAATGTAAATCTGACCTTAAATCCTCAGAGTCAATGGACAAGTTCATTTCTTCTCCCATGGGAAGGGGGTGGGAGGGTTTGAAGAAATTCTCGGGAAAGGAATCTATTGTAATTCACGTGCCCGAGAATTAGTCCCCATTATATAAAAACCAACAATAATCACCAAACAGTCATTTACAAACGGATAATTGTTCACAAACAGACCCTATTACCTCTGTCTGTATAACAGCAGTAGACCTACGATATGGCACTCTGATCCATGTAAATCTCACAACAGACTGCCTTACAGACTTCTTTGTTAGCGTGTTACCTCCTGCTCTACTGTATATTTGGATGCCAGCTGTTTTTCTGCTAAGCCTGAAATTGGTCTGGTCCCTTCCCCTTGACGAGTGATGAATGGTGAGAGTGCTAACCTGAGAGTTCATAAACGACCCCAAGGAGAACGATTCAGCCCACAATCCCTTGCCTCTTGTCTTCCTAATTTGACAGTATTAATCTCTCCTCTCATTGGAGAGATTGATAGAATGCATCTCATTTCATTCTGTGAGACAGAAATATGGGTTTGGAATAATTTAGCTGCACTGACGTCTGTGACCCAACTATAGCATCAAATCCTGCCTTCGAGCCAATTGCCTGTCTCCTTCGTGTGTGTGTGTGTTTGCGTGTGCGTGCATGCATGCATGCGTGCGTGCGTGCATGAAATGCGTGTGTGCGTGCGTGCGTGCGTGTGAGATTTGAGGAAGGGAAGCAAGGGAAATTATATCCTTTTCATAGCAATTGTTTAATTAACACTGTTGAATCTATAGACATTTGTGACAGTACTTCTATGACATCCCGTCTCTGTCTACATGTACATAGGAGATAATGACTTGTACACTTTACATCATTAATAGCCACGGGCATTTATTTACTTCAATCACTGAACACAACTAGCGCTTATTAGAGACAGGCTTCTATTTGAGCCAGGCGTCCATTTCCTTAATGACACATCTTCTGCTAAATAAAATGTTGAAAAGACAATAAATGTTTTGACATACCCGTGGATTACGGTCTGATATACCATGGCTGTCAGCCAATCAGCATTCATTCAGGGCTCGAACCAACCAGTTTATAACATCTGCTAAACTGTGTACGCGACCAATACACTTTAATTTGATTTGAAATATGTGCTGATGCCAGGCTATTAAAAAGGGACAGGTGGCTATTTGAGACTTAATTGAAGTTTTACAGTTTATGTTTGTATGGCTTGGTTGTCATAGTCCTCGGGTTTTCAAAAATGGAATGTCCTCAAAATGCCACGTAATTATACAGTGTGAGACATGGTATAACTAATGTTTCTATGTGTATGATGCCATTCCATTTGTGCCGCTCCAGCCATTATTATGAGCCGTCCTCCCCTCAGCAGCTAATTTTCTAATTAATTAAAAATGAAAAGCTGAAATGTCTTGAGTCAAAAAGTATTCAACACCTTTGTTATGACAAGCCTAAATAAGTTCAGGAGTAAACAGTAAATAAGTTGCATGGACTCACACTTAACATGATTTGCGAATGACTACCCCATTTTCCAATGCCTCACAAAGAAGGGCACTGATTGGAAGATTGGTAAAAATAATAAAGCAGACACTGAATATCCTTTGCAAATGGTAAAGCTGTTAATTTGGCTTTGGATGGTGTATCAATACCAAGATACAGACGTTCTTCCAAACTGAGTTGCCAGAGAGAAATAAAACCACTCCGGGATTAGACCATGAGGCTAATGGTGATTTTAAAACAGTTACAGAGTTTAATGGCTGTGATAGGAGAAAACTGAGGATGGATCAACAACATTGTAGTTACTCCAAAATACTAACCTAAATGACAGAGTGAAAAGAAGGAAGCATGTACAGAAATAAAACCTAAAAAATGTGTCAAAATAATGAACTTTTTGTCCAGAATACGAAATGTTATATTTGGGGCAAATCCAACATAACACATCACTGGGTACCACTTTCCATATTTTCAAGCATGGTGGTGGCTGCATCATGTTATGGGTGTGCTTGTTGTCAGCAAGGACTGGGGAGTTTTTCAGGATAAAAAGAAACAAAATGTAGCTAAGCACAGGCAAAATCCTAAAGGAAAACCTGGTTCAGTCTGCTTTCCAACAGACACAGAGACAAATTCACCTTTCAGCAGGACAATAACCCTAAAACACAAGGCCAAATCTACACTACCAAGACGACATTGAATAATCCTGAGTGGCCTACTTACAGTTTTGACTTACATCTGCATGAAAATCTATGACAAGACTTGAAAATGTCTGTCTAGCAATGATCAACAACCAACTTGACAGCGCTTGAAGAATTTAAAGAATAAATGGGCAAATATTGCACAATCCAGGTGTACAAAACTCTTCGAGACTTACCCCAAAAGACTTACTGACTTACTTTAATTGCTGCCAAAGGTGTTTCTATTTTTCATTAGTTTACAAAAAATATATATATATTGTAGATTGTAGATTGTTTTTACAATTAAATCCATTTTATCCCCATTTTGTAACACAACAAAATGTGGAAAAATTCAATGGGTGTGAATACTTTTCTGTGTCTGTTCTTGAAAAACGTACAGTGCGGTCCAGCACAAAGGACGTATATAAATGTATTCCATTGTTCTTACCTCGTTGATTACTCTTGTCATGTTTATATGATGATAATAATACTACATTGGATTTTAATAGCGCTTTTCTCCCAAAGACGCTATCTCGTGGTAGAAAATATGCTCTCATATTACATCAAAACAGCCCAAAAAATACAAAGAGGGTATCTAATGTTGGTGTAATGTGAAACGTATTATAAATGTAAACCCATTTTCTTACCTCTTTAGCTTTCCTGTGTCTGTCCTTGGAGTCCCTTTCTCGGTCTCTGTCCTTGTCTTTGCCCTCGTCCCCATGGTGCGAGGAATACGACACCGTCCTCCAGTCCCGTGGTGAGTTGGTGATGCTCGCCACCTTTGACTCCGTGGCGCTGTTCTCCTCATTGAGCGAGCGTGACGACCGCCGTGTGAACATACTTTTCTTAATTGCCTTGACCCTCAGACTCTCGCTGTCTGAGCAGCCCCACTCCACTGACCCGTTATCCACTTTGATGTTGTGACCTGTCGTGTGGCACTGAAAGACATGTGGCGAGAGGTTGGGGTCGGGGTGAAGGTGATCTGGGGTGGAAGCTGTGGCTGAAGCGTTTTCGCCCGGTCTCCCGTTGGTTTCAGGTTCTTGGATCTTCTCGTCGAGTTTGGTGAGCTTGGAGAGCACCTGCGAGATCTCCCCTCGGACTCCGGACAGAGACTCCAGCTTCTTCTCGATCTCGCCTATCCTCATTACAAGCTTGCACACGCTCGATTTGAGCTCGTCGTCCGTGTTCTCCAGGGAGTGAAAGAGGCAGTCCAGCTTGGACTTGGCCAGTTTGACCGTGTTGCATTCGGGTGAGCTGTCGCCGTCAGACTTCATGGTCACCTGAGAGAGAGATCCAATGCTGTTGTAGCACGATGATTGGATGACACCCAGCGAGTCGCACACGCTCATGTCGTCAAGGAAGCGGAAGATGTCACTGATGTCATCGCTGATGATCTCAGAGTCCTCTTCCGAGTGTTTGCACGAGTGTCTTTCTCTCTCGACGTATTTTGCGTGAGCGGCGGCATAGTCTTTTAGCTTCCTCTGTTCGGCCTGCTCCGTTTGTGTCCCTACGCTGGACAAGCTGTCTATGTCACCTCCCTGAAAAGACGTACTGTTGATGCCTTTCTCTTTAAATCTTTTCCCAACCTCTCTTTTGTCGACACCCACCCCGGGACCGCATGCCATTGAAGACATATCCTTTGTTTTCAACCCGTTGGTTTTCTTTGCAAACCCTGAAGGGGAGGCCACCACTTTCTCTTTGGCGCACTGGAAGTGCTGCTCATTCTCTTTATTGACTACATTGTGTCGATGGTTGTCTTTCAGCGGTTTCCCGTTCAGAAATGACCTCTCGAAATCCTGTGGCCCTTCTTCAGCGTTCAGACTCAGGCTTTTCACAGGCCAAATTGGCTGCTTCCCCAGCCTAGCCGCACTCCTCCGTGTGTTCACGCACTCCGCCACTGTCGTTGGGCCGAAATACGTAGACGCTTGAAGGTCGTCCAAACTCTCGTGCTTCGCTCGCCGTTTCTCCTGAATGGGCGAGTTCATAGTAGGCTCAAAGTAGGGGTTACTGTAGGGCAGCTCGAAGCTGTGGTTGAAGAACGTGGCAGGTTTGTGGAGCTCTCTCCGGTGGTAGTGTCCAGTTGCCCTGATGTTTGGCTTGCACTCTGAGGTGATGACCTATAACGACAATGGGGTAACACTTCAGTAAGTTGCTCTTAAACCTGTGTAGGGACACTGTAACAGTATTGTAATATTGTATTGTTTGGCTCTAAGTCACGCTGATAAGAGCATCTGTTAACTGACTAAAACCTAAATGTAGTAGTTTCATAGAAATTTGGTAATTGTTTCGAGCATTTTTTACACAAGTGAAAAAAGACTATTGTTACAGACTCATTCACTTTTACAACATGTTAATACACTTTTGTGTTAACACATCAGTCAAAACACCCAGCATTATCAAATCAAACAAAGAAAAAGTCAAACTAAGCATAAAGGTGCTGGATGTAACATTAGGCTCAGACCAAGCCTTTCTAGAAAGAAATACGTTTTATAGATTGGTTATTCTCACTGATAGCTATGTCCATTGAGACATTTCCATGTGACATAGGCTATACAGATGTAGGATCTTCATTTGATCACTCTTTTATTGATGAGACTTTTCCTGTGCCAGAGGAAAAGCAGATGACCTTCATGACTGACAAATTCATTAAAACTGCACTAATGGTTATATTAACAGTATTAAACTTTTCATGTACCCTCATTTTGACCAGCTAATAGCCTAACCACCAATCAAGCAACATTATGGACTAAACGTTAAAATCCTGTTGCTGCAGGATTATTTTGTTGCAACAATACAGGTCAAATTAAGATCCTACATCTGTAGATCTATGGACCAGCTTCAGGAAGTGTGGGGGGGTAATGTTTTATCACTTTTGTTTTCTCCTTTAGGTTTCTTGTGCTTTTCTTTGACATTTAGATGGTAAGATTAGCAAACAACGGCACAAATACAGCTACTTACAGCTAGCACCATTTAGTAGGAAAGAAACAACTCAGAAGATGGCACAATAAAGAAAGTAGCTGAACACATATAGCAGTGAAAATTAGACCGAGAACAGTGATAATTGATAACAGATGGTTAACAGTGGAGGAGGCTGCAATGGAAATCAGTCTGACTTTGTCTTCAATGTTAGTTTTTTCATGTATTGCTGTTTCAGTGAAGAAATGGGACAACATCAAAACTCAAACTTGTTGGGGGTACTTCCAAACAAATATGTCAGGATAATTATTGTTGCATAATAAAAATAAATTAATAATATATATTTAAAGACCAGAGACACAGACCTGTGGGGAGAACGCTAGCAGGTTGTGAAAATCTTCCTTGAAGATGTTTCTCTTCTGGACACAGGAGTGGACAGAGAAGGGCTCCGTGTGGTTGATGTGTTGCAGGGACTCCTGGTCTGTGGTGGACTCACTGTCAATGTCTATAGGAAAGTAGGTGCTCTGCATGTCGCCGGGCGGCGAGGGAGGACTGCAGCTTGAGTATTGGGGCAGGTGCTGCAGCTTATCTAGGGACGCTGCTCGACATTTTAGATCCTTGTTGACGCCCAATAGGAAGTTAGGGTCCGAGGTCGGGATAAACTGTGGGCTGCAGTTGGATTTTGAGCTGGCGGAGTGGGGATGGGGGTGAGGGTGGGAGTTGTTTTGGGACATGGGGCGATGGTGGGGGTGGTGACCCACCCTGGAGGGTTGATCCATGAGGTCATAACCGCCACCCCTCTCATAGTCCTGGTACTTATAAACATCAGTGTCGGACCTACATGACTCAAACGACTGGTTCTTGTGGAACTTGGGCCTCGGTGGTGCCATCGGGAGCTTATCTTTGGCGATCCCCTCGTTCATTTGGATTAAGTTAAACATAGTGACGATATCCGCTGCCACCATGAGTTTCTTAGACTGCTGGTCCTCAACAGTACATCTCATCTTGTCTTTGAAGAGAGTGGCAGGGAAGGCTGGGTCCAGGCAGGCTGTGTAGAACAGAAGGCTCCGTAGCTTGGCCAAGTGGGCCAGGTCAAAGCGGGCACACAGGGACTTACAGAGGTCCTGATAGGACACACTACTGTGTTT
The DNA here is from genome assembly GCA_030435695.1 of Brachymystax lenok tsinlingensis. Taxonomy (NCBI): domain Eukaryota; kingdom Metazoa; phylum Chordata; class Actinopteri; order Salmoniformes; family Salmonidae; genus Brachymystax; species Brachymystax lenok. The sequence goes on along the minus strand of CM059800.1, from coordinate 22,281,208 downwards.
AGTGTCTAGTTCCTCCAGGATCCGGACTAGGAACAGGGAGTACTCTGGTAGGGGATCCATGGCATGTGGTGTGGGATGGAGCTAGATGTTGATATCCTCGTTAGTCTCCTATTCTTTAAGTATACTGTACAGGGGATGCCATTGATATGGAACGTCTCAAATACAAGGGAGACCTGTCCACCTTATGAGAGAGAGAGGAGGATGGCCCTGTAGGAGAGAAAAGGAGAGAGAGAGAACACAGCAGAGAGAGAGAGATTGACTGACTATTAGACAATCACATACCACAATCAAAACACAGCCAAACATAGCATAATCATGAATATAAGGTGTTACATCCCATGTTATTATCCCAAAGCAAAAGTTATCCCTGTGCATGTGACTAATAAACTAATCTAATCTAATGATCACGTCTATTTGTGTTATTGTGAATAAGAAATAAATTAAATGGGGTAATAGTTTGGAGAAGGCTTCACTCTAGATAGGGATCAGTAAAGATTGGTTTTCATATTAAACTAATTCGAAAATATATATTATCATGCAGCTGCTATTAAATGTATATACTTTTCAGGAATATTGAGTAGGCTACGTTTTTGTCATTGTATGCCCACCAGATTCAGTTCAAGAACTCTGAACAGTGTCGTTCCTTCAAACAGAAATGAATATCCACACGGTCATAATTCAATCACATTTGCATAACCTCACATTCACCACTGAGTACTTCGAAACTGAGAGGAGAGAGAATACAATCAATATTCGAGTTCTTCACTGGCGCGCGCGCGCGCTCGTACAGTACATAACCAACAAAGGGACAAATAGACTCACCTAATGCACGATTCAATTTCCTCTCATCCGAGTGAGCATTCAAAAGCTACAGATTCCCCAAAGTCACCAAAACAAGGCGGCAGCAATGCGAAGTTGACGCACAACATTCATTCGTCAATTGAACCATACACCATAATATACATTCCAGTCGGACACCGTGGTAAAGAATCAGCCAAAAGATCCGATTCGATCCCCAGTCACTCCCGTTCGGATAAATCCTTCCTTTATCATATCTTGTATTGTATCCAATAGTGGGACTATGTCTTCACTCCAGGACCGGATTTGCTGTAGCTGTTGGAACCGAGCTGTCGGCGTTCTCATGCGCGCGCGTGTGGTGCTAAAAAAGCACCCAGTCGGCTTTGTTTCCACCTAGAATGACGTAATTACACCTTAGCACCAACTGCAAGTCAAGCACAGCGATGGAGACTATATATTCATATTGATTATTGTCCTGTACATTATTCAGCACATTGCGTGTTATGGGCTAGGCTACTGTACAACATCGCTCATTCCTAAGGTGTTAGAGTTATGTGTATACATTCCATTTAAAAAACCGTACAATAGTTTTTTTTTCGCTTGTCATTGAGGAAGTGTATTTTTTCTCTCGGTTCAATGCGAGGGGAAACATTTTAATGTATATAAATCATACAACACAAAGTAGTGTATAGGATTAACTGTGCACTGGTGTGATGTTATATTTGCGCACCTGCCGCAGTGGGGTGTATTCATGGATGCCAAGGGAAGCCAGGATTTCCCAAATATTTCACCAATACAAATTATAAAATAATTTATCTCCTCTCTGTGTTTTCAGAATTTTCGGCCAATTCGCAAGTGCCTGAATCTCACTGGAGAAATCATTCGAGCGAGGGAAACAGCGCCCCTCTGTCTCAGTATATGTAGCCCATGTATCTGATGCCGTATGGACCAAAAGAGTATAACATGTTGCCGCCGTAGCAGTTGATTGATTGATGCCAGCAAGCATTTGGCCAGTGGTGGAAAAAGTACTCAATTGTCATACTTGAGTAAAAGTAAAGATACCTTAATAGAAAATGGCTCAAGTTAAAGTATGCTTAAGTATAGAAAATAAATGGAATTGATCAAATGTACTTAAGTATCAAAAGTCAAAGTAAAAATCATTTCAATTTCCTTATCAATGTATATGTTGTGCCACTGGCCTGAAACGAATAAAGGTCAATATGTAACCTAGATGCAGCCTAGTAGACTCACGTTAGCTAGCTAGCTACCTTAGCTGGTTCATTGTTGCCCATGCTAGGAAGTTAGGCTACCTAACTAAAATGCTTGCTAACCTATGATAACAAAAACTAAAAGTGTAATGTATGACAGAGCCATAGACCCTTTTGCCAACATGAAAGAGAGGAGGATGGCATTGGCGTTCAACTAGTCTAGAAGTAGGGTGAGTCAACATGTTGTTTTACACGCGCACACATATCAGTCGCATGGACAGCCACATGATATTTATCAACATTGATTGGACTACATTGTTTTGTTATCTTTAAGTTTGTTTTCAGTGTATTTAACTAAGCATATGATAGCCTTGATGATTTGATGACGTTTACATGTTTAAGTTGAAGTGGTGCTCGAATAGCAGAGGCAGCGGTCCTGTTGTCTTTGTGTTGACTTGCGGTAAACTGTCGAAAACATTAACTTGCTCGACTATGCTGCAGGTTATATAACTGTTTGTTACCTGCAATATTTGCTTTGTGGACTTCACCGGACAGATGATGCTCTCTGGTTTTGTGATGAAACAATATGTAGTTTAATTTATTCCACCACTGTGACTTGTCTTTTTGTTGTCACAGCCTTATTGTATATCACTGTGGCGTATGCATTAATGGGTTATAGAGCAAATATCACGACATTACTGTCTTGGCTTCCTCAGTGATTTTACAGGAAGAGTGACGCCAATGCTAGAAAACAAATGTGCTTCATTAATCTGATGTTGAGCTCTGTTCCAATCCAGTTATATATTCTACGGCAGATGGCAACCCCCTCTCTGCTTTTCTCCTTTCCTCCAGAACAAAATAGTGATGCTCATTGTTTGAGATCCCAAATGCACAAACTCACATAGTCTTGTCCTTGTTATAGTTATTAACAGTCAAATTTGCTTAAAGCCAACCATGCATTCAAGGTGAACTGTATGTGTCATCATGAACATTGGAAAATACATTCTAATAATTTTAGGTGAGGGACTGCAGTTAGGCGAGGGACTGACGTTAGGCGAGGGACTGCTGTTAGGCGAGGGACAGTGGTGGGACTGCTGTAAGAGCGTTCCACCAGACACATATATGTATTTGCAACTAACCAAAGTCATACTAAAACAAAATTCAACTAAAAAGGCTGAACCCTGGTTGGAGTTCTTCATTTTCTGGCAGACTGGGCATGCTTTAATTGGGCCAAACAGGAAATCAGTTCATTGAGAGGTGGGGGCCCAATCCGTTTGAGATCCCAAATGTACAAATTCACATAGTCTTGTCCTTGCTATAGTTATTAACAGTCAAATTTCCTTAATAAAGCCAACCATGCATTCAAGGTGAACTGTATGTGTCATCATGAACATTGCAAAATACAGACATTAATTAAATAAAATTATCCCTCTTCAGGTGTATCAATTGTTGACATAGGAATCAGCTTGGACTGCTCTCCTATAACTGCATCAAAGAAACATTAGTAAGCTTATAATAGTGGGACTGCTGTTAGGTGAGGGACTGTTGTTAGACAAGGGACTGCTGTTAGGCGAGGGACTGCTGTTTGTCGATGGGCTGCTGTTTGTCAATGGGCTGCTGTTAGGCTAGGGACTGCTGTTAGACGAGGGACTGCAGTTAGGCGAGGGACTGCTGTTAGGCGAGGGACTGCTGTTAGGCGAGGGACTGCAGATAGGCGAGGGACTGCTGTTAGGCGAGGGACTGCTGTTAGGCGAGGGACTGCTGTTAGGCGATGGACTGCTGTTAGGCGATGGACTGCTGTTAGGCTAGGGACTGCTGTTAAGCTAGGGACTTCTGTTAGACGAGGGGCTGCAGTTAGGCGAGGGGCTGCAGTTAGGCGAGGGGCTGCTGTTAGGCGAGGAACTTCTGTTTGGCGAGGGACTGCAGTTAGGCGAGGGACTGCAGTTAGGCAAGGGACTGCAGTTAGGCGATGGACTGCAGTTAGGCTAGGGACTGCAGTTAGACGAGGGACTGCAGTTAGGCGAGGGACTGCAGTTAGGCGAGGGACTGCTGTTAGGCGAGGGACTGCTGTTTGGCGAGGGACTGCTGTTTGTCGAGGGACTGCAGTTAGGCGAGGGACTGCTGTTAAGCGAGGGACTGCTGTTAGGCGAGGGACAGTGGTGGGACTGCTGTAAGAGCGTTCCACCCGACACCTATGTGTATTTGTAACTAACCAAAGTCATACTAAAACAAAATTCAACTAAAAAGCCTGAACCCTGGTTGGAGTTCTTCATTTTCTGGCTGACTGGGCTTGCTTTAATTGGGCCAAACAGACTGGAAATCAGTTCATTGAGAGGTGGGGTCCCAATCAGTGTTCAGGGCTGTGCTATAGGCTGTGCTATCGGCTGTGCTATATGCTGTGTTACCTGTGTTAGGCTGTGCTATAGGCTGTTAGGCTGCACTAACAGGCTGTGTTAGGATGTGCTAGGCTCTAGACCATGTTAGGCTGTGGTGGTTGAATCCTACTTCAGACTAAATATATGTGGTGCTGTTCACTTTGTGCATGTGTAGCGAAAGGGGATTTGCAATCACAGTCTTGTTCTCAGGTAGCCCTGGCTGAGGCGTGTAAAGGCCAAGGTCAGCCACAGGCCTTGAGGATGCCCTCTTGGTTAAAGGTAGAGTTAACAATGCAGTAAACGGCAAAATCAGGCCGATTTCCGGAACATTGCAGAGCATCGAAGTTTGAGGCTAAACTTCTCTGCTGATTTGGTCCTGCAGCTATGATGGTGGAGCAGATTGAAACACACCTGTGCACATGAACAGATACTCTGTGAGTAGATCGTCTTGCATCGCGCTCATCTGCAACATCTGCAGTGCTGCTCGTGGCAACGTCATATCACTGACTCTCAGTTTAAGACAGTTATGATGTTGGCTTGGCCAAGGGGAGACCTGGGTTACAGGTTCTTTGTCTCTCTTCCCTGTTTATATTCCGGCAGTGGTGTGGTGCTCAAGAAGAATAGATTGTCATCCACAGTCTGTCTAGTAGTTGTATACCCTATCCACAGTCTGTCTAGTAGTTGTATACCATATCTATAGTCTGTCTAGTAGTTGTATACCCTATCTACAGTCTGTCTAGTAGTTGTATACTTTATCCACAGTCTGTCTAGTAGTTGTATACCCTATACACAGTCTGTCTAGTAGTTGTATACCCTATCCACCATCTGTCTAGTAGAAATGTCCTACAGTGGGGCAAAAAAGTATTTAGTCAACCACCAATTGTGCAAGTTCTCTCACTTAAAAAGATGAGAGAGGCCTGTAATTATCATCATAGGTACACTTCAACTATGACAGACAAAATGAGGAAAAAAAATACAGAAAATCACATTGTAGGATTTTTAATGAATTTATTAGCAAATTATGGTGGAAAATAAGTATTTGGTCACATACAAACAAGCAAGATTTCTGGCTCTCACAGACCTGTAACTTCTTCTTTAAGAGGTTCCTCTGTCCTCCACTCGTTACCTGTGTTAATGGCACCTGTTTGAACTTGTTATCAGTATAAAAGACACCTGTCCACAACCTCAAACTCGTCACACTCCAAACTCCACTATGGCCAAGACAAAAGAGCTGTCAAAGGACACCAGAAACAAAATTGTAGACCTGCACCAGGTTGGGAAGACTGAATCTGCAATAGGTAAGCAGCTTGGTTTGAAGAAATCAACTGTGGGAGCAATTATTAGGAAATGGAAGACATACAAGACCACTGATAATCTTCCTCGATCTGGGGCTCCACGCAAGATCTCACCCGTGGGGTCAAAATGATCACAAGAACGGTGAGCAAAAATCCCAGAACCACACGGGGGACCAAGTGAATGACCTGCAGAGAGCTGGGACCAAAGTAACAAAGCCTACCATCAGTAACACACTACGCCGCCAGGGACTCAAATCCTGCAGTGCCAGACGTGTCCCCCTGCTTAAGCCAGTACATGTTCAGGCCCGTCTGAAGTTTGCTAGAGAGCATTTGGATGATCCAGATGAGGATTAGGAGAATGTCATATGGTCAGATGAAACCAAAATAGAACTTTAAGGTAAAAACTCAACTTGTCGTGTTTGGAGGACAAAGAATGCTGAGTTGCATCCAAAGAACACCATACCTACTGTGAACCATGGGGGTGGAAACATCATGCTTTGGGGCTGTTTTTCTGCAAAGGGACCAGGACGACTGATCCGTGTAAAGGAAAGAATGAATGGGGCCATGTATCGTGAGATTTTGAGTGAAAACCTCCTTCCATCAGCAAGGGCATTGAAGATGAAACGTGGCTGGGTCTTTCAGCATGACAATGATCCCAAACACACCGCCCGGGCAACGAAGGAGTGGCTTCGTAAGAAGCATTTCAAGGTCCTGGAGTGGCCTAGCCAGTCTCCAGATCTCAACCCCATAGAAAATCTTTGGAGGGAGTTGAAAGTCCGTGTTGCCCAGCGACAGCCCCAAAACATCACTGCTCTAGAGGAGATCTGCATGGAGGAATGGGCCAAAATACCAGCAACAGTGTGTGAAAACCTTGTGAAGACTTACAGAAAACGTTTGACCTCTGTCATTGCCAACAAAGGGTATATAACAAAGTATTGAGATAAACTTTTGTTATTGACCAAATACTTATTTTCCACCATAATTTGCAAATAAATTCATTAAAAATCCTACAATGTGATTTTCTGGATTTCTTTTTCTCATTTCGTCTGTCATAGTTGAAGTGTACCTATGATGAAAATTACAGGCCTCTCTCATCTTTTTAAGTTGGAGAACTTGCACAATTGGTGGCTGACTAAATACTTTTTTGCCCCACTGTATATGGGTGGCAATTGTCTTCTGATGGTATCGATGTTATGCCTTTGAAGTGTTGAACGCTACTGTTATCAAATCCTATCAAATCAATACTGTAAACCAGAGCAACATTTTGAAGCATGGTGGACACAGAGGGCATTATTTTACTCTGAATCATTCAGCATTTATCAAATCAAGTTTATTTGTCACGTGCGCCGAATACAACAAGTGTAGACCTTACAGTGAAATGCTTACTTACAGGCTCTAACCAATAGTGCAAAAAAAAGGTATTAGGTGAACAATAGGTAAGTAAAGAAATAAAAACAACAGTAAAAAAAACAGGCTATATACAGTAGCGAGGCTATATGCAGTAGCAAGGCTATAAAAGTAGCGAGGCTACATACAGACACCGGTTAGTCAGGCTGATTAGGTAGTATATGTACATGTAGTTATGGTTAAAGTGACTATGCATATACAGGTATGATGAACAGAGAGTAGCAGTAGCGTAAAAAAGGGGTTGGCGGGTGGTGGGTGGCGGGACACAATGCAGATAGACAGCCCGGTTAGCCAATGTGCGGGAGCACTGGTTGGTCGGTCCAATTGAGGTAGTATGTTCATGAATGTATAGTTAAAGTGACTATGCATATATGATAAACAGAAAGTAGCAGCAGTGGGGGGAGGGGGGCACAATGCAAAATGTCCAGGTAGCCATTTGATTACCTGTTCATGAGTCTTATGGCTTGGGGCTAAAAACTGTTGAGAAGCCTTTTTGGCCTAGACTTGGCACTCCGGTACCGCTTGCCATGCGGTAGTAGAGAGAACAGTCTATGACTGGGGTGGCTGGGGTCTTTGACAATTTTTAGGGCCTTCCTCTGACACCGCCTGGTGTAGAGGTCCTGGATGGCAGGCAGCTTAGCCCCAATGATGTACTGGACTGCACGCACTACCCTCTGTAGTGCCATGCGGTCAGAGGCGGAGCAATTTCCGTACCAGTCAGTGATGCAACCAGTCAGGATGCTCTCGATGTTGCAGCTGTAGAACCTTTTGAGGATCTCAGGACCCATGCCAAATCTTTTTAGTCTCCTGAGGTGGAATAGGCTTTGTCGTGCCCTCTTCATGACTGTCTTGGTGTGTTTGGACCATTCTAGCTTGTTGTTGATGTGGACACCAAGGAACTTGAAGCTCTCGACCTGCTCCACTACAGCCCCGTCGATGAGAATGGGGGCGTGCTCGGTCCTCCTTTTCCTGTAGTCCACAATCATCTCCTTAGTCTTGGTTACGTTGAGGGAGAGGTTGTTGTCCTGGCACCACACGGCCAGGTCTCTGACCTCCTCCCTATAGGCTGTCTCGTCGTTGTTGGTGATCAGGCCTACCACTGTTGTGTCGTCTGCAAACTTAATGATGGTGTTCGAGTCGTGCCTGGCCATGCAGTCGTGGGTGAACAGGGAGTACAGGAGGGGACTGAGCACACACCCCTGGGGAGCTCCAGTGTTGAGGATCAGCGTGGCACATGTGTTGCTACCTACCCTCACCTCACCTGGGGGCGTCCCGTCAGGAAGTCCAGGATCCAGTTGCGGAGGGAGGTATTTAGTCCCAGGATCCTTAGCTTAGTGATGAGCTTTGAGGGTGATATGGTGTTGAACGCTGAGCTGTAGTCAATGAATAGCATTCTCACATAAGTGTTCCTTTTGTCAAGGTGGGAAAGGGCAGTGTGGAGTGCAATAGAGATTGCATCATCTGTTGATCTGTTTGGGCGGAATGCAAATTGGAGGGGGTCTAGGGTTTCTGGGATAATGTTGTTTATGTGAGCCATTACCAACCTTTCAAAGCACTTCATGGCTACGGACGTGAGTGCTACGGGTCTGTAGTCGTTTAGGCAGGATGCCTTTGTGTTCTTGGGCACAGGGACTATGGTGGTCTGCTTGAAGCATGTTGGTATTACAGACTCAATCAGGGACATGTTGAAAAAGTCAGTGAAGACACCTGCCAGTTGGTCAGCACATGCCCGGAGCACACATCCTGGTAATTCGTCTGGCCCCGCAGCCTTGTGTATGTTGACTTGTTTAAAGGTCTTACTCACGTCGGCTACGGAGAGCGTGATCACACAGTCGTCTGGAACAGCAGATGCTCTCATGCATGCCTCAGTGTTGCTTGCCTCAAAGCGAGCATAGAAGTGATTTAGCTCGTCTGGTAGGCTCGTGTCACTGGGCAGCTCTCGGCTCTGCTTCCCTTTGTAGTCTGTAATAGTTTGCAAGCCCTGCCACATAAGACGAGCGTCAGAGCCAGTGTAGTATGATTCAATCTTAGCCCTGTATTGACGCTTTGCCTGTTTGATGGTTCGTCGCAGGGCATAGCAGGATTTCTTGTAAGCTTCAGGGTTAGAGTCCCGCACCTTGAAAGTGGCAGCTCTACCCTTTAGCTCAGTGCGAATGTTGCCTGTAATCCATGGCTTCTGGTTGGGGTATGTACGTACAGTCACTGAGGGCGAGAGAGAGTTCATTACTATTGACCAGACCATTAGTTTCCCTATTGTTTAGTGGTCAACATCTGCACAAAGCCAGTCAATGAGGTTTGATCCACACTGACCGGAGTGTGTCTCTGGGGGAAATCTCTCTCCGTTTTTCACAAAGTTCTTTTAACAACAACATGGACCTACACTCCTGAAAGCTCTAGCAAGGAGATGGAAAGGTTGAGATAGAAGAGTCCTCTCCTCCTACTATCTCCTCATAGCCTCATTCCTTGATGATCTGATGAATCTGTGAACTCATAATTAAAAAATAACAATTACCTGCTTTCAAATCCAATCTCAGGTGGTTTGTTCTGGGGTCGTTTGAAACACACTTGTAACTGATTATGAATCCGACAGCTAAGCATCATGAATGATCTGCCTGGAATCATATTAGCAGACAGACTCAGATGACTTTAATAATGAAGGTTCCCAAGGTATACAGTAGTTCATATTAGCAGACAGACAGACTGCTAATGAATGGGGATTTTTCAGGCTGCTTGGTTCGGTGTGTGTGTGTGTGTGTGTGTGTGTATGCGTGTTGGAGACTATTTGTCTCAGTAATTTCTCCCTCTTTTCACTAGTGCTGGTTTTTTTTTATCAGATTGCAGGGAAATTCTACTTTAATTTTGGTAAAGGTGCAATTACAGTTTTATGTCTGATGAAATGCCATCAGGGAAAATAAATAACCTACACAAAAAACCTGAACGTCCCATCCAGTCTTTAAAACTGTTCACAGACATACGTGGAGAGCTGTAATTTTGAACCAACGATTTGGAGATTCTGGTGATTACAAATCTTTCTGAAGGCAATTGCTAGAAGAAAGGGGCATGAACAATAGTTCATAGTTATTATTTTAAAACACCCTTCGTTCTGAGGAGTGTTAGAACATGTGTTTGATTGATCAAACCATTTGGTTTAGCTAGCGATCCTACTATAGCCCAAGCGAGTATCACTACACTGCCACCTCTGAATGGTACATCCTGCCATGCACACGGCTGCCATCTCACTTCTGACATCAATGTAACAAACCGAGGTACAGGGCTGCATACCTGGTTTAGGTAATCCCTGTTACATGTAATCCGTTACTACCCAACCCTGAAGCTAACCAACCACACACTTCCTGTTTGTGACATAAATCATTTACATAATTGTGACACTGAAGTGATGAAAGCATACTTAATTAAGTTAATGTATATAACCTAGAGCTCGAGGAAGTTTCATTTTGTAATAGCCTTTGCATTCTAATGTGATTGCTTGTACCCAGAGTGCTCTGCATTAAAGTGGTTTGTCTTTATCTTTCAGATGGGACTGCCACCATTGGTAGCCCGTGTTTTTCTGCTGCAATATACTTTAGGTATGACCTTCCAAAGTTTTCCAACAAGCATCTTTCAGAGATCGTCATAAAGACTGTTGTGTCTACTGTAGAAGGTAAGTCATGTGTGCCTTCTATGTACAATCCATGTTACTATTGCCATTGTAATGTTACCTTTGTTTTGTTCTGTTGAGTTTTTTTTTTACAATCGCTTAAGACGGTTTCATAGTTGAAATTGATGGTCAGGCGATGACAGTGTATTGTTCATGTGAAAGTGACCCTCTGCACCCACGTTACGTTACGTTAGTCCATTGTATCTGATGATGACTTCCACTTCTGAGTTAACAATGAATTATTTGGTGACTGTAGAGTCCAATCCGAGATCCACAAACTTTATTGCAGGTGGGGCATATGCAGTCTGTGTTGGCGGGGACAGGTATGGTTGTATGTCTCAGTCTGTGTTGGCGGGGACAGGCATGGTTGTATGTCTCAGTCTGTGTTGGCGGGGACAGGCATGGTTGTATGTCTCAGTCTGTGTTGGCGGGGACAGGCATGGTTGTATGTCTCAGTCTGTGTTGGCGGGGACAGGCATGGTTGTATGTCTCAGTCTGTGTTGGCGGGGACAGGTATGGTTGTATGTCTCAGTCTGTGTTGGCGGGGACAGGTATGGTTGTATGTCTCAGTCTGTGTTGGCGGGGACAGGTATGGTTGTATGTCTCAGTCTGTGTTGGCGGGGACAGGTATGGTTGTATGTCTCAGTCTGTGTTGGCGGGGACAGGCATGGTTGTATGTCTCAGTCTGTGTTGGCGGGGACAGGCATGGTTGTATGTCTCCTGAGCTGTTTTTGCTGTTTCTTTGTGCTCCTCTCCTCCTCCCACCTCTGTACACCACTCTAAGAGCTGCCGTCAGGTGGAACGTTTGGTTGCAGCATCCTCCAGGTGGAACGGTCGGCAGCAGCATCCTCCAGGTGGAACGGTTGGCAGTAGCATCCTCCAGGTCTGGGGTTTAATGTTGCACTTCTTCAGCAACGTTTTCAGCTGGTCCTTGTAGCGCTTCATCTGACTTCGGGACAAGTCTCTGATTGTCCTTGAGTGCCCAGCCAGAGCTCGGACTTGAAAAAGAGACCTGAAAATTGAGAGGATCTGCAGAGAAGAATGGGAGAAACTCCCTAAATACAGGTGTGCCAACGTTGTAGCGTCATACCCAAGAAGACTCAAGGCTGTAATTGCTGCAAAAGGGGCTTCAACAAAGTACTGAGTAAATTATCTGAATACTTATGTAAATGTGATAATTTATTTTATTTTAAATAAATTAGCAAAAAAATATTTGCCTTGTCATTATGGGGTATTGTGTGTAGATTTATGAAAAAAAATGATTGAATCAATTTTAGAATAAGGCTGTAACAAAATGTGGAAAAAGTCAAGGGGTCTGAATACTTTCCGAAAGCACAGTACATACAGTCACTGTGGGGACGATGTCGTCGATGCACTTACTAATGAAGCCGGTGACAGATGTGGTAAACTGCTCAATGTTATTGGATGAATCCCGGAACATATTCCAGTCTGTGCTAGCGATACAGTGCTGTAGCTTAGCATCCGCTTCATCTGACCACTTCCGTATTGAGCGTGTCACTGGTACTTTCTCTTTGAGTTTTTGCTTGTAAGGAGGAAGCAGGAGGATAGAGTTATGGTTTGATTTTCCAAAGGGAGAGCGAGAGAGGGCCTTGTATGCGTTTGTGTGTGGAGACTGCACACGCGTACACACAGTCTCTCTGCCCCAAATGGATGTTTCTGCTCATTAGGCTCAGATAGAGAGAGCTTTTAGAAGTTCTATTGGATAAATCAATTATTCCACAACCCCCTATGGCACTCTTATTCCGTTATCACTGCTTGCATCGCTACAGCATAGGCACTAATGTTATGCAGTAAGCTAAGCTCACTTGTCGCAGTGCCACAATCAACTGATTGTATTCAAGTGTAGTGTGAGGTGTGTTGCTCTCCTCAGTCTCCCTCCATCGCTATCTCTTGCTTCCTCTGTGCCTCTCCCAGTATTTCTCACACTCTGTCTCTACTCATTTTAAGTCATTTAGCAGATGTTCTTATACAGTGTCTTAAAGGAGCAATTAGGGTTAAATGCCTTGCTCAAAGGCACATCGGCATGTTTTCAACTAGTCGGCATGGGGATTCGAACCAGAGCCCTTTCAGTTACTGGCCCAACGCTCCTAAATGCTTGGCTACATGCTGCCCAGATACTCCACACCCTTGCCCTACTCCGTCTTTTGATCTACACTCCCCACTCTTTCTCCCTACTCTACCCCTCTCTTTCTCCCCCCTATCCATGTGCTTTAAATTCAAGTGACTTATTACAATGTCGTGGGTTTAAATAACAAATCTCTATGGGCAGAGCTCAAGGTTAAACAGTGCTCAACTGGGAAAGATTAATAGTCTTTCTCTGAATAAGTCTGAGCAGAAGGATTCGGACATCAGCCATGAACATTTTCACCTTAATGATAAAGAAGTGAGTCTTGAAAATGTCCTATTGCCATTTCCAATGATCTTATTACCCACTTTGTTCAGTTTTGTTCCACATTTCATTTTCTATTAATACCTCTCAAAATACTTTAAACAGTCAATAAGGTATTAGGTACAAGTATTATGAAATAAGTATAATGCACAGTTTTACTGGTTCAGACAATGGAAATGTTGGGACTAAAATATTGTGGCTAAATTCAAGTCTCTTGTTAGTCTGGAACTGCTATGGTTTCCCAAAACATCACCCTTCCAAACTGAGCAACTAGGTATTGAACCACCAACATCACAACAAACAGCATTACAAGAAAGTACAAGCTTTAGATGATGGACACATCTAAAACGGAGTTGAAAATAAATTCTGAATTTCTAATCCTACACTCTTAGAAACCTAAAAGGGTTCTTTGGTGGTCCCCTACCTCGGTTTGTTACATTCTGAATTTCTAATCCTACACTCTTAGAAACCTAAAAGGGTTCTTTGGTGGTCCCCAACCCCTATTGGGTTCCATGTAGAACTTTTCCCCCAGAGGTTCTACTTGGAACCCAAAAAGGTTCTCCTTTTGGAACCCTTTTTTCTAAGATTGTATTAGAGGTGTGTAATTGAAAAAGCTCCAAGCTCTATTCCACTGCCTCGCTATTTCCCACCCTCGCTATTTGTCTCTCCCCATCTCTCCCTCTCTCCCTCCCCATCTCTCCCTCTCTTTCTCTCTCCCTCTATCCCTCCCCATCTCTGCCTCTCTTCCTCTCTCTCTTTCTCTGTTCCATTGCAGGCTGGCAAAGGTCAGTGTGCTCTTTGCTGGGGATGGGGTTACCATGACGCCCAGGCTTTGTCTTTAAATTCTCCATTTACAAAATAGCCGACTGTACAATTTAGCATAATTGGGTGAAGTTGCCTCTAGACTCTGATCTTGGATCAGTTTGGGATTTTCTCCTCTAATGGTTAAGGTTATGATTGGGGGAGTGGAAGCTGATCCTAGATCTGTACATTGAGGAAACTTCACCTCGGAATCAATTTACCAAGCATGCCTGGTAGCCTGATGATATTGCTTTTTCAAAGGCATGAAGACTACATATGAAGGAAATGTTATGAAGGAAACCCTAGTAATAGAAATGGTAGTGTTGTAATGCAATGAGTGATAGAGTATCAATGACTTACACAGGACAGAGGAGTAGTCATTAGGTTATGTAACAGTCTAAAACATTACGGCTGATCGACCCTTGGTCCTGGATGGCGGGAACATATCTAGTTTTCATTCACTCCTTCAATTTTTTATTTATTTTACCCTTATTTTACCAGGTAAGTTGACTGAGAACACATTCTCATTTACAGCAACAACCTGGGGAATAGTTACAGGGGAGATCAGGGACTGATTCAGACCTGACACCGGGTGAATATCTCTCTGGCCAATCAGTGACGTGAATCAGTCAATGAACTATCAGAGAAAAGAAAAACATAAATATTTCTGGACCGGATCCATGCCTGCAGGTGCATAACCCTGTCAAACAGTATGAAAGTGAATGTGGTATTTATAGAGACCTTTGCAGGTACCTATACACATGGAAAGTGAATATGCATAAAAGTGCGTCACAATTGCTAAATGTAAACACAACTGGAGACACCTCATCATTTTTGGAGACAGGTGTTTGACCTGACACTGCTGCAGAGTGGAGGGGAGATTTCTAACTAACTGTAAACAACCGTAGCTAGCTAGCTTTACCATTATTAGCTGCACACCCTTTGCTAGCAAACAAAGGCTGTCTCCAGTTATGTTTACTTTGAGGTTTGTGACAGCTCCACTTTCCAAGCATATTGCTCAGAGGAACAAGTTCAGGGAACAGAACTGGAAACTGGAAAAGAACAAAAGATTTTGAGGAACGGAAACAGAACCATGAACGAAAGTGATCTATAGTGTTCTGGAACAGAACAATTATTTTAAAAGCATGGGAACCGGTTAATAATGTTCTTTTACATTCCTGATTTTTTTTTCAGTCCCACAAACAACGCCATCAAAGTGCCTATGCAAAGCATTCACTCTGTCACTCAGAAACTTCTCCTTCCAGTGTCTACCTGACAGCTAGTTTTCTAGGCTATTTACGGATACTATAGTTATCACGTTTCAAATGTGGATTTTTTTATCAACAAAAAAGGTAAGGTAAGACAAGCTTGTTAGCTAGCTCTGGTCCAGAGCGTTGAGCTAGCCTCAGCGTTGAGCCAACTCTTGGACATTCAAAGTTCCTCCGTATTAGCCGTTCCTCCGTAACTAGGTATCTAGCTAGCACATAATTATGTAATTCAGTGAAGTAATGATAGGCCTACTTATTTCCTAAACACATAATGCACGTCATATCATGATGCCCAGCGCTTCAAGCCTCCTCCATATCCACCCCTCTCCCTCACTCTCTCCCCACCCCATAAAATGGCAGTTGCATCTCGCCCTACACTAGCATGTAAACTAGCTTTCCCGGTCTATAGAAAGCTTCTGTATCTGCACTGATTGCTGGAGTTATTTATTGAGCTAAATATAAAAAATTTGATTTCACAAGTTAAAAAGGGAACAGAAAGGAACAGTATGAACCGGTTCAGAACATTATTATGCTGGTCAGAACACTGGAACCGAACCACCCCAAAAATGGTTCTGTTCAGAACAAAACAATTGGAAAATAATGTTGGTTCCAACCCCTGGTATTGCATCTTCTGCTCTGCTCAATTCAAACTTTCTCACAAATCACCCGTTGACATCAATGCATAATTAACTGCAACTCTCATCTCTCCAGCGTAGCACTTCATCATTTATTTCCTCATAGAATCATAGCCGTGGGATCTGTGCTGCAGCACCTCTGCTAAATTGAAATACATTTGCCAAAGTTATTGAATTAGGTCTACTGCTGTCTGTTCAAAAATAAATTAAATAATTCAGAATACTACACCAGGGTTAGGCCTGTAATTTAGCCACATAGGATCAATAGCTCCCTTAAAAAATAGCCTAGCTGTGAATTGTGTGAATCCTAAGCACAAGGTTTCGGAAACGCGCGGCAAATCTATCAGTGAACAGCATGCAGCAGCCAGTGAAACTGGAAAGCTTTTTTAGGACTATAATTTCCTCCTCATATTGTACAGAGTGTGTCTTCACACACTCAGGCCTGGCCTACTGATGGATTGAAGACATGATTTGTTTTATTGATCTCAGATTCTGTTTGTCACTGTCAAAGTAGCCTGTCATTTCAATCTTTTGTGCAGTATTAAAAAGTCTCCAGTCTTGTAAGATTATGTAGAATTGCATGGACTGTGTTTATAGACTGGCACATTTTCCCAGACCCTATAGGTTCACAATGTTCCAGTACCTCAGAGCACCCCAGGTCACCCCCATCTCGCTCTCACTTTTTGTTCTGGCACATCACAATTTACAAATTAAGCAGTGGCAATATGTCTCCTTTCCCGTCCATGACAATAGGTTTAGTTCAGCCAGGATCACACCAGACACTGTGAAATCCGCTGCCCGTGTTTTGACTCCTTGGTTGCATGACAAATGGCACCCTATTCCCTATTTAGTTAAGTGCACTACTTTTGACTACAGCTTTGGGCTCTGGTCAAATAGGCTCTGGTCAAAGGTAGTGCACAACATGGGGAATTGGGTGCCATTTGTGGACACATCCCTGGTATCTCATTCTGATACAGGAGCGTAGTGGTACACCTGAATACAGCGACCGACCAGTGCTGTGTTTGTGTGCAGCTTGTGTATCAATAGCTGGGCTGTCTGGTAGTCCTGCTATGGTTCATTACTCACCCTGTGTGTGTGTGTGTGTGTGTGTGTGTGTGTGTGTGTGTGTGTGTGTGTGTGTGTGTGTGTGTGTGTGTGTGTGTGTGTGTGTGTGTGTGTGTGTGCTCATTAGCGGTTCTGAGGGTGTACACTATGAGATGGACAGATAGCAGTCATCAAGGAGTCTGATATCTACTCCTTCTGCAACATACACTCATACCATAGCACCCTACCATAACACCCTACCATATCGCCCTTCCATAGCGCCCTACCATATCGCCCTTCCATAGCGCCCTACAAAGCTCTACCACACCAGCTTCCGACTTACCTAACTTCACTGTTAAAATATATAACCATGAACTGTTGAGGTTCCGAGGGTCTCTACCGAACTAGGTTAAATCCACTTTTAGTTTTAAAGCACCTCATTGCTGGAATATATTACAATTGGATGTTCTGGTGCCGCTCAGGCAATTAAAAAATATTGATTGGGGACCTTCTTATTGAGGAATGTAATTGTTTTTCTTTAATATTTGTGTTGTGCTGTATTTTAAATACTTGTTTAATATAGTATTTGATTTGTCTTATGAAATGATATATGCAGGGCTCACTTGTGAAAGAGACCCTGGTCTCAATGGTGACTCCCTGCTTAAATAAAGGTCAAATAAACACACACACACACACACACACACACACACACACACACACCCTGTATTCCCTGTGTAGTACCTCTAAACGACTGCACCAAATAAGCACATTTCAAAATGTGACTGTTTTCTCAGAATAAAAATATTCAGGATTATGATACATTTTTGGCAGAAGTAGTAAAACATGTAAGCTATTAGACAGTCAAAGCAGCTTTTCAAGTATTCAATCAGTGACAGTGAAAGACAAGGAAAACCTGGTCAATGCTGCAATGCTGCTTGCAATATCAGAAATCTATTTGATTAAAACTCATAGTCACACATGAGCAGCAAACGATTTATTGCTAAATCCTTCCCTGCCAGAGAGACAGTTCTAGGTTGTATGTCAGCCTACAGCAGTGAACAGTGCTAATGCTGGTGCATGTGAGTTTAGACCGCTGGGTCTGGGCTTCTCTGTTACATCCTCACACCCAGCAGGAGAATATCTTCATGAGCTGGTATTTTTAGAGCTCTTCACATCCCCCCTGCTGTCCCACTCTCCTCTCCCCAACAATCAGCCTCATATATCGGCATGTTGAAAGGGGAAGGCCCCACCAAGTCCACTCTGGTCCCACGCCCAGAAGACAACTCAGACTAGCAGTCACCTTGGGAAAATCTCGTCACACCAGAAGAGTGTGTGTTCTTCTGCTGAGTCCTATAAATTAGGATTTTCATGGCTACTGATGGGATGTATTATTAAAATCCACAGGCCATCACCCCCACACACACACACACACACACACACTACCCCATTCTGTCTCTCTCCTGGTTCTAGTGTTTTCCTACAGTGTTTTTCTAGCTGGAATGTATCATGATGATGAGTCTCTATTATATACACCTTGTCTTTACTCTCTCATCTTTCTGCAAAACCTCTTATTGTCCTCTCTAGTGTATTGAGGATGCGTTCCAAAGGTCATCCTATGGGCCCTGGTCAACAGTAGTGCACTGTAGAGGGCATAGGGTGCCATTTGGGATGTGGACCTACTGAATGGGTTGTCTGAGTGTTTCACAACAGTGACATGAAACAAGTTTAATATATAACAGCCATAACGCTTAAAGTCCTATTGTTTGTCATGACACAGGCAAGCATGCTCACTCTCTCACAAACACACACACACACACGTGCATACACACACACACATGCACGCACTCACACATGTCTATCACTCTGTACATTCAGCAGCAGGACCTTGAGTCAGTGAAGCTACAGGGCTAAATCCCAAATGGCACCCTATTCCCTTTATAGTGCACTACTTTTGACCCGGGCCCATAGGGAATTGGGACCCATACAAAGTCTCCCATACCCATGCTAGGTCGTGGGAAATACAAATTTAGAGATGCATAGCACTACCACTGACACTGTGAGGAACCAATGTTGTCTAAATAGCCATTAGCTGAATGCATTACAACCAAATGGGTCTCAAAATAGGAATGGATGCTGGAGATGTGGAACCACACATACAATCTTTCATACCTCTCTCTCTCTCCCTCCTACTCCAGTTCCCTCTCTCCGCCTCTAATTCAATATTGTCAGAACAGGGCTCTGATAGCTTGTCTGTCATCATATTACATATTCTTAACGATAGATAACTGTAAAAAATCCCTCACTCTCATTATATTACATTTTCTCCTCCTTAGATTACTGTAAAACTCCCCTCACTCCCCTCACTATCATCATATTACATATTCTCTTCCTTGATAGATTACTGTAAAACTCCCCTCACTCTCCCACACTTCATGAAGCTATAACGAGCAGTGTGTTAGTTCCACACACCACTGCGTATTGAGCAATGTGTTAGCTCTATTGGCTGCTCATGTTTTCAGACACAGAGGTTGCGTTCCAAATGCCATTCTATTCCATCTATTCTCTATGGGCCCTGGTCAAAAGTAGTGCACTAAGTAGGGAATAGGGTGCCGTACGTGACGCCGTTAGAGACTTAACAATCCTTATTCACTATTCATCTTCTGATAATGTATTATACAGTTTAGAAATGATGCCTGCTCCCTTTGAAAAATTACCCACTTAAAAAAAGGGATGGAGTGTGTAACAGGCTTTACCCACACCAAGATGAATGATACATTAAAATGATTTTTTCTTTCTTGATGCATAGCTGTACCAATTCATCAGATAATTCAAAACCCTGTTATGTCTTAAGATATACAACCCAGGCCAGAATTCAATCCGAGGTGCGTTGCAGAGCATTTGACATTTAAAAGGTCATTTCCAATTAAGCCGACATCTGCAGCGATTATGAATGTAATCTTTAAAAGTCGCATTGACGACAGTGCTCTACAACACGCCTCAGATTGAGTCCTGGCCCTAGTCTGACTCAGGACTGAAGAAATCAGTGGTGTACTTCAGTAGTTATACTCTAGTATTTACAGGTCATTGTGTTGGAGTAGCTCCATCATCAACAGACGTGTGATGCTCTACTGGCCTTTTGTATCAGGATGCTTACATTGGCTACTGCAGTGAGAAATGTGTGTCTGTGTGTGATTGTACTTGCCTATGGAGCAGCGAGAGCAACTGCCCCTGCCTACCTTCAGGCTTCAACCCTACACGAGCACTTTGTTCTGCCACCTCAGGTCTCTTGGCCCTCCCCCCCAAAAAACTTGCCTTTCGTGAACTAAAACTCGCACTTGACTTTTTTTCTCCTTACTACCTCTGACTTTGCTGAGAGATACTTTGAGGAAAGCTGTACTTACTGGATAAGAGCGTCTGCTAAATTACTCAAATGTAAACGTATATTGATGGGTGTGGATTTGGCTGCAGCCCAACCATCGAGTGCTAACTAAAATGTTTCCTGTGACAGAGTATTGTCACCAGAGGCAATATGTCCCTCACACATCTTTTTACTCTCTGTGACTAACAAGGAGAGGGAGAGAGGAACACAGTGTGGTGGAAGGGGAGGAAAAGGAAGAGGAGGTATGGGAAAACAGAAAGGAAGAGGAGGTATGGGAAGACACAGGAAGAGGAGGTATGGGAAGACAGAAAGGAAGACGAGGTATGGGAAGACTGAAAGGAAGAGGAGGTATGGGAAGACAAAGGAAGAGGATGTATGAGAAGATGCAGGGAGAAGAGGTATGAAAAGATACAGGAAGAGGAGGTTTGGGAAGATACAGGAAGAGGAGGTATAGGAAGACACAGGAAAAGGAGGGATAGGAAGACACAGGAAGAGGAGGTATGGGAAGACAGAAGGAAGAGGAGGTATGGGAAGATACAGGAAGAGGGGGTGTGGGAAGATACAGGAAGAGGAGGTAGGGGAAGATACAGGAAGAGGTATGGGAAGACAGAAAGGAAGAGGAGATATGAGAAGACACAGGAAGAGGAGGCATGGGAAGACAGAAGGAAGAGGAGGTATGGGAAGATACAGGAAGAGGGGGTGTGGGAAGATAGAAAGGAAGAAGAGGTATGGGAAGACAGAAAGGAAGAGGAGGTATGGGAAGACAAAGTAAGAGGAGGTAAGGGAAGACAGAAGGAAGAGGAGGTAAGGGAAGATACAGGAAGAGGAGGTATGGGAAGACAGAAAGGAAGAGGAGATATGGGAAGACAAAGTAAGAAGAGGGATGGGAAGATACAGGAAGAGGTATGGGAAGACAGAAAGGAAGAGGAGGTATGGGAAGACAGAAAGGAAGAGGAGGTATGGGAAGGTACAGGAAGAGGGGGTGTGGGAAGATAGAGAAGGAGGAGGTATGGGAAGACACAGGAAGAGGAGGTATGGGAAGATACAGGAAGAGGTATGGGAAGACAGAAAGGAAGAGGAGGTATGGGAAGACACAGGAGGAGAAGGTATGAGAAGATACAGGAATAGGAGGTATGTGAAGATACAGGAAGAGGAGGTATGGGAAGACAAAGGAAGAGGAGGTATGGGAAGATACAGGAGGAGGAGGTATGGGAAGATACAGGAAGAGGAGGTATGGGAAGACAGAAAGGAAGAGGAGGTATGGGAAGACAGAAAGGAAGAGGAGATATGGGAAGACACAGGAAGAGGAGGTTTGGAAGACAAAGGAAGAGGAGTTATGGCAAGACACAGGAAGAGGAGGTATGGGGAGATACAGGAAGAGGAGGTATGGGAAGACACAGGAATATGAGGTATGGGAAGATACAGGAAGAGGAGGTATGGGAAGACAGAAAGGAGGAGGAGGTATGGGAAGACAGAATGGAAGACGAGGTATGGGAAGACAGAAAGGAAGAGGAGGTATGGGAAGACACAGGAATAGGATGTATGAGAAGATGCAGGAAGAAGAGGTATGAAAAGATACAGGAAGAGGAGGTATGAGAAGATAAAGGAAGAGGAGGTTTGGGAAGATACAGGAAGAGGATGTATGGGTAGACAGAAAGAAAGAGGTATGGGAAGACAAAAAGGAAGAGGAGATATGGGAAGACACAGGAAGAGGGGGTATGGGAAGACACAGTAAGAGGAGGTATGGGAAGACAGAAGGAAGAGGAGGTATGGGAAAATACAGGAAGAGGAGGTGTGGGAAGATACAGGAAGAGGACGTATAGGAAGATACAGGAAGAGGAGTTATGGGAATACACAGGAAGAGGAGGTATGGGGAGATACAGGAAGTGTTATGGGAATACAAAAAGGAAGAAGAGGTATGGGAAGACACAGGAAGCAGAGTTATGAGAAGACTGAAGGAAGAGGAGGTATGGGAAGATACAGGAAGAGGGGGTGTGGGAAGATACAGGAAGAGGAGGTATAGGAAGACACAGGAAGAGGAGGTAGGGGAAGACACAGGAAGAGGTATGGGAAGACAGAAAGGAAGAGGAGGTATGGGAAGACAAAGGAAAAGGAGGTATGGGAAGACAGAAAGGAAGTGGAGGTATGGGAAGACAGAAAGGAAGAGGACGTATGAGAAGATAAAGGAAGAGGTGGTATGGGAAGATATAGGAAAAGAGGGTGTGTGGGAAGATAGATGTGGAGGAGGTATGGGAAGACACAGGAAGAGGAGGTATGGGAAGATACAGGAAGAGGTATGGGGAGACAGAAAGGAAGAGGAGGTATGGGAAGACAAAGGAAAAGGAGGTATGGGAAGACAGAAAGGAAGAGGAGGTATGGGAAGACAGAAAGGAAGAGGACGTATGGCAAGACACAGGAAGAGGAGGTATGGGAAGATACAGGAAGAGGTATGGGAAGACAGAAAGGAAGAGGAGGTATGGGGAGATACAGGAGGAGGTATGGGAAGACAGAAAGGAAGAGGAGGTATGGGGAGATACAGGAAGAGGTATGGGAAGACTGAAAGATAGAAGAGGTATGGGAAGACACAGGAGGAGAAGGAATGAGAAGATACAGGAATAGGAGGTATGTGAAGATACAGGAAGAGGAGGTATGGGAAGACAAAGGAAGAGGAGGTATGGGAAGACAGAAGGAAGAGGAGGTATGAGAAGATAAAGGAAGAGGTGGTATGGGAAGATACAGGAAGAGGGTGTGTGGGAAGATAGATGTGGAGGAGGTATGGGAAGACACAGGAAGAGGAGGTATGGGAAGATACAGGAATAGGTATGGGAAGACAGAAAGGAAGAGGAGGTATGGGGAGATACAGGAAGAGGTATGGGAAGACTGAAAGATAGAAGAGGTATGGGAAGACACAGGAGGAGAAGGAATGAGAAGATACAGGAATAGGAGGTATGTGAAGATACAGGAAGAGGAGGTATGGGAAGACAAAGGAAGAGGAGGTATGGGAAGACAGAAGGAAGAGGAGGTATGAGAAGATAAAGGAAGAGGTGGTATGGCAAGACAGAAAGAAAGAGGTGGTATGGGAAGACATAAAGGAAGAGGAGGTATGGGAAGACACAATAAGAGGAGGTATGGGAAGATACAGGAAGAGGTATAGGAAGACAGAAAGGAAGAGGAGGTATGGGAAGACAGAAAGGAAGAGGAGGTATGGGAAGATACAGGAAGAGGGGGTGTGGGAAGATAGAGGAAGTGGACGTATGGCAAGACACAGGAAGAGGAGGTATGGGAAGATACAGGAAGAGGTATGGGAAGACAGAAAGGAAGAGGAGGTATGGGGAGATACAGGAGGAGGTATGGGAAGACTGAAAGGTAGAAGAGATATGGGAAGACGGTATGAGGAGGAGAAGGTATGAGAAGATACAGGAATAGGAGGTATGTGAAGATACAGGAAGAGGAGGTATGGGAAGACAAAGGAAGAGGAGGTATGGGAAGACAGAAGGAAGAGGAGGTATGAGAAGATAAAGGAAGAGGTGGTATGGCAAGACAGAAAGAAAGAGGTGGTATGGGAAGACATAAAGGAAGAGGAGGTATGGGAAGACACAATAAGAGGAGGTATGGGAAGATACAGGAAGAGGTATAGGAAGACAGAAAGGAAGAGGAGGTATGGGAAGACAGAAAGGAAGAGGAGGTATGGGAAGATACAGGAAGAGGGGGTGTGGGAAGATAGAGGAAGTGGACGTATGGCAAGACACAGGAAGAGGAGGTATGGGAAGATACAGGAAGAGGTATGGGAAGACAGAAAGGAAGAGGAGGTATGGGGAGATACAGGAGGAGGTATGGGAAGACTGAAAGGTAGAAGAGATATGGGAAGACGGTATGAGGAGGAGAAGGTATGAGAAGATACAGGAATAGGAGGTATGTGAAGATACAGGAAGAGGAGGTATGGGAAGAAAAAGGAAGAGGAGGTATGGGAAGATACAGGAGGAGGAGGTATGGGAAGATACAGGAAGAGGAGGTATGGGAAGACAAATGAAGAGGAGGTATGGGAAGACAGAAGGAAGAGGAGGTATGGGAAGATACAGGAAGAGGGGGTGTGGGAAGATACAGGAAGAGGAGGTATAGGAAGACACAGGAAGAGGAGTTATGGGAATGCACAGGAAGAGGAGGTAAGGGGAGATACAGGAAGAGTTATGGGAAGACTAAAACAAGGAAGGGGTATGGGAAGACACAGGAAGCAGAGTTATGAGAAGATATAGGAATAGGAGGTATGGGAAGATACAGGAAGATGGGGTGTGGGAAGATACAGGAAGAGGAGGTATAGGAAGACACAGGAAGAGGAGTTATGGGAATGCACAGGAAGAGGAGGTATGGGGAGATACAGGAAGAGTTATGGGAAGACTAAAAGGAAGAAGAGGTATGGGAAGATACAGGAAGCAGAGTTATGAGAAGATATAGGAATAGGAGGTATGGGAAGATACAGGAAGAGGGGGTATGGGAAGATAGAGGAAGAGGAGGTATGGGAAGACAAAGGAAGAGGAGGTATGGGAAGACAGGTGGAAGAGGAGGTATGGGAAGATACAGGAAGAGGGGGTGTGGGAAGACACAGGAAGAGGAGGTAGGGGAAGATACAGTAGAGGTGTGGGAAGACAGAAAGGAAGAAGAGGTATGGGAAGGCAAAGGAAAAGGAGGTATGGGAAGACAGAAAGGAAGAGGAGGTATGGGAAGACAGAAGGAAGAGGAGGTATGAGAAGATAAAGGAAGAGGTGGTATGGCAAGACAGAAAGGAAGAGGAGGTATGGGAAGACATAAAGGAAGAGGAGGTATGGGAAGACAGGTGGAAGAGGAGGTATGGGAAGATACAGGAAGAGGGGGTGTGGGAAGACACAGGAAGAATAGGTAGGGGAAGATACAGGAAGAGGTGTGGGAAAACAGAAAGGAAGAAGAGGTATGGGAAGGCAAAGGAAAAGGAGGTATGGGAAGACAGAAAGGAAGAGGAGGTATGGGAAGACACAATAAAAGGAGGTATGGGAAGATACAGGAAGAGGTTTAGGAAGACAGAAAGGAAGAGGAGGTATGGGAAGACAGAAAGGAGAAGGAGGTATGGGAAGACAGAAGGAAGAGGAGGTATGGGAAGATACAGGAAGAGGGGGTGTGGGAAGATACAGGAAGAGGAGATATAGGAAGACACAGGAAGAGGAGTTATGGGAATACACAGGAAGAGGAGTTATGGGGAGATACAGGAAGAGTTATGGGAAGACTAAAAGGAAGAGGAGGTATGGGAAGACACAGGAAGAGGAAGTATGGGAAGACAGAAGGAAGAGGAGGTATGGGAAGATACAGGAAGAGGGGGTGTGGGAAGACACAGGAAGAGAAGGTATAGGAAGATACAGGAAGAGGTATGGGAAGACAGAAAGGAAGAGGAGGTATGGGAAGTCAAAGGAAAAGGAGGTATGGGAAGACAGAAAGGAAGAGGAGGTATGGGAAGATACAGGAAGAGGAGGTATGGGAAGATACAGGAAGAGGAGGTATGTGAAGACACAGGAAGAGGAGGTAAGGGAAGACAAAGGAAGATGAGGAATGGGGAGATACAGGAGGAGGAGGTATGGGAAGATACAGGAAGAGGAGGTATGGGAAGATACAGGAAGAGGAGGTATGGGAAGATACAGGAAGAGGAGGTATGGGAAGACAGAAAGGAAGAGTAGATATGGGAAGACACAGGAAGAGGAGGTATGGGGAGATACAGGAAGAGGAGGTATGGGAAGACACAGGAATAGGAGGTTTGGGAAGATACAGGAAGAGGAGGTATGGGAAGACACAGGAAGAGGAGGTATGGGAAGATACAAGAGGAGGAGGTATGGGAAGATACAGGAAGAGGAGGAATGGGCAGAGACAGGAAGAGGAGGTATGGGAAGACAAAGTAAGAAGAGGGATGGGAAGATACAGGAAGAGGTATGGGAAGGCAGAAAGGAAGAGGAGGTATGGGAAGACAGAAAGGAAGAGGAGGTATGGGAAGATACAGGAAGAGGGGGTGTGGGAAGATAGAGAAGGAGGAGGTATGGGAAGACACAGGAAGAGGAGGTATGGGAAGATACAGGAAGAGGTATGGGAGGACAGAAAGGAAGAGGAGGTATGGGGAGATACAGGAAGAGGTATGGGAAGACTGAAAGGTAGAAGAGGTATGGGAAGACACAGGAGGAGAAGGTATGAGAAGATACAGGAATAGGAGGTATGTGAAGATAAAGGAAGAGGAGGTATGGGAAGACAAAGGAAGAGGAGGTATGGGAAGATACAGGAGGAGGAGGTATGGGAAGATACAGGAAGAGGAGGTATGGGAAGACAGAAAGGAAGAGGAGGTATGGGAAGACACAGGAAGAGGAGGTTTGGAAGACAAAGGAAGAGGAGTTATGGCAAGACACAGGAAGAGGAGGTATGGGGAGATACAGGAAGAGTTATGGGAAGACTAAAAGGAAGAGGAGGTATGGGAAGACACAGGAAGAGGAGGTATGGGAAGATACAGGAGGAGGAGTTATGGGAAGACACAGAAAGAGGAGGTATGGGAAGATGCAGGAAGAATAGGTATGGGAAGACACAGGAAGAAGAGTTATGAGAAGACACAGGAATAGGAGGTTTGGGAAGATACAGGAAGAGGAGGTATGGGAAGACAAAGGAAGAGGAGGTATGGGAATACAGGTGGAAGAGGAGGTATGGGAAGATACAGGAAGAGGGGGTGTGGGAAGACACAGGAAGAGGAGGTAGGGGAAGATACAGGAAGAGGTGTGGGAAGACAGAAAGGAAGAAGAGGTATGGGAAGGCAAAGGAAAAGGAGGTATGGGAAGACAGAAAGGAAGAGGAGGTATGGGAAGACAGAAGGAAGAGGAGGTATGAGAAGATAAAGGAAGAGGTGGTATGGCAAGACAGAAAGGAAGAGGAGGTATGGGAAGACATAAAGGAAGAGGAGGTATGGGAAGACACAATAAGAGGAGGTATGGGAAGATACAGGAAGAGGTTTAGGAAGACAGAAAGGAAGAGGAGGTATGGGAAGACAGAAAGGAGAAGGAGGTATGGGAAGACAGAAGGAAGAGGAGGTATGGGAAGATACAGGAAGAGGGGGTGTGGGAAGATACAGGAAGAGGAGGTATAGGAAGACACAGGAAGAGGAGTTATGGGAATACACAGGAAGAGGAGGTATGGGGAGATACAGGAAGAGTTATGGGAAGACTAAAAGGAAGAGGAGGTATGGGAAGACACAGGAAGAGGAGGTATGGGAAGACAGAAGGAAGAGGAGGTATGGGAAGATACAGGAAGAGGGCGTGTGGGAAGACACAGGAAGAGAAGGTATCGGAAGACACAGGAAGAGGAGGTAGGGGAAGATACAGGAAGAGGTATGGGAAGACAGAAAGGAAGAGGAGGTATGGAAAGACAAACGAAAAGGAGGTATGGGAAGACAGAAAGGAAGAGTAGGTATGGGAAGACAGAAAGGAAGAGGACGTATGGCAAGACACAGGAAGAGGAGGTATGGGGAGATACAGGAAGAGTTATGGGAAGACTAAAAGGAAGAAGAGTTATGGGAAGACACAGGAAGAGGAGGTATGGGAAGATGCAGGAAGAATAGGTATGGGAAGACACAGGAAGAAGAGTTATGAGAAGACACAGGAATAGGAGGTATGGGAAGATACAGGAAGAGGAGGTATGGGAAGACAAAGGAAGAGGTGGTATGGGAATATAGGTGGAAGAGGAGGTATGGGAAGATACAGGAAGAGGGGGTGTGGGAAGACACAGGAAGAGGAGGTAGGGGAAGATACAGGAAGAGGTGTGGGAAGACAGAAAGGAAGAAGAGGTATGGGAAGGCAAAGGAAAAGGAGGTATGGGAAGACAGAAAGGAAGAGGAGGTATGGGAAGACAGAAGGAAGAGGAGGTATGAGAAGATAAAGGAAGAGGTGGTATGGCAAGACAGAAAGGAAGAGGAGGTATGGGAAGACATAAAGGAAGAGGGAGGTATGGGAAGACACAATAAGAGGAGGTATGGGAAGATACAGGAAGAGGTTTAGGAAGACAGAAAGGAAGAGGAGGTATGGGAAGACAGAAAGGAGAAGGAGGTATGGGAAGACAGAAGGAAGAGGAGGTATGGGAAGATACAGGAAGAGGGGGTGTGGGAAGATACAGGAAGAGGAGGTATAGGAAGACACAGGAAGAGGAGTTATGGGAATACACAGGAAGAGGAGGTAGGGGAGATACAGGAAGAGTTATGGGAAGACTAAAAGGAAGAGGAGGTATGGGAAGACACAGGAAGAGGAGGTATGGGAAGACAGAAGGAAGAGGAGGTACGGGAAGATACAGGAAGAGGTATGGGAAGACAGAAAGGAAGAGGAGGTATGGGAAGACAAAGGAAAAGGAGGTATGGGAAGATACAGGAAGAGGGGGTGTGGGAAGATAGAGAAGGAGGAGGTATGGGAAAACACAGGAAGAGGAGGTATGGGAAGATACAGGAAGAGGTATGGGAAGACAGAAAGGAAGAGGAGGTATGGGGAGATATAGGAGGAGGTATGGGAAGCCAGAAAGGAAGAGGAGGTATGGGGAGATACAGGAAGAGGTATGGGAAGACTGAAAGATAGAAGAGGTATGGGAAGACACAGGAGGAGAAGGAATGAGAAGATACAGGAATAGGAGGTATGTGAAGATACAGGAAGAGGAGGTATGGGAAGACAAAGGAAGAGGAGATATGGGAAGACAGAAGGAAGAGGAGGTATGAGAAGATAAAGGAAGAGGTGGTATGGGAAGATACAGGAAGAGGGTGTGTGGGAAGATAGATGTGGAGGAGGTATGGGAAGACACAGGAAGAGGAGGTATGGGAAGATACAGGAAGAGGTATGGGAAGACAGAAAGGAAGAGGAGGTATGTGGAGATACAGGAAGAGGTATGGGAAGACTGAAAAATAGAAGAGGTATGGGAAGACACAGGAGGAGAAGGAATGAGAAGATACAGGAATAGGAGGTATGTGAAGATACAGGAAGAGGAGGTATGGGAAGACAAAGGAAGAGGAGGTATGGGAAGACAGGTGGAAGAGGAGGTATGGGAAGATACAGGAAGCTGGGGTGTGGGAAGACACAGGAAGAGGAGGTAGGGGAAGATACAGGAAGAGGTGTGGGAAGACAGAATGGAAGAAGAGGTATGGGAAGGCAAAGGAAAAGGAGGTATGGGAAGACAGAAAGGAAGAGGAGGTATGGGAAGACAGAAGGAAGAGGAGGTATGAGAAGATAAAGGAAGAGATGGTATGGCAAGACAGAAAGGAAGAGGAGGTATGGGAAGACACAATAAGAGGAGGTATGGGAAGATACAGGAAGAGGTTTAGGAAGACAGAAAGGAAGAGGAGGTATGGGAAGACAGAAAGGAGAAGGAGGTATGGGATGACAGAAGGAAGAGGAGGTATGGGAAGATACAGGAAGAGGGGGTGTGGGAAGATACAGGAAGAGGAGGTATAGGAAGACACAGGAAGAGGAGTTATGGGAATACACAGGAAGAGGAGGTATGGGGAGATACAGGAAGAGTTATGGGAAGACTAAAAGGAAGAGGAGGTATGGGAAGACACAGGAAGAGGAGGTATGGGAAGATATAGGAATAGGAGGTATGGGAAGATACAGGAAGAGGAGGTATGGGAAGACACAGGAAGAGGAGGTATGGGAAGATACAGGAAGAGGAGGTATGGGAAGACAGAAAGGAGGAGGAGGTATGGGAAGACAGAAGGAAGAGGAGGTATGGGAAGATACAGGAAGAGGGGGTGTGGGAAGATACAGGAAGAGGAGGTATAGGAAGACACAGGAAGAGGAGTTATGGGAATGCACAGGAAGAGGAGGTATGGGGAGATACAGGAAGAGTTATGGGAAGACTAAAAGGAAGAAGAGGTATGGGAAGACACAGGAAGCAGAGTTATGAGAAGATATAGGAATAGGAGGTATGGGAAGATACAGGAAGAGGAGGTATGGGAAGACACAGGAAGAGGAGGTATGGGAAGACACAGGAAGAGGAGTTATGGGAATGCACAGGAAGAGGAGGTATGGGGAGATACAGGAAGAGTTATGGGAAGACTAAAAGGAAGAAGAGTTATGGGAAGACACAGGAAGAGGAGGTATGGGAAGATACAGGAAGAGGAGGTATGTGAAGATACAGGAAGAGGAGGTAAGGGAAGACAAAGGAAGATGAGGAATGGGAAGATACAGGAGGAGGAGGTATGGGAAGATACAGGAAGAGGAGGTATGGGAAGATAAAGGAAGAGGAGGTATGGGAAGACAGAAAGGAAGAGTAGATATGGGAAGACACAGGAAGAGGAGGTATGGGGAGATACAGGAAGAGGAGGTATGGGAAGACACAGGAATAGGAGGTTTGGGAAGATACAGGAAGAGGAGGTATGGGAAGACACAGGAAGAGGAGGTATGGGAAGATACAGGAGGAGGAGGTATGGGAAGATACAGGAAGAGGAGGAATGGGCAGAGACAGGAAGAGGAGGTATGGGAAGACAAAGTAAGAAGAGGGATGGGAAAATACAGGAAGAGGTATGGGAAGACAGAAAGGAAGAGGAGGTATGGGAAGACAGGCGGAAGAGGAGGCATGGGAAGATACAGGAAGAGGGGGTGTGGGAAGACACAGGAAGAGGAGGTAGGGGAAGATACAGGAAGAGGCGTGGGAAGACAGAAAGGAAGAAGAGGTATGGGAAGGCAAAGGAAAAGGAGGTATGGGAAGACAGAAAGGAAGAGGAGGTATGGGAAGACAGAAGGAAGAGGAGGTATGAGAAGATAAAGGAAGAGGTGGTATGGCAAGACAGAAAGGAAGAGGAGGTATGGGAAGACATAAAGGAAGAGGAGGTATGGGAAGACACAATAAAAGGAGGTATGGGAAGATACAGGAAGAGGTTTAGGAAGACAGAAAGGAAGAGGAGGTATGGGAAGACAGAAAGGAGAAGGAGGTATGGGAAGACAGAAGGAAGAGGAGGTATGGGAAGATACAGGAAGAGGGGGTGTGGGAAGATACAGGAAGAGAAGATATAGGAAGACACAGGAAGAGGAGTTATGGGAATACACAGGAAGAGGAGGTATGGGGAGATACAGGAAGAGTTATGGGAAGACTAAAAGGAAGAGGAGGTATGGGAAGACACAGGAAGAGGAGGTATGGGAAGACAGAAGGAAGAGGAGGTATGGGAAGATACAGGAAGAGGGGGTGTGGGAAGACACAGGAAGAGAAGGTATAGGAAGACACAGGAAGAGGAGGTACGGGAAGATACAGGAAGAGGTATGGGAAGACAGAAAGGAAGAGGAGGTATGGGAAGACAATGGAAAAGGAGGTATGGGAAGACAGAAAGGAAGAGGAGGTATGGGAAGACAGAAAGGAAGAGGACGTATGGCAAGACACAGGAAGAGGAGGTATGGGAAGATACAGGAAGAGGTATGGGAAGACAGAAAGGAATAGGAGGTATGGGGAGATACAGGAGGAGGTATGGGAAGACAGAAAGGAAGAGGAGGTATGGGGAGATACAGGAAGAGGTATGGGAAGACTGAAAGATAGAAGAGGTATGGGAAGACACAGGAGGAGAAGGAATGAGAAGATACAGGAATAAGAGGTATGTGAAGATACAGGAAGAGGAGGTATGGGAAGACAAAGGAAGAGGAGATATGGGAAGACAGAAGGAAGAGGAGGTATGAGAAGATAAAGGAAGAGGTGGTATGGGAAGATACAGGAAGAGGGTGTGTGGGAAGATAGATGTGGAGGAGGTATGGGAAGACACAGGAAGAGGAGGTATGGGAAGATACAGGAAGAGGTATGGGAAGACAGAAAGGAAGAGGAGGTATGTGGAGATACAGGAAGAGGTATGGGAAGACTGAAAAATAGAAGAGGTATGGGAAGACACAGGAGGAGAAGGAATGAGAAGATACAGGAATAGGAGGTATGTGAAGATACAGGAAGAGGAGGTATGGGAAGACAAAGGAAGAGGAGGTATGGGAAGACAGAAGGAAGAGGAGGTATGAGAAGATAAAGGAAAAGGTGGTATGGCAAGACAGAAAGGAAGAGGTGGTATGGGAAGACATAATGGAAGCGGAGGTATGGGAAGACACAATAAGAGGAGGTATGGGAAGATACAGGAAGAGGTATAGGAAGACAGAAAGGAAGAGGAGGTATGGGAAGACAGAAAGGAAGAGGAGGTATGGGAAGATACAGGAAGAGGGGTGTGGGAAGATAGAGGGAAGTGGACGTATGGCAAGACACAGGAAGAGGAGGTATGGGAAGATACAGGAAGAGGTATGGGGAGATACAGGAGGAGGTATGGGAAGACTGAAAGGTAGAAGAGATATGGGAAGACGGTATGAGGAGGAGAAGGTATGAGAAGATACAGGAATAGGAGGTATGTGAAGATACAGGAAGAGGAGGTATGGGAAGAAAAAGGAAGAGGAGGTATGGGAAGATACAGGAGGAGGTATGGGAAGATACAGGAAGAGGAGGTATGGGAGAAGACAGAAAGGAGGAGGAGGTATGGGAAGACAGAAGGAAGAGGAGGTATGGGAAGATACAGGAAGAGGGGGTGTGGGAAGATACAGGAAGAGGAGGTATAGGAAGACACAGGAAGAAGAGTTATGGGAATGCACAGGAAGAGGAGGTATGGGGAGATACAGGAAGAGTTATGGGAAGACTAAAAGGAAGAAGAGGTATGGGAAGACACAGGAAGCAGAGTTATGAGAAGATATAGGAATAGGAGGTATGGGAAGATACAGGAAAAGGAGGTATGGGAAGACACAGGAAGAGGAGGTATGGGAAGACAGAAGGAAGTGGAGGTATGGGAAGATACAGGAAGAGGGGGTGTGGGAAGATACAGGAAGATGAGGTATAGGAAGACACAGGAAGAGGTATGGGAAGACAGAAAGGAAGAGGAGGTATGGGAAGACACAGGGAAAGGAGGTATGGGAAGACAGAAAGGAAGAGGAGGTATGGGAAGATACAGGAAGAGGAGGTATGGGAAGATACAGGAATAGGAGGTATGTGAAGATACAGGAAGAGGAGGTAAGGGAAGACAAAGGAAGATGAGGAATGGGAAGATACAGGAGGAGGAGGTATGGGAAGATACAGGAAGAGGAGGTATGGGAAGATACAGGAAGAGGTATGGGAAGACAGAAAGGAAGAGGAGGTATGGGGAGATACAGGATGAGGTATGGGAAGACTGAAAGGTAGAAGAGATATGGGAGAGAGGCGGTATGAGGAGGAGAAGGTATGAGAAGATACAGGAATAGGAGGTATGTGAAGATACAGGAAGAGGAGGTATGGGAAGAAAAAGGAAGAGGAGGTATGGGAAGATACAGGAGGAGGAGGTATGGGAAGATACAGGAAGAGGAGGTATGGGAAGACAGAAAGGAGGAGGAGGTAGGGGGAAGACAGAAGGAAGAGGAGGTATGGGAAGATACAGGAAGCAGAGTTATGAGAAGATATTGGAATAGGAGATATGGGAAGATACAGGAAGAGGAGGTATGGGAAGATACAGGAAGAGGTATGGGAAGACAGAAAGGAAGAGGAGGTATGGGGAGATACAGGAGGAGGTATGGGAAGACTGAAAGGTAGAAGAGATATGGGAAGGCGGTAGGAGGAGGAGAAGGTATGAGAAGATACAGGAATAGGAGGTATGTGAAGATACAGGAAGAGGAGGTATGGGAAGATACAGGAATAGGAGGTATGGGAAGATACAGGAAGAGGAGGTAAGGGAAGATACAGGAAGAGGAGGTATGGGAAGATACAGGAAGAGGAGGTACGGGAAGATACAGGAAGAGGTATGGGAAGACAGAAAGGAAGAGGAGGTATGGGAAGACAAAGGAAAAGGAGGTATGGGAAGACAGAAAGGAAGAGGAGGTATGGGAAGACAGAAAGGAAGAGGACGTATGGCAAGACACAGGAAGAGGAGGTATGGGAAGATACAGGAAGAGGTATGGGAAGACAGAAAGGAATAGGAGGTATGGGGAGATACAGGAGGAGGTATGGGAAGACAGAAAGGAAGAGGAGGTATGGGGAGATACAGGAAGAGGTATGGGAAGACTGAAAGATAGAAGAGGTATGGGAAGACACAGGAGGAGAAGGAATGAGAAGATACAGGAATAAGAGGTATGTGAAGATACAGGAAGAGGAGGTATGGGAAGACAAAGGAAGAGGAGATATGGGAAGACAGAAGGAAGAGGAGGTATGAGAAGATAAAGGAAGAGGTGGTATGGGAAGATACAGGAAGAGGGTGTGTGGGAAGATAGATGTGGAGGAGGTATGGGAAGACACAGGAAGAGGAGGTATGGGAAGATACAGGAAGAGGTATGGGAAGACAGAAAGGAAGAGGAGGTATGTGGAGATACAGGAAGAGGTATGGGAAGACTGAAAAATAGAAGAGGTATGGGAAGACACAGGAGGAGAAGGAATGAGAAGATACAGGAATAGGAGGTATGTGAAGATACAGGAAGAGGAGGTATGGGAAGAC
Organism: Brachymystax lenok tsinlingensis; assembly: GCA_030435695.1. Classification (NCBI taxonomy): domain Eukaryota; kingdom Metazoa; phylum Chordata; class Actinopteri; order Salmoniformes; family Salmonidae; genus Brachymystax; species Brachymystax lenok. Next base: position 22,246,445 of record CM059800.1, on the reverse strand, counting down.
AAAGGAAGAGGAGGTATGGGAAGACAGAAGGAAGAGGAGGTATGAGAAGATAAAGGAAAAGGTGGTATGGCAAGACAGAAAGGAAGAGGTGGTATGGGAAGACATAATGGAAGCGGAGGTATGGGAAGACACAATAAGAGGAGGTATGGGAAGATACAGGAAGAGGTATAGGAAGACAGAAAGGAAGAGGAGGTATGGGAAGACAGAAAGGAAGAGGAGGTATGGGAAGATACAGGAAGAGGGGGTGTGGGAAGATAGAGGAAGTGGACGTATGGCAAGACACAGGAAGAGGAGGTATGGGAAGATACAGGAAGAGGTATGGGGAGATACAGGAGGAGGTATGGGAAGACTGAAAGGTAGAAGAGATATGGGAAGACGGTATGAGGAGGAGAAGGTATGAGAAGATACAGGAATAGGAGGTATGTGAAGATACAGGAAGAGGAGGTATGGGAAGAAAAAGGAAGAGGAGGTATGGGAAGATACAGGAGGAGGTATGGGAAGATACAGGAAGAGGAGGTATGGGAAGACAGAAAGGAGGAGGAGGTATGGGAAGACAGAAGGAAGAGGAGGTATGGGAAGATACAGGAAGAGGGGGTGTGGGAAGATACAGGAAGAGGAGGTATAGGAAGACACAGGAAGAAGAGTTATGGGAATGCACAGGAAGAGGAGGTATGGGGAGATACAGGAAGAGTTATGGGAAGACTAAAAGGAAGAAGAGGTATGGGAAGACACAGGAAGCAGAGTTATGAGAAGATATAGGAATAGGAGGTATGGGAAGATACAGGAAAAGGAGGTATGGGAAGACACAGGAAGAGGAGGTATGGGAAGACAGAAGGAAGTGGAGGTATGGGAAGATACAGGAAGAGGGGGTGTGGGAAGATACAGGAAGATGAGGTATAGGAAGACACAGGAAGAGGTATGGGAAGACAGAAAGGAAGAGGAGGTATGGGAAGACACAGGGAAAGGAGGTATGGGAAGACAGAAAGGAAGAGGAGGTATGGGAAGATACAGGAAGAGGAGGTATGGGAAGATACAGGAATAGGAGGTATGTGAAGATACAGGAAGAGGAGGTAAGGGAAGACAAAGGAAGATGAGGAATGGGAAGATACAGGAGGAGGAGGTATGGGAAGATACAGGAAGAGGAGGTATGGGAAGATACAGGAAGAGGTATGGGAAGACAGAAAGGAAGAGGAGGTATGGGGAGATACAGGATGAGGTATGGGAAGACTGAAAGGTAGAAGAGATATGGGAAGACGGTATGAGGAGGAGAAGGTATGAGAAGATACAGGAATAGGAGGTATGTGAAGATACAGGAAGAGGAGGTATGGGAAGAAAAAGGAAGAGGAGGTATGGGAAGATACAGGAGGAGGAGGTATGGGAAGATACAGGAAGAGGAGGTATGGGAAGACAGAAAGGAGGAGGAGGTAGGGGAAGACAGAAGGAAGAGGAGGTATGGGAAGATACAGGAAGCAGAGTTATGAGAAGATATTGGAATAGGAGATATGGGAAGATACAGGAAGAGGAGGTATGGGAAGATACAGGAAGAGGTATGGGAAGACAGAAAGGAAGAGGAGGTATGGGGAGATACAGGAGGAGGTATGGGAAGACTGAAAGGTAGAAGAGATATGGGAAGGCGGTATGAGGAGGAGAAGGTATGAGAAGATACAGGAATAGGAGGTATGTGAAGATACAGGAAGAGGAGGTATGGGAAGATACAGGAATAGGAGGTATGGGAAGATACAGGAAGAGGAGGTAAGGGAAGATACAGGAAGAGGAGGTATGGGAAGATACAGGAAGAGGTATGGGAAGACAGAAAGGAAGAGGAGGTATGGGAAGACAAAGGGAAAGGAGGTATGGGAAGACAGAAAGGAAGAGGAGGTATGGGAAGATACAGGAAGAGGAGGTATGGGAAGATACAGGAATAGGAGGTATGTGAAGATACAGGAAGAGGAGGTAAGGGAAGATACAGGAAGAGGAGGTATGGGAAGATACAGGAAGAGGTATGGGAAGACAGAAAGGAAGAGGAGGTATGGGGAGATACAGGAGGAGGTATGGGAAGACTGAAAGGTAGATGAGATATGGGAAGACGGTATGAGGAGGAGAAGGTATGAGAAGATACAGGAAGAGGAGGTATGGGAAGAAAAAGGAAGAGGAGGTATGGGAAGATACAGGAGGAGGAGGTATGGGAAGATACAGGAAGAGGAGGTATGGGAAGACAGAAAGGAGGAGGAGGTATGGGAAGAAAAAGGAAGAGGAGGTATGGGAAGATACAGGAGGAGGAGGTATGGGAAGATACAGGAAGAGGAGGTATGGGAAGACAGAAAGTAGGAGGAGGTATGGGAAGACAAAAGGAAGAGGAGGTATGGGAAGATACAGGAAGAGGGGGTGTGGGAAGATACAGGAAGAGGAGGTATAGGAAGACACAGGAAGAGGAGTTATGGGAATGCACAGGAAGAGGAGGTATGGGGAGATACAGGAAGAGTTATGGGAAGACTAAAAGGAAGAAGAGGTATGGGAAGACACAGGAAGCAGAGTTATGAGAAGATATAGGAATAGGAGGTATGGGAAGATACAGGAAGAGGACGTATGGGAAGACACAGGAAGAGGAGGTATGGGAAGATACAGGAAGAGGAGGTATGGGAAGACAGAAAGGAGGAGGAGGTATGGGAAGACAGAAGGAGGAGGAGGTATGGGAAGATACAGGAAGAGGGGGTGTGGGAAGATACAGGAAGAGGAGGTATAGGAAGACACAGGAAGAGGAGTTATGGGAATGCACAGGAAGAGGAGGTATGGGGAGATACAGGAAGAGTTATGGGAAGACTAAAAGGAAGAAGAGGTATGGGAAGACACAGGAAGCAGAGTTATGAGAAGATATAGGAATAGGAGGTATGGGAAGATACAGGAAGAGGAGGTATGGGAAGACACAGGAAGAGGAGGTATGGGAAGACAGAAGGAAGTGGAGGTATGGGAAGACAGAAAGGAGGAGGAGGTATGGGAAGACAGAAGGAAGAGGAGGTATGGGAAGATACAGGAAGAGGGGGTGTGGGAAGATACAGGAAGAGGAGGTATAGGAAGACACAGGAAGAGGAGTTATGGGAATGCACAGGAAGAGGAGGTATGGGGAGATACAGGAAGAGTTATGGGAAGACTAAAAGGAAGAAGAGTTATGGGAAGACACAGGAAGAGGAGGTATGGGAAGATACAGGAAGAGGAGGTATGTGAAGATACAGGAAGAGGAGGTAAGGGAAGACAAAGGAAGATGAGGAATGGGAAGATACAGGAGGAGGAGGTATGGGAAGATACAGGAAGAGGAGGTATGGGAAGATACAGGAAGAGGAGGTATGGGAAGACAGAAAGGAAGAGTAGATATGGGAAGACACAGGAAGAGGAGGTATGGGGAGATACAGGAAGAGGAGGTATGGGAAGACACAGGAATAGGAGGTTTGGGAAGATACAGGAAGAGGAGGTATGGGAAGACACAGGAAGAGGAGGTATGGGAAGATACAGGAGGAGGAGGTATGGGAAGACACAGGAAGAGGAGGTATGGGAAGACAGAAAGGAAGAGTAGATATGGGAAGACACAGGAAGAGGAGGTATGGGGAGATACAGTAATAGGAGATATGGGAAGACACAGGAATAGGAGGTTTGGGAAGATGCAGGAAGAGGAGGTATGGGAAGACACAGGAAGAGGAGGTATGGGAAGATACAGGAGGAGGAGGTATGGGAAGATCCAGGAAGAGGAGGAATGGGCAGAGACAGGAAGAGGAGGTATGGGAAGACAAAGTAAGAAGAGGGATGGGAAGATACAGGAAGAGGTATGGGAAGACAGAAAGGAAGAGGAGGTATGGGAAGATACAGGAAGAGGGGGTGTGGGAAGATACAGGAAGAGGAGGTATAGGAAGACACAGGAAGAGGAGTTATGGGAATACACAGGAAGAGGAGGTATGGGGAGATACAGGAAGAGTTATGGGAAGACTAAAAGGAAGAGGAGGTATGGGAAGACACAGGAAGAGGAGGTATGGGAAGACAGAAGGAAGAGGAGGTATGGGAAGATACAGGAAGAGGGGGTGTGGGAAGACACAGGAAGAGAAGGTATAGGAAGACACAGGAAGAGGAGGTACGGGAAGATACAGGAAGAGGTATGGGAAGACAGAAAGGAAGAGGAGGTATGGGAAGACAAAGGAAAAGGAGGTATGGGAAGACAGAAAGGAAGAGGAGGTATTAGAAGACAGAAAGGAAGAGGACGTATGGCAAGACACAGGAAGAGGAGGTATGGGAAGATACAGGAAGAGGTATGGGAAGACAGAAAGGAAGAGGAGGTATGTGGAGATACAGGAAGAGGTATGGGAAGACTGAAAAATAGAAGAGGTATGGGAAGACACAGGAGGAGAAGGAATGAGAAGATACAGGAATAGGAGGTATGTGAAGATACAGGAAGAGGAGGTATGGGAAGACAAAGGAAGAGGAGGTATGGGAAGACAGAAGGAAGAGGAGGTATGAGAAGATAAAGGAAGAGGTGGTATGGCAAGACAGAAAGGAAGAGGTGGTATGGGAAGACATAATGGAAGAGGAGGTATGGGAAGACACAAAAGAGGAGGTATGGGAAGATACAGGAAGAGGTATAGGAAGACAGAAAGGAAGAGGAGGTATGGGAAGACAGAAAGGAAGAGGAGGTATGGGAAGATACAGGAAGAGGGGGTGTGGGAAGATAGAGGAAGTGGACGTATGGCAAGGCACATGAAGAGGAGGTATGGGAAGATACATGAAGAGGTATGGGAAGACAGAAAGGAAGAGGAGGTATGGGGAGATACAGGAGGAGGAGGTATGGGAAGATACAGGAATAGGAGGTATGTGAAGATACAGGAAGAGGAGGTAAGGGAAGATACAGGAAGAGGAGGTATGGGAAGATACAGGAAGAGGTATGGGAAGACAGAAAGGAAGAGGAGGTATGGGGAGATACAGGAGGAGGTATGGGAAGACTGAAAGGTAGATGAGATATGGGAAGACGGTATGAGGAGGAGAAGGTATGAGAAGATACAGGAATAGGAGGTATGTGAAGATACAGGAAGAGGAGGTATGGGAAGAAAAAGGAAGAGGAGGTATGGGAAGATACAGGAGGAGGAGGTATGGGAAGATACAGGAAGAGGAGGTATGGGAAGACAGAAAGGAGGAGGAGGTATGGGAAGAAAAAGGAAGAGGAGGTATGGGAAGATACAGGAGGAGGAGGTATGGGAAGATACAGGAAGAGGAGGTATGGGAAGACAGAAAGGAGGAGGAGGTATGGGAAGACAAAAAGGAAGAGGAGGTATGGGAAGATACAGGAAGAGGGGGTGTGGGAAGATACAGGAAGAGGAGGTATAGGAAGACACAGGAAGAGGAGTTATGGGAATGCACAGGAAGAGGAGGTATGGGGAGATACAGGAAGAGTTATGGGAAGACTAAAAGGAAGAAGAGGTATGGGAAGACACAGGAAGCAGAGTTATGAGAAGATATAGGAATAGGAGGTATGGGAAGATACAGGAAGAGGAGGTATGGGAAGACACAGGAAGAGGAGGTATGGGAAGACAGAAGGAAGTGGAGGTATGGGAAGATACAGGAAGAGGGGGTGTGGGAAGATACAGGAAGATGAGGTATAGGAAGACACAGGAAGAGGTATGGGAAGACAGAAAGGAAGAGGAGGTATGGGAAGACAAAGGGAAAGGAGGTATGGGAAGACAGAAAGGAAGAGGAGGTATGGGAAGATACAGGAAGAGGAGGTATGGGAAGATACAGGAATAGGAGGTATGTGAAGATACAGGAAGAGGAGGTAAGGGAAGACAAAGGAAGATGAGGAATGGGAAGATACAGGAGGAGGAGGTATGGGAAGATACAGGAAGAGGAGGTATGGGAAGATACAGGAAGAGGAGGTATGGGAAGACAGAAAGGAAGAGTAGATATGGGAAGACACAGGAAGAGGAGGTATGGGGAGATACAGGAAGAGGAGGTATGGGAAGACACAGGAAGAGGAGGTATGGGAAGATACAGGAGGAGGAGGTATGGGAAGATACAGGAAGAGGAGGAATGGGCAGAGACAGGAAGAGGAGGTAAGGGAAGACAAAGGAAGATGAGGAATGGGAAGATACAGGAGGAGGAGGTATGGGAAGATACAGGAAGAGGAGGTATGGGAAGATACAGGAAGAGGAGGTATGGGAAGACAGAAAGGAAGAGTAGATATGGGAAGACACAGGAAGAGGAGGTATGGGGAGATACAGGAAGAGGAGGTATGGGAAGACACAGGAATAGGAGGTTTGGGAAGATACAGGAAGAGGAGGTATGGGAAGACACAGGAAGAGGAGGTATGGGAAGATACAGGAGGAGGAGGTATGGGAAGATACAGGAAGAGGAGGAATGGGCAGAGACAGGAAGAGGAGGTATGGGAAGACAAAGTAAGAAGAGGGATGGGAAAATACAGGAAGAGGTATGGGAAGACAGAAAGGAAGAGGAGGTATGGGAAGATGCAGGAAGAATAGGTATGGGAAGACACAGGAAGAAGAGTTATGAGAAGACACAGGAATAGGAGGTATGGGAAGATACAGGAAGAGGAGGTATGGGAAGACAAAGGAAGAGGAGGTATGGGAAGACAGGCGGAAGAGGAGGCATGGGAAGATACAGGAAGAGGGGGTGTGGGAAGACACAGGAAGAGGAGGTAGGGGAAGATACAGGAAGAGGTGTGGGAAGACAGAAAGGAAGAAGAGGTATGGGAAGGCAAAGGAAAAGGAGGTATGGGAAGACAGAAAGGAAGAGGAGGTATGGGAAGACAGAAGGAAGAGGAGGTATGAGAAGATAAAGGAAGAGGTGGTATGGCAAGACAGAAAGGAAGAGGAGGTATGGGAAGACATAAAGGAAGAGGAGGTATGGGAAGACACAATAAAAAGGAGGTATGGGAAGATACAGGAAGAGGTTTAGGAAGACAGAAAGGAAGAGGAGGTATGGGAAGACAGAAAGGAGAAGGAGGTATGGGAAGACAGAAGGAAGAGGAGGTATGGGAAGATACAGGAAGAGGGGGTGTGGGAAGATACAGGAAGAGGAGATATAGGAAGACACAGGAAGAGGAGTTATGGGAATACACAGGAAGAGGAGGTATGGGGAGATACAGGAAGAGTTATGGGAAGACTAAAAGGAAGAGGAGGTATGGGAAGACACAGGAAGAGGAGGTATGGGAAGACAGAAGGAAGAGGAGGTATGGGAAGATACAGGAAGAGGGGGTGTGGGAAGACACAGGAAGAGAAGGTAAAGGAAGACACAGGAAGAGGAGGTAGGGGAAGATACAGGAAGAGGTATGGGAAGACAGAAAGGAAGAGGAGGTATGGAAAGACAAACGAAAAGGAGGTATGGGAAGACAGAAAGGAAGAGGAGGTATGGGAAGACAGAAAGGAAGAGGACGAATGGCAAGACACAGGAAGAGGAGGTATGGGAAGATACAGGAAGAGGTATGGGAAGACAGAAAGGAAGAGGAGGTATGGGGAGATACAGGAGGAGGTATGGGAAGACAGAAAGGAAGAGGAGGTATGGGGAAATACAGGAAGAGGTATGGGAAGACTGAAAGATAGAAGAGGTATGGGAAGACACAGGAGGAGAAGGAATGAGAAGATACAGGAATAGGAGGTATGTGAAGATACAGGAAGAGGAGGTATGGGAAGACAAAGGAAGAGGAGGTATGGGAAGGTAGAAGGAAGAGGAGGTATGAGAAGATAAAGGAAGAGGTGGTATGGGAAGATACAGGAAGAGGGTGTGTGGGAAGATAGATGTGGAGGAGGTATGGGAAGACACAGGAAGAGGAGGTATGGGAAGATACAGGAAGAGGTATGGGAAGACAGAAAGGAGGAGGAGGTATGTGGAGATACAGGAAGAGGTATGGGAAGACTGAAAAATAGAAGAGGTATGGGAAGACACAGGAGGAGAAGGAATGAGAAGATACAGGAATAGGAGGTATGTGAAGATACAGGAAGAGGAGGTATGGGAAGACAAAGGAAGAGGAGGTATGGGAAGACAGAAGGAAGAGGAGGTATGAGAAGATAAAGGAAGAGGTGGTATGGCAAGACAGAAAGGAAGAGGTGGTATGGGAAGACATAATGGAAGAGGAGGTATGGGAAGACACAATAAGAGGAGGTATGGGAAGATACAGGAAGAGGTATAGGAAGACAGAAAGGAAGAGGAGGTATGGGAAGACAGAAAGGAAGAGGAGGTATGGGAAGATACAGGAAGAGGGGGTGTGGGAAGATAGAGGAAGTGGACGTATGGCAAGACACAGGAAGAGGAGGTATGGGAAGATACAGGAAGAGGTATGGGAAGACAGAAAGGAAGAGGAGGTATGGGGAGATACAGGAGGAGGAGGTATGGGAAGATACAGGAATAGGAGGTATGTGAAGATACAGGAAGAGGAGGTAAGGGAAGATACAGGAAGAGGAGGTATGGGAAGATACAGGAAGAGGTATGGGAAGACAGAAAGGAAGAGGAGGTATGGGGAGATACAGGAGGAGGTATGGGAAAACTGAAAGGTAGATGAGATATGGGAAGACGGTATGAGGAGGAGAAGGTATGAGAAGATACAGGAAGAGGAGGTATGGGAAGATACAGGAAGAGGAGGTATGGGAAGAAAAAGGAAGAGGAGGTATGGGAAGATACAGGAGGAGGAGGTATGGGAAGATACAGGAAGAGGAGGTATAGGAAGACAGAAAGGAGGAGGAGGTATGGGAAGAAAAAGGAAGAGGAGGTATGGGAAGATACAGGAGGAGGAGGTATGGGAAGATACAGGAAGAGGAAGTATGGGAAGACAGAAAGGAGGAGGAGGTATGGGAAGACAAAAGGAAGAGGAGGTATGGGAAGATACAGGAAGAGGGGGTGTGGGAAGATACAGGAAGAGGAGGTATAGGAAGACACAGGAAGAGGAGTTATGGGAATGCACAGGAAGAGGAGGTATGGGGAGATACAGGAAGAGTTATGGGAAGACTAAAAGGAAGAAGAGGTATGGGAAGACACAGGAAGCAGAGTTATGAGAAGATATAGGAATAGGAGGTATGGGAAGATACAGGAAGAGGAGGTATGGGAAGACACAGGAAGAGGAGGTATGGGAAGATACAGGAAGAGGAGGTATGGGAAGACAGAAAGGAGGAGGAGGTATGGGAAGACAGAAGGAAGAGGAGGTATGGGAAGATACAGGAAGAGGGGGTGTGGGAAGATACAGGAAGAGGAGGTATAGGAAGACACAGGAAGAGGAGTTATGGGAAAGCACAGGAAGAGGAGGTATGGGGAGATACAGGAAGAGTTATGGGAAGACTAAAAGGAAGAAGAGGTATGGGAAGACACAGGAAGCAGAGTTATGAGAAGATATAGGAATAGGAGGTATGGGAAGATACAGGAAGAGGAGGTATGGGAAGACACAGGAAGAGGAGGTATGGGAAGACAGAAGGAAGTGGAGGTATGGGAAGATACAGGAAGAGGGGGTGTGGGAAGATACAGGAAGATGAGGTATGGGAAGACACAGGAAGAGGTATGGGAAGACAGAAAGGAAGAGGAGGTATGGGAAGACAAAGGGAAAGGAGGTATGGGAAGACAGAAAGGAAGAGGAGGTATGGGAAGATACAGGAAGAGGAGGTATGGGAAGATACAGGAATAGGAGGTATGTGAAGATACAGGAAGAGGAGGTAAGGGAAGACAAAGGAAGATGAGGAATGGGAAGATACAGGAGGAGGAGGTATGGGAAGATACAGGAAGAGGAGGTATGGGAAGATACAGGAAGAGGAGGTATGGGAAGACAGAAAGGAAGAGTAGATATGGGAAGACACAGGAAGAGGAGGTATGGGGAGATACAGGAAGAGGAGGTATGGGAAGACACAGGAATAGGAGGTTTGGGAAGATACAGGAAGAGGAGGTATGGGAAGACACAGGAAGAGGAGGTATGGGAAGATACAGGAGGAGGAGGTATGGGAAGATACAGGAAGAGGAGGAATGGGCAGAGACAGGAAGAGGAGGTAAGGGAAGACAAAGGAAGATGAGGAATGGGAAGATACAGGAGGAGGAGGTATGGGAAGATACAGGAAGAGGAGGTATGGGAAGATACAGGAAGAGGAGGTATGGGAAGACAGAAAGGAAGAGTAGATATGGGAAGACACAGGAAGAGGAGGTATGGGGAGATACAGGAAGAGGAGGTATGGGAAGACACAGGAATAGGAGGTTTGGGAAGATACAGGAAGAGGAGGTATGGGAAGACACAGGAAGAGGAGGTATGGGAAGATACAGGAGGAGGAGGTATGGGAAGATACAGGAAGAGGAGGAATGGGCAGAGACAGGAAGAGGAGGTATGGGAAGACAAAGTAAGAAGAGGGATGGGAAAATACAGGAAGAGGTATGGGAAGACAGAAAGGAAGAGGAGGTATGGGAAGATGCAGGAAGAATAGGTATGGGAAGACACAGGAAGAAGAGTTATGAGAAGACACAGGAATAGGAGGTATGGGAAGATACAGGAAGAGGAGGTATGGGAAGACAAAGGAAGAGGAGGTATGGGAAGACAGGCGGAAGAGGAGGCATGGGAAGATACAGGAAGAGGGGGTGTGGGAAGACACAGGAAGAGGAGGTAGGGGAAGATACAGGAAGAGGTGTGGGAAGACAGAAAGGAAGAAGAGGTATGGGAAGGCAAAGGAAAAGGAGGTATGGGAAGACAGAAAGGAAGAGGAGGTATGGGAAGACAGAAGGAAGAGGAGGTATGAGAAGATAAAGGAAGAGGTGGTATGGGAAGATACAGGAAGAGGTATGGGAAGACAGAAAGGAAGAGGAGGTATGGGGAGACACAATAAAAGGAGGTATGGGAAGATACAGGAAGAGGTATAGGAAGACAGAAAGGAAGAGGAGGTATGGGAAGACAGAAAGGAGAAGGAGGTATGGGAAGACAGAAGGAAGAGGAGGTATGGGAAGATACAGGAAGAGGGGGTGTGGGAAGATACAGGAAGAGGAGATATAGGAAGACACAGGAAGAGGAGTTATGGGAATACACAGGAAGAGGAGGTATGGGGAGATACAGGAAGAGTTATGGGAAGACTAAAAGGAAGAGGAGGTATGGGAAGACACAGGAAGAGGAGGTATGGGAAGACAGAAGGAAGAGGAGGTATGGGAAGATACAGGAAGAGGGGGTGTGGGAAGACACAGGAAGAGAAGGTAAAGGAAGACACAGGAAGAGGAGGTAGGGGAAGATACAGGAAGAGGTATGGGAAGACAGAAAGGAAGAGGAGGTATGGAAAGACAAACGAAAAGGAGGTGTGGGAAGACAGAAAGGAAGAGGAGGTATGGGAAGACAGAAAGGAAGAGGACGTATGGCAAGACACAGGAAGAGGAGGTATGGGAAGATACAGGAAGAGGTATGGGAAGACAGAAAGGAAGAGGAGGTATGGGGAGATACAGGAGGAGGTATGGGAAGACAGAAAGGAAGAGGAGGTATGGGGAGATACAGGAAGAGGTATGGGAAGACTGAAAGATAGAAGAGGTATGGGAAGAACCAAGGAGGAGAAGGAATGAGAAGATACAGGAATAGGAGGTATGTGAAGATACAGGAAGAGGAGATATGGGAAGACAAAGGAAGAGGAGGTATGGGAAGACAGAAGGAAGAGGAGGTATGAGAAGATAAAGGAAGAGGTGGTATGGGAAGAAACAGGAAGAGGGTGTGTGGGAAGATAGATGTGGAGGAGGTATGGGAAGACACAGGAAGAGGAGGTATGGGAAGATACAGGAAGAGGTATGGGAAGACAGAAAGGAAGAGGAGGTATGTGGAGAAACAGGAAGAGGTATGGGAAGACTGAAAGATAGAAGAGGTATGGGAAGACACAGGAGGAGAAGGAATGAGAAGATACAGGAATAGGAGGTATGTGAAGATACAGGAAGAGGAGGTATGTGAAGACAAAGGAAGAGGAGGTATGGGAAGACAGAAGGAAGAGGAGGTATGAGAAGATAAAGGAAGAGGTGGTATGGCAAGACAGAAAGGAAGAGGTGGTATGGGAAGACATAAAGGAAGAGGAGGTATGGGAAGACACAATAAGAGGAGGTATGGGAAGATACAGGAAGAGGTATAGGAAGACAGAAAGGAAGAGGAGGTATGGGAAGACAGAAAGGAAGAGGAGGTATGGGAAGACACAGGAAGCAGAGTTATGAGAAGATATAGGAATAGGAGGTATGGGAAGATACAGGAAGAGGAGGTATGGGAAGACACAGGAAGAGGAGGTATGGGAAGACAGAAGGAAGTGGAGGTATGGGAAGATACAGGAAGAGGGGGTGTGGGAAGATACAGGAAGATGAGGTATAGGAAGACACAGGAAGAGGTATGGGAAGACAGAAAGGAAGAGGAGGTATGGGAAGACAAAGGGAAAGGAGGTATGGGAAGACAGAAAGGAAGAGGAGGTATGGGAAGATACAGGAAGAGGAGGTATGGGAAGATACAGGAATTGGAGGTATGTGAAGATACAGGAAGAGGAGGTAAGGGAAGACAAAGGAAGATGAGGAATGGGAAGATACAGGAGGAGGAGGTATGGGAAGATACAGGAAGAGGAGGTATGGGAAGATACAGGAAGAGGTATGGGAAGACAGAAAGGAAGAGGAGGTATGGGGAGATACAGGAGGAGGTATGGGAAGACTGAAAGGTAGAAGAGATATGGGAAGACGGTATGAGGAGGAGAAGATATGAGAAGATACGGGAATAGGAGGTATGTGAAGATACAGGAAGAGGAGGTATGGGAAGAAAAAGGAAGAGGAGGTATGGGAAGATACAGGAGGAGGAGGTATGGGAAGATACAGGAAGAGGAGGTATGGGAAGACAGAAAGGAGGAGGAGGTATGGGAAGACAGAAGGAAGAGGAGGTATGGGAAGATACAGGAAGCAGAGTTATGAGAAGATACAGGAATAGGAGGTATGGGAAGATACAGGAAGAGGAGGTATGGGAAGATACAGGAAGAGGTATGGGAAGACAGAAAGGAAGAGGAGGTATGTGGAGAAACAGGAAGAGGTATGGGAAGACTGAAAGATAGAAGAGGTATGGGAAGACACAGGAGGAGAAGGAATGAGAAGATACAGGAATAGGAGGTATGTGAAGATACAGGAAGAGGAGGTATGTGAAGACAAAGGAAGAGGAGGTATGGGAAGACAGAAGGAAGAGGAGGTATGAGAAGATAAAGGAAGAGGTGGTATGGCAAGACAGAAAGGAAGAGGTGGTATGGGAAGACATAAAGGAAGAGGAGGTATGGGAAGACACAATAAGAGGAGGTATGGGAAGATACAGGAAGAGGTATAGGAAGACAGAAAGGAAGAGGAGGTATGGGAAGACAGAAAGGAAGAGGAGGTATGGGAAGACACAGGAAGCAGAGTTATGAGAAGATATAGGAATAGGAGGTATGGGAAGATACAGGAAGAGGAGGTATGGGAAGACACAGGAAGAGGAGGTATGGGAAGACAGAAGGAAGTGGAGGTATGGGAAGATACAGGAAGAGGGGGTGTGGGAAGATACAGGAAGATGAGGTATAGGAAGACACAGGAAGAGGTATGGGAAGACAGAAAGGAAGAGGAGGTATGGGAAGACAAAGGGAAAGGAGGTATGGGAAGACAGAAAGGAAGAGGAGGTATGGGAAGATACAGGAAGAGGAGGTATGGGAAGATACAGGAATTGGAGGTATGTGAAGATACAGGAAGAGGAGGTAAGGGAAGACAAAGGAAGATGAGGAATGGGAAGATACAGGAGGAGGAGGTATGGGAAGATACAGGAAGAGGAGGTATGGGAAGATACAGGAAGAGGTATGGGAAGACAGAAAGGAAGAGGAGGTATGGGGAGATACAGGAGGAGGTATGGGAAGACTGAAAGGTAGAAGAGATATGGGAAGACGGTATGAGGAGGAGAAGGTATGAGAAGATACGGGAATAGGAGGTATGTGAAGATACAGGAAGAGGAGGTATGGGAAGAAAAAGGAAGAGGAGGTATGGGAAGATACAGGAGGAGGAGGTATGGGAAGATACAGGAAGAGGAGGTATGGGAAGACAGAAAGGAGGAGGAGGTATGGGAAGACAGAAGGAAGAGGAGGTATGGGAAGATACAGGAAGCAGAGTTATGAGAAGATATAGGAATAGGAGGTATGGGAAGATACAGGAAGAGGAGGTATGGGAAGATACAGGAAGAGGTATGGGATGACAGAAAGGAAGAGGAGGTATGGGGAGATACAGGAGGAGGTATGGGAAGACTGAAAGGTAGAAGAGATATGGGAAGACAGTATGAGGAGGAGGAGGTATGAGAAGATACAGGAATAGGAGGTATGTGAAGATACAGGAAGAGGAGGTATGGGAAGAAAAAGGAAGAGGAGGTATGGGAAGATACAGGAGGAGGAGGTATGGGAAGATACAGGAAGAGGAGGAATGGGCAGAGACAGGAAGAGGAGGTATGGGAAGACAAAGTAAGAAGAGGGATGGCAAAATACAGGAAGAGGTATGGGAAGACAGAAAGGAAGAGGAGGTATGGGAAGACAGAAAGGAAGACGAGGTATGGGAAGATACAGGAAGAGGGGGTGTGGGAAGATAGAGATGGAGGAGGTATGGGAAGACACAGGAAGAGGAGGTATGGGAAGATACAGGAAGAGGTATGGGAGGACAGAAAGGAAGAGGAGGTATGGGGAGATATAGGAAGAGGTATGGGAAGACTGAAAGGTAGAAGAGGTATGTGAAGACACAGGAGGAGAAGGTATGAGAAGATACAGGAATAGGAGGTATGTGAAGATACAGGAAGAGGAGGTATGGGAAGACAAAGGAAGAGGAGGTATGGGAAGATACAGGAGGAGGAGGTATGGGAAGATACAGGAAGAGGAGGTATGGGAAGACAGAAAGGAAGAGGAGGTATGGGAAGACAGAAAGGAAGAGGAGATATGGGAAGTCACAGGAAGAGGAGGTTTGGAATACAAAGGAAGAGGAGTTATGGCAAGACAGAGGAAGAGGAGGTATGGGGAGATACAGGAAGAGTTATGGGAAGACTAAAAGGAAGAAGAGTTATGGGAAGACACAGGAAGAGGAGGTATGGGAAGATACAGGAAGAGGAGGTATGGGAAGATACAGGAAGAGGAGGTATGTGAAGATACAGGAAGAGGAGGTAAGGGAAGACAAAGGAAGATGAGGAATGGGAAGATACAGGAGGAGGAGGTATGGGAAGATACAGGAAGAGGAGGTATGGGAAGATACAGGAAGAGGAGGTATGGGAAGACAGAAAGGAAGAGTAGATATGGGAAGACACAGGAAGAGGAGGTATGGGGAGATACAGGAAGAGGAGGTATGGGAAGACACAGGAATAGGAGGTTTGGGAAGATACAGGAAGAGGAGGTATGGGAAGACACAGGAAGAGGAGGTATGGGAAGACAGAAGGAAGTGGAGGTATGGGAAGATACAGGAAGAGGGGGTGTGGGAAGATACAGGAAGATGAGGTATAGGAAGACACAGGAAGAGGTATGGGAAGACAGAAAGGAAGAGGAGGTATGGGAAGACAAAGGGAAAGGAGGTATGGGAAGACAGAAAGGAAGAGGAGGTATGGGAAGATACAGGAAGAGGAGGTATGGGAAGATACAGGAATTGGAGGTATGTGAAGATACAGGAAGAGGAGGTAAGGGAAGACAAAGGAAGATGAGGAATGGGAAGATACAGGAGGAGGAGGTATGGGAAGATACAGGAAGAGGAGGTATGGGAAGATACAGGAAGAGGTATGGGAAGACAGAAAGGAAGAGGAGGTATGGGGAGATACAGGAGGAGGTATGGGAAGACTGAAAGGTAGAAGAGATATGGGAAGACGGTATGAGGAGGAGAAGGTATGAGAAGATACGGGAATAGGAGGTATGTGAAGATACAGGAAGAGGAGGTATGGGAAGAAAAAGGAAGAGGAGGTATGGGAAGATACAGGAGGAGGAGGTATGGGAAGATACAGGAAGAGGAGGTATGGGAAGACAGAAAGGAGGAGGAGGTATGGGAAGACAGAAGGAAGAGGAGGTATGGGAAGATACAGGAAGCAGAGTTATGAGAAGATATAGGAATAGGAGGTATGGGAAGATACAGTAAGAGGAGGTATGGGAAGATACAGGAAGAGGTATGGGAAGACAGAAAGGAAGAGGAGGTATGTGGAGAAACAGGAAGAGGTATGGGAAGACTGAAAGATAGAAGAGGTATGGGAAGACACAGGAGGAGAAGGAATGAGAAGATACAGGAATAGGAGGTATGTGAAGATACAGGAAGAGGAGGTATGTGAAGACAAAGGAAGAGGAGGTATGGGAAGACAGAAGGAAGAGGAGGTATGAGAAGATAAAGGAAGAGGTGGTATGGCAAGACAGAAAGGAAGAGGTGGTATGGGAAGACATAAAGGAAGAGGAGGTATGGGAAGACACAATAAGAGGAGGTATGGGAAGATACAGGAAGAGGTATAGGAAGACAGAAAGGAAGAGGAGGTATGGGAAGACAGAAAGGAAGAGGAGGTATGGGAAGACACAGGAAGCAGAGTTATGAGAAGATATAGGAATAGGAGGTATGGGAAGATACAGGAAGAGGAGGTATGGGAAGACACAGGAAGAGGAGGTATGGGAAGCCAGAAGGAAGTGGAGGTATGGGAAGATACAGGAAGAGGGGGTGTGGGAAGATACAGGAAGATGAGGTATAGGAAGACACAGGAAGAGGTATGGGAAGACAGAAAGGAAGAGGAGGTATGGGAAGACAAAGGAAAGGAGGTATGGGAAGACAGAAAGGAAGAGGAGGTATGGGAAGATACAGGAAGAGGAGGTATGGGAAGATACAGGAATTGGAGGTATGTGAAGATACAGGAAGAGGAGGTAAGGGAAGACAAAGGAAGATGAGGAATGGGAAGATACAGGAGGAGGAGGTATGGGAAGATACAGGAAGAGGAGGTATGGGAAGATACAGGAAGAGGTATGGGAAGACAGAAAGGAAGAGGAGGTATGGGGAGATACAGGAGGAGGTATGGGAAGACTGAAAGGTAGAAGAGATATGGGAAGGCGGTATGAGGAGGAGAAGGTATGAGAAGATCACAGGGAATAGGAGGTATGTGAAGATACAGGAAGAGGAGGTATGGGAAGAAAAAGGAAGAGGAGGTATGGGAAGATACAGGAGGAGGAGGTATGGGAAGATACAGGAAGAGGAGGTATGGGAAGACAGAAAGGAGGAGGAGGTATGGGAAGACAGAAGGAAGAGGAGGTATGGGAAGATACAGGAAGCAGAGTTATGAGAAGATATAGGAATAGGAGGTATGGGAAGATACAGGAAGAGGAGGTATGGGAAGATACAGGAAGAGGTATGGGAAGACAGAAAGGAAGAGGAGGTATGGGGAGATACAGGAGGAGGTATGGGAAGACTGAAAGGTAGAAGAGATATGGGAAGACGGTATGAGGAGGAGAAGGTATGAGAAGATACAGGAATAGGAGGTATGTGAAGATACAGGAAGAGGAGGTATGGGAAGAAAAAGGAAGAGGAGGTATGGGAAGATACAGGAGGAGGAGGTATGGGAAGATACAGGAAGAGGAGGAATGGGCAGAGACAGGAAGAGGAGGTATGGGAAGACAAAGTAAGAAGAGGGATGGCAAAATACAGGAAGAGGTATGGGAAGACAGAAAGGAAGAGGAGGTATGGGAAGACAGAAAGGAAGAGGAGATATGGGAAGACACAGGAAGAGTAGGTTTGGAAGACAAAGGAAGAGGAGTTATGGCAAGACACAGGAAGAGGAGGTATGGGGAGATACAGGAAGAGTTATGGGAAGACTAAAAGGAAGAAGAGTTATGGGAAGACACAGGAAGAGGAGGTATGGGAAGATACAGGAAGAGGAGGTATGGGAAGATACAGGAAGAGGAGGTATGTGAAGATACAGGAAGAGGAGGTAAGGGAAGACAAAGGAAGATGAGGAATGGGAAGATACAGGAGGAGGAGGTATGGGAAGATACAGGAAGAGGAGGTATGGGAAGATACAGGAAGAGGAGGTATGGGAAGACAGAAAGGAAGAGTAGATATGGGAAGACACAGGAAGAGGAGGTATGGGGAGATACAGGAAGAGGAGGTATGGGAAGACACAGGAATAGGAGGTTTGGGAAGATACAGGAAGAGGAGGTATGGGAAGACACAGGAAGAGGAGGTATGGGAAGATACAGGAGGAGGAGGTATGGGAAGATACAGGAAGAGGAGGAATGGGCAGAGACAGGAAGAGGAGGTATGGGAAGACAAAGTAAGAAGAGGGATGGGAAAATACAGGAAGAGGTATGGGAAGACAGAAAGGAAGAGGAGGTATGGGAATACAAAAAGGAAGAGGAGGTATGGGAAGATACAGGAAGAGGGGGTGTGGGAAGATAGAGATGGAGGAGGTATGGGAAGACACAGGAAGAGGAGGTATGGGAAGATACAGGAAGAGGTATGGGAAGACTGAAAGGTAGAAGAGGTATGGGAAGACACAGGAGGAGAAGGTATGAGAAGATACAGGAATAGGAGGTATGTGAAGATACAGGAAGAGGAGGTATGGGAAGACAAAGGAAGAGGAGGTATGGGAAGATACAGGAGGAAGAGTTATGGGAAGATACAGGAAGAGGAGGTATGGGAAGACAGAAAGGAAGAGGAGGTATGGGAAGACAGAAAGGAAGAGGAGATATGGGAAGACACAGGAAGAGTAGGTTTGGAAGACAAAGGAAGAGGAGTTATGGCAAGACACAGGAAGAGGAGGTATGGGGAGATACAGGAAGAGTTATGGGAAGACTAAAAGGAAGAAGAGTTATGGGAAGACACAGGAAGAGGAGGTATGGGAAGATACAGGAAGAGGAGGTATGGGAAGATACAGGAAGAGGAGGTATGTGAAGATACAGGAAGAGGAGGTAAGGGAAGACAAAGGAAGATGAGGAATGGGAAGATACAGGACGAGGAGGTATGGGAAGATACAGGAAGAGGAGGTATGGGAAGATACAGGAAGAGGAGGTTATGGGAAGACAGAAAGGAAGAGTAGATATGGGAAGACACAGGAAGAGGAGGTATGGGGAGATACAGGAAGAGTTATGGGAAGACAAAAAGGAAGAAGAGGTATGGGAAGACACAGGAAGCAGAGTTATGAGAAGATATAGGAAGAGGAGGTATGGGAAGATACAGGAAGAGGAGGTATGGGAAGACACAGGAAGAGGAGGTATGGGAAGACAGAAGGAAGTGGAGGTATGGGAAGATACAGGAAGAGGGGGTGTGGGAAGATACAGGAAGATGAGGTATATGAAGACACAGGAAGAGGGGGTAGGGGAAGATACAGGAAGAGGTATGGGAAGACAGAAAAGAAGAGGAGGTATGGGAAGATACAGGAAGAGGAGGTATGGGAAGATACAGGAAGAGGAGGTATGTGAAGATACAGGAAGAGGAGGTATGGGAAGACACAGGAATAGGAGGTTTGGGAAGATACAGGAAGAGTTGGTATGGGAAGATACAGGAGGAGGAGGTATGGGAGGATACAGGAAGAGGAGGAATGGGCAGAGACAGGAAGAGGAGGTATGGGAAGACAGAAAGGAAGAGGAGGTATGGGAAGACAGAAAGGAAGAGGAGATATGGGAAGACACAGGAAGAGGAGGCATGGGAAGACAGAATGAAGAGGAGGTATGGCAAGACAGAAAGGAAGAGGAGGTATGGGAAGACACAGTAAGAGGAGGTAGGGGAAGATACAGGAAGAGGAGGTATGGGAAGATACAGGAAGAGGAGGTATGGGAAGACAAAGGAAGAGGAGGTATGGGAAGATACAGGAAGAGGAGGTATGGGAAGATATGGGAAGACACAGGAAGAGGAGGTATAGGAAGACACAGGAAGAGGAGGTAGGGGTAGATACAGGAAGAGGTATGGGACGACAGAATGGAAGAAGAGGTATGGGAAGATACAAGAGGAGGAGGTATGGGAAGACAGAAAGGAATAGGAGGTATGGGAAGACAAAGGAAGAGGAGGTATGGGAAGAAAGAAGGAAGAGGAGGTATGGGAAGACAGAAAGGAAGAAGAAGTATGGTAAGACAAAGTAAGAAGAGGGATTGGAAAATACAGGAAGAGGTATGGGAAGACAGAAAGGAAGAGGAGGTATGGGAAGATACAGGAAGAGGGGGTGTGGGAAGATAGAGGAAGAGGAGGAATGGGAAGACACAGGAAGAGGAGGTATGGGAAGATACAGGAAGAGGGAGTGTGGGAATATAGAGGAAGAGGAGGTATGGGAAGACACAGAAAGAGGAGGTATGGGAAGATACAGGAAGAGGTATGGGAAGACAGAAGGAAGAGGAGGTATGGGAAGACATAAAGGAAGAGGAGGTATGGGAAGACACAATAAGAGGAGGTATGGGAAGATACAGGACGAGATATAGGAAGACAGAAAGGAAGAGGAGGTATGGGAAGACTGAAAGGTAGAAGAGATATGGGAAGACGGTATGAGGAGGAGAAGGTATGAGAAGATACAGGAATAGGAGGTATGTGAAGATACAGGAAGAGGAGGTATGGGAAGACAAAGGAAGAGGAGGTATGGGAAGATACAGGAGGAGGAGGTATGGGAAGATACAGGAAGAGGAGGTATGGGAAGACAGAAAGGAGGAGGAGGTATGGGAAGACAGAAGGAAGAGGAGGTATGGGAAGATACAGGACGAGGGGGTGTGGGAAGATACAGGAAGAGGAGGTATAGGAAGATACAGGAAGAGGAGTTATGGGAATACACAGGAAGAGGAGGTATGGGGAGATACAGTAAGAGTTATGGGAAGACTAAAAGGAAGAAGAGGTATGGGAAGACACAGGAAGCAGAGTTATGAGAAGATATAGGAATAGGAGGTATGGGAAGATACAGGAAGAGGAGGTATGGGAAGACACAGGAAGAGGAGGTATGGGAAGACAAGGACGAGGAGGTATGGGAAGATACATTAAGAGGGGGTGTGGGAAGATACAGGAAGAGGTATGGGAAGACAGAAAGGAAGAGGAGGTATTGGAAGACAAAGTAAGAGGAGGTAAGGGAAGACAGAAGGAAGAGGAGGTATGGGAAGATACAGGAAGAGGAGGTATGGGAAGACACAGGAAGAGGAGGTATAGGAAGACACAGGAAGAGGAGGTAGAGGAAGATACAGGAAGAGGTATGGGTTGTCAGAAGGAAGAGGAGGTATGGGAGGACACAGGAAGAGGGGGTGTGGGAAGATACAAGAAGAGGAGGTATGAGAAGATACAGGAAGAGGTATGGGAAGACAGGAATAGGAGGTATGGGAATGTTACGGATACAGGTATCCTGTGTGTGTATTTGTTTTCTCGCCTTCTGCCCTAGTCACAGGTGTCACTCATCAGCAGTCATCAATCACCAATCGGTCCCAATCAGAAGACACACCTGCTCCTTTTCCCTTACCCAATCACATCCCCTTTCCCTTGGTTTAAAACCCCAGTCAGTTATCTCTCTCTCGCTAGCTTGTTCTTGTTTTGTAGCACTCTGGTTGTATTGCTCGCTCGCTTGATTAGTAGCTGACTTATATTGGTAGCTCTCACTTGTTTTGGTAGCTCTCTTTGTTTTGAAGCTCCAGAGTTGTAGCTCTGTTTTAGTATTTGTTAAAGCCCAGTTGCTGTTGTCCTGTGTGTATGTACTGTGGTGTTGTATTGCTGTTTGTTTGTTGGTGGAAAAGGGGATAACCAGACAAGACGCCCTTGGGCATACATTACCCGTAGGAAACCCTGTGTTAAATACATTAGTTAGAACTGGGCGGACCACCCACTGTATTTACTTAGTTAGTTAGCTAGCTGTTAGTGACGCAGGTAGATTAGCTTAGGGGTTTTTGAATATCTATTATTTCTTTCCTTGTGTCCAGCTCAGCCCCTTTTCCCCACACCACTTTACCGTGTGTTTAAAATAAACCATTTGTGTTTGACGGTAGATTTAAGTTGTCTGTGTTTTCTGTTCTCACTGTTCCTTTTCACCATAGTAATTTGCATAAGATATGTTGCGGGTCTCTATTCCATTCCCCCTAGACCACGGGGTAAAAGGGATTCGTAACATAAGTGGGGGCTCATCCGGGATTTGTCTTCACTGACACCCATGCCACTTGTGCAAATTATTGTGGTGGTCTAGTTCAGTGTTGAGCTTCATAGCTGATGTAGCATTAGTGTTTGTTATTTCTTGGCTCTTGTGTTTGTAAGGTAGTTTAAGATGGCTACGTTTGATTTAAAATCATTTTTGGATAACCCTACTTGGGAGGTTTTTGGCAAATGTCGTAGAGTTGATTTACTGACTTTGGCTGACCATTATTCTGTATCTATTCCGCAGAGTTTAGTTAAAGCGGAGGTTAAACAGATGGTGTTAAATATTTTGTTGGAAGAGCAGGTGCTTGTGTTACCGCTGCCTGAGCCCACTACCCCTGTTGGGGATGTTGTTTCTCCTCTAAGCCCGTCGGTGTCTCAGACCGAGGGCGAGGCTAAAGATCCAGCCACTTTGCCCCGTTTTGATCCATTCTCCCCACTGTCACCCCACGGTGAGGCGCTGGGGGATGTCTGTTCGATACAGCTCCAACTGGAGGCGGAAGAGAGAGCCCAAATTAGGCGAGAAACTCTCCAGTTGGAAATGTGTAAAATTGAGGCAGAAAGAGAACAGCGGCAGTTGGAAAAAGAAAGAGAACAGCGCCAGTTGGAGATGTGTAAAATTGAGGCAGAAAGAGAACAGCGGCAATTGGAGTTCAAAATGCGCCTGATGGAACTGGAGGCAGAGACAGCGAGGCTAGCCTCCGTTCCTGCTGTGCCTGTTAGTGAGACGTCTTCACCAGCTGTGTCTTCAAACACTTTTGACATTAGTAGGCAGATTGCCTTAGTACCTTTGTTCAGAGAGTCAGAGGTTGACTCCTATTTTTGTGTTTTTGAATGCATAGCAGTAGCATTGAAATGGCCTGAAGAGGTATGGTGCCTATTACTTCAGTGTAAACTAACTGGTAAAGCCCAAGAGGTTTTGTCAGCGCTACCTCTTGAAGACAGTCTGAATTATGAGGTGGTCAAAGCTACTGTTCTTCACGCCTATGAGCTTGTGCCTGAGGCATACCGACAGAGATTTAGGTCTCATAGAAAGTCTGCTGGTAAAACTTATGTGGAATTTGCTAGAGATAAGGGAAATCTGTTTGATAAATGGCATGCTGCTAGCAAGGTAACTGATTTCAACTCTCTCCGGGAGTTAATCTTGATGGAAGAGTTTAAAAATTGCTTACCTGAACGCATTGTAGTTTACCTAAATGAACAGAAAGTATCCTCCTTGTCAGAAGCGTCTGTGTTGGCAGACGAGTTTGTGTTGACGCACAAGAGTGTGTTTTCGGCTTATACTGAGAGTAGAGCCACTGAATTGCCTACTTTTAGACCTACTCGGCAAGTAGTACATCAATCACGCCAGAAAAATGAGCGTCCCTGTTTCTATTGTCATAAGGTGGGACATATGATTAATGATTGCTTCCTGCTAAAACGTAAACAAGGGATGCCTCTCCGTGCCAAGCCGCCAACAGGTGTTGGGCTAATTCGCACGGTTGTGAGGTCTGAAACGAAACAGGTGCCTCAGGGTAAATGTGGTTTGAAAGTCCCAGTCCACGACCACAGTTATGAACCGTTCATTTTCGAGGGGTTTGTGTCCCTAACGAATGACGAAGCGTCTCAGCGTCCGGTTAAAATCCTTAGAGATACTGGTGCGGCACAGTCGTTTATATTGTCTGATGTATTGCCCTTATCCAACGATACAAACTGTGGTTCCAGTGTGTTAGTTCAGGGTATTGAAATGGGTTTTGTCCCAGTGCCCTTGCACTTTGTGAAAGTACACTCTGAGTTAATCAGTGGAATATTCAGAGTGGGGGTACGTCCTATGTTACCAGTAAAAGGTGTGACCTTTATAATGGGTAACGATATTGCCGGAGGAAAGGTAGTACCCGTATTGGAAGTAATGGATAAAAGTGACCACTCTCTCTCCAATGAGCTGGCACAGAATTATCCACATGTGTTCCCCGCTCGTGCTCAGGCACAACAAATGGGTGACGTGATAGATTTGTCGAACACTGTTTTGTTCAAAGAGTTTGATCAAGAGGATGGGTTGTGTGTTACCTCTGGGAAGCTGTTGCACTCTGACAAACAGCCCAGGGAAGAATTGAAGGATAGTGAACTTATTGCTGGGGCAATACAGTTACCAGTCACTCGTGAGCAGCTGATTGCTAACCAGAAGGTTGACAAGAGGCTTGCTAAATGTTTTTCTAGTGTTGTCTCATTGGAAGAGGTAAAGAAGAAGAACGTGGCTTACTTCATTGATGGTAATCTCCTCATGCGTAAATGGACATCCCATGTTGACGTGGACGGAGATTGGAATGCTGTTTACCAAATAGTGATTCCTACAGCCTTTCGACAAAATGTGCTATCCCTTGCTCATGATCACCAGTGGTCCGGTCATTTAGGAATCACCAAGACTAATGATCGGGTCCTTCGACATTTCTTTTGGCCAGGTTTAAAACAAGATGTGGCTCGGTTCTGTCGAACGTGCCACACATGTCAGATAACAGGAAAACCAAATCAGGTTATTCCTCCTGCTCCTCTTTGTCCAATACCTGTTATAGGTGAACCATTCGAACATGTGGTGGTTGATTGTGTTGGACCGTTACCTAAGACAAAATCGGGTTATGTGTATGGCAACGAGATACCCCGAAGCCATTCCTCTGCGAAGGATTACTGCTCCGGTGGTGAGTAAAGCCTTAATTAAATTCTTCTCGTCATTCGGGTTACCTAAGGCTGTACAAACTGATCAAGGTACCAATTTCCTATCAAAGCTCTTCAAGCAGGTGTTAAAATCCTTGTCAGTTAAGCACCATGTGTCAAGCACCTATCACCCAGAGTCGCAGGGTGCGCTTGAACGTTGGCATCAGACACTGAAGTCTATGCTCCGTAAATATTGTTTGGAATCTGAGAAAGATTGGGATGAGGGAGTTCCTCTAGTTTTGTTTGCTGCTCGTGAAACGGTACAGGAGTCCCTAGGGTTCAGCCCAGCTGAACTAGTGTTTGGTCACACAGTGAGAGGACCAATGAAAGTCCTTAAAGAACAGTTTTTGTCCCAAGAGTTGTGTACTGGAAATGAGAATGTGTTGGACTACGTTAGTCGCTTTCGTGAGCGCCTACACCAAGCATGTGCTCTCGCAAAGGAAGCTCTGTCTTCCTCACAGAAGAGTATGAAAAGACACTATGATAAACAGGCTGTTTCTCGTCCACTACAGCCAGGTGACAAAGTACTGGTATTATTGCCTGTTCCAGGATCTTCACTGTCAGCTCGTTTCTCAGGTCCTTATTTAATTGAAAAGAAATTAAGTGAAACTGATTATGTGCTTCAAACTCCTGATAGAAAACGCCAATCTCGTGTGTGCCACATTAACATGTTGAAAGCATACCAAACCCGACCCATCATCCAGTTAGATAGATCAGAGACAGCGGCAGGTACTGCTGTCTCATCTGTTTCTGCTGCCATGATAGTGGGCTGTCCTGTTAATGATGTTGATGGAGATGGATTAGAGTTGCGCAATACTCAGCAGCAGTGCGTTAGATTGCCCAACTCAGAAATGCTACTATCTCTCCAGTCAAGTCTGGTTCATTTAACGGATGGACAGGCCGACGATATTGTGAGGCTACTACACAGTTTTCCATGTCTCTTTAATGACGTTCCTACTCGCACAAACGTGTTGGAACATGACATTAATGTTGGAAATGCTGCCCTATCAAGCAACACCCATATCGTGTCAATGCTTCTAAGAGGAAGATAATGAGGGATGAGGTGAAATATTTGTTGGAGAATGACCTGGCTAGGCCAAGTTCAAGCCCTTGGAGTTCTCCTTGTATTCTGGTTCCTAAACCTGATGGTACGTGCAGGTTATGTACGGATTATCGCAAGGTAAACTTTGTCACAATGCCAGATTCGTTTCCGTTACCCAGACTGGACGATTGTATCGACACTGTTGGTGCTGCTACTTATGTAACTAAGTTAGATCTTTTAAAAGGTTACTGGCAGGTTCCGTTAACCTCACGTGCTTCTGAGATTTCTGCATTTGTGACCCCAGACAACTTTCTACAGTACTCAGTTATGGCTTTTGGGATGCGGAATGCACCAGCCACTTTCCAACGCCTGGTTAACTTAGTGTTAGCAGACGTTCCCAATTGTAGTGCCTACCTTGATGATCTAGTGATTTATTCGTCTGAATGGTCAGATCATGTTAACACTCTAAGGGAAGTATGTGAACGTTTGACAGCTGCTTCTCTAACCCTGAACTTGGCAAAGTGCGAGTTTGGGAAGGCCACTGTTACCTATCTTGGCAAAAAGGTCGGACATGGACAGGTGCGCCCTGTTGATGCCCAGGTCTTAGCTATAACTGCATTCCCCGCACCTACCACCAGACGAGAGCTACGCCGCTTTTTAGGGATGCTTGGCTACTACCGTAGTTTCTGTAAAAATTTCTCTGCGGTAGCGGCTCCATTGACCGATTTGCTCAGTCCGGCTAGATCGTTTGTGTGGTCTCCTGATTGTCAGGTAGCTTTTGATACCGCTAAAGCGCTCTTATATACTACCCCTGTACTTGCTGCTCCGGATTTTGAGCGACCATTTAAACTTGAGGTAGATGCTAGTGCCAGAGGTGCTGGTGCTGTTCTACTGCAGCAGGACAAGAGTGGAGTGGATCACCCTGTTTGTTATTTTTCTCGAAAGTTTAACAAATGTCAGGCTAACTATGCAACCATTGAACAAGAAGCTCTAGCTTTGTTGTTAGCTCTGCAATACTTTGAGGTATATATTGGTTCCAGTGTCCTACCAGTGATTGTATATACTGATCATAACCCGTTAGTGTTTCTCCACCGTATGTACAACCAGAACCAGCGCCTTATGCGTTGGGCACTTATTGTGCAGAACTATAATTTGGAGATCCACCACAAAAAGGGTTCTGAAAATATATTGGCAGATGCTTTGTCTCGTGTTTAAAAATGAATGATCTTTTCTTGTTGAACTTAGTAGTATTCATTGTAAATACTTTGGTCGCAATCCTTATAGGTTTGCTCTTTTAAGGGTGGGAGTGTTACGGATACAGGTATCCTGTGTGTGTATTTGTTTTCTCTCCTTCTGCCCTAGTCACAGGTGTCACTCATCAGCAGTCATCAATCACCAATCGGTCCCAATCAGAAGACACACCTGCTCCTTTTCCCTTACCCAATCACATCCCCTTTCCCTTGGTTTAAAACCCCAGTCAGTTATCTCTCTCTCGCTAGCTTGTTCTTGTTTTGTAGCACTCTGGTTGTATTGCTCGCTCGCTTGATTAGTAGCTGACTTATATTGGTAGCTCTCACTTGTTTTGGTAGCTCTCTATGTTTTGAAGCTCCAGAGTTCTAGCTCTGTTTAGTATTTGTTAAAGCCCAGTTGCTGTTGTCCTGTGAGTATGTACTGTGGTGTTGTATTGCTGTTTGTTTGTTGGTGGAAAAGGGGATAACCAGACAAGACGCCCTTGGGCATAAATTACCCGTAGGAAACCCTGTGTTAAATACATTAGTTAGAACTGGGCGGACCACCCACTGTATTTACTTAGTTAGTTAGCTAGCTGTTAGTGACGCAGGTAGATTAGCTTAGGGGTTTTTGAATATCTATTATTTCTTTCCTTGGGTCCAGCTCAGCCCCATTTCCCCACACCACTTTACCGCGTGTTTAAAATAAACCATTTGTGTTTGACGGTAGATTTAAGTTGTCTGTGTTTTCTGTTCTCACTGTTCCTTTTCACCATAGTAATTTGCATAAGATATGTTGCGGGTCTCTATTCCATTCGCCCTAGACCACGGGGTAAAAGGGATTCGTATCAGGGAAGATACAGGAAGAGGAGGTATGGGAAGATACAGGAAGAGGAGGTTTGGGAAGACACAGGAAGAGGAGGTATAGGAAGACACAGGAAGAGGAGGTAGGGGAAGATACAGGAAGAAGTATGGGAAGACAGAACGGAAGCAGAGGTATGGGAAGATACAGGAGGAGGAGGTATGGGAAGACAGAAAGGAAGAGGAGGTATGGGATGACAAAGGAAGAGGAGGAATGGGAAGAAAGAAGGAAGAGGATGTATGGGAAGATACAGGAAGAGGGCGTGTGGGAAGATAGAAAGGAAGAAGAGGTATGGGAAAACAGAAAGGAAGAGGAGGTATGGGAAGACAAAGTAAGAGGAGGTAAGGGAAGACAGAAGGAAGTGTAGGTATGGGAAGACAAAGGAAGAGGAGGTATGGGAAGATACAGGAAGAGGAGGTATGGGAAGACAGAAAGGAAAAGGAGGTATGGGAATACAGAAAGGAAGAGGAGGTATGGGAAGATACAGGAAGAGGGGGTGTGGGAAGATGGAGGAGGAGGAGGTATGGGAAGACAAAGGAAGAGGAGGTATGGGAAGATACAGGAAGAGGTATGGGAAGACAGAAAGGAAGAGGAGGTATGGGGAGATACAGGAAGAGGTATGGGAAGACTGAAAGGAAGAGGAGATATGGGAAGACACAGGAAGAGGAGGTTTGGAAGACAAAGGAAGAGGAGTTATGGAAGACACAGGAAGAGGAGGTACGGGGAGGTACAGGAAGAGGAGGAATGGGAATACAGAAAGGAAGAGGTGGTATGGGAAGACAGAAATGAAGACGAGGTATGGGAAGACAGAAAGGAAGAAGAGGAATGGGAAGACACAGGAAGAGGATGTATGAGAAGATGCAGGAAGAAGAGGTATGAAAAGATACAGGAAGAGGAGGTATGAGAAGATAAAGGAAGAGGAGGTATGGGAAGATACAGGACGAGGATGTATGGGAAGTCAGAAAGGAAGAGGAGGTATGGGAAGACAGAAAGGAAGAGGTATGGGACGACAGAAAGGAAGAGGAGATATGGGAAGACACAGTAAGAGGAGGGATGGGAAGACAGAAGGAAGAGGACGTATGGGAAGATACAGGAAGAGGAGTTATGGGAATACACAGGAAGAGGAGGTATGTGGAGATACAGGAAGAGTTATGGGAAGACTAAAAAGAAGAATAGGTATGGGAAGACACAGGAAGAAGAGTTATGAGAAGATACAGGAATAGGAGGTATGGGAAGATACAGGAAGAGGAGGTATGGGAAGACAGAAGGAAGAGGAGGTATGGGAAGATACAGGAAGAGGGGGTGTGGGAAGATACAGGAAGAGGAGGTATAGGAAGACACAGGAAGAGGAGGTAGGGGAAGATACAGGAAGAGGTATGGGAAGACAGAAAGGAAGAGGAGGTATGGGAAGACAAAGGAAAAGGAGGTACGGGAATACAGAAAGGAAGAGGAGGTATGGGAAGACAAAAGGAAGAGGAGGTATGAGAAGATAAAGGAAGAGGTGGTATGGCAAGAAAGAAGGAAGAGGAGGTATGGGAAGACAGAAAGGAAGAGGAGGTATGGGAAGACACAGTAAGAGGAGGTATGGGAAGATACAGGAAGAGGTATAGGAAGACAGAAAGGAAGAGGAGGTATGGAAAGATAGAAAGGAAGAGGAGGTATGGGAAGATACAGGAAGAGGGGGTGTGGGAAGATAGAGGAAGAGGACGTATTTCAAGACACAGGAAGAGGAGGTATGGGAAGATACAGGAAGAGGTATGGGAAGACAGAAAGGAAGAGGAGGTATGGGGAGATACAGGAGGAGTTATGGGAAGACTGAAAGGTAGAAGAGATATGGGAAGACGGTATGAGGAGGAGAAGGTATGAGAAGATACAGGAATAGGAGGTATGTGAAGATACAGGAAGAGGAGGTATGAGAAGACAAAAGAAGAGGAGGTATGGGAAGATACAGGAGGAGGAGGTATGGGAAGATACAGGAAGAAGAGGTATGAAGAGATACAGAAAGAGGAGGTATGAGAAGATAAAGGAAGAGGAGGTTTGGGAAGATACAGGACGAGGATGTATGGGAAGTCAGAAAGGAAGAGGAGGTATGGGAAGACAGAAAGGAAGAGGTATGGGACGACAGAAAGGAAGAGGAGGTATGGGAAGACATAAAGGAAGACGAGGTATGGGAAGACACAGGAAGAGGATGTATGTCAAGATGCAGGAAGAAGATGTATGAGAAGATGCAGGAAGAAGAGGTATGGAAAGATACAGGAAGAGGAGGTTTAGGAAGATACAGGAAGAGGAGTTATGGGAATACACAGGAAGAGGAGGTATGGGGAGATACAGGAAGAGTTATGGGAAGACTAAAAGGAAGAATAGGTATGGGAAGACACAGGAAGAATAGGTATGGGAAGATACAGGAGGAGGAGGTATGGGACTGATACAGGAAGAGGAGGTATGTGAAGACACAGGAAGAGGAGGTATGGGAAGATACAGGAAGAGGTATGGGAAGACAGCAAGGAAGAGGAGGAATGGGGAGATAAAGGAAGAGGTATGGGAAGACTGAAAGGTAGAAGAGGTATGGGAAGACACAGGAGGAGAAGGTATGAGAATATACAGGAATCGGAGGTATGTGAAGACACAGGAAGAGGAGGTATGGGAAGACAAAGGAAGAGGAGGTATGGGAAGATACAGTAGGAGGAGGTATGGGAAGATACAGGAAGAGGAGGTAAGGGAAGACAGAAAGGAAGACGAGGTATGGGAAGACAGAAAGGAAGAGGAGGTATGGGAAGACACAGGAAGAGGATGTATGAGAAGATGCAGGAAGAAGAGGTATGAAAAGACACAGGAAGAGGGGGTATGGGAAGACACAGGAAGAGGAGGTATGGGGAGATACAGGAAGAGGAGGTATGGAAAAACACAGGAATAGGAGGTATGGGAAGATACAGGAAGAGGAGGTATGGGAAGACAAAGGAAGAGGAGGTATGGGAAGACAGAAAGGAAGAGGAGATATGGGAAGACACAGGAAGAGGAGGAATGGGAAGACAGAAGGAAGAGGAGGTATGGGAAGATACAGGAAGAGGAGGTAAGGAAGACAGAAGGAAGAGGAGGTATGGGAAGATACAGGAACAGGAGGTATGGCAAGACAGAAAGGAAGAGGAGGTATGGGAAGACACAATAAGAGGAGGTATGGGAAGACAGAAGGAAGAGGAGGTATGAGAAGATACAGGAATAGGAGGTATGGGAAGACACAGGAAGAGGAGGTATGAGAAGATAGAGGAGGAGGAGTTATGGGAAGGTACAGGAAGAGGAGGTATGGGAAGACACAGGAAGAGGAGGTATGGGAAGACAGAATGGAAGAGGAGGTATGGGAAGACCCAGTAAGAGGAGGTATGAGAAGATACAGGAATAGGAGGTATGGGAAAACACAGGAAGAGGAGGTATGGGAAGACAAAGGAAGAGGAGGTATGGGAAGACAGAAAGGAAGAGGAGATATGGGAAGACAGGAAGAGGAGGAATGGGAAGACAGAAGGAAGAGGAGGTATGGGAAGATACAGGAAGAGGAGGTATGGCAAGACAGAAAGGAAGAGGAGGTATGGGAAGACACAGTAAGAGGAGGTATGGGAAGACAGAAGGAAGAGGAGGTATGGGAAGACACAGGAAGAGGAGGTATGGGAAGATACAGGAAGAGGGGGCGTGGGAAGATACAGGAATAGGAGGTATGGGAAGACACAGAAAGAGGAGGTATGGGAAGACAAAGGAAGAGGAGGTATGGGAAGACAGAAAGGAAGAGGAGATATGGGAAGACAGGAAGAGGAGGAATGGGAAGACAGAAGGAAGAGGAGGTATGGGAAGATACAGGAAGAGGAGGTATGGCAAGACAGAAAGGAAGAGGAGGTATGGGAAGACACAGGAAGAGGAGGTATGGGGAGATACAGGAAGAGGAGGTATGGGAAGATACAGGAAGAGGAGGTATGGGAAGACACAGGAATATGAGGTATGGGAAGACTAAAAGGAAGAATAGGTATGGGAAGACACAGGAAGCAGAGTTATGAGAAGATACAGGAATAGGAGGTATGGGAAGATACAGGAAGAGGAGGTATGGGAAGACAGAAAGGAAGACGAGGTATGGGAAGACACAGGAAGAGGATGTATGTCAAGATGCAGGAAGAAGATGTATGAGAAGATGCAGGAAGAAGAGGTATGAAAAGATACAGGAAGAGTAGGTATGAGAAGATACAGGAAGAGGAGGTTTAGGAAGATACAGGAAGAGGAGTTATGGGAAGATACAGGAAGAGGTATGGGAAGACACAGGAAGAAGAGGTATGGGAAGACACAGGAAGAAGAGGTATGGGAAGATACAGGAGGAGGAGGTATGGGACGATACAGGAAGAGGAGGTATGGGAAGATACAGGAAGAGGAGGTATGGGAAGATACAGGAGGAGGAGGTATAGGAAGATACAGGAAGAGGAAGTATGGGAAGATACAGGAAGAGGAGGTATGGGAAGACACAGGAAGAGTAGGTATGGGGAGATACAGGAAGAGGAGGTATGGGAAGATACAGGAAGAGGAGGTATGGGAAGACACAGGAAGAGGAGGTAATGGGAGATACAGGAAGAGGAGGTATGGGAAGACACAGGAATAGGAGGTTTGGGAAGATACAGGAAGAGGAGGTATGGGAAGACAAAGGAAGAGGAGGTGTGGGAAGATACAGGAGGAGGTATGGGAAGATACAGGAGGAGTTATGGGAAGACTGAAAGGTAGAAGAGATATGGGAAGAAGGTATGAGGAGGAGAAGGTATGAGAAGATACAGGAATAGGAGGTATGTGAAGATACAGGAAGAGGAGGTATGAGAAGACAAAAGAAGAGGAGGTATGGGAAGATACAGGAGGAGGAGGTATGGGAAGATACAGGAAGAAGAGGTATGAAAAGATACAGAAAGAGGAGGTATGAGAAGATAAAGGAAGAGGAGGTTTGGGAAGATACAGGACGAGGATGTATGGGAAGTCAGAAAGGAAGAGGAGGTATGGGAAGACAGAAAGGAAGAGGTATGGGACGACAGAAAGGAAGAGGAGGTATGGGAAGACATAAAGGAAGACGAGGTATGGGAAGACACAGGAAGAGGATGTATGTCAAGATGCAGGAAGAAGATGTATGAGAAGATGCAGGAAGAAGAGGTATGGAAAGATACAGGAAGAGGAGGTTTAGGAAGATACAGGAAGAGGAGTTATGGGAATACACAGGAAGAGGAGGTATGGGGAGATACAGGAAGAGTTATGGGAAGACTAAAAGGAAGAATAGGTATGGGAAGACACAGGAAGAATAGGTATGGGAAGATACAGGAGGAGGAGGTATGGGACGATACAGGAAGAGGAGGTATGTGAAGACACAGGAAGAGGAGGTATGGGAAGATACAGGAAGAGGTATGGGAAGACAGAAAGGAAGAGGAGGAATGGGGAGATAAAGGAAGAGGTATGGGAAGACTGAAAGGTAGAAGAGGTATGGGAAGACACAGGAGGAGAAGGTATGAGAATATACAGGAATCGGAGGTATGTGAAGACACAGGAAGAGGAGGTATGGGAAGACAAAGGAAGAGGAGGTATGGGAAGATACAGTAGGAGGAGGTATGGGAAGATACAGGAAGAGGAGGTAAGGGAAGACAGAAAGGAAGACGAGGTATGGGAAGACAGAAAGGAAGAGGAGGTATGGGAAGACACAGGAAGAGGATGTATGAGAAGATGCAGGAAGAAGAGGTATGAAAAGACACAGGAAGAGGGGGTATGGGAAGACACAGGAAGAGGAGGTATGGGGAGATACAGGAAGAGGAGGTATGGAAAAACACAGGAATAGGAGGTATGGGAAGATACAGGAAGAGGAGGTATGGGAAGACAAAGAAAGAGGAGGTATGGGAAGACAGAAAGGAAGAGGAGATATGGGAAGACACAGGAAGAGGAGGAATGGGAAGACAGAAGGAAGAGGAGGTATGGGAAGATACAGGAAGAGGAGGTAAGGAAGACAGAAGGAAGAGGAGGTATGGGAAGATACAGGAACAGGAGGTATGGCAAGACAGAAAGGAAGAGGAGGTATGGGAAGACACAATAAGAGGAGGTATGGGAAGACAGAAGGAAGAGGAGGTATGAGAAGATACAGGAATAGGAGGTATGGGAAGACACAGGAAGAGGAGGTATGAGAAGATAGAGGAGGAGGAGTTATGGGAAGGTACAGGAAGAGGAGGTATGGGAAGACACAGGAAGAGGAGGTATGGGAAGACAGAATGGAAGAGGAGGTATGGGAAGACCCAGTAAGAGGAGGTATGAGAAGATACAGGAATAGGAGGTATGGGAAAACACAGGAAGAGGAGGTATGGGAAGACAAAGGAAGAGGAGGTATGGGAAGACAGAAAGGAAGAGGAGATATGGGAAGACAGGAAGAGGAGGAATGGGAAGACAGAAGGAAGAGGAGGAGGTATGGGAAGATACAGGAAGAGGAGGTATGGCAAGACAGAAAGGAAGAGGAGGTATGGGAAGACACAGTAAGAGGAGGTATGGGAAGACAGAAGGAAGAGGAGGTATGGGAAGACACAGGAAGAGGAGGTATGGGAAGATACAGGAAGAGGGGGCGTGGGAAGATACAGGAATAGGAGGTATGGGAAGACACAGAAAGAGGAGGTATGGGAAGACAAAGGAAGAGAAAGTATGGGAAGACAGAAAGGAAGAGGAGATATGGGAAGACAGGAAGAGGAGGAATGGGAAGACAGAAGGAAGAGGAGGTATGGGAAGATACAGGAAGAGGAGGTATGGCAAGACAGAAAGGAAGAGGAGGTATGGGAAGACACAGGAAGAGGAGGTATGGGGAGATACAGGAAGAGGAGGTATGGGAAGATACAGGAAGAGGAGGTATGGGAAGACACAGGAATATGAGGTATGGGAAGACTAAAAGGAAGAATAGGTATGGGAAGACACAGGAAGCAGAGTTATGAGAAGATACAGGAATAGGAGGTATGGGAAGATACAGGAAGAGGAGGTATGGGAAGACAGAAAGGAAGACGAGGTATGGGAAGACACAGGAAGAGGATGTATGTCAAGATGCAGGAAGAAGATGTATGAGAAGATGCAGGAAGAAGAGGTATGAAAAGATACAGGAAGAGTAGGTATGAGAAGATACAGGAAGAGGAGGTTTAGGAAGATACAGGAAGAGGAGTTATGGGAAGATACAGGAAGAGGTATGGGAAGACACAGGAAGAAGAGGTATGGGAAGACACAGGAAGAAGAGGTATGGGAAGATACAGGAGGAGGAGGTATGGGACGATACAGGAAGAGGAGGTATGGGAAGATACAGGAAGAGGAGGTATGGGAAGATATAGGAGGAGGAGGTATAGGAAGATACAGGAAGAGGAAGTATGGGAAGATACTGGAAGAAGAGGTATGGGAAGACACAGGAAGAGGAGGTATGGGGAGATACAGGAAGAGGAGGTATGGGAAGATACAGGAAGAGGAGGTATGGGAAGACACAGGAAGAGGAGGTAATGGGAGATACAGGAAGAGGAGGTATGGGAAGACACAGGAATAGGAGGTTTGGGAAGATACAGGAAGAGGAGGTATGGGAAGACAAAGGAAGAGGAGGTGTGGGAAGATACAGGAGGAGGAGGTATGGGAAGATACAGGAAGAGGAGGTATGTGAAGACGCAGGAAGAGGAGGTATGGGAAGATACAGGAAGAGGTATGGGAAGACAGAAAGGAAGAGGAGGAATGGGGAGACAAAGGAAGACGTATGGGAAGACTGAAAGGTAGAAGAGGTATGGGAAGACACAGGAGGAGAAGGTATGAGAATATACAGGAATCGGAGGTATGGGAAGATACAGTAGGAGGAGGTATGGGAAGATACAGGAAGAGGAGGTAAGGGAAGACAGAAAGGAAGACGAGGTATGGGAAGACAGAAAGGAAGAGGAGGTATGGGAAGACACAGGAAGAGGATGTATGAGAAGATGCAGGAAGAAGAGGTATGAAAAGATACAGGAAGAGGAGGTATGAGAAGATACAGGAAGAGGGGGTATGGGAAGACACAGGAAGAGGAGGTATGGGGAGATATAGGAAGAGGAGGTATGGAAAAACACAGGAATAGGAGGTATAGGAAGAAACAGGAAGAGGAGGTATGGGAAGACAAAGGAAGAGGAGGTATGGGAAGACAGAAAGGAAGAGGAGATATGGGAAGACACAGGAAGAGGAGGTATGGGAAGATACAGGAAGAGGAGGTATGGGAAGATACAGGAAGAGGTATGGGATGACAGAAAGGAAGAGGAGGTATGGGAAGACACAATAAGAGGAGGTATGGGAAGACAGAAGGAAGAGGAGGTATGGGAAAATACAGGAAGAGGGGGCGTGGGAAGATAGAGGAGGAGGAGGTATGGGAAGGTACAGGAAGAGGAGGGATGGGAAGACACAGGAAGAGGAGGTATGGGAAGACAGAATGGAAGAGGAGGTATGGCAAGACCTAGTAAGAGGAGGTATGAGAAGATACAGGAATAGGAGGTATGGGAAGACACAGGAAGAGGAGGTATGGGAAGAAAGAATGGAAGAGGAGGTATGGGAAGACCCAGTAAGTGGAGGTATGAGAAGATACAGGAATAGGAGTTATGGGAAGACAGAAAGGAAGAGGAGGTATGGGAAGACAGAAAGGAAGAGGAGGTATGGGAAGACAAAGGAAGAGGTGGTATGGGAAGATACAGGAAGAGGTATAGGAAGACAGAAGGAGGTGGAGGTATGGGAAGATACAGGAAGAGGGGGTGTGGGAAGATACAGGAAAAGGTATGGGAAGACAGAAAGGAAGAGGAAGTATAGGGAGATACAGGAAAAGGGGGTGTGGGAAGATACAGGAAGAGGAGGTATGGGAAGATACAGGAAGAGGAGGTATGGGAAGATACAGGAAGAGGTATGGGATGACAGAAAGGAAGAGGAAGTATGGGGAGATACAGGAAGAGGTATGGGAAGACTGAAAGGTAGAAGAGGTTTGGGAAGACACATGAGGAGAAGCTATGAGAAGATACAGGAATAGGAGGTTTGTGAAGATAAAGGAAGAGGAGGTATAGGAAAACAAAGGAAGAGGAGTAATGGGAAGACACAGGAAGAGGAGGTATGGGGAGATACAGGAAGAGGAGGTATGGAAAGACACAGGAATAGGAGGTATGGGAAGATACAGGAAGAGGAGGTATGGGAAGACAAAGGAAGAGGAGGTATGGGAAGACAGAAAGGAAGAGGAGATATGGGAAGACTCAGGAAGAGGAGGAATGGGAAGACAGAATGAAGAGGAGGTATGGGAAGATACAGGAAGAGGAGGTAAGGAAGACAGAAGGAAGAGGAGGTATGGGAAGATACAGGAAGAGGAGGTATGGCAAGACAGAAAGGAAGAGGAGGTATGGGAAGACAGAAGGAAGAGGAGGTATGGGAAGATACAGGAAGAGGCGTGGGAAGATACAGGAATAGGAGGTATGGGAAGACACAGGAAGAGGAGGTATGGGAAGACAAAGGAAGAGGAGGTATGGGAAGACAGAAAGGAAGAGGAGATATTGGAAGACAGGAAGAGGAGGAATGGGAAGACAGAAGGAAGAGGAGGTATGGGAAGA
This sequence comes from Brachymystax lenok tsinlingensis, assembly GCA_030435695.1. Classification (NCBI taxonomy): domain Eukaryota; kingdom Metazoa; phylum Chordata; class Actinopteri; order Salmoniformes; family Salmonidae; genus Brachymystax; species Brachymystax lenok. Next base: position 22,208,951 of record CM059800.1, on the reverse strand, counting down.
TACAGGAAGAGGAGGTATGGCAAGACAGAAAGGAAGAGGAGGTATGGGAAGACACAATAAGAGGAGGTATGGGAAGAAAGAATGGAAGAGGAGGTATGGGAAGACCCAGTAAGTGGAGGTATGAGAAGATACAGGAATAGGAGTTATGGGAAGACAGAAAGGAAGAGGAGGTATGGGAAGACAGAAAGGAAGAGGAGGTATGGGAAGACAAAGGAAGAGGTGGTATGGGAAGATACAGGAAGAGGTATAGGAAGACAGAAGGAGGTGGAGGTATGGGAAGATACAGGAAGAGGGGGTGTGGGAAGATACAGGAAAAGGTATGGGAAGACAGAAAGGAAGAGGAAGTATAGGGAGATACAGGAAAAGGGGGTGTGGGAAGATACAGGAAGAGGAGGTATGGGAAGATACAGGAAGAGGAGGTATGGGAAGATACAGGAAGAGGTATGGGATGACAGAAAGGAAGAGGAAGTATGGGGAGATACAGGAAGAGGTATGGGAAGACTGAAAGGTAGAAGAGGTTTGGGAAGACACATGAGGAGAAGCTATGAGAAGATACAGGAATAGGAGGTTTGTGAAGATAAAGGAAGAGGAGGTATAGGAAAACAAAGGAAGAGGAGTAATGGGAAGACACAGGAAGAGGAGGTATGGGGAGATACAGGAAGAGGAGGTATGGAAAGACACAGGAATAGGAGGTATGGGAAGATACAGGAAGAGGAGGTATGGGAAGACAAAGGAAGAGGAGGTATGGGAAGACAGAAAGGAAGAGGAGATATGGGAAGACTCAGGAAGAGGAGGAATGGGAAGACAGAATGAAGAGGAGGTATGGGAAGATACAGGAAGAGGAGGTAAGGAAGACAGAAGGAAGAGGAGGTATGGGAAGATACAGGAAGAGGAGGTATGGCAAGACAGAAAGGAAGAGGAGGTATGGGAAGACAGAAGGAAGAGGAGGTATGGGAAGATACAGGAAGAGGGGGCGTGGGAAGATACAGGAATAGGAGGTATGGGAAGACACAGGAAGAGGAGGTATGGGAAGACAAAGGAAGAGGAGGTATGGGAAGACAGAAAGGAAGAGGAGATATTGGAAGACAGGAAGAGGAGGAATGGGAAGACAGAAGGAAGAGGAGGTATGGGAAGATACAGGAAGAGGAGGTATGGCAAGACAGAAAGGAAGAGGAGGTATGGGAAGACACAATAAGAGGAGGTATGGGAAGAAAGAATGGAAGAGGAGGTATGGGAAGACCCAGTAAGTGGAGGTATGAGAAGATACAGGAATAGGAGTTATGGGAAGACAGAAAGGAAGAGGAGGTATGGGAAGACAGAAAGGAAGAGGAGGTATGGGAAGACAAAGGAAGAGGTGGTATGGGAAGATACAGGAAGAGGTATAGGAAGACAGAAGGAGGTGGAGGTATGGGAAGATACAGGAAGAGGGGGTGTGGGAAGATACAGGAAAAGGTATGGGAAGACAGAAAGGAAGAGGAAGTATAGGGAGATACAGGAAAGGGGTGTGGGAAGATACAGGAAGAGGAGGTATGGGAAGATACAGGAAGAGGAGGTATGGGAAGATACAGGAAGAGGTATGGGATGACAGAAAGGAAGAGGAAGTATGGGGAGATACAGGAAGAGGTATGGGAAGACTGAAAGGTAGAAGAGGTTTGGGAAGACACATGAGGAGAAGCTATGAGAAGATACAGGAATAGGAGGTTTGTGAAGATAAAGGAAGAGGAGGTATAGGAAAACAAAGGAAGAGGAGTAATGGGAAGACACAGGAAGAGGAGGTATGGGGAGATACAGGAAGAGGAGGTATGGAAAGACACAGGAATAGGAGGTATGGGAAGATACAGGAAGAGGAGGTATGGGAAGACAAAGGAAGAGGAGGTATGGGAAGACAGAAAGGAAGAGGAGATATGGGAAGACTCAGGAAGAGGAGGAATGGGAAGACAGAATGAAGAGGAGGTATGGGAAGATACAGGAAGAGGAGGTAAGGAAGACAGAAGGAAGAGGAGGTATGGGAAGATACAGGAAGAGGAGGTATGGCAAGACAGAAAGGAAGAGGAGGTATGGGAAGACAGAAGGAAGAGGAGGTATGGGAAGATACAGGAAGAGGGGGCGTGGGAAGATACAGGAATAGGAGGTATGGGAAGACACAGGAAGAGGAGGTATGGGAAGACAAAGGAAGAGGAGGTATGGGAAGACAGAAAGGAAGAGGAGATATTGGAAGACAGGAAGAGGAGGAATGGGAAGACAGAAGGAAGAGGAGGTATGGGAAGATACAGGAAGAGGAGGTATGGCAAGACAGAAAGGAAGAGGAGGTATGGGAAGACACAATAAGAGGAGGTATGGGAAGACAGAAGGAAGAGGAGGTATGGGAAAATACAGGAAGAGGGGGCGTGGGAAGATAGAGGAGGAGGAGGTATGGGAAGGTACAGGAAGAGGAGGGATGGGAAGACACAGGAAGAGGAGGTATGGGAAGACAGAATGGAAGAGGAGGTATGGGAAGACCCAGTAAGAGGAGGTATGAGAAGATACAGGAATAGGAGGTATGGGAAGACACAGGAAGAGGAGGTATGGGAAGAAAGAATGGAAGAGGAGGTATGGGAAGACCCAGTAAGTGGAGGTATGAGAAGATACAGGAATAGGAGGTATGGGAAGACAGAAAGGAAGAGGAGGTATGGGAAGACAGAAAGGAAGAGGAGGTATGGGAAGACAAAGGAAGAGGTGGTATGGGAAGATACAGGAAGAGGTATAGGAAGACAGAAGGAGGTGGAGGAATGGGAAGATACAGGAAGAGGGGGTGTGGGAAGATACAGGAAAAGGTATGGGAAGACAGAAAGGAAGAGGAAGTATAGGGAGATACAGGAAAAGGGGGTGTGGGAAGATACAGGAAGAGGAGGTATGGGAAGATACAGGAAGAGGAGGTATGGGAAGATACAGGAAGAGGTATGGGATGACAGAAAGGAAGAGGAAGTATGGGGAGATACAGGAAGAGGTATGGGAAGACTGAAAGGTAGAAGAGGTTTGGGAAGACACATGAGGAGAAGCTATGAGAAGATACAGGAATAGGAGGTTTGTGAAGATAAAGGAAGAGGAGGTATAGGAAAACAAAGGAAGAGGAGTAATGGGAAGACACAGGAAGAGGAGGTATGGGGAGATACAGGAAGAGGAGGTATGGAAAGACACAGGAATAGGAGGTATGGGAAGATACAGGAAGAGGAGGTATGGGAAGACAAAGGAAGAGGAGGTATGGGAAGACAGAAAGGAAGAGGAGATATGGGAAGACTCAGGAAGAGGAGGAATGGGAAGACAGAATGAAGAGGAGGTATGGGAAGATACAGGAAGAGGAGGTAAGGAAGACAGAAGGAAGAGGAGGTATGGGAAGATACAGGAAGAGGAGGTATGGCAAGACAGAAAGGAAGAGGAGGTATGGGAAGACAGAAGGAAGAGGAGGTATGGGAAGATACAGGAAGAGGGGGCGTGGGAAGATACAGGAATAGGAGGTATGGGAAGACACAGGAAGAGGAGGTATGGGAAGACAAAGGAAGAGGAGGTATGGGAAGACAGAAAGGAAGAGGAGATATGGGAAGACAGGAAGAGGAGGAATGGGAAGACAGAAGGAAGAGGAGGTATGGGAAGATACAGGAAGAGGAGGTATGGCAAGACAGAAAGGAAGAGGAGGTATGGGAAGACACAGTAAGAGGAGGTATGGGAAGACAGAAGGAAGAGGAGGTATGGGAAGACACAGGAAGAGGAGGTATGGGGAGATACAGGAAGAGGAGGTATGGGAAGACACAGGAATATGAGGTATGGGAAGACTAAAAGGAAGAATAGGTATGGGAAGACACAGGAAGCAGAGTTATGAGAAGATACAGGAATAGGAGGTATGGGAAGATACAGGAAGAGGAGGTATGGGAAGACAGAAAGGAAGACGAGGTATGGGAAGACACAGGAAGAGGATGTATGTCAAGATGCAGGAAGAAGATGTATGAGAAGATGCAGGAAGAAGAGGTATGAAAAGATACTGGAAGAGTAGGTATGAGAAGATACAGGAAGAGGAGGTTTAGGAAGATACAGGAAGAAGAGTTATGGGAAGATACAGGAAGAGGTATGGGAAGACACAGGAAGAGGAGGTATGGGAAGACACAGGAAGAAGAGGTATGGGAAGATACAGGAGTAGGAGGTATGGGACGATACAGGAAGAGGAGGTATGGGAAGATACAGGAAGAGGAGGTATGGGAAGATACAGGAGGAGGAGGTATGGGAAGATACAGGAAGAGGAAGTATGGGAAGATACAGGAAGAGGAGGTATGGGAAGACACAGGAAGAGGAGGTATGGGGAGATACAGGAAGAGGAGGTATGGGAAGATACAGGAAGAGGAGGTATGGGAAGACACAGGAAGAGGAGGTAATGGGAGATACAGGAAGAGGAGGTATGGGAAAACACAGGAATAGGAGGTTTGGGAAGATACAGGAAGAGGAGGTATGGGAAGACAAAGGAAGAGGAGGTGTGGGAAGATACAGGAGGAGGAGGTATGGGAAGATACAGGAAGAGGAGGTATGTGAAGACACAGGAAGAGGAGGTATGGGAAGATACAGGAAGAGGTATGGGAAGACAGAAAGGAAGAGGAGGAATGGGGAGACAAAGGAAGAGGTATGGGAAGACTGAAAGGTAGAAGAGGTATGGGAAGACACAGGAGGAGAAGGTATGAGAATATACAGGAATCGGAGGTATGTGAAGACACAGGAAGAGGAGTTATGGGAAGACAAAGGAAGAGGTGGTATGGGAAGATACAGGAAGAGGTATAGGAAGACAGAAGGAGGAGGAGGTATGGGAAGATACAGGAAGAGGGGGTGTGGGAAGATACAGGAAAAGGTATGGGAAGACAGAAAGGAAGAGGAAGTATAGGGAGATACAGGAAAAGTGGGTGTGGGAAGATACAGGAAGAGGAGGTATGGGAAGACACAGGAAGAGGAGGTATGGTAAGATACAGGAAGAGGTATGGGATGACAGAAAGGAAGAGGAAGTATGGGGAGATACAGGAAGAGGTATGGGAAGACTGAAAGGTAGAAGAGGTTTGGGAAGACACATGAGGAGAAGCTGTGAGAAGATACAGGAATAGGAGGTTTGTGAAGATAAAGGAAGAGGAGGTATAGGAAAACAAAGGAAGAGGAGTAATGGGAAGACACAGGAAGAGGAGGTATGGGGAGATACAGGAAGAGGAGGTATGGAAAGACACAGGAATAGGAGGTATGGGAAGATACAGGAAGAGGAGGTATGGGAAGACAAAGAAAGAGGAGGTATGGGAAGACAGAAAGGAAGAGGAGATATGGGAAGACTCAGGAAGAGGAGGAATGGGAAGACAGAATGAAGAGGAGGTATGGGAAGATACAGGAAGAGGAGGTAAGGAAGACAGAAGGAAGAGGAGGTATGGGAAGATACAGGAAGAGGAGGTATGGCAAGACAGAAAGGAAGAGGAGGTATGGGAAGACAGAAGGAAGAGGAGGTATGGGAAGATACAGGAAGAGGGGGCGTGGGAAGATACAGGAATAGGAGGTATGGGAAGACACAGGAAGAGGAGGTATGGGAAGACAAAGGAAGAGGAGGTATGGGAAGACAGAAAGGAAGAGGAGATATGGGAAGACTGGAAGAGGAGGAATGGGAAGACAGAAGGAAGAGGAGGTATGGGAAGATACAGGAAGAGGAGGTATGGCAAGACAGAAAGGAAGAGGAGGTATGGGAAGACACAGTAAGAGGAGGTATGGGAAGATACAGGAAGAGGAGGTATGGGAAGACACAGGAATAGGAGTTATGGGAAGATACAGGAAGAGGAGGTATGGGAAGATACGGGAAGAGGGGGTGTGGGAAGATACAGGAAGAGGAGGTATGGGAAGACACAGGAAGAGGAGGAATGGGAAGACACAGGAATAGGAGGTATGGGAAGATACAGGAATAGGAGGTATGGGAAGACCCAGTAAGAGGAGGTATGAGAAGATACAGGAATAGGAGGTATGGGAAGACAGAAAGGAAGAGGAGGTATGGGGAAGACAGAAAGGAAGAGGAGGTATGGGAAGACAAAGGAAGAGGAGGTATGGGAAGATACAGGAAGAGGAGGTATGGGAAGACAGAAAGGAAGACGAGGTATGGGAAGACACAGGAAGAGGATGTATGTCAAGATGCAGGAAGAAGATGTATGAGAAGATGCAGGAAGAAGAGGTATGAAAAGATACTGGAAGAGTAGGTATGAGAAGATACAGGAAGAGGAGGTTTAGGAAGATACAGGAAGAAGAGTTATGGGAAGATACAGGAAGAGGTATGGGAAGACACAGGAAGAGGAGGTATGGGAAGACACAGGAAGAAGAGGTATGGGAAGATACAGGAGTAGGAGGTATGGGACGATACAGGAAGAGGAGGTATGGGAAGATACAGGAAGAGGAGGTATGGGAAGATACAGGAGGAGGAGGTATGGGAAGATACAGGAAGAGGAAGTATGGGAAGATACAGGAAGAGGAGGTATGGGAAGACACAGGAAGAGGAGGTATGGGGAGATACAGGAAGAGGAGGTATGGGAAGATACAGGAAGAGGAGGTATGGGAAGACACAGGAAGAGGAGGTAATGGGAGATACAGGAAGAGGAGGTATGGGAAGACACAGGAATAGGAGGTTTGGGAAGATACAGGAAGAGGAGGTATGGTAAGATACAGGAAGAGGTATGGGATGACAGAAAGGAAGAGGAAGTATGGGGAGATACAGGAAGAGGTATGGGAAGACTGAAAGGTAGAAGAGGTTTGGGAAGACACATGAGGAGAAGCTGTGAGAAGATACAGGAATAGGAGGTTTGTGAAGATAAAGGAAGAGGAGGTATAGGAAAACAAAGGAAGAGAGGAGTAATGGGAAGACACAGGAAGAGGAGGTATGGGGAGATACAGGAAGAGGAGGTATGGAAAGACACAGGAATAGGAGGTATGGGAAGATACAGGAAGAGGAGGTATGGGAAGACAAAGAAAGAGGAGGTATGGGAAGACAGAAAGGAAGAGGAGATATGGGAAGACTCAGGAAGAGGAGGAATGGGAAGACAGAATGAAGAGGAGGTATGGGAAGATACAGGAAGAGGAGGTAAGGAAGACAGAAGGAAGAGGAGGTATGGGAAGATACAGGAAGAGGAGGTATGGCAAGACAGAAAGGAAGAGGAGGTATGGGAAGACAGAAGGAAGAGGAGGTATGGGAAGATACAGGAAGAGGGGCGTGGGAAGATACAGGAATAGGAGGTATGGGAAGACACAGGAAGAGGAGGTATGGGAAGACAAAGGAAGAGGAGGTATGGGAAGACAGAAAGGAAGAGGAGATATGGGAAGACTGGAAGAGGAGGAATGGGAAGACAGAAGGAAGAGGAGGTATGGGAAGATACAGGAAGAGGAGGTATGGCAAGACAGAAAGGAAGAGGAGGTATGGGAAGACACAGTAAGAGGAGGTATGGGAAGATACAGGAAGAGGAGGTATGGGAAGACACAGGAATAGGAGTTATGGGAAGATACAGGAAGAGGAGGTATGGGAAGATCTGGGAAGAGGGGGTGTGGGAAGATACAGGAAGAGGAGGTATGGGAAGACACAGGAAGAGGAGGAATGGGAAGACACAGGAATAGGAGGTATGGGAAGATACAGGAATAGGAGGTATGGGAAGACCCAGTAAGAGGAGGTATGAGAAGATACAGGAATAGGAGGTATGGGAAGACAGAAAGGAAGAGGAGGTATGGGAAGACAGAAAGGAAGAGGAGGTATGGGAAGACAAAGGAAGAGGAGGTATGGGAAGATACAGGAAGAGGAGGTATGGGAAGACAGAAAGGAAGACGAGGTATGGGAAGACACAGGAAGAGGATGTATGTCAAGATGCAGGAAGAAGATGTATGAGAAGATGCAGGAAGAAGAGGTATGAAAAGATACTGGAAGAGTAGGTATGAGAAGATACAGGAAGAGGAGGTTTAGGAAGATACAGGAAGAAGAGTTATGGGAAGATACAGGAAGAGGTATGGGAAGACACAGGAAGAGGAGGTATGGGAAGACACAGGAAGAAGAGGTATGGGAAGATACAGGAGTAGGAGGTATGGGACGATACAGGAAGAGGAGGTATGGGAAGATACAGGAAGAGGAGGTATGGGAAGATACAGGAGGAGGAGGTATGGGAAGATACAGGAAGAGGAAGTATGGGAAGATACAGGAAGAGGAGGTATGGGAAGACACAGGAAGAGGAGGTATGGGGAGATACAGGAAGAGGAGGTATGGGAAGATACAGGAAGAGGAGGTATGGGAAGACACAGGAAGAGGAGGTAATGGGAGATACAGGAAGAGGAGGTATGGGAAGACACAGGAATAGGAGGTTTGGGAAGATACAGGAAGAGGAGGTATGGTAAGATACAGGAAGAGGTATGGGATGACAGAAAGGAAGAGGAAGTATGGGGAGATACAGGAAGAGGTATGGGAAGACTGAAAGGTAGAAGAGGTTTGGGAAGACACATGAGGAGAAGCTGTGAGAAGATACAGGAATAGGAGGTTTGTGAAGATAAAGGAAGAGGAGGTATAGGAAAACAAAGGAAGAGGAGTAATGGGAAGACACAGGAAGAGGAGGTATGGGGAGATACAGGAAGAGGAGGTATGGAAAGACACAGGAATAGGAGGTATGGGAAGATACAGGAAGAGGAGGTATGGGAAGACAAAGAAAGAGGAGGTATGGGAAGACAGAAAGGAAGAGGAGATATGGGAAGACTCAGGAAGAGGAGGAATGGGAAGACAGAATGAAGAGGAGGTATGGGAAGATACAGGAAGAGGAGGTAAGGAAGACAGAAGGAAGAGGAGGTATGGGAAGATACAGGAAGAGGAGGTATGGCAAGACAGAAAGGAAGAGGAGGTATGGGAAGACAGAAGGAAGAGGAGGTATGGGAAGATACAGGAAGAGGGGGCGTGGGAAGATACAGGAATAGGAGGTATGGGAAGACACAGGAAGAGGAGGTATGGGAAGACAAAGGAAGAGGAGGTATGGGAAGACAGAAAGGAAGAGGAGATATGGGAAGACTGGAAGAGGAGGAATGGGAAGACAGAAGGAAGAGGAGGTATGGGAAGATACAGGAAGAGGAGGTATGGCAAGACAGAAAGGAAGAGGAGGTATGGGAAGACACAGTAAGAGGAGGTATGGGAAGATACAGGAAGAGGAGGTATGGGAAGACACAGGAATAGGAGTTATGGGAAGATACAGGAAGAGGAGGTATGGGAAGATACGGGAAGAGGGGGTGTGGGAAGATACAGGAAGAGGAGGTATGGGAAGACACAGGAAGAGGAGGAATGGGAAGACACAGGAATAGGAGGTATGGGAAGATACAGGAATAGGAGGTATGGGAAGACCCAGTAAGAGGAGGTATGAGAAGATACAGGAATAGGAGGTATGGGAAGACAGAAAGGAAGAGGAGGTATGGGAAGACAGAAAGGAAGAGGAGGTATGGGAAGACAAAGGAAGAGGAGGTATGGGAAGATACAGGAAGAGGAGGTATGGGAAGACAGAAAGGAAGACGAGGTATGGGAAGACACAGGAAGAGGATGTATGTCAAGATGCAGGAAGAAGATGTATGAGAAGATGCAGGAAGAAGAGGTATGAAAAGATACTGGAAGAGTAGGTATGAGAAGATACAGGAAGAGGAGGTTTAGGAAGATACAGGAAGAAGAGTTATGGGAAGATACAGGAAGAGGTATGGGAAGACACAGGAAGAGGAGGTATGGGAAGACACAGGAAGAAGAGGTATGGGAAGATACAGGAGTAGGAGGTATGGGACGATACAGGAAGAGGAGGTATGGGAAGATACAGGAAGAGGAGGTATGGGAAGATACAGGAGGAGGAGGTATGGGAAGATACAGGAAGAGGAAGTATGGGAAGATACAGGAAGAGGAGGTATGGGAAGACACAGGAAGAGGAGGTATGGGGAGATACAGGAAGAGGAGGTATGGGAAGATACAGGAAGAGGAGGTATGGGAAGACACAGGAAGAGGAGGTAATGGGAGATACAGGAAGAGGAGGTATGGGAAGACACAGGAATAGGAGGTTTGGGAAGATACAGGAAGAGGAGGTATGGTAAGATACAGGAAGAGGTATGGGATGACAGAAAGGAAGAGGAAGTATGGGGAGATACAGGAAGAGGTATGGGAAGACTGAAAGGTAGAAGAGGTTTGGGAAGACACATGAGGAGAAGCTGTGAGAAGATACAGGAATAGGAGGTTTGTGAAGATAAAGGAAGAGGAGGTATAGGAAAACAAAGGAAGAGGAGTAATGGGAAGACACAGGAAGAGGAGGTATGGGGAGATACAGGAAGAGGAGGTATGGAAAGACACAGGAATAGGAGGTATGGGAAGATACAGGAAGAGGAGGTATGGGAAGACAAAGAAAGAGGAGGTATGGGAAGACAGAAAGGAAGAGGAGATATGGGAAGACTCAGGAAGAGGAGGAATGGGAAGACAGAATGAAGAGGAGGTATGGGAAGATACAGGAAGAGGAGGTAAGGAAGACAGAAGGAAGAGGAGGTATGGGAAGATACAGGAAGAGGAGGTATGGCAAGACAGAAAGGAAGAGGAGGTATGGGAAGACAGAAGGAAGAGGAGGTATGGGAAGATACAGGAAGAGGGGGCGTGGGAAGATACAGGAATAGGAGGTATGGGAAGACACAGGAAGAGGAGGTATGGGAAGACAAAGGAAGAGGAGGTATGGGAAGACAGAAAGGAAGAGGAGATATGGGAAGACTGGAAGAGGAGGAATGGGAAGACAGAAGGAAGAGGAGGTATGGGAAGATACAGGAAGAGGAGGTATGGCAAGACAGAAAGGAAGAGGAGGTATGGGAAGACACAGTAAGAGGAGGTATGGGAAGATACAGGAAGAGGAGGTATGGGAAGACACAGGAATAGGAGTTATGGGAAGATACAGGAAGAGGAGGTATGGGAAGATACGGGAAGAGGGGGTGTGGGAAGATACAGGAAGAGGAGGTATGGGAAGACACAGGAAGAGGAGGAATGGGAAGACACAGGAATAGGAGGTATGGGAAGATACAGGAATAGGAGGTATGGGAAGACCCAGTAAGAGGAGGTATGAGAAGATACAGGAATAGGAGGTATGGGAAGACAGAAAGGAAGAGGAGGTATGGGAAGACAGAAAGGAAGAGGAGGTATGGGAAGACAAAGGAAGAGGAGGTATGGGAAGATACAGGAAGAGGAGGTATGGGAAGACAGAAAGGAAGACGAGGTATGGGAAGACACAGGAAGAGGATGTATGTCAAGATGCAGGAAGAAGATGTATGAGAAGATGCAGGAAGAAGAGGTATGAAAAGATACTGGAAGAGTAGGTATGAGAAGATACAGGAAGAGGAGGTTTAGGAAGATACAGGAAGAAGAGTTATGGGAAGATACAGGAAGAGGTATGGGAAGACACAGGAAGATGAGGTATGGGAAGACACAGGAAGAAGAGGTATGGGAAGATACAGGAGTAGGAGGTATGGGACGATACAGGAAGAGGAGGTATGGGAAGATACAGGAAGAGGAGGTATGGGAAGATACAGGAGGAGGAGGTATGGGAAGATACAGGAAGAGGAAGTATGGGAAGATACAGGAAGAGGAGGTATGGGAAGACACAGGAAGAGGAGGTATGGGGAGATACAGGAAGAGGAGGTATGGGAAGATACAGGAAGAGGAGGTATGGGAAGACACAGGAATAGGAGGTTTGGGAAGATACAGGAAGAGGAGGTATGGGAAGACAAAGGAAGAGGAGGTGTGGGAAGATACAGGAGGAGGAGGTATGGGAAGATACAGGAAGAGGAGGTATGTGAAGACACAGGAAGAGGAGGTATGGGAAGATACAGGAAGAGGTATGGGAAGACAGAAAGGAAGAGGAGGTGTGGGAAGATACAGGAGGAGGAGGTATGGGAAGATACAGGAAGAGGAGGTATGTGAAGACACAGGAAGAGGAGGTATGGGAAGATACAGGAAGAGGTATGGGAAGACAGAAAGGAAGAGGAGGAATGGGGAGACAAAGGAAGAGGTATGGGAAGACTGAAAGGTAGAAGAGGTATGGGAAGACACAGGAGGAGAAGGTATGAGAATATACAGGAATCGGAGGTATGTGAAGACACAGGAAGAGGAGTTATGGGAAGACAAAGGAAGAGGTGGTATGGGAAGATACAGGAAGAGGTATAGGAAGACAGAAGGAGGAGGAGGTATGGGAAGATACAGGAAGAGGGGGTGTGGGAAGATACAGGAAAAGGTATGGGAAGACAGAAAGGAAGAGGAAGTATAGGGAGATACAGGAAAAGTGGGTGTGGGAAGATACAGGAAGAGGAGGTATGGGAAGACACAGGAAGAGGAGGTATGGGAAGATACAGGAAGAGGTATGGGATGACAGAAAGGAAGAGGAAGTATGGGGAGATACAGGAAGAGGTATGGGAAGACTGAAAGGTAGAAGAGGTTTGGGAAGACACATGAGGAGAAGCTATGAGAAGATACAGGAATAGGAGGTTTGTGAAGATAAAGGAAGAGGAGGTATAGGAAAACAAAGGAAGAGGAGTAATGGGAAGACACAGGAAGAGGAGGTATGGGGAGATACAGGAAGAGGAGGTATGGAAAGACACAGGAATAGGAGGTATGGGAAGATACAGGAAGAGGAGGTATGGGAAGACAAAGAAAGAGGATGTATGGGAAGACAGAAAGGAAGAGGAGATATGGGAAGACTCAGGAAGAGGAGGAATGGGAAGACAGAATGAAGAGGAGGTATGGGAAGATACAGGAAGAGGAGGTAAGGAAGACAGAAGGAAGAGGAGGTATGGGAAGATACAGGAAGAGGAGGTATGGCAAGACAGAAAGGAAGAGGAGGTATGGGAAGACAGAAGGAAGAGGAGGTATGGGAAGATACAGGAAGAGGGGGCGTGGGAAGATACAGGAATAGGAGGTATGGGAAGACACAGGAAGAGGAGGTATGGGAAGACAAAGGAAGAGGAGGTATGGGAAGACAGAAAGGAAGAGGAGATATGGGAAGACTGGAAGAGGAGGAATGGGAAGACAGAAGGAAGAGGAGGTATGGGAAGATACAGGAAGAGGAGGTATGGCAAGACAGAAAGGAAGAGGAGGTATGGGAAGACACAGTAAGAGGAGGTATGGGAAGACAGAAGGAAGAGGAGGTATGGGAAGACACAGGAAGAGGAGGTATGGGAAGATACAGGAAGAGGTATGGGAAGACTGAAAGGAAGAAGAGGTATGGGAAGATACAGGAAGAGGAGGTATGGGAAGACACAGGAATAGGAGTTATGGGAAGATACAGGAAGAGGAGGTATGGGAAGATACGGGAAGACGGGGTGTGGGAAGATACAGGAAGAGGAGGTATGGGAAGACACAGGAAGAGGAGGAATGGGAAGACACAGGAATAGGAGGTATGGGAAGATACAGGAATAGGAGGTATGGGAAGACCCAGTAAGAGGAGGTATGAGAAGATACAGGAATAGGAGGTATGGGAAGACAGAAAGGAAAGGGAGGTATGGGAAGACAAAGGAAGAGGAGGTATGGGAAGATACAGGAAGAGGTATAGGAAGACAGAAGGAGGAGGAGGTATGGGAAGATACAGGAAGAGGGGGTGTGGGAAGATACAGGGAAAGGTATGGGAAGACAGAAAGGAAGAGGAAGTATAGGGAGATACAGGAAAAGTGGGTGTGGGAAGATACAGGAAGAGGAGGTATGGGAAGACACAGGAAGAGGAGGTATGGGAAGATACAGGAAGAGGTATGGGATGACAGAAAGGAAGAGGAAGTATGGGGAGATACAGGAAGAGGTATGGGAAGACTGAAAGGTAGAAGAGGTTTGGGAAGACACATGAGGAGAAGGTATGAGAAGATACAGGAATAGGAGGTTTGTGAAGATAAAGGAAGAGGAGGTATAGGAAAACAAAGGAAGAGGAGTAATGGGAAGACACAGGAAGAGGAGGTATGGGAAGATACAGGAAGAGGAGGTATGGGAAGATACAGGAAGCGGAGGTATGGGAAGATACAGGAAGAGGAGGTATGGGAAGACAGAAGGAAGAGGAGGTATGGCAAGACAGAAAGGAAGATGAGATATGGGAAGACACAGTAAGAGGAGGTATGGGAAGACAGAAGGAAGAGGAGGTATGGGAAGATACAGGGAGAGGGGGTGTGGGAAGATACAGGAAGAGGGGGTGTGGGTGTGGGAAGATATAGGAGGTATGGGAAGACAGAAAGGAAGATGAGGTATGGGAAGATACAGGAAGAGGTATGGGAAGATACAGGAAGAGGTATGGGAAGACAGAAAGGAAGAGGAGGTATGGGAAGATACAGTAAGAGGAGGTATGGGAAGACAGAAGGAAGAGGAGGTATGGGAAGATACAGGAAGAGGGGGCGTGGGAAGATAGAGGAGGAGGAGGTATGGGAAGGTACAGGAAGAGGAGATATGGGAAGACACAGGAAGAGGAGATATGGAAGATACAGGAAGAGGTTTGGGAAGACAGAAAGGAAGAGGAAGAATGGGGAGACACAGGAAGAGGTATGGGAAGACTGAAAGGTAGAAGAGGTATGGGAAGACACAGGAGGAGAAGGTATGAGAAGATACAGGAAGAGGTATGGGAAGATAAAGGAAGAGGAGGTATGGGAAGACACAGGAAGAGGAGGTATGGGGAGATAAAGGAAGAGGCGGTATGGGAAGACAAAGACAGAAGGAGGAGGAGGTATGGGAAGATACAGGAAGAGGGGGTGTGGGAAGATACAGGAAGAGGTATGGGAAGACAGAAAGGAAGAGGAAGTATGGGGAGATACAGGAAAAGGGGGTGTGGGAAGATACAGGAAGAGGAGGTATGGGAAGATACAGGAAGAGGAGGTATGGGAAGATACAGGAAGAGGTATGGGATGACAGAAAGGAAGAGGAAGTATGGGGAGATACAGGAAGAGGTATGGGAAGACTGAAAGGTAGAAGAGGTTTGGGAAGACACATGAGGAGAAGGTATGAGAAGATACAGGAATAGGAGTTTTGTGAAGATAAAGGAAGAGGAGGTATAGGAAAACAAAGGAAGAGGAGGTATGGGAAGACACAGGAAGAGGAGGTATGGGGAGATACAGGAAGAGGAGGTATGGAAAGACACAGGAATAGGAGGTATGGGAAGATACAGGAAGAGGAGGTATGGGAAGACAGAAAGGAAGAGGAAGAATGGGGAGACACAGGAAGAGGTATGGGAAGACTGAAAGGTAGAAGAGGTATGGGAAGACACAGGAGGAGAAGGTATGAGAAGATACAGGAAGAGGTATGGGAAGATAAAGGAAGAGGAGGTATGGGAAGACACAGGAAGAGGAGGTATGGGGAGATAAAGGAAGAGGCGGTATGGGAAGACAAAGACAGAAGGAGGAGGAGGTATGGGAAGATACAGGAAGAGGGGGTGTGGGAAGATACAGGAAGAGGTATGGGAAGACAGAAAGGAAGAGGAAGTATGGGGAGATACAGGAAAAGGGGGTGTGGGAAGATACAGGAAGAGGAGGTATGGGAAGATACAGGAAGAGGAGGTATGGGAAGATACAGGAAGAGGTATGGGATGACAGAAAGGAAGAGGAAGTATGGGGAGATACAGGAAGAGGTATGGGAAGACTGAAAGGTAGAAGAGGTTTGGGAAGACACATGAGGAGAAGGTATGAGAAGATACAGGAATAGGAGTTTTGTGAAGATAAAGGAAGAGGAGGTATAGGAAAACAAAGGAAGAGGAGGTATGGGAAGACACAGGAAGAGGAGGTATGGGGAGATACAGGAAGAGGAGGTATGGAAAGACACAGGAATAGGAGGTATGGGAAGATACAGGAAGAGGAGGTATGGGAAGACAAAGGAAGAGGAGGTATGGGAAGACAAAGGAAGAGGAGATATGGGAAGACACAGGAAGAGGAGGAATGGGAAGACAGAAGGAAGAGGAGGTATGGGAAGATACAGGAAGAGGAGGTAAGGAAGACAGAAGGAAGAGGAGGTATGGGAAGATACAGGAAGAGGAGGTATGGCAAGACAGAAAGGAAGAGGAGGTATGGGAAGACACAATAAGAGGATGTATGGGAAGACAGAAGGAAGAGGAGGTATGGGAAGATACAGGAAGAGGGGGCGTGTTGAGATAGAGGAGGAGGAGGTATGGGAAGGTACAGGAAGAGGAGGTATGGGAAGACACAGGAAGAGGAGGTATGGTAACACAGAATGGAAGAGGAGGTATGGGAAGACCCAGTAAGAGGAGGTATGAGAAGATACAGGAATAGGAGGTATGGGAAGACAGAAAGGAAGAGGAGGTATGGGAAGACAGAAAGGAAGAGGAGGTATGGGAAGACAAAGGAAGAGGAGGTATGGGAAGATACAGGAAGAAGTATAGGAAGACAGAAGGAGGAGGAGGTATGGGAAGATACAGGAAGAGGTATGGGAAGACAGAAAGGAAGAGGAAGTATGGGGAGATACAGGAAAAGAGGGTGTGGGAAGATAACGGAAGAGGAGGTATGGGAAGTCACAGGAAGAGGAGGTATGGGAAGATACAGGAAGAGGTATGGGAAGACAGAAAGGAAGAGGAAGTATGGGGAGATACAGGAAGAGGTATGGGAAGACACATGAGGAGATGTTCTGGCCCTCATGTCTCCCAAGATCAGCACTGGGTTTTCCCCTGCCTATATGGGGGGCACTAGCCATGGATTTAATCCCTTGCCAGGCCACCCTTGCGTTTCCTGAGGAGAGGGTCCTCTCCACCCTTTGCTTGTATGCCTCTTTGTCCACCAGTATTTGTCTTTTGATCTCACGTTGTACATCTCTTAAAGCCTGTCTATCACCCTCAGCATAAACTTCCTTCTTCCTATTAAGTAGTGATTTTAGATGTTTTGATACCCAAGGCTTATTGTTAGGGAATATTTTACAGGTTTTAGTAGGCACAACTAACTCAACACAGAAGTTTACATAATCTGAAACGACATCTGTGAGTTCTTCAAGATCAGAGCTGCTGTCCTCAAATACCTCCCACATAGTACAGTCAAAACACCCCTGGAGACAAGTGATAGTGTTGTCATTCCAGATCTGGACAGTTTTAACTGTGGGTTTCTCCCTCTCCAGGAGCCGACAGTAGGTTGGCCTGAGGTAGACCACATTGTGGTCTGATGTCCCCAGGGGAGATCTGGTGGTGGCAGAGAACGCATTTGGTATTGTCCCATAGCACAAATCAAGAGACCTATTTTTCCTAGTGTGACATTTCACATACTGGTGGTATGTACGCAAGACTTTGTTCAAGGTACAGTTGTTAAAATCCCTAAAATAAATTTAAAAGGCCGGGGAGATGGATTCCAGTTTCTGTGACAGATTATAAATAATCTCTGATGCCTTTGTTATGTTAGCTTTCGTTTGAATGTACACAACGGTTACAAACAATTGGGGGAACTCACGGGGCAGATAGTAGGGTCGCAGTGACACAGAAAGCAGTTCAATGTCGGGGGTACAGAGTCTCTATCTTACCAGGATCGATTTACACCACTGGTCCCTGACAAGCAGGCAGACGCCACCGCCGTGAAGTTTCAATGTGACTGTCAGATCACGGTATGCTCTGACCAGAGTGAAGCCGGCCGGCTCCACTTCTCTGTCCGGGATTCTGTCATCCAGCCAAGTCTCAGTAAATGCCAGCAAACAGGCCTCCCGATATTCGTGTTGGAAGCGTAGATTCGCTGACAGCTCATCCGCTTTCCCCCTCAGTGACTGGGCATTAATCAGCAAGGTGGTGGGTAAGGGAAGTTTGTTCTTAAATTTTTTAAGTCTTTGTCTGATTCCCCAGCGTTTTCCACGTTTGCATTTGGGTTTGTTATCCCCTCGCAGACAATCAGGGATTAGATGGGCCACTGGGATATCCATCGCGTTTGTGTTTGAGTTGCATTGTAGTAAGAACTCCCTGCTGTATTGGATTCCGCTACCAGCAGCGTTTTCATAGTTTAGTCCGTTTGTAGCGGGTATGTACATGATCAACAAGATCAGTCCAACACCCCACCACTGTAAATCCATAGTTGGCAGATTGTTTGTAAACTAAGAGTACAATTTAAGAACATAAAATAACATAAAACATAAAAGAACGCCACACCAAACGTCACACACACTGCAGGTCACAACAGAGCTGCGCCCTTCTTTTGGCTTCCATGTAGAACCCTCTGTGGAACTGGTTTTACATAGACCCTAAAAAAGGGTTCTACCTGGAACCAAAAGAGTTATTCAAAGGGGACAGCTGAAGAACCCGTTTAGGTTCTAGATAGCCCTTTTGTATCCCCATCAAATCAAGTAGAAATGCAACTTCCTCTCCACATCTTGATGGGTTCACCAGAGGTGAGGAAACACCCCAGCGGACAATATAACATCTAATGCCCTGATGTATTGTTGATCAGGCATCTTATCTCTCACCGAATGGCAGCCAGATTGGTGGGGAATAACATTTAGCCATAACACCCTCTGAAAGGCCACAGCTGCCACTTCCTGTGATAGACACCATAAATCTCAAACAACAAATCGTACACAATACCAATCCATTTATGCTGTTTTACACTGAGATTGAGGCTGATTAAAATCTTAACAAAGAGATATTGTAGGATTGTGATTGTTTTTCGAGTGTGTTTATAATTTAGCAGGGGCTTCCATGCAAAAGAGACTTTGGTAAATAAGGATCTGATGACATTCAGCGCTGATGAATATGACTGTCTGAAAATTAAATAATGAAATGAAGTAAAAGTGTCACTACACTCATTGGGCAGTGACAATGTACATAAATAAAAATGTCTAAGTGTGCCAATTTTATTTATTTAGCCAAGAGGCAAATTGTGATCTGTAATCTTTTTTGAGAAAGAATGAACAGTTCTGTAAACACGCCCACACTGTTAGAAAGGTAATGAACAATAACAGTAATGAAAACAACAACACTTCTATCTCTGTCCCACATGGCACCATATTCCCTGTGCAGTGCAGTTCATTTGCAAAGTTTCTTTGTTGTGAGGTTGAAATAGTTGTAAAAGATGAGAACTGATGACTTGTTCTGGCTACAGACATGGTTTACGTCCCAAATGGCACCCTATTTAGGGCTCTACTTTTGACCAGGGTCCATAGGGCTTTGGTCAAAGTAGTGCCCTATGTAGGGAATAGGGATGCAACCAAATGTTGTTTAGAATACCACTTTGTTTTCCTCTGACTCTCTAATTCTGCTTTGATGATAATAGTCTCATTCTGCTTTGATGATACATTTTTTAACTAGGCAAGTCAGTTAAGAACAAATTCTTATTTTCAATGACGGCCTAGGAACAGTGGGTTACCTGCCTTGTTCAGGGGCAGAACGACAGATTTGTACCTTGTCAGCTTGGGGATTCGATCTTGCAACCTTTCGGTTACTAGTCCAACACTAACCACTAGGTTACCTGCTGCCCCATTCTGCTTTGATGATAAGTCTGATTCTGCTTTGATTTTAATAGTCTGATTCTGCTTTAATGATAATAGGCTGATTCTGCTTTGATGATAAGTCTGATTCTGCTTTGATTTTAATAGTCTGATTCTGCTTTAATGATAATAGGCTGATTCTGCTTTGATGATAAGTCTGATTCTGCTTTGATGATAATAGTCTGATTCTGCTTTGATGATAAGTCTGATTCTGCTTTGATGATAAGTCTGATTCTGCTTTGATGATAATAGTCTGATTCTGCTTTGATGATAAGTATGATTCTGCTTTGATGATAAGTCTGATTCTGCTTTGATGATAATAGTCTGTGTTTTGATGACAATATCTGATTTTGCTCTCCTCTGTCTCATTTCAAACACCCCAGACACGTTATATGATTCTGTTTGCATGACATAATCCCAAGCTATAAACAAAACCTATTTTATTCTAGTGATTGTTACGAACACTTATTTGGCTTTGTTCATCCTGGTATTATGTGGTTGAGTCATCGTCCATTTAATTCTCTTTAGTAAGTATCTTTAGGCAAGGGGTCTGCTGAACAACTATCTGAAATGTAAACACAACAATGTCATCACAACAACAATGTCAACACAACAGCAAAGCTAAATAGGGATATTACTGCGGTCATATCACCCTCCGCTTACTGTGGTTGTTCTACGTTGTCTCTCATTGGTGTGACGTTTTAACAATGTAGATCAAAACATGACTGTCTCTGGAAGGTCATACTTAAAAACATCCACAAAGTTGTCCACACAGCATGCACAAATACCAGTTTCTGATTGCATCTTCAGAAAACACAAAATGCTGATGAATAATAATAAGCTGCGTGTGCATTGTAGGTATCTGAGCGGATATTTGAAGCATGCTATTTTCCTCTATTCCCCCTGGTATCATTAAGCTCTGCAAACACACCTACAGAAACCTCGGTAATCAAATAATACATCTACTGCGGTTGGAATACAAATGTATTGTTGACGGTGGGATATCTGGTCTATGCTGGTCGAAAGAGAGGGCAAAACTCTGTTGATTTACAACTAATGATTGCATAAAATACATTGTTAGTCATATTTGGATTTTTAGGGTGCATCCCAAATGGCACTATTCCCTTTATAGCGCCCACCCTTAGAGAACACTCCACTCTCAATTTGCTGCAATAAGAAAAACAATAAATTCCTTAACCCCGCTCTGCCCGTCACAACTGTGAATTAGAATAGAGGTTCAGCCAAACCAAGCAAAACTGATAGAGTAGCTGTCACGTCTCCCATCCCCCTCTCCAGAGCCCAACGTCGCCGGTTTATTCATTATTACGCACACCTGCCACCAACATTACGCGCACCTGGACTCCATTATCTTCATTATTACCTCATATATATATATATATATGTCACTCCCTTTGGTTCAAATCAAATTTGAATTGTTTTGGTCACATACATGTGATTAGCGGATATGATTGCGGGTGTAGCGAAATGCTTGTGCTTCTAGCACTGACAGTGCAGTAATATCTAACAAATGACACAATATCACGGCCGTCGACAGAAGTGGACCAAGGCGCAGCGAGGTGTGGCTACAAAGCGCACACACCACTGAACATACTAACGACGACGACCCGACGACCCGACGACCGTACCGCAGACGTAGAACACACACACACACACACACACACACACACACACACAGGTACACACACACACACACACACACACACACACACACACACAGGTACACACACACACACACAGGTACACACACAGGTACACACACACACACAGGTGTACACACACACACAGGTGTGCACACACACACACACACAGGTACTCACACAGGTACTCACACAGGTACTCACACAGGTACTCACACAGGTACTCACACAGGTACTCACACACAAACAATGACCCACACCGCAAGTGGGGAAAAGAACAAACATATATATGGTCCCCAATTAGAGGCCACGACACTCAGCTGCCTCTAATTGGGAACCATCAACAAACCAAACCTAGAAAATAAAACATAGAACAAAAAACACCCCTGCTCACATCCTGACCAAAACCACCATAGAGCAGCCAAAAGTGCTATCTATTTGCCAGGACGTGACACACAACATATACCCAATACACACAAATCTAAGTAGGAATGAATTAAGACTATATACATATGGACGAGCGATGTCAGAGCGGAACGGACTAAGATACAGTACAATAGTATAGAAAACAGTATATGCATATTAGATGAGTAATGCCAGATATGTAAACATTAAGTGACTAAGATACCATTGAATAGTATAGAATACAGTATATACATATGAGATGAGTAATTCCAGATATGTAAACATTACTAAAGTGACTAGTGTTCCATTCCTTAAAAAGTGGCCAGTGATTTCTAGTCTATGTCTATAGGCAGTCTGATGGCCTTGAAATAGAAGCTGTTTTTCAGTCTCTCAGTCACAGCTTTGATGCACCTGTACTGACCTCACCTTCTGGATGATAGCTGGGTGAACAGGCAGTGGCTCGGGTGCTTGATGTCCTTGATCTTTTTGGCCTTCCTGTGAAATCGAGTGCTGTAGGTGTCCTGGAGGGCGTGCTAACCATTAGGCTACTAGGCCTGCAGTTTAAAAGCCTCTCCAAACAGGTGGGTCTTAAGTGCGTGAATCTCAACTCTGAATCTGCCCTTACAGTATATGAACAATGAAAAGAAAAAACACATTCTATCATAGGAAGGAGAGAGCTAATTCATCAGTCTGTCACCGGAGGTGTGAGAGAGAGAGAGAGAGAGAGAGAGAGAGAGAGAGAGAGAGAGAGAGCTGTCTGAAGGGCTATTTGTCATTTGAGTGGCGTGTCAGGAGAGTGGAAAGAGGTGCAGTAGATCTGCGTGTGTGTGTGATATCACTCAGAGTGTTGACAGTCACGGCTGGCTGGGTGTCGATCTCCTCTCCTCCACAGGGCGCCTGGTCCTCATTACCAGCCTGTGATTGGTGAAATTCATTACCAGCTTGGGATTGGAGGAATTAAAGTCACCCAGTTAGTTGCAATATCACTGTACAGCGAGGACATGCCTGTACAGCTAGTGTCTTCATGTTCCAATACACACACAGATATGCAGGCAGAGGGACACATGCACAAACAGCCACACATCTCCCTCTTCCCTCAATCAGCCCATTCCTCCCTCCCTCCTTCACTCCCTCCTTCCTCTCCCCAGAGAATGGAGGTGTTAATTGCCAGAGTGAAGCTATGACAATGTAACAGGCCTGTCCAGTCAGAACAGGGCAGTGCAGTGCTTAACTGGCAGACAGAAGACAGACATGATCTTATTGTTTCTAACATTCTACAATTTCCAAATGTATGGAAATTGTTTGTTACAACATAAATGGTGCTACAGATTCTAAATAAACTTAAAGTACGTCAGTACACAGTGCAGGTGTAGCAGATGCGTAACTGGTTTGCAGAGAGCAAAACTGGGTAAACTTAGTGGTTTAATAAACAACCCCAAAACGGTTCAAACAAACACGGGAGTACATGGGCACAAAAACAGCTCGTAACGCATTAGTATACAAATGTGCACAAGCACTACACAGAAACAATCCCACACAAAGGCATGGGTGGGACCAGAGGGTTATATACAAAACATGTAATTGAGGGAATTGAAACCAGGTGTGGAAAACAGACAAAACAAATGGAAAATGAAAAGTGGATCGGTGATGGCTAGAAGACCGGTGACGTCGACAGCCGAACACCACCCGAACAAGGAGACGCACCGACTTCGGTGGAAGTCGTGACAGCACGTGTCTTTGCAACAGGAAAATGGCACCCATAAAATTATTGATGATCAGATTTCAATTATATATTAATTATATATCTATTATATAGAGAATTATATATCTAAAACCCACATTCCTATCCGAGTCTAACGTACAACTTTAAAGTGAAACGGAGCACAGCCAGGCAGGCCGGCACAGCATGCCTTGTGGAGACATGAAAAAGAAGCACACGCTTCCTTTCATGCTTGACAATCCATCAGTCTATATAAGTGTCCTGTATTCTACATAGCCGTCTGCCCTTCAGGAGGCGTGGGGCCTGTTGATGTTGGGGAAAGAAGAGCTCAGCTTGACTCAGCCTTCCTGGAGAGAGATGGCAAGGGAGGGGGAGATAGAAATAAAAAGGGAGGGAGAGAGAGAGAGACAGTGAGTAAGAGAGGGACCCCTGCTGCTCACTGTCAACCTTCTCTGAAAAGCCACCAAACCCTACACTCCCTCGCGTCCGCCCTCACACATCAAAAGACAGCTGACGCACACAAGTGTGTTTGTGAGAGAGAGAGCAGCGTACTGTTAATGAATGGTGTCTGTCTGTCAGCCTTCGTCCGTCTGTCTGTCCATCATGCCAACAAGCACAAAATGAATCCTATGCTTAGGGGATGTTGCATGTGGACCTCAGTATTATAGTTCTAATTTATGGATTAGTTATTCCAATGATAGAACGTCTGTAAATTAGCTCAAAGGCCTGACAGCATGGATCAAATCAGATTTAATGAACCCCTTTTTAAAATCAGTGGTTAAATACCTGGCCTAAACCCCGGAAACCAAGCACTGCAGAAACAATGAACACGTAGAAACTAAAAATACAAATAAACACTCCCAATCTCTCTCCCTCACACACACCAACACTCACAATCTCTCTCTCTCTCACACACACACTCCCAATCTCTCTCTCACACACACTCCCAATCTCTCTCTCACACACACACACACACTCCCAATCGCTCTCTCACACACACACACACTCCCAATCTCTCACTCTCTCTCACACACTCCTAATCTCTCTCATACACTCCCAATCTCTCTCTCTCTCTCTCTCACACACACACACTCCCAATCTCTCTCTCTCATACACACTCCCAATCTCTGTCTCTCTCACACACACACAGTCCAAATCTCTCTCTCTCTCACACACACACTCCCAATCTTTCTCTCACACACTCCCAATCTCTCTCTCACACACACACACACTCCCAACCTCTCTCTCATACACACTCCCAATCTCTCTCTCTCTCTCACACACACTCCCAATCTCTCTCTTATACACACTCCCAATCTCTCTCTTATACACACTCCCAATCTCTATCTCTCTCTCACACACACTCCCAATCTCTCTCTTATACACACTCCCAATCTCTCTCTCTCACACACAAACACTCCCAATCTCTCTCTTATACACACTCCCAATCTCTCTCTCTCTCTCTCTCTCTCTCTCTCTCTCTCTCTCACACTCCCAATCTCTCTCATACACACTCCCAATATCTCTCTCTCTCACACACACTCCCAATCTCTCTCTTATACACACTCCCAATCTCTATCTCTCTCTCACACACACTCCCAATCTCTCTCTTATACACACTCCCAATCTCTCTCTCACACACACACACTCCCAATCTCTCTCTTATACACACTCCCAATCTCTCTCTCTCTCTCTCTCTCTCTCTCTCTCTCTCTCTCTCTCTCTCTCTCTCTCTCTCTCTCTCTCACACTCCCAATCTCTCTCTCATACACACTCCCAATATCTCTCTCTCTCACACACACTCCCAATCTCTCTCTTATACACACTCCCAATCTCTCTCTCTCTCTCTCTCTCTCTCTCTCTCTCTCTCTCTCTCTCTCTCTCTCTCTCTCTCTCTCTCTCTCTCTCTCTCACACACTCCCAATATCTTTCTCATACACACTCCCAATCTCTCTCACACACTCCCAATCTCTCTCACATACACACTCCCAATCTCTCTCTCTCTCTCTCTCTCTCTCTCTCTCTCTCTCTCTCTCTCTCTCTCTCTCTCTCTCTCTCTCTCTCTCTCTCTCATACACTCCCAATCTCTCTCTCATACACTCCCAATATCTCTCTCTCACACACACACTCTCTCTCTCTTTCACACACACACTCCCAATCTCTCACACACACTCCCAATCTCTCTCTCATACACTCCCAATCTCTCTCACACACTCCCAATCTCTCTCTCACACACTCCCAATCTCTCTCTCACACACTCCCAATCTCTCTCTCACACACTCCCAATATCTCTCTCATACACTCCCAATCTCTCTCTCTCACACACTCCCAATCTCTCTCTCATACAGTCCCAATCTCTCTCTCATACACTCCCAATCTCTCTCTCATACACTCCCAATCTCTCTCACACACTCCCAATCTCTCTCTCACACACTCCCAATCTCTCTCTCATACACTCCCAATCTCTCTCTCATACACTCCCAATTTCTCTCTCATACAGTCCCAATCTCTCTCTCATACAGTCCCAATCTCTCTCTCATACACTCCCAATCTCTCTCTCATACAGTCCCAATCTCTCTCTCATACACTCCCAATCTCTCTCTCATACACTCCCAATCTCTCACACACACTCCCAATCTCTCTCTCATACACTTCCAATCTCTCTCTCTCATACACTCCCAATCTCTCTCTCATACACTCCCAATCTCTCTCTCATACACTCCCAATCTCTCACACACACTCCCAATCTCTCTCTCATACACTTCCAATCTCTCTCTCTCATACACTCCCAATCTCTCACATGCACACACTGCTGTTTGTGGGGGATTCCAGTGAAGTGACCTGTCATCTTGACCTCTGTGTCAGCTTCTCTAATCTAGGGCCAATTTCCTCACTGAGTATCATGATGGCATATGACCATCCCAAGCTGTCTGCCAGGACCTCTGTGTGTGTGTGTGTCCTCACCAGTGTGTGTAGGGGCTAGTTGGCAAATGTCTCCTCCCAGCTGTGGGAAAATAGTTCCCTTAACTTTTATCCCACCTTCAGACACAGACCCAAATCTGATCTTTTTTTCTGACTGTACACATGCAGTTTTACATGTGACCCATTGCAGATTTCCACATGCACACTGATGTTGCCTCTGAAGTAGCACAAAGATGAAATGCTCATTTCCCTTTACTGTTCCTTTAAACTTGGGGTGGTTGTCATGGCAACGACAGGTTGTGCAAAATAAAACACTTCTGAGAAAGTAAAATCGGATCTACGCGTCCAGACAGAGGATGGGGTTTGTATGAGGTATAAATCAGAAGACAAAACATCTGATTTGCTGTTCACACATTAGGTAAAATGTTAGGATCTTAGGTAAAAGATCAGATAGGTATCAGATAATAATTGGCAAAAGAGCTGAATTGGGCTGCCTGTTTAATTGCAGCCAGACACAGTCAGGTGGATTCTGATGCTCAGGAAGGAGAACTATGAACAATATGCTGGTGAACAAAAGAGTAGGGTGAAGTAGCCCCTAGACACTTGATCTTGGGTCAGTTTTGCATTTCCCCCTCTTAATGGTTAAGGTGAGGATTGTGGGAAGGGGAAGCTGATCCTAGATCTGCACCCCGGACTGGTGAAAAAAAATGAAAAGGAACAGTCGTGAGGAAAGGGTTAAGGGGGCATCTACATCTGATAGGGACATTAATGGAAGTAGACAGGAGAGTTCCACCATGCTGAATACAATTCAGCTTCTGTCTGTCACACAAACAGGCACGCATGCACATACAGTCTGGAGAGAGTGACAGGAACTCAACCCAGTCCCTAGCCACATCGATCGCCATCAGTTTTGATCAGCACCGCCTACATGGAGAGATGATCAATACCACCAAGCATTATTACAATACCTGTGCAGTTATATTAGACAGACCAACACCAGGAGCCGTTGCCTGCACACAAAATGACGCCCTATTCCTTATATTGTGCTCTACTATTGAACATAGCCCATATGCCTCTGGTGAAAAAACAGTATAGAGTGCCATTTGCGACGCAGATATTGACATTCTAGAATAATTAAATACAAATTCAATTGGGTTCCGTCACTTTTTGATTTACTATTTAATTACACCCGATATTGCACATTTGTTTCAAATTCATCAGCAAAGATGGTGGATTTGGTTCCCGCTGGAAAACCCCATATGAAAATGTATGCACGCATGACTGTCACTCACTTTGGATAAAGCATCTGCTAAAGTGTATATATTAAGATAAATGATGAATAGAAATGCATTTCAAAGTTTAAATAAATGAATTGAGTTTCAAATCAATGCAGCGAGCTTCCTCTGTTGTACACCTCCGATTCAGTGGTTGCAAACAATGCTGCCGGAACAACATTTTCAGTGTAGTTCTGCCCTTAAGCAGAAACACATGGGAACCCAGGCTAACTGTGTTCACAAGGAGCACGGGCTCATCGTAATCGCTAGAATGGATGGAAAGGTATGAAACCCGGTTTCAATGCTTATGATACCGTTCCATTTATTCCATACATGACATTACAAAGAACACGTCCTCAGATATCTCCATTCACAGACGGGCCCCTTGGGATTACAGTTACAGAACTGAAACAGTCCATTAACAGATCTACTCCACTGGGGATATATACACTGTAGAAACAAATAGCTGTGTGTGTGTAACGCATAATGCCTGTTAAAGGACTAGGGTAGACTGGGTTGAGGAGTGGCTGGCACGTTAGCAACAGGAAGGTGGTTTGAAGGGATCGGAGCCGGCTCAGCTCCTGTTTGCGGAGCGAGGGTGGCCCCTGTTTGCGGCGCCAGGGTGGCCCCTGTTTGCGGAGCCTAGGTGGCCCCTGTTTGCGGAGCCAGGGGGGCCCCTGAACGCGGTGCTAGGGTGGCCCCTGAACGCGGAGCCAGGGTGGCCCCTGTTTGCGGAGCCAGGGTGGCCCCTGTTTGCGGAGCCAGGGTGGCCCCTGGACGCGGAGCTAGGGTGGCCCCTGGACGCGAAGCCAGGGTGGCTCCTGGGAGTTGTTCAGGTCGTTTTGCTGTGGAGGCATGGATGGCTGGTGCTGTTGCTTGGGCAGGAGGTTGTTGAGGGGGGATGCCGGTAAGAAGGTTTGGAGGGACTGCTGGTTCTGGAAGTGGGTTTCCGCTGGACCAGGTGCATCAGGATGGCGCCATTTTGCTGAAGTCTGATAGGTTGCGCAAGCAGTTCTATGAGGTGTGGGAGCTTTCCTCATACTCTTTGTACCTTGTGTGTGCCATAGACCAGATTGTTTTGTGTCCGGAAGAAGACAGCAATCAGATCCTGCTGGAAGGACCATAAAGAAAATGACTAGGGTAAACTGTATCTTAGGTGAGGTTGAGGAGGGATGTTGCCAATATTGTGCATCTGTAAGAATACAGGATGGTTGAAGACAAGGTTCCAGTTTTGTTTATTTTATTACTAAACTAACAACACAACACTAGGACACAGGAGCACATGGGGAGTAGGATGAGATTTGAAGGTTGTGATACAAGTTGTGGTCTGAAGGAAATACGAAGGGGAGATATCTACAACACATTAGTATACAAGACAAAGTGCCATAACTAAGGAGAAACAAAGTATAACAAACATGCTAACCAAACAAGGACATTACCAATATTTATGGAACTCGGGAGATAGAAACAGTAGATAGCAATTTCAGAAAACAAAGGAAGTATTCCAAGTATAGCATCATATACACTGAGTGTACAAAACATTGAGAACACCTTCCTAATACGGAGTTCCCTTTTGCCCTCAGAACAGCCTCAGTTCATCAGGACATGGACTCTGCAAGATGTCGAAAGCGTTCTGTCATTGAAAGAGCTGTTCCTAATGTTTTGTAGACTCAGTGTAAATGGTCTGATTGACAATAAACATACAATTCTCCCTACACATAAACTGTACTTACTTTGGCGTTAAGTACGCACAACACAGGAAAAGGAATATGGACTAGGCTACTATAAACACTAAGGAAAACACAAGCTGCTTTATACCAGAGGAATGGGAGAGGACTATTGATTAGCAGAGTGAGTTCAGGTGTGGTGAGCTGGCAGGCGAGGGGGCATGTCCAGAGAAGAGATTTAGCATATTATCTTTCAGAACTGTTATGGCATGCAGTCCTTTAACTGACAAATCAGCCCCACTCATCTTTGACATCAGTTCTTCCTCTCTCTCTCCCTCCTTCCATCCTCCCATACTATCCACACCTCATAACCACACTACAGTCCCCAAAGACTACACCAGCCTGCCACACTTTGGTACATGATAAAATACAGAACATTAATAGATAACAACAGCTCAAGGACAGAATTACATAAATGTAAAAATGGCACTACATATCAATACATACACAAAATATCAAGGTGAAATAGGAGAGAGGCATCGTGCTGTGAGGTGTTGCTTTATCTGTTTTTTTGTAACCAGGTTTGCTGTTCATTTGATCAATATGAGATGGAAGGGAGTTCCATACAATAATGGCTCTATATAATACTGTACGCTTTCTTGAAGTTGTTCTGGATTTGGGGACTGTGAAAAGACCCCAGGTGGCATGTCTGGTGGGGTAAGTGTGTGTGTGTCAGAGCGGTGTGTAAGTTGACAATGCAAACAATTTGGGATTTTCAACACAATGTTTCTTATAAAAAGAAGAAGTGATGCAGTCAGTCTCTCCTCAACTCTTAGCCAAGAGAGACTGGCATGCTCAGTATTAATATCAGCCCTCTGATTACAATGAAGAGCAAGACGTGCCGCTCTGTTCTGGGCCAGCTGCAGCTTAACTAGGTCTTTCTTTGCAGTACTTGACCATATGACTGGACAATAACCAAGATAAGACAAAACTAGAGCCTGCAGGACTAATTTGATCAGAGCAAATCAAATCAAATGTTATTTGTCACATACACATGGTTAGCAAATGTTAACGCGAGTGTAGCGAAATGCTTGTGCTTCTAGTTCCGACAGTGCCATGATATCTAACAATAATATCTAACAGTAATATCTAACAAGTAATCTAACAATTCCCCAACAACTACCTAATACACACAAATCTAAAGGGGTGAATGAGAATATGTACATGTAAGTATATGGAAAAGCAATGGCGTAGGTGCAATAGATGCTATAAAATACAGTATATACTGATATGAGTAATGTAAGATACAGTTGAAGTCAGAAGTTTACATACACCTTAGCCAAATACATTTAAACTCAGTTTTTCACAATTCCTGACATTCAATCCTAGTAAAGATTCCCTGTTTTAGGTCAGTTAGTATCACCACTTTATTTTAAGAATGTGAAATAAGAATAAGAATAATAATCAGAATAATAGTAGAGAGAATGATTTATTTCAGCTTTTATTTTCATGCATCACATTCGCAGTGGGTCAGAAGTTTACATACACGCAATTAGTATTTGGTAGCATTGCCTTTAAATTGTTTAACTTGGGTCAAACGTTTAGGGTAGCCTTCCACAAGCTTCCCACAATAAGTTGGGTGAATTTTGTCCCATTCCTCCTGACAGAGCTGGTGTAACTGAGTCAGGTTTGTAGGCCTCCTTGCTCGCACACGCTTTTTCAGTTCTGCCCACAACTTTTCGAAAGGATTGAGGTCAAGGCTTTGTGATGGCCACTCCAATACCTTGAGTGTGTTGTCCTTAAACCATTTTGCCACAGCTTTGGAAGTATGCTTGGGGTCATTGTCCATTTGGAAAACCCATTTGCGACCAAGCTTTAACTTCCTGACTGATGTCTTGAGATGTTGCATCAATATTTCCACATAATTTTCTGTCCTCATGATGCCATCTATTTTGTGAAGTTCACCAGTCCCTCCTGCAGCAAAGCACCCCCACAACATGATGCTGCCACCTCCGTGCTTCACGGTTGGGATGGTGTTCTTCGGCTTGCAAGCATCCCCATTTTTCCTCCAAACATAACGATGGTCATGATGGCCAAACAGTTATATTTTTGTTTCATCAGACCAGAGGACATTAATCCCAAAAAGTACGATCTTTGTCCCCATGTGCAGTTTCAAACCGTAGTCTGGCTTCGGCGCAGTGGCTTCTTCCTTGCTGAGCGGCCTTTCAGGTTACGTCGATGTAGGACTTGTTTTACTGTGGATATAGATACTTTTGTACCTGTTTCCTCCAGCATCTTCACAAGGTCCTTTGCTGTTGTTCTGGGATGGATTTGCACTTTTCGCACAAAAGTATGTTCATCTCTAGGAGACAGAACGTGTCTCCTTCCTGAGCGGTATGACGGCTGCGTGGTCCCATGGTGTTTATACTTGCATACTGTTGTTTGTACAGATGAACGTGGTACCTTCAGGCATTTGGAAATTGCTCCCAAGGATGAACCAGACATGTGGAGGTCTACCATTGGCTGATTTCTTTTGATTTTCCCATGATGTCAAGCAAAGAGGCACTGAGTTTGAAGGTAGGCCTTGAAATACATCCACAGGTACACATCCAACTGACTCAAATGATGTCAATTAGCCTATCAGAAGCTTCTAAAGCCATTACATAATTTTCTGTAATTTTCCAAGCTGTTTAAAGGCACAGTCAACTTAGTGTATGTAAACTTCTGACCCACTGGAATTGTGATACAGTGAATTATAAGTGAAATAATCTGTCTGAAAACAATTGTTGGAAAAATGTCTTGTGTCATGCACAAAGTAGATGTCCTAACCGACTTGCCACAACTATAGTTTGTTAACAAGAAATTTGTGGAGTGGTTGAAAAACAAGTTTTAATGACTCCAACCTAAGTGTATGTAAACTTCCCACTTCAACTGTATGTAAACATTATTAAAGTAACTTTATTTAGAGTGCATTACATAAAGTGACTAGTGATCCATTTATTAAAT
This sequence comes from Brachymystax lenok tsinlingensis, assembly GCA_030435695.1. Taxonomy (NCBI): domain Eukaryota; kingdom Metazoa; phylum Chordata; class Actinopteri; order Salmoniformes; family Salmonidae; genus Brachymystax; species Brachymystax lenok. The sequence continues at coordinate 22,176,834 of CM059800.1, read as the reverse complement.
TAGTCAGTGATTGGGTCTCAATGTAGACAGCAGCCTCTCTGAGTTAGTGATTGCTGTTTAGCAGTCTGATAGCCTTGAGATAGAAGCTGTTTTTCAGTCTCTCGGTCCCAGCTTTGATGCACCTGTACTGACCTCGCCTTCTGGATGGTAGCGGTGTGAACAGGCAGTGGCTTGGGTGGTTGATGTCCTTGATGATCTTTTTGGCCTTCCTGTGACATCGGGTGCTGTAGGTGTCATGGAGGGCAGGTGGTTTGCCCCAGGTGATGCATTGTGCAGACCGCACCACCCTCTGGAGACCCCCTTGCAGTTGAGGGCGGTGCAGTTGCCGTACCAGGCTGTGATACAGCCCGACAGGATGCTCTCAATTGTGCATCAGTAAAAGTTTGTCAGGGTTTTGGGTGACAAGCCAAATTTCTTCAGCCTCCTGAGGTTGAAGAGGCGCTGTTGCGCCTTCTTCACCACACTGTCTGTGTGAGTGGACCATTTCAGTTTGTCAGTGATGTGTACGCAGAGGAACTTAAAATGTTACACCTTCTCCACTGCTGTCCCTTCGATGTGGATAGGGGGGTGCTCCCTCTGCAGTTTCCTGAAGTCCACGATAATCTCCTTTGTTTTGTTGACATTGAGTAAGAGGTTGTTTTCCTGGCACCATACTCCGAGTGCCCTCACCTCCTCCCTCTAGGCTGTCTCGTCGTTGTTGGTAATCAAGCCCACTACTGTATTGTCGTCTGCAAACTTGATGATTGAGTTGGAGGCGTGCATGGCCACGCAGTCATGGGTGAACAGGGAGTACAGGAGGAGGCTGAGCACGCACCCTTGTGGGGCCCCAGTGTTGAGGGTCAGCGAAGTGGTGATGTTGTTTCCTACCTTCACCACCTGGGGGCGGCCCGTCAGAAAGTCCAGGACCCAATTGCACAGGGCGGGGTTGAGACCCAGGGCCTCCAGCTTTATGATGAGCTTGGAGGGTACCATGGTGTTGAATGCTGAGCTGTAGTCAATTAACAGCATTCTTACATAGGTATTCCTTTTGTCCAGATGGGATAGGGCAGTGTGCAGGGTGATGGCGATTGTGTCATCTGTAAACCTGTTGGGGCGGTATGCAAACTGAAGAGGGTTTAGGGTGGCCGGTAAGGTGGAGGTGATATGATCCTTGACTAGTCTCTCAAAGCACTTCATGATGACAGAAGTGAGTCAGTTATCTTTGCCTTCTTGGGTACAGGAACAATGGTAGCCATCTTGAAGCATGTGGGAACAACAGACTGGGATAGGGAGCGATTGAATATGTCCGTAAACACACCAGCCAGTTGGTCTGTGCATGCTTTGAGGACGTGGCTAGGGATGCCGTCTGGGCCAGCAGCCTTGCAAGTTAACACGTTTAAATGTTTTACTCACGTCAGCCACGGAGAAGGAGGGGGCGCAGTCCTTCTTAGTGGCACTGTATTATTCTCAAAGCGGGCAAAGAAGGTGTTTAGTTTGTCTTAAAGCGTGACGTCATGTCTGACTGCGCTTTCAGTTTTGCGCAATGCCGCCATCCATCCACGGTTTCTGGTTAGGGTAGGTTTAATAGTCACATTGGGTACAACATTTCCAATGCATTTCTTTATAAACACACTCACCGAGTCAGCATATAGGTCGATGTTGTTCTCTGAGGATGACCGGAACATATTCCAGTCCGCGTGATCAAAACAATCTTGAAGCGTGGCTTCCGATTGGTCGGACCAGCGTTGAATGGTCACTGGTACATCCTGTTGAGTTTCTACCTATAAGACGGAAGGAGCAAGATGGCGTCGTGGTCGAGTGAAGCACTCTGAAAACACACACACACAGGTACTCTCTCTTTGTACTACCCATTTGTGGCCACAGCACCGTGTTTTAATAACTAAACCCTTCTGATTACTGTAATAGTTAATAACGGTACAATCTGCCAATGAGGACAGTCTCTCTGAAACAGCAGACATATCCTTGAGCCTCTGGAAAAGAAAACCTCCCAATCCACTCCTGAGAGAGACCATGTCTGACAGGCAGAACATTTATCGCCACTTTTCAACCTGCTTGACAGAGAGAGAGTGAGAGAGAGAGAGAGAGAGAGAGAGAGAGAGAGAGAGAAGGAAAAGAAGAGGCTGTGGAATTAGCCAGTGGACGATAAAATATCTGAAAACCGTGGAGCAGGTCCTGATGGAGGGAGGAGTCAAAGTGCACAGGAAGCAGCTGGAACGCACTCCAACCTTTACTGTGTCCTGAGATTTTTCTCCTCATTTCACATCTCCACTCATCACAGAGAGAGAGGGTAAGGGAGAGAAAACGAGAGAGAACGCAACCTTTCCCTTAATCCTCTCCCGCCACCTCACCTCGGAGCCATTAATGAGAGCAAGCCAGATGGCCATTCGTCATCCTCTAACCCAGCAAGTGGCCCTAGTATAGAGTTAGAATAAGTAGATCAGACATTCTCATTTAGTGCTATACATGAACTGTGTTGGGTGGACTGGTAGACATATTGGGTGTATCCTTTGTAATACAAATGGCACATTGTATAGTGACGCCATTTTGGATTTTGATAAATATCTTTCATTTTAGAGCCATTTTTTTATGTCCGTTCTGCAGACTATTACTGAATATATTCATGGTGATGCTGAAGTAAGCAGTAGATATGTACGGCTGTCAGACAGAATATCGAAATATACTGACTATGAAAACAGACTCACCAAGGATTGATCATACTAAAAGTCTGTTGATGCTCCTTTCCAAAAATTCTGCCACAACCTCTTTCTTTTAGAACTCTGCTGTTGCTTTTTCATTCTACAATTCTGCCAATGCTTTCTCATTTTAGATTGCTGCTAAAGCGTACCCTTTCTACAATTCTGCCAATGCTTTCTCATTTTAGATTGCTGCTAAAGCGTACCAATTCTACAATTCTGCTGAAGCTCTCTTGTTAGAACATTTTGCCAATGTTCTCTCATAGAACTTTGCTGAACTTTTTAAGTCTACAATTCTGTTGAAGCTTTCTTATTATGGAATTCTGCCAACATTGTCTTGTATAATTCTAGTCAAATTCTCCTGAAGCTTTCATGTCTGGAATTCTGTTGAAGCTTTCTCATTAAAAACTATTCCAATGTTCTCTCATAGAATTCTGCTAAAGCTTTCTCATTCAAGACTTCAGCCAATACTCTCTCATTGAATTCTGCTGAAGCTTTCTCATTCAAGACTTCAGCCAACACTCTCTCATTGAATTCTGCAGAAGCATGAACCCATTTGAACTGTTTATAAAGTCAGCGGTTTTAACAACACAAGAAAAGAGGATAAGAAAATCAATTTCAGAAACATATCATCATATTAGTCTCCATGTAAAATCACATTTTATTCTGTCAAAAATAAAATGAATCATCTTACAGTAGACTTTAGAAATATATATATTTCCAATCATTCATATTTGTACTCAGATTTCTGTTAAGGTCGTATTTGTCTGTGAATCTTGGAGTATCACTGTATAACAGTACAGGCATAGAATGACTATAAAATAACTAAAATGGTTAAATCCCTGTAAAACAACACATTCATTTACTTAAGTATTAACTTATTTTAAACTGAATCAGCACCATAAAATACATGTAGTGGCAATTTATGTACCAAACATATGTGCAACTACAATAACGTACAGTACAGGAATATTTAAGCATATTTGCACTATATCAGTAACATAGCAGTTGAAGCAGGTTGCAACAATTACTCATAAAAAAGCAGCTACTTTGCTGTATTAAATAATCCCCCCCCAAAAAAAATTTAATCCACAATTACATATGAGAAAACAGCAACAACAACAGCAGAAACATACAGTGAGGAAAAAAAGTATTTGATCCCCTGCTGATTTTGTACGTTTGCCCACTGACAAAGAAATGATCAGTCTATAATTTTAATGGTAGGTTTATTTGGACAGTGAGAGACAGAATAACAACAGAAAAATCCAGAAAAACGCATGTGAACATTTTTATAAATTGATTTGCATTTTAATGAGGGAAATAAGTATTTGACCCCCTCTCAATCAGAAAGATTTCTGGCTCCCAGGTGTCTTTTATACAGGTAACGAGCTGAGATTAGGAGCACACTCTTAAAGGGAGTGCTCCTAATCTCAGTTTGTTACCTGTATAAAAGACACCTGACCACAGAAGCAATCAATCAATCAGATTCCAAACTCTCCACCATGGCCAAGACCAAAGAGCTCTCCAAGGATGTCAGGGACAAGATTGTAGACCTACAAAAGGCTATAATGGGCTACAAGACCATCTCCAAGCAGCTTGGTGAGAAGGTGACAACAGTTGGTGCGATTATTCGCAAATGGAAGAAACACAAAAGAACTGTCAATCTCCCTCGGCCTGGGGCTGCAAGATCTCACCTCGTGGAGTTGCAATGATCATAAGAATGGTGAGGAATCAGCCCAGAACTACACGGGAGGATCTTGTCAATGATCTCAAGTCAGCTGGGACCATAGTCACCAAGAAAACAATTGGTAACACACTACGCCGTGAAGGACTGAAATCCTGCAGCGCCCGCAAGGTCCCCCTGCTCAAGAAAGCACATATACATGGCCGTCTGAAGTTTGCCAATGAACATCTGAATGATTCAGAGGACAACTGGGTGAAGTGTTGTGGTCAGATGAGACCAAAATGGAGCTCTTTGGCATCAACTCAACTCACCGTGTTTGCAGGAGGAGGAATGCTGCCTATGACCCCAAGAACACCATCCCCACCGTCAAACATGGAGGTGGAAACATTATGCTTTGGGGGTGTTTTTCTGCTAAGGGGACAGGACAACTTCACCGCATCAAAGGGACGATGGACGGGGCCATGTACCGCCAAATCTTGGGTGAGAACCTCCTTCCCTCAGCCAGGGCATTGAAAATGGGTCGTGGATGGGTATTCCAGCATGACAATGACCCAAAACACACGGCCAAGGCAAGAAAGGAGTGGCTCAAGAAGAAGCACATTAATGTCCTGGAGTGGCCTAGCCAGTCTCCAGGCCTTAATCCCATAGAGAATCTGTGGAGGGAGCTGAAGGTTCGAGTTGCCAAACGTCAGCCTCGAAACCTTAATGACTTGGAGAAGATCTGCAAAGAGGAGTGGGACAAAATCCCTCCTGAGATGTGTGCAAACCTGGTGGCCAACTACAAGAAACGTCTGACCTCTGTGATTACTAAGTCATATGTTGCAGAGGGGTCAAATACTTATTTCCCTCATTAAAATGCAAATCAATTTATAAAAATGTTCACATGCGTTTTTCTGGATTTTTTTGTTGTTATTCTGTCTCTCACTGTTCAAATAAACCTACCATTAAAATTATAGACTGATCATTTCTTTGTCAGTGGGCAAACGTACAAAATCAGCAGGGGATCAAATACTTTTTTTCCTCACTGTACAATACAGAGAACGCGAAACAAAGCTGGATTCCACAGTAGTGAATTATGTCGTAAATTAGCACCCTTCCAACCCAATAGGCTGTCTGGAGAGCCAGGACTGAGGCCTCTATTTAACAAACACACACACACACACACACACACACACACACACACACACACACACACACACACACACACACACACACACACACACACTCACTCAACACCCACCAATGGAAAGGGGTCAGAACTTTGAAATGTGATCCCACACTTGAGGTCAAGCCTCCTTTTGTCATCCCCACTGCACCTGTATGGTATATTCACAGTCTCCATAGACACAACCAAAGAGTCTCCAATTACACAACCACAGGGTCTTCATAGCCACAACCACAGGGTCTCCATAGACACAACCACAGGGTCTCCATAGCCACAACTACAGGGTCTCCATAACCACAGCCACAGGGTCTCCATAGACACAACCACAGGGTCTCCATAGCCACAACCACAGGGTCTCCATAGCCACAACCACAGGGTCTCCATAGCCACAACCACAGGGTCAACATAGCCACAACCACAGGGTCTCCATAGACACAACCACAGGGTTTCCATAGCCACAACCACAGGGTCTCCATAGCCACAACCACAGGGTCTCCATAGCCACAACCACAGGGTCAACATAGCCACAACCACAGGGTCTCCATAACCACAGCCACAGGGTCTCCATAGCCACAACCACAGGGTCTCCATAGCCACAACCACAGGGTCAACATAGCCACAACCACAGGGTCCCCATAGCCACAACCACAGGGTCTCCATAGCCACAACCACAGGGTCTCCATAGCCACAACCACAGGGTCTCCATAGCCACAACCACAGGGTCTCAAAAGCCACAACCACAGGGTCTCAAAAGCCACAACCACAGGGTCTCCATAGCCACAACTACAGGGTCTCCATAGCCACAACTACAGGGTCTCCATAACCACAGTCACAGGGTCTCCATAGACACAACCACAGGGTCTCCATAGCCACAACCACAGGGTCTCCATAGCCACAACTACAGGGTCTCCATAGCCACAACCACAGGGTCTCCATAGCCACAACCACAGGGTCTCCATAGCCACAACCACAGGGTCTCCATAGCCACAACCACAGGGTCTCAAAAGCCACCACCACAGGGTCTCAAAAGCCACAACCACAGGGTCTCCATAGCCACAACTACAGGGTCTCCATAGCCACAACTACAGGGTCTCCATAACCACAGTCACAGGGTCTCCATAGACACAACCACAGGGTCTCCATAGACACAACCACAGGGTCTCCATAGCCACAACCACAGGGTCTCCATAGCCACAACCACAGGGTCTCCATAGCCACAACTACAGGGTCTCCATAGCCACAACCACAGGGTCTCCATAGCCACAACTACAGGGTCTCCATAGCCACAACTACAGGGTCTAGGCATAAGTTGGAATGGTATATTATTCTACCTGTAGGTACCAGAGTTGAAACAAGACCCACATTCCTCGGGCCCTCTATCAGTAACCAGTATCATTCAATTGCAGGCCAGGACATAGAGTTTTATAGAGGGCCGACTTGCCACAAATCCTATTTTAGCATGGACATCACCATTGAGGAGTTGGTGGGACTTTTTCAGTCACAGAAGCCATTATGGCAACGATGCAAATATGTGCCATCTGTCTAACTCTATGGGCCGGTCTCAGCTGTTTAAAGAGATTCTCCTGTAGTTTTGTATACTTTTTAGCCAGTAGTTCCGAAAGTAGCATTCACGAGCCATAAGTGGTCCCTGAAAATTGCGTACTAAGTCAAATACAGTATGTGCAGATATGTGCACCACGTCTCTCTCTCTCTCTCTCTCTCTCGCTCTTTTTCTGCTGTGTCCACTGAGCCGTTGGGCCCACCCTCCAACCTCATTGAATAACTAGGCATGCCTCTTGCTAGCTGTCACTCAAATGTGAGGGGCTGAAGCTTATTGGCTAGAACTCAAATTGCTAGGAGGCTGGCCCACAAGGGGAGAAATGTCAGGAAAATGGCTTGGCACAGCTTCAAACTAGGAATGTCTGGCTAATTGAGGCAAGACAGTAATTCTGCTCATAGATTATGCATATATGAACTACACATTGACACATCCAGTCCAAAGTGGGAGGTATAAAAAATACTTTGTTATTCACCAAAGTATCGGAGCATGTCTTTAACCGTGATGTTTTCTTTGCAAGTCTGTCTTCAAAGTGTGAACAGTGTGACCTTTTCAATGAAGATCTCACCACTGACGGCTCGTACCACAGAGACATGCATCGATTACACACATGCATGCAAACACACACACACACGGTACCGTCAGGGTCGTCCTCTGTCCTACGTGTTCTGTTCTGAGCTGGGCTGTTTGTTTTCTCTGTTCTGATCTGGGCCCATATCAGCTCTTATTACAACTACCGGGGGCTCTGCCTGGGGGCCAAGGTCTCTGCCTGGTGGACAGGGTCTCTACCTGGGGGACAATGTCTCTACCTGGGGGCTGCCTGGGGACAAGGTCTCTACCTGGGGGACAATGTCTCTACCTGGGGGACAGGGTCTCTACCTGGGGGACAGGGTCTCTACCTGGGAGCTGCCTGTGGGACATGGTCTCTACCTGGGGGACAGGGTCTCTACCTTGGGGACAGGGTCTCTACCTGGGCGACAGGGTCTCTACCTGGGGGCTGCCTGGGGGACAAGGTCTCTACCTGGAGGACAGGGTCTCTACCTGGGGGCTGCCTGGGGGACAAGGTCTCTACCTGAGGGCTGCCTGGGAGACAGGGTCTCTACCTGGGGGCTGCCTGGGGGTCAGGGTCTCTACCTGGGGGCTGCCTGGGGGTCAGGGGCTCTACCTGGGGGCCAGGGTCTCTACCTGGGGGCTAACTGATTAGTCATGGTGGTCTCCATAGACCACAGAGATCCAGGCCAGAAATATAGATATACACTACATAGCCTGGTAACTCTAGATCTGTTTCTGCTTCAGCCAACTCCAAGAACCAAGAGAACTAGGCCAGTGCCATATATATACACTACATAGCCTGGTAACTCTAGATCTGTTTCCGCTTCAGCCAACTTCAAGAACCAAGAGAACTAGACCAGTGCCATATATATACACTACAGAGCTAAATGTTACGTAATACGCTTGGAACGTGGATTAAAGCATGAATCAGCAGTTAAAACAATCAAAAAAGGCTGGAGAAATGGAACCACTCTCAAATTATGGAGCTATGGATGCAAGGACTGACCATCCCATAATATGAAACTGATTGTTTTAACCATGTTTTAAGGCTTTATAGTGTTTGTTTACATGTAATGTGTTTACAAACATTGGAGTAAAACAAGCATTTGGGAAAACAAGCATTTGGGGTTCTGATGGGGTATGACAGTTGACCTGAGCTCATTTATATGTCAAAAACTGCAGATTACCCCTTTAAGTCATAATCTGTAAAACGTGAACACAACTGGAAACACTTCGTCATTTTTGGATAAAGAATGTCTGTGATAACTAACTGTACATTATTTACAGTCAGTTATCTACTGCACCATCATTTTGTAGCAAACATAACGCTGCCTCCATTAATGTTTAATGTTGATGTTTGTGACGTCTACGTTTGCCACACTCATGCACAAGGGCAAGCTGTTGAAATCGGTGTAAGACTCACATTGTGTTTGAATTATTATTTAATAGTTAAAACCAATTTCAAGTTTGATGATGTATGGAAATGCACCAGGTTTGGAGTTAGTGTACAGTTTGAAACCAGAGACTAGTTCACGTCATTTGGTACATCGTCATGACGCACACCTTAAGCACAGAGGGAGGACAACAGACATGCACATGACATAGGGATTTTTGTTTTACAATGAACCTAACGGTGGAGCTGCAACCTGCTTCAACCTGCTGAGATTGAAAGTGATATTGCGGCCGTCCTAATATGGACACCGTAAGCTTTAAATGATCAATGTTCAGATGGATAGCTCAGTTGGTTCATGGAGCGTAGTTGGAGCAAAGTGTTAACGACACTAGGTTGTGGATTCCACTCACATATACAGTACTGAATACACTGTATGTGGTTAACTGTAGGACGACAGTAACTTAAGATACATCTAATCTTCTCTTAAGTTACACTCCCACCACTGCACTGTCTCTAACATTGGATCCTCAGGAGAGAGACGGATGCTACATGGGCTGTCCAAGGCCTTCAGGTGAGCCTAGGGAATAGTGGGTCTCCTATCGTTAGCTTGATCATTTCAATGTAGAACTACAGTACCTTACAACGGCTCCTGGCTAGTTTTAAATAACAACAACCGCCAAAAAATGACAATGACATCAACAAAAAACAACAACAAAATGCAAGTACACATAGTCTATCATGGAACTAAGGGACAAATCTTAACTTGAGATCCAAACGTGTAGCCAAGACTTAGCTTATGGGTTGATGTCAATGCGAAATTCACGTTATCTCAAGACATCAAGTTACAGTTTGTCCCAAGAGAAGAAACCAGGGTCGTGTTCATTAAAGCACACAACGGAAAAAGTTTTCAAACGTTGCAACGGAAAAAGAAAATGATACCTGTTTCAGTCCATCTGGTGCCTAATGAACACGACCCAGGTCTCTTGGCCCAGTCTAGTGAGTGGCCAGCCAGTGGCTTGGTGAATACAGGGCCAGCTGAACTAAACACAAGAGAATATGCAGTCCCACTTTATCTGGATAGTCCCTTAAAGATCTACATGCTCAGACTACATACAAACTACCATTTGGATGTATTACATGTCAACTGCACCTCTGTTAACATGCAATAACAAAGTACTTACAGGTCTTTCAATGGACGTGTATGTAAGTACTGTATGTATGTCACAGGCGGCTGGAGGCACCTTAATTGGGGAGGACGGGCTCAAAGTAACGGATGGAACGGAATGGTTTCAAACATCAAACATTTGATACAATTCCATTCACTCGATTCCATCCATTATTATGAGCAGTCCTCCCCTCGCCAGCCTCCTGTGATGTACATACATTCTATCTATGTAAGCAAGGGAAAGGGGGATACCTAGTCAGTTGTCCAACTGAATGTATTCAACTGAAATGAGTCTTCCACATTTAACCCAACCTCTCTGAATCAGAGAAGTGCGGGGGGCTGCCTTAATCGACATCCACTTCTTCCGGGCCTGGGGAACAGTGGGTTAGCTGCCTTGCTCTGGGGCAGAACAACAGTAAACCTCCGGTTACTGGCCCAAAGTTCTAACCACTAGTCTACCTGCCACCGCAAGTAACATACAATTACTCATATTCAGCCACCCTAGCTGTATTCTTAGATTCGCCGTGTGCATTTGAAAATACATGTTTTGATAGTTCACTGAGCATCTATAGACAATCTGACAACAATGGACTTTCCACATAAAGTGTTATCACATATGTTAACGCTAACGTTAAATCACACTGTACAACAAACGTTGACGCAACAGGCTACCCACCGAGAGTCCCTCGCTTTGGTTTACAGCAATAAAACAAGTTAAAGAAGGTTTTCAAGTCTTCATGACAACCGCAAGCTTATGATCCCTTGAAATGGTCTCTGCACTCATTTCCATGTTCTATAATTAATAATAAGAATATGAATAATTCAGTAAAAACATCCGTAACTCCTGAAGCAGGCTAAATAACAGCCATTTCGAGTCAGTTAACATGCTGATACATAGAGAGACATATCATATCATAAGCCGTATTATAACACATTATAAAGGCTCATTCATGCTTATAACGACTTACAAAGTGTTACAGAGGCATCTAAAATCGTAGCACTAGGTGAAGTGTGTGTCTGTCTGTGTACAGTATGTGTGTCTGTCTGTGTACAGTATGTGTGTCTGTCTGTCAGTGTACAGTATATGTGTGTGTCTGTGTACAGTATGTGCGTCTGTCTGTCTGTGTACAGTATGTGTGTCTGTCTGTCTGTGTACAGTATGTGTCTGGCTGTCTGTGTACAGTATGTGTGTGTGTGTGTGTGTACAGTGTGTGTGTGTGTGTGTGTGTGTGTGTGTGTGTGTGTGTGTGTATGTGTGTGTGTGTACAGTATGTGTGTCTGTCTGTGTACAGTATGTGTGTGTGTGTTCAGTATGTGTGCGAGTGCTTTGATCATTAACTCTTGCGGGGTGTTTTGTTGGCGTAGAAGTCTCTGCAGGTGTCGCAGCAGCGCTGGTACCATCTCATGTCCTGGCACAGGTTCTTCTCTCGGATCACACGGCAGTACACAGTCCACTGGTCTCCTGTGCACTTGTAGGTCAGAGCAGCTGGAGAGGAACAGGAGCACAGGGACAGAGAGGAACAAGGGCAAGGGGCCACGTCAACAGACAGAGAAACACAGTACACACATGTGCTCTCTCTCACAAACACACAAGCACACACACACACAAGCACACACACACACTATGTTACCTAATCTGGGGGAGGTGATGGTGTTGACGTTGACTTTGTCATTGCAGGCCTCCTGGTGACAGGGCCGATAGGTGGGTGGTCTGAACACCACGGGGCAGTCATTACCGTGGCGACCTGTCACTCTGTGCATACATTGGACCACTCTGGACTGCAGGCCCTTCCCACAGGATGACGAGCACTGGAAAGATCCAATCACTTGAGTTACTTTACCTTCCAAACTCGAGAGGAAGTACTTTGACATTGAGAGCCAATTGTAACAGTCTTCCATGTCTATGTTCTAGTCTTTTTAGGACATAATCACTGCCTAATACTTTTACCCCTTTAGGTAATTGTAATCTTCCATAGACCTAGCGTGGATCCCAAATGGCACCCTACTCGCTATATTGTGTGACCAGAGCCCTATGTACCCTGGCCAGAAGAAGTGCTTAATATAGGGAATAGGGTGCCATTGGAAACATATCCCTATTGTGTATAGGGGGCCAAATCACTTCATGACTGAATGTGAGAAGAGACTGGACCTGAATAGCAGATAAAGGTGTAGTGTGGTATTTACTAGTGGTGCGATAATCCCAAACAGGCCTAATTACAGATGGAGGCTGTGTTCTATGTTTGAATATACTGATTTATGAGTCCTAAATACCCTGTCAGAGTGCTTCGTCTCAGTAGTAATATATGCTCTGAGGCTAAGATCCATCTCTGTCCTCAGGCCCTTCCCCTAGCTCCTATCTCCAAGCCCCTTACCTCCAGAAGGGGCTGGAGGTAAGGGGCTTGGAGAAAGGACTGGAGGTAAGAGGCTTGGAGAAAGGGCTAGAGGTAAGGGGCTTGAAGAAGGGGCTAGAGGTAAGGGGCTTGGAGAAGGGGCTGGAGTAAGGGGCTTGGAGAGGGGGCTAGAGGTCAGGGGCTTGGAAAAGGGGAGGGAAGTAAGGGGCTTGGAGAAGGGGCTATAGGTAAGGGGCTTGGAGAAGGGGCTAGAATATTGAGCTGGAGGTAAGGAGCTTGGAGGTAAGGAGCTGGAGGTAAGGGGCTAAGAGAAACCAACATGGAATGGGGCCAAAGAAAGAGGACTTTGATATTCTAAGCTCGGAAACACCAGAGGCGACAGACAACGGATTCCCATTGTACACAAACCTGTGCCTTGGCAGCCAACAGCTATAGCCTCGTCTAATGATTAACACTGAACAACAGCGGTTCCCAGGCCCTCGATTAAAGCAGGCGGATTTACTATTCGGTTCACAGAGAGGCAATTAGTGGAAGCCATTTCAATACAGTGAGGGAAAAAAGTATTTGATCCCCTGCTGATTTTGTACGTTTGCCCACTGACAAAGAAATGATCAGTCTATAATTTTAATGGTAGGTTTATTTGAACAGTGAGAGGCAGAATAACAAGAAACAAATCCAGAAAAACGCATGTGAAAAATGTTATAAATTGATTTGCATTTTAATGAGGGAAATAAGTATTTGACCCCCTCTCAATCAGAAAGATTTCTGGCTCCCAGGTGTCTTTTATACAGGTAATGAGCTGAGATTAGGAGCACACTAAAGGGAGTGCTCCTAATCTCAGTTTGTTACCTGTATAAAAGACACCTGTCCACAGAAGCAATCAATCAATCAATCAGATTCCAAACTCTCTACCATGGCCAAGACCAAAGACCAAAGAGCTCTCCAAGGATGTCAGGGACAAGATTGTAGACCTACACAAGGCTGGAATGGGCTACAAGACCATTGCCAAGCAGCTTGGTGAGAAGGTGACAACAGTTGGTGCGATTATTCGCAAATGGAAGAAACACAAAATAACTGTCAATCTCCCTCGGCCTGGGGCTCCATGCAAGATCTCACCTCGTGGAGTTGCAATGATCATGAAAACGGTGAGGAATCAGCCCAGAACTACACGGGAGGATCTTGTCAATGAGCTCAAGGCAGCTGGGACCATAGTCACCAAGAAAACAATTGGTAACACACTATGCCGTGAAGGACTGAAATCCTGCAGCGCCCGCAAGGTCCCCCTGCTCAAGAAAGCACATATACATGGCCGTCTGAAGTTTGCCAATGAACATCTGAATGATTCAGAGGACAACTGGGTGAAAGTGTTGTGGTCCGATGAGACCAAAATGGAGCTCTTTGGCATCAACTCAACTCGCCTTGTTTGGAAGAGGGGGAATGCTGCCTATGACCCCAAGAACACCATCCCCACCGTCAAACATGGAGGTGGAAACATGCTTTGGAGGTGTTTTTCCGCTAAGGGGACAGGACAACCTTACCGCATCAAAGGGACGATGGACGGGGCCATGTACCGTCAAATCTTGGGTGAGAACCTCCTTCCCTCAGCCAGGGCATTGAAAATGGGTCGTGGATGGGTATTCCAGCATGACAATGACCCAAAACACATGGCCAAGGCAACAAAGGAGTGGCTCAAGAAGAAGCACATTAAGGTCCTGGAGTGGCCTACCCAGTCTCCAGACCTTAATTCCATAGAAAATCTGTGGAGGGAGCTGAAGGTTCAAGTTGCCAAACGTCAGCCTCGAAACCTTAATGACTTGGAGAAGATCTGCAAAGAGGAGTGGGACAAAATCCCTCCTGAGATGTGTGCAAACCTGGTGGCCAACTACAAGAAACGTCTGAACTCTGTGATAGCCAACAGGGGTTTTTCCACCAAGTACTAAGTCATGTTTTGCAGAGGGGTCAAATACCTTTTTCCCTCATTAAAATGCAAATCAATTTATAACATTTTTTACATGCATTTAAAAAAAAAAAAAAATGTATCTTTTGTCTCTCACTGTTCAAATAAACCTACCATTAAAATTATAGACTGATCATTTCTTTGTCAGTGGGCAAACGAACAAAATCAGCAGGGGATCAAATACTTTTTTCCCCTCACTGTAGCTATTGTAAATGGCTCGGTGTTCTACCAAAGGACTAGTTGACTTGACACTGCTCTCTCCTTACTGCTGTGAGGAGAGCTAAAACGATCCGATTATCATGATCCCACATCTCTAGAGGTAATTGGAATGATTCTCAGAGGGTTTTTTCACCGAGCTTTCATTATCGTTGATGAACATGATCACAATGAGATAAGTCTATGAGATAAGGCCCTGGAGAGACACACACACAGAGGAAAGCACACACATACTGCCAAACACAGACACACACACCACTGCTAAAACACAAACAAACCAATTAAAACACAAACAAAGAGACAGAGAGAACATTATCTGAAACATCATTAGGAGACAAGCTGATGGGGACACAATCACAGCAACACTCCCATAAGACTTTACTTGTATCCTAAATGACACCCTATCCCATATAGAGCCCATAAGGCTTTGGTCAAAAGTAGTTCACTATAAAGTGAATGGGGTGGCATTTGGGATGCAACTTAGCTCTAATATCAGAGCCACCTCCCTAGAGGCATGACCTCCTCATAACTCACAACAACACCACAATTGAATCAGCAGCTTATCTGAATGATATTCTAATACATGCTAATAGACTTATGGTCTGATAGTGGTGGGAGGAGAGTAGATGAGGAGAGCCGGTCAGTATATTGTCCAGCATTGGGGGAGTAGGACAGAGGTGTCATTTGAGGACTTTAAAGGGATTCAAAGAAAAACAACAATGGAAACCCCACCACTTATCTGAGTCATTAGTTTTAAATTCCAGAATTCCCCTTTAACATCATTAGGAGAGAAAATGAGGTAATACATTCAGGATGGTTAGAGGGTGGGGGGGAGTAACACAATTATCACAGGGTCAGAACAACACACCAGATATAAGCCTGTCCTAAATGGCGGCCGGCAGTGATTTCCTGTTATTACATTTCCAAAATGAGAAACTGACCGAGACGCTGGCACCTGAACGTCCTTTCATGAGGTACATGACATAGAACTTTTCAGACAGAAAATGGGTGGCATGGTGGAAAGTGAAACCCATCCCCAGCTCTCTCCACCATTCCCAGCTTTCCTCCCCAACCCCAACCCCATCTCCCATCTCCCCCAGCCCCATCCCCAGCTCTCTCCCAGCCCCATCCCCAGCTCTCTCCCAGCCCCATCCCCAGCTCTCTCCCAGCCCCATCACCAGCTCTCTCCCAGCCCCATCCCCAGCTCTCTCCCAGCCCCATCCCCAGCTCTCTCCCAGCCCCATCCCCAGCTCTCTCCCAGCCCCATCCCCAGCTCTCTCCCAGCCCCATCCCCAGCTCTCTCCCAGCTCCATCCCCAGCTCTCTCCCAGCCCCATCTTCCCCAGCTCCATCCCCAGCTCTCTCCCAGCCCCATCCCCAGCTCTCTCCCAGCCCCATTACAGAACACCTGACAGTCCGATCAGAGGCTCCTCTACTAGGTGTGTTAACAGGGAAAGGTCAGCGCCGGGTGGCTTTCATTTAAAAGCCCTTTTAAAAAGCCTGTTAGAATATGTGGAGGTAGAGGAGTAGTCAGTGTCTGCGTCCCAAATAGAACCCTGTTACTTACAGTAGTGCACTACTTTTGAACAGAGCCCTATGGGGCCCTGAACAAAAGTAGTGCACTGTGTTCCAATCTCCATTTAGAACACAGAGTGTTGTGTAACTGGAAAAGAACACATTGGGAAGATTAAAGGAATTCCGGCAGCAGCTGTCAGAATGTCTAAATGCCGGAATAAAGTCCCTTCTCAGTGGGAATGGTGAGGGAGTGTGCGTCTCAAATGCCACCCTATTCTCTTTATAGTGCACTACTTTTGAATAGAGCTGCATGGGCCCTGGTCAAAAGTAGTGCACTGTATATGGCAGTGTTCCCACGTCATCGGAGCCCAGGGAGCAGTTGTTGTTGGGGGTTAACTGCCTTGCTGTAGTGCTCCTGAATGAAGTGATACTTACTCCTAACAGTGTGTGTGTGTGTGTGTGTGTGTGTGTGTGTGTGTGTGTGTGTGTGTGTGTGTGTGTGTGTGTGTGTGTGTGTGTGTGTGTGTGTGTGTGTGTGTGTGTGTGTGTGTGTGTGTGTGTGTGTGTGTGTGTGTGTGTGTGTGTGTGTGTGTGTGTGTGTGTGTGTGTAAACAAGGAGAGAGTGCAACTTCTTGGAATAAAATGGAGCTCTGTAATAGCCAGTTTGGATTAACAAACCCCCTCTAGAATGTTCTGATGAAGGATTAGTGGAGATTACTGTTAATGACAACTGGGCTATGGCGTCTACACCGTCTGCACACACACAGACAGACAGCACACACAAGCACACACAAAACCAGATGTTCTCCAGCTTGTCTGATGATGACTGAACCAGATGTGCTAACGCAGCCCCCTCAAAGAGCTCCAGGTAGACATTGCACAGATCTAGGATAAGCTTACCCTGCACCTAAGTCCTTACTTTAAGCCTCAGGGACAGAATCTCAAAACTGACCTTAGATCAGTTTCAGGGAGAAACTTAATACTATTCCCTCACGTGGAATCATAGGTAGAAGTTGCCCCTAGCCACATTCTAACAGTTATGGATAGTTATGGATTGGAAATAATGCAATCTGATCCTAGATCTGTGGTTAAATAAGGGCAGAGGAGAGGGGCGGACGCACCTTCCTCAGCATCCTGGGGGGAAACATACACTCCCTGTCTCCAGTTCCACAAAGGGAGAGACATTTAATGGTCCTCCCTATGACCTGCTGTAGTGACCCCGAGACTTAGACCTGGCGCCTCAGGTTGGAAGTCGGCTGTAAAACCTCCTAAAGAATTGCAGATCTAGGATCAGATTACATTCTCCCCGTTCCCAACCTTAACCGTTAGAATGGTGAAATAAGATCTGACCCTGTATCAGGCAGCTGAACATGACACTCCAAATGATAAATGACATGCATGTCAAAAACAGATGGACAAATGAAGACGCGCTGTAGATTTTCAGTTTGGTAAACCTGTTTCCAAGACTGTTCCTGGAGTTCAAACCAGCCTTTTCACTTATTTGATTTTACCAGCAAACTAACACACTAGATTTGACTAGGCAAATTAGTTGATTAGTTGAATCAGCTAGTGCTGGAATCAATGGAATAAGTGGAACTGGGGTTCATCAAGGAGAGATTTGGCAAAGACTGTCAGATAACACTAGTGTAACTATGTTGGAATGGGCTCCATACAATGCAAATCACTTCCCTGTGCTTTGAGTTGGGAGTAGTCTTTAATATAATGAACTAGCTGAATACAGTGCTTTAACAACTGTGTGATAATGACGTACCCTAACCATTAAGCCATTTTTGACATACAACTAGCCAGTACCATCACCATCCCTAAAATCACTATGCTGATTGGCTGACAGCCGTGGTATATCAGCCCACGAGTGTACCACGAGTATGACAAAACACTTTTTTTCACTGCTCTAGTTACGTTGGTAACCAGTTTATGGTAGCAATAAGGCACATCGGGGTTTGTGGTAAATGGCCAATATTCCATGGCTAAGGGCTGTATCCAGGCACTCCGCGTTGCGTCGTACGTAAGAACAGCCCTTAGTCGTGGTATATTCGCCATAAACAACACCACCTCGTGCCTTATTGCTTAATTAAAGACTGTGTGGTTCAATTCCTGAATGCTGATTGGCTGACAGCTGTGGTATATATTGGCCATATACCACACCTCCTCTGGCCTTATTGCTTAGTTAAAGACTGTGTGATCCCCTCTATCTGGAATATTCCAGTCAAGGAAAGAGTAACATACCTTGGGATTACCATATCTAAGAATCAATAGGAAAGATGCTCAATAAACTTAAATCCCATTATTGAAAAAAACTAAAAGAAGTTGAACCAATTGTTGCAGAAGGATTCCTCCTTGAAAGGTTGAGTATTGCTTTCCAAAGCTGAGGGTATCTCCAGACTTACTTACGAAGCTCAGTCCCTACATCTTGACAACACAAAAGCGGTTGACCAGACGTTTTTCATCTTCATCTGGAAAAATCTGACACATTATATTAGGAAATCTGTCGTTATGGACGCATATGAATATGGTGCTAGATAAAAAAAAAAAGTAGTCTTTGATGCTATTCCATCTGGAACTGTCATGCTGTTTAGAGGTGTAACCAGACCTCACGTGCATGACATATCCTAGCTTAGTCCAGTTGACTCTCCAGTAGGAAAAATGTGATTCTCCTTGCTCCCTCAGAACAATATGTGCTTTATTTCAAAGGAAATATTATATATATTCCTTACGTCACAACTTACTGGAATACATTTGTTAATAATATCTGTTGGATTTTTTGGGGGTTATTACAGCACACATATCTGCTTATCTGCTTGTTAACAAATTCAAAGAGGTCTCTTTCAGAATGATCCACATGTATTACCCTGTGAATCATTACCTGAAGAAACTGAAAAAAGAAATTAACATTAACTGTACAGTCGTGGCCAAAGGTTTTGAGAATTTTCACAAAGTCTGCTGCCTCAGTTTGTATGATGGCAATTTTCATATACACCAGAAGGTCATGAAGAGTGAATTGCAATTAAAAGTCCCTCTTTGCCATGCAAATGAACTGAATCCCCCAAAAAAACATGTCCACTGCATTTCAGCCCTGCCACAAAAGGACCAGCTGACATCATGTCTGTGATTCTCTCGTTAACACAGGTGTGAGTGTTGACGAGGACAAGGCTGGAGATCACTCTGTCATGCTGATTAAGTTCGAATAACAGACTGGAAGCTTCAAAAGGAGAGTGGTGTTTGTAATCATTGTTCTTCCTCTGTCAACCATGGTTGCCTGCAAGGAAACACGTGCCGTCATCATTGCTTTGCACAAAAAGGGCTTCACAGGCAAGAATATTGCTGCCAGTAAGATTGCACCTAAATCAACCATTTATCGGATCATCAAGAACTTCAAGGAGAGTGGTTCAATTGTTGTGATGAAGGCTTCAGGGCGCCCAAGAAAGTCCAGCAAGCGCCAGGACCGTCTCTTAAAGTTGATTCAGCTGCGGGATCGGGGCACCACCAGTACAGAGCTTGCTCTGGAATGGCAGCAGGCAGGTGTGAGTGCATCTGCATGCACAGTGAGGCGAAGACTTTTGGAGGATGGCCTGATGTCAAGAAGGACAGCAAAGAAGCCACTTCTCTCCAGGAAAAACATCAGGGACAGACTGATATTCTACAAAAGGTACAGGGATTGGACTGCTGAGGACTGGGGTAAAGTCATTTTCTCTGATGAATCCCCTTTCCGATTGTTTGGGGCATCTGGAAAAAAGCTTGTCCGGAGAAGACAAGGTGAGCACTACCATCAGTCCTGTGTAATGCCAACAGTAAAACATCCTGAGACCATGTGTGGGGTTGCTTCTCAGCAAAGGGAGTGGGCTCACTCACAATTTTGCCTAAGAACACAGCCATGAATAAAGAATGGTACCAACACATCCTCCGAGAGCAACTTCTCCCAACCATCCAGGAACAGTTTGGTGACGAACAATGCCTTTTCCAGCATGATGGAGCACCTTGCCATAAGGCAAAAGGGATAACTAAGTGGCTCGGGGAACAAAAATCGATATTTTGGGTCCATGACCAGGAAACTCCCCAGACCTTAATCCCATTGAGAACTTGTGGTCAATCCTCAAGAGGCGGGTGGACAAACAAAACCCCACAAATTCTGACAAACTCCAAGCATTGATTATGCAAGAATGGGCTGCCATCAGTCAGGATGTGGCCGAGAAGTTAATTGACAGCATGCCAGGGCGGATTGTAGTTCTTTAAAAAGAAGGGTCAACACTACAAATAATGACTCTTTGCATCAACTTCATGTAATTGTCAATAAAAGCCTTTGACACTTATGAAATGCTTGTAATTATACTTCAGCATTCCATAGTAACATCTGACAAAAATATCTAAAGACACTGAAGCAGCAAACTTTGTGGAAATTAATATGTGTAATTCTCAAAACTTTTGGCCACGACTGTACTTGTTGTGATGAGCATCCAGAAACTGTTTGGCATTTATTTTGGCATTATCTACATGAAAGAGATATTTGTAGATTTATAATTGGCAATACTCTTGATGACTTTTGTTTACTATGGGAGAATGTACTGCTGTTTCCTTAACTATAACAAGGATTACTAAATAAAAATGGACCTCTTAAATGTAATTTTGCTAATGGGAAAATGTCATATTCATATTCATTCATATTCATGTCAGCTCACTGATAAAAAACAACTCTTCCTTGTTTTCTACAAGGAGTTCTAGCACTACATTAAAATCATTCTACAGTCTTTGAACAGTTAACACGTCCTTTAAGGCCTTTGTATGATCAAACAAGGCATGAGGGGGTGTGGTTTATGGCCAATTGTTATGAATACATTCATATGATTTATATGTTTAATGATGACTAAATGATTTATACGTTTAAAGTAATGATAAGACAATAATTAACAGTGTTTTACCCTGTCTCTGTATAAACAACCTTAATGTTTGTGTGTAGGAAAGTAGGAACTGATAACAGGAACAGCTTGTGACAGACAACTTGTGACCACTGTGAAACTAAGAACTTCTTGTGAGAACAACTAGATAAGAAAGGCCTCCCTGTCCTCGGGAGGGGAGGAACGGCTAGGAGCTGTCCAGATTGACTTATGTTGCAAGATTGTGATAAGCCAATGAATGTGTATTTCCTAGAGAGGGTGGAGCATTTGTATCATTTGTGTTTAACTTAAAGCTTGTACAATATAAAAAGACTGTGTTCACATTTGGAGTCCAGAGCTCTCGTGAATAAATATTTTGACATTTGACAATTGTAGACTGGGCTTCTGTCTGTTTCATTTCAACCAGTATCTTACAAATTCTGGGTTACAGACGGAGTAGTTTAAATGAAGTTAAGTTTATGAATATTGAGAACATAATTCTCGTAACACCAATATACCACGGCTAAGGGCTGTTATACCACATACCCCAGCCATATACCGCATATCCCAGAGGTGCATTATTGCTATTATAAACTGGTTACCAACGTATTTAGAGCAGTAAAAATAAATGTTTTGTCATACCCGTGGTATACGGTCTGATATACCATGGCTGTCAGCCAATCAGCCTTCAGGGCTCAAACAACCCAGTTTATGATCTGCAATTTGTTGTAACCCATATACAGTGAGGGAAAAAAGTATTTGATCCCCTGCTGATTTTGTACGTTTGCCCACTGACAAAGAAATGATCAGTCTATAATTTTAATGGTAGGTTTATTTGAACAGTGAGAGACAGAATAACAACAAAAAGTTTAGAAAAAAACGCATGTGAAAAAAGTTATAAATTGATTTGCATTTTAATGAGGGAAATAAGTATTTGACCCCCTCTCAATCAGAAAGATTTCTGGCTTCCAGGTGTCTTTTATACAGGTAACGAGCTGAGATTAGGAACACATTCTTAACTCAGCTTGTTACCTGTATAAAAGACACCTGTCCACAGAAGCAATCAATCAGATTCCAAACTCTCCACCATGGCCAAGACCAAAGAGCTCTCCAAGGATGTCAGGGACAAGATTGTAGACCTACACAAGGCTGGAATGGGCTACAAGACCATCGCCAAGCAGCTTGGTGAGAAGGTGACAACAGTTGGTGCGTTTATTCGCAAATGGAAGAAACACAAAAGAACTGTCAATCTCCCTCGGCCTGGGGCTCCATGCAAGAACCTCCTTCCCTCAGCCAGGGCATTGAAAATGGGTCGTGGATGGGTATTCCAGCATGACAATGACCCAAAACACACGGCCAAGGCAACAAAGGAGTGGCTCAAGAAGAAGCACATTAACCTCTTACAGCTACCCCCCCCCTCTTCTCAATTTCCACCTGAAGACATACCCTAATCTAACTGCCTGTAGCTCAGGCCCAGAAGCAAGGATATGCATATTCTTGGTACCATTTGAAAGGAAACACTCTGAAGTTTGTGGAAATGTGAATTGAATGTAGGAGAATATAACACAATAGATCTGGTAGAAGATAATACAAACAGAAAACATAAATTTTTTGTTTTTTATTGTTGTTGCATCATCTTTGAAATGAACAAGAAAAGACAAACATTCAGATAGGATGCTGGGGATCATTTCAATGAAGAACATAAGAGGGCAACAGTACTTGTGCAAAGTTTCAGAATGATAACTTCCGGAATGAGCGAGCTACATGACATTTCGCATGAAGTCACCCAGGTGTCCCACACAAGTTACCCAAATGTACCCAAGTGGCCAAATTGGTGAAGTGCTACATTTTGAAGCCAATAACTATATACAAAATGCTATTCTAACACACCCAAAATAAAAATAAAAATATTTTTTGAAAGTATTACACAATAAAGAATAATAGATCTGGTAGAAGATAATACAAACGCTTCTTTATTGCTGTCTTCACACCTCTAGATGGTGTGGAGCTGGAGACAGCAGGGGTCCATTCAGAGTCAGAGGCACTGTGAAAGACAAAAGTTCAGTAAGAATACTTTTACGTATGATCCCAGTATCAACACGTAAAATAAACAGATATGCATTTTATAGAGTAGAGGTAACACAGTCACTATGGTGAAGTGCTGTTCCATTCCACTCCGCCGGCCATTGTTGTGGGCCTGCCCTCCCTTCAACAGCCTCCAATGGCAATTTCATATGGGGTGGGGTGGAGCGGCAGACACACGCATCTCGGCATGGTGGCCATGCTCCCTCTAATCCACACAATATGTTTTATTGAGTGGAGGAAGCATGGTCGCTGTGTTGAGGTGTGTTTGCTGTTACATTCTACTCAATTGCGTTTATATATATATATATTAAAAAAAAAAAAACATTATGGGTCAATACAAATACCCCCACCCACAATGTATAGCCAATGTGTACTTACACATTTCATTACTGATTATATTTTTATATATTGCAAATAAATAACTAAAAATATCGAATAATATTTTATATTATTAATTTCAAACAACGGCATTAGCATGAGAAATTACTTACCAGTCCAAAACGATGTCCTCTCCGTGTAAAAAATATTCTTCCGTCTGTGAGTCATAGCTATGCTCGCTAACAGAATCTTCGTCAAGGAGAAACTCTGTCTCACTTTCCCTATCAATTTCATCTATAATTTCATCTATAAGTTTACATCTGTATACCTAGACTTAGATTTAGATTTTCCTGATTTAGTCGCCATATTATTTTATAAAAAAATTGCTGAAAATGCTCTTTACCGAAATAATGCTATGCGTAACGCACGTGGCTCCTTCCAGTCAGAATGGTGAGCTTTCATTCATCCTGAACTCTCAGTTAGGAAATGATCTCTAAAGAGACAAGCAAACAAATTACTGAACTTGTTTTGTAAATGGAGGGTTTTTGCCCACTTCAGAGCCGAGCAGACGAGAGTATAGTTCAGCTCGGAGGATGAATCCCAAATGGCACCCTGGTCAAAAGTAGTGCCATTTGGGACGCAGTCTCAGAGTAGCCGACTGGCGCCTACTGTAGTTCAAAGTGTTAATAAGGAGGTTTGCTTGTATGTACCATCCCGGTCTGAAGACTTTACTGTGTGTGTGTGTGTGTGTTCCTTCATGTGTCTGTGTGTAGTACGAGTACAGGTGTAACGGAAGACACCTCTCCCCTCACAGCCAGCCACAGCAGACAAGAAGGTCAATTACATTTCAGGAATTAAACTACACTCCCCATGTCCATTCTCACCGATAGGAATTGAAATGGACTTGAGCCTGTTTCTATTGCCCTGCCTCAGTTAGACAGATGGGAAGAGAGACTGGTGGCTGGGAAGGTGTGAGGGCCAAGGTGCCTTAGTCCATTCCTCCAGCAGAGAGAGTGTATGTTTGTGTGTGTGTGCCTGCTTAATGCAGGCAAACAGTGATGCAGGTGCAGTCGGGCTATCTGTCAAGATGCCCACATCAGGACTGGCACAGCGTTGGCACCACCTACACCGCTGTGTCACACGGAGGGATTAATCAATTGGAAGGGGGCATCTGGGGTGAGAGTCCTCTCCACATGGGAGATCTCTATAAATAGATATTTGTTTAACTCATTAGGGCTAGGGTACCATTTTCAGAATTTTTGCCTGTCTGACGTGCCCAAAGTAAAATGCCTGCCACTCAGGCCCAGAAACTAGGATATGCATATAATATGCATATCATTTGTTTGCTCCGAAAACGATCCCACTCACGGGATCAGATCCCTAAGAGGTTAAAGAGAGAGAGAGAGAGAGAGAGAGAGTGTACGTCATATACTGTACGTGTCCGTGTGTGTGTGTGTGTGTGTGTGTGTGTGTGTGTCATTTATGTTTGTGTATGGCCCATACCTTGGACCAGTCCCCAGTCTTCCACTCGTAACATTTGGAGTGGTCCTCACAGGGATCCTGGTCAGCAGGCTGAGAGAGGGGGTCACAGCTCCTCTGGGGGTTGGTGCACCTCACTATCCTCCGACGGACCCCACTGCCACAGTCTGAAGAACACTGGGGAGAGGAGGGAGGGAGAAGGGTGAGGGAAACCAGTGGAGGGAGGGAGGGAAGAAGAGAGTGGAGGGAGGGAAGGAAGGAAGAAAAGGGGGGAGAGAGGGAGGGAGAAGGAGATGAGGGAGAGAGAGAGAAGGGAGGGAGAGGAAGAAGGGAGATTTAGACAAGAGGGAAAAGAAGAGGGAAAAATTGGAGTTGAGGGAGAGGGACAAAGGGAAGGGACATATAGAGGAAGGAAAAGGGAACATGAAATAGGGAGGAAGAGGTGGAAAATAATGACAGTAGAGAGGGAAGAGAGGGGATAGTAAAGGAGAAGAACAAGAGTGGAGGTAAGATGAGGTGAGAGGAGTGTGAGGTGGCGGAGGAGAGGGAGAGGGAGAGGAAGAGGGAGGTTAGAGTGATGTCAGGAAAAAGAGGGAGGAAAATGAAGTGAAAAGAAAGATGAGGATAGAGAGAGTGTGTGAGAGGGAGCGAGAGAGCGAGGGCAGAGTGTTACTCATTATAGAAGCCTCCTGTGGTGGTTCATTAGCGCCCCTCTCCGAGAGAGAGAGAGAGAGAGAGAGAGAGAGAGAGAGAGAGAGAGAGAGAGCAGGTGTCTAGGAAATGCTGTAGCTGTCGCTCATTCAGCCGACAGAAACTTTCAACCGGTTTTCCCCATTAAGCAGCGGGTCGGAGTCAGAGGCCGAGCCTTCTCTGGTCTCTACTCCTCCCGTTACGGGGTCTGAGATGCCGAGGCCTCCCACCATTAGCACTGACAAATTGAAAACTCTAGTCATTGGCGACTCCATTACTCGCAGTATTAGACTTAAAACGAATCACCCAGCGATCATACACTGTTTACCAGGGGGCAGGGCTACCGACGTTAAGGCTAATCTGAAGATGGTGCTGGCTAAGGCTAAATCTGGCGAGTGTAGAGAGTATAGAGATATTGTCATCCACGTCGGCACCAATGATGTTAGGATGAAACAGTCAGAGGTCACCAAGCGCAACATAGCTTCAGCGTGTAAATCAGCTAGAAAGATGTGTCGGCATCGAGTAATTGTCTCTGGCCCCCTCCCAGTTAGGGGGAGTGATGAGCTCTACAGCAGAGTCTCACAACTCAATCGCTGGGACTCACCCACAAACAGGACCAAGCCTGGCCTGTTGAGGAGTGACGGACTCCATCCTAGCTGGAGGGGTGCTCTCATCTTATCTACGAACATAGACAGGGCTCTAACTACTCTAGCTTCACAATGAGATAGGGTGCAGGCCAGGCAGCAGGCTGTTAGCCAGCCTGCCAGCTTAGTGGAGTCTGCCACTAGCACAGTTAGTATTGTCAGCTCAGCTATCTCTATTGAGACTGTGTCTGTGCCTCGACCTAGGTTGGGCAAAACTAAACATGGCGGTGTTCGCCTTAGCAATCTCACTAGAATAAAGACCTCCTCCATTGCTGCCATTATTGAAAGAGATTGTGATACCTCACATCTCAAAACGGGCTACTCAATGTTAGATCCCTCACTTCCAAGGCAGTTCTAGTCAATGAACTAATCACTGATCATAATCTTGATGTGATTGGCCTGACTGAAACATGGCTTAAGCCTGATGAATTTATTGTGTTAAATGAGGCCTCACCTCCTGGTTACACTAGTGACCATATCCTCAAGCATCCCGCAAAGGCGGAGGTGTTGCTAACATTTACAATAGCAAATTTCTATTTACAAAACAAAAAACGACGTTTTTCGTCTTTTGAGCTTCTAGTCATGAAATCTATGCAGCCTACTCAATCACTTTTTATCGCTACTGTTTACAGGCCTCCTGGGCCATATACAACGTTCCTCACTGAGTTCCCTGAATTCCTATCGGACCTTGTAGTCATGGCAGACAATATTCTAATTTTTGGTGACTTTAATATTCACATGGAAAAGTCCACAGACCCACTCCAAAAGGCTTTTGGAGCCATCATCGACTCTGTCGGTTTTGTCCAACATGTCTCCGGACCTACTCACTGCCACAGTCATACTCTGGACCTAGTTTTGTCCCGTGGAATAAATGTTGTGGATCTTAATGTTTTTCCTCATAATCCTGGACTATCGGACCACCATTTTATTACGCTTGAAATCGCAACAGATAATCTGCTCAGACCCCAACCAAGGATCATCAAAAGTCGTGCTATAAATTCTCAGACATACCAAAGATTCCTAGATGCCCTTCCAGAATCCTTCCACCTACCCAAGGACGTCAGAGTACAAAAATCAGTTAACCACCTAACTGAGGAACTCAATGTAACCTTGCGCAATACCCTAGATGCAGTTGCACCCTAAAAACAAAAATATTTGCCATAAAAAACTAGCTCCCTGGTATACAGAAAATACCCGAGCTCTGAAGCAAGCTTCCAGAAAATTGGAACGGAAATGGCGCCACACCAAACTGGAAGTCTTCCGACTAGCCTGGAAAGACAGTACCGTGCAGTATCGAAGAGCCCTCACTGCTGCTCGATCATCCTATTTTTCCAAGTTAATTGAGGAAAATAAGAATAATCCAAAGTTTCTTTTGATACTGTCACAAAGCTAACTAAAAGCAGCATTCCCCAAGAGAGGATGGCTTTCACTTTAGCAGTGATTCATTCATGAACTTCTTTGAGGAAAAGATCATGATCATTAGAAAGCAAATTACGGACTCCTCTTTAAATCTGCGTATTCCTCCAAAGCTCAGTTGTCCTGAGTCCACACAACTTTGCCAGGACATAAAATCAAGAGAGACACTCAAGTTGTTTAGTACCATATCTCTTGACACATTGATGAAAATAATCATGGCCTCTAAACCTTCAAGCTGCATACTGGACCCTATTCCAACTAAACTACTGAAAGAGCTGCTTCCTGTGCTTGGCCCTCCTATGTTGAACATAATAAACAGCTCTCTATCTACCAGATGTGTACCAAACTCACTAAAAGTGGCAGTAATAAAGCCTCTCTTAAAAAAGCCAAACCTTGACCCAGAAAATATAAAAACTATCGGCCTATATCGAATCTTCCATTCCTCTCAAAAATGTTAGAAAAAGCTGTTGCGCAGCAACTCACTGCCTTCCTGAAGACAAACAATGTATACGAAACGCTTCAGTCTGGTTTTAGACCCCATCATAGCACTGAGACTGCACTTGTGAAGGTGGTACATGACCTTTTAATGGCGTCAGACCGAGGCTCTGCAACTGTACTCGTGCTCCTAGATCTTAGTGCTGCTTTTGATACCATCGATCACCACATTCTTTTGGAGAGATTGGAAACCCAAATTGGTCTACATGGACAAGTTCTGGCCTGGTTTAGATCTTATCTGTCGGAAATATATCAGTTTGTCTCTGTGGATGGTTTGTCCTCTGACAAATCAACTGTACATTTCGGTGTTCCTCAAGGCTCTGTTTTGGGACCACTATTGTTTTCACTATATATTTTACCACTTGGTGATGTCATTCGGAAACATTATGTTAACTTTCACTGCTATGCAGATGACACACAGCTGTACATTTCGATGAAACATGGTGAAGCCCCAAAATTGCCCTCCCTGGAAGCCTGTGTTTCAGACATAAGGAAGTGGATGGCAGAAAATGTTCTACTTTTAAACTCTGACAAAACAGAGATGCTAGTTCTAGGGCCCAAGAAACAAAGAGATCTTCTGTTGAATCTGACAATTAATCTTGATGGTTGTACAGTCGTCTCAAATAAAACTGTGAAGGACCTCGGCGTTACTCTGGACCCTGATCTCTCTTTTGACAAACATATCAAGACTGTTTCAAGGACAGCTTTTTTCCATTTACGTAACATTGTAAAAATCTGAAACTTTCTGTCCAAAAATGATGCAGAAAAGTTAATCCATGCGTTTGTAACTTCTAGGTTAGAATTTCTAAGCAAACAGCTTTTTCCTATAGAGCTCCATTTTTATGGAATAGTCTGCCTATCCATGTGAGAGACGCAGGCTCGGTCTCAACCTTTAAGTCTTTATTGAAGACTCATCTCTTCAATAGGTCCTATGACTGAGTGTAGTCTGGCCCAGGAGTGTGAAGGTGAACGGAAAGGCACTGGAGC
Organism: Brachymystax lenok tsinlingensis; assembly: GCA_030435695.1. Taxonomy (NCBI): domain Eukaryota; kingdom Metazoa; phylum Chordata; class Actinopteri; order Salmoniformes; family Salmonidae; genus Brachymystax; species Brachymystax lenok. The sequence continues at coordinate 22,147,583 of CM059800.1, read as the reverse complement.
AACGAACCACCCTTGCGGTCTTTGCCTGGCCGGTTCCCCTCCACTGGGATTCTCTGCCTCTAACCCTATTACAGGGGCTGAGTCACTGGCTTCTGGTGCCGTGGCGGAGATCTTGTGGGCTATACTCGGCCTTGTCTCAGGATGGTAAGTTGGTGGTTGAAGATATCCCTCTAGTGGTGTGGGGGCTGTGCTTCGGCAGAGTGGGTGGGGTTATATCCTGCCTGTTTGGCCCTGTCCGGGGGTTTCGTCGGACGGGGCCACAGTGTCTCCCGACCCCTCCTGTCTCAGCCCCCAGTATTTATGCTGCAGTAGTTTATGTGTCGGGGGGCTAGGGTCCGTCTGTTATATCTAGAGTATTTCTTCTCTTATCTGGTGTCCTGTGCGAATTTAAGTATGCTCTCTCTAATTCTCTCTCTCTCTCTCTCTCTCTCTCTCTCTCTCTCTCTCTCTCTCTCTCTCTCTCTCCCAGAAGAGGACTGGCCACCACTCACAGCCTGGTTCCTCTCTAGGTTTCTTCCTAGGTTTTGGCCTTTCTAGGGAGTTTTTCCTAGCCACCGTGCTTTTACACCTGCATTGCTTGCTGTTTGGGGTTTTAGGCTGGGTTTCTGTACAGCACTCTGTGACATCAGCTGATGTAAGGGGGGCTTTATAAATAAATTTGATTTGATTTGATATATTATGCAGTACTACTGCTCTCACTGATCCTGCATCAAACCCTGAGGAAAGTAAGTGGTTTACTATTTCTCTCTCTGTGTCTTACTCACACGGGCACTGGCATAGACACGTGGACACACACAGACGTGCGGAAACACTCAAACACACAAATAGTCGCAAAGACAAGCACACACCCCACCCCCACCACAACAGACCTTGGACCACTCAGAGACCTCCCAGGCAGTGAGGCAGTGGCGTCCCTCGCAGCCCTGCAGGGCAGGTGGTTTGCCCCCCTGGCAGTACAAGTCCCGTGTGTGGATGAGGGATCCGTTCTGCAGCTGGTACACACAGCCCACCTCACGCAGCTGGAGACCCTTCCCACACGTCACCGAGCACTGGCCCCACTCCCCTGTCACCCACCTGGGGAGAGAGAGATAGATGTGGAGAGGGGGAGAGGAGAGAGAGAGAGGGTGGGGAGAAAGAGAAAGAAGGAGAGATGATTTGTGGGTTTATTATGGATCCCCATTAGTTCTTGCCAAGGCAGCAGCTACTCTTCCTGGGGTTTATTATGGATCCCCATTAGTTCTTGCCAAGGCAGCAGCTACTCTTCCTGGGGTTTATTATGGATCCCCATAAGTTCTTGCAAAGGCAGCAACTACTCTTCCTGGGGTTTATTATGGATCCCCATTAGTTCTTGCAAAGGCAGCAGCTACTCATCCTTGGGTTTATTATGGATCCCCATTAGATCTTGCCAAAGCACCAGCTACTCTTCCTGGGGTCTAGCAACATTAAGGTAGTTATATGACATTACATTTCATAACACTTTTCACAACACATTAAGTGTGTTCCCTCTACTCTATTACCACATAAACTACCGGTCAAATGTTTTAGAACACCTACACATTCAAGGGTTCTTCACTGTAGAATAACAGTGAAGACATAAACTATGAAATAACACATATGGAATCATGTAGTAACCTAAGAAAGTGTTAAACAAATCTAAATATACTGTAATGACCTGACTAGATCATAAAGGAACAATTGTCTACACAGAGGTTTGAGTTTACGAACAGCTGTCTGTGCGGGTCGCTACAATACTTTATATTTGAGATTCTTCAAATAGCCACATTTTGCCTTGTTGACAGCTTTGCAAACACTTGGCATTCTCTCAACCAGCTTCATGAAGTAGTCACCTGGAATGCATTTCAATTAACAGGTGGGCCTTCTTAAAAGTTAATTTGTGGAATTTATTTTCTTCTTAATGCGTTAGAGCCAATCAGTTGTGTTGTAACAAGGTGTGTGTGGGGTTGGGGGGTATACAGAAGATAGCCTTATTTGGTAAAAGACCAAGTCCATATTATGGCAAGAAAATCTCAAATAAGCAAAGCGCAACAGTCCATCTTTACTTGAAGACATGAAGATCAGTCAATACGGAAATGTAAAAAACTTGGAAAGTTTCTTCAAGTGCAGTCGCAAAAACCATCAAGAGCTATGATGAAACTGGCTCTCATGAGGACCGCCACAGGAATGGAAGACACAGAATTACCTCTGCTACAGATGATACATTCATTAGTTACCAGCCTCAGAAATTGCAGCCCAAATAAATGCTTCACAGAGTTCAAGTAACAGACACATCTCAACATCAACTGTTCAGAGGAGACTGTGAATCAGGCCTTCGTGGTCGAATTGCTGCAAAGAAACCACTACAAAAGGACACCAATAATAAGAAGAGACTTGCTTGGGCCAAGAAACACGAGCAATGGACATTCGATCTGTCCTTTGGTCTGGAGTCCAAATTTGAGACTTTGAGACTTGGTGTGGTTGAACGGATGATCTCCGCATGTGTATTTCCCACCGTAAAGCAGGGAGGAGGAGGTTTTATGGTGTGGGGTGCTTTGCTGGTGACACTGTCTGTGATTTATTTAGAATTCAAGGCACACTTAACCAGCATGGCTACCACAGCATTCTGCAGCGATACACCATCCCATCTGGTTTGGGCTTAGTGGGGCTATCATTTGTTTTTCAAGAGAACAATGATCCAACAAGGACTATTTTACCAAGGAGGAGAGTGATGGAGTGCTGCATCAGATGGAGTGCTGCCTCCACAATCCCTCAACCTCAACCAAATTGAGATGGTTTGGGATGAGTTGGACCGCAGAGTGAAGGAAAAGCAGCCAACAAGTGCTCAGCATATGTGGGAATTCCTTCAAGACTGTTGGAAAAGCATTCCAGGTGAAGCTGGTTGAGAGAATGCCAGTGTGCAAAGCTGTCATCAAAGCAAAGGGTGTGTGTGTAGAGTGCGTGTGTTATCATGTGTATGTTTTTTAATATGTTTCTAAATATTTGCTTTGGCAATGTGATAAACCGTTCCATGCCAATAAAGTATTTTCTGATTAAATTGATCAGAGTAAAATTATCAACAGGTCAATGTTGGCAGATATGTAGAAATTAAAGTGTAGAATTAAGCACCATCTCTTTTAATCAACATGGCAATAAACAATTAATGGCCATTGCAGTCAGAAACGTGACTTCCCTATGTTTTATATACATTTCCACACTGTGAGGTTGTGAAAATGATGGTAATGCCCTTTTCGTGTAAGAGCTGTTTGAAAATACAGCCTGACATTTTTGCCTCTTCTGGTGGGATGGAGTTTTGGCCTGCCTGGTGACGTCTTCAGGCAGTAAATTAGTTAATAAGAAGAAAAAGAGTTCCAAATCTCTCTTCCAATAACAGCTAGTTTTCAGTTTCCCACTCCCCACTCAGTCCTACAGTCCTACAAAATTCTTGCTTGAGTAATTGCTCTCTGCTAAGAAGTGATTTTTGCCATTTGAATTGAAAACAATCACAGTAAGGTACTTAATTGTTACCCAGAAATGATTGATGTTGAGATAATAATGCCTGCATTGGACCTTTAAGAGTTGTGTGTTAAACAAGAGTGGTTCGCTATGCAACACAAAACACAGACATAAACTGAGCAATTGAAATACTCCTAAATTCTCATTCAAAACAATAAACAGTGCCAACACACTATCCTCCTAGTATTAAAAACCAACAAATGTCTTTTGTACACTACGATGTCACCAATGAAGTAGTGTTGACTAATCCACTGGGTCGTGATCAGTAGGGCACATCGTAGCAAAACGTTTTGAAACAGAAAAGGAAAAATTGCCTTTTCTTATTGGACCAAGTCCAGGTAGTCCCTCCCCATTTTCAGAGCATCTTCTTCCAATTGGTGCCTGATGAACATTACCCTGTAGATGTGACAGAGTTTGGGGTTTACAGCACCAGGACTTAGCCTGGTGAAATGAGGTCGTAAAGAGTTACAGCCAAACACCTGGGGCCTCTGGAAAACTGGGCCTCTATTTTCCAGGTGATGTTGTAATAAACTAAAGAAGTAGATGGAGAGGTCCCAGTCTGTCTGTCTGTCTCTTTGTCCGTCTGTCTCTCTCTCTGTATGTCTCTCTATCTGTCCGTCTGTCTGTCAGTCTGACTCTGTCTGTCTTTCTGTGTGTGTGTGAGTGCATGAGTGTGTGCGTGCGTGGAAACAGCAGTCTGTTCTGCTTCCATGTCCTCTTCCTTTCTTTACAGCAACGTCCTGATACTGTCCACTTCCATTCAATCTTTGGCTGTACCTAACATGTCCTGCCTATATGGTAGAGATGCAGCTGACTGATCCACTGAATGGATGCAAAGGGGAAAAGGGCTAAAGGGGAAAATACATCCACATCAATGTCTTCAAAACATATGTCTATGTCCCAAACGGTACCCTACTCCCAATACAGTATAGTGCACTACTTTTGACTGGGCCTGGGTCACATGTAGTACACTATAGGGAATAGGGGGCCATTTGGGGCAGGTCCTTTTTCTGTTGCCCAAAAATATATACAATGTCTATGGGTTTGTCGTATAAAGTTAGCACCGTATTGACAGGATACACTCAAGAATAATTTGAAAGGAATCCTTTTCAATGAAAATAAAGTTAAATGAACAGAAATATGGAACCCCCTGCTCAACTTACCAGCTAGAATATAGCTGGGCTAGAATTCTAGAATCTTTAGAATAGAACCACAGTTCAGTGAGTTTAACATAAGGGGATTTGTAGCCTCACTCCTTAGCCTGAAATGTGCCCACTCACGTTGACTAATAGCTAGCTTTTTGGTGGCACAACTGACTAAAAACATTTCAGGAGGGCAGTCACATGAATCTGTGAGGCAGAGGTCCCAGTTGCTAGTCTCTGTGTGAGCTGAAGCGGGAGGAAGTGGAATGGCTCTCCTGGGGAACTCTAGTCGTTCCATGTATTTGAACTATTCTTGAGCTAGCACACCTGATTCAACTTGTCAACTAATTATCAAGCCCATGTTTCGGTGAATCAGGTGAGCTAGTTCAAAGCGACAGCAGAAGTCTCTACCCTGAAGTTTGAGTGATATATAAGTACATTAGTGGGAGTCAGTGTGAGGCCGGTTCAATAGGCCAGATGACACTCTGCCTTTTATGTGGATAAGGTAATAAGGCACTTTAAACCACGTACATCTCGCACCCTATTCCCTATATAGTGCAATAATTTGACCAGTGCCCTATGGAAGTAGTGCACTATATAGGGAATAGGGTGCCATTTGAGATACAGACCCGTTTCTTTGAACAGAGAGATCAGTAGACTGGTTTAAATGCATCAGCAGTACAGCTCAGAAACATTCCTTGTTGCACGTTCCTCTAATGTAAAACTCTACCTGAGTAGGACATGAAACAATCACACTGTGCATGCATGCTGACAGGCACTCAACTGCACATGTATTTTTATAATCACTCAGAAACAGGATGATGCAATATTTTTATCATCCTGTTTCTCATTCAACTATTCCTGATACAGTGTGTGTGTACCTGTGTGTGTGTGTGTGTGTACCTGTGTGTGTGTGTGTACCTGTGTGTGTGTGTACCTGTGTGTGTGTGTACCTGTGTGTGTGTGCGCATGCATGCGTGTGTGTGTATACCCATGATTATAAGTGTATGTGTGCATGTGCTTGTGTTTGAAGTGTGTCTCACCTGTACTGGCAGGGGTGTGAGTTGCAGCGTCGTACTTGGGGTAACGGCCTGTTCTCTGGTTGGCAGAGGCTGTCATTCACCAGAGTCATGCTCTTATTGACCAGCCTCATACAGGACACCACTGTCCTCCTCTCACCTGGAAACACACACACACATGCACACACACAGTTATAATCTGAGGTATACACAAACACAAAGAAATTACAGTGAAAGAGAGAAAGTGACAAAAAGAGAGAGAGCGAGAGAGAGAGACAGAGAGAGAGAGACAGAGAGAGAGAGACAGAGAGAGACAGAGAGAGAGAGAGAGAGACGCTGTCTCAAAAAACCTGGTCTAATGCGAAGGCAATTACACAATAAAACTCAGTTAATTAAAACTAAATCAGAGGACTGAAGTCCTATATTTGGAGCTGAACTGGCCCCTATCCAATCCAACACTTGCTGGGTAAGGCCCCGACAACTGTGTGTGTGTGTGTGTGTGTGTGTGTGTGTGTGTGTGTGTGTGTGTGTGTGTGTGTGTGTGTGTGTGTGTGTGTGTGTGTGTGTGTGTGTGTGTGTGTGTGTGTGTGTGTACATGCGTGTGTGTGTGTGCAGGGCTCGAGATCTGGGCTTTGTTCCAACTTTATGAAAATCCATCCTTTCTCCCTCCCTATGGTCAAAAGTTGTGCACTAAATAAGGACTAGTGTGTTTGTGTTATATTGCGTTAAGTGCACTACAGTATATAAGGACTAGTGTGTTTGTGTTATATTGTGTTAAGCGCACTACAGTATATAAGGACTAGTGTGTTTGTGTTATATTGTGTTATGTGCTCATGGGTTTTTGCTATATGGCTAAGAAATGACTAAATCTAGCTTCCCACTACAATATTTATGTCACAGGTTTCATGTTCCTACATTTTTCCAAAACTTGTAGGAAGTTCCGGGACATCTTGGGAACATCAGGTGCAAATCCTGTGATGTGAACCGCTTCATGAACACTGTGTGCAGGCTCCCTGACGGTTATGCCAACCCCATCCCTTAGTGTTCTGCTCAGAGTGACAGTGTGTCCCAACCCCCACCCCATCCCTTAGTGTTCTTCTCAGAGCGACAGTAATATTTACTCTAAAAGCCGAAAGATACTGGAAGAGTAATAATGAATTCTGGTTACCAAGGAAACAGAGATTTGTTCCACACACACAGTGAGCCTCGGACTCTCCTACGAGGACTTCAGGTTTTCCTCATATTTGAATCTCTCCAAAAGTGTGCCACAAAATGTCAAGTAGAACTCTACGCTAAATAGGTTTACGCACATAATATTTGCCAGGGGTATAGGGTCCCCAGTGGCTCAGTTAGTAGTGCATGGTGTTTGAAGGGGTATAGGATCCCCAGTGGCTCAGTTAGTAGTGCATGGTGTTTGCAACGTCAGTGTTGGGGATTTGATTCCCACATGGGTCCAATACAAAACTGTATGCACTCACTACTGTAAGTTGCTCTGGATAAGAGTGTCTGCTAAATGGCTGAAATGTAAATGAAATGTAGGCAACTAGATTCAGCCACGGGATGATTTTTGTCTAAGTGGTTTGTCGGGGGGCATAACATAATTCTAGTCATTTGTACACTGCAAATTTGCAAATTGATCACATACTGTATGTCTCTTTTATTTGTGGGAATACTTGGGGAAAAAACACTTGCAGGCCTGTTGCCGACCCCTGATATATGCCATTTCGGAAGGCACTTTTATCCAAAGAGACCTACAGTACTGGACCCCACAGACTGTATTTTCAACCAGCGACTTTCAGGAAATTACACTGATCAAATTGGTAAAACCCTTTAGGTCATCAGACAGCTGGCTGGCTACAACATAATCACCACTAGCTGGCTACAACAAATTAACCACTAGCTTGCTACAACAAACTCACCACTAGCTGGCTACAACAATTTCACCACTAGCTGACTACAATAAACTAACCGCAAGCTCGCTACAATAAACTAACCGCAAGCTCGCTACAACCAACTAACCGCTAGCTGGCTACAAAAACTAACCGCTAGCTGGCTACAAAAACTAACTGCTAGATGGCTACAACAAACTAACCGCTAGCTGGCTACAACAAACTAACCGCTAGCTGGCTACAACAAACTAACTGCTAGCTGGCTACAACAAACTCACCACTAGCTGGCTAAAATAATTTAACAGCAATCTGGCTACAACAACCTAACTGTTAGCTGGCTACAACAAACTAACCACCAGCTGGCTACAAGAAGCTAACCACTAGCTGGATACAATAAGCTAACCACTAGCTGGCTACAATAAGCTTCACCCTTGACATTGTTAAAGCACTGGTAACTTAAACCAGCACACACCCTCTCATCAGCCAAGGTTGAAACTCCTATCACAGCTAAATGACATGTGGTACCGATGATTCAGACTGAACAACGCATTATAGCTAATCAGTCACTGGATGTCATGGTGCTGTTTTCACTCTAATTATGACCAGACTTGCTTCGAGATATACTTTAGTTCATAATTGGATGGATTTACTATAGTTCAGAACTAAATAGTTTAACAAAGTAATCAACCTTTAAAAAAGCATGTAATTGATGTAAAGTGTTGAGATCAGTGCAAAAGCAAATTGAAGTACAACCTACTGATAATTGTAACTTATTTTTGCCGTCTTTTTTTCTGCTGGTTGAGATGCAACATCAGTTGAACTTATAGTAAAGGATAATCTACTCATAATGGTTAAAACAACATTAACTAGCCACCTATCCATCCACTTCACATCTACTGCTAGATGATGGCAAAATACTGTTGCTCTGAGTTAATAAAAATAACGCTTTTTCCTCAAAGCTTATTTTTAATATCACCAGAATCAGCTCTAGATATTTGCATTCTCAGTAATGAACTGAGAATTGAATAGGCGAAACTAGAGATACGTACTGTATGTGTGCAGTGTGGTGTCCACTGTGTGTGTGCCTGCATGAGAGTGCACGTGTACATGCACGTGTTTGAGTGCCTTTGTTTGCGTGTATGTTCATGGGAACCCAGTTGAGAGTCCCACAGTGGGAGCCTGCTCTACCTGTCTGGTGTGCTCTAGTTCAGAGGTTAGAAGTTGGCCAACACTGGGCCTATTTGTCTCCCCCAAGCCCCAAAGGCCTGTCCAACTAACCCTCTGACATAGCCTCTAACATGTCTCCAAGACCCAACCCACTACCTCAGTCCCAGCGGACTGTCCAACTAACCCTCCGACACAGCCTCTAACCCCAGCCTCCAAGCCACATCCCACTACCTCAGTCCCAACAATCTATCCAACTAACCCTCCGACACAGCCTCTAAACCAAGCCTCCAAGCCCCAACCCTCTCTACCTCAGTCCCAACAATCTATCCAACTAACCCTCCGAAACAGCCTCTAAGCTCAGCCTCCAAGCCCCAACCCTCTCTAAATCAATCCCAGCCAAATGGCTCCAGCCTCACCAACCAGGTGTAACTCACTAACCCAACCTCACTAGCCTCAACAGTATATGTGAGTTTGCTCATGTGAGTTTGTGAGAGCAACAGCCCATCTGCCCTCTCCCCATCCCTCGTTGCCCCAGGCAGCCAGCCAGCCGGGCTATGTTTGATGTTTGTTGTGGAGCCCTGGTCCTGGCGGACCCTCTGCGCTGGGCAACCAGCCCCAGATTAGTGCATCAGCATGGAGCACAGACGTGACGCTCCACAGTCAAGATTAGAGACCCATATCTAACATGCACCCCCACTGGACAGCAGCAGCAGCAGTGGAAGGGAACTGAAGGGGTGGGGGAACTGAAGGGGTGGGATGTACTGAAGGGGGTGGGGGTAACTGAAGGGGCTGGGGACTGAAGGTAACTGAAGGGGTGTGGGAACTGGAGCCACTCTCAACTCCAGTTACCCCCACCCTTTTAGGGGACCTAAAAGTGTGGGGGTAACTGGAGGGTGGGGGAAACTGGAGGGTGGGAGGAACTTGGGGGTGGACTGAAGGGGGTGGGGACTGGAGGGGGTGACTGAATGGGGGTAGGGGAACTGGAGGGGGATGGCTGAATGTCACTATGCATGAACCCAAGGTCAACGGCTATCAGAAACCCTGGAAAGACTCTCCTTGGGATGTGTGTCAGTGTGTGAGTCATACCTCCTCCACACTGTACGTTGCAGTCTTGCCAGGAGCTGTGTGTCCAAAGGTAGAGGTGCTCTGGTGCTCTCTGCTCCTCACTGACATCATCACGTTCAGTTACGTTCAGAGACACTGTGTACTCATAGTGTATCCCGTAGGTCTGGTCATGGAACAACAGCACCTAGGGGAGAGGTAGTTATGTTTAGAAACACTGACTTGTTATGTTCAGACAAAGTGTCCGGATAGTGTATACCATAGAGATGGATTGAGAGACTGGGTCATGCTCAGAGACACAGAGTGAGTGAGGAGAGAGACATAATATATAGACATATGAAATGTCTTTATTATTTTGGAACTTTTGTGAGTGTAATGTTAACTGTAAATTGTTTCCACTTGCTTTGGCAATGTAAACATATGTTTTCCATGCCAATAAAGCCCCTTGAATTAAGAGAGAGGAAGGAAAGAGACATAGAATTGTTTTCTTTAATGAACCATCCTCATGAACTTAAAACACCACATTACCCCCCCCACCCTCGTGAGCCCCCTCCTAAAAACGTAGCACCAAACCTCAGCAAAACCACAATAACAGTACAATACACAATCCAGATCCACATTACAAACGTACATTTAACCTGCCCTCTCTAGCAGAACATACAGCCTTCCTTCCCCAAGCCCCCACTCATCCTGAAATACTTTGTAAAGGAAAGAGAGAGAGGTCCACCTCTACAAGGCAGCAATCTCAACTTTTGCCAGGACCCTGAAGGATGTCACCCTCAACCGCAGCCCCAGAACCTCAAACAGGAGCAACAGAGCAACGGACACCCCGCCCAGATCAGCGAGACACCCTCCCGAAGGACCTGCACTGAGAGGACCTACACCCAGACCATAGCATCACCAGCCTCATCCTGGAATATACAAGGTCTGAGGTTATCTGCCTTTGGCCTAATGCGCAGGAACCCAGACTTCATCAAAGAAATTGGAAATACAGACATTGTCATCCTACAAGAAACATGGTATAGAGGAGACAGACCCACTGGTTGCCCTCCAGTTTACAGAGAGCTGGTAGTCCCATCCACCAAACTACCAGGTGTGAAACAGGGAAGAGACTCAGGAGGTATGCTAATTTGATATAGAGCTCTATTAAATTAGTCAAAATAGGAACATTTTACATCTGGCTATAAATTAATAAGGAAATTATCTCAACAGAGAAAAATGTCCTCATGTGTGCTATCTATATCCCCCCCAATAGAATCACCATACTTTAACGAGGACAGCTTCTCCATCCTAGAGGGGGAGATCAACCATTTCCAGACCCAGGGACATGTACTAGTCTGTGGTGACCTAAATGCCAGAACTGGACAAGAACCTGACACTACCAGCACACAGGGGGACAAACACCTACCTGGAGCTGATAGTATTTCCTCCCAAATATGCCCCCCCTAGACACAACTATGACAAAACAACCAACAAAAACGGGTCACAACTCCTGCAGCTCTGTAACACACTGGGTCTGTATATAGTCAGTGGTAGGCTCCGAGGAGACTGACCTCAACCCAGAGTCTCTCAGAGCGTTCACAGTCAGCCCACTAACACCCCTATCACATCAGTCTACAGAGCAATACTTAATCATGAAAGCCAAAGGAAGATTGAAGGAAAGTAGTGTAGAAACCTACCAAAAAACAATTAGGTAACAACAAATTCAATCCCTCTTAGACAAGTTCCTGGACAAAACATTTAACTGTAATAGTGAAGGTGTAAACATGGCAGTAGAAAGCCTAAACAGTATATTTGACATTTCAGCTTCCCTATCAAATCTCAAAATTTCAAGCAGACAACCTAAGAAAATTAAAAACAATGACAAATGGTTTGATGAAGAATGCAAAAACATAAGAAAGAAATTGAGAAACCTATCTAACCAAAAACATAGAGATCCAGAAAAACTGAGTCTATGCCTTCACTAAGGTGAATCACTAAAACAATACAGAAATATACTATGGAAAAAGAAGGAACAGCACATCCGAAATCAGCTCAATGAAATTGAAGAATCCATAGACTCTAACCACTTCTGGGGAAATTAGAACACACTATCTAAACAAACAACAAAGAGTTATCTATACAAAATGGAGATAAACCACTACTCTAATATTTCTGGCTCCATAACAAAGAACAAACAGAAAAAACATATACATGATCAATTACAAATCTTAGAATCAGCTATTAAAGACTACCAGAACCCACTGGATTCTCCAATTATATTGAATGAACTACAGGGCAATATACAGACAATATTCAGACCACACGTTTCAATTGGCTATACTTAAACCCTTTAACATCATTCTCAGCTCTGACATCTTCCCCAATATTTGGAACCAAGGACTGATCACCGCAATCCACAAAACTGGTGTCACGACTTCCACCGATGGTGGCTCCTCTGCCTGTTCGGGCGGCGTTCGGCGGTCGTCGTCACCGGCCTACTAGCTGCCACCGATCCTCTATTTCCTTTCTGTTGATTATCTTATTGTTTGCACCTGTTCCTCGTTTTGTGTTTGTTAGTGCTATTTAAGCCGGTTAAGCCCGCCTCCTTTTGTGCGGGCTTGTTTTCTGTTTTGTTGGTGTTGAGTTCATGTCCTATGGTTGGGCTGCTCTTATTGTATCGAATTTTTCGCCTGTGTGTTTTGGCATTGGACATTTACAAACCGCATTAAAGTCGGTTTTCCGTTCACTCTGCTCTCTGCGCCTGACTCCACACCCACCACTCCTACTTGAATCAGTTATAGAACCCATTGCCCTTTATGGTTGTGAGGTCTGTGGTCTGCTTATCAACCAAGAATTCACAAAATAGGACAAACACCAAATTGAGACTCTGCATGCAGAATTCTGCAAAAACATCCTCTGTGTACGTAAAACACCAAATAATGCATACAGAGAAAAATTTGTCCGATAACCGCTAATTATCAAAATCCAGAAAAGAGCCGTTAAATTCTACAACCACTTACAAGGAAGTGATTCCCAAACCTTCCATAACAAAGCCATTACCTACAGAGAGATTAGCCTAGAGAAGAGTCCCCAAAGCAAGCTGGTCCTAGGGCTCTATTCACAAACACAAACAGACCCCACAGAGCCCCAGGACAGCAACAGCAACACAATTAGAACCAACCAAATCATGAGAAAACCAAGAGATAATTACTTGACACATTGGAAATAATTACCAAAAAACTGGAATGCTATTTTGGCCCTTAACAGTGAATACCTGACCACCGTGACTGACCCAAACTGAAGGAAAGTTTTGACTATGTACAGACTCAGTGAGCATGGCCTAGCAGAGGCCGCCATAGGCAGGCCTGTCTCTCAAGAGAAGACAGGCTATGTGCACACTGCCCACAAAATGAGGTGGAAACTGAGCTGCACTTCCTAACCTCTTGCCAAATGTATGACCATATTAGAGACACATATTTCCCTCAGATGACACAAACCCACAAAGAATTCCAAAACAAATCAAATTTTGATAAACTCCTATATCTATTGGGTGAAATACCACAGATACCACAGTGTGCCATCGCAGCAGCAAGATTTGTGACCTGTTGCCACAAGAAAAGGGCATCCAGTGAAGAACAAACACCAATGTAAATACAATCCATTTATGTTGATTTATCTTCCCTTTTGTACTTTATCTATTTGTACATCATCATAACAGTGTACATAGCCATAATATGTCATTTGAAATGTGTCTATTCCTTTAAAACGTGTGGGTGTAAAGTATATTGTTCATTTTTGATTGATTATTTTATTATATATTTCACTTGCTTTGGCAATGTTTCCCATGCCAATAAAGCCCTTTGAATTAAAAGAGAGAGAGAGAGAGAGAGAGAGAGAGAGAGAGAGAGAGAGAGAGAGAAACAGAGAGAGAGAGAGAGAGAGAGAGAGAGAGAGAGAGAGAAACAGAGAGAGATGGAGAAGAGAGAAAGAGAGAGGAAGCATTAATTAATTCTCTATTGTTTTTATTTTTTATTTCACCTTTATTTATCCAGGTAAGCTAGTTGAGAACAAGTTCTCATTTACAACTGTGACCTGGCCAAGATAAAGCAAAGCAGTGCGACACATACAACAACACAGAGTTACACATTGAATAAACAAACGTACAGTCAATAACACAATAGAAGAAAAAAAAGAAAAGAAAGTCTATATACAGTGTGTGCAAATGGTGTGAGGAGGTCGGCAATAAATAGGCCATAGTAGTGAAGTAATTACAATTTAGCAGATGATGATGTGCAAGTAGAGATACTGGTGTGCAAAAGAGCAGAAAAGTAAATAAAAACAGTATGGGGATGAGGTAGTTAGATTGGGTGGGCTATTTACAGATGGACTAGGTACAGCTGCAGAGATCAGTTAGCTGCTCAGATAACTGATGTTTGAAGTTAGTGAGGGAGAGTCTCCAGCTTCAGCGATTTTTGCTTTTCATTCCAGTCCCTGGCAGCAGAGAACTGGAAGGAAAGGTGGCCAAAGGAGGTGTTGGCTTTGGGGATGACCAGTGAGATATACCTGCTGGAGCGCGTGCTACGGGTGGGTGTTGTTATCGTGACCAGTGAGCTGAGATAAGGCGGAGCTTTACCTAGCATAGACTTATAGATGACCTGGAGCCAGTGGGTCTGGCAACGGATATGTAGCGAGGGCCAGCCGACTAGAGCATACAGGTCACAGTGGTCACAACGGATGGCACTGTGATAGACTGAGTATTGGAAGCTATTTTGTAGATGACATTGCCGAAGACGAGGGTCGGTAGGATAGTCAGTTTTACTAGGGTAAGTTTGGCGGCGTCAGTGAAGGAGGCTTTGTTGCGAAATAGAAAGACGATTCTAGATTTGATTTTGGATATAATCCCTGCCAGTGATGTAAAGATGTATGATCCAGTGGAAGCTGCTGAGGGGAGGTCGGCTCATAATAATGGCTGGAACGGCGCGAATGGAATGCCATCAAATAATGTGTTTGGTGTATTCGATACCATTCCACTTATTCCGCACCAGCCATTACCACGAGCCCGTCCTCCCCAATTAAGGTGCCAGCAACCTCCTGTGGTATGATCTTAATTTGATCAGGAAATGTAAAACTTGTAGTGAATTTAAGGTTTAAAAGGGCATCTGAAGTTTGAACATTTCCACTTTGATATTTCAGACTTGATTTTCCCTTACGAAAATGTATCAATCCCTACAAATGTTTTTTTAGAATCCACATAATAACTGACATTTCCTGTTGCTGCAGGATTATTTCCCTGCTGTAGCAAACTGGCTCAAATTAAGATACTACATCTGTATCACATGTTGCCTCCAGAGGGCCATTTGGGGCAGCAGGTAGCCTAGTGGTTAGAGCGTTGGACCAAGGTTGCTGGATTGAAACACCAAACTGACCAGGTAAAAATCTGTTGTTCTGCCCCTGAACAAGGCAGTTAACCCACTGTTCCTAGGCCGTCATTGTAAATAAGAATTTGTTCTTAACCGACTTGCCTAGTCAAAAAAGATTAACTAACTAACACCAACTTCCTCCCTTTGAAGCCCAATTTCAATGCTCTCTCTCTCTATCTCTTCCTCTCTCTGTCCCCCTCTGATCTCTGTCATGTGGAATAGACTGAGGAGGGTAATAGCTGGTGGTGGGTGTGTTTCCTTGCTTGGCATCAGCTCAACATGCATTTGCATGATAGGGATACACACACACACACACACACACACACACACACACTCCTCCCCCCAACACACATACACACCCTCTCTCTCTACATGATAGGTTTACCATGAGGTACAGCGGGGTCTTGGTGGGTCCCTTGGCGGACATTTTCTCCCAGAGTCCTCTCCGGACGTAGCGCACTGTAGTGCCGGCCAGCTGGAACTCTCCAGGAAGCTCGATCTTCCAGTCGCTGTTGATGGACCTCTTGGTGGAGTCTTTCATTGCTGGAATAAGCAGGACGTAGAATTAATTTAAGAAGAAGTTCAGGACACCTTGATGCTAGATGGTTCCCTATCACTTGCCCCTATCACTTCCATTGAACGTAAGCATACCACAGTCTCCACCAACATGCCTAGACCTTTATAGCATTGTGCGCTCAAACTGTAAACGCAGGTTGTCGGGTCCAATTCCCACTCTGACTGTTCCCTTCAAATCACTACCTTTATTCAAACCCATCATGTCTCTACCCTAAAATATATATATATATTTTTATATATATTTATTTTTATATATATTTTTTATTTAAAGAGGAGCAAACAAACAATTACAATGTAGCAGGCAGGCAAGGTGAACACACACTTCTCTTCACTTTTCTGAAAATGACTTTTGATGCCCAAATTGGCATGTTTCAAAATAGCCGACCCCGGTCAGTGCGGTTTTACTTCTCGCAGTGCCTGAACCACAGGAAAGCAGCACAGCATCAGAGACTCAGTCGGTTCTAACTAAGAGAGTGTCCCTTGATGTGGAGACTGTGGAGGTTGTGAAGTCCAGCAAACAGACTACCTCACCGCATGTCCACAGTTATCCCCTGTGGACATGCGGTGCTTGACTTAAGGTTGTTGGGTAATGCATTAGAAAGAGAGCGAGGGTGGAGAGAGAGAAATAAAGAGAGAGAGAAGGGAATAAAGAGAGACAGAGAGAGACAGAGAGACTGTTGGGGTGTACTGTAAGACATTCCATAAGAATTGAATGTTTGAGCCAGGTTTTTCCAAATGCATGTTGTTTTAATTAGTCTTTTGGAAGGATTCGACGACCAGAGAGAGCTCCAGAGAAATAAAAAAAACATTGCACAGTGAATGGACTCTTTCTAAAAACGTTTGTTTTACTGCATGTCCATGAACTTTTACAGATTTAGATGGAATTGAAAATAATTGATACACTTTACTATAAAGCTGCCCGGGAACATCATATGAAGTATATGCAAAACAACTTCAGATCTTTCAAAAAGTGTTTAACCACATCATCAAATCAACTTAAATTAAAATGCATTAGAATATTAGCATCACTGTTCCATGGTCATCATTAGAATTTTAGCATCACTGTTCCATGGTCATCATTAGAATATTAGCATCACTGTTCCATGGTCATCATTAGAATATTAGCATCACTGTATCATGGTCATAATTAGAATATTAGCATCACTGTTCCACGGTCATCATTAGAATATACATTCTCTTTTCCTTTCTGCACACTGTATTTCACAAGTTTCCCTTAAGTACAGAGCGAGGATCAGCTTCTCCTCTCCCAATCTTAAGCTTAACCAGGGTAGAGCTGCCGCTTTCAAGGAGCGGGACTCTAACCCGGAAGCGTATAAGAAATCCCTCTATGCCCTCCGACGAACCATCAAACCGGGAAAGCGTCAATCCAGAACTAAGATCGAATCATGCTACACCGGCTCTGACGCTCGTCAGATGTGACAGGGCTTGCAAACTATTACAGACTACAAAGGGAAGCACAGCTAAGAGCTGCCCAGTGACATGAGCCTACCAGACGAGCTAAATAACTTCTATGCTCGCTTCAAGGGCAAATAACACTGAAACATACATGAGAGTATCAGCTAGTCCGGACGACTGTGTGATCACGCTCTCCATGTGAGTAAGACCTTCAAACAGGTCAAAATTCACAAGGCCGCAGAGCCAGGCGGATTACCAGGACGTGTACTCCGAGCATGCGCTGACCAACTGGCAAGTGTCTTCACTGACATTTTCAACCTCTCCCTGTCTGAGTCAAATCAAATCAAATCAAATTTTATTTGTCACATACACATGGTTAGCAGATGTTAATGCGAGTGTAGCGAAATGCTTGTGCTTCTAGTTCCGACCATGCAGTAGTATCTAACAAGTAATCTAACAATTTCACAACAACTACCTTATACACACAAGAGTAAAGGAATGAATACAAGTATGTACATATAAATGTATGGATGAGCGATGGCTGACCGGCATAGGCAAGATGCAGTAGATGGTATGGAGTACAGTATATACACATATATATATGAGACGAGTAATGTAGGATATGTAAACATTATATAAATGGCATTGTTTAAAGTGGCTAGTGACACATTATTTCATCCAATTATAATTATTAAAGTGGCTAGAGATTTGGGTCGATGGCCGAACGGCATAGGCAAGATTCAGTAGATGGTTTAGAGTACAGTGTATACATTTGATATGAGTATGTCGGATACGTAAACATTATATACAAAATTGTTTAAAGTGGCTAGTGATACATTGTTACATCCAATTCCTATGTTTAAAGTGGCTAGAGATTTAAGTCAGTATGTTGGCAGCAGCCACTCAATGTTAGTGATGGCTGTTTAACAGTCTGATGGCCTTGAGGTAGAAGCTGTTTTTCAGTCTCTCGGTCCCAGCTTTGATGCACCTGTACTGACCCCGCCTTCTGGATGATAGCGGGGTGAACAGGCAGTGGCTCGGGTGGTTGTTGTCCTTGATGATCTTTTTGGCCTTCCTGTGACATCGGTGGTGTAGGTGTCCTGAAGGGCAGGTAGTTTACCCCCGGTGATGCGTTGTGCAGTCCTCACTACCCTCTGGAGAGCCTTACGGTTGTGGGCGGAGCAGTTGCCGTACCAGGCGGTGATACAGCCCGACAGGATGCTCTCGATTGTGCATCTGTAGAAGTTTGTGAGTGATTTTGGTGACAAGCCAAATTTCATCAGCCTCCTGAGGTTGAAGAGGCGCTGTTGCGCCTTCTTCACCACGCTGTCTGTGTGGGTGGACAAATTCAGTTTGTCCGTGATGTGTACGCCGAGGAACTTAAAACTTTCCACCGTCTCCACTACTGTCCCCTCGATGTGGATAGGGGGGTGCTCCCTTTCCTGTTTCCTGAAGTCCACGATCATCTCCTTTGTTTTGTCTGTAATACCAACATGTTTCAAGCAGACCACCATAGTCCCTGTGCCCAAGAACACGAAGGTAACCTGCCTAAATGACTACCGACCCGTAGCACTCATGTCTGTAGCCATGAAATGCTTTGAAAGGCTGGTCATGCCTCACATCAACACCATTATCCCAGAAACCCTAGACCCACTCCAATTTGCATACCACACGAACAGATCCACAGATGATGCAATCTCTATTGCACTCCACACTGCCCTTTCCCACCTGGACAATAGGAACACCTATGTGAGAATGCTATTCATTGACTACAGCTCAGCGTTCAACACCATAGTGCCCTCAAAGCTCAAAACTAACCTAAAGACCCTAGGACTAAACACCTCCCCCTGCAACTGGATCCTGGACTTCCTGACGGGCCGCCGCAACAACACATCCGCCACGCTGATCCTCAACACGGGGGCCCCTCAGGGGTGCGTGCTCAGTCCCCTCCTGTACTCCCTGTTCACCCATGACTGCATGGCCAGGCATGACTACAACACCATCATTAAGTTTGCTGATGACAACAGTGGTTGGCCTGATTACCGACAACGATGAGACAGCCTATAGGGAGGGGGTCAGAGACCTGACCGTGTGGTGCAAGGACAACAACCTCTCCCTCAACATGATTAAGACAAAGGAGATGATTGTGGGATACAGGAAAAGGAGGACCGAGCACGCCCCCTTTCTCATCGACGGGGCTATAGTGGAGCAGGTTGAGAGATTCAAGTTCCTTGGCGTCCACATCACCAACACACTATAATGGTCCAAGCACACCAAGACAGTCGTGAAGACGGCACAACAAAACCTATTCCCCCTCAGGAGACTGAAAAGATTTGGCATGGGTCCTCAGATCCTCAAAAGGTTCTACAGCTGCATCATCGAGAGCATCCTGACGGGTTGCATCACTGCCTGGTATGGCAACTGCTCGGCCTCCAACCGCAAGGCACTACAGAAGGTAGTGCGTACGGCCCAGTACATCACCAGGGCCAAGCTTCCTGCCATCCAGGACCTCTATACCAGGCGGTGTCAGAGGAAGGCCCTAAAAATTGTCAAAGACTCCAGACACCCTAGTCATAGACAGTTCTCTCTGCTACCACACGGCAAGAGGTACCGGAGCGCCAAGTCTAGGTCCAAGAGGCTTCTAAACAGCCTCTACCCCCAAGCCATAAGACTCCTGAACAGCTAATCAAATGGCTACCCAGACTATTTGCATTGCCCCCTCCCTTCTATGCTGCTGCTACTCTCTGTTATTATCTATGCATAGTCCCTTTAATAACTCTACCTACATGCTAAACTGACCCAAGATCAGCAACTTGGGGAAACTTTACTGTATAAAATGTGGTGGAGACATGCCTCACACTGTACAAAAGGAAGTAGTGTTGGAGTGTTTCTTTAGATCACCAGATGTGTTTTCAAAGGGAGTGGCTAACCTTTCAGTCACTTCTCCCTCCCTCCCTCCCTCCCTCCCTCCCTCAATCACCTTCCTCTCTACTTCCCTTCCTCTCTTCCCCCATCCCTCTCCTCTCCTCTCTCCATCCCTCCTATCACTAGAGAGTATCCCAGCCTGTCCTATCATTACACACAGAACTAGAATTGGACGCCACCGATGTCTCAAGTCCTCAGTGTACCCTTCCTGTTGACAAAGCACTTAACGGTTACAAAAATGTTTAATAGCTGTTGTCAGAACACTCAAAAGGAAACAGCAGAGCGAAGTGTTCAAACACTTTACAAGCGGCTGACAAAGGAGTGTGTTTATGGGCTTTCGAAGTTCCCTGCAGAGTCGACAGAGAACAAAACATGCTAGACAGTGCAGAGTGTTTTAGCACTGGCTGAAGACTGTATGGGGCAGCCAAACTCAACTGGCAGAAGGTGGCCCGAGTCCAGACCCAGAGAAGGGTCAATATGGACCGAACAACATAGCATTTACAGTAGTTATATAAAAGTCTATCAATATTTTTTGTAGACAGCTTTCAAAAATCACCCAGGCGCCACGGCCTCTCTAACTCGGCAACCTCTCTTTCTCACTCTCTCTCAAAGCAACCCCCACCTCTACTAGTGCCCCGTCTAATGCAATCGCGTGGCTAAATGCAAGAGCCCATGTCTTACCCAATCACATCAATGCAAATATCCTCCACAGCACCTCGGGACAAGCAGGCAGAAAGAAACAGAAATATTTCACTGAGGTTCAAATGTTAATATCACAGATAGAAGGAGCTTAGTTACCAGTATCTTTGTTAATTTGGCTTGTTCAAAAAAAGAAAAGTTGACAGCGAGTGGACGGAAGATGCATTCTCCCCACAACCAGAACAAAACAAATGTGCCTGATATGCAGCGAGTCCGTAGCCCTCGTGAAAAGTTGCAATGTTAAGCGTCATTACATCAAGCATAGTAATATAGATCAGACTTATCCCCTGAACACTGAGGTGAGAACAAACAAGAGTAAACAACTCAAATCCCAATATGAAACAAAAGGTCCATGTCAATTACCTGACAGCCCAGCAACGTGCAATGGAGCGTTCACTGAGGATAACTTGGGTTTAGGGAAAACACTGACGCTGAGATGGTAAAAGAACGCATGTGTGAAGTTGCTGACACCTTGTTTGAAGGTAAACAATAAAGATTACTGGTACCCCCTGTATATAGCCTTGTTATTGTTATGTTTTTGTGTTACTTTTATTTTTTACTTCAGTTTATTTGGTGAATATTTTGTTACCTCTTCTTGAACTGCACTGTTGGTTAAGGGCTAGTAACCATTTCACGGTAAGGTCTACACTTGTTGTATTCAGCATGACAAATAAAGTTTGATTTGATTCCACAGCAATGAGGAGAACTGAAATATTAGCTGAAGATGTGACTTCACAACTTGATGAGGTCACTCAGAATGCACCAAGCATTTCATTAGCTGTGGATGATTCAACAGATAACACTGATAATGCCCTGCTTCTGTTGTTCGTCAGATTTTATAATGAAACAAAGACGGAATTCTGGGATGAGCTTTTGGGCTTAACAAATCTAGAAGCATACACAGGGAGAGGATGTCAAAGGGATGCTGACCAATAGGGGGAGAGATCTGAAGTCAGTGGTCTCCATCACCACAGATGGAGCTCCAGCCATGACAGGAAGAGGAGGGGACTGGTTGCACGTTTGAAAGAGGACCACCCTGACCTGACATCATACCACTGCATCATCCATCAATCTGTCATGTGTGCCAGTCTGGGAAAAGACTATCCTGAGGTCATGACAACGATGATGAAACTGATCAAGAACACCACCTGCTACGAGGTTTTCTGACAGAGGCCAATGCCAGCTTTGATGACTTACTACTGCACAACGTCAGATGGCTCAGTAAAGTCAGGGTTTTGGAACGCTTCTGGACCATTCAGCAGGAAATCAAAGCTTTCTTATCAGAGCAAAAGAGTGACAAGCCAACTCAGTTTTCTGATGACGAGAAGAGGGAAACAGTAGCATTTTTGACAGACATGACAACTTAATCAACTGAATGCTAAGCTGCAGGGACAGGACAACACATTGTGACAGACATGACATCACACCTTAATCAACTGAATGTTAAGCTGCAGGGACAGGACATCACAGTGTGACAGACATGACATCACACCTTAATCAACTGAATGTTAAGCTGCAGGGACAGGACAACCCAGTGTGACAGACATGACATCACACCTTAATCAACTGAATGTTAAGCTGCAGGGACAGGACATCACAGTGTGACAGACATGACATCACACCTTAATCAACTGAATGTTAAGCTGCAGGGACAGGACAACACAGTGTGTGATATGATAGCAGCAGTCTGGGCTTTCCAGAAGAAATTGGAGCTTTTCAAGAATGATCTCCAGGGAGAACTTGTCCCCTTCCTCAATCTTCTGGTGCAAACGCAGGGAAACAAAGATGTTCCCTACCATGTCGATTTCATCCAGAAGCTGATGGAGAACCTCAAAGCTAGCTTTGATGACTTCCCTGTTGGAAAAGAATTGCTTGCTGCTCATCTAGAACCATCTTGGTCACAAATGTGACAAGGTTGTCAGAGGAAGCTAAACAGATCTTCAGACGGGTAGATGTTGCATCACTGCAAACGCAGTTGATTGAGCTGCAAGAAAATGTGGCTTTGTGACCCTGTCTTACTTTCTGAGGAAAGATGATGCCTGCAGCTGATGTCCCTGTTCTCAAGAAACTAGCACTAGACATGCTGACCATGTTTGGATCCACATACAGCTGTGAATCAGCCTTCTCTACAATTAACTTTATTCAAAACAAATATCGCTCCAGGCTCACCAATGGACACCTGCACCAGTGTCTCAAGAGTTGCTCTCACCATTTGTTCCAAAGTTCAAAGCATTGGCAAGAGACAGAAAGTGTAATTTCTCTCATTGATGCAAGGTCCACAGTGACTTATTCATTAATACTGCATGTTTCACAGTGACTTATACATTAATATTGCATGGCCCACAGTGACTTATACATTAATATTGCATGGCCCACAGTGACTTATACATTAATATTGCATGGCCCACAGTGACTGATACATTAATATTGCATGACCCACAGTGACTGATACATTAATATTGCATGACCCACAGTGACTGATACATTAATATTGCATGGCCCACAGTGACTTATACATTAATATTGCAAGGCCCACAGTGACTTATACATTAATATTGCATGGCCCACAGTGACTTATACATTAATATTGCATGGCCCACAGTGACTGACACATTAATATTGCATGGCCCACAGTGACTGATACATTAATAGTGCATGGCAAACAGTGACTGATACATTAATATTGCATGACCCACGGTGACTGATACATTAATATTTCATGACCCACGGTGACTTATACATTGATATTGCATGACCCACAGTGACTTATACATTAATATTGCATGTTTCACAGTGACTGATACATTAATATTGCATGACCCACAGTGACTTATACATTAATATTGCATGTTTCACAGTGACTGATACATTAATATTGCATGGCCCACAGTGACTGATACATTAATATTGCATGGCCCACAGTGACTGATACATTAATATTGCATGGGCCACAGTGACTTATACATTAATATTGCATGGGCCACAGTGACTTATACATTAATATTGCATGGCCCACAGTGACTTATACATTAATATTGCATGGCCCACAGTGACTGATACATTAATATTGCATGGGCCACAGTGACTTATACATTAATATTGCATGGCCCACAGTGACTGATACATTAATATTGCATGGGCCACAGTGACTGATACATTAATATTGCATGGCCCGCAGTGACTTCTGTGCTTTCAGATTTAGTTTTTTAACTCTCCTTTGTTCTCCAGAAAACATGCACTTCATTGAATTGAAACATTATTTAATAATTCAAGGCCACGTACAAAGGTCTCATTTGTCTCATTTAATGTATTTACCAGTATTATTGAAAACATTTTATATAACAACATGGTTTGTTACTATGCTGAACCACAGCGCAGATAAATGACGATATCCATCCGGACCTTTGTCACCTAGGAAATGTGTGTCACTGGACCTTTTCAGATAGTAGTTGAGTACACTGCTATAGGGAATACAAGTTCACATCGTTCGACAGATAATATGAACTTGTGCGGTTGTCTATAAAAGGTGTTCCCAAAGATTTTTCATCCAGGCCCCCCTTCCAGCATTAGGGAATATCCCACTCCCCCCCTGCACACCCCTATTTCTATGGGTACAAGCACCGTTCATGAAACAAATGTTCCACAACCCTCGTGTTGGCGAAGAGAGAATTTTGCAGGCTTAAAGCTTATTTCCTGCAATTCAATACATCTTGTATCATCAGTTTTCCTCTTGTCATGTTAGTCATTGCATACCTCAGAAAGCTATTTATAACTTGTCAGAAATGTCCAGATCAACTAGCACATGTCAGCTAACGTTTTTTTGCCCATAGATTTTGTAGTAATGTTTTAATGTTTGAGGTACTCAAATATCACATGAATACACATTAGAATAACAAGATGTGTGTGTGTGTGTGTGTCAGTCTTACCCAGAAAGCTGTGTGAGGGCTTGTCCTCCACAACTTTGATTCTCCTAGCACCAACGGGGATGACAGCAGCCTCGATGTAACCTATAGCAACATACAAGAGAGTGAGGTGGGTGGAGCCACACCCAGACCCACACCTGTGGTGAGGAGAGGACGAGAGGTGAGGGGGGATGAGAGGAGAAAGGAGGTGAGGAGAGGTGAGGTGAGGGGAAGGGGTAGTATGGACAGGGTTGGGCTGGGCTGGTTCTTTATCCAAGCTGTTAATTTGGAAAGTAATTCTTCTGTGTGAAAGGCAAGGAGGACAATGAAGGAAGTAGAAAGAGAGAGGGTCTACATCCCAAATGACTCCCTGTTCCCTACACACGGGTCCTGTTCAAAAGTAGTGCACTAGGCTCTGGTCAAAGGTAGTGCACTATGAAGGGAATAGAGTACCGTTTGGGACACAGGTAGGGTAGTAAAGGTCATTGTAGCAGCGATCTAACTCAATACCGGTGGACAGAAAGAGGTAGTGCCTCTCTCTCTCTACCTTCTGTCTCTGTGTGCTGGAGCATCACAGGGAGCCTGGGTTTGAAAGGAAGGATTCAACCAGAGACAGATAGGTAGGTTGTGACCCAGATGTCACCATATTCCCTATATAGTGCGATATTTGAGACTAGAGCCCAATGAGCTCTGCTCAAAAGTAGTGCACTATATTGGGAATACAGTGGCATTTGGGATGCACACATTGAGATGTACGGCTCTGAATTCCACAGGTGTCATAAAAGAGACCAGGAAGTATATGTGAGCAAAATGATCCAATTATTTTGAGGATCCCACTGCATATACAGTACTTCAGCTTTATGACGTCACTTTTCAATCCAGAATTTGATTCTAGCACAGAGATCCTATGAAATAATTCTATGGATTCCAGCCTCAACCCGACTGGGAGAGAAATCTCTGATTAGCCCCTTGCCAGCCCTTCCCTCCTCACAGACATGCACGCATCCAAGCACCCACTAGTGTTTGGGCAGTAGTGATGATACAAAGCAGCTCATTGGTTCCCAGGCCCTCGGGCGACTGACTGTGGTCGCACTGTTACTTCTGAGGCTTACACCCAAATGTGTCAGAGAAGGAAACAAAAAACGTGGCGAGAGATATGAAAGACCCACAGTGAGAGAAAGAGAGGGACGGAGAGAGAGAGTGGGAGGGAGGGAGAAGAAGAAGAGAGAGAGAAAGAGATACATCAGCCAACAAGAGAGAGGGAGAGAGAGAGAGAGAGAGAGGGATATATAAAGAGGGGAGGAGAGGGTCTTCCATAATGTAGATAATTGCAATAGGAGGAACCCCTAACAAAATGGCACAGGTTGGGGTTATTCCAATTTGACCCCTGTGTAATGGGACCGTTAAGCTCTGTGGAGTCAAGAGAGACCAGGTGTGGAGTCAAGAGAGACCAGGCGTGCGTCCTAAATGGCACCATACTCCCTATCTAGTGCACTACTTTTGACCAGGGCCCATAGTGCCTGTAGTGCACTACATATGGAATAGGGTGCCGTTTGCGATGCAGAACCTTTGAGACGCAGGACCTAAAATTGCTTATTCTTCCAAACTTTTACCATTCATGCCATCAGTGGATGGAAGTCTTTATCGTCCTAAAATCTTTATTGTCCCAATTGTTTTTGTTTCGTTTTTTAGTGTTACCAGACTGAGTTTGATTTATTCCTGTATCTCCAGGGGCCAAATCCTAACTTGAGATCCACACGTAACAAACTTGACATCAATGCATGATTGACACCAAACTCAAGAGTTTCGCACACGTCTTACATTAGAATCCAGTCCCTTAGGCCTAGTTGAGCTGCTTTGTTCTTCTTTACTGCCCCCCCACTATGTACAGACTCCCTGTGTGTACTCACCGTAGTGCCGCCCTACAGGGCTGGATCTGCAATTACCACAACCATGCTATTATCTCTTTACACAGCACACAGGAACAAGTAACGAGTAAGAAGTTTCCCTAGCCTTGACACTGATCTAAGGTCAGTTTAACTTTCTCCCCCTCTAATGGTTAAGGTTAGGATTGGGGGGAGTCTAAACTGATCCTAGATCTGTGCCTATAGGCAATTTCTACCAAGAGCACCCCGTCACACAGTCAACAAGAAAACACCACGAACCACACACCCAGAAACGCTGTTAAAAACAACAACCCATCGCTAAGGCCCAGAGTTTTTCCTGGTCAGGTCACATGGAATGGGAAAATCTCCAGGCCCTACCCATCACCGACACAACAGGGTTACGTTGATTTCCACTCTGCATGTAGATATACACACCGTTACACACACAGACACACACACACTGTTCATTTACAGCCATTACTCTGGGAATGACAGGCTCTTTGCAGGCCAGACCTCCAGGGTTAGAAACCCCCACCCATCCTCCTTTGGGCTCTCCTGGGATTAACAATATGTCATTCAAGATTTTCAATATGATTCTTAATCATTTTCACCAATTGTAATATTTGTTGTTGTTCTCCCTCAACTCAGGTGAATGAGGAAGTACCACAAGGTATCCCAGTGTGTTCATTGAGGCGGAGGGTCGGGATGCCGAGGCATGCCGAGCTGTTGGGATTCACAGTGTGTCTGGGATCCTTCCAAACGCACTCAGTCTCCTCCTGTCCAAACTCTTTTGTTCCAGCCCTGCATGCATCAAGCCCTTGAATCAGACTGGAACTAAAGCCTGTACACGATATCTCTCCAGGAGCAGGACTGAAGAACACTGAGAGAGTGTGTGTGTGTCTGTCTGTGTGTTTGTGTGTGGGTGTGTGTGTCTGTCTGTGTGGACCATCTGCGTTTTGGCTATTGATCCCAGGAGAACCCAAGGAGGTCTGGTACTCCCATCTACTGACGTGTACACTCCAGTCAGGGCAGGACACACACACGCACGCACGCATCGCACACACAGACACACGCAGAGCAGGCATCTTACATGAGAAACACTTTGGGACAGCCCTTGGTTTAGCCATCACACAGGTAGAAACCCTCTTACAGTGGCTAGAGGAGACTGGGGGTAGAGGAGAGGAGGGGGGAGCAGAGGAGAGGGGGGAGGAGAGGAGGGAGGAGGAGGCAGGGGAATGGCTTTAGCAAATTGAATGAATTGGGTAAAAGGCGTTCATACTCGTGTCTTAGAAACGCACGCACGCATGCACACATACACACACTGTACACACACACTGTACACACTGTACACACTGTACACACACAGTACACACTCTACACACTGCACATACACTCACTCACTCACACACACACACACACACACATTACACACACACACACACACACACACACACTGTACACACACAGTACACACTGTACACACACTGTACACACACTGTACACACACACACACACACACACACACACACACACACACACTGTACATACCCTCTTCCTCGCTCTCGTCTTCATTCTCACTTTCTCTCCATCTCTCAAACACACACATATACACACTCACTGGCATGTACACACACACACTTTCTCTCTCTTTCTCTTCTTTATGGTGGCATGGAGATACACAGACACACAGACACACACACACACAGACACACAAACACACATACACAGACACACACACACACACGCTTGTTCACACTGCCATTATAGTGTGTCAGAGTAGTGTGTGAACAGCCAATGTTATCTTGAGGTTAGAATGAAAATTCTTTTGTCCATAATTAATGACCATAGTGTGGTAGATATGTGGTAGTAGAGTAGTGGCCTGAGGGAACACACTTAATGTGTTGTGAAAAGTGTAATGAAATGTAATGTCATGTAATATTCTTTATAGTATATAACTGCCTTAATGTTGCTGAACCCCAGGAACAGTAGCTGCTGCCTTGACAGGAACTAATGGGGATCCATAATAAACCCCAGGAACAGTAGCTGCTGCCTTGGCAGGAAATAATGGGGATCTATAATAAACCCCTTGGCAGGAAATAATCGGGATCCATAATAAACCCCAGGAACAGTAGCTGCTGCCTTGACAGGAACTAATGGGGATCCATAATAAACGGCAGGAGCAGTAGCTGCTGCCTTGGCAGGAACTAATGGGGATCCATAATAAACCCCAGGAACTGTAGCTGCTGCCTTGGCAGGAAATAATGGGGATCCATAATAAACCCCAGGAAGAGAAGCTGCTGCCTTGGCAGGAAATAATGGGGATCCATAATAAACCCCAGGAAGAGTAGCTGCTGCCTTGACAGGAACTAATGGGGATCCTTAATAAACCCCAAGAACAGTAGCTGCTGCCTTGACAGGAACTAATGGGGATCCATAATAAACCCCAGGAACAGTAGCTGCTGCCTTGACAGGAACTAATGGGGATCCATAATAAACCCCAGGAACAGTAGCTGCTGCCTTGACAGGAACTAATGGGGATCCTTAATAAACCCCAGGAAGAGTAGCTGCTGCCTTGACCGGAACTAATGGGGATCCATAATAAACCGCAGGAAGAGTAGCTGTTTCCTTGACCGGAACTAATGGGGATCCTTAATAAACCCCAGGAAGAGTAGCTGTTTCATTGACAGGAACTAATGGAGATCCATAATAAACGGAAGGAGCAGTAGCTGCTGCCTTGGCAGGAACTAATGGGGATCCATAATAAACTCCAGGAACTGTAGCTGCTGCCTTGGCAGGAAATAATGGGGATCCATAATAAATTCAGGAAGAGTAGCTGCTGCCTTGGCAGGAAATAATGGGGATCCATAATAAACCCCAGGAACTGTAGCTACTGCCTTGACAGGAACTAATGGAGATCCATAATAAACCGCAGGAAGAGTAACTGCTGCCTTGACAGGAACTAATGGGGATCCTTAATAAACCACAGGAACAGTAGCTGTTTCCTTGACCGGAACTAATGGGGATCCATAATAAACCGCAGGAAGAGTAGCTGTTTCCTTGACCGGAACTAATGGGGATCCTTAATAAACCCCAGGAAGAGTAGCTGCTGCCTTGGCAGGAACTAATGGGGATCCATAATAAACCCCAGGAAGAGTAGCTGCTGCCTTGACAGGAACTAATAGGGATCCATAATAAACGGCAGGAACAGTAGCTGCTGCCTTGGCAGGAAATAATGGGGATCTATAATAAACCCCTTGGCAGGAAATAATGGGGATCCATAATAAACCCAAGGGACTGTAGCTGCGGCCTTGGCAGGAAATAATGGGGATCCATAATAAACCCCAGGAACAGTAGCTGCTGCCTTGACAGGAACTAATGGGGATCCATAATAAACGGAAGGAGCAGTAGCTGCTGCCTTGGCAGGAAATAATGGAGATCCATAATAAACCCCAGGAAGAGTAGCTGCTGCCTTGGCAGGAAATAATGGGGATCCATAATAAACCCCAGGAACTGTAGCTACTGCCTTGACAGGAACTAATGGAGATCCATAATAAACCGCAGGAAGAGTAACTGCTGCCTTGACAGGAACTAATGGGGATCCTTAATAAACCACAGGAACAGTAGCTGTTTCCTTGACCGGAACTAATGGGGATCCATAATAAACCGCAGGAAGAGTAGCTGTTTCCTTGACCGGAACTAATGGGGATCCTTAATAAACCCCAGGAAGAGTAGCTGCTGCCTTGGCAGGAAATAATGGGGATCCTTAATAAACCCCAGGAAGAGTAGCTGCTGCCTTGAGGGAACTAATGAGGATCCATAATAAACCCCAGGAACAGTAGCTGCTGCCTTGACAGGAACTAATGGGGCTCCATAATAAACCCCAGGAAGAGTAGCTGCTGCCTTGACAGGAACTAATGGGGATCCATAATAAACCCCAGGAACAGTAGCTGCTGCCTTGGCAGGAAATAATAGGGATCCATAATAAACCCCAGGAAGAGTAGCTGCTGGCTTGACAGGAACTAATGGGGATCCATAATAAACGGCAGGAACAGTAGCTGCTGCCTTGGCAGGAACTAATGGGGATCTATAATAAACCCCTTGGCAGGAAATAATGGGGATCCATAATAAACCCCAGGAACTGTAGCTACTGCCTTGACAGGAACTAATGGAGATCCATAATAAACCGCAGGAAGAGTAACTGCTGCCTTGACAGGAACTAATGGGGATCCTTAATAAACCACAGGAACAGTAGCTGTTTCCTTGACCGGAACTAATGGGGATCCATAATAAACCGCAGGAAGAGTAGCTGTTTCCTTGACCGGAACTAATGGGGATCCTTAATAAACCCCAGGAAGAGTAGCTGCTGCCTTGGCAGGAACTAATGGGGATCCATAATAAACCCCAGGAAGAGTAGCTGCTGCCTTGACAGGAACTAATAGGGATCCATAATAAACGGCAGGAACAGTAGCTGCTGCCTTGGCAGGAAATAATGGGGATCTATAATAAACCCCTTGGCAGGAAATAATGGGGATCCATAATAAACCCAAGGGACTGTAGCTGCTGCCTTGGCAGGAAATAATGGGGATCCATAATAAACCCCAGGAACAGTAGCTGCTGCCTTGACAGGAACTAATGGGGATCCATAATAAACGGAAGGAGCAGTAGCTGCTGCCTTGGCAGGAACTAATGGGGATCCATAATAAACTCCAGGAACTGTAGCTGCTGCCTTGGCAGGAAATAATGGAGATCCATAATAAACCCCAGGAAGAGTAGCTGCTGCCTTGGCAGGAAATAATGGGGATCCATAATAAACCCCAGGAACTGTAGCTACTGCCTTGACAGGAACTAATGGAGATCCATAATAAACCGCAGGAAGAGTAACTGCTGCCTTGACAGGAACTAATGGGGATCCTTAATAAACCACAGGAACAGTAGCTGTTTCCTTGACCGGAACTAATGGGGATCCATAATAAACCGCAGGAAGAGTAGCTGTTTCCTTGACCGGAACTAATGGGGATCCTTAATAAACCCCAGGAAGAGTAGCTGCTGCCTTGGCAGGAAATAATGGGGATCCTTAATAAACCCCAGGAAGAGTAGCTGCTGCCTTGAGGGGAACTAATGAGGATCCATAATAAACCCCAGGAACAGTAGCTGCTGCCTTGACAGGAACTAATGGGGCTCCATAATAAACCCCAGGAAGAGTAGCTGCTGCCTTGACAGGAACTAATGGGGATCCATAATAAACCCCAGGAACAGTAGCTGCTGCCTTGGCAGGAAATAATAGGGATCCATAATAAACCCCAGGAAGAGTAGCTGCTGGCTTGACAGGAACTAATGGGGATCCATAATAAACGGCAGGAACAGTAGCTGCTGCCTTGGCAGGAACTAATGGGGATCTATAATAAACCCCTTGTCAGGAAATAATGGGGATCCATAATAAACCCCAGGAACTGTAGCTGCTGCCTTGGCAGGAAATAATGGGGATCCATAATAAACCCCAGGAACAGTAGCTGCTGCCTTGACAGGAACTAATGGGGATCCATAATAAATGGAAGGAGCAGTAGCTGCTGCCTTGGCAGGAACTAATGGGGATCCATAATAAACTCCAGGAACTGTAGCTGCTGCCTTGGCAGGAAATAATGGGGATCCATAATAAACCCCAGGAAGAGTAGCTGCTGCCTTGCCAGGAAATAATGGGGATCCATAATAAACCCCAGGAACTGTAGCTACTGCCTTGACAGGAACTAATGGAGATCCATAATAAACCGCAGGAAGAGTAACTGCTGCCTTGACAGGAACTAATGGGGATCCTTAATAAACCCCAGGAAGATTAGCTGTTTCCTTGACCGGAACTAATGGGGATCCATAATAAACCGCAGGAAGAGTAGCTGTTTCCTTGACCGGAACTAATGGGGATCCTTAATAAACCCCAGGAA
This sequence comes from Brachymystax lenok tsinlingensis, assembly GCA_030435695.1. Lineage (NCBI taxonomy): Eukaryota > Metazoa > Chordata > Actinopteri > Salmoniformes > Salmonidae > Brachymystax > Brachymystax lenok. The sequence goes on along the minus strand of CM059800.1, from coordinate 22,115,052 downwards.
GAGTAGCTGCTGCCTTGGCAGGAACTAATGGGGATCCTTAATAAACCCCAGGAAGAGTAGCTGTTTCCTTGACAGGAACTAATGGGGATCCTTAATAAAACCCCAGGAAGAGTAGCTGCTGCCTTGACAGGAACTAATGGGGATCCATAATAAACCCCAGGAAGAGTAGCTGCTGCCTTGACAGGAACTAATGGGGATCCTTAATACACCCCAGGAAGAGTAGCTGTTTCCTTGGCAAGAACTAATGGGGATCCTTAATAAACCCCAGGAAGAGTAGCTGCTGCCTTGACAGGAACTAATGGGGATCCTTAATAAACCCCAGGAAGAGTAGCTGCTGCCTTGACAGGAACTAATGGGGATCCTTAATAAACCCAAGGAAGAGTAGCTGCTGCCTTGGCAGGAACTAATGGGGATCCTTAATAAACCCCAGGAAGAGTAGCTGCTGCCTTGACAGGAACTAATGGGGATCCATAATAAACCCCAGGAAGAGTAGCTGCTGCCTTGACAGGAACTAATGGGGATCCATAATAAACCCCAGGAAGAGTAGCTGCTGCCTTGACAGGAACTAATGGGGATCCATAATAAACCCCAGGAACAGTAGCTGCTGCCTTGACAGGAACTAATGGGGATCCATAATAAATACAATTTTTAAAAAAGAAAGAAGGCTTCTGTCCTTCAGCGGCATTACAATCAGACCATCTGCACATCAAGGCCCAGAGTCTTTGTATGCATTTGAGTAGTTCAACACACACACACACACACGCACGCACACACACACACACACACACACACACACACACACACACACACACACACACACACACACACACACACACACACACACACACACACACACAAGCCATTAAAAGGGAATAATGGGGTGTTATCTTGTAATTAAAACACAACAGGTCTCTATTCAGAATAACGATCGGCTTTAAATGCCAAATCTAGTGCTCTGGCTGTGAAACTGAACTTTACCTATGGGGGACAGAGGCACCAGTGTGTGTACATGTTTAATGATACTGGAGGGCTACAGATACCCCAGATACCCTAGTGTTTGTAGGGCACCTTGCTAAGATTGTTCCAGGTGACTTTCCACCAGAGGTTAAATGCCTTAAAGGGATACTTCGGGATTTAGGCAATTTATCTAGAATGCTAGCAGATACTCATAGGCTTCTAGTCATTACGCTACCGATAGTTAGCATTGGCTCGCGAAACTACCTCCAACTTCCTTCTTACTGAACACAGAAACATAAAAATAGTATCCACAAGTTAATTTGACTTTGACTTTGGGGAAGTAGACAAAGGGCCTCATTACCAAAATCCCCACATTATCCCTTTAAGAGAGAATGTAACATGTCACATTACGATCTCATAAGCACAGGGCAAAAACACCTACCATCTAAACTGGCCTGCTATGCTAGATGTGTAACATTTAAAGACTGTGAGACGTTCTTACTAAATTAACCCTGGGCGTAAGAAGCACAGCTCCGCGAGAGGCTCACACTGCTCTGCGTAAAATTATTCTGCTAGCGCTAGCCAAAAGTAATGCGTCCAGTGTAGCAGGTAAAGACTGACGGCCCAATGTAACTCCTATGTAACTATAACTGGTGTACACCAAATCTGTCCTCTTCATATTTGCCTGTAAGACTAATAACCTACACTCATCCCTTTTCCATTCTGTTCCCATCAGGGTCATGTTCATTAGGCACCAACCGGAAGAAAACAGACAGACACAGGGAAGGATTAGCTGGAGTTAACTAACACTCATTTGATATTTCTGTTGCAAAATGTTTGAACACGTTTTCCATTGCGTGCCATTATGAACAAGACCCAGATATTCCCAACTGAAAAATACATGTTTAGAACTCCCCCCCCAACCCAGTACTCACCCCTGCCCTTGGTGTGGTTGAAGTCTCCCTTGACTATCTTACAGGAGTGTCCGTCTCCGTTACACACCCCACAGCGGTCCTCCCTGGCTGACGAGCCGATGATGCCATCGCAGCCGATTTTCTGCAAACAGTAAGTAGACCACTTAACAAAATCAAGTACACAGGAAGTAGTCAACATCAAGGAATATACAGGCTACGACCCAATTATTTCTCCTTCCTAGAAAAGTGTCCCTTCAATGGTTTAAGAAAGATGGAAGATGGAAACTCTATGCTTTTAGATGTGTGGGAAGTAGTAAACAAGAGTACACGTCAGGAGAAGGTAGGATATATTGATTGGGCCGCAGCCGCACTCTAATGAAGTCCATCTCTGAATAAACACTGACCGGACTATTGGTCTACTAGCGGACTGAATTCTGACTCCAAAACAATGCTAGTGAAATAGAAAAAGGCTGTTCCGATCCTCTCTCACTCACTCCCCTCTCCTCATTGACTTCTCATCATGGATTTGAAACTATTAGATAGATGTACAAAACATCCCAATAACTCCATCTAGTATGTCTGATAGAGTAGAGAGGAACTGCCACCTATTCAATCCTCTCAGATCTTCATGGGCCAGTCAATAAGGACAGAGGAAGCAGAGGGACTTGGAGAATCAGGACCTTTATTTATAGTAGGAGTGCTGATCTAGGATCAGTTCCCCCCTGTCTGTATAATCTTATTCATCAGTATCTAAAAGGAAGAAACGTTTGAATACGACCCCAGAACACTGTGGGAAAAACTACAAGTTGGTTCATTGTAAAAACGGAAAGGGAAGCTATAATACGTTCAGACATCGAAGGCGAGTGATATTAGTCTAGATTCACCACCACATAACCTATTGTTTGTTTAGGGATTGTTTAATCCTTCCCAGCAACTTTCACAGAGTTAAATCAGCTGTGCACTCACAAACAACTCCAAATACCCAAAGCCATTTACACACTACCAAGCAGCACAAACAGTAAAACACAAACAAGAATATTTACACACCAACAGACATTTGAATGCACACACACACACACATGCATGCACAAACACAGTCAGTCAATATGTGTGGAGTGTGTGTGTGAGGAGTGTGTTGTGTGTGTGTGTGTGTGTGTGTGTGTGTGTGTGTTGTTTCCTGGACTGCCTGAGCCAGTAATACTCTAAATACTCTGTAGAAAATCCAATCTGTACATCTGGATTATAGGAACTTGATGATTCAGAACACACACACAGACAATTTGGACAATTTTTGCTGAAACAGACTACGAACATATGGACTGACTTTTGCTGATTCAGTGAGGCAGCAGTAGCATTATGTGGGTCTTCTTAGCTCCATTCTTACCCAGCAGCCTTTAGGCTTCTCTTCTGACAAGACTGACGCTCTGTGACGCTGTTTTCACAGCATTCCTGAATTTCATACAGCGTAGCTTAGCATAACATCGACACTTCCCCCTCTCTCCCCCTCCTCTTTCTCTCTCATCTTTCTCCGATTCACTCTCTCTCTCCTCTTACTCCGTTTTTCTTTCTCTCCTCTTTCTCCATTTCTCTCTCTCCTCTTTCTCAGTTTCTCTCTCTCCTCTTTCTCTGTTTTCTCTCTCTCTCTCTCTCTCTCTCTCTCTCTCTCTCTCTCTCTCTCTCTCTCTCTCTCCTCTTTCTCTATTTCTCTCTCTCCTCTTTCTCTGTTTCTCTCTCTCCTCTTTCACCGGGGAGGAGAGCTGAGAGAGGGGGGGGGGCACAGAGAGCAAGACAGAGACAGAGAGGGAGGAGAGAGACTCATTCCTCTTGTTACCTACATCCAGATGATGACAAATACGTAGAAAAAGAAAAGCAAAGGATAGGAAGGAAGGAAGAAAACCGAAGGAGAAGAGAGGAGAGGAATAGGAATAGGAAGGGTGAAAGAGAAGGATACAGAGAGACGAGAGGAATAGGAGGTAGAAATAGGAGGGTACAGAGAGAGGAGAGGAAAGAGGAGGATACAGAGAGAGGAGAGGAAAGAGGAGGATACAGAGACAGGAGAGGAAAGAGGAGGATACAGAGAGAGGAGAGGAAGAGGAGGAGGAAAGAGGAGGATACAGAGAAAGGAGAGGAAGATGAGGAGGAAAGAGGAGGATACAGAGAAAAGAGAGGAAGAGGAGGATACAGAGCGAGGATAGGAAAGAGGAGGATACAGAGCGAGGATAGGAAAGAGGAGGATACAGAGAGAGGAGAGGAAAGAGGAGGAGGAATTAGGAGGATACAGAGAGAGGAGAGGAAAGAGGAGGATACAGAGAGAGGAGAGGAAGAGGAGGAGGAAAGAGGAGGATACAGAGAGAGGAGAGGAAGAGGAGGAGGAAATAGGAGAGTACAGAGAGAGGAGAGGAAAGAGGAGGATACAGAGAGAGGAGAGGAAACAGGAGGATACAGAGAGAGGAGAGGAAGAGGAGGAGGAAAGAGGAGGATACAGAGAAAGGAGAGGAAGATGAGGAGGAAAGAGAAGGATACAGAGCGAGGATAGGAAAGAGGAGGATACAGAGAGAGGATAGGAAAGAGGAGGATACAGAGAGAGGAGAGGAAAGAGGAGGAGGAATTAGAAGGATACAGAGAGAGGAGAGGAAAGAGGAGGATACAGAGAGAGGAGAGGAAGAGGAGGAGGAAAGAGGAGGATACAGAGAGAGGAGAGGAAGAGGAGGATACAGAGAGAGGAGAAGAAAGAGGAGGATACAGAGAGAGGAGAGGAAACAGGAGGATACAGAGAGAGGAGAGAAAGAGGAGGAGGAAAGAGGAGGATACAGAGAAAGGAGAGGAAGAGGAGGAGGAAAGAGGAGGATACAGAGAAAGGAGAGGAAGAGGAGGATACAGAGAGAGGAGAGGAAAGAGGAGGATACAGAGAGAGGAGAGGAAAGAGGAGGATACAGAGAGAGGAGAGGAAGAGGAGGATACAGAGAGAGGAGAGGAAAGAGGAGGATACAGAGAGAGGAGAGGAAGAGGAGGATACAGAGAGAGGAGAGGAAAGAGGAGGAGGAAATAGGAGGATACAGAGAAAGGAGAGGGATAGGAGGCGGAAAGAGGAGGATATTCCTCTCCTCTCTTCTCCTTCGATTTCCTTCCTTCTTCTCCTCTGATTTTCTGTATTTATGCTGCAATAGTTTGTGTCGGGGGGCTAGGGTCAGTCTGTTATATCTTGAGTATTTCTCCTGTCTTATCCGGTGTCCTGTGTGAATTTAAGTATGCTCTCTAATTCTCTCTCTCTTTTTCTCTATCTTTCTCTCTTTCTCTCTTTCTTTCTTTCTTTCTCTCTCTCGGAGGACCTGAGCCCTAGGACCATGCCTCAGGACTACCTGGCCTGATGACTCCTTGCTGTCCCCAGTCCACCTGATCGTGCTGTTGCTCCAGTTTCAACTGTTCTGCCTGCGGCTATGGAACCCTGACCTGTTCACCGGACGTGCTACCTGTCCGAGACCTGCTGTTTTCAACTCTCCAGAGACAGCAGGAGCGGTAGAGATACTCTGAATGCTTGGCTATGAAAAGCCAACTGACATTTACTCCTGAAGTGCTGACCTGTTGCACCCTCTACAACCACTGTCATTATTATTATCTGACCCTGCTGGTCATCTATGAACGTTTGAACATCTTGGCCATGTTCTGTTATAATCTCCACCCGGCACAGCCAGAAGAGGACTGGCCATCCCTCATAGCCTGGTTCCTCTCTAGGTTTCTTCCTAAGTTCTGGCCTTTCTAGGGAGTATTTCCTAGCCACCGTGCTTCTATATCTGCATTGCTTGCTGTTTGGGGTTTTAGGCTGCGTTTCTGTACAGCACTTTGTTACATCAGCTGATGTAAGAAGGACTTTAAAAATACATTTGATTGGATAAGAGGGGGAAAGGGGAAGATACAGAGAGAGGAGAGGAAAGAGGAGGAAAGAGGAGGATACAGAAAGAGGATAGGGATAGGGGGAAAGGGGAAGATACAGAGAGAGGAGAGAAAGGAATAGAATAATAAACGGATTGAGAGAAGGAAAAGAGAGAGGATAGGAAGAGGAGGGAGTGTGGGAAAGAGACTAACTTTAGTATGTGTGTGTGTGTTTGTGTTCACGTCCATACGTGTTTGTGTAAGATGAGAAGGTAACAGATTGGAGCAATCAGCCCTAATACTCCACCACTCGACAGTAGGGTACTAATGAAACATACTTCACACACACACACACACACACACACACACACACACACACACACACACACACACACACACACACACACACACACACACACACACACACTGCTACAACATGAAATATGAATTATTATGTTCATTATAATTAATGGCCATATCTGTAGAGGTTGATACATTTGTCTTCAGAAGCCTTTTAAAACCTGTAATACCTCAAAAGTTATCCTGCAACAGGGTGATCAAATGAAGATCCTACATCTGTAGAGAATGGAGACCTGCACACTGATGAACGCTCCCACTGTGTTTTTGTGCAACGTTTCACTTGGAAGTCATCGTCAGGCGTAAAAGACCAAACCATTTAGATTTGACATTTAGAAGCGGTTGATGTATGTGGCATATGAACTGCTCTGCCATTTACATGAAGCCAGTTGCACAGCATTGTGACAAGAGCAAGTGAGGAGCATTGTATTTCTTCACCTTTTCCTCATAGAAGTCACATCTGACTCAGCCATGGTTCTGAGTATTCACCCTGCTAATGCTCTCTCTGCTCCACCAGTGTGTCCCTCACCCACTCAGTCTGGGACGAGTCATGAACTTCAGCTACTCCCAGTGCCAGACCACGGAGGACGGAGTCTACCTCACCCCAGACTAGGTGTTTGTCATCCCCCAGAAGCTCACCGGTGTCGAGACTTCAGAAAATCATCAGTAGTCAGCTGGAGCATCACAGTTCCACGTCTCAATCCATCAATGGGGCGGCAGGTAGGCTAGTGGTTAAGAGCATTGGGCCAGTAGGGCCTCCCGAGTGGCGCAGCGGTCTAAGGCACTGCATCGCAGTGCTAGCTGTGTTACTACAGATTCTGGTTCGATTCCGGGCTGTGTCGCGACCGGGAGACCCATGAGGCGACACACAATTGGCCCAGCGTCGTCCAGGTTAGGGGAGGGTTTGTCCCATCGCGCTCTAGAGACTCCTGTGGTGTTTTTAGTGTAATGAGGACGGCTCATTAAAGGAACACACAAAGTCAAGTATCTCTCTCTCTCTCTCTGTTTATTTATTTGTTAATGCTGGCCATCAGAACACTTCATTGCTGGCCAATGAAAAGAGAGAGGATAAATCCAGGAAATACAAAATATGGATACAATTATTGATGCAGACACACAGACGTGTATCTGTGTGTGTTAGACAGTGCGAGAGTGCGTGCATGTGTGTGTGGCCTATGATATGTGTGTGTAGAGGGAAGAATGACACATAATGTCTCCCATGTGTAGGGAACCAAATGCTGGCTCAGCAGATGACCAGTATCTACTGACAACAGCTGGCTACTCCTTCGGAAACTATGCTACACACACACACACACACACACACACACACACACACACACATACATACACACACACACACACACACACACACACACACACACACACTTTTATCCACCACTGAGTCTGAGTCCCAAGAATGGGCCAGAAAAATGGCCAAGATGAGGTGAGAATCACCTGTTACAGTGTAAAGCAGGTGAAAATACTAGTCTAGCATTTAAATCATTTTATTATAATGATTACCATCTTATTTATTTTGTCTCTCATACCTACTTTTTCTTTAGACAATATCATCTCATCTGAAAGCTCCCTCACTTCCTCACTTCCTCTATCCTCTAAATCCTGTCTTCCATGTCTGTCTATTTTCTCATCTGGTGTCCCAGTGCTTAGCTATTAGTGGCAAGATGGCACCGACAGATACGGCAGCTCTGTTTCTAGCTCCTGAGATTCTACTGTATTTTAGCCACTTCATCCTAATATTTATATATTCCTTAATTGCATTATGTTACTTTAGGTTGTGTGTATTGTGTGTATTGTTGTGAATTGTTAGAAATTACTGCACTGTTGAAGCTAGAAACACAAGCATTTCGCTACATCCGCTAAACATGTGTATGTGACAAATATCGTTTGATTTGATTTGATCTACCCTGACAGAAACAGGAAGTGGTACTATGGCCCCAGTTACCTCCCAGCCAACTAAAATTTTGCCTTTGCGGCCTAAGAGAGAGAGATAGAGAGGGAGAGAGATAGATAGAGAGGGTGAGAGAGAGGGAGATAGAGAGGGAGGGAGGGAGGGAGGGAGGGAGGGAGGGAGGGAGGGAGGGAGGGAGGGAGGGAGGGAGGGAGGGAGGGAGGAGGGAGGGAGGGAGGGAGGGAGGGAGAGAAAGCAAGAGAGAGAGAGGGAGAGAGATTGTAAGAACACACTCAGGAGCTCAGGACAGAGAGAGAGGAAAGCCTTCTCCAGTGACCTACAGAGAGAAAACCCTTCTCCAGTGACCTACAGAGTGAAAACCCTTCTCCAGAGACCTACAGAGAGAAAACCCTTCTCCAGAGACCTACAGAGAGAAAACCCTTCTCCAGAGACCTACAGAGTGAAAACCCTTCTCCAGAGACCTACAGATAGAAAACCCTTCTCCAGTGACCTACAGAGAGAAAACCCTACTCCAGTGACCTACAGAGTGAAAACCCTTCTCCAGAGACCTACAGAGTGAAAACCCTTCTCCAGTGCCCTGCTGAAACTGGCAGGTTCCACCATCTCCTTCTAACTGAGCAGGGATTCTGTCACAGGGCAAAGGGAGTGAGGCAGGGCAGCAGAGGAAGGCCAAGGGTAGGAGGAGCAGCCAGAAACAATGCACCGCTTATAGCCAATAGCCATCCGCACTTCTAAGGAAATGAGAGGCGTGGACACAGAATATTGCTGCCCCCCAGTGCTTAATGGCTACAGGAATGTCTTATCATTTCTTTATCTTAGTATTATTTGAGCCCAGCACCAGGATTCTCTCATGTGTGGGATGTGCAAATCACCTTCTTTTTCTTCATCGCCACACAAGTCTGCCTTGTGTGTGTGTGTGTGTGTGAGAGTGTGCATCTGCATGCATTGAGTTTTACGTGTGTGTGTGTGTGTGTGTGTGTGTGTGTGTGTGTGTGTGTGTGTGTGTGTGTGTGTGTGTGTGTGTGTGTGTGTGTGTGTGTGTGTGTGTGTGTGTGTGTGTGTGTGCGTGCGTGTACCTGACACCTGCCATTGACACACAGGTCCGACTCGTAGGGTCCACAGGGTGTTCCATCCATCACTCTCTCTGCCACCAGGATGGGGGCATCTCTCCCCACAGGGGAACAGAACAGGGCACACGGCTTCTCTACAGAGAGAACACACAGGGGGTTAATTATGGGGTAACAGAACAGGGAACACATTCTCTACAGAGAGAACACACAGAGGGTTAATGATGGGGGAACAGAACAGGGAACTAGGCTTCTCTACAGAGAGAACATACAGATGGTTAATGATGGGGGAACAGAACAGGGAACACGGCACTAAACCCCTAACCCTGCACCTCTCCAAAACTTGTGTATGTGTGTCTTCAGAGTGGTTGAAGTGGAAGTAAAATTTAGGTTGGACCTTGGGTGCAATTGACTAATATAGTGATCTCAATCTATTAATGATGGGGAACAGAACAGAGAACACAAATTTTCTACAGAGAGAACACACATAGGGGGTTAATGTAATGAGGTGTCACCCTGGATTGAAAGCTCATCTATTGCGTAATGTGATGACATCACATGACCACTGGTGACTTTTGATACGCAAATGTAAAAAAAAGATGGTTGGTATCAGCTACCTGGTCTCATGCTCTTTTAGTCATTTATTTTTTATTATTTAACCTTCATTTAACTAGGTCAGTTAAGAACAAATTCTTATTTACAATGATGCCCTCGGAACAGTGGGTTAACTGCCTAGTTCAGGGGCAGAACAACAGATTTTTACCTTGTCAGCTCTGGGATTCAATCTAGCAACCTTTCGGTTACAGGCCCAACGCTCTAACCATTAGGCCACCTGAAAGTATTCAGACCCCTTGACTTTTCCCACATTTTGTTACGTTACAGCCTTATTCTAAAATGGATGAAATAAAAATAAATACCCCATAATGACAAAGTGAAAACAGGTTTTTAGAAATGTTTGCAAATGTCTAAAAAAATCTAAAACAGAAATACCTTATCTACATAATTATTCAGACCCTTTGCTATGAAACTCAACATTTATCTTTTCTACGTTTCTACAACTTCTACAACAGTCCACCTGTGGTAAATTCAATTGATTGGACATGATTTGGAAAGGAACACACCCATCTATATAAGGTCCCACAGTTGACAGTGCATGTCAGAACAAAAACCAAGACATGAGGTCGAAGGAATTGTCCGTAGAGCTCCGAGACAGGATTGTGTCAAGGCACAGATCTGGGGAAGGGTACCAAAAAATGTCTGCAGCATTGAAGGTCCCCAAGAACACAGTGGCCTCCATCATTCTTAAATGGAAGAGGTTTGGAACCACCAAGACTCTTTCTAGAGCTGGCCTTTTGTCTCTCTGTGTTCATACATTTGATTCAACAACATTGGTTATAATATGTCTTTTTTTCTGGATTGACTTCCCTGGTAATTTTACCCACGTATCTTAATTTGATCAATCTGTTGTCGCAGAGAATTTTCCAATTCGCAGTGCAAATTGTAGTGTATTCAATATTTTAAAAGGCTTCTAAAGTTTGTAACTTCCACCTTAAAATGTCAGACTTGATGTGCCCTAATGAAAAAATGGCCAATAATTATAATCCACATTGCTGCAGGATTTTTCTTTCCTGCTGTGAGAAGCAGGGTCAAATTAAGATTGCACATCTGTAAATGTTAAAAAAGACTGAACTGCAAATGTTGCTGATCTCAGTTCAGATTAGGAAGTGTACAAATAAACCGAACTGAACTGATCCTACTGGGATGGGATAGGAAAAAAGGAGAAAGGGAAGGAGTGGGAGAAAAGAGGGAAGAAGGCCATTTTACAGCTCTCAAATAAACACCTGCTGGATGAACAGAACCCTCAGTTCATAAATACATGAAGACATTTTGTCAAACAGCTGTGAAAACCTTACACCACTGACAATACATCTCAACAACACACTGATCAAAGACCTCACACAGAGTGATATCGACAAGGGTCCTAAACAGCAGTTTGTGTAATGTGGTTCTAACCTCTTCTTGTACAGTATGGTTCTCAGCAGGGTTGTGTTCATTAGATGCCAAACTGAATAAAAACGGACCCAAACAGGGAGGGACTACCTGGACAATGAGAAACATTCATTTTTCCACTTTTCTGTTGCAAACTGTTTTAAAACACTGCATGCTCATGACCTTGATCAGACAGATTTGGCAAGAGTGGTCCGTGAGGAAATTAAATGACAGGGAAAAACTTGGACAGACATCAATCTAGCTAACACTAAATAAAAGCTGCTGGGAAGTCAGATGTGGATGCTTCCCAAATAGCACCCTACTGTATAGCCTTCATAGGGCATTACTTTTGACCAGGGACCAAAGAGCTATAAAGGGAACAAGGGTGTCATTTGGGAAGCATGCGCTAATGACAAGGAAAATAAATGATTTGCCAAAGAATACTGAACCGCTAGAAGTCAATGGGGCCAGGCTGAGTGGCACTCTGTTTCTGTGTTAGCCAGATGATTGTTGTCGTGGCAATGCAAAGCAAACACGTTTGCCAAAGCAATGACAAAGATATACAGTAGTCAGTAACACATTTTGGTACACTATGATAACTACATCAACATCAACTCAATTCAATAATCGTCCACCTGACAAGTCATCTACTGTGTGTGTGTTTTTGGTTTTACTATCCTTGTGGAGACCAGAAGTCCTCACAAGGACAGTAAAATAAGGAAAGGTTGGACAAGTGGGGACATTTCGATGGTCCCCACAAGTAAAAAAGCTATTTTAGGCTTAGGGGTTAGGTTTAGGGTTACAATTAGAATTAGGGTTAGGGTTAGAATTAGGTTTAAGATTAAGGTTAGGGTTAAGGTTAGGGTTAGGTTTAACGTTAGGGGTTAGGGAAAATAGGATTTTGAATGGGAATTCATTGTTGGGTCCCCACAAGGATAGTAAAACAAACGTGTGTATGTGCGTGATGCATACACGTGTGTGTGTGTTTGTGTGTTTGTGTGTGTGTGTGTGTGTGTGTGTGTGTTTGCGGGCCCTCTGCATCTCCAGAATATTTCTTCCTCTCACCATCGTTATTGACTGCGGTCCATATGCTGTTCTTCTTGCCGGCCTGGCGGTCATGGGAGAGACACTGCAGCTCTCTGAAGCTGGGTGTTCCTTTAGGGCAGGGAGGACCTTCACACACTTTATGTTCCACACTGGCCTTCTGACAATTACTACCACCGGGACCTGGCCTAGAGACACAACCAGTATGAAAACACACCGAGACACATGAACACATGTACGCACACACACACACACACACACACACACACACACACACACACACACACACACACACACACACACACACACACACACACACACACACACACACACACACACACATACACACACACACACACACACAAAGCAGATGACTTACGGCGGGTTGTCACATTTCCTCTGTCTGAACTGGGCTCCGGTGCCACAGGTTCTACTGCACTGGCTCCACTGACTCCAGCTGCTCCAGTCCCCATCCACATGCTGCGGGATAGGGCTTTTACTTACACACTCCCCTGCCCGGCACCACTGACACACAGACACATACACACATATACACACAAACACACGCACACAAACACACGAGAGAGAGAGAGAGAGAGAGAGAGAGAGAGAGAGAGAGAGAGAGAGAGAGAGAGAGAGAGGAACACAAGTTAATGCTATTGGCACAGGCAATTGACCACTGGACCAATTGCCATTTAATGCTAAGAAAAGTAAATGCCAGTGTCAAAAGACTGTATTGACTTTGGCTGGTCCTTCCCTGCTGACAAAGAGGTGAGCACACACACACACACTCACACACCTTGTCAGCTCCACACTCTGTGCCATCCAGAGGAGGGTCCAGCTTGGTCTTACAGGACTTGTCTCCTTCCACCAAACACCACAGGCCCGCGCACATCAGGTGCTGAAACACACACACACAAACCACAAACACACATATTAACTGCTGAAAAACACACCGCAATGAAGCTTGTGTCACTAAAACCTGTCCTTATAAATATGATTATCGGATATCGTTGAAATAACAGCCTGTATTAGAAAACTGGCTGTTGGAATGCATCTGTTTAGTATCTGACACAGGGCATACAGTATGTTTATGACAGCAGTAGACATAGTCCAACAGCAGAGAGATTCAGGCCACGAGAGTAAACCCTGTGTCCCTGGAATCTCTGGCATCTTTACAGAGAGAAAACAAAGAGAGAAAGCAGAAAGAGTATACTGAAGTATGTCATGCAGCTAAATGACTTCAGTTCAAGTATGCCTGCAGTTATCTATCTATCTATCTATCTATCTATCTATCTATCTATCTATCTATCTATCTATCTATCTATCTATCTATCTATGTCTGTCTGTCTGTCTGTCTGTCTGTCTGTGCACTCTTAGAAAAAGGGTTCCGAAAGGGTTCCTTGGCTGTACCCCATAGGAGAACCCTTCTTGGTTCACGGTAGAACCATTTTGGGTTCCATGTAGAACCCTCTGTAGAAAAGGTTCTATGTGCAGCCCAAAGGGGTTCTATCTGGAACCAAAAGGATTCTACCTGCAACCAAAAAGGGTTCCACAAAGGATTCTCCTATGGGGACAGCCATAGAACCCTTTGAAGGTTCTAGATAGCGCTTTTTTTTAAAGAGAGTTTATTTATGCTCTACCATAAAACTGTAGCAGGAACAACAGGCAGATCTAGAGCTTCCTGAGTATATTTATAATACTGAAGTATAATACTGAAGTACTGAAGTACTTCGTCTAGGTCATACATGTCGAGGTATTGATGTTTTATTCAAACCATTGCATTCAAGTGCATATTACGTTTTTAAGACTTATTTTTATCAGATACACTCGAGGTACTGTTCCTCACGCTGGTTGATGAAAGCTAGAGAAAGTACATTAGCGGCTATTTCACTGTAGCTATGCCACACACACACACACACACACACACACACACACACACACACACACACACACACACACACACACACACACACACACACACACACACACACACACACACACTACACCTTCCTCTCTCAATGTTCAAGAACATTTTCCAATCTAGCGGTATAGGCTCCCAAGGTGGCACAGCGACCATTAAACCATTGGGATCAGACGTACTTCCATCTCCTCTCTGCTTTGACCCCTGCTGTAGAATCATCTGTCTTTGTTCTGACACCCATGTATTGTGTGTGTGTGTGTACATGCGTGCATGTCTCCTCTGGGTAAGAAAGTCTAGACGGCAAGGTGTGAAAGCTGCCATTAAACCCTCTTACCAGGCTCTGGCTGGGCCGGTATTGAGTGGAAACAGTGGTCAGAAGCTCTGCAGTTATAGTCTGCCTTATTTTGACTGGTGGACTGGGAGAGGGACAGCAAACATTTGCGAAACCAGACTGGGTTCAAATCTAAACTGAAACGTTAAAAAAAAGTTTATTTCTGAATTTACTGTCACAAAATACCTTGCAGTATTGGTGTTTGGCAGCTTGGCGTATTTAATGTAGAGGAAACACTGCAGCGTGTGATGATAAACTTCATATGAACCTGGTGAGTGAAACCAAACTGGACTGTCAGCACCTGTCACTCTGGAGAGATATTTTGGCCAGGTCTCCCTAGCAACCTTTAAAAGCAAGCCCCCGGGAGGATGCCCCAGGATAGAGAGGGAATGAGAAAGGGAGGAGGAGAGATCAAAGAGGAGTGTGTGAGTTGGCAAATCAATTAGGCAGACAGCAGGAAAGAGGAGAATAGCCCAGAGGAGGAATAGTATTACATCACAGTGGACAGAGTATCTTTCACAACCCATCATCTCTGCTCATCATGACCCCATCGGCACACCTTCATTAATTCATGGCCCTGATCTGTGTACGCGACCAATACAATCAATGATTTGATAGAGTCCGCACTGCACTAGGTTTAAACACACGACTACTACACAGCTACTGTCAATAGATCCGTGTGTGTGGGGTGTGTGTGTATGTTTGTGTGCATGTGTGTGTGTGTGCATACGCACATGTGTGTGTACCTCCATATCATTGCAGAAGGTGGCGTTGGTTCCAAAGAGGATCTGACATTGTTCGTCTGCACTGTAGTGCATGCCTGGCAGCTTGGGTGGCAGGCGGACCTGGTAGCGGCTTCTGGGGTCTGTGTGGAGCAGACAGCTGCTGGCTTTGGACCTGTCACACACACCAGCGCGTGCACACACACACGCACACACACACACACATACACACACACACACACACACACACACACACAAAAGGACATATAAAGAGCAGAGTTGACAGTATGTCCTAGCAGTGATAGACTGTAGTTGGATGGTTTATCAAGTTACACACTGACTAAATGATGACCCCAACCCCGGTTACCATTGTAATGTAGTATTGTATGATGGTCCTCTGTGTGTGACTGTATTTATGACCAGTATCTGTCTCTGTAGAGCACAAAGCCCTGGGATTCACCAGAGAGCCTTTATCTTAGAGATTCATAGAGAACACACAGCAGAGAATGTATCCAGTAGAGTACACACACACACACACCCACACACACACACACAAACATGCACAAGCACACGTGCACGCACACGCACAAACACATACACACAGCTAACTTTGGGGTGACACAGTCCCATTCAGAATCCGATTTTCCCTAACCCTAACCCTAACCCTAACCCTAACCCTTACTCTTACCTTAACCCTAACCCTAACCCCTAAACCTAACCTTAGCTCCTAACGCTAACCCTTAACGTAATTCTAACCCTAACACTAATTCTAACCTTAACCCTAAACCCACTAGAAATAGCCTTTTACTTCGTGGGGACTAACAAAATGTCCCCAGTTGGTCAAATATATGTTTGTTTCTATTCTTGTGGGGACTTCTGGGGACTTCTGGTCCCCATAAGAATAGTTAAACACATCCACACTACCATACATAATCCAGAAAACATAGGCCAAAAAACATTACCCTATGGGCTTAGTAGTGCACTATTTAGGGAATAGGTTGCCATTTGGGACACCCCTAGAGGAACAGACACTATGGATCCAGCAAGGAGACTGTCTGTGCCATGACTGGGGAATATGGGGTTTGATAACATTGTGGTATGGGAAAAGATAAATCCTTAAATGTTATATTGACGCCTGCAATGTGTGCATGGGAAAAGTTTATTTTGACCGAACCTCAACGTCCACCTTTCACCACACAGGTCTGCTAAAAAGGGGGTTGGGCAACTCTGGTCCTGGAGGGCAGCAGTATGTACAGGCTTTTGTTCCACCCCAGCACTAACAGTGTGAACACTAACACTTCTGTTACATATAATAATGGTCCAATGTCAAGGGACTGATTTCAGAGCGCCAGACAGCCAATAAACTCAATATCTAGTCCATGCTCCAGTCACAGTCAATCAGATCCATTGTTTGCAATATAAATCAAGCCATCGCTATGGTAATAGCTTCTAGGCAACAGCAGCCCATAGATAAAAGCCGATGCCATCTCGTAGAGTTATGATGAATGCATTGAGTAGGAGACGCCATTCAACTTGATTAAACTGCCTGACAGCGGTAAGGGCTGGAACACAGTAAGTTCCATCACTGTGAGTGACTGGTTACAAAAACCTTGTCAAAGTCAATAAAATAATGGTTGGAAGGCAACTAGAGGTCATTTATTTAAGGAAGTGTGTGAGTGGGGCGGAGGGATATATTGCATAATGATTGTGTGTATGTATGAGTGAGACTGTGTGTGGGTGGGTGGGTGTGTGAGTGAGTGTGAGTGTGTATCAGTGAGTGTGTGCATGCGTGTGTGTGTGTGAACGTGCGCGTGTGTCAGTGTGTGTCCAATCTGAAAGTGGAAAACTGGACCCTTTAGGCCAGTGAACTGAGGCACATTTTCCACTCTCATAATATTGCTATGCTCCACTTAGTAACATAGAGAGTGTATGTGTGTGAGTCAGTGTGTGTGTTTGTGTGTGTGTGTCTCACCTGAGGAACTTCTCCAGGTCGTCACGGCTGCAGGGGGACCATGATAGGTCACTGGGGTTACGGCCCTTCACCCATTCGCCAGACATGATGTGGGAGTGGCCTGTACAGGTAGAGTGGTCGTCATCATGGCTCATCCCCATGCTGGAGAGAGAATCACACACACACCATTACATACCATATAGACACACACACACACAAAATGATATACCATATAGACACACACACACACACACACACACACACACACACACACACACACACACACACACACACACACACACACACACCATTATATACCATATAGAGAAACACACACCATTATATAACATATAGACACACACCATTATATACCATACAGAAAAACACCATTATATACCATACAGACAAACACCATTATATACCATACAGACAAACACCATTATATACCATACAGACACACACCGTTATATAACATATAGAAACACACCATTATATACCATACAGACACACACCATTATATACCATACAGACACACACTACTATATACCATACAGACACACACCATTATATACCATACAGACCCACACCATTATATACCATACAGACACACACCACTATATACCATACAGACACACACCATTATATACCATACAGACCCACACCATTATATACCATACAGACACACACCATTATATACCATACAGACAGACACCATTATATACCATAAAGACACACACCATTATATACAATACAGACACATACCATTATATACAATACACACACACCAGTATATACCATACACACACACACCATTATATACCATACAGACACACACCATTATATACCATACAGACAGACACCATTATATACCATAAAGACACACACCATTATATACAATACAGACACATACCATTATATACAATACACACACACCAGTATATACCATACACACACACACCATTATATACCATACAGAAAAACACCATTATATACCATACAGACAAACACCATTATATACCATACAGACAAACACCATTATATACCATACAGACACACACAGTTATATAACATATAGAAACACACCAATATATACCATACAGACACACACCATTATATACCATACAGACACACACTACTATATACCATACAGAAACAAACCATTATATACCATACAGACACACACCATTATATACCATACAGGCACACACCATTATATACCATACAGACACACACTACTATATACCATACAGACACACACCATTATATACCATACAGACCCACACCATTATATACCATACAGACACACACCACTATATACCATACAGACACACACCATTATATACCATACAGACCCACACCATTATATACCATACAGACACACACCATTATATACCATACAGACAGACACCATTATATACCATAAAGACACACACCATTATATACAATACAGACACATACCATTATATACAATACACACACACCAGTATATACCATACACACACACACCATTATATACCATACAGACACACACCATTATATACCATACAGACAGACACCATTATATACCATAAAGACACACACCATTATATACAATACAGACACATACCATTATATACAATACACACACACCAGTATATACCATACACACACACACCATTATATACCATACAGAAAAACACCATTATATACCATACAGACAAACACCATTATATACCATACAGACAAACACCATTATATACCATACAGACACACTCCGTTATATAACATATAGAAACACACCATTATATACCATACAGACACACACCATTATATACCATACAGACACACACTACTATATACCATACAGAAACAAACCATTATATACCATACAGACACACACCATTATATACCATACAGGCACACATCATGATATACCATAGAGACAGACACCATTATATACCATACAGACACACACCATTATATACCATACAGACACACAACATTATATACCATACAGACACACACCATTATATACCATACAGACCCACACCATTATATACCATACAGACACACACCATTATATACCATACAGACAGGCACCATTATATACCATAAAGACACACACCATTATATACCATACAGACACATACCATTATATACAATACACACACACCAGTATATACCATACACACACACCATTATATACCATATAGACACACACCATTATATACCATGTAGGCACACACATACACCATGATATACCATATAGACAAACACACACCATTATATACAATTTAGACACACACCAGTATATACCATACAGACAGACACCATTATATAACATATAGAAACACACCATTATATACCATACAGACACACACCACTATATACCATACAGGCACACACCATTATATACCATAGAGACAGACACCATTATATACCATATAGGCACACACATACACCATGATATACCATATAGACAAACACACACACCATTATATACCATTGACACACATACACACCATCATATACCATACACACACACACCATTATATACCATATACACACACAAACACACACACATACACACACACACACAAATACACGCACTATTATATACCATATAGACACACACACACACACACACACACACACACACACACACACACACACACACACACACACACACACACACACACACACACACACACACACACACACACACACCATTATATACAATATAGACAAACACACACACCATTATATACCATTTAGACACACACCATTATATACCATATAAATACACACACACCATTATATACCATATAGACGAGCACACACACCATTATATACCATATAGACACACACACACACACCATTATATACCATATAGACAAACACACACACCATTATATACCATATAGACACACACACACCATTATATACCATACAGACAGACACCATTATATACCATACAGACACACACCATTATATACCATACAGACACACACCATTATATACCATATAGACACACACCATTATATACCATATAGGCACACACCATTATATACCATATAGACAAACACACACACCATTATATACCATTTAGACACATATACACCATTATATACCATACACACACAAACACCATTATATACCATATAGACACACACACACACACACACACACACACACACACACACACACACACACACACACACACACACACACACACACACACACACCATTATATACAATATAGACAAACACACACACCATTATATACCATTTAGACACACACCATTATATACCATATAAATACACACACACCATTATATACCATATAGACGAGCACACACACCATTATATACCATATAGACACACACACACACCATTATATACCATATAGACAAACACACACACCATTATATACCATATAGACACACACACACCATTATATACCATATGGACATACACACCATTATATACCATACAGACAGACACCATTATATACCATACAGACACACACCATTATATACCATAAAGACACACACCATTATATACCATATAGACACACACCATGATATACCATATAGGCACACACCATTATATACCATATAGACAAACACACACCATTATATACCATTTAGACACATATACACCATTATATACCATACACACACACACACACCATTATATACCATATAGACAGACACACACACACACACACACACACACACACACACACAAATACACGCACTATTATATTCCATATAGACACACACACACATGCACACGCGCACGCACAACCACACACACACACACACACACACACACACACACACACCATTATATACAATATAGACAAACACACACACCATTATATACCATTTAGACACACACCATTATATACCATATAAATACACACACACACACACCATTATATACCATATAGACATACACACCATTATATACCATACAAACAGACACCATTATATACCATACAGACACACACCATTATATACCATATAGGCACACACCATTATATACCATATAGACAAACACACACACACCATTATATACCATATAGACAAACACACACACCATTATATACCATTTAGACACATATACACCATTATATACCATACACACACACACCATTATATACCATATAGACACACACACACACACACACACACACACAAATACACGCACTATTATATACCATATAGACACACACACACACACACATGCACACGCACACACACGCACACACACACCATTATATACAATATAGACAAACACACACACCATTATATACCATTTAGACACACACCATTATATACCATATAAATACACACACACACACACACCATTATATACCATATAGACAAGCACACACTATTATATACCATATAGACACACACACACCATTATATACCATATAGACATACACACCATTATATAACATATAGACACACACACACCATTCTATAGCATACAGACACACACACATACACCATTATATACCATATAGATAAACACACACACCATTATATACCATACAGACACACACACACACACACCATTATATACCATATAGATAAACACACACACCATTATATACCATATAGATAAACACACACCATTGTACACCATACAGACACACACACACACCATTATATACCATATAGATAAACACACACACCATTATATACCATATAGATAAACACACACACCATTTTATACCAGATAGACAAACACACACACCATTATATACCATATAGACAAACACACACACCATTGTATACCATATAGACACACACACACCATTATATACCATATAGAGACACCCCCCCCACACACACACACACATATACCATATAGACACACACATAAACACACCATTATATACCATATAGACACACACACCATTATATACAATATAGACACACCATTATATACCATATAGACAAACACACACACCATTATATACCACATAGACATACACACCATTCTATACCATACAGACACACACATACACCATTATATATCGTATAGACACACACACCATTATATACCATATAGACACACACCATTATATACTCATACACTACTGGTATATGTGCATGTCTCTCAGGCACACACACACACACACACACACACACAGGTAATTCTTGTGAGGACCAACAATTGATTCACATTTAAAATCATATTTTGCCTAACCCCTAACCCTAACCTAATATAGGAGAAACCAGCCACACCGTCTTGACATGCCTCAAACAACACCTCTACACAACTGAAACAAACACACTACAAACATACTTGTCTATTTATGGAAAAATCACACTGATTAACTCTTTGGTCGTTTCACATTTTACTGACTTACTAATGGCACTGCCTACTCCAGATGACTCGTTTTTTAAATCATATGAACAAAAAATATTTTATTTTATTTGGAATGCTAAGCCAGACAAAATTAAATGTGCCTATTTATATAATGAACATGAGTTTGGGGGCCAAAAATGATTAAATATTAAAGCTTTAAACCTCTCACTAAAAGCTTCACTCATACATAAATTATACTTAATCCCAAAATGGTTCTCCGGTAGATTATTAAGAAAGGCTCATCCTTTGTTCAAAAATTGCCTTTTTGCCTTTATACAGATCACAACTTCTATTTCCCACTAATTGAAAATGAAATTTTGTTTAAATTATCGCCCTTTCTTAAACAAGCCATACAAAGCTGGTTTCAATTTCAGTTTTATCCTGCAGAATTTTCTTTTAACAAATATTACAAATACCCGCCCAATGTTTTCCAATATTCTCCAGACTGACAGAACAGAAAGATGCAATAGGCCCAACGTTTGGCACCAGCACAAACAGAAACCCTCTTAAAACTAGGCCTAAACCTAACCCTAAGGCAAAAAAATAGCCTTTTTACAAGTGAGGACCGGAAAAATTACCTCAGTTCTCTGAATTTTGATACTCACAAGTATAGTACAACGTGTACACACATACACACATTTAAATGTGGAAGACACGTTTCAGTTGAATGCATTCAGTTGTACAACTGACTAGGTATCCCCCTTGCCCCTCTGCAACACATAACTATACACACAACATACACTCTTGCAACAGACAGTATAACATACTTTGAACACGTTTAAATACCTCTACACAACTGCAGCCCATCTTATCACACCTGTTACATATTCATTGGCTAAGGTCAGGCCTCAGGGAAACATCAACAAGAAAGAATCTCTAGTGTACAGAGCTATACCACAGTAAGGACCTGTGTGTGTGCGTGCGTGTGTGTGTGTGTGCGTGCGTGTGTTTCCTCTAAAGCAGTGACCTACATTTTGCAAATTAAAAACAACAACCCAGCCTGAACTACCGGCAGCGCCTCAGAAACTAACAAAAACCATTGAGTGGAATGACTGGACTCCCAATGTACAGCCTTTGTTCAAGGCTTTAATTAAACTATATACAATTACATATTGAGAGACATATTCCTCCATGTCCACTGCAATACCAATAAGAGATCAGCCACACTAAAACCAAGATGACCACAGCTGGTCTGGGTCTGTCCTGCTACTTAAAATTTGCTGCTGCTGAGGGAAGTTGCCTAGATGCTGATCTTGGGTCAGTTTAGCATTTTCCCCACTAATGGTAAAGGTTAATTGGGGATCCAAGATCTGTTCCTAGGGGAAACTTTACCCGAAGCACCACATTGGAGAACCGCAAACTGGGTTGGAGTGCAGTGCAATTGGCCAGTCCCAAATATGTTAATTTTGTCTTTCTCCAGATCTCTGTAGGCTCTGGTTTAGTGCACACATTTACAACAGGAAAAGCAAACACATGAGGGTTGTGTTCATTAGGTACCAAACTGAAGAAATTGCACGGAAACAGGGAGGAACTACCTGGACTAATTTTCATTAACTGTTGCAAAACATTTTAAAACTGTTGTATGCCCTAAACAAAAAATCAAATCAAATCAAACGTTATTTGCACCATGCGCTGAATACAACAAGTGTAGACTTTACCGTGAAATGCTTACAGTGAGGGAAAAAGTATTTGATCCCCTGCTGATTTTGTACGTTTGCACACTGACAAAGAAATGATCAGTCTATAATTTTAATGGTAGGTTTATTTGAACAGTGAGAGACAGAATAACAACAAAACAATCCAGAAAAACGCACGTGAAAATTTTGATAAATTGATTTGCATTTTAATGAGGGAAATAAGTATTTGACCCCTCTGCAAAACATGACTTAGTACTTGGGGGCAAAACCCTTGTTGGCAATCACAGAGGTCAGATGTTTCTTGTAGTTGGCCACCAGGTTTGCACACATCTCAGGATCATTGCAACTCCACGAGGTGAGATCTTGCATGGAGCCCCAGGCCGAGGGAGATTGACAGTTCTTTTGTGTTTCTTCCATTTGCGAAAAATCGCACCAACTGTTGTCATCTTCTCACCAAGCTGCTTGTAGCCCATTCCAGCCTTGTGTAGGTCTACAATCTTGTCCCTGACATCCTTGGAGAGCTCTTTGGCCTTGGCCATGGTGGAGAGTTTGGAATCTGATTGATTGATTGCTTCTGTGGACAGGTGTCTTTTATACAGGTAACATTAGGAGCACTCCCTTTAAGAGTGTGCTCCTAATCTCAGCTCGTTACCTGTATAAAAGACATCTGGGAGCCAGAAATCTTTCTGATTGAGAGGGGATCAAATACTTATTTCCCTCATTAAAATGCAAATCAATTTATAACATTTTTCACATGCGTTTTTCTGGATTTTGTTGTTGTTATTCTGTCTCTCACTGTTCAAATAAACCTACCATTAAAATTATAGACTGATCATTTCTTTGTCAGTGGGCAAACGTACAAAATCAGCAGGGGATCAAATACTTTTTTCCCTCACTGTACACCTTAAGTAAAAAAATAAGTCACACAAAACGCAAAAGAAATAACAAAATAGCACAATTGGTTGACCCAGGAGTGAACTGTATGAAGTCTTGGAGATGTGTTTATTGGTCATAGCTTTTAAGCTGCCCTATGCAGTAATCCTCCGCCATTTCCTGGTTGTTAAACTTCTCAAGTGGGTATAGTGTAGAGAATCCGTGTACCATCTAAACCGCAGTGAAATATATATTTCCATTACCAAAAATATTGTATTTTCACCTGTTTGAAGCTGGTGTACAAAACCGAAAGTAAAAGTCCCAAAAATGAAACTTAAAAAATGGGAAGCATAGAAATAGCACACATAGAACAGATTTACCACTTCTTAGACTTCTTAGACTAAAAAGCATTTTCAATTGAAATTATCCAATGTTTTCTTTATAGTCCAGGTCTAGGCCTCATCTTTGTCCAGGAATCCGCCCCAAAGTGATACAGACAACCAACAAATTGAATCAGTTCTTCAAGGGCTGTGGATTGGACATGGATTTCCACTAGGAGTGATAAGTGCTTGATAAGAATGCACCTCATTTACAGACTCACTTACATGAAGAGGAGTAACAGAGACGAGAAAATCAATATCCACTGCCTCTGTGAGGATGCGACCATCTGGAAGAGCTACTGTGTAACAGTGAATACAAAGCAACTACAGAGTAAAAGGAAGGTGAGTACACAGTACACACTTAAACCCAGTAAAAGTATGGATTTCATGGATTTCCATGGGGATTGAAACAGCACTTGTTTATTTTCAGTTCTACACACTCATCTGGCATAATCGTTGGAGATTAATTTCTCAGGTTAGATCTGTCTTTATAAAACATAGTATTCATAATGAATCACACGTGAAAGATTTGAAAGCAAAACAACCGTGACCAACATAAATCATTTTCCTGTTTCTCACCCTTGTTTTACTGTTGCCTTGATTGTTGAGAATTTATCTAATTATTAATATATTCTCTTCCTACCTTCCTTAAAGTGGTAGTTCAGTATTTTACAACTTAATGTTTTATGTTTTTTTTCCTGCAGTTAATGACCAAATCGCCCTCTTGTGGCCTCATGGGTGGAATGTTATTAATATTTTTCATAATTTCATTATTCATAAACATATATTTTTTAAAAGTAGAAAATCCAGTGTTTTTATATGAAACAGTTTTGTTATATTTCAGTAGTCTGTGATGTATATAAAGTGTAATATTGGGATGCAAACTCAAAATGTTATATATTTCAACTCTATATGACATGGTACAGGTGTCTTCTTTTTTTAAGCCCATAACCATGTGTGTGAGGTGTATTTTTTTGTTTCAAAGACTACCAAGAAACACTGTGTGACCCTGATTTAGCCCACTGCAGTATTAAATTACCAAAATCATTAGCTGAAGTTTGTTGACTAAGTGGCATGGCCACTGATGAGACCAAACTGGATTGGAAACATCAGTGCAGTGTAATAAGACATCCTACAGTAGTTTAGATCAGATTACCAGGTAGAAAGGAAAGAAAGATGCAACACTGAACAATTCAATTGGAACAATGTCAAGGACAGGAACATGATAGTAACACACACACACACACACACACACACACACACCACACACACACACACACACACACACACGCACACCCTGCCATCATGCCAACCTGAGCTTACAATCTTTTATGTAAAAACACAAAGTGGGGCACTTAAACCCAACACTCTCTAATTAATATGTGTTTCACACACTCTGGACAATGGAGCCTTGTCAAGGTAAAGTGTATTTGCGTGTATGTGTGTGTGTTTTGTGCACATGCATGACTGTAGTTGTGTGTGAGAGTGTGTGTGTACCCTGTGTGGTACTTGTTCCTTAACTGCACCCCTGGTACGGGCACCAGTTGGGCGTGCTTCAGGCCAGCTCGTCTGTGTCTGTGTCTTGTCTGTGTCTGTGTCTGTGTCTGTGTCTGTGTGTGTGTGTGTGTGTGTGTGTGTGTGTGTGTCTCCTGTTTGTGCATGCGGCTTGGGTGTGTGTACATGTTTATTTGGGCACCAGTGGGGCGCGCTCCATGCCAGCTCATTACCTCTCTCAGACATTAAACCTGGGGTCCTTGCACCCTCAGCATGGCTGCCCAGATATACTGCCTGATGAAAAGTGTGATAAATCCTTCTGGGCCTGGCAAAGCCACAAAGCTGTGGCTAACGCTTATATACTCTGGCATTTTGGTGTTGGCTCCCTGTCACCGCTCTATCAATGAGGGCTTTATGTGAGTAATACACACACACACACATAATGTGCTATCCTGTCTTGAGTGAAGCAATGATGACGCTGAACTCAAGCCTGTGTGGCTAGAGAAGAAGGAACAATGCAACTGATTATACCGGAGAAAGACTGCGTCCCAAATGGCAGCCTATCCCCAAATGGGCTCATAGGGCTCTGGTCAACAGTGATGCACTATATAGGGAATGGGGTGCCATTTGGGAGGCAATCAAAGACTGAAGTGCCTGGGAACAGAACCTTACAGTACTGCCTGTAATGGCTACTGTCAAAAACTTTCACTTAGGAAAGAAATCCACAATAATGATGATAATAGTGGTCCATTAACATGGAATTATCTATTTATGAAACTCTAAAACTGCTCTCATGTCCGGCGCCGACAGAGATGGCAGCCTCGCTTCACATTCTCAGGAAACTATGCAGTATTTTGTTTTTTTATGTATTACTTCTTACATTGTTACCCCGGGAAATATTAAGTTTTATTACATACAACCGGGAGGAACTATTGGATATAAGAGCAGCGTCAACTTACCAACATTACGACCAGGAATACGACTTTCCCAAAGAGGATTCTCTGTTTGGTACCCCAACTAGGACAATAGACTGGATAGCAACAAAGTAGACGAAATCCGATCGAGGGTTGCCTTTCAGAGAGACATCCGAGACTGCAACGTTCTTTGCTTCACGGAAACATGGCTCACTCAGGACACGTTATCAGAGTCGGTACAGCCACCTGGTTTCTCCACGCATCGGGCCGACAGAAACAAACATCTCTCTGGTAATTAGAAGGGTGGGGGTGTGTGTCTTATGATTAACGAGACGTGGTGTGATCATAACAACAAACAGGAACTCAAGTCCTTTTGTTCACCTGACATAGAATTCCTTACAATCAAATGCAGACCGCATTATCTACCAAGAGAATTCTCCTCGATTATAATCACAGCCGTGTACATCCCCCCTCAAGCTGATACATCGACGGCACTGAAAGAAATTCATTTCACTCTAGGTAAATTGGAAACCACATATCCTGAGGCTGCATTTATTGTGGCTGGGGATTTTAATAAGGCTAATTTGAAAACAAGGCTTCCGAAATTTTACCAGCATATCGAATGTGCCACCCGGGCTGGTAAAATCCTGGATCATTGTTATTCCAACTTCCGTAATGCATACAAGGCCATTCTCCGCCCTCCTTTTGGCAAGTCTGACCATGACTCCATTTTGTTGCTCCCAGCCTACAAACAGAAACTAAAACAGGAAACGCCCGTTCTCAGGTCTGTTGAACGCTGGTCCGACCAATTGCTCGCTTTGAGGACAATACAGTGCCACCGACACGGCCTGCTACCAAAACCTGCGGGCTCTCCTTCACCGCAGCCAATGTGAGAAAAACATTTAAATGTGTTAACCCTCGCAAGGCTGCCGGCCCAGATGGCATCCCTGGCCGTGTCCTCAGAGCATGCACAGACCAGCTGGCTGGTGTGTTTACGGACATATTCAATCAGTCCCTATCCCAGGCTGCTGTTCCCACATGCTTCAAGAGGGCCACCATTGTTCCTGTTCCCAAGAAAGCTAAGGTAACTGAGCTAAATGACTATCGCCCCGTAGCACTCACTTCCGTCATCATGAAGTGCTTTGAGAGATTAGTCAAGGATCATATCACCTCCATCCTGCCAGACACCCTGGACCCACTCCAATTTGCTTACCGTCCCAATAGGTCCACAGAGCAGCAATCGCAATCACACTGCATACTGCCCTAACCCACCTGGACAAGAGGAATACTTATGTAAGAATGCTGTTCATCGACTAAAGCTCAGCATTTAACACCATAGTTCCCTCCAAGCTCGTCATTAAGCTCGAGACCCTGGGTCTCGACCCAGCCCTGTGCAACTGGGTCCTGGACGGGCCGGCCCCAGGTGGTGAGGGTAGGAAACAACATCTCCACCCCGCTGATCCTCAACACTGGGGCCCCACAAGGGTGCGTTCTCAGCCCTCTCCTGTACTCCCTGTTTACCCATGACTGCGTGGCCAAGCACGCATCCAACTCAATCATCAAGTTTGCTGACGACACTACAGTGGTAGGCTTGATTACCAACAACGACGAGACGGCCTACAGGGAGGAGGTGAGGGCCCTCGGAGTGTGGTGTCAGGAAAATAACCTATCACTCAATGTCAACAAAACAAAGGAGATGATCGTGGACTTCAGGAAACAGGAGAGGGAGCACCCCCCTATCCACATCGAGGGGACAGTAGTGGAGAAGGTGGAAAGTTTTAAGTTCCTCGGCGTACACATTACGGACAAACTGAATTGGTCCACCCACACAGACAGCGTGGTGAAGAAGGCGCAACAGCGCCTCTTCAACCTCAGGAGGCCAAAAAGATCATCAAGGACAACAACCACCCGAGCCACTGCCTGTTCACCCCGCTATCATCCAGAAGGCGAGGTCAGTACAGGTGCATCAAAGCTGGGACCGAGAGACTGAAAAACAGCTTCTACCTCAAGGCCATCAGACTGTTAAACAGCCATCACTAACATTGAGTGGCTGCTGCCAACATACTGACTTAGATCTCTAGCCACTTTAAACATAGGAATTGGATGTAACAATGTATCACTAGCCACTTTAAACAATTTTGTATATAATGTTTACTTATACGACATACTTATATCAAATGTATACACTGTACTCTAAACCATCTACTGAATCTTGCCTATGCCGTTCGGCCATCGACCCAAATCTCTAGCCACTTTAATAATTATAATTGGATGAAATAATGTATCACTAGCCACTTTAAACAATGCCATTTATATAATGTTTACATATCCTACATTACTCATCTCATATATATATATATATATAAATATATGTGTGTATATACTGTACTCCATACCATCTACTGCATCCTGCCTTACTCATCCATATATTTATATGTACATACTCGTATTCATTCCGTTACTCTTGTGTGTACAGTGGGGCAAAAAAGTATTTAGTCAGCCACCAATTGTGCAAGTTCTCCAACTTAAAAAGATGAGAGAGGCCTGTAATTTTCATCATAGGTACACTTCAACTATGACAGCCGAAATGAGAAAAAGAAATGTATTTATTTGCAAATTATGGTGGAAAATAAGTATTTGGTCAATAACAAAAGTTTATCTCAATACTTTGTTATATACCCTTTGTTGGCAATGACAGAGGTCAAACGTTTTCTGTAAGTCTTCACAAGGTTTTCACACACAGTTGCTGGTATTTTGGCCCATTCCTCCATGCAGATCTCCTCTAGAGCAGTGATGTTTTGGGGCTGTCGCTGGGCAACACGGACTTTCAACTCCCTCCAAAGATTTTCTATGGGGTTGAGATCTGGAGACTGGCTAGGCCACTCCAGGACCTTGAAATGCTTCTTACAGAAGCCACTCCTTCGTTGCCCGGGCGGTGTGTTTGGGATCATTGTCATGCTGAAAGACCCAGCCACGTTTCATCTTCAATGCCCTTGCTGATGGAAGGAGGTTTTCACTCAAAATCTCACGATACATGGCCCCATTCATTCTTTCCTTTACACGGATCAGTCGTCCTGGTCCCTTTGCAGAAAAACAGCCCCAAAGCATGATGTTTCCACCCCCATGCTTCACAGTAGGTATGGTGTTCTTTGGATGCAACTCAGCATTCTTTGTCCTCCAAACACGACGAGTTGAGTTTTTACCAAAAAGTTCTATTTCGGTTTCATCTGACCATATGACATTCTCCCAATCCTCATCTGGATCATCCAAATGCTCTCTAGCAAACTTCAGACGGGCCTGAACATGTACTGGCTTAAGCAGGGGGACACGTCTGGCACTGCAGGATTTGAGTCCCTGGCGGCGTAGTGTGTTACTGATGGTAGGCTTTGTTACTTTGGTCCCAGCTCTCTGCAGGTCATTCACTAGGTCCCCCCGTGTGATTCTGGGATTTTTGCTCACCGTTCTTGTGATCATTTTGACCCCACGGGGTGAGATCTACAATTTGGTTTCTGGTGTCCTTTGACAGCTCTTTGGTCTTGGCCATAGTGGAGTTTGGAGTGTGACTGTTTGAGGTTGTGGACAGGTGTCTTTTATACTGATAACAAGTTCAAACAGGTGCCATTAATACAGGTAACGAGTGGAGGACAGAGGAGCCTCTTAAAGAAGAAGTTACAGGTCTGTGAGAGCCAGAAATCTTGCTTGTTTGTATGTGACCAAATACTTATTTTCCACCATAATTTGCAAATAAATTCATTAAAAATCCTACAATGTGATTTTCTGGATTTTTTCCCTCATTTTGTCTGTCATAGTTGAAGTGTACCTATGATGAAAATAACAGGCCTCTCTCATCTTTTTAAGTGAGAGAACTTGCACAATTGGTGGCTGACTAAATACTTTTTTGCCCCACTGTATAAGGTATTTGTTGTGAATTTGTTAGATTACTTGTTAGATACTACTGCATGGTCGGAACTAGAAGCACAAGCATTTCGCTACACTCGCATTAACATCTGCTAACCATGTGTATGTGACAAATAAAATTTGATTTGATTTGATTCATATTTTAATCTTAACTATGGATACAGAGAGATACAAAGAGTTGTGCCCATGGATAAATTATACCTCAAACTGTGAAGTTATCCAGTACAAAAACACTGAGACTTTCATCCAATCAAGACGGAGTCTGAAGAAACGATGCCTTCCATTGTTAAATGTCTGTTTTAGTTCCCCTGAGGAGGGTGAAGTTGCCCCTAGACGCTGATCTTGGGTCAGTTTGGCATTTTCCCCACTAATGGTTAAGGTTAGGGTTGGGGTAGGGGATCCTATATCTCTACCTAGGAAAAACTTGCCCATTCACTGCTTTTGCTCAGGATAGACAAGTGCTCCCTTAGACAGACAGACGTACTTGTGTCCCAGCTCGTGGGCTATGGTGAAGGCCAGGTTGAGTCCGTTGTCCTCGGCCAGAACACACTTCCTCTTGGAGCTGCACGCCCCTCCCAGATAGGCAATACCTAACGGAGGAGAGACAGTGAATAGAGTGAGACTGGGTGAGAGTAGGGTGAGACTAGGACCAATGTTCCTTCCCCAGGACTGCTGCGCAGAATAAATATCAGCCAGCACAGAGAATCACGAGATTGAATTTAACTCAACTTTCTATTATTCCCGTTAGTTAACACTATCAACGTTTCCCTTTACTGTGGGAATTGTGATCGATTGAAAGCAATATTAGCCACTTTCAATGCAACATACCGAAACAAAACAAACTATGCAAGACCTAGTATGCAAAACTAACTATGCAAAATATTTTGTTGTAGGCAGAATGCGTTGGAGTAGGATTCTATTGCACTGACAGGCACGACTCAGGCCTGCACTCTACACAGACCGGTGCGCCATAACCAATCAGAGCTGCAGTAGGACCTATATGCAAATAGACTATTGCCATATATGGATCTGTGCCACTCACTTTGAACTGGACTGTTTGTACAGCATGAGCGGTGGTGAGTAGATTAGTTTGTTTTGAGATCAAAGCGAGAGCTACATGTAGCAACGTGTGCACATTTGTAGATTGTGTTCATATCCTTAGCGAAGTTAGTGAGTTATTACCCAGGTTATAGATCATTTGTAGTCAGCAATAGGGGAAGTGATTACTTCTTACAAGAGCACAAAATGTGTGCATTTCTAGACATCTTTGAAAAGCCAGTCAGGTAAAGGGCTTTTTTTGTCTTAAAGGGGCAGTGTTGTATTTTAAGACAGGCTTGAAAAAGCTAAGTAGCCAATAGGCAGAGGGTAGCATAATTTGTCTGATTCTCTGTAATAATGGTATGGGAATAATGATGAATTTAATGTTTTATTTTGTAAAGTGGTTTCTTGCATCAAACAACACAACAACATGTTCAGTCACCACCTTGTCTGAAGGACAAGTGGATAAGCAGGTTAATGTCAAGCCCTGCAATTTTTTCAAAAGTCTCATGGAATGTAGGCCTACATTGAACACCACACACTGGCTGTGAATGTAGGCTGAGCAATATAACTTATTTTGTTAAATGTTAATGTTAAAATGTTATGGGATGCATTTTCTCCATTGTTTCCGATGGTAGGCCAATCTGGTAGGCCTACATTATGATCAAATAGCCACAGTAGCCTACTTGACCACTGTTAAAATTAACTTAAAGTGGGTACAGCCTCAGTGTTCACAGTAAACGCTCGCCGGAAATTGCACAGGATTTAGACAACGTTCAAGTTTGCGCTCAGCAGACCTGGGATTTGCTCAGTGACAAAAATAAATGGAGGGAACATTGACTAGGACTTTCCTAGGTAGGAAAGACAGTAATCACTGGTCTGACACGACTGGATCTGAGTCAATACAGTAATCACTGGTCTGACACGACTGGATCTGGGTCAATACAGTAATCACTGGTCTGACACGACTGGATCTGAGTCAATACAGTAATCACTGGTCTGACACGACTGGATCTGAGTCAATACAGTAATCACTGGTCTGATGTGACTGGATCTGAGTTAATACAGTAATCACTGGTCTGATGTGACTGGATCTGAGTCAATACAGTAATCACTGGTCTGATGTGACTGGATCTGAGTCAATACAGTAATCACTGGTCTGACGTGACTGGATCTGAGTTAATACAGTAATCACTGGTCTGACACGACTGGATCTGAGTCAATACAGTAATCAATGGTCTGACGTGACTGGATCTGAGTTAATACAGTAATCACTGGTCTGACACGACTGGATCTGAGTCAATACAGTAATCAATGGTCTGGCGTGACTGGATCTGAGTTAATACAGTAATCACTGGTCTGACACGACTGGATCTGAGTCAATACAGTAATCACTGGTCTGACACGACTGGATCTGAGTCAATACAGTAATCACTGGTCTGACACGACTGGATCTGAGTAAATACAGTAATCACTGGTCTGATGTGACTGGATCTGAGTTAATACAGTAATCACTGGTCTGACGTGACTGGATCTGAGTTAATACAGTAATCACTGGTCTGACACGACTGGATCTGAGTCAATACAGTAATCACTGGTCTGACACGACTGGATCTGAGTCAATACAGTAATCACTGGTCTGATGTGACTGGATCTGAGTTAATACAGTAATCACTGGTCTGATGTGACTGGATCTGAGTTAATACAGTAATCACTGGTCTGATGTGACTGGATCTGAGTCAATACAGTAATCACTGGTCTGATGTGACTGGATCTAAGTTAATACAGTAATCACTGGTCTGATGTGACTGGATCTGAGTCAATACAGTAATCACTGGTTTGATGTGACTGGATCTGAGTTAATACAGTAATCACTGGTCTGACACGACTGGATCTGAGTAAATACAGTAATCACTGGTCTGACACGACTGGATCTGAGTCAATACAGTAATCACTGGTCTGACACGACTGGATCTGAGTCAATACAGTAATCACTGGTCTGATGTGACTGGATCTGAGTTAATACAGTAATCACTGGTCTGATGTGACTGGATCTGAGTTAAAACAGTAATCACTGGTCTGATGTGACTGGATCTGAGTTAAAACAGTAATCACTGGTCTGACACGACTGGATCTGAGTCAATACAGTAATCACTGGTCTGACACGACTGGATCTGGGTCAATACAGTAATCACTGGTCTGACACGACTGGATCTGAGTCAATACAGTAATCACTGGTCTGACACGACTGGATCTGAGTCAATACAGTAATCACTGGTCTGATGTGACTGGATCTGAGTTAATACAGTAATCACTGGTCTGATGTGACTGGATCTGAGTTAATACAGTAATCACTGGTCTGATGTGACTGGATCTGAGTCAATACAGTAATCACTGGTTTGATGTGACTGGATCTGAGTTAATACAGTAATCACTGGTCTGACACGACTGGATCTGAGTAAATACAGTAATCACTGGTCTGACACGACTGGATCTGAGTCAATACAGTAATCACTGGTCTGACACGACTGGATCTGAGTCAATACAGTAATCACTGGTCTGACACGACTGGATCTGAGTCAATACAGTAATCACTGGTCTGATGTGACTGGATCTGAGTTAATACAGTAATCACTGGTCTGATGTGACTGGATCTGAGTCAATACAGTAATCACTGGTTTGATGTGACTGGATCTGAGTTAATACAGTAATCACTGGTCTGACACGACTGGATCTGAGTAAATACAGTAATCACTGGTCTGACACGACTGGATCTGAGTTAATACAGTAATCAATGGTCTGACGTGACTGGATCTGAGTTAATACAGTAATCACTGGTCTGACACGACTGGATCTGAGTCAATACAGTAATCAATGGTCTGACGTGACTGGATCTGAGTTAATACAGTAATCACTGGTCTGACACGACTGGATCTGAGTCAATACAGTAATCACTGGTCTGACACGACTGGATCTGAGTCAATACAGTAATCACTGGTCTGACACGACTGGATCTGAGTAAATACAGTAATCACTGGTCTGATGTGACTGGATCTGAGTTAATACAGTAATCACTGGTCTGACGTGACTGGATCTGAGTTAATACAGTAATCACTGGTCTGACACGACTGGATCTGAGTCAATACAGTAATCACTGGTCTGACACGACTGGATCTGAGTCAATACAGTAATCACTGGTCTGATGTGACTGGATCTGAGTTAATACAGTAATCACTGGTCTGATGTGACTGGATCTGAGTTAATACAGTAATCACTGGTCTGATGTGACTGGATCTGAGTCAATACAGTAATCACTGGTCTGATGTGACTGGATCTAAGTTAATACAGTAATCACTGGTCTGATGTGACTGGATCTGAGTCAATACAGTAATCACTGGTTTGATGTGACTGGATCTGAGTTAATACAGTAATCACTGGTCTGACACGACTGGATCTGAGTAAATACAGTAATCACTGGTCTGACACGACTGGATCTGAGTCAATACAGTAATCACTGGTCTGACACGACTGGATCTGAGTCAATACAGTAATCACTGGTCTGATGTGACTGGATCTGAGTTAATACAGTAATCACTGGTCTGATGTGACTGGATCTGAGTTAAAACAGTAATCACTGGTCTGATGTGACTGGATCTGAGTTAAAACAGTAATCACTGGTCTGACACGACTGGATCTGAGTCAATACAGTAATCACTGGTCTGACACGACTGGATCTGGGTCAATACAGTAATCACTGGTCTGACACGACTGGATCTGAGTCAATACAGTAATCACTGGTCTGACACGACTGGATCTGAGTCAATACAGTAATCACTGGTCTGATGTGACTGGATCTGAGTTAATACAGTAATCACTGGTCTGATGTGACTGGATCTGAGTTAATACAGTAATCACTGGTCTGATGTGACTGGATCTGAGTCAATACAGTAATCACTGGTTTGATGTGACTGGATCTGAGTTAATACAGTAATCACTGGTCTGACACGACTGGATCTGAGTAAATACAGTAATCACTGGTCTGACACGACTGGATCTGAGTCAATACAGTAATCACTGGTCTGACACGACTGGATCTGAGTCAATACAGTAATCACTGGTCTGACACGACTGGATCTGAGTCAATACAGTAATCACTGGTCTGATGTGACTGGATCTGAGTTAATACAGTAATCACTGGTCTGATGTGACTGGATCTGAGTTAAAACAGTAATCACTGGTCTGATGTGACTGGATCTGAGTTAAAACAGTAATCACTGGTCTGACACGACTGGATCTGAGTCAATACAGTAATCACTGGTCTGACACGACTGGATCTGGGTCAATACAGTAATCACTGGTCTGACACGACTGGATCTGAGTCAATACAGTAATCACTGGTCTGACACGACTGGATCTGAGTCAATACAGTAATCACTGGTCTGATGTGACTGGATCTGAGTTAATACAGTAATCACTGGTCTGATGTGACTGGATCTGAGTTAATACAGTAATCACTGGTCTGATGTGACTGGATCTGAGTCAATACAGTAATCACTGGTCTGATGTGACTGGATCTAAGTTAATACAGTAATCACTGGTCTGATGTGACTGGATCTGAGTCAATACAGTAATCACTGGTTTGATGTGACTGGATCTGAGTTAATACAGTAATCACTGGTCTGACACGACTGGATCTGAGTAAATACAGTAATCACTGGTCTGACACGACTGGATCTGAGTTAATACAGTAATCACTGGTCTGATGTGACTGGATCTGAGTTAATACAGTAATCACTGGTCTGATGTGACTGGATCTGGATCAATACAGTAATCACTGGTCTGATGTGACTGGATCTGGATCAATACAGTAATCACTGGTCTGATGTGACTGGATCTGAGTCAATACAGTAATCACTGGTCTGATGTGACTGGATCTGAGTCAATACAGTAATTAGACCAGAGTGAGACCAGAATGTGGACCGCTGTGGAGACCATACTCGCTTGTAAAAGATTCATGCCATAAACACAGATTTATTTCCTCCCTCCTGTCCTTTTTTTCTTTCTTTCAACCAGATGTTTCTCTCTCTCTCTCTCTCTCTCTCTCTCTCTCTCTCTCTCTCTCTCTCTCTCTCTCTCTCTCTCTCTCTCTCTCTCTCTCTCTCTCTCTCTCTCTCTCTACTCTTTCTCTCCCTCCCTCTCTTTCTCTCTCTCTCTCTCTCTCTCTCTCTCTCTCTCTCTCTCTCTCTCTCTCTCTCTTTTGTCATACCTGGGACATTTGTAATACTGACCCAATTTATCACAGCCTCTCTGAAGCAGTATCCTAGCCAACCATTCTCGAATGCAGAGTTGCCTGTCATTTTACACGCATGACCTTGCAAAAATACACCCATGCATGCACAAATGCAAACACACACACACTAGCATGTGTACGTACACACGCACGCACATGTATACACACGCACGCACATGTATACACATAACACACTAACACACAAGCACACAAAGGCACAGAAACACAAAACAATTGTTGTTAGATAGAATGTCTTCTTCGGTCCTGAAAAATCACTGGAAATGCATTCGACTTACTCAAATGGGCCAAACATATTGCTTTGCTCACTGTGCTGTTGTTCCATTCTTGACTGCATAGTCATTTAGGAGTATGTGTGTTAGCAGCCCTGGGATAGTATAATTTAGGAGTATGTGCTGGAGAGTTAGCAGCCCTGGGATAGTATCATTTAGGAGTATGTGCTGGAGTGTTAGCAGCCCTGGGATAGTATCATTTAGGAGTATGTGCTGGAGTGTTAGCAGCCCTGGGATAGTATCATTTAGGAGTATGTGCTGGAGTGTTAGCAGCCCTGGGATAGTATCATTTAGGAGTATGTGCTGGAGTGTTAGCAGCCCTGGGATAGTATAATTTAGGAGTATGTGCTGGAGTGTTAGCAGCCCTGGGATAGTATCATTTAGGAGTATGTGCTGGAGTGTTAGCAGCCCTGGGATAGTATCATTTAGGAGTATGTGCTGGAGTGTTAGCAGCCCTGGGATAGTGTATTCAACATAAAACCTCTTACATCAACAGTACACTTATTATGCATACTTAAGGCACGTTATGTCACCACGTGTAATACATAATACGTAATGTAAACAGAAATTCTTTATGTAAATAGAAATGCTTGTGCTACGTGCTTGAGGCTGGTCTAGTGGGTAACGCCGCCTGCAGCACATATATAACCTCAGCATGGGTATGAATCCTGTTCTAGTGGGTAACGCCGCCTGCAGCACATACAGTATATAACCCCAGCATGGGTATGAATCCTGTTCTAGTGGGTATCTCAGCTTGCAGCACATATAAAACCCCAGCATGGGTATGAATCCTGGTATAGTGGGTAACAACGCCTGCAGCACATATATAACCCCAGCATGGGTATGAATCCTGGTCTAGTGGGTAACAACACATGCAGCACATATATAACCTCAGCATGAGTATGAATCCTGGTATAGTGGGTAACGACGCCTGCAGCACATATATAACCCCAGCATGGGTATGAATCCTGGTATAGTGGGTAACGACGCCTGCAGCACATATATAACCCCAGCATGGGTATGAATCCTGGTCTAGTGGGTAACAACACATGCAGCACATATATAACCTCAGCATGAGTATGAATCCTGGTATAGTGGGTAACGACGCCTGCAGCACATATATAACCCCAGCATAGGTGTGAATCCTGGTATAGTGGGTAACGACGCCTGCAGCACATATATAACCCCAGCATGGGTATGAATCCTGGTCTAGTGGGTAACGTCGCCTGCAGCACATATATATAACCCCAGCATGGGTATGAATCCTGGTCTAGTGGGTAAAGCTGCCTGCAGCACATATATAACCTCAGCATGGGTATGAATCCTGGTCTAGTGGGTAACGCCGCCGGCAGCACATACACAACCCCAGCATGGGTATGAATCCTGGTCAAGTGGGTAACACCGCCTGCAGCACATATATAACCTCAGCATGGGTATGAATCCTGGTCTAGTGGGTAACGCCGCCTGCAGCACATATATAACCTCAGCATGGGTATGAATCCTGGTCTAGTGGGTAACGCCGCCTGCAGCACATATATAACCCCAGCATGGGTATGAATCTTGGTCTAGTGGGTAACGCCACCTGCAGCACCTATATAACCCCAGCATGGGTATGAATCCTGGTCTAGTGGGTAACACCGCCTGCAGCACATATATAACCTCAGCATGGGTATGAATCCTGGTCTAGTGGGTAACGCCGCCAGCAGCACATATATAACCCCAGCATGGGCATAAATCCTGGTCTAGTGGGTAATGCCACCTGCAGCACATATATAACCCCAGCATGGGTATGAATCCTGGTCTAGTGGGTAACACCGCCTGCAGCACATATATAACCTCAGCATGGGTATGAATCCTGGTCTAGTGGGTAACGCCGCCAGCAGCACATATATAACCCCAGCATGGGCATAAATCCTGGTCTAGTGGGTAATGCCACCTGCAGCACATATAAAACCCCAGCAGGGGTATGAGTCCTGGTCTAGTGGGTAACGTCGCCTGCAAAACATATACAACCCCAGCATGGGTACGAATCCAGGTCCATGTCCCTCGCTCTGTTTCTCATTTCACACTTTCCCTGTCTGAAAATACATCTTTCAATAAAGAAATGCTTTTGCTATAACCATTATTAAAAGTGTGGTCAACATTTCACATTTTTCCCTAAAAGAGGTGCTGGCGCTCTGTACCTGTCCTCCTGACCCGGGACACAAACCCGGGGCCCCCTGCATGATAACACTTTACTACTCAAGTCAACTGTACTAGCCGACGGACCAAGGCCCAATCCCAAATCGACCCTAAATCCTACACCCCATTCACTTGTGGAGATCTGAGAGGATTTGATTAGTATAAGTAATATGGTGAAATATACCTAGCCTATCAGAGGACAAGATGCAGCTACTTCTATATTACTTACACATGTCAAATCCTCTCAGAGATCTCCAAGCGCATAGGGTGTTGGGTTTAGGGGTCAATTTGGGACTGGGCCCAAGAGTCAAGCCTGTCACTCCATGACCAACAGTTGAGTGCAGCTGTCATGGGGAGTGAAGTCACAGTGATGTCACAGCACGATGGCTGCTAGCGTTCACAGCTAACTAGCTCACCAAATCTGCTACACTGACACAAAAATCAGAAAGAGCATCAGTATGCATGAATACTTCAGATCATTTCTTCCCAATGATGGACAAGAGAGTAAATGCTGGACAAGAGAATACATTTACTAAAACATCCAGAATAAACCTGTTTATATCATGATGTACTGTATATATACAGTATTACTGAATATTGTGTGATGAAAAATGTATCCTAAATAAGCAGTGTGTTTAGACTGTAGATAACCATATAGATTAGGTACTGTATGTAATACATGTACTACTATATGTAATTTGGGCCGGTTTCCTGGGCTCAGACTAAGCCTAATCCTAGACTAAAATGCACGTTGAATGGAGACTCTCCTTGAAGAATGATTTTTAGTCTAGGATTACTTTTCATTTATATTGAAGAAACCGGCTCTATATGTACTACCTAGTACTTTAAGATTAGCATTACAGTAGGAGAGTTATCAACAGAACAAAATGTATTGGCACCAATTTAGGATCGACACTATATGCCCAATCCGTTTTTTCCATTCTGGAATGGAGACAGAACAAATGTGATATTACTGGCATGGAGAAATGTTTAAAAAGCGGTTTACTCTATGATTATATCACAGCAACAAAGGAGTGTCAGAGCGAGTTTAAAACCCAATCAGTCATCCAGTCAGCCATACAGGATGACATCATCACACGAGTGTGTGTTATATCTTAATGTATCTGTTTGTCAGCGCACACACACACGTGCACACGCAGCGCACACACACACACCTGCTTTCTGTCTAGCACTGGAGACTGTCCAGATAGCCTCATTTGAATCCAGACACGACAACATATATTAAATCATTGACAAGAGAAAGGCTATCAAACCCAGAAGGCGCTGTTCTGAAATACACATACGCACACACACACACACAGACACCCACACAGTTATTCTGACGTATTGGGCATGATAACAACTGGTTGTTACTCTGGTTGTTACTCAATTCACCGACCATTTCGAATCCCACCGTACCTTATCCGCTATGCAATCTGGTTTTCAAGCTGGTCAAGGGCGCACCTCAGCCACGCTCAAGGTTCTAAACAATATCATAACTGCCATTGACAAAAGACAATACTGTGCAGCCATATTCATGGACCTGGCCAAGGCTTTCGACTCTGTCAATCCGCATTCTTATCAGCAGACTCAACAGCCTTGGTTTCTCAAATGACTATGGGGGTGCCACAGGGTTCAATTCTCGGGCAGACTCTTTTCTCTGTATACACCAATGATGTCGCTCTTGCGGCTAGTGATTCTCTGATCCACCTCGATGCAGACGACACCATTCTGTATACTTCTGGCCCTTCTTTGGACACTGTGTTAACTAACCTCCAGACAAGCTTCAATGCCATACAACACTCCTTCCGTGGCCTCCAACTGCTCTTAAATGCAAGTAAAACTAAATGCATGCACTTCAACCAATTGCTGCCCGCACCTGCCTGCCCACCTAGCATCACTACTCTGGACGGTTCGGACTTAGAATATGTGGACAACTACAAATACCTAGGTGTCTGGTTAGACTGTAAACTCTCCTTCCAGACTCATATGAAGTATCTCCAATCCTATTTTGCAACAAAGCATCCTTCACTCACGCTGCCAAACATACCCTCATAAAACTGACTATCCTACCGATCCTTGACTTCGGCGATGTCATTTACAAAATAGCCTCCAACACTCTACTCAGCAAATTGGATGCAGTCTATCACAGTGCCATCCGTTTCGTCACCAAAGCCCCATATACTACCCACCACTGCGACCTGTATGCTCTCGTTGGCTGACCCTCGCTTCATATTCGTCGCCAAACCCACTGGCTCCAGGTCATCTATAAGTCTTTGCTAGGTAAAGCCCCGCCTTATCTCAGCTCACTGGTCACCATAGCAGCACCCACCCGTAGCACGCGCTCCAGCAGGTATATTTCACTGGTCACCCCCAAAGCCAATTCCTCATTTGGCCGCCTTTCCTTCCAGTTCTCT
Source organism: Brachymystax lenok tsinlingensis (assembly GCA_030435695.1). NCBI lineage: Eukaryota > Metazoa > Chordata > Actinopteri > Salmoniformes > Salmonidae > Brachymystax > Brachymystax lenok. The sequence goes on along the minus strand of CM059800.1, from coordinate 22,072,197 downwards.
GCTGCCAATGACTAGAACGAATTGCAAAAATCTCTGAAGTTGGAGACTCATTTCTCCCTCACTAACTTTAAGCATCAGCTATCAGAGCAGCTTACAGATCATTACATCTGTAAATAGCCCATCCAACTACCTCATCCCAATATGTTTTAATTATTTCGCCACTACGGTCTATTAATTGCCTTACCTAGCTAATTTTATTTCATTTGCACACACTGTTTATAGACTTTTCTATTGTGTTATTGACTGTACGTTTGTTTATTCCATGTGTAACTCTGTGTTGTTTGTGTTGAACTGCTTTGCTTTATCTTGGCCAGGTCGCAGTTGTAAATGAGAACTTGTTCTCAACTGGCCTACCTGGTTAAATAAAGTAAAATAAAATAAAAAATTAAAATACAGGACATTCTATCTAATAAAACAAGAAGCTGATTGAACATGGAACCAACTGGAGTTGTTTTCCAGGATAAACCCCAGTTGACATTAATGTAAAGCTATATCAACACATCCTTAACCTAATCTGAAAATCCTGCTAATTTCACAGGAATCAAATCCTGTTATATCGTATAAATAATGACACAATTGAGCATTTTTTGTAATGAAACCTAGTTGAGATGCTGTACTGGGGTGTATTCACTGGGCACAAAAATGAATCCTAGGATTGCAGTTAGAAACAGGCGTTTATGTTGTGAAAACTGTAATGATCTTGTTAATGGAAATGCTTCAACTTTTATAAACTAATAAGATGCACACATGCACAAAAGCACTCCAAACATATACACACATGCAAAACCTGCACACCAGCACACACACGCATACCCACACATATTATGAGCATGCATGCACACACCTTAAAGGGTGAAAATGGGCCAACTAAAGTGGGCTAGTTACAGCACTGGAACACTACTGCACGTTCTTCCATCCAACTCTCTCTCTCTCTCTCTCTCTCTCTCTCTCTCTCTCTGTCTCTGCGCCTCTCTGCCTCTCTCTGCCTCTCTCTCTGCCTCTCTCTCTGCCTCTCTCTCTGCCTCTCTCTCTGCCTCTCTCGCTCTCAATTCAAATCACAGGGCTTTATTGGCATGGGAAACATACGTGAAATAGATAATAAACCAAAGTGAAATAAACAATAAAAAATGTACAGTAAACAAAACTTTAAAAATTTCCAAAGGAAAAAAGACATTTCAAATGTCATATTATGGCAATATACAGTGTTGTAACGACGTGCAAAATAACACAGACACTGGTCAGAGGAACTCTGCCTAGAAAGCCAGCATCCCGGAGTCGCCTCTTCACTGTTGACGTTGAGACTGGTGTTTTGCGGGTACTATTTAATGAAGCTGCCAGTTGAGGACTGTGAGGTGTCTGTTTCTCAAACTAGACACTCTAATGTACTTGTCCTCTTGCTCAGTTGTGCACCGGGGCCTCCCACTCCTCTTTCTATTCTGGTTAGAGTCAGTTTGCGCTGTTCTGTGAAGGGAGTAGTACACAGCGTTGCACGAGGTCTTCATTTTCTTGGCAATTTCTCGCATGGAATCGCCTTAATTTCTCAGAACAAGAATTGACTGACGTTTCAGAAGAAAGTTCTTTGTTTCTGGTCATTTTGAGCCTGTAATCGAACCCACAAATGCTGATGCTCCAGATACTCAACTACTCTAAAGAAGGCCAGTTTTATTGCAGTTTTCAGCTGTGCTAACAGAATTGCAAAAGGGTTTTATAATGATCAATAAGCCTTTTAAAATGATCAACCTGGATTAGCTAACACAACGTGCCATTGGAACACAGGAGTGATGGTTGCTGATAATGGGCCTCTGTACACGTATGTAGATGTTCCATAAAAAAAAATGCAATTTCCAGCTACAATAGTCATTTACAACATTAACAATGTCTACACTGTATTTCTGATCAATTTGATGTTATTTTAATGGACAAAAATGTGATTTTCTTTCAAACTTTTGAATGGTAATGTATATGTTTTTGCTGTTTGTTCTTTGTTATAGAGCCAAAAAGATGGGAGAAGTGGTTTATCCATACATGTCCGTTTTGGATAGATAACTCCTTGTGTTGTTGTTTGTTTAGTGTGTTCCAATTTCCCCAGACGTGGTTAGATTCTATGGATTCTTACATTGAGCTGATTTCTGACGTGCTGTTCCTTATTTTTCGTACTGTATTTCTGTATTGTTTTTGTGATTCACCATAGTGAAGGCATAGACTCAGGTTTTCTGGGTCTCTATGTTTCTGTTTGGATAAAAATAAGTTTTTTTTTAGGTTTTTGCATTCTTCATCAAAACATTTGTCATCGTTGTTAATTTTCTTAAGTTGTCTGCTTGAAATTTTGGGATTTGATAGGGAAGGTCAAACATACTGTTTAGGTTTTCTACTGCCAAGTTTACACCTTCACTATTACAGTGGAACGTTTTGTCCAGGAAGTTGTCTAAAAGGGATTGGTCCCAATTTGTTGTTGGGACCACGCAGCCATCATACCGCTCAGGAAGGAGACGCATTCTGTCTCCTTGAGATGAATGTACTTTGGTGCGAAAAGTGCAAATCAATCCCAGAACAACAGCAAAGGACCTTGTGAAGATGCTGGAGGAAACCGGTACAAAAGTCTCTATATCCACAGTAAAACGAGTCCTATATCGACACAACCTGAAAGGCCACTCAGCAAGGAAGAAGGCACTGCTCCAAAACCGCCATAAAAAAGCCAGACTACGGTTTGCAATTGCACATGGGGACAAAGATTGTACTTTTTGGAGAAATGTCCTCTGGTCTGATGAAACAAAAGTAGAACTGTTTGGCCATAATGACCATTGTTATGTTTGGAGGAAAAAGGGGGAGGCTTGCAAGCCGAAGAACACCATCCCAACCAAGAAGCACGGGGGTGGCAGCATCATGTTGTGGGGGTGCTTTGCTGCAGGAGGGACTGCTGCACTTCACAAAATAGATGGCATCATGAGGCAGGAAGATTATGTGTATATATTGAAGCAACATTTCAAGACATCAGTCAGGAAGTTAAAGCTTGGTTGCAAATGGGTCTTCCAAATGGACAATGACCCCAAGCATGCTTCCAAAGTTGTGGCAAATGGCTTAAGGACAACAAAGTCAAGGTATTGGTGTGCCAACACAAAGCCCTGACCTCAATCTTATAGAAAATGTGTGGGCAGAACTGAAAAAGCGTGTGCGAGCAAGGAGGCCTACAAATCTGACTCAGTTACACCAGCTGTGTCAGGAGGAATGGGCCAAAATTCACCCAACTTACTGTGGAAAGCTTGTGGAAGGCTACCCGAAACGTTTTACCCAACAATTTAAAGGCAATGCTACCAAATACTAATTGAGTGTATGTATACTTCTGACCCACTGGGAATGTGATGAAAGAAATAAAAGCTGAAATAAATCCCTCTCTACTATTATTCTGACATTTCACATTCTTAAAATAATGACCCAAGACAGGGAATTTTTACTTGGATTAAATGTCAGGAATTGTGAAAAACTGAGTTTAAATGTATTTGGCTAAGGTGTATGTAAACTTCCAACTTCAACTGTATATAATATATATATATATTTTTATAGTGTTGCAGTAGCCACCACTTGTGTCTTTACTGACAGACCTAAAGCCATAGTGCATGGGTAGGACCCTATGTTCTTCCTTACCTGGTCAGTTAAGTTAGACAGTCAGGAAAAGATCACAGGGCTATGTATGAGCCTCTACAGTATACTAGTTTTCTATTGGCTGTGCTCAAATGGCATCCAATTGCACTACATGTTACAGCATTGGACCAGAAACTGAAAGGTTGCTAGTTCGAATCCCCGAGCCGACAAGGTGAAACATCAGTTGATGTGCCCTTGAGCAAGGCACTTAACCCTAGTTGCTCCAGGGTCACTGTTGATAACGGCAGACCCTGGTCGTGACCCCACTCTCCGAGGGTGTCTCATGGGGAGTTGGGATACGCAAAACTTTTACACGTGAGTATAATATTTTTTACTTATCTATTTTTTACTGAACATTTATTTTTCTTAAAATGCATTGTAGGTTAGGGGCTTGTGTGACAAATCACATTTGATTTGATTTGAAGAGCCAGAACTGGATCCCAGTGATCTACAGTGCATCCACAAGGTGCAGTGAGCTGGGAGTGAGAGGCTTATTTGAGATGGGACAAGAGGCTTATTTGAGAAAATATTATAATTTATTATATAAACAAAGAATTTGGATATATTTTCTTCTGCTATGTTGATTTGTGAGAGAGTGAAAACTTTAGCTGACATTTCAAATGTTTTATTTCAGTTTTAAAAAGTTGGAAATGGTAATAGAACGTAAAACTTGTTCGTACTTTGGTGGTGGCTAAACCCAATTTGACATCTCTAACTTGCAAGTAATAATCTCCCTGAAGATCTCAGCAGGGCCGTTCTGGTCTAGCATTTGCATGTCTGTGAGTGTGTTTCATTTCAGACCTCACCACTGCCCCTGACCTCCGCTATGCCTGAGAGTCTGGACTCGACAGACACGTCTGTTTACATTTCTCCGTTCTATATTCTAGTTTCACGGCCTCTTTCTCACTCTCCTTTCATTTCTTATTCCAATCGCGCCTGAGGCCCTTTAAGCAGCCCGGTGCAGACAGCCTTCTTGCTACGACACACAGCAGCAGCCTAGTGCAGACAGCCTTGATGCTATGACACACAGCAGCCAGACAGAGAGGGACTAACATATTTGCTGTGTCAATGTTTAGAGATGAGCTCTCTCTCTCGCGCTCTCTCTCGTGCTCTCTCTCGCACACACACACACACACACACACACACACACACACACACACACACACACACACACACACACACACACACACACACACACACACACACACACACACACACACACACACACACAGGGTAGCCCTCTCTTAATGAAATAGACCACTGCTGGAATGCAAATACACAAAAGGAGGAGAGAATAGATTAACACCGTGATTTAGGAATGAACCCTGTCCTTGGTAGAGATTAACAAAGTGATTTAGGAATGACCACTGTCCTTGGTAGAGTTTAACACAGTGATTAAGAAATGACCACTGTTCTTGGTAGAGATTAGCACAGTGATTTAGGAATGATCACTGTCCTTGGTAGAGATTAACACAGTCATGTAGGACTGATCACTGTCCTTGGTAGAGTTTAACACAGTCATGTAGGAATGACCACTGTCCTTGGTAGAGTTTAACACAGTCATGTTAGAATGACCACTGTCCTTGGTAGAGTTTAACACAGTCATGTAGGAATGATCACTGTCCTTGGTAGAGACTAACACAGTCATGTAGGAATGACCACTGTCCTAGGTAGAGTTTAACACAGTCATGTAGGAATGACCACTGTCCTTGGTAGAGTTTAACACAGTAATGTAGGAATGACCCCTGTCCTTGGTGGAGATTAACACAGTAATGTAGGAATGACCACTGTCCTTGATAAAGTTTAACACAGCGATGTAGGAATGACCACTGTCCTTGGTAGAGTTTAACACAGTCATGTAGGAATGACCACTGTCCTTGGTAAAGTTTTACACAGTCATGTAGGAATGACTACTGTCCTTGGTAAAGTTTAACACAGCGATGTAGGAATGACCACTGTCCTTGGTGGAGTTTTACACAGTCATGTAGGAAGGACCACTGTCCTTGGTAGAGATTAACACAGTCATGTAGGAATGATCACTGTCCTTGGTAGAGTTAAACACAGTCATGTTAGAATGACCACCACAAGTTTAACATAATAACGGCCATCTTTAAATCCGGTGACCCTGCTGACGTGAGTAACTACAGGCCCATTAGTATACTACCTGTGATGTCGAAAGTTGTTGAAAAGTGTGTAGCAGAACAACTGATTTCCCACCTCAACAACAGCCCCTTCACATTACACTCCATGCAGTTTGGCTTCAGAGCGAAACACTCCACAGAAACGGCCAACTGCTTTCTTCTGGAAAATGTGAAGTCCAAGATGGACAAAGGGGGCGCTGTTGGGCTGTGTTTCTGGACCTAAGGAAGGCTTTTGATACTGTTAACCATGAGGTTCTCATCACAAAATTGTCCAAGTTCAACTTTTCCCCCGATGCCTTGAGGTGGATGAAATCATACCTTGAAGGCAGAACTCAGTGTGTCAGAGTGAGCAATGAGCTGTCGCCCACTCTTAGCTATGATGTGGGCGTGCCCCAAGGGTCAATACTTGGGCCCCTCCTGTTCAGCCTGTACATTAATGATCTGCCTTCTGTCTGTACTGGGTCTGAAATTCAAATGTATGCAGATGACACAGTGATATATGTGCATACAAAGAGCAAACAACAAGCTGCACAAGAACTCACTACTGTAATGGTCCAGGTTACAAAGTGGTCCTTGGTAGAGATTATCACAGTGACATAAGAATACTCACTGTCCTTGGTAGAGATTAACACAGTCATGTAGGAAGGACCACTGTCCTTGGTAGAGATAACACGGTGATGTAGGAATGACCACTGTCCTTGGTAAGGTTTACGCAGCGATCTAGGAATGACCACAGTCCTTGGTGGAGTTCAACTCAGTGGTGTAGGAAATACCACTGTCCTTGGTAGAGATTAACACAGTCATGTAGGAATGATAACTGTCCTTGGTAGAGATTAACACAGTCATGTAGGAAATACCACTGTCCTTGGTAGAGTTTAACACAGTCATGTAGGAATGACCACTGTCCTTGGTAGAGATTAACACAGTCATGTAGGAATGACCACTGTCCTTGGTAGAGTTTAACACAGCGATGTAGGAATGACCACTGTCCTTGGTAGAGTTTAACACAGTCATGTAGGAATGACCACTGTCCTTGGTAAAGTTTTACACAGTCATGTAGGAATGACTACTGTCCTTGGTAACGTTTAACACAGCGATGGAGGAATGACCACTGTCCTTGGTGGAGTTTTACACAGTCATGTAGGAAGGACCACTGTCCTTGGTAGAGATTAACACAGTCATGTAGGAATGATCACTGTCCTTGGTAGAGTTTAACACAGTCATGTGGGAAGGACCACTGTCCTTGGTAGAGATAACATGGTGATGAAGGAATTACCATTGTCCTTGGTAAAGTTTAACACAGCGATGTAGGAATGACCACTGTCCTTGGTGGAGTTTTACACAGTCATGTAGGAATGACCACTGTCCTTGGTGAAGTTTAACTGAGTGATGTAGGAAATACAACTGTCCTTGTTAGAGATTGACACAGTCATGTAGGAAGGACCACTGTCCTTGGTAGAGATTAACACAGTCATGTAGGAATGATCACTGTCCTTGGTAGAGTTTAACACAGTCATGTAGGAAGGACCACTGTCCTTGGTAGAGATGAACACAGTCATGTAGGAAGGACCACTGTCCTTGGTAGAGATTAACACAGTAATGTAGGAATGACCACTGTCCTTGATAAAGTTTAAAACAGCGATGTAGGAATGACCACTGTCCTTGGTGGAGTTTTACACAGCCATGTAGGTATGATCGCTGTCCTTTGTAGAGGTTAACACAATCATGTAGGAAATACCACTATCCTTGGTAGAGATTAACACAGTCATGTAGGAATGATCACTGTCCTTGGTAGAGTTTAACACAGTCATGTAGGAAGGACCACTGTCCTTGGTAGAGATTAACACAGTCATGTAGGAATGATCACTGTCCTTGGTAGAGTTTAACACAGTCATGTAGGAATGACCACTGTCCTTGGTGAGGTTTAACTGAGTGATGTAGGAAATACAACTGTCCTTGGTAGAGATTGACACAGTCATGTAGGAAATACCACTGTCCTTGGTAGAGATTAACACAGTCATGTAGGAATGATAACTGTCCTTGGTAGAGATTAACACAGTCATGTAGGAAATACCACTGTCCTTGGTAGAGATTAACACAGTCATGTAGGAATGATCACTGTCCTTGGTAGAGTTTAACACAGTCATGTAGGAAGGACCACTGTCCTTGGTAGAGATGAACACAGTCATGTAGGAAGGACCACTGTCCTTGGTAGAGATTAACACAGTCATGTAGGAATGACCACTGTCCTTGATAAAGTTTAACACAGCGATGTAGGAATGACCACTGTCCTTGGTGGAGTTTTACACAGTCATGTAGGAATGACCACTGTCCTTGGTGAGGTTTAACTGAGTGATGTAGGAAATACAACTGTCCTTGGTAGAGATTGACACAGTCATGTAGGAAATACCACTGTCCTTGGTAGAGATTAACACAGTCATGTAGGAATGATAACTGTCCTTGGTAGAGATTAACACAGTCATGTAGGAAATACCACTGTCCTTGGTAGAGATTAACACAGTCATGTAGGAATGATAACTGTCCTTGGTAGAGATTAACACAGTCATGTAGGAAATACCACTGTCCTTGGTAGAGATTAACACAGTCATGTAGGAATGATCACTGTCCTTGGTAGAGTTTAACACAGTCATGTAGGAAGTACCACTGTCCTTGGTAGAGATGAACACAGTCATGTAGGAAGGACCGCTGTCCTTGGAAGAGATTAACACAGTAATGTAGGAATGACCACTGTCCTTGATAAAGTTTAAAACAGCGATGTAGGAATGACCACTGTCCTTGGTGGAGTTTTACACAGTCATGTAGGTATGATCGCTGTCCTTTGTAGAGGTTAACACAATCATGTAGGAAATACCACTGTCCTTGGTAGAGATTAACACAGTCATGTAGGAATGATCACTGTCCTTGGTAGAGTTTAACACAGTCATGTAGGAATGACCACTGTCCTTGGTGAGGTTTAACTGAGTGATGTAGGAAATACAACTGTCCTTGGTAGAGATTGACACAGTCATGTAGGAAATACCACTGTCCTTGGTAGAGATTAACACAGTCATGTAGGAATGATAACTGTCCTATGTAGAGATTAACACAGTCATGTAGGAAATACCACTGTCCTTGGTAAAGATTAACACAGTCATGTAGGAATGATCACTGTCCTTGGTAGAGTTTAACACAGTCATGTAGGAAGGACCACTGTCCTTGGTAGAGATTAACACAGTAATGTAGGAATGACCACTGTCCTTGATAAAGTTTAACACAGCGATGTAGGAATGACCACTGTCCTTGGTGGAGTTTTACACAGTCATGTAGGAATGACCACTGTCCTTGGTGAGGTTTAACTGAGTGATGTAGGAAATACAACTGTCCTTGGTAGAGATTGACACAGTCATGTAGGAAATACCACTGTCCTTGGTAGAGATTAACACAGTCATGTAGGAATGATAACTGTCATTGGTAGAGATTAACACAGTCATGTAGGAAATACCACTGTCCTTGGTAGAGATTAACACAGTCATGTAGGAATGATCACTGTCCTTGGTAGAGTTTAACACAGTCATGTAGGAAGGACCACTGTCCTTGGTAGAGATGAACACAGTCATGTAGGAAGGACCACTGTCCTTGGTAGAGATTAACACAGTAATGTAGGAATGACCACTGTCCTTGATAAAGTTTAAAACAGCGATGTAGGAATGACAACTGTCCTTGGTGGAGTTTTACACAGTCATGTAGGTATGATCGCTGTCCTTTGTAGAGGTTAACACAATCATGTAGGAAATACCACTATCCTTGGTAGAGATTAACACAGTCATGTAGGAATGATCACTGTCCTTGGTAGAGTTTAACACAGTCATGTAGGAAGGACCACTGTCCTTGGTAGAGATTAACACAGTCATGTAGGAATGATCACTGTCCTTGGTAGAGTTTAACACAGTCATGTAGGAAGGACCACTGTCCTTGGTAGAGATGAACACAGTCATGTAGGAAGGACCACTGTCCTTGGTAGAGATTAACACAGTAATGTAGGAATGACCACTGTCCTTGATAAAGTTTAACACAGTCATGTAGGAATGACCACTGTCCTTGGTGGAGTTTTACACAGTCATGTAGGAATGACCACTGTCCTTGGTGAGGTTTAACTGAGTGATGTAGGAAATACAACTGTCCTTGGTAGAGATTGACACAGTCATGTAGGAAATACCACTGTCCTTGGTGGAGTTTAACACAGTCATGTAGGTATGATCGCTGTCCTTTGTAGAGGTTAACACAATCATGTAGGAAATACAACTGTCCTTGGTAAAGATTAACACAGTCATGTAGGAATGATCACTGTCCTTGGTGGAGTTTAACACAGTCATGTAGGAAGGACCACTGTCCTTGGTAGAGATTAACACAGTCATGTAGGAATGATCACTGTCCTTGGTAGAGTTTAACACAGTCATGTAGGAAGGACCACTGTCCTTGGTAGAGATTAACACAGTCATGTAGGAAGGACCACTGTCCTTGGTAGAGATTAACACAGTCATGTAGGAAGGACCACTGTCCTTGGTAGAGATATCACGGTGATGAAGGAATGACCACTGTCCTTGGTAAAGTTTAACACAGTCATGTAGGAAGGAACACTGTCCTTGGTAGAGATAACACAGTGATGAAGGACTTACCATTGTCCTTGGTAAAGTTTTACACAGTGATGTAGGAATGACCACTGTCCTTGATAAAGTTTTACACAGTCATGTAGGAATGACCACTGTCCTTGGTGAAGTTTAACTGAGTGATGTAGGAAATACCACTGTCCTTGGTAGAGATTAACACAGTCATGTAGGAATGATCACTGTCCTTGGTAGAGTTTAACACAGTCATGTAGGAAGGACCACTGTCCTTGGTAGAGATTAACACAGTCATGTAGGAATGATCACTGTCCATGGTAGAGTTTAACACAGTCATGTAGGAAGGACCACTGTCCTTGGTAGAGATTAACACAGTCATGTAGGAATGATCACTGTCCTTGGTAGAGTTTAACACAGTCATGTAGGAAGGACCACTGTCCTTGGTGGAGTTTTACACAGTCATGTAGGAATGACCACTGTCCTTGGTGAAGTTTAACTGAGTGATGTAGGAAATACAACTGTCCTTGGTAGAGATTGACACAGTCATGTAGGAAATACCACTGTCCTTGGTGGAGTTTAACACAGTCATGTAGGTATGATCGCTGTCCTTTGTAGAGGTTAACACAATCATGTAGGAAATACCACTATCCTTGGTAGAGATTAACACAGTCATGTAGGAATGATCACTGTCCTTGGTAGAGTTTAACAAAGTCATGTAGGAAGGACCACTGTCCTTGGTAGAGATTAACACAGTCATGTAGGAATGATCACTGTCCTTGGTAGAGTTTAACACAGTCATGTAGGAAGGACCACTGTCCTTGGTAGAGATTAACACAGTCATGTAGGAAGGACCACTGTCCTTGGTAGAGATTAACACAGTCATGTAGGAAGGACCACTGTCCTTGGTAGAGATAACACGGTGATGAAGGAATGACCACTGTCCTTGGTAAAGTTTAACACAGTCATGTAGGAAGGACCACTGTCCTTGGTAGAGATTAACACAGTAATGTAGGAATGACCACTGTCCTTGATAAAGTTTAAAACAGCGATGTAGGAATGACCACTGTCCTTGGTGGAGTTTTACACAGCGATGTAGGTATGATCGCTGTCCTTTGTAGAGGTTAACACAATCATGTAGGAAATACCACTATCCTTGGTAGAGATTAACACAGTCATGTAGGAATGATCACTGTCCTTGGTAGAGTTTAACACAGTCATGTAGGAAGGACCACTGTCCTTGGTAGAGATTAACACAGTCATGTAGGAATGATCACTGTCCTTGGTAGAGTTTAACACAGTCATGTAGGAATGACCACTGTCCTTGGTGAGGTTTAACTGAGTGATGTAGGAAATACAACTGTCCTTGGTAGAGATTGACACAGTCATGTAGGAAATACCACTGTCCTTGGTAGAGATTAACACAGTCATGTAGGAATGATAACTGTCCTTGGTAGAGATTAACACAGTCATGTAGGAAATACCACTGTCCTTGGTAGAGATTAACACAGTCATGTAGGAATGATCACTGTCCTTGGTAGAGTTTAACACAGTCATGTAGGAAGGACCACTGTCCTTGGTAGAGATGAACACAGTCATGTAGGAAGGACCACTGTCCTTGGTAGAGATTAACACAGTAATGTAGGAATGACCACTGTCCTTGATAAAGTTTAACACAGCGATGTAGGAATGACCACTGTCCTTGGTGGAGTTTTACACAGTCATGTAGGAATGACCACTGTCCTTGGTGAGGTTTAACTGAGTGATGTAGGAAATACAACTGTCCTTGGTAGAGATTGACACAGTCATGTAGGAAATACCACTATCCTTGGTAGAGATTAACACAGTCATGTAGGAATGATAACTGTCCTTGGTAGAGATTAACACAGTCATGTAGGAAATACCACTGTCCTTGGTAGAGATTAACAGTCATGTAGGAATGATCACTGTCCTTGGTAGAGTTTAACACAGTCATGTAGGAAGGACCACTGTCCTTGGTAGAGATGAACACAGTCATGTAGGAAGGACCACTGTCCTTGGTAGAGATTAACACAGTAATGTAGGAATGACCACTGTCCTTGATAAAGTTTAAAACAGCGATGTAGGAATGACCACTGTCCTTGGTGGAGTTTTACACAGTCATGTAGGTATGATCGCTGTCCTTTGTAGAGGTTAACACAATCATGTAGGAAATACCACTATCCTTGGTAGAGATTAACACAGTCATGTAGGAATGATCACTGTCCTTGGTAGAGTTTAACACAGTCATGTAGGAAGGACCACTGTCCTTGGTAGAGATTAACACAGTCATGTAGGAATGATCACTGTCCTTGGTAGAGTTTAACACAGTCATGTAGGAAGGACCACTGTCCTTGGTAGAGATGAACACAGTCATGTAGGAAGGACCACTGTCCTTGGTAGAGATTAACACAGTAATGTAGGAATGACCACTGTCCTTGATAAAGTTTTACACAGTCATGTAGGAATGACCACTGTCCTTGGTGAAGTTTAACTGAGTGATGTAGGAAATACCACTGTCCTTGGTAGAGATTAACACAGTCATGTAGGAATGATCACTGTCCTTGGTAGAGTTTAACACAGTCATGTAGGAAGGACCACTGTCCTTGGTAGAGATTAACACAGTCATGTAGGAATGATCACTGTCCATGGTAGAGTTTAACACAGTCATGTAGGAAGGACCACTGTCCTTGGTAGAGATTAACACAGTCATGTAGGAATGATCACTGTCCTTGGTAGAGTTTAACACAGTCATGTAGGAAGGACCACTGTCCTTGGTGGAGTTTTACACAGTCATGTAGGAATGACCACTGTCCTTGGTGAAGTTTAACTGAGTGATGTAGGAAATACAACTGTCCTTGGTAGAGATTGACACAGTCATGTAGGAAATACCACTGTCCTTGGTGGAGTTTAACACAGTCATGTAGGTATGATCGCTGTCCTTTGTAGAGGTTAACACAATCATGTAGGAAATACCACTATCCTTGGTAGAGATTAACACAGTCATGTAGGAATGATCACTGTCCTTGGTAGAGTTTAACAAAGTCATGTAGGAAGGACCACTGTCCTTGGTAGAGATTAACACAGTCATGTAGGAATGATCACTGTCCTTGGTAGAGTTTAACACAGTCATGTAGGAAGGACCACTGTCCTTGGTAGAGATTAACACAGTCATGTAGGAAGGACCACTGTCCTTGGTAGAGATTAACACAGTCATGTAGGAAGGACCACTGTCCTTGGTAGAGATAACACGGTGATGAAGGAATGACCACTGTCCTTGGTAAAGTTTAACACAGTCATGTAGGAAGGACCACTGTCCTTGGTAGAGATTAACACAGTAATGTAGGAATGACCACTGTCCTTGATAAAGTTTAAAACAGCGATGTAGGAATGACCACTGTCCTTGGTGGAGTTTTACACAGCGATGTAGGTATGATCGCTGTCCTTTGTAGAGGTTAACACAATCATGTAGGAAATACCACTATCCTTGGTAGAGATTAACACAGTCATGTAGGAATGATCACTGTCCTTGGTAGAGTTTAACACAGTCATGTAGGAAGGACCACTGTCCTTGGTAGAGATTAACACAGTCATGTAGGAATGATCACTGTCCTTGGTAGAGTTTAACACAGTCATGTAGGAATGACCACTGTCCTTGGTGAGGTTTAACTGAGTGATGTAGGAAATACAACTGTCCTTGGTAGAGATTGACACAGTCATGTAGGAAATACCACTGTCCTTGGTAGAGATTAACACAGTCATGTAGGAATGATAACTGTCCTTGGTAGAGATTAACACAGTCATGTAGGAAATACCACTGTCCTTGGTAGAGATTAACACAGTCATGTAGGAATGATCACTGTCCTTGGTAGAGTTTAACACAGTCATGTAGGAAGGACCACTGTCCTTGGTAGAGATGAACACAGTCATGTAGGAAGGACCACTGTCCTTGGTAGAGATTAACACAGTAATGTAGGAATGACCACTGTCCTTGATAAAGTTTAACACAGCGATGTAGGAATGACCACTGTCCTTGGTGGAGTTTTACACAGTCATGTAGGAATGACCACTGTCCTTGGTGAGGTTTAACTGAGTGATGTAGGAAATACAACTGTCCTTGGTAGAGATTGACACAGTCATGTAGGAAATACCACTATCCTTGGTAGAGATTAACACAGTCATGTAGGAATGATAACTGTCCTTGGTAGAGATTAACACAGTCATGTAGGAAATACCACTGTCCTTGGTAGAGATTAACAGTCATGTAGGAATGATCACTGTCCTTGGTAGAGTTTAACACAGTCATGTAGGAAGGACCACTGTCCTTGGTAGAGATGAACACAGTCATGTAGGAAGGACCACTGTCCTTGGTAGAGATTAACACAGTAATGTAGGAATGACCACTGTCCTTGATAAAGTTTAAAACAGCGATGTAGGAATGACCACTGTCCTTGGTGGAGTTTTACACAGTCATGTAGGTATGATCGCTGTCCTTTGTAGAGGTTAACACAATCATGTAGGAAATACCACTATCCTTGGTAGAGATTAACACAGTCATGTAGGAATGATCACTGTCCTTGGTAGAGTTTAACACAGTCATGTAGGAAGGACCACTGTCCTTGGTAGAGATTAACACAGTCATGTAGGAATGATCACTGTCCTTGGTAGAGTTTAACACAGTCATGTAGGAAGGACCACTGTCCTTGGTAGAGATGAACACAGTCATGTAGGAAGGACCACTGTCCTTGGTAGAGATTAACACAGTAATGTAGGAATGACCACTGTCCTTGATAAAGTTTAACACAGCGATGTAGGAATGACCACTGTCCTTGGTGGAGTTTTACACAGTCATGTAGGAATGACCACTGTCCTTGGTGAGGTTTAACTGAGTGATGTAGGAAATACAACTGTCCTTGGTAGAGATTGACACAGTCATGTAGGAATGATCACTGTCCTTGGTGGAGTTTAACACAGTCATGTAGGAAGGACCACTGTCCTTGGTAGAGATTAACACAGTCATGTAGGAATGATCACTGTCCTTGGTAGAGTTTAACACAGTCATGTAGGAAGGACCACTGTCCTTGGTAGAGATTAACACAGTCATGTAGGAAGGACCACTGTCCTTGGTAGAGATTAACACAGTCATGTAGGAAGGACCACTGTCCTTGGTAGAGATAACACGGTGATGAAGGAATGACCACTGTCCTTGGTAAAGTTTAACACAGTCATGTAGGAAGGAACACTGTCCTTGGTAGAGATAACACAGTGATGAAGGACTTACCATTGTCCTTGGTAAAGTTTTACACAGTGATTTAGGAATGACCACTGTCCTTGATAAAGTTTTACACAGTCATGTAGGAATGACCACTGTCCTTGGTGAAGTTTAACTGAGTGATGTAGGAAATACCACTGTCCTTGGTAGAGATTAACACAGTCATGTAGGAATGATCACTGTCCTTGGTAGAGTTTAACACAGTCATGTAGGAAGGACCACTGTCCTTGGTAGAGATTAACACAGTCATGTAGGAATGATCACTGTCCTTGGTAGAGTTTAACACAGTCATGTAGGAAGGACCACTGTCCTTGGTAGAGATTAACACAGTAATGTAGGAATGATCACTGTCCTTGGTAGAGTTTAACACAGTCATGTGGGAAGGACCACTGTCCTTGGTAGAGATAACACGGTGATGAAGGAATTACCATTGTCCTTGGTAAAGTTTAACACAGCGATGTAGGAATGACCACTGTCCTTGGTGGAGTTTTACACAGTCATGTAGGAATGACCACTGTCCTTGGTGAAGTTTAACTGAGTGATGTAGGAAATACAACTGTCCTTGGTAGAGATTGACACAGTCATGTAGGAAATACCACTGTCCTTGGTGGAGTTTAACACAGTCATGTAGGTATGATCGCTGTCCTTTGTAGAGGTTAACACAATCATGTAGGAAATACCACTATCCTTGGTAGAGATTAACACAGTCATGTATGAATGATCACTGTCCTTGGTAGAGTTTAACAAAGTCATGTAGGAAGGACCACTGTCCTTGGTAGAGATTAACACAGTCATGTAGGAATGATCACTGTCCTTGGTAGAGTTTAACACAGTCATGTAGGAAGGACCACTGTCCTTGGTAGAGATTAACACAGTCATGTAGGAAGGACCACTGTCCTTGGTAGAGATTAACACAGTCATGTAGGAAGGACCACTGTCCTTGGTAGAGATAACACGGTGATGAAGGAATGACCACTGTCCTTGGTAAAGTTTAACAGTCATGTAGGAAGGAACACTGTCCTTGGTAGAGATAACACGGTGATGAAGGAATTACCATTGTCCTTGGTAAAGTTTTACACAGCGATGTAGGAATGACCACTGTCCTTGATAAAGTTTAACACAGCGATGTAGGAATGACCACTGTCCCTTGGTAAAGTTTAACACAGCGATGTAGGAATGACCACTGTCCTTGGTAAAGTTTTACACAGCGATGTAGGAATGACCACTGTCCTTGGTAAAGTTTTACACAGCGATGTAGGAATGACCACTGTCCTTGGTAGAGTTTAACACAGTGATGAAGGAATGACCACTGTCCTTGGTAGAGTTTTACACAGCAATGTAGGAATGACCACTGTCCTCGGTAGAGATTAACACAGTGATGTAGGAATGACCACTGTCCTTGGTAGAGATTAACACAGTGATGAAGGAATGACCACTGTCCTTGGTAGAGTTTTACACAGCAATGTAGGAATGACCACTGTCCTTGGTAGAGATTAACACAGTGATGTAGGAATGACCACTGTCCTTGGTAAGGTTTAACACAGCGATCTAGGAATGACCACTGTCCTTGTGTTACGGATACAGGTATCCTGTGTGTGTATTTGTTTTCTTTCCTTCTGCCCTAGTCACAGGTGTCACTCATCAGCAGTCATCAGTTGCCTATCAATCACCAATCAGAAGACACACCTGCTCTTTTTCCCTTACCAAATCACATCCCCTTTCCCTTGGTTTAAAAACCCAGGCAGTTGTCTCTCTCTCTTGCTTGTTTTGTAGACCTCTCTTTTGTAGCTCTCTACACCTCTCTATCTCTGTTTGGAGTTTGTTTGTGCGCTCTATCTCTCTTTTGTTTTGGCGCCTAGATCTCACATTAGCTGTTGTCATGTGAGTATGTATTGCTGTGTTGTAGTGTTTGCTTGTTTGTTGGTGGTAAAAGGGGATAACCAGACAAGTCACCCATGGGGATACATTACCCGTAGGAAACCCTTTGTCTAGATACGTTAGTTAGAACTGGGCGGACCACCCACTGTATTTAATTGGTTAGTTAGCTAGCTGTTCGTGACGCAGGTATATTAGCTTAGGGGTTTTTGAATATTTATTATTTCTTTCCTTGGGTCCAGCTCAGCCCCTTTTCCCCACACCCCTTTACCGTGTGTCTGGAATAAACCATTTGTGTTTGACGGTAGATTTAAGTTGTCTGTTTTATTTTTGTTCTCACTGTTACTTTTTCACTGGGGTGATTTGTATGAGATATGTTGCGGGTCTCGTTTCCATCCCCCCTAGACTACGGGGCAAAAGGGATTCGTAACATAAGTGGGGGCTCATCCGGGATCTGTCTTTACTGACACCCATGCCACTTGCGCAAATTATTTTGGTGATCTAGTTCAGTGTTGAGCATCATAGCTGATGGACCATTAGTGTTTGCTATTTCTTGGCTCTTGTGTTTGGGAGGTAGTTCAAGATGGCTACTTTTGATTTGAAAGCCTTTTTGTATAACCCTACGTGGGAGGTTTTTGACAAATGTCGTAGAGTTGATTTACTGACTTTGGCTGACCATTATTCTGTATCTGTTCCGCAGAGTTTAGTTAAAGCAGAGGTTAAACAGCTGGTGTTAAATGTTTTGTTGGAAGAGCAAGTGCTTGTGTTACCGCTGCCTGAGCCCACTACCCCTGTAGGGGATGTTGCTGCTCCTGTAAGCCCGTCAGTGTCTGAGAACGAGGGCAAGGCTAAAGTTCCAGCCACTTTGCCCCGTTTTGATCCACTCTCCCCACTGTCACCCCACAGTGATACCATGAGGGATGTCCGTTAGATACAGCTCCAACTGGAGGCGGAAGAGAGCCCAAATTAGGCGAGAAAATCTCCAGTTGGAAATGTGTAAACTTGAGGCAGAAAAAGAACAGCGGCAGTTGGAGTTCAAAATGCGCCAGTGGAACTGGAGGCAGAAACAGCGAGGCTAGCCTCCGTTCCTGCTGTGCCTGTTAGTGAGCCGTCCTCACCAGCTGTGTCTTCAAACACGTTTGACATTAGTAGGCAGATTGCCTTAGTACCTTTGTTTAGAGAGTCAGAGATTGACTCTTACTTTTGTGTTTTTGAACGTATAGCCGTAGCATTGAAATGGCCTGAAGAGGTATGGTGCCTATTACTTCAGTGTAAATTAACTGGTAAAGCCCAAGAGGTTTTGTCTGCGCTACCTCTTGAAGACAGTTTGAATTATGAAGTGGTCAAAGCTACTGTTCTTCGCACCTATGAGCTTGTGCCTGAGGCATACCGACAGAGATTTAGGTCTCATAGAAAGTCTTCTAGTAAGACTTATGTGGAATTTGCTAGAGATAAGGGAAATCTGTTTGATAAATGGCATGCTGCTAGCAAGGTAGCTGATTTCAACTCAAATCTTGTTGGAAGAGTTTAAAAATTGCTTACCCGAAAGCATTGTAGTTTACCTAAATTAACAGAAAGTATCCTCCTTGTCAGAAGCGTCTGTGTTGGCAGATGAGTTTGTGTTGACACACGAGTGTGTTTTCGGCTCATACTGAGAGTAGAGCCACTGAATTGCCTACTTTTAGCCCTATTCGGCAAGCAGTACATCAAGCACGCCAGAAAAATGAGTGTCCCTGTTTCTATTGTCATAAGGTGGGACATATGATTAATGAATGCTTCCTGCTAAAACGCAAACAAGGGATGACTCTTCGTGCCAAGCCGCAACAGGTGTTGGGCTAATTCGTACGGTTGTGAGGTCTGAAACGAAACAGGTGCCTCAGGGTAAATGTGTTTTGAAAGTCCCAGTCCACGACCGCAGTTATGAACCGTTCATTTTCGAGGGGTTTGTGTCCTTAACGAATGACGAAGCGTCTCAGTGTCCGGTTAAAATCCTTAGAGATACTGGTGTGGCGCAGTCGTTTATATTGTCTGATGTGTTGTCCTTATCCGACAATACATACTGTGGTTCCAGTGTGTTAGTTCAGGGTATTGAAATGGGTTTTGTCAAACACTGTTTTGTTCAAAGAGTTTGATCAAGAGGATGGGTTGTGTGCTACCTCTGGGAAGCTGTTGCCCTCTGACAAACTGCCCAGGGAAGAATTGAAGGATAGTGAACTTATTGCTGAGGCAATACAGTTACCAGTCACTCGTGAGCAGCTGATTGCTAACCAAAAGGTTGATAACAGGCTTGCTAAATGTTTTTCAAGGGTTGTCTCATTGGAAGAGGTAAAGAAGAAGAATGTGGCTTACTTCATTGATGGTAATCTCCTCATGCGTAAATGGATATCCCATGTTGACGCGGGCGGAGATTGGAATGCTGTTTACCAAATAGTGATTCCTACAGCCTTTCGACAAAATGTGCTATCCCTTGCTCATGATCACCAGTGGTCCAGTCATTTGGGAATCACAAAGACTTGTGATCGGGTCCTTCGACATTTCTTTTGGCCAGGTTTAAAACAAGATGTGGCTCAGTTCTGTCAGACATGCCACACATGTCAGATAACAGGAAAACCAAATCAGGTTATTCCTCCTGCTCCTCTTTGTCCAATACCTGTTATAGGTGAACCATTCGAACATGTGGTGGTTGATTGTGTTGGACCGTTACCGAAGACAAAATCGGGTAACCAGTTTCTGTTAACGGTTATGTGTATGGCAACAAGATACCCCGAGGCCAAGCCATAATTACATTATTCTCAACATTCGGGTTACCTAAGGTGGTACAAACTGATCAAGGTACCAATTTCCTATCAAAGCTCTTCAAGCAGGTGTTAAAATCCTTGTCAGTTAAGCACCGTGTGTCAAGCGCATATCACCCAGAGTATCAGGGTGCTCTTGAACGTTGGCATCAGACACTGAAGTCTATGCTACGTAAATATTGTTTGGAATTTGAGAAGGATTGGGATGAGGGAGTTCCTCTAGTTTTGTTTGCTGCTCGTGAAACAGTACAGGAGTCCCTAGGGTTCAGCCCAGCTGAACTAGTGTTTGGTCACACAGTGAGAGGACCAATGAAAGTCCTTAAAGAACAGTTTTTGTCCCAAGAGTTGTGTACGGGAGATGAGAATGTGTTGGACTACGTTAGTCGCTTTCGTGAGCGCCTACACCAAGCATGTGCTCTCGCAAAGGAAGCTCTGTCTTCCTCACAGAGGAGTATGAAAATACACTATGATAAACAGGCTGTTTCTCGTCCACTACAGCCAGGTGACCAAATTCTGGTGTTATTGCCTGTTCCAGGATCTTCACTGTCAGCTTGTTTCTCTGGTCCTTATTTAATTGAAAAGAAATTAAGTGAAACTGATTATGTGCTTCAAACTCCTGATAGAAAACGCCAATCTCGTGTGCGCCACATTAACATGTTGAAAGCATACCAAACCCAACCCATCACCCAGTTAGATAGTTCAGAAACAGCAGCAGGTACTGCTGTCTCATCTGCTTCTACTGCTATGATAGTGGGCTGGCATGTTAATGATGATGGAGATGCATTAGAGTTGCGCAATACTCAGCAGCAGCACGTTAGATTGCCAAACTCAGAAATGCTACTGTCGGATGGACAGGCAGACGATATAGTGAGGCTACTACACAGTTTTCCATGTCTCTTTAATGACGTTCCTACTCGCACAAACGTGTTGGAACATGACATTATTGTTGGAAATGCTGCCCCTATCAAGCAACACCCATATCGTGTCAACGCTTCTAAGAGGAAGATAATGAGGGATGAGGTGAGATATTTGTTGGAGAATGACCTGGCTATGCCAAGTTCAAGCCCTTGGAGTTCTCCTTGTATTCTGGTTCCTAAACCTGATGGTACGTCCAGGTGTACTGATTATCGAAAAGTAAATTCTGTCACAATGCCAGATTCGTTCCTGTTACCCAGACTGGACGACTGTATCGATACTGTTGGTGCTGCTACTTATGTAACTAAGTTAGATCTTTTAAAAGGTTACTGGCAGGTTCCGTTAACCTCATGTGCTTCTGAGATTTCTGCATTTGTGACCCCAGACAGCTTCCTACAATACTCAGAAATGGCTTTTGGGATTTCGGAATGCACCAGTCACTTTCCAGCGCCTGGTTAACTCAGTATTAGCAGACGTTCCCAATTGTAGTGCCTACCTTGATGACTAAGTGTACAAAACATTAAGAACACCTTCCTAAATGTTTGCCCTCAGAACAGTCTTATTTCGTTACACAGGGACTCCAATGCTTCCCACAGCTGTGTCAAGTTCAATGGATGTCATTTGGGTGGTGGACCAGTGTTGATACACAAGGGAAACTGTTGAGCCTGGAAAAACCCAGCAGGGTTGCAGTTCTTGACACAAACCGGTGCACCTGGAACCTACTACCATACCCCGTTCAAAGGCACTTCAATATTTTGTCTTGCCCATTCACCCTTGTATGGCACACATACACAATCAATGTCTCAATTGTCTCAGGGCTTAAAAATCCTTCTTTAACCTGTCTCCTCCCCTTCATGTACACTGATTGTAGCGGATTGACCAAGTGACATCAATAAGGGATCATAGCTTTCACCTGGATTCACCTGGTCAATCTATGTCATGGTAAGAGCATAATATTCATAATGTTTTGTACACTCAGTGCATATGAACTCCGGGCTGGGCTGCTGCGCCTCAAAATGAATATTTGCAGCAATAAAAAAATGATCAAATGAAACGATATAACTAATACGCTAAAGTCCTTCCACAGTGGCCGAATTGTCAGTCTGGATGAAAACAGATGTTGCCTTGAATTCTTACATGTTTTCCCCACTGCATTTCAGTTTTACAACCATGCATGCTTACGCGAAGGCTGCAATTATGTGAGTATAATGCCTGTCATCTTCCCGAATTATAGGAAGGAATCTCAGATGGATTTATGCAAATAAAAGCAGCTTGAAATGTTTATTTTGGGGTTTTAATACCCCGAGGCTATGTTTAGGAGGGTCAAATCAACTGTAAAGAAATTAATGTACAGAGGAGGAATGTTGTAATGGGCTGACGTAATGGCTGCTAGAGTAAGTGGCTTGCTAGCTTAGCGTCCAACACATTAGCTAGCATATTCTTGACAATTTCTAACACTGCTACTTAACACTTCTACAGGTCGATGGAAAATGTTGAGGCAATCGTTGCTGGCAATATCTCTTCAAAACATTGTATGTGTATAACTTTTGTCTTCAAAAACCTCAGGAGGTAGAAGTAATTTGGCTTGGCACCTAAAACCCTCACAAACTTTTACAGATGCACAATTGAGAGCATCCTGTCGGGCTGTATCACCGCCTGGTACAGCAACTGCACCGCCCGCAACTGCAGGGCTCACCCTCCAGGACACCTACAGCACCCGATGTCACAGGAAAGCCAAAAAGATAATCAAGGACAACAACCACCCGAGCCAACCATAGTCTGGCCTAGCCTGAACAACAACTACTGGCTAGCTGGTTGACCTACAAACCAGCTGAAAGCTTTGCTGACAGTGACACTGTGTGTGTGTGTGTGTGTGTGTGTGTGTGTGTGTGTGTGTGTGTGTGTGTGTGGCTGTGTATCACTCTGTGTATCACTCTGTGAGGTAATGCATGGCCGATTTTTTTGAGGCTTCAAAGATTCGTCCAAGCCAGCACTTCTGAGGCTAAATCCCCAGAACAAAGGACAGAGATCTACAGTGTTGTGTTTATCACTGCACTGGTCACATTAGACTCAGAGACAACTGTGGAGAGATGGCTGATCAAATGCTCGGTGTGTGTGTGTCTGGCCTCACAACGATGGCTGCCCATCCATCCAGACAGCCTCTAGAGAGGAGCAAAGCCTTATCAGGGATCTAAACACACAAGCACTCCGCTCCACACAGGCAAGTTTATTCTAATGATTTCCACTGAGCTAATTAGCCGTTAGAACATGAAGGGCTTTCCATTGACATGCTGAATCCACTAGTGGGGAGTGGACAAGCACTGTCAGCTCAACACAACTCAACACTATAGCACGTCAATGGACACACCAGCTAGCGTCTGGGCTGGCTCTGCAGAACTGGGACAGACGGCTTTGTGAGGACTCCCTCCGGCCTGACCCTACTGCCCTCTCTGCAACCCACACACACACGGGCACACAACGCACGCACACACACATACACACCCTGGATTGACCTTGCTGGACTCCATGTAACACACACCAACCAGTTATTGAATGCAACAGGGAATAACTTTTTTACACAGGGGCATTGTGTGTTGCATAACTTTTTCACAGCAATCTATACGGTAGTGGTGTTGGTCCTACCTCCCTTTTTTTCTGCTAAACACGCAGGCACACACACTAGTAAACTGAACACAGGAAATAGGATGTTGTCACTACCAGGATATTGCTTCAACTACTCTCTCGCTCTCTCTCTCTTCCTTTCCCTCCATCTCTCCCTCACAGAGAGCAGGGGGACCAGCTGTTTTGATAAGCACCAATAAGACAATAAACACAGGAATCAACCAACCCCAGCCATCACACACACACACTCTGACGCTAGTGCACACACACACACAGACTCTACAAAGCTGAGAGGGATAGAGGTGGAGAGAGGGAAAGAGGCATTGGAGCCTGTGATTATAGTATGGTTCAAAGTGGCACACACACACACACTCTTAGAGGAGCACAAAGAGCAGGAGAGTTCTCGTTCAAGTTCCACTATAGGAAGATTACCTCATGTAGCTAGTCGATTTATGGTACAGCACTGTACCTAGCATGAGGTTAGTATAAGGTTTAACCCTTACAGTTATGGTACAGGTTAGGACCAGGCATTCCTCACACACACAAGCCTCCTCACACACACACACACCTGCCAGGTGAGTTTATCACTGCACACCACCAGAGGCTTTGAGGGAGATCCTGGTCATAAATTAGATGAAAAGTTGATACTGGATTTTACAGGTGAACAAATAGTGGGCAGAGGTGGGGAGAGGCAGAAGGAGAGGTGGAGAGAAGCAGGAGGAGAGATGGAGAGGTGGAGAGAAGCAGAAGGAGAGGGGGAGGTGGAGAGAAGCAGAAGGAGAGGGAGAGAGACGGAACAGAGCTTTTTATGAGCCTGTGATTATAGTATGGCATAGGAGCACAAAGAGCAGGAGTGTTCTCGTTCAAGTTCCCTATAGGAATATTACCTAATGTAGATAGTAGATTTATGGTACAACATTGTACCTAGCATGAGGTTAGCATAAGGTTTAAGCCTAACAGTTATGGTACAGGTTCGGGTCAGGTGTAAAAGGTTTAACCCTTACAAATGTGGTACAGATTAGGGTCAGGAATTGAAGGTTTAATCCTTTCAATTATGGTACAGATTAGGGTCAGGCATTGAAGGATTAACCCTTACAATAATGGTACATATTAGGACCAGGCATTGAAGGTGCAACATTTACAGTAATGGTACAGATTAGGACCAGGCATTGAAGGTTTAGCCCTTACAGTAATGGTACAGGTTAGGACCAGGCATTGAAGGTTTAACCCTTACAGTAATGGTACTGTGTAGTACAGTCTGGTACATTGAAGAACCAGGCATGACTAGTGGCTGCAGGTTTCACACCATTACGATGATAATAATGCATGAGGCACAGAACTGAGAGAGACTGAGGAAAACAGGACAAATCAGAGTCATCCAGAATAATCTCCCCTTTACTGATGTTTTGCTGCTAACAGAGTCACTCGTTCCAAAGACAAGAACCACAACGGGTGTCAAGAGAGACCCAGGAGTGACAGACCGGAGAGCCTTTGAGATGATGACATCAGAGGGGCTTTCAGCTGGCTATGTTTCCATTATGGTAGATGATAGTGGTCGAGGGTCCCTTTTGAAACAACCCAACCTCACTTTGGGCCTCTGAACATCTCAAAGCGTATATTATATCATCCCAAAACATGGATGAGATACCTATCCGAGGGACGGACAGCATTACACCGATGTTAAGGTCTCTGCATGGGCTGCCTGTGAATTTTAGAATTAATTTTAAGATTCTTCTAATGGTTTTTAAATCAATCCACGATTGTGCACCCCAATTCATGTCAGACATGCTTTTAAGTTATGTACCCAGTAGGTCCCTCGGGTCTTCTGGCACTGGCCTTTTAACTATCCCAAAGCCGAGAACCAAGAGGCATGGAGAGGCAGCCTTTAGTTACTATGCCCCCAGCCTCTGGAACAGCCTGCCAGAGGACCTGAGGGGGGCTGAAACTGTGGACATATTTAAAAGAGATCTTAAAACACATGTTAAGCTTTGCTTTTCCTTAGGGTGCTTTTTAGTCATTCAGTTTTTATTGTTATTCTTTAGTTTTTATCTTGTGTTTGTTGTGTAGTAAATATTTCATCTTTAATTTTCATAGTTTTTTATTATTTTTTTCCTATAAAGCACATTGCGTAGCATTCCATGTCTGAAATGTGCTGTATAAATAAAGCTTAATTTGATTTGATGGAGGGAGGGAGGAGGAAAGTGAGAGAGGGATGAATGGGGGTGGATAGAAAAGTACTCAGTGTGAACAAACAGACCACATCCGTGTCGGAACATGTTGTTGAAAGGAGGAGAGAGCCGGCTGAATGAGAAGAGGATAAAGGGAAAAAAATAGAAGAGAAGAAAGGATGGAAACAGGTATTTCACTCAGCTAGGGTCGAGAGAGTCAGAGATTAACAGACTAGGGTCACTGACCAGTGGATGTGTTAGTATGTTAATAATACCACCAGGGGTGTTGGATGATGTGAGAAGACACACACACACAGTACACACACACTACACGCACAGTACACACACACAGTGTACACACACAGTACACACACACAGTACAGTTACTGTTAGATCTTGATCTAAGGAGCTCAAACCATGGCTGCAGGCGAGGAACACACACCAGCAAAAAGTATGAGAGAGTTTCAAAGCAGAGGAAGTCAAAGTTCCTCACACTCACACACCTGCCAGGTGAGGTTATCACTAAACACCACCAGAGGCTTTCAGGGAGATCCTGGTCATAAATTATATGAAAAGTTGATACTGGAATTTCAATGTTAACAAAAAGAGGGCCTACTCTAATTTCAGGTAGGTGGTAGTAGTGGTAGTAGTGGTAGTGGGTAGTAATGGTAGTAGTGGTAGGGGGTAGTAGTGGTAGGGGGTAGTAATGGTAGTAGTGGTAGGGTAGAAGTGAAGTGGTAGTAGTGGTAGGGCAGTAGTGGTAGTAGTGGTAGGGGGTAGTAGTAGTGGTAGGGGGTAGTAGTGGTAGTAGTGGTAGTAGTAGTGGCAGGAGTGGCAGTAGTGGCAGGGGGTAGCAGGTAGTAGTGGCAGGGGCAGTGGTTGGCATGTGGTGGCAGTAGTGGTAGTAGGCAGAGCAGTAGTGTAGCAGTGGTAGCAGCAGGCAGGGCAGGCAGTGCAGGAGGCAGCAGGTGGTAGTGGTTGGGCAGGCAGGGTAGTAGTGGTGGGGCAGAAGTAGTGGTAGGGGCAGTAGGGTAGGCAGTAGTGGCACCAGTGGTAGGGGGCAGCAGTGGTAGTAGTGGCACTAGTGGTGCAGGGGCAGTAGTGGCAAGGGCAGTGGGCAGTAGGTGGCAGGTAGTGGCATAGTGGTAAACAGGTGCAGGGCAGTAGTGGTAGTGGCAGTGAGTGGCAGGGGCAGTAGGTGGGGGCAGTGGCAGGCAGTGGCAGCAGTGGCAGGGGGCAGAGTGGTAGGGGCAGAGTGGCAGTAGAGATGCAGTAGTGGTCAGGTTGTAGTAGCAGTAGTAGTGGTAGGGTATCTCAATCAATCAATCAAATGTATTTATAAAGCCAATTCTTACATCAGCTGATGTCACAAGGTTGTGTAGACATTACAGCAGTAGTAGTGGTGGTAGTGTGGTAGTAGTAAGAGTGGTAGTAGTAGTGGTAGAGTGGTGAGTTGTGTAAAGGCAGTGGTAGTAGCAGTGGCAGTAGTGGGGGCAGTAGTGGTGGGGGCAGAGCAAGAGTGGTGCAGTGTGGTGGTAGGTGGTGGGGGTAGTGGTGAGTAGCAGTGGTGAAGTGATGGTAGTGGTAGGGGGCTAGTAGTGGTGGGGCAGCAGGTGGTGGTGGTAGTAGTGGCATGGTGGGGTGGCAGTGGGTATTAGTGGCAGCAGGGTAGTAGTAGTGGCAGGGGGCAGTAGTAGTGGTAGTTTCACAGCTGTGGTGGTAGTAGTGGTAGGGGGGCAGTAGTGGGCACTAGTGGTAGGGGCAGTAGTGGCAGTCAACTAGTGGTAGGAGGGTAGTAGTGGTAGTGAGGTAGTAATGGCAGCAGATCGAGCAGTGGTAATAGTGGTGGTGTAGTGGTAGCAGTGGTAGTGGCAGTAGTGGCAGAGGGCAGTAGTGGCAGTAGTGGTGGCAGTGGTATCCAATCAATCAATCAAACAATGTATTTATAAAATAACTTCACATCAGCTGATTTGTCACAAAGTGCTGTGTAATCCAGTAGTAGTGGTAGTAGTGGTAGGGGGCAGTGGTAGGGGCAGAGTAGTGGTAGAAGTGGCAGGCTAGGGGGTAGTAGTGGCAGTAGTGGTAGCAATGTATAGCAGTGAGTAGGGGGTGTAGTGAGTGGCAACTGGTGGTAGGGGTGTAGTATGGGTAGTGGTGAGCACTGGTAGGGGCAGTGTGAGTTAGTGGCAGTAGTAGTGTGGTAATGAGTGGCAGGGCCAGTTGGCAGCAGTGGTAGTGCAGAGTGGTAGGGCAGGTGGTGGCAGTGGTGGTAGGGTGGGCATGGCAGAGTAGTAGTGGCCAGTTAATGGTAGTGGTGGGGGTGAGTATGAGGGGTAGAAGGCAGTAGTGGCAACTAGTGGCAGGGGGCAGAGGCAGAGGGGGCAAGTAGTAGGTTGTAAGTAGTGGTAGCAGTGGTAGTAGTGGTTGGGGGCATAGTGGCAGTGGAGCAGGGCAGTAGTAGTGGTGAAAGCAGTCAGTGGGGCAGTGAGTAGCAACTAGGGCACAGTGGTGGGTAGCATAGTAGTGTAGTGGTAGTAGTGGTAGGGCAGTAAGAAGGTAGAGTGGCAGGGGCAGTAGTGGTACAGTAGTGGTAGGGGTAGTAGTAGTAGTAGTGGTAGTAGTGGTAGTAGTAGTGGCAGTAATGGTAGTAGTATAGGGGGTAGTAGGTAGTAGTGGTAGAGGGTAGTGGTAGCAGTGGCACAGTGGTAGGGGGTAGTAGTGGCAGGGCAGTAGTGGGCAGCAGTAGTAGGGCAGTAGTGAAAGTGGCAGCAGTGGCAGCAGTGGCAGTAGTGGTGGGGCAGTGCAGTAGTGCAGTGGTAGGGCAGCAGTGGCAGTGGTGCAGCAGGGGCAGCAGTGGCACCAGTGGTAGGGCAGTAGTGGAAGGGGTAGTAGTGGCACCAGTGGTAGGGGGCAGTGGCACTAGTGGCAGTAGTGGTAGGGGAGGGGGCAGTAGTGGCAGTGGCAGCAGTGGTGGTAGTGGTAGCAGTAGTGGCAACAGTGGTGGGGAGTGGCAGCAGTGTAGCAGTGGAATGAGTGGCAGAGGGTAGCAGTGGCAGGGGGCAGAGGTGGCAGTGGCAGTAGTGGTATGCAGTAGTGGTAGGGGCAGTAGTGCAGTAGTGGTAGTACTGGTAGGTTGTAGTAGTGGTAATAGTGGTGGTAGTGGTATTCAATCAATCAATCAAATGTATTTATAAAGCAATTCTTACATCAGCTGATGTCACAAAGTGCTGTGTAGAAGCACGGTAGTAGTGGTAGTAGTGGTAGGGGGTAGTAGTGGTAGTAGTGGTAGTAGTGGTAGGGGGTAGTAGTGGTAGCAGTGGTAGTAGTAGTGGTAGTAGTGAGTAGTAGTATAGTAGTGAGTAGCAGTGGTGCAGCAGTAGTAGTGGTAAGAAAGTGAGTGGTAGTAGTGGTTAAGAGGTTAGTGGTTATGGTAGCAGTGGATAGTAGTGGCAGGGGGCAGTAGTGGCAGGGGGCAGTGGTAGGTGTTGAGTGGTAGTAGCAGGGCAGCAGTGGTAGTGAGGGCAGGGGCAGTAGCATGGTGGGGTGCAGTAGCAGGTGAAGTAGTGGGCAGTAGTGGCAGTAGTAATGGCAGTAGTGGTAGGGGTAGAGTGTACTGGTGGTGAGGGGCAGTAGTGGTGGTAGTAGTGGCAGTAATGGTAGCAGTGGCAGGTGGCACAGTGGCAGGGGGCAGTAGCAGCAGGGCAGTAGTGGTAGTAGTGGTAGGGCAGCAGGGTAGGCAGTGGGCAGAGGTGGTAAGTAGATCCAATCAATCAAATGTATTTCATAGCCAATTCTTACATCAGCTGATGTCACAAAGGCTGTGTAGAGCTAATCCAGGTAGTAGTGGCAGTAGTGGCAGGGGTAGAGTGGTAGGGGTAGTAGTGGGTAGTGGTAGGGGCAGCAGTGGTAGTGGGTAGGGGGTAGTAGTGGTAGTAGTGGCAGTACAGTAGCAGTGGTAGGGCAGTAGTGGCACTAGTGGCAGGGGGCAGTAGTGGTAGCACTGGTAGGGGGTAGTAGTGGTAGTAGTGGTACTAGTGGTAGGGGGTAGTAGTGGTAGTAGTGGTAGGGGTAGTAGTGGTAGTAGTGGTACTAGTGGTAGGGCGTAGTAGTGGTAGTAGTGGTAGTAATGGCAGCAGTGGTAGTAGTGGTAATAGTGGTAGGGCAGAGTAGTGGCAGCAGTGGCAGTGGCAGTAGTGGTAGGGGCTTAGTAGTGGTGGGGGTAGTAGTGGCAGTAGTGGTAGTGGTATTCAATCAATCAATCAAATGTATTTATACCAGATTCTTATGATCAGCTGATGTCACAGCTACTGTGTAGAGCTAATCCAGAGTAGGGTGGGTAGTAGTGGCAGGGGGGCAGAAGTGGTGCAGTAGAGTGGCAGAATGGTAGGGGCAGTAGTGGTGTAGAGTGGCAGTAATAGCAGTAGTGGCAGGGGCAGAGTGGCACCAGTGGTAGGGGCAGTAGTGGCAGCACTGGCAGGGGGCAGGTAGTGGCAGTAGCCAGGGGTAGAGTGGCAGGTGGCAGGGGCAGTAGTGCAGTGAGTGGCAGCAGTGGCATAACCCAGAGTGGTGGGGGTAGGCAGAGTGGCACTAGTGGTACAGTGAGTGGCAGTAGTGGCAGTGGTAGTGGGCACCAGCAGGGTGGGGAGGCAGTAGTGGCAGGGCAGTAATGGCAGTAGTGGTACCAGTGGTGGCAAATGCAGTGGCAGAGCAGTAAGCAGTGGCAACAGGGGGCAGCAGTGGCAGCAGTGGTAGTGGGCAGGGCAGCAGTGGCAGTGGGCAGTGGCAGCAGGGCAGGCAGTGGCAGTGGCAGTAGTAGTAGCAGCAGCAGTGACTGTGCAGGGACAGCAGTGGCAGCAGTGGCAGTGCAGCAGTGGCAGGGGGTAGTGCAGCAGTGGAAGTAGCAGCAACCAGTAGGGGGCAGCAGTGGTAGCAGTGGTAGAGAGGGGCAGCAGTGGCAGAAAGCAGCAGTAGGCAGTGGCAGTAGGCAGGGGAGAGTGGCACCAGTGGCAGGGGCAGAGTGCAGCAGTGGTAGTGAGCAGTGGTAGGGCAGTGTAGGCAGTAGTGGCAGGGGGCAGGTAGTGATAAGAGGGCAGTAGCAGGTGGCAGCAGTGGTAGTGGCAGGGTAGTGAGTGGTGGCAGCAGTAGTGGCAGTGGTAGAGCAGGGGCAGTGTGGAGGGTAGTAGTGGTAGTAGTGGTAGTGCAGAAGGCAGCAGGGTAGTGCAGGTGGTGGTGAGTATTCAATCAATCAATCAAATGTATTTATAAAGCAGATCCATCAGCTGATGTCACAAAGTGCTGTGTAGAAATAATCCAGTGGTAGTGGTAGTAGTGGTATGGGGGTAGTAGTGGTAGTAGTGGTAGTAGTGTTAGGGGTGGTATAGTGGCAGTGCAGTAGTAGTGGTAGTAGTGGCAGTAGTGGTAGGGGCAGTGGTGGTAGTAGTGGTGGGGCAGAGCAGGAGTGGTAGGTGGTTGTGGTGGGGGAGTAGAGTGCAGAGTGGGGTGGCAGGGTGAATAGCAGTGGCAGTTGTTAAAGTGGCAGCAGTAGTAGTAGTGCAGTGTGGCAGCAATGGTAGTAGTGGCAGCAGTTAGGGTGCAGTAGTGGAGTAACCAGTGAGCTACATGTGGTGCTATAAGGAAGAGTGGCAGAGCACAAACCAGAGTGCAGGGCAGTTGCAGTGTGGTGAGCAGTTAGTGCAACAGTGCAGGGGCAGAGAGTTGGTAGTAGTGGCAGTAGTGGTAGTACATACTAGGGTGGCAGTGTATACTATGGCAGTTATTAGTAGAGGAGCAGGTGGCTAGTATTAGAGTTTAAGAGGGCAGTTAGTGACATAAGAGTAAGAGTGTAAGAGAGAGTGGCAGGTAGCAGTGGTAAGAGGCAGCAGTGTAAGAATTGCAGAGGGTGGCAAAGTAAGAGTGGTGGGGCAGTAGTGGCAGAGTAGTAGTAGTGGTAGAGCAGGAGTGTTAGCAGTGGCAGTGTTAGAGTGGCAGCAGTGGTAGCAGTGGTGGCACAGGTTGCAGTAGCAGAGTTAGTATAAGGGGGTAGTAGTAGAGTAGTGGTAAGAGGTAGTATTTAGTAGTGGTTACAGGGGTAGTAGTGATGGGGATAGTTATATCAGTAGTGAGCATATGTTAGTGCAGCAGTGGTAGTAGTGGTAGGCAGTAGTATGGCAGTAGTGGTAGTAGTGGTAGGGCGTGGTAGTGGTAGGGTAGTAGTGGTAGGGGGTAGTAGTGGTAGTAGTGGTACAGGGTAGTAGTAGTGGTAGTAGGGGTAGTAGTGGTAGTAGTGTTAGTAATGGTAGGGGGTAGTAGTGGTAGGGGGTAGTAGTAGTAGTAGTGGTAGTAGTGGTAGTAATGGTAGGGGGTAGTAGTGGT
Source organism: Brachymystax lenok tsinlingensis (assembly GCA_030435695.1). Taxonomy (NCBI): domain Eukaryota; kingdom Metazoa; phylum Chordata; class Actinopteri; order Salmoniformes; family Salmonidae; genus Brachymystax; species Brachymystax lenok. The sequence continues at coordinate 22,039,761 of CM059800.1, read as the reverse complement.
AGGGATTAGTAATGGTAGTAGTGGTAGGTGGTAGTAGTGGTAGGGGGTAGTAGTGGTAGTACTGGTAGGGGGTAGTAATGGTAGTAGTGGTATGTGGTAGTAGTGGTAGGGGGTAGTAATGGTAGAAGTGGTAGGGGGTAGTAGTGGTAGTAGTAGTAGGGGTTAGTAGTGGTATTAGTGGTAGGGTGTCCATGGGCCATGTCTCTCAATATTCTGCAGTGGGAAGCTCGGCCACAGCCCACCCAGGATAATGGGAGTACATATGTGTTTCATTCTGAGAATGCCTTAATGCCATTTCATAGGCTAGATCCACTGGAATGGGGATTTCATATTGGAACGCTACTACGTCAGCCGCTGAGTCGTTGTACATAATGGTCCTACTGACTTTGACCCAAACAAGCAATCTGAGGCAGATTACAGTTACAGTGAGTCGGGAGAGACAGACAGATTACAGTTAAAGTGGGGCGGGAGAAACAGACAGATTACAGTTACAGTGGGGCGGGAGAGACAGACAGATTACAGTTAAAGTGGGGCGGGAAAGACAGACAGATTACAGTTAAAGTGGGGCGGGAGAGACAGACAGACCACAGCAGGATTTTATCTGCAGTGTGTGTGTGGTCTTATCTCTAAAGTGTGTGCATGTGTGTGTGTGCATGTGTGTGTTTGAGAGGTTCTCACAGACCAGGCGGGTTGAAATGTCACCTGCTTATCCTTTTCAGGGGACAGGAATGTCAGAGGTCAACAAGGGCCACCGACAGACTATTTCAATACACACACAGGCACACACACACACACACACGGTTGTGATTCCTCACCCACTGTGTCACAGGGCTGGTCTTTGTGCACGCAGAAGTCAGTCCTGCAACGAGATGGCAAGAACAGTATTATAACAAGTTCAGTCCATCTGACCTCATCCTGCAATGCTACTGTGTTGATGAGGGTGTAGGGTGAAGTTTCCCATGGATACTGATCTGGTTAAATGTAGCATTTTCCACACTTATGTTAAGGTTAAGATTGGGAAGGGGAAGTTGATCCTAGATCTGTCCCTAAGGAAAACTTCACCCGGAGTGTTGATAAGAGAAACAAAAACCAAAAATATGTTTGAAGGAGTCTAAATAAATTAAAATGTTATTGTACATGCATGCTTTAAACATTTTAATTGGGCAAATTATTTCAATTCACCAGTTGAATCCTCACTTCCACTTCAGTTGAATTTTCACCTAGTCTCCCATTGACATGACCAAGTGAAAAAAATGACTTAAGTGCAAATGTCCACTGCCATTTGCTGTCAACGTTACACCAGAATAGTGTTACATAGAGGGGTTAATGTACAATGCACCGTGATTGAATGGTGTTCTCCCTAATGTATGTACTGTTCATGTTGGACAAACAGCTATCAGCCCTCAACTCAAACATTCCACATCTCCTTCGCTGTGGCATAGTCACACACACACGCACACGCACACACACAAACACACAAACACACAGTTTATGTTAGTTACCATGGGGATCGGCCGACCCGTGTAAAGCCCGTTCCAGTACATGCAGGGAGACAAGTCAGGGACTCTCATTCCCACCACTGAGAAACCACTCTTTGTCCACACTGTTAAGCAGTGACTTGACATGGTCCACATACCAAATTGCACCCTATGCCCTACATAGTGCAGTGCTTTAACCAGAGCCCTATGGCACCCTATGCCCTGCACAGTGCAGTACTTTAACCAGAGCCCTATTGGAATAGGGTCCCATTTGGAATGCAAATTGCTTTCTGTTCACACTGTACTGGAGAACCCCTGAGTGGAGAGTGACTTTGTAAGTAGTAGGCAAGACAGGACACAGAGAGAGAGAGAGCGACATAGCGAGAGAGAGAGAGAGAGAGAGAGAGAGAGAGAGAGAGAGAGAGGGAGAGAAAGTTTAAAGATCTGCCCTCCTCTACAGTTTAAAGATCTGCCCCACTTCTACAGTTTAAAGATCTGCCCCACCTCTACAGTTTAAATATCTGCCCCACCTCTACAGTTTAAAGATCTGCCCACCTCTACAGTTTAAATATCTGCCCCACCTCTACAGTTTAAATATCTGCCCCACCTCTACAGTTTAATGATCTGCCCTCCTCTACAGTTTAAAGATCTGCCCTCCTCTACAGTTTAAAGATCTGCCCTACCTCTACAGTTTAAAGATCTGCCCTCCTCTACAGTTTAAAGATCTCCTCTACAGTTTAAAGATCTGCCCTCCTCTACAGTTTAAAGATCTGCCCTCCTCTACAGTTTAAAGATCTGCCCACCTCTACAGTTGAAAGATCTGCCCCACCTCTACAGTTTAAAGATCTGCCCACCTCTACAGTTTAAAGATCTGCCCCACCTCTACAGTTTAAAGATCTGCCCTCCTCTACAGTTTAAAGATCTGCCCCACCTCTACAGTTTAAAGATCTGCCCTCCTCTACAGTTTAAAGATCTGCCCCACCTCTACAGTTTAAAGATCTGCCCTCCTCTACAGTTTAAAGATCTGCCCCACCTCTACAGTTTAAAGATCTGCCCTCCTCTACAGTTTAAAGATCTGCCCTCCTCTACAGTTTAAAGATCTGCCCTCCTCTACAGTTTAAAGATCTGCCCTCTCTACAGTTTAAAGATCTGCCCTACCTCTACAGTTTAAAGATCTGCCCCACCTCTACAGTTTAAAGATCTGCCCTCCTCTACAGTTTAAAGATCTGCCCTCCTCTACAGTTTAAAGATCTGCCCTCCTCTACAGTTTAAAGATCTCCTCTACAGTTTAACGATCTGCCCTCCTCTACAGTTTAAAGATCTGCCCTCCTCTACAGTTTAAAGATCTGCCCTCCTCTACAGTTTAACGATCTGCCCTCCTCTACAGTTTAAAGATCTGCCCTCCTCTATAGTGGTCTGGTTAGTAAAACACTGTTAATGATCCATCTGTACGGTCCAGGTGGGATCAAACCAGAGTCGCCTTTGAACACAGTTAACAAGCCTGAGCCAATGCACACACATGTACACACACACGTACACACACACACACACACACACACACACACACACACACACACACACACACACACACACACACACACACGCACACACGCACAGATGCACCACAAACACACATATACACACACAGATGAGACCCCTACTACACACTCCCTTCATGCTAGAAGGCCAAGGGCAGCTGCTGCCTCCAACACAACAGACCCACCAAACCTTAGCAGGATCTAAATCAGTCTACTGCACTTCCTCTACTTACTCTGTGTGTGGGGTGTGGTGTGTGTGTGCGTACGTGCGTGTGTGACAGTGTAGTTCCTATGTTAGTGGAGTGGCAGTACAGGGGTGGGTCACTGCCACTAGTAACCCTGTGATTTGGGAGAGTGGAGGTTCATTTGAAGACCATGACTAACAGGTGAGGAGACAGTAGTACCCTGTGATGTCATCCTAGGCAGACTTCTGTACTGATTGGTGAGGGAAGGGGGGTGAGATGTGGAGACAGAGATGTGGAGAGGGGGATACGGTGAACACAGAGTTATTCTTTCCTGTTAAGATGTCTCCCGAATCCCTAGATATTATCCAACTAGTACAGTATCAGTTACATACAGAGAGCACATAAGCAGACATTAGACCGTCTCAGACAGATACAGGACAGTATCACGTCATGTAATCTCCTGAGAGGCAGGTAATGAGTTGTTGGAGATAAGGAAGTCGACAGTGACAGGCGTGACATAGAGATTACCTCTCTCCTCTGAGTGTTACAGTACAGCAGACACACACATCCCAGACAGATAACCACACACACACGCCGTCTCAGCTCAGCCTACAGCGAGAAGGGAAACCGGAGCATGAAGTGACACGCTCTAATTTGCCCACTCCTCTCTCCTCTCCCCTCCCCTCTCCTCTCTCCCCGTTGACAACCACATGCACAATGTAGTCAACGTGTGTCAAATATGTAAGTTGAAAACATTGTATGTTAAAAGCACTGTATTTCTAGTTGAATGAACATACGACATTTTAAGTTGACAGAATCTTTGCCTACGAGAAAAATAGAGAGAGAGAGAGAGAGAGAGAGAGAGCACAGCTCTACTAGACCAGGCCCATCACAACACAGCTCTACTGGACCTGGCCCATCACAACACAGCACTGACCACTACTCTAGGGTCAGGCAGAACACTGTCCTTCAGAGAAGTACACCACATGATGCAGTCCACACCATGTATCATTCAGATAATCAGCCTACATATGCTGAGGTAACCTCTGGCAAAAGGCACCTAGAACAATCAGAGATAGGATAGGTGCGCCAAATACTGCATATAATATGCAGACTACTGGGCTAGACAGACCCTTTAATTCACACACACACACACACACACACACACACACACACACACACACACACACACACACACACACACACACACACACACACACACACACACACACACACACACACAGGGTTGCAGATTGCATTGCACTGTACTTGTTTTTTGGGCAATCTTATTCCATTGTTATTAATGTGTTTACAACTAACCTTTATTTTATTGGCCACGGTATTATAATAATAATTATATGTAATGGTGTATGTGTGTGTGTATATATATATATATATATATATATTATTTCGTTTTTTTTCAATGTACTTTACTCAAACCAGTGAATATCACTTATTATAAATGAGTTCTTGGAATATGCAGAGCCTATACTCTTCACATTCTGGTTATAAAACAACAAATCCAGAATTGATTAAAAACATCAAGGGACAGGACATCATAATCCTACTGGAAACATGGTGTCGTGGAGACATAGATACTCAGTGTCCCTCAGGCTATAGAGAAAGTTTACTACCATCAATCAAACATAAAAATGTTAAACGGGGCCGAGACTCAGGTGGAATCATCATTTGGCATAAGCAGGACGTAGCACTGAATGAAATGAAAAAAAGGTAATCACATTTGGTTAAAACTTAACAAAGGTACAATCTATTGTGACAATGATGTATACATATGTGCAGCTTATGCTCCTCCTTCAGATTCATCATATTATGATGATAAGTTTTTTGACAATCTCCATACAGAAATCATTACATTTCAGGCAGAGGGTAAAGTGCTTCTTTGTGGAGATTTCAATCCAAGAACAGGTTCTGAGCCTGACTACACTGATGCGGGAGGTAACCACCACATATTTAGACACCATTGTCAGATCACAGTCAGATCAACGTGTTCCTCAAGAAATTAAGCGGCAATATTCATTCAAATAAACAGCCCAATAAACTCTACAACATAAACCAATTGTACAGATGGGCTCAAAACAGTGCAGAGAGATTCATTGAAACATTGAACTCAAATGAAATGATGAACTCTACAGTTTTTCAATAACTCACAATACCAAAACAATAAAGAAGGTGTCAATTCGGCTACTCAAAACATCAATTGCATATTCCAAAAATCAGCATCGAAAGCAAATTTGAGAAAACCAAAGAAATGTAACATCAGAAACAAAATGTTTCTGGAAAATGGTTTGATAATGAATGTAAAACAATTCGAAAACATCTAAGACAAATGTCAAATGAAAAACATAAGCAGCAAAACAACCCAGATATACGCCTTGAATACTTTGAAACTCTGAATCAGTATAAACATAAACTGAAATGCAAGAAATTGAATTATACCAACAAGACACTTGATGAAATTGAAAATGCAATTGACCAAAATCAGTTCTGGGACATGTGGAACAATTTAAGCACGACAAAGCCACAAGAATTAGCCATACAAGATGAAGGAATTTGGAAAACTTATTTTGATCATCTATACAAAAACATCCCACAAAAAGACTTAAAACCAAACCAATTAGAAATTCAAGAAAAGTTGAACATCCTTGAATCAGTCATTAAAAACAACCAACATCCATTAGATTACCCAATAACCAAACAAGAACTAAATGAAAAGCTCAAATCTATAAAATCAAAGAAGGCTTGCAGTCTAGATAACATCAGAAATGAAATACTTGTCACGATCTCCAGAAGGGACAGACCAAGGCGCATCGAGGCATCCAGTATACATCTGTATTAATCAAACGTAACTGGGACAAAAACAACAAAACAAACGAAGATCGTAACGCTGAACATAACATGTCACACAAACAAAGCTATGACCAAACAATAACCCACAAACCCCTAGTGAAACCTACAAACATATATATGGTTCCCAATTAGAGGTAACGACACTCAGCTGCCTCTAATTGGGAACCATTACCCCAACATAGAAACAGATAACCTAGAACAGGAAAAACCCTACACCAAAACAAAACTAAACACGCCAGCCTGTCTTCTCAGGCCTGGGCATGACAGTACCCCCCCCCCCCCCAAAGGCGCGGCCTCCGACCGCGGCAAAAGTCCATTGGGGGGTCTTCGGGTGGGCCTTCCTGTCCCAGGTGGCGGCTCCGGTGCCGGCCTTGCTGGCTCGGGGTCCCACACCGGAGGCCCTGGGCTATTTGCCGGAACAGTTAGTATAGAACTGGGGACCCTCTCTGGAGGCTCCGGACTGGGAACCTTCTCTGGAGGCTCGGACTGGGAACCTTCTCTGGAGGCTCCGGACTGTCAACGCGCACTGGGACTCTGGTGCGGGGAGCAGGAACGGGCCATACTGGACTCATGATGCGCACTGGCACTCTGGTGCGGGGAGCAGGAACGGGCCGTACTGGACTCATGACGCGCACTGGGACTCTGGTGCGAGGGGGGAGGAACGGGCCGTACTGGACTCATGATGCGCACTGGGACTCTGGTGCGGGGAGCAGGAACGAGCCGTACTGGACTCCTGACGCGCACTGGGACTCTGGTGCGGGGAGCAGGAACGGGCCGTACTGGACTCATGATGCGCACTGGGACTCTGGTGCGGGGAGCAGGAACAGGACGTGCTGGACTCTCTAAGTGCACAGGGGACCTGATGCGTGGAGCCGGAACAGGACGTGCTGGACTCTCTGAGCGCACAGGGGGCCTGGTGCGCGGAGCCGGAACAGGACGTGCTGGACTCTCTAAGCGCACAGGGGCCTGATGCGCGAGCCGACAGGGCGTCTCGGGCTGGACTCTCTAAGCGCACAGGGGGCCTGGTGCGCGGAGCCGGAACAGGACGTGCTGGACTCTCTGAGCGCACAGGGGACCTGATGCGTGGAGCCGGCACTATGTGCCCCCCCAAAAATAATTCTTGGGGCTGCTGTAGCCACGAACCCCCCAGGAGCTCCCGCCAAGGAATGGCCTCCCAATCCGCCTTGATCTCCGCCATGGTCAAGAACCCCTTCTCCTTCTGGCCACGCTGCTTGGTCCCTTGGTGGTGGGTTATTCTGTCACGATCTCCTGAAGGGACAGACCAAGGCGCAGCGAGGTATCCAGTATACATGTTTTATTATTCACGTAACTGGGCAAAAACAACAAAATGAACGTAACGAAGATCGTGAAGCTGAACACACCTAAACATACAACAAGCTATGCTCAAACAATAACCCACAAACCCCTAGTGAAACCTACAAACATATATATGGTTCCCAATTAGAGGTAACGACACTCAGCTGCCTCTAATTGGGAACCATTACCCCAACATAGAAACAGATAACCTAGAACAGGAAAAACCCTACACCAAAACAAAACTAAACACGCCAGCCTGTCTTCTCAGGCCTGGACGTGACAATACTGAAAAACAGCACACCTGAGTTGCAAAATGCTGTGCTTAAATTGTTCAACATGGTTTTAACTTCTGGCTGCTTCCCTGATGTCTGGAACCAGGGGCTCATCTCCCCTATCCACAAAAGTGGAGACAAATCAGACCCCAATAATTACAGGGGAATTTGCGTAAACAGCAACTTGAGAAAGGTTTTCTGTAGCATTTTGAATTCAAGAATTCAAACCTTTCTACAAGAAAAAAATGTAATAAGTACATGTCAAATTGGCTTTCTCCCCAACCATCGCACTACTGACCATATATACACCTTACACACACTAATTAATAAACACGTCCACTAAATAAAAGAGGGCAAAATCTTTGCTTGCTTTATTGACTTTAAAAAAGCATTTGATTCGATTTGGCACAAAGGGCTATTCTCTAAAATTCTCCAAAGTGGGCTTGGTGGTAAGGTGTATGACTTAATAAAATGTATGTACACAGGAAACAAGTGTGCAATAAAAATCAAAAACCAAAGAACATAAATATTTTCACAACATTGAGGTGTGAGACAAGGCTGCAGTTTGAGTCCAAATCTTTTCAACATTTAAATCAATGACTATTCGACAAAGAGGTAAAATACCTGCTAGATGCTGATGACTTGGTACTTCTATCACCAACCAAAGATGGTCTTCAACAGAACCTTAACATTCTAGAGAAATATTGTCATAATTGGGCCCTGGCAGTCAATAAAAAAAAAGAAAAAATCATGATTTTCCCCCAAAAAAACAGATGTCAGAAACACAAATATAAATTCACCCTGAACAACACCATAATTGAAAAATTACACATACCTTGGTCTGACCATATCTGCATCAGGAAACTTTAATATGGCAGTGAATGCACTCAAAGAAAAAGCCCGCAGAGCACTGTATGCAATAAAAACGAAATGATTCAAAATCAACATCCCAATTAGAATTTGACAGTGTAATCCTACCAATTGCTCTTTACGGAAGTGAGGTTTGGGGGCCACCCAATAAACTGGACTTTAAAATGTGGGACAAACATCCAATTGAAGCCCTACATGCAGAATTCTGTCGGAAGATTCTAGAGAAATACACCAACTAATGCATGTAGGGCAGAATTGGGACGCTTTCCAGTAATAATGAAAATACAGAAAAGATCATACAAATTTTGGCTACATCTAAATTCAAGTCCAAATTCAAGTCTGCAATTTAAAGCACTTCAAACCCAAGAGCTGAGCCCAGAAACGAGCCCTCTCAGTCAGCTGGTGTTGGACCTAACCAACCAAGCTGACACCAGCACTGCTTCAAAAGAAAGAATTCCAATAAACAAAATCATGAACCAATCAAAGGACTCATATATGTGGTCACTGCACGACAGGGGAGGTAGAAACAGAGACGCACTTTCTCCTTTACTGTGATAAATATTCCTCACCAAGAGATTCATTATTCACAGAAATGACTACATTTATTCCAAATTCTAACCCAGAGGAAAAACTAAAAATACTCATGGGCGAAAGAGCAATGGCTCCTCTTGCAGCCAAATATGTATTTGCCTGCCATAGCCTGAGGGACACTGAATAATAACATAGTGCATAATAAGTAGTAACTTACTTATTATTACTATTATTGTTATTACTATTATTATTGTTGTTTATCATTCCAAATAGTAGTGGTATGGATAGTAGGGTGGTGGTAATGATAGCAGTTTACCATTTTATTGTTATTATTTTTGTATTTCATTTTGTATTATTATTTACTACCATTTTATATTATTATTTGTTATTGTTTATAATTTATTTACAATGTATATTGTATACATTGTTGCTTTGGTAATATTGACACAATGTTTTTTATGCCGGAGAGAGTAAGAGACAGGAGAGAGAGAGAGAGAGAGAGAGAGAGAGAGAGAGAGAGAGAGAGAGAGAGAGAGAGAGAGAGAGAGAGAGAATAGATAGAATTCTAATAGAAAAAAGAGCCATCAAATTTTACAACCATCTTGTTGGGGATTAGCAGCTGAGGGGTCGGTTTTGGAGAGTCTGGCGTGCCTAAAGTAAAATGCTTTCCACTCAGGCTCAGAAAATAGGATATGCACATAATTAGTACTATTGGATAGGAAACACTCTGAGGTTTCCAAAAGTGTTAACGTTTTGTCTGTGAGTGTAACAGAACTCATTTGGCAGGCAGAAACCAGAGAAAATTCCATCCGGAAATTTCATTCTGGTGGCTTATGGCTCACTTAGAGAGACTGTCTATTGAAAAGTATTTATACCAGGACACTGAATGTAGTACCTATTGCTTCCACTGGATGTCAGCAGTGTATAGGTAAAGTTTAATGGAAATCGGAACCATTGTGTTCAATCGGTAGTGGTTTTAGTCAGGGGAGCTATTTTTCAGTTGCACGTTTTTGGGCGCATTTGGCTGAGCGGTCCACTTTATTTGACTTATATAACGTTTAGGTGACCATTCAAGTGAAAGATTATCACTTTTATTCATAAAAGATAAGCTAAGGTTGCATTTTAATTGGTTTTTGTTTTGTTGAGGGAAAGTTTATAGGTTTAAATGAACGCGTTCACTTCACGTTGGATTTTATGAACACAAGGTGCCAACCAAACGGAGATTTAAGGATATAATAAATTGGATTGTCTTCGTTGGACACTTAGGAAGCCCTCTGCAGAAGTTCTACAAAAGGCAAGGCACAGGTTTTCCCTGTGAAATGCATTTTCTATCGACCGCGCTGGCTAAAGATTTCATGGTTATGGAAAATATTGAAGGTGCTACCCTCAAACAATCAAATGTAGTGCTTTCACCGTAAAGCCTTTTTGAAATCCGACAACGCTGTGATATTGCCAAGAAGCAGAGCTTTTGATGAGTATGAAACACTTGTATATTGGTGCATTTTTAATAATTCAACTTTTGGATTTTGTCTTGCATTTCACCTGGTAGTGTCGGGATTGGGGCGCTAGCGCACCACTCATCCCTAAGAACAAGCTACCCCGAAACATTCCATCACACAGCCCTACAATGTCAAGAGATGAGAAGAGTCCCCTTGGCCAGCTGGTTCTGAGGCTCAGTTCACTAACCCAAACCAACCCATAGAGCCTCAGGACTGCACTCAGAAAATCTGGCCCAACCAAATCATCAAAGCAAAAAGAAAAATATATCACCTATTGGAAAGACACCACAAAAAATCTAAGTAAATGTCAATGCTATTTGGCTCTAAACAGACAGTACATGGTGGCAGACTATCTGACCACCGTGACTGATAGAAAACTGAGGAAAACACTGACTAAGTACAGTGAGCACAGTCTGGCTATAGAGACAAATGTAGCTGCCCAGAGATGACAGGCTGTGCTCACTCTGCTCCAGGGGAGAGGTACAGACAGAGATGCATTTCCTATTATACGGTGAAGAATACTCAGACCTAACAGAATCTTTCTTTCCCAAAATGATCATTCAGTACAAAGAATTTGAAAAACATAATATTTATTGTGTGAAAAGCCTAAATGTGCAGTTTTGGCAGCCAAATATGCATCCTCCTGCCACAACCTGAGGGACAGACAGTGAAAAGTGCATTTATTTAACCTTTATTTAACCAGGTTGACCAGTTGAGAACAAGTTCTCATTTACACCTGCGACCTGGCCAATATAAAGCAAAGCAGTGCGACAAAAACAACAACACAGAGTTACACATAAACAAACGTACAGTCAATAACACAATAGAAAAATCTATGTACAGTGTGTGCAAATGTATGTTGTAAGATTAGGGAGGTAAGGCAATAAATAGGCCATAGTGGCAAAATAGTTACAATTTAGCATTAACACTGGAGTGATAGATGTGCAGATGGTGATGTCCAAGTAGAGATAATGGAGTGCTAAAGAGCAAAAAAAATTAAAATAACAATATGGAGATGAGGTAGTTGGGTGGGCTATTTACAGATGGGCTGTGTACAGGTGCAGTGATCGGTAAGCTGCTCTGACAGCTGATGCTTAAAGTTAGTGAGGGAGATATAAGTCTCCAGCTTCAGGGATTTTTGCAATTTGTTTCAGTCATTGGCAGCAGAGAACTGGAAGGAAAAGCGGCCAAAGGAGGTGTTGGCTCTGGGGATGACCAGTGAAATATACCTGCTGGAGCGCGTGCTACGAGTAGGTGTTGCTATGGTGACCAGTGAGCTGATTACCTAGCAAAGACTTATAGATGACCTGGAGCCAGTGTAATGTCAATATTATTTTCCCATTTTGTTTTGTTGTGGCTTTCATACCATGTCATGTGGTTTTCATGCCATGTCATGTGGCTTTTATACCATGTCATGTGGCTTTCATACCATGTCATGTGGCTCTCATACCATGTCATGCGGCTTTCATACCATGTCATGCGGCTTTCATACCATGTCATGCGGCTTTCATACCATGTCATGCGGCTTTCATACCATATCATGTGGCTTTCATTCCATGTCATGTGGCTTTCATTCCATGTCATGTGGCTTCTCAGTCATGTTGAGACTGGCCTATTACTATTGCTTTAATGTATTATTATTATTATTATTCTCATTAATATTGTTGTTGTAGTTGCTGTTAATGGTAATCCCATTTCCACTACTACTACTTCTATTACTATTATTGATGCCTTATTGCTGTTGGTTCCACAATTCTTTGTTATACAGTACCAGTCAAAAGTTCAGACACACATACTCATTCAAGGGTTTTTCTTTATTTTTACTATTTTCTACATTGTATAATAATAGTGAAGACATCAAAACTATGAAATCATGAAGTAACCAAAGTAGTCACCCTTTGCCTTGTTGACAGCTTCTCTCAAACAGCTTTTTAATTAATTAATTTAACATGTATTTAACTAGGCAAGTCAGTTAAGAACAAATTCTTATTTTCAATGACAGCCTAGGAACAGTGGGTTAACTGCCTTGTTCAGGGGCAGAATGACAGATTTTCACCTTGTCAGCTCAGGATTCGATCTTGCAAACTTTCGGTTACAAGTCCAACACTCTAACCACTAGGCTACCCTGCCGCTCAACCAGCTTCACGAGGAAGGCTTTTCCAACCGTCTTGAAGGAGTTCCCACATATGCTTTTCCTTCACTCTGCAGTCCAACTCATCCCAAACCATCTCAATTGGGTTGAGGTTGGGTGATTGTGGAGACCAGGTCATCTGATGCAGCACTCCATCACTGTCCTCTTTGGTCAAATAGCCCTTACACAGCCTGGAGGTGTGTTTTTGGTCATTGTCCTGTGGAAAAACAAATGATAGTCCAACTGAGCGCTAGCCAGATGGGATGGCAGAATGTTGTGGTAATACTTCTGGTTAAGTGTGCCTTGAATTCTAAATAAATCACTGACGGTATCACCAGCAAAGCACCCCAACACCATCACACCATGACGGAGTGGTGCAGAGATCATCCATTCACCTACTCTGCGTCTCACAAAGACACGGCGGTTAAACCAATAATCTCAAATTTGGACCAAAGGACAGATTTCCACCAGTCTAATGTCCATTGCTCGTGTTTCTTGGCCCAAGCAAGTCATTTCTTACTATTGGTGTCCTTTAGTAGTGGGTTCTTTTGTAGAAATTTGACCACGAAGGCCTGATTCATGCAGTCTCCTCTGAACAGTTAATGTTTAGATGTGTCTGTTACTTGAACTCTGTGAAGCATTTATTTAGGCTGCAATCAGTGATGCCAATTTAGCAATTTTGTTTCTAGATTTTGCAACTTTTCAGACTACACTGGCAACTTTTGTTTCAAACAGCACCTGGCAACAAATGTAGCTACTTTAAAAAATGCATTTGGAACTTTTAGCAACTTTTGAAAAGTGACTCAAACGCTAACATGCATTTTCCCTCTAAATGACACAAAACCGATTTTCTCTGTCACACACTCAGTCACAACACACGTGCCTGGCTGCAAAAGTGCAATGTGAGTGATGTCAGCAGCAGGCCAGCAGCTCGTGGACAGGCAGCAGCAGGCCAGCAGCTCGTGGACAGGCAGCAGCAGGCCAGCAGCTCGTGGACAGGCAGCAGCAGGCCAGCAGCAATTTCAGCAAATTGCTAATCATTGCTAGCTGACTGCAGCAGCAGTAGTATGTGTTCGACGAGACAAACCCAATGAATATAGTTGGTCACAAATGTTTGATCTTGAACAGAACTTACAACATCAATCAACATGTCTCAATCAAAATTGTACAGCCAGAAATACAGAAAAGAGTGGGAGTCTGTACCTGAATTTAAAGGGTGGCTGAAACCAGTAATTGGGGATGATTGTCGGGCATGCTGTGTGTACTGCAAATCAGATATGCTTGCAAAAATGTATGACATCAAAAAACATTGTGCTACAGCAAAGCATATAAATAAATCAAAACCGTACAACCCCACAACGCAGTCTCCATTACCACAGTTGATTAAGAAAGTGTACAACCCCACAACGCAGTCTACATTACCACAGTTGGTTAAGAAAGTGTACAACCCCACAACGCAGTCTACATTGCCACAGTTGGTTAAGAAAGTGGATAACTGCAAAAGCGCAGAAGCTACTATGGCAATGGCCATTGCGGAGCATTGTTCGCTGCTAGCATGCAACCATTTAGGTATGGCTTGCAAAGCTGCCTTTTCAGATTCTGTGGCAGCAACAAACTTCCAAATGCACTGCACCAAATGCACATAGATTATTAGGGGAGCACTGGCTCCTTATTTTCTAAAAAGGGTAACATCAGATGTGGGGTGATCGAAGTTCAGTCTCCTTTTGATGTCAGTGTCTCAAAATACCTGGGTGTGGTGATTCTGTATTTCAGTGATAAAAAAAGAACCGTTGTGTCCACATTTCTGGGGCTGGTTGAATTGGAGATCAATGGCAAAGGCAGTAGTTGAGTTTCTTGAGAAGTGTAACCTTAAAAAAGAGAATCTTCAGGGTATTGGCACTGATAATGTGCCCGTGATGACTGGGGTGCACAACGAGGTGCACAAGACTTTAAAGGAAGAATGTGCATTGCCCAATTTGGTACTCATCCGCTGTGTGTGCCATTCTTTACAATTGGCTGTCAGTGCAGCATTCAAAGAAACCATCCCTAGGAGTGTTGAGTACTTAATCAGGGAAACCTACAAATGGTTTTCAATTTCCCCAAAACGGTGCGAGGCGTACAAAGCAGTGTATGCCACCATTAATTGTGGCAAGAAACCCCTGCAGATCACCAAAGTGTGTGCCACACGTTGGCTATCGATTGCTATCGTTGGCTATCAAACTCATATATTGAGCCAGTGGGAAGAAATGAAACTCCACTTTGAGTTGAGCAAGGCCAGTGAGCATTGCTACATGGGGGATGTGAGCCACGCCATGTACTTGGATAAGACCAACTATGTCTACCTGACATTCGTGAAATCAATTCTGTCCGACGTACAAGTTGCAGTGAAGTCATTTGAGGGAGAGCAAACAGATCCTGTCAAGCTTTTGGACAATCTGGTACACCTCTTAACATCAATTTGCAGCAGTGTAGTCAACCTTGATGTCCTGAAGCATGCCATTGATGGACATCTCAGTCCATCACCATACCTTGGGTACCTTTTCGAGAGCACGGTGTACCAAGTCAGTCTTGCACCAGAGGACGAAAAGGTCATTCGGAGACAGTGCAACTACATTGTTGCTTTAAGCAAGGAGCTGCAAGCAAGGCTCCCAGACAACCTAGAAGCATTGCGAAACATGGCCTTGTTCAGTGTTAAGGAAACGCTAAAGCACAATAAAAGCACCCCTGAAATTATTAAAGTAGCTGAGCTACTGGGGTACCAGCCACAAACAATTGATAAAATTGTTTCCCAATGAAGAAACATCCATCTGTTTAGGTGGGACTCAACTGAAAATACAGTCGAGGTTTGGAGTGACATGAATAACTACACGGACTCTTCCGGGTCAAATCCATTTGAAGAACTGTGCAAAGCTGCACTCGCTGCCCTCTCCTTGCCACACTCAAATGCGGAGGTTGAATGGCTGTTCAGCCAAATGACTGTGGTCAAGTCAAAGTTAAGAAATAGAAGGTCACTGCACACTCTCAACTCCATACTCCTGTTGCGGTATGGACTGAAGCTGGCTGGTGATACCTGTTACCAGCATAAACTACCAAGTGAAGTTCTGCAGCAGTTTGGCACCACAGCAGCATACAGTTTTAAGGCCACTCCATCCTCTTCTGCTGGTTCCAGCTCCGTGACAATGCAGTTGGACAGTGAAGATGAAGAGGATTTCCTTGCCAATCTATGATTCATCATATTTACAGTACGTATGCAAGGAGTGGACTTTCTGGAACTGGCAGAGACACACAGCTGATGGTGGCAGTGTGCACTGCAGTGTGAGCGAGAACAGTGGCAATATCTGGAAGAAAACCATTGAGCAGCTAGCCAGCCAAGCAGCACAACAACCTGGAGAGAGCTGGAGAGAAGTCTAAAACCCTTGAATGAGTAGGTGTGTCCAAACCTTTGACTGGTACTGTATGTATACTGTGGCAATGTAAGTAATTTAACTTACCATGTCAATAAAGTCTACTGAATTGAAATTGATAGAAAGAGACACGGAGAAAGAGAGAAATAGACAGAGAGATCGCGAGAGAATGGCAGTGTGTGACAAGAGGTGAAGGCAAGGCAGTGAGAGAGACAGAGGGAGAGAGAGACAGAGAGAGAAAGAAAGAGAGAAACTAGAGTGAGAGAGACAGAGCGAGAAAGAGAGAAATAGAGAGATAGCCAGTGAATAAGAGGAGTAGACAGAGTGAGAGAGAGAGAGCGAAAGAGAGAAGAATAGAGAGAAATAGAGAGAAAATAGAGAGAGAGTGAGAGAGAACTACAGAGAAAAATAGAGAGAGAACTAGAGAGAAATACAGAGAGAACTAGAGAGAGAAATACAGAGAGAACTAGAGAGAGAAATACAGAGAGAACTAGAGAGAGAAATACAGAGTGACAGTGGGTCATAGAGGTGTGAGCAGAACGAAGAAATTAGTCTTCGCACACTTAGATCAGATGCAAATGTCAGTGATTTCATATACTAAACTTGAAAATACCTTCGTTAGAGTATGAGATGTATACAGATAGAGCCCATACTGTTTGAACTCAAGTCTGATACAGACACGCTCCAGGGAGAAGTTTCCCCTAGGTACAGATCTAGGACCAGCTTCCCTTCCCCCAATCCTAACCTTAACCATTAGTGGTGTGGTTATCCTCTTCACAAGCGATGGATCAAGTGAGAGAAAAAGAGAAAGAGACGGAGGGACGGACGGACAGACAGACAGGTGCTGTCATTGTAGATAAAGGTGGCACAACCAGTTATTGAGTGCAAGGGGGCAATTACTTTTTCACACAGGTAAATTGGGTGTTGCATGACTTTGTTAATTAAATAAATACATGTTTTGGTTATTTGTAAACTCAGGTTCCCTTTATCTAATATTAGGTTTTGGTTGAAGGTCTGATAACATTCAGTATCAAAAATATACAAAAATTGTCACGTCCTGGCCATAGAGAGCCCTCGGGGTACTCTATGTTTTGGCCAGGACGTGATTAGTTGGGGAATTCTATTATTTGTTTTCTATGTTTTGGTTTGTATGGTTCCCAATTAGAGGCAGCTGATTGTCGTTATTTCTTTTGTTGTTTTGTATTGTTCCATATTAGAATAAATATGTGGAACTCAATGCACGCTGCGCCTTGGTCCAGTTATTTTTACGATCGTGACAGAATAACCCACCACACCAGGACCAAGCAGCGTGCCCAGGAGGAGAAGCAGTTCTGGACCTGGGAGGAGATAATGGGGGGTAGCGAGACCCTTCCTTGGCGGGAGTCACCAAGGAGGATGGGAGGACAGCGTATTGTTCCATATTAGAATAAATATGTGGAACTCAATGCAGGCTGCGCCTTGGTCCAGTTATTTTGACGATCGTGACAAAAATAAAGAAAATCAGAAGGGGGGCAACTCATTTTCACAGCACTGTAGATAGAGAGATAGAGAAAGACAGACAGAGATATGTGCCAATAAAGCCCTTAAATTGAAATTAGAGAGAGAGAGAGAGAGAGAGAGAGAGAGAGAGAGAGAGAGAGAGAACCAAATCATGAGAAAACTAAAATATATTACTTCACACATTGGAAAGAATTAACAAAAAAACTGAGCAAACTAGAATGCTATTTGGCCCTAAACAAGAGAGTACACAGTGGCAGAATACCTGACCACTGTGACTGACCCAAACTTAAGGAAAGCTCTAACTATGTACAGACTCAGTGAGCATAGCCTTGCTATTGAGAAAGGGAAGACAGGCTATGTGCACACTGCCCACAAAATGAGGTGGAAACTGAACTACACTTCCTGACCTCCATCCACATGTATGACCATATTAGAGACACATATTTTCCTCAGATTACACAGGCCCACAAAGAATTCGATAACAAATCCAATTTTAATAAACTCCCATATCTACTGGGTGAAATACCACAGTGTGCCATCACAGCAGCAATATTTGTTACCTGTTGCCACAAGAAAAGGGCAACCAGTGAAGAACAAACACCATTGTAAATACAACCCATATTTATGTTTATTTCTTTTTCCTTTTGAACTTTAACCATTTACGCCTAATATGACATTTGAAATGTCTTTATTCTTTTGGAACTTTTGTGAGTGTAATGTTTACTGTTCATTTTTTATTGTTTATTTCACTTTTGTTTATTATCTATTTCACTTGCTTGGCAATGTAAACACGTTTCACATGCCAATAAAGCCCCTTGAATTGAAATTGAAATTGAGAGAGAGCAGAGAGAGAGAGAGAGATAGCAGGGAGAGAGAGTAGGAGACTATATCAGAGACACAGTGACAACAGTGCCAGTCCTGGACAGTGACAGTGTGATTGGAAGCGTGACAGTGACAATGACAGTTACCTAGTGACGAGCACGGCCGTGTCCACAGGTGGAATGTCGTCCCTGCCCCCGGGCACGTAATTGTTGCCTAGGTAACGGGGGCCGCCGTACTCCTCCCACTGCCACTGACAGAAGCTCTCCAGGGACCTTTCTCCGTGGTGGCCCACCTTCAGCTTGTCCTGTAGAGGAAATAGGGAAGGAGACAAGACAAGGTGATAAGGAAAGGAGATAAGGACATAATCTCTCCAGGGACCTCTCTCCGTGGTGGCCTGCCTTCAGCTTGTCCTGTAGAGGAAATATGGAAGGAGACAAGACAAGGAGATAAGGAAAGGAGATGCGGACATAATCTCTCCAGAGACCTCTCTCCGTAGTGGCCCATCTTCAGCCTGTCCCGTGGAGAAAACAGGACAGCATCACCTACAGGGTCAGGGAAGGAGATGAGGAAAGGAGACAAGGCAAAGAAACAAGGAGGCAATAATAGAGGAGAATTGATAGGAGCTCTCCCAGGACCTCTCCCTCCCTGTGGAAAGAGGAGAAGTGACAAAAGCTCCTGTATTAGGATGAAGTATCCTCAATAAAGTCTGTTGAGCCTTTTCCAAGCTGATCCTAGATCTGTGCATAAGGGCGACATCGACAGTGTAGCTTTGTTCTGGCACAGCGGTTGGTCATAGTGACTTTCCTAATGGGACATTATATACAGTACTATTATTGAGGTATAAAGCTGAGGGTGTAGAGGTGAAGTTCCCCTAATTGCTGATATTTGGTCAATACATTTTTTTCACCACTAATGATTAAATCAAATCAAATCAAATCAAATTTTATTTGTCACATACACATGGTTAGCAGATGTTAATGCGAGTGTAGCGAAATGCTTGTGCTTCTAGTTCCAACCATGCAGTAGTATCTAACAAGTAATCTAACAAATTCACAACAACTACCTTATACACACAAGAGTAAAGGAATGAATACGAGTATGTACATATAAATATATGGATGAGCGATGGCTGACCGGCATAGGCAAGATGCAGTAGATGGTATGGAGTACAGTATATACACATATATATGAGATGAGTAATGTAGGATATGTAAACATTATATAAATGGCATTGTTTAAAGTGGCTAGTGATACCTTATTTCATCCAATTATAATTATTAAAGTGGCTAGAGATTTGGGTCGATGGCCGAACGGCATAGGCAAGATACAGCATAGGCAAGATTAAGGTTAGGATTGGGGAAGGGGAAGCTGATCCTAGATCTGTACTAAGGGAAACTTCACCCCGGAGCCGTGCTGAGGGAGTTTGGGGAGAGATAGCTATTTAAAGGTGCTGGACCCAGACACGTTATTATACTGACTCTTATCAGTACTGCTCTGCCGAGATGCACACACACACACACATAAAAGCAAGCATGTATGCACACACACACATTTGACACCAATTTAGACAATTTAGACCGGCAATAAAATAGGAAGGGGAAAACAGTGGGAAACTCTCTTTCACACACACACATTCCTTCTCTTTCTCTCTCTGTCTCACTCTCTCTCTTTCTCTCTCTCACACACACACAGACACACACATGCTCATACACACAGAGGACACATTACAAGCCCTGAGGCCAATGATAAAACTAAGTAGAAAACAGTTGGGTGGGCCCTTAATCTTCAACGACTTAGTATGTGTGGGTCAGAAGGTTTAAGAGAGGTCATAGAAGGTCAAAGAAGGTCAACGGTTAAAGGTCAGAACTTACTGGTCGGTTGTGGAGCAGGACCAGCTTGGTGACCCGTATGTTGATTCTGACGTCCAGACTCTTGCTTTTAAACATGTTATACACCTGCAAGAGTATCGTCCACATCATCATCATCATCATCATCATCATCATCATCATCATCATTTAAATCAACAATTAATCAACAATTAACATTACTAACAATCATTTGTGAGTGTACTTCAGTGTACTTCAGTGTTCTTTATTAATCAATAGTAACAATAATTTACGAGCATGTAATTCACTGATACACCCAAACTAAAAAGCTGATATGAGCGATGAAGGTGGTGTAGGCCATATGGCTCTGGTCTAAAGTAGTGCACTATGTAGGGAATAAGGAGCCATTTGGGACGTACCACCAGTGTTTCCTACATGGCGGATGGTTAGTTTCTGATTTCTTGCGGGTCACAGCTGGACCAGGGCTGGCTAACAAGCATTGCTTTTGTGCCAATAATCACCCAAGTAATCATTTGAAAAAGGGGCTTGGAATCCATCAAAGTCAAGACAATAGAAGACGACCACACTACTTTGTCCGCATCCCAAATGGCACCCTACATAGTGCACTACTTTTGACCAGAGCCACAGACAGACACAGAGAGAGAGCCACAGACAGACACAGAGAGAGAAAGACAGACAGACAGCGAGAGAGAGAGAGAGAGAAGAGAGAGAGAGAGAGAGAGAGAGAGAGAGAGAGAGAGAGAGAGAGAGAGAGAGAGAGAGAGAGAGAGACAGACAGACAGCGAGAGAGACACAGAGAGAGAGAGACAGACAGACAGCGAGAGAGACACAGAGAGAGAGAGACAGACAGACACAGAGAGAGAGAGAGAGAGAGAGAGAGAGAGAGAGAGAGACAGACAGACAGACAGACAGAAAGAGAAAGAGAAAGAGATGACGTGGACGTTGGTTAAGGCAGCCCCCAGCACCTCTCTGATTCAGAGGGGTTGGGTTAAATGCAGTTGTACAACTGACTAGGTATCCTCTTTCCCTTCCCCACATACATAGTCCAATTCTGTCTCTCTCAGCTCAGAAGATCTTCCAACACGTCTTCAAAAGGAGATTACATAGAGAACTGTGTCTGTGACTGTAAAAGAACAAAGTGGATTATCTGTCAAACCAGCAGACTGGCCAAACACACCAGGGGTGCATCCCAAATGGTACCCTATTCCACAGGAGGCTGCTGAGGGGAGGACGGCTCATAATAATGTTTGACCTGTTTGATACCATTCCATTTATGCCTTTCCAGCCATTTCTATGAGCACGTCCTCCCCAATTAAGGTGCAACCGGCTGCCTGTGCACAGTCCCCAAGTAGTGCACTACTTCCCTACAGGCCCTGGTCAAATGTAGTTCACTACATAGGGAACAGGGTTCCATTTGGAACTCAGATCACAGTTGCAGCAAAACGAAAGGCCTCAAGGGAATTCTGGCAGTGACTGTAGTTACCAGACTCTTTTCAAGAAATCATTTACCAGGATATTTCCAGTTCTTCTCAGGTTTTTACCATACACAACCTCACCAGTTTTCAACAAACTCACTAGTTATCAAACACAACTCACTAGTTATCAAACACAACTCACTAGTTATCAAACACAACTCACTAGTTCTCACCAATTAACCCCTTAATTGGTTATGTGTTCAATTAGAAAAAGCACCTTCAATCTACACAGATCTACTAGTGTATTATAGTGCTTCCTCCACTTGATATGTTCTACACAAATCCCTGGTCGTTTGGTTTTGAGGCTGTTTCCCTTTCTTTATGTACAGTACATGTGATTTAAAAGAGATGGCCCCTAGCTTTCATCTGAAAAATACTCAGCAACGGAATTGGAAGCTGCCTTGAAATATACTTTGTTATCAAAATAAAATGCATTCTGGTGTATCTTATATGGTTAACCTGGAGCTATTTCCACAGAGTACTGTGATCAGGGAGGATGCCTGCCCCTCCATCTCTCTCTTTTCTCCTCCTGCCGCTCTCTCTTCCCTCATTCCCATCCCTGTCTCTCCTGCCCAGACCTTGGCTGGCTGTACTGCTGTGTTGATCTCTGTCCAACAGCGCTGCCTCGGAGCGTTGTTTAAGCTGTTGTCTTATCCCCCTCTCCCTCCCTCTTTTGCCCTCCCTCCTTCCCTCTTGTCTTTCCTCCTGTCTCTCTGCTCTTTCGCCATTCTTCCTTCACTAATGCCTTTTCCCCTCTCTCGCTCTCCCTCTCCCTCCCTCCCTCCTCTTCCCCCCTCTCTCTCTGTCTCGCTCTCCCTCCTTCATCTTGCCCCTCTCTCTCTGTCTCCCTCTGACTCCTTCATCTTCGCGCCTCTCTCTCCCTCTCCCTCATTCATCTCCCCCCTTTCTGTCTCCCTCTTCCTCCCTCATCCTCCCTCCTCTCTCTCTGTCCCCCTCTTCCTCCCTCCTCTTTCCCCCTCTGGCCTGTTGCTCTCCTGCCCAAGTCATTGTTGGACTGCCTCTCCAACATTTCTGTCTGTGAGCAACCTGCCTACCCCTGTCTCTCTCTCCTTCCTTTCTCAACCTCCCCCCTTGGCTCTTGCCTACCACTCTCGCATTCCCGCTCTCCCTCCTCTCCTCTTGTCTATCCCTCTCCCTTCCCCTCTGGTTTCTTGCTCTCCTGCCCAAGTCACTGTTGGGCTATGTCTCTAACTGCTCTGCCCTGTGAGCAGCAGGTTGAATCAGTTGGATGTTCAGGGAGTTTTAATGAGAAACTGAAAGGGTGAGAAACAGAGGCTGAGTCCCAAAGGGCATCCTATTCCCTACATAGTGCACACCCTATTCCATACATAGTGCACTACTTTTTATCAGGGCCCATAGGTCACAAGTCAACGGTAGTGTACTATGTAGGGAATAGGGTGCTATTTTGGACGCAAATAGAAAAACAGTCTCTCTCGGAGCTAAACCAGCTAGCACAAAGCCAAGAGAAACATGGGAGGTGGCATTGTCAAAATGAAGCTTGTTACCGTGTCTTTAACATTTAAAACGTGGTAGTGAGCCGCTCAACAGCGTGTGTACAACTCAGACTTAATCAGACCTAAAATCCCCAAAAGTCCCCACAAGGATAGTAAAACAAGGAAAATTATCCCTCATGAAGTTATCATTTCCCACGTCCCCATGAGGACAAAGGCTATTTTAACCTTAGGGGTTAGGGTTAGGGTTAGGGTTACAATTCTGGTTAGGGTAAGGGGTTAGTGGTTAGGTTTAGGGTTAGGGTTAGGGTTAGGGTTAAGATTAGGATTATGTGTCACGTCCAGGCCTGAGTAGACAGGCTGGAGTGTTTAGTTTTGGTTTTGGTGTAGGGTTTTTCTGTTCTAGGTAATCTGTTTCTATGTTGGGGTAATGGTTCCCAATTAGAGGCAGCTGTGTGTCGTTGTCTCTAATTGGGAACCATATATATGTTTGTAGTTTTCACTTGGGGTTTGTGGGTTATTGTTTGTACATAGCTTGTTTAGTTTACATGTTATGTTCAGCTTCACGATCTTCGTTACGTTCGTTTTGTTACTTTTGTCCCAGTTACGTTCTAAATAAACATGTATACTGGAAGCATCGTTGCGTCTTGGTCTGTCCCTACTGAAGATCGTGACAGAATAACCCACCACAAAAAGACCAAGCGGCGAGAGACCCGGGAGTTCAGGACTTGGGAGGAAGAACTGGAGGATGATGGACCCTGGGATCAGCCTGGAGAATATCGCCGTCCAAGAAAGGAGCTGGAAGCAGCAATAGCGGAGCGGCGATATTACGAAGATGTATATGGAGTATGGAACCCGGAGAGAGAGAAGTTTATTGGAACTCGCCTGGCTAGGAAGCCCGAAAGGCAGCCCCAAAAAACATTTTTGGGGGGGCACACGAGGAGTTTGGCCGGTTCAGGAGGGACTCCTGAGCTAACTCCTCGTGCTCTCTGGAGGGAGCGTTGGAGGGTGCGTTGCACTGAGCAGACATCGTGCTATGCAGTTGTGCGCACGCCGTCTCCAGTGTGCATGCATAGGCCGGTATGCGAAATTCCAGCGCCACTCATCTGTCGGGCTAGGGTGAGTGTGCAGCCTGGAAGAGTGGTGCAGGCTCTGCGCGCCAGGTCTCCAGTGCGCCTGTTGGGACCGAAATATCCTGCGCCGGCTCTGCGTGCGGTGTCTCCTGTTCACGCCAAGACAGCCCGGTGCACTACATTCCAGCTCCCCACATCGGTGAAGCCAGGATGAGTGAACAACCTGGGAGAGGGGTGTCGGCTATACGCATCAGGTCTCCTGTTCGTGTAGTGGATCCAGCACGTCCTGTTCGGCTCCGCGCACCAGGCCCTGTGCGCTAGAGAGTCCAGCACGTCCTGTTCGGCTCCGCGCACCAGGCCCTGTGCGCTTAGAGAGTCCAGCACGTCCTGTTCGGCTCCGCGCACCAGGCCCTGTGCGCTTAGAGAGTCCAGCACGTCCTGTTCGGCTCCGCGCACCAGGCCCCTGTGCGCTTAGAGAGTCCAGCACGTCCTGTTCGGCTCCGCGCACCAGGCCCTGTGCGGCTTAGAGAGTCCAGCACGTCCTGTTCGGCTCCGGCGCACCAGGCCCTGTGCGCTTAGAGAGTCCAGCACGTCCTGTTCCGGCTCACGCTCCAGGATCCCTGTGCCCGTCGTGGACCCAGCACGTCCCTGTCCCTGTTCCACGCTCCAGGATTCCTGTGCCCGTCGTGGATCCAGCACGGCCCATTCCTGCTCCCCGCACCAGAGTCCCAGTGCGCATCATGAGCCCAGTACGGCCCGTTCCTGCTCCCCGCACCAGAGTCCCAGTGCGCGTCATGAGCCCAGTAAGGCCCGTTCCTGCTCCCCCGCACCAGAGTCCCAGTGCGGCGTCATGAGCCCAGTAAGGCCTGTTCCTGCTCCCCGCACCAGAGTCCCAGTGCGCGTTGTGAGCCCAGTAAGGCCCGTTCCTGCTCCCCGCACCAGAGTGCCAGTGCGCATCGTGAGCCCAGTACGGCCGGTTCCTGCTCCTCGCACCAGAGTCCCAGTGCGTTTCGGGAGTCCAGTACGGCCGGTTCCTGCTCCTTGCACCAGAGTTCCGGCTAATAGCCCAGGGCCTCCAGTGCGGGACATCAAGTCAGCACGGCCGGCACCGGAGCCGCCACCTGGGACAAAAAGACCCACCCGAAGACCCCCCCATGGACTTTTGGCGCGGTCAGAGTCTTTGGGGGGGGGGTACTGTCACGTCCAGGCCTGAGTAGACAGGCTGGAGTGTTTAGTTTTGGTTTTGGTGTAGGGTTTTTCTGTTCTAGGTTATCTGTTTCTATGTTGGGGTAATGGTTCCCAATTAGAGGCAGCTGTGTGTCGTTGTCTCTAATTGGGAACCATATATATGTTTGTAGTTTTCACTTGGGGTTTGTGGGTTATTGTTTGTACATAGCTTGTTTAGTTTACATGTTATGTTCAGCTTCACGATCTTCGTTACGGTCGTTTTGTTACTTTTGTCCCAGTTACGTTCTAAATAAACATGTATTCTGGAAGCATCGCTGCGTCTTGGTCTGTCCCTACTGAAGATCGTGACATTATGGTTAGGGGTTATGGAAAATAGTATTTTGAATGGAAATAAATTTTAGGTCCCCACAAGGATAGAATAACATAACATGTGTGTGTGTGTGTGTGTGCGTGTGTGCGTGTGTTCATGTATGCATGCATTTGAGCGTGTCAAGCATCCTTACCATGTTCATGACGGTGAGCAGGAATCTCTGTGCGGCCTCTGCCCCGTGGTACTGCACCATGTCTGAGTCTGCCACCACCACCGTCTCTACCGTATACAACCCATTCAGATGGATGGCGTTCCTCCTTCTACGGCCCTCCTCCAATCCCTTCTGCCTCTTCTCCTTCTTCCTCACTAGCACAGGGGACAGAGACACACACATGATTGATTATTCATTGCTAGTCCACCATAGCCTGGTCCCAGATCACACCAAACCACTAGGAGTTTGCAAGACAACACAACAGATGTGGTACCAGCCTAGGCTTACTGCATCTTAACAAGACAACACAACAGATGGGGTCCCAGGCTAGGCTTACTGCATCTTAACAAGACAACACAACAGATGGGGTCCCAGGCTAGGCTTACTGCATCTTAACAAGACAACACAACAGATGTGGTACTAGCCTAGGCTTACTGCATCTTAACAAGACAACACAACAGATGGGGTCCCAGCCTAGGCTTACTGCATCTTAACAAGACAACACAACAGATGTGGTACCAGGCTAGGCTTACTGCATCTTAACAAGACAACACAACAGATGTGGTACCAGCCTAGGCTTACTGCATCTTAACAAGACAACACAACAGATGTGGTACCAGGCTAGGCTTACTGCATCTTAACAAGACAACACAACAGATGTGGTACCAGGGTAGGCCTACTGCATCTTAACAAGGCAAGCTGACAGGGACAAGAACAGAGACAACGCCAGCTACAGTAGACATTCCATTATACAGTCGTTGAGCTTAAGAATCCCTTATAGATACTTTGATTTCAAATCAAAATCAAATCAAATTTTATTTGTCACATACACGTTTAGCAGATGTTAATGCGAGTGTAGCGAAATCCTTGTGCTTCTAGTTCCAACCATGCAGTAGAATCTAACAAGTAATCTAACAATTTCACAACAACTACCATATACACACAAGTGTAAAGGAATGAATACGAGTATGTACATATAAATATATGGATGAGCGATGGCTGACCGGCATAGGCAAGAT
Source organism: Brachymystax lenok tsinlingensis (assembly GCA_030435695.1). Classification (NCBI taxonomy): domain Eukaryota; kingdom Metazoa; phylum Chordata; class Actinopteri; order Salmoniformes; family Salmonidae; genus Brachymystax; species Brachymystax lenok. Next base: position 22,012,751 of record CM059800.1, on the reverse strand, counting down.
GCAGTAGATGGTATCGAGTACAGTATATATACATATATATACATATGAGATGAGTAATGTAGGATATGTAAACATTATATAAATGGCATCGTTTAAAGTGGCTAGTGATATATTTATTACATCCACATTTTAATTTTTAAAGTGGCTAGAGATTTGAGTCAGTATGTTGGCAGCAGCCACTCTGTCAGAGCCGGTGTGTGTAGCTGGTGTAAAAGTCAGGCGCAGGAAGGCAGAGATGAATGAACAACGTATTTAATAAAATACGAGAAAAAAGGAATAACAAATCCAAACGGGCGAGATAACCAGCCGTAAATACCGAACAGAACAACAAACAACAACAAACAATCACGCACAAAAACATGAGGGGAACAGAGGGTTAAATAAGGAACATGTAATTATGGGATAGGAACCAGGTGTGTATAATGAAGACAAAAAAACATAGAAAATGAAAAGTAGATCGGAGGTAGCTAGAAGACCGGTGACTTCGACCGCAAGCCACCCGAGCAAGGAGAGGGACCAACTTCGGCTGAAGTCGTGACACACTCAATGTTAGTGGTGGCTGTTTCACAGTCTAATGGCCTTGAGATAGAAGCTGTTTTTCAGTCTCTCGGTCCCAGCTTTGATGCGCCTGTACTGACCTCGCCTTCTGGATGATAGCGGAGTGAACAGGCAGTGGCTCGGGTGGTTGTTGTCCTTGATGATCTTTTTGGCCTTCCTGTGACATCGGGTGGTGTAGGTGTCCTGGAGGGCAGGTAGTTTACCCCCGATGATGCTTTGTGCAGTCCTCACTACCCTCTGGAGAGCCTTACGGTTGTGGGCGGAGCAGTTGCCGTACCAGGCGGTGATACAGCCCAACAGCATGCTCTCGATTGTGCATCTGTTGAAGTTTGTTTTTGGTGACAAGCCGAATTTCTTCAGCCTCCTGAGGTTGAAGAGGCGCTGTTGCGCCTTCTTCATCACGCTGTCTGTGTGGGTGGACCATTTCAGTTTGTCCGTGATGTGTACGCCGAGGAACTCCACCTTCTCTACTACTGTCCCGTTGATGTGGATAGGGGGGTGCTCCCTCTGCTCTTTGCCTGAAGTCCACGATCATCTCATTAGTTTTGTTGACGTTGAGTGAGAGGTTATTTTCCTGACACCACACTCCGAGGGCCCTCACCTCCTTCCTGTAGGCCGTCTCGGCGTTGTTGGTAATCAAGCCTACCACAAAATTGATGATTGAGTTGGAGGCGTGCTTGGCCACACAGTCATGGGTGAACAGGGAGTACAGGAGAGGGCTGAGAACGCACCCTTGTGGGGCCCCAGTGTTGGGGATCAGCGGGGTGGAGATGTTGGGTCTCGAGGTAAATGATGAGTTTGGAGGGTACTATGGTGTTAAATGCTGAGCTGTAGTCGATGAACAGCATTTTTACATAGATATTCCTCTTGTCCAGATGGGTTAGGGCAGTGTGCAGTGTGATTGCGATTGCGTCGTCTGTGGACCTATTGGGACGGTAAGCAAATTGGAGTGGGTCTAGGGTGTCTGGTAGAATGGAGGTGATATGATCCTTGACTAGTCTCTCAAAGCACTTCATGATGACGGAAGTGAGTGCTACGGGGCGATAGTCATTTAGCTCAGTTACCTTAGCTTTCTTGGGAACATGAACAATGGTGGCCCTCTTGAAGCATGTGGGAACAGCAGACTGGGATAAGGATTGATTAAATATGTCCGTAAACACACCAGCTGCGCATGCTCTGAGGACACGGCCAGGGATGCCATCTGGGCCGGCAGCCTTGCGAGGGTTAACACGCTTAAATGATTTACTCACGTTGGCTGCGGTGAAGGTGAGCCCACAGGTTTTGGTAGCGGGCCGTGTCGGTGGCACTGTATTGTCCTCAAAGCGAGCAAAGACATTGTTTAGTTTGTCTGGGAGCAGAACATCGTGGTCCGCGACGGGGCTGGTTTTCTTTTTGTAGTCCGTGATTGACTGTAGACCCTGCCACATTCCTCTCGTGTCTGAGCCGTTGAATTGCGACTCTACTTTGTCTCTATACTGATGCTTAGCTTGTTTGATTGCCTTGCGGAGGGAATAGCTACACTGTTTGTATTCAGTCATGTTTCCGGTCGCCTTGCCCTGATTAAAAGCAGTGGTTCGTGCTTTCAGTTTTGCACGACTGCTGTCATCAATCCACGGTTTCTGGTTGGGGAAGGTTTTAATAGTTGCTATGGGTACAACATCACTGATGCACTTGCTAATAAACTCGCTCACCGAATCAGCGTACACATCAATGTTGTTGTCTTATGCTGTCCAGAACATATCCCAGTCCACGTGCTCGAAGCAATCTTGAAGCGTGGAATCAGATTGGTCGGACCAGAGTTGAACAGACCTGAGCACGGGCGTTTCCTGTTTTAGTTTCATGACATGACGTCTATTAGTCTTGGGTTAGAAAATGCTTAATAAGTTAGCGGTTGGTAACAGTAGCTATGTAAACAAAACCAGTGTGAAGCACATCTCTCCATGACTGGAAACACATAAGAAAACACATTTTGTAATTTTGTGATTTGGGTGAGATAACCCTTTAAGTAAAGATGGATGACAGACGGACAGATAAAGAGACAAACACACTTCTCACTACCTCTCTTTATTTCTTCCCTCCCTCTGCTTTAACTTACCTCAGTCCTCTGCAAGATACCACCACCACATACTCTACGACCAGAAGTTCTATTAGGCCTAATCATCTTAAATGAAATAGCTTCAGTACTTTAACCAATGTTATGAGAACAAGGCCGGGGTTTGCCCATTCGCTAAGTCGTTCCAGACTCAATGGGATCTCTAATGTCTTCCATTGGAAAGAAAAGGCACAGCTAGTTTATGTAAGAGTGGTGGAATAAACAATGGTAAAACCACTGCAGCAACAACAGGACTTCATGGGCCACATTAAAGGGGCAATCTGCAGTTCAAACAACAAGAAAGTGGTCAAATCAAATCACAACAATACACACAATACACACAACCTAAAGTAAAATAATGGAATTAAGGAATATATAAATATTAGGATGAGCAATGTCGGAGTGGCATAGACTAAATTCAGTGGAATAGAATACAGTATATACATATGAGATGAGTAAAGCAAAAATGTGTAACATTATTAAAGTCAATGATTTGGTAAACAACTGAGGGATGGACGCAAGGACTGACCATCCATGAGATAAAATTATAGTTTTTCCAATGTTTTGAGGCGGTACAGTATTTGTTTACAATTACATTGTTTCCAAACAATGGAGTAAAACAAGCGTATATTTTGGGTTATGATGAGGTACAACAGTTGAACTAAGCTTATAAAACATTTATAAGATATATTCTTAAAAAAAATCTATGAATATGTTAAATTGTAAAAGACTGAACTTCCCCTTTAAGGAGGACTCGCTGCACACACTAACTTTGGTTCTCATCAGAGATGCATGGTTAACTAAAGCCTTTGTGCTGTAACACCACCTCTAGCAAAACTGTGTGAGAGGCCTTAGTAACAACAGATTGGGTAACACTACCATAAAGCCAACCGTCATAATGCATTATGATGCGGATAATGCATTATAATGTGGTTAATGCATGATGATGTGGTTCTAATGCATTATCATGTGGCTATAATGCATTATGATGTGGTTAATGCAATATGATGAGGTTATAATGCATTATGATGTGGCCAATGCATTATGATGTGGTTATAATGCAATATGATGTGGTCAATGTATAATGATGTGGTCAATGCATTATGATATGGTTATAATGCATTATAATGTGGTTAATGCATTATGATGTGGTTATAATGCATTATGATGTGGTCAATGCATTATAATGTGGTTATAATGCATTATGATGTGGTTAATGCATTACGATGTGGTTAATGCATGATGATGTGGTTCTAATGCATTATCATGTGGTAACACTACCATAAAGCCAACCGTCATAATGCATTATGATGCGGATAATGCATTATAATGTGGTTAATGCATGATGATGTGGTTCTAATGCATTATCATGTGGCTATAATGCATTATGATGTGATTAATGCAATATGATGAGGTTATAATGCATTATGATGTGGCCAATGCATTATGATGTGGTTATAATGCATTATGATGTGGTCAATGTATAATGATGTGGTCAATGCATTATGATATGGTTATAATGCATTATAATGTGGTTAATGCATTATGATGTGGTTATAATGATTTATGATGTGGTTAATGCATTGATGTGGTTATAATGCATTATGATGTGGTCAATGCATTATAATGTGGTTATAATGCATTATGATGTGGTTAATGCATTACGATGTGGTTATAATGCATTATGATCTGGTCAATGTATAATGATGTGGTCAATGCATTATGATATGGTTATAATGCATTATAATGTGGTTAATGCATTATGATGTGGTTATAATGATTTATGATGTGGTTAATGCATTGATGTGGTTATCATGCATTATGATGTGGTCAATGCATTATGATGTGGTTATAATGCATTATGATGTGGTTAATGCATTACGATCTTCTTAGAAAGTCTTTCCCTCGATCCTGACTAGTCTCCCAGGCCCTGCCGCTGAAAAACATCCCCACAGCATGATGATGCTTCACTGTAGGGAAGGGTGCCAGGTTTCCTCCACACGTGACGCTTGGCATTGAGGCAAAAGAGTTCAATCTTAGTTTCACCAGACCAGAGTATCTTGTTTCTCATGGTCTGAGAGTTTAGGTGCCTTTTGGCAAACTCCAAGCGGGCTGTTATGTGCCTTTTACTGAGGAGTGGCTTCCATCTGGCCACTCAACCATAAAGGCCTGATTGGTGGAGTGCTGCAGAGATGGATTTCCGTCTTGAAGGTTCTCCCATCTCCACAAAAGAACTCTGGAGCTCTGTCAGAGAGACCATCGGGTTCTTGGTCACCTCCCTGACCAAGGCCATTCTCCCCCGATTTCTCAGTTTGGCCGGGCGAACAGCTCTAGGAAGAGTCTTGGTGGTTCCAAACTTCCACTTAAGAATGATGGAGGCCACTGTGTTCTTGGGGACCTTCAATGCTGCAGAAATGTTGTGGTACCCTTCCCCAGATCTGTGCCTCAACACAATGCTGTCTAGGAGCTCTAGGGACAATTCCTTTGACCTCATGTCTTGGTTTTTGAACTGACAGGCATTGTCAACCTTATATAGACAGGTGTGTGCATTTCCAAATCTTGTCCAATCAATTGAATTTACCACATGTGGACTCCAATCAAGTTGTAGAAACATCTCAAGAATGATCAATGGAAACAGGATGCACCTGAGCTAAATTTCGAGTCTCATAACAAAGGGTCTGAATACTTATGTAAATAAGGTATTTCTGTTTTTTATTTGTAATAAATGTGCAGAGATTACAATTTTTTTTACGCTTTGTCATTATGGGGTATTGTGTGTAGATTGATGAATTTTATATTTTTTTATTTTAATTTTACATTTTAGAATAAGGCTGTAACAAAATGTGGAAAAAGTCAAGGGGTCTGAATAGTTTCGGGAAAGCATTGTATATGCAATTTGAGACGCATCTTACACTGATGATGTTGGCGACACGATTGTTCCTGACTCAGCAGATCAATACTCATGATCGATACTGTTTTTGCCATGGTTCCCTCTGTTCTTGAATTTTTTCAATAAGTATTTCAAGATTTTCAAGTTCATAGGGTTGCAAAATTCCGGTAACTTTCCCTGAAGTCCAACGTTTTCCAGAAATCACGGTTTGACGATTCCTGGAATCGAATTTTGATAAAGTTACTGGAATGTTGGAACTCTATCTGGGAGGATATCAATTCTATTAAAGCAACAGCCATTTACATTTGTCTGAACTGTCTGAATTGTAACTTTAAGAACACCCATGAGATATCCCCGTTATTGGAAGAAAGGCCATATCATTCCATGTACTTAGTTCAATCAAACCTATTTTCCAGCATACAGTGGGGCAAAAAAGTATTTAGTCAGCCACCAATTGTGCAAGTTCTCCAACTTAAAAAGATGAGAGAGGCCTGTAATTTTCATCATAGGTACACTTCAACTATGACAGACGAAATGAGAAAAAGAAATCCAGAAAATCACATTGTAGGATTTTTTATTTATTTATTTGCAAATTATGGTGGAAAATAAGTATTTGGTCAATAACAAAAGTTTATCTCAATACTTTGTTATATACTCTTTGTTGGCAATGACAGAGGTCAAACGTTTTCTGTAAGTCTTCACAAGGTTTTCACACACTGTTGCTGGTATTTTGGCCCATTCCTCCATGCAGATTTCCTCTAGAGCAGTGATGTTTTGGGGCTGTCGCTGGGCAACACGGACTTTCAACTCCCTCCAAAGATTTTCTATGGGGTTGAGATCTGGAGACTGGCTAGGCCACTCCAGGACCTTGAAATGCTTCTTCTGAAGCCACTCCTTCGTTGCCCGGGCGGTGTGTTTGGGATCATTGTCATGCTGAAAGACCCAGCCACGTTTCATCTTCAATGCCCTTGCTGATGGAAGGAGGTTTTCACTCAAAATCTCACGATACATGGCCCCATTCATTCTTTCCTTTACGGATCAGTCGTCCTGGTCCCTTTGCAGAAAAACAGCCCCAAAGCATGATGTTTCCACCCCCATGCTTCACAGTAAGTATGGTGTTCTTTGGATGCAACTCAGCATTCTTTGTCCTCCAAACACGACGAGTTGAGTTTTTACCAAAAAGTTCTATTTTGGTTTCATCTGACCATATGACATTCTCCCAATACTCATCTGGATCATCCAAATGCTCTCTAGCAAATTTTAGACGGGCCTGAACATGTACTGGCTTAAGCAGGGGGACACGTCTGGCACTGCAGGATTTGAGTCCCTGGCGGCGTAGTGTGTTACTGATGGTAGGCTTTGTTACTTTGGTCCCAGCTCTCTGCAGGTCATTCACTAGGTCCCCCCGTGTGGTTCTGGGATTTTTGCTCACCGTTCTTGTGATCATTTTGACCCCACAGGGTGAGATCTTGCGTGGAGCCCCAGATCGAGGAAGATTATCAGTGGTCTTGTATGTCTTCCATTTCCTAATAATTGCTCCCACAGTTGATTTCTTCAAACCAAGCTGCTTACCTATTGCAGATTCAGTCTTCCCAACCTGGTGCAGGTCTACAATTTGGTTTCTGGTGTCCTTTGACAGCTCTTTGGTCTTGGCCATAGTGGAGTTTGGAGTGTGACTGTTTGAGGTTGTGGACAGGTGTCTTTTATACTGATAACAAGTTCAAACAGGTGCCATTAATACAGGTAACGAGTGGAGGACAGAGGAGCCTCTTAAAGAAGAAGTTACAGGTCTGTGAGAGCCAGAAATCTTGCTTGTTTGTATGTGACCAAATACTTATTTTCCACCATAATTTGCAAATAAATTCATAAAAAATCCTACAATGTGATTTTCTGGATTTTTTTTCCTCATTTTGTCTGTCATAGTTGAAGTGTACCTATGATGAAAATTACAGGCCTCACTGTATGGTGGGGCTTGTTTCTAGCATGGCTTGCACTCACTCACACACTCACACACACACACACACACACACACACACACACACACACACACACAGACATACAATCCCCACCTCTGTAGAAACCAAACTATTGGTTGTGGAGGTATTGTCCGGTTAATCTGTTGTCTGTTTGTCTGTTAAGGTTGATTATCTGCGTGGACAAACACTATGGAAAGATGTTTTGTTCTCAGAGAAGAAGAGTGCTTAGCTTGGGCAATGACAATACTGGACAACTGTGGAGACTCAGTGAATCAAAAGCCACAAAAGCCATACGGCACCCCAAGACCTGGAGGGGTGCCTTGGGAATGGGAATGCCAAACAGCATGAGAATTATCCATATGTTGTTGTGAACTTAAAGCAATGTTTATCACATGTTCTTGTTTATGTTTAGTGCATTGGAAATGGCAAGATGAGAGGGATCTGTGAAACCCCCAGTTATCTGGTCTAAAAAACATGTTGCACACAAACCCATTGCAGAACTCTATTGGTCACATGGAGAAACACATTTGAAGTAAAACATGAGATACAGACAAACATGAAAATCAGGTCTCATTTAATTATAGTAATAATAACAATGTAATAATATGTATACATACAGTATATTACTCAAGTGTATCTCTAAAAACAGTACATGGTATACTTAACGACATTAGTTCGAACACCTCAAGTAGCTTCTGACAAGAGGAAGAAGGTACTCTCTTCAACCCTCCTCTCCCTCTGCTCCTCTTTGACCCCTCTCTTTAGTCTGCTCCTCTTCAATCCCTCTTTCCCTCCTCCACTTCATCTCTCAAGCATCTGGTACAGATGTCCATACACTCTATCACCCTGTAATGTGACCGATAACCACTCCACAGGTGTGGGCAGCTTTCCCACCTAGACCCTACTGTGTCCATGACAACGCAGGCTTGACAGAGGGCACATGGCAACCAGGCCAACTTCTGACCAATTGGAGGCCAAGGAACTTAAAACTACTTAGGGAGTGGTGGGGCGCTAGCCGGTGAAATGCAAGGCGCCAAATTCAAAATCCAAAAGTTGAATTATTAAACATTCATCAATATACAAGTGTTGCATAGTCATCAAAAGCTCTGCTTCTTGGCAATATCACAGCGTTGTCAGATTTCAAAAAGGTTTTACAGCAAAAGCACTACATTTGATTGTTTGAGGGTAGCACCTCCAATATTTTTCCACTAGCATAAATACATAAACCATCGCGGTTCACACAAAACAGATTTCACAGCGAAAACAAATCCCTTACCTTTTGAAGAACTTCTGCTGAGGGCTTCCCAAGTGTCCAACGAAGACATCCAATGGTTCTTTTGTTAGAAAAAGTAATTTATTATATCCATGAATCTCCGTTTGGTTGGCGCATTATGTTCATAAAATACAGCGTCCACTCGCCCATTGAACCATGAAGAGAACGCGTTCAACCTATACCTATACACTTGTCCAAGAACAATCAAACATCATTGATAATGTATCCTTAGGAACACTTTTATGTATATTTAGTATAATATTTCAACCGGATTATAAACTGGGCGATAGGAAAGGAAAAAAACACAGCGTGCGCGAGCCCGTGAACGCGCATCCTCTTCTGTTTACATCCGATGACCACTTCAAAATTCTTCTTCTATTACCATCCAGAGCAACTAAACATCATCAAACACTGTCTAGAGACTGTTGACAGTCCAATAGGTACTGCAATCTTACTCCCAATCTTACGCCTGCTATATCCGTTCTGTTATACAATATCACTCCTATTTTAAGTTTCTAAGAGTGTTAAAATATTGTCTGTGAGTATAACAGAACGGATATAGCAGGCGTAAGATTGGGAGTAAGATTGCAGTACCTATTGCTTCCACTGGATGTCAACAGTCTCTAGACAGTGTTTGATGATGTTTAGTTGCTCTGGATGGTAATAGAAGAAGAATTTCTGAGTGTTTCCTATCCAATATTACTAATTATGTGCATATCCTATTTTCTGGGCCTGAGTGGGAGGCATTTTACTTTGGGCACGCCAGACTCTCCAAAACCGTCACCTCGGGAGCCGTTCCCTAAGAAGTTAAATCGGAAAGATTATTTCACTGACGATTCTTTCTACTTCACTCTTCACTGTCTGTGGACAAATGGATATCTGTCTGTAGGCATGTGACAGCAGCATATACAACGGACAGGGAAAGCTTTCTTTCTGTATTCAAAGTAAAATCTCACAAACAACGTATCAACCAATCGCCATGTGAATAGCAGTGTTTCTAAGACAAGGTTATTCTCAAAGATTGGAGAACAAAATAAAGCTGAGGCCGAAACTCCTTCATATAAAAGCAAGCCTGAAGGTGACATGTGCTTCTTCCTCACACTGTAATGTGATATCTCACAAACAACTTATCAATCAAATGTCGTTTGAATAGCACTATTTTCAGGAATTAGTGTATTTGTCACAGAACGCTTAACAAAGAAAACCCATATTGAAACTAATAGCCCAAACCTATAGGGGAACAACAACAGTACTGACTAACTCCCTTACACTTCTGTCATCAGTCTCATCACCATGCACATCCCACCCAGACAGCAATAAAAGAGGTATTGATGAAGAGCAATAAAGACAACTCCCTTCCTCCCTTTGCAGTGGCCTATACCACAGTCACCAGAGAAGAAAACCAATAACAAGAACAATATTGAGACAAACAGGAAACTGCTTTGAACCCAAAAGACAAAGTTGAGCACAAAGTTGCAACCCAAATGGCACTCTAGTCCCTTTATAGTGCACTACTTCTGACCAGGGTCCATAGGGCTCTGGTCAACAGTGGTCCACGTTGTAGGGAATAGGGGGGCATTTGGGACAGCCCCAACTTGTTTCTGAGTCATACTGAGACAAATTACGGCCTGCTTTGAAATCTTGAGACTAACACACTCAGCAGGGGACAATAAAATATGCCAACTCAACGGTTAGCCAGTGCTGCTGCTGTTATGGGTCTGAAGCAAAGTCCTCAAATCCTGATGTGTAATAACTTTGGATAAACTGATTGAGGTCCACATCGGCAAAATATAGGAGGACAGTGTATAGATCGACACCAGGGCTGCAACATTTCTGTAACTTTCCCAAAACTCCCAGTAATTTTGCAACGCTAATTGACACATTTGGGTTCTGAAACCTCTCCAGTTCATTACGGTCTATATGGATATAGAAGCCCATTATAAAGGTCCAATTGATAGGATCCAGCCTAGACCTAGGTCCTAGACTACAACCAGACTCCACAGTCAATGTATGGCAGAGAGGTGCCCACATAAAAAGATCACTCAAAGATGCCTTTTTTTATCACACCTTAGAAGTGTTATACTAGTGAACTATCCATTTAAGAGCTGTCCAATTAAAGGGGATCAATCGTTCACTCAAAGAATCTAAGTTTGCCAGACATTTCCTTTCCTCATGTGTCCTGTCCTAATTGGCATCTGATTGATGTTCTAGAATCGACCAGTCTACATCTCAAATGAAACCCTATTCCCTACATAGTGTACTACTATTGGCCCTGGTGGGCCCTGGTCAAAAGGACTACACTCATTAGGGAATAGTGTGCCATTTGGGGTACAGCCAGGAGATACATCAGTCCACTCAGAGCATCACTCCAAAGAGAATCCTTTAAAAACTTTAATGAGAGAATCCTTTAGATGTTGGAGACAAGTGGAGCATTAATGCTTCAGCTGCCACGCCTAACTCTTTGTTGTGTCTGAGAGGAGCTGGAGAAGGAACAGCAAGCTCTAATTGATATGTCTGAGAGGAGCTGGAGGAGGCACAGCAAGCTCTAATTGATGTGTCTGAGAGGAGCTGGAGGAGGCACAGCAAGCTCTAATTGATGTGTCTGAGAGGAGCTGGAGAAGGCACATCAAGCTCAAATTGATGTGTCTGAGAGGAGCTGGAGAAGGCACAGCAAGCTCTAATTGATGTGTCTGAGAGGAGCTGGAGGAGGCACAGCAAGCTCTAATTGATGTGTCTGAGAGGAGCTGGAGGAGACACAGCACGCTCTAATTGATGTGTCTGAGAGGAGCTGGAGAAGGCACATCAAGCTCTAATTGATGTGTCTGAGAGGAGCTGGAGAAGGCACAGCAAGCTCTAATTGATGTGTCTGAGAGTAGCTGGAGAAGGAACAGCAAGCTCTAATTGATGTGTCTGAGAGGGGCTGGAGAAGGAACAGCAATCTCTAATTGATGTGTCTGAGAGGGGCTAGAGAAGGCACAGCAAGCTCTAATTGATGTGTCTGAGAGGGGCTGGAGAAGGCACAGCAAGCTCTAATTGATGTGTCTGAGAGGAGCTGGAGAAGGCACATCAAGCTCTAATTGATGTGTCTGAGAGGAGCTGGAGAAGGCACAGCAAGCTCTAATTGATGTGTCTGAGAGGAGCTGGAGAAGGCACATCAAGCTCTAATTGATGTGTCTGAGAGTAGCTGGAGAAGGAACAGCAAGCTCTAATTGATGTGTCTGAGAGGGGCTGGAGAAGGAACAGCAATCTCTAATTGATGTGTCTGAGAGGGGCTAGAGAAGGCACAGCAAGCTCTAATTGATGTGTCTGAGAGGGGCTGGAGAAGGCACAGCAAGCTCTAATTGATGTGTCTGAGAGGAGCTGGAGAAGGAACAGCAAGCTCTAATTGATGTGTCTGAGAGGGGCTAGAGAAGGCACAGCAAGCTCTAATTCAGTTGTATTCAAAGTCGTCCGATAACCAGATTTTAATCAGGTAAAGAGCATTTATTCATGATGACATCCGGATGTCATGGAAGACGTCATATTGAGGTTGTTAGCAGGTCATCCATCCCCATACCCAACCACCCACCCATCCATCCAATCCCCTCACCCACCCATCCACCCATCCATCCATCCCCCCACTCACCCACCCATCCACCTATCCATCAAACCATCCACCCACCCACCCACCCATCCATCCATCCATCCCCCCATCCACCCATCCATCCCCCACTCACCCACCCATCCATCCATCCATCCATCCATCAAACCATCCATCCACCCACCCACCTACCCATTCATCCATCCACCCATCTACCCATCCATCCATCCATCAACACCTACAGCAGTCAGAAGAGGGCCAATAGGACAAGCTAAGGAACAATAATATCCTGTATGTTAGTATAACTTACTACAACCTCTATCAAGAGGTCTGGACGTGAATGGAAATGGAGGCTGTCCGTTTTCAGTGGAGTACGCCACTTTAAAGTACTGTGATGCACTTTAGCACTGATTTCAGATAATTTTCCCAAAGCAGAAAACACTGGTATGTCTGCCTTTGGGCAGGTCCAAGTATAGCCATAACAGATAGCAGGTCCAATGTTGTTTTAACCTACTTTGGGGCTTCTCCTGCTGACCAAAAAATATATATATATATGTTAACTTTATTTTAAAGTCAGTTGACATCAAATTCTTATTTTCAATGACAGCCTAGGAACAGTGGGTTAACTGCCTTGTTCAGGAGCAGAACAACAGATTTGTACCTTGTCAGCTCAGGGATTTGAACTTGCAACCTTTTGGTTACTAACCCAAAACTCTAACCACTAGGCTACCCTGCCGCCCAGTGGCCGTCTCAGATTCATATAGCAGGAATATCATCACCCACGGCAACACGGCCGCCAGCATAAAAAAAATAAAACTGTCTCCAAGCTCATTGGTAAGAGCCGGGTACTTGACAGCTAAGATTGTGCTATTAGATTGGGCTATTAGATTGTGCTATTAAATTGTGCTATTAGATTGTGCTATAAGATTGTGCTATTAGATTGTGCTATAAGATTGTGCTATTAGATTGTGATATTAGATTGTGCTATTGGATTGTGCTATAGGATTGTGCTATTGGACTGTGCTATTGGATTGTGCTATTAGATTGTGCTATAGGATTGTGCTATTAGATTGTGCTATAAGATTGTGCTATTAGATTGTGCTATAAGATTGTGCAATTAGATTGTGCTATAGGATTGTGCTATTGGATTGTGATATTGGATTGTGCTATTGGATTGTGCTATAGGATTGTTCTATTGGATTGTGCTATTGGACTGTGCTATTGGATTGTGCTATTAGATTGTGATATTAGATTGTGCTATTAGATTGTGCTATAAAATTGTGCTAATAGATTGTGCTATTGGATTGTGCTATAGGATTGTGCTATTAGATTGTGCTATAAGATTGTGCTATTAGATTGTGCTATAAGATTGTGCTATAAGATTGTGCTATTAGATTGTGCTATTAGATTGTGCTAATAGATTGTGCTAATAGATTGTGCTATTGGATTGTGCTATAGGATTGTGCTATTAGATTGTGCTATACGATTGTGCTATTAGATTGTGCTATTAGATTCTGCTATAAGATTGTGCTGTTAGATTGTGCTATTAGATTGTGCTATTAGATTGTGCTATTCGATTGTGCTATGAGATTGTGCTATTAGATTGTGCTATTAGATTGTGATATTGGATTGTGCTATTGGATTGTGCTATAAGATTGTGCTATTGGATTGTGCTTCTGGACTGTGCTATTGGATTGTGCTATTAGATTGTGCAATTAGACTGTGCTATAAAAATATGCTATTAGATTGTGCTATTAGATTGTGCTATAAGATTGTGCTATTAGATTGTGCTAATAGAGTGTGCTATAAGATTGTGCTATTAGATTGTGCTATTAGATTGTGCTATTAGATTGTGCTATAAGATTGTGCTATTAGATTGTGCTATAAGATTGTGCTATAAGATTGTGCTATTAGATTGTGCTATTAGATTGTGCTAATAGATTGTGCTATTAGATTGTGATATTGGATTGTGCTATTGGATTGTGCTATAAGATTGTGCTATTAGATTGTGCTATAAGATTGTGCTATGAGATTGTGCTAGTAGATTGAGCTATAAGAATGTGCATTTACATTGTGCTATTAGATTGTGCTATAAGATTGTGCTATTAAATTGTGCTATTAGATTGTGCTATTAGATTGTGCTATTAGATTGTGCTATACGATTGTGCTATTAGATTGTGCTATTAGATTGTGATATTAGATTGTGCTATTAGATTGTGCTATAAGATTGTGCTATGAGATTGTGCTATTAGATTGTGCTATTAGATTGTGATATTGGATTGTGCTATTGGATTGTGCTATAAGATTGTGCTATTGGATTGTGCTTTTGGACTGTGCTATTGGATTGTGCTATTAGATTGTGCTATTAGACTGTGCTATAAAAATATGCTATTAGATTGTGCTAATAGATTGTGCTATTAGATTGTGCTATAAGATTGTGCAATTAGATTGTGCTAATAGAGTGTGCTATAAGATTGTGCTATTAGATTGTGCTATTAGATTGTGCAATTCGATTGTGCTATAAGATTGTGCAATTAGATTGTGCTATAAGATTGTGCTATAAGATTGTGCTATTAGATTGTGCTATTAGATTGTGCTAATAGATTGTGCTATTAGATTGTGCTATAAGATTGTGCTATTAGATTGTGCTAATAGAGTGTGCTATAAGATTGTGCTATTAGATTGTGCTATTAGATTGTGCTATAAGATTGTGCAATTAGATTGTGCTATAAGATTGTGCTATAAGATTGTGCTATTAGATTGTGCTATTAGATTGTGCTAATAGATTGTGCTATTAGATTGTGATATTGGATTGTGCTATTGGATTGTGCTATAAGATTGTGCTATTAGATTGTGCTATAAGATTGTGCTATTAGATTGTGCTATAAGATTGTGCAATTAGATTGTGCTATAAGATTGTGCTATAAGATTGTGCTATTAGATTGTGCTATTAGATTGTGCTAATAGATTGTGCTATTAGATTGTGCTATAAGATTGTGCTATTAGATTGTGCTAATAGAGTGTGCTATAAGATTGTGCTATTAGATTGTGCTATTAGAATGTGCTATAAGATTGTGCAATTAGATTGTGCTATAAGATTGTGCTATAAGATTGTGCTATTAGATTGTGCTATTAGATTGTGCTAATAGATTGTGCTATTAGATTGTGATATTGGATTGTGCTATTGGATTGTGCTATAAGATTGTGCTATTAGATTGTGCTATAAGATTGTGCTATTAGATTGTGCTATAAGAATGTGCATTTACATTGTGCTATTAGATTGTGCTATAAGATTGTGCTATTAAATTGTGCTATTAGATTGTGCTATTAGAATGTGCTATAAAATTGTGCTATGAGATTGTGCTATTAGATTGTGCTATTAGATTGTGCTATAAGATAGTGCTATTAGATTGTGCTATAAGATTGAGCTATTAGATTGTGCTATTGGATTGTGCTAGTAGATTGTGCTATAAGAATGTGCATTTACATTGTGCTATTGGACTGTGCTATTGGATTGTGCTATTAGATTGTGCTATAGGATTGTGCTATTAGATTGTGCTATAAGATTGTGCTATTAGATTGTGCTATAAGATTGTGCAATTAGATTGTGCTATAGGATTGTGCTATTGGATTGTGATATTGGATTGTGCTATTGGATTGTGCTATAGGATTGTTCTATTGGATTGTGCTATTGGACTGTGCTATTGGATTGTGCTATTAGATTGTGCTATTAGATTGTGCTATTAGATTGTGATATTGGATTGTGCTATTGGATTGTGCTATAAGATTGTGCTATTAGATTGTGCTATAAGATTGTGCTATTAGATTGTGCTATAAGAATGTGCATTTACATTGTGCTATTAGATTGTGCTATAAGATTGTGCTATTAAATTGTGCTATTAGATTGTGCTATTAGAATGTGCTATAAAATTGTGCTATGAGATTGTGCTATTAGATTGTGCTATTAGATTGTGCTATAAGATTGTGCTATTAGATTGTGCTATAAGATTGAGCTATTAGATTGTGCTATTGGATTGTGCTAGTAGATTGTGCTATAAGAATGTGCATTAACATTGTGCTATTGGACTGTGCTATTGGATTGTGCTATTAGATTGTGCTATAGGATTGTGCTATTAGATTGTGCTATAAGATTGTGCTATTAGATTGTGCTATAAGATTGTGCAATTAGATTGTGCTATAGGATTGTGCTATTTGATTGTGATATTGGATTGTGCTATTGGATTGTGCTATAGGATTGTTCTATTGGATTGTGCTATTGGACTGTGCTATTGGATTGTGCTATTAGATTGTGCTATTAGATTGTGCTATTAGATTGTGCTATAAAATTGTGCTAATAGATTGTGCTATTGGATTGTGCTATAGGATTGTGCTATTAGATTGTGCTATTAGATTGTGCTATTAGATTGTGCTATAAGATTGTGCTATGAGATTGTGCTAGTAGATTGAGCTATAAGAATGTGCATTTACATTGTGCTATTAGATTGAACAATAAGATTGTGCTATTAGATTGTGCTATTAGATTGTGCTATTAGAATGTGCTATAAGATTGTGCTATGAGATTGTGCTATTAGATTGTGCTATTAGATTGTGCTATACGATTGTGCTATTAGATTGTGCTATTAGATTGTGCTATTAGATTGTGCTATTAGATTGTGCTATAAGATTGTGCTATGAGATTGTGCTATTAGATTGTGCTATTAGATTGTGATATTGGATTGTGCTATTGGATTGTGCTATAAGATTGTGCTATTGGATTGTGCTTTTGGACTGTGCTATTGGATTGTGCTATTAGATTGTGCTATTAGACTGTGCTATAAAAATATGCTATTAGATTGTGCTAATAGATTGTGCTATTAGATTGTGCTATAAGATTGTGCTATTAGATTGTGCTAATAGAGTGTGCTATAAGATTGTGCTATTAGATTGTGCTATTAGATTGTGCTATAAGATTGTGCAATTAGATTGTGCTATAAGATTGTGCTATAAGATTGTGCTATTAGATTGTGCTATTAGATTGTGCTAATAGATTGTGCTATTAGATTGTGCTATAAGATTGTGCTATTAGATTGTGCTAATAGAGTGTGCTATAAGATTGTGCTATTAGATTGTGCTATTAGATTGTGCTATTAGATTGTGCTATAAGATTGTGCAATTAGATTGTGCTATAAGATTGTGCTATAAGATTGTGCTATTAGATTGTGCTAATAGATTGTGCTATTAGATTGTGATATTGGATTGTGCTATTGGATTGTGCTATAAGATTGTGCTATTAGATTGTGCTATAAGATTGTGCTATTAGATTGTGCTATAAGAATGTGCATTTACATTGTTCTATTAGATTGTGCTATAAGATTGTGCTATTAAATTGTGCTATTAGATTGTGCTATTAGAATGTGCTATAAGATTGTGCTATGAGATTGTGCTATTAGATTGTGCTATTAGATTGTGCTATAAGATTGTGCTATTAGATTGTGCTATAAGATTGAGCTATTAGATTGTGCTATTGGATTGTGCTAGTAGATTGTGCTATAAGAATGTGCATTTACATTGTGCTATTGGATTGTGCTATAGGATTGTTCTATTTGGATTGTGCTATTGGACGGTGCTATTGGATTGTGCTATTAGATTGTGCTATTGGATTGTGCTATTAGATTGTGCTATTGGATTGTGCTATAGGATTGTGCTATTCGATTGTGCTATAAGATTGTGCTATTAGATTGTGCTAGTAGATTGAGCTATAAGAATGTGCATTTACATTGTGCTATTAGATTGAACTATAAGATTGTGCTATTAGATTGTGCTATTAGATTGTGCTATTAGAATGTGCTATAAGATTGTGCTATGAGATTGTGCTATTAGATTGTGCTATTAGATTGTGCTATACGATTGTGCTATTAGATTGTGCTATTAGATTGTGCTATTAGATTGTGCTATAAGATTGTGCTATGAGATTGTGCTATTAGATTGTGATATTGGATTGTGCTATTGGATTGTGCTATAAGATTGTGCTATTGGATTGTGCTTTTGGACTGTGCTATTGGATTGTGCTATTAGATTGTGCTATTAGACTGTGCTATAAAAATATGCTATTAGATTGTGCTAATAGATTGTGCTATTAGATTGTGCTATAAGATTGTGCTATTAGATTGTGCTAATAGAGTGTGCTATAAGATTGTGCTATTAGATTGTGCTATTAGATTGTGCTATAAGATTGTGCAATTAGATTGTGCTATAAGATTGTGCTATAAGATTGTGCTATTAGATTGTGCTATTAGATTGTGCTAATAGATTGTGCTATTAGATTGTGCTATAAGATTGTGCTATTAGATTGTGCTAATAGAGTGTGCTATAAGATTGTGCTATTAGATTGTGCTATTAGATTGTGCTATTAGATTGTGCTATAAGATTGTGCAATTAGATTGTGCTATAAGATTGTGCTATAAGATTGTGCTATTAGATTGTGCTAATAGATTGTGCTATTAGATTGTGATATTGGATTGTGCTATTGGATTGTGCTATAAGAATGTGCATTTACATTGTTCTATTAGATTGTGCTATAAGATTGTGCTATTAAATTGTGCTATTAGATTGTGCTATTAGAATGTGCTATAAGATTGTGCTATGAGATTGTGCTATTAGATTGTGCTATTAGATTGTGCTATAAGATTGAGCTATTAGATTGTGCTATTGGATTGTGCTAGTAGATTGTGCTATAAGAATGTGCATTTACATTGTGCTATTGGATTGTGCTATAGGATTGTTCTATTTGGATTGTGCTATTGGACGGTGCTATTGGATTGTGCTATTAGATTGTGCTATTGGATTGTGCTATTAGATTGTGCTATAAGATTGTGCTATATGATTGTGATATTAGATTGTGCTATAAAATTGTGCTATTAGATTGTGCTAGTAGATTGTGCTATAAGAATGTGCATTTACATTGTGCTATTGGATTGTGCTATAGGATTGTTCTATTTGGATTGTGCTATTGGACGGTGCTATTGGATTGTGCTATTAGATTGTGCTATTAGATTGTGCTATAAAATTGTGCTATTAGATTGTGCTAATAGATTGTGCTATTGGATTGTGCTATAGGATTGTGCTATTCGATTGTGCTATAAGATTGTGCTATTAGATTGTGCTATTAGATTGTGCTAATAGATTGTGCTAATAGATTGTGCTATTAGACTGTGCTATTGGATTGTGCTATTAGATTGTGCTATAAGATTGTGCTATATGATTGTGATATTAGATTGTGCTAGTAGATTGTGCTAAAAGAATGTGCATTTACAATGTGCTATTGGATTGTGCTATTAGATCGTGCTATTAGATTGTGCTATTAGATTGTGCTATAAGATTGTGCTATAAGATTGTGCTATTAGATTGTGCTATTAGATTGTGCTAATAGATTGTGATATTAGATTTTGATATTGGATTGTGCTATTGGATTGTGCTATAGTATTGTGCTATTGGATTGTGCTATTGGACTGTGCTATTGGATTGTGCTATTAGATTGTGCTATTAGAATGTGTTATAAAAATATGCTATTAGATTGTGCTAATAGATTGTGCTATTAGATTGTGCTATAAGATTGTGCTATTAGATTGTGCTAATAGATTGTGCTATAAGATTGTGCTACTAGATTGTGCTATTAGATTGTGCTATAAGATTGTGCTATTAGATTGTGCTATAAGATTGTGCTATAATATTGTGCTATTAGATTGTGCTATAAGATTGTGCTATGAGATTGTGATAGTAGATTGTGCTATAAGAATGTGCATTTACATTGTGCTATTACATTGTGCTATAAGATTGTGCTATTAAATTGTGCTATTAGATTGTGCTATTATATTGTGCTATAAGATTGTGCTATGAGATTGTGCTATTAGATTGTGCTATAAGATTGTGCTATAAGATTGTGCTAACAGATTGAGCTATTAGATTGTGCTATTAGATTGTGCTAATAGATTGTGCTATTAGATTGTGATATTAGATTGTGCTATTGGATTGTGCTAAAGGATTGTGCTATACGATTGTGCTACTAGATTGTGCTATTAGATTGTGCTATAACATTGAGCTATTAGATTGTGCTATAAGATTGTGCTATAAGATTGTGCTATTAGATTGTGCTATAAGATTGTGCTATTAGATTGTGCTAGTAGATTGTGCTATAAGAATGTGCATTTACATTGTGCTATTAGATTGTGCTATAAAATTGTGCTATTAGATTGTGCTAATAGATTGTGCTATTGGATTGTGCTATAGGATTGTGCTATTCGATTGTGCTATAAGATTGTGCTATTAGATTGTGCTATTAGATTGTGCTAATAGATTGTGCTAATAGATTGTGCTATTAGACTGTGCTATTGGATTGTGCTATTAGATTGTGCTATAAGATTGTGCTATATGATTGTGATATTAGATTGTGCTATAAGATTGTGCTATTAAATTGTGCTATTAGATTGTGCTAATAGATTGTGCTATTAGATTGTGATATTAGATTGTGCTATTGGATTGTGCTAAAGGATTGTGCTATACGATTGTGCTACTAGATTGTGCTATTAGATTGTGCTATAACATTGAGCTATTAGATTGTGCTATAAGATTGTGCTATAAGATTGTGCTATTAGATTGTGCTATAAAATTGTGCTATTAGATTGTGCTAGTAGATTGTGCTATAAGAATGTGCATTTACATTGTGCTATTAGATTGTGCTATAAAATTGTGCTATTAGATTGTGCTAATAGATTGTGCTATTGGATTGTGCTATAGGATTGTGCTATTCGATTGTGCTATAAGATTGTGCTATTAGATTGTGCTATTAGATTGTGCTAATAGATTGTGCTATAAGATTGTGCTATTAGATTGTGCTAATAGATTGTGCTATTAGACTGTGCTATTGGATTGTGCTATTAGATTGTGCTATAAGATTGTGCTAATAGATTGTGCTAATAGATTGTGCTATTAGACTGTGCTATTGGATTGTGCTATTAGATTGTGCTATAAGATTGTGCTATATGATTGTGATATTAGATTGTGCTATAAGATTGTGCTATTAAATTGTGCTATTAGATTGTGCTAATAGATTGTGCTATTAGATTGTGATATTAGATTGTGCTATTGGATTGTGCTAAAGGATTGTGCTATACGATTGTGCTACTAGATTGTGCTATTAGATTGTGCTATAACATTGAGCTATTAGATTGTGCTATAAGATTGTGCTATAAGATTGTGCTATTAGATTGTGCTATAAAATTGTGCTATTAGATTGTGCTAGTAGATTGTGCTATAAGAATGTGCATTTACATTGTGCTATTAGATTGTGCTATAAAATTGTGCTATTAGATTGTGCTAATAGATTGTGCTATTGGATTGTGCTATAGGATTGTGCTATTCGATTGTGCTATAAGATTGTGCTATTAGATTGTGCTATTAGATTGTGCTAATAGATTGTGCTATAAGATTGTGCTATTAGATTGTGCTAATAGATTGTGCTATTAGACTGTGCTATTGGATTGTGCTATTAGATTGTGCTATAAGATTGTGCTATTGGATTGTGATATTAGATTGTGCTATAAGATTGTGCTATTAAATTGTGCTATTAGATTGTGCTAATAGATTGTGCTATTAGATTGTGATATTAGATTGTGCTATTGGATTGTGCTATAAAATTGTGCTATTAGATTGTGCTAGTAGATTGTGCTATAAGAATGTGCATTTACATTGTGCTATTAGATTGTGCTATAAAATTGTGCTATTAGATTGTGCTAATAGATTGTGCTATTGGATTGTGCTATAGGATTGTGCTATTCGATTGTGCTATAAGATTGTGCTATTAGATTGTGCTATTAGATTGTGCTAATAGATTGTGCTATAAGATTGTGCTATTAGATTGTGCTAATAGATTGTGCTATTAGACTGTGCTATTGGATTGTGCTATTAGATTGTGCTATAAGATTGTGCTATATGATTGTTATATTAGATTGTGCTATAAGATTGTGCTATTAAATTGTGCTATTAGATTGTGCTAATAGATTGTGCTATTAGATTGTGATATTAGATTGTGCTATTGGATTGTGCTAAAGGATTGTGCTATACGATTGTGCTACTAGATTGTGCTATTAGATTGTGCTATTAGATTGTGCTATAAAATTGTGCTATTAGATTGTGCTAGTAGATTGTGCTATAAGAATGTGCATTTACATTGTGCTATTAGATTGTGCTATAAAATTGTACTATTAGATTGTGCTAATAGATTGTGCTATTGGATTGTGCTATAGGATTGTGCTATTCGATTGTGCTATAAGATTGTGCTATTAGATTGTGCTATTAGATTGTGCTAATAGATTGTGCTATAAGATTGTGCTATTAGATTGTGCTAATAGATTGTGCTATTAGACTGTGCTATTGGATTGTGCTATTAGATTGTGCTATAAGATTGTGCTATATGATTGTGATATTAGATTGTGCTATAAGATTGTGCTATTAAATTGTGCTATTAGATTGTGCTAATAGATTGTGCTATTAGATTGTGATATTAGATTGTGCTATTGGATTGTGCTAAAGGATTGTGCTATTAGATTGTGCTATAAGATTGTGCTATTAGATTGTGCTAATAGATTGTGCTATAAGATTGTGCTACTAGATTGTGCTATTAGATTGTGCTATAAGATTGTGCTATTAGATTGTGCTATAAGATTGTGCTATAATATTGTGCTATTAGATTGTGCTATAAGATTGTGCTATGAGATTGTGATAGTAGATTGTGCTATAAGAATGTGCATTTACATTGTGCTATTACATTGTGCTATAAGATTGTGCTATTAAATTGTGCTATTAGATTGTGCTATTAGATTGTGCTATTATATTGTGCTATAAGATTGTGCTATGAGATTGTGCTATTAGATTGTGCTATAAGATTGTGCTATAAGATTGTGCTAACAGATTGAGCTATTAGATTGTGCTATTAGATTGTGCTAATAGATTGTGCTATTAAATTGTGGTATTAGATTGTGCTATTGGATTGTGCTAAAGGATTGTGCTATACGATTGTGCTACTAGATTGTGCTATTAGATTGTGCTATAACATTGAGCTATTAGATTGTGCTATAAGATTGTGCTATAAGATTGTGCTATTAGATTGTGCTATAAGATTGTGCTATTAGATTGTGCTAGTAGATTGTGCTATAAGAATGTGCATTTACATTGTGCTATTAGATTGTGCTATAAAATTGTGCTATTAGATTGTGCTAATAGATTGTGCTATTGGATTGTGCTATAGGATTGTGCTATTCGATTGTGCTATAAGATTGTGCTATTAGATTGTGCTATTAGATTGTGCTAATAGATTGTGCTAATAGATTGTGCTATTAGACTGTGCTATTGGATTGTGCTATTAGATTGTGCTATAAGATTGTGCTATATGATTGTGATATTAGATTGTGCTATAAGATTGTGCTATTAAATTGTGCTATTAGATTGTGCTAATAGATTGTGCTATTAGATTGTGATATTAGATTGTGCTATTGGATTGTGCTAAAGGATTGTGCTATACGATTGTGCTACTAGATTGTGCTATTAGATTGTGCTATAACATTGAGCTATTAGATTGTGCTATAAGATTGTGCTATAAGATTGTGCTATTAGATTGTGCTATAAAATTGTGCTATTAGATTGTGCTAGTAGATTGTGCTATAAGAATGTGCATTTACATTGTGCTATTAGATTGTGCTATAAAATTGTGCTATTAGATTGTGCTAATAGATTGTGCTATTGGATTGTGCTATAGGATTGTGCTATTGATTGTGCTATAAGATTGTGCTATTAGATTGTGCTATTAGATTGTGCTAATAGATTGTGCTATAAGATTGTGCTATTAGATTGTGCTAATAGATTGTGCTATTAGACTGTGCTATTGGATTGTGCTATTAGATTGTGCTATAAGATTGTGCTATATGATTGTGATATTAGATTGTGCTATAAGATTGTGCTATTAAATTGTGCTATTAGATTGTGCTAATAGATTGTGCTATTAGATTGTGATATTAGATTGTGCTATTGGATTGTGCTAAAGGATTGTGCTATCTGATTGTGCTACTAGATTGTGCTATTAGATTGTGCTATAACATTGAGCTATTAGATTGTGCTATAAGATTGTGCTATAAGATTGTGCTATTAGATTGTGCTATAAAATTGTGCTATTAGATTGTGCTAGTAGATTGTGCTATAAGAATGTGCATTTACATTGTGCTATTAGATTGTGCTATAAAATTGTGCTATTAGATTGTGCTAATAGATTGTGCTATTGGATTGTGCTATAGGATTGTGCTATTCGATTGTGCTATAAGATTGTGCTATTAGATTGTGCTATTAGATTGTGCTAATAGATTGTGCTAATAGATTGTGTCATTAGACTGTGCAATTGGATTGTGCTATTAGATTGTGCTATAAGATTGTGCTATATGATTGTGATATTAGATTGTGCTATAAGATTGTGCTATTAAATTGTGCTATTAGATTGTGCTATTAGATTGTGCTATTATATTGTACTATAAGATTGTGCTATGAGATTGTGCTATTAGATTGTGCTATAAGATTGTGCTATAAGATTGTGCTAACAGATTGTGCAAATAGATTGTGCTATTAGATTGTGCTAATAGATTGTGCTATTAGATTGTGATATTAGATTGTGCTATTGGATTTTGCTAAAGGATTGTGCTATACGATTGTGCTACTAGATTGTGCTATTAGATTGTGCTAATAGATTGTGCTATTAGACTATGCTATTGGATTGTGCTATTAGATGGTGCTATAAGATTGTGCTATATGATTGTGATATTAGATTGTGCTATAAGATTGTGCTATTAAATTGTGCTATTAGATTGTGCTATTAGATTGTGCTATTATATTGTGCTATAAGATTGTGCTATGAGATTGTGCTATTAGATTGTGCTATAAGATTGTGATATAAGATTGTGCTAACAGACTGTGCTACTAGATTGTGCTATTAGATTGTGCTAATAGATTGTGCTATTAGACTATGCTATTGGATTGTGCTGTTAGATGGTGCTATAAGATTGTGCTATATGATTGTGATATTAGATTGTGCTATAAGATTGTGCTATTAAATTGTGCTATTAGATTGTGCTATTGGATTGTGCTATGAGATTGTGCTATTGGACTGTGCTATTGGATTGTGCTATTAGATTGCACTATAAGATTGTGCTATATAATATTGTGCTATTAGATTGTGCTATTGGACTGTGCTATTGGATTGTGCTATTAGATTGTGCTATAAGATTGTGCTATTAGATTGTGCTATACGATTGTGCTATTAGATTGTGCTAGTAGAGTGTGCTATAAGAATGTGCATTTACATTGTGCATTTAGATTGTGCTATAAGATTGTGCTATTAAATTGTGCTATTAGATTGTGCTATTAGATTGTGCTATTAGATTGTGCTATTGGACTGTGCTATTGGATTGTGCTATTAGATTGTGCTATAAGATTGTGCTATGAGATTGTGCTATTAGATTGTGCTAATAGATTGTGCTATTAGATTGTGCTATTAGATTATGCTATAAGATTGTGCAATTAGATTGTGCTAATAGATTGTGCTATTTGATTGTGCTATAAGATTGTGCTATTAGATGGTGCTATAAGATTGTGCTATATGATTGTGATATTAGATTGTGCTATAAGATTGTGCTATTAAATTGTGCTATTAGATTGTGCTATTGGATTGTGCTATGAGATTGTGCTATTGGACTGTGCTATTGGATTGTGCTATTAGATTGCACTATAAGATTGTGCTATATAATATTGTGCTATTAGATTGTGCTATTGGACTGTGCTATTGGATTGTGCTATTAGATTGTGCTATAAGATTGTGCTATAAAATTGTGCTATTAGATTGTGCTATACGATTGTGCTATTAGATTGTGCTAGTAGAGTGTGCTATAAGAATGTGCATTTACATTGTGCATTTAGATTGTGCTATAAGATTGTGCTATTAAATTGTGCTATTAGATTGTGCTATTAGATTGTGCTATTAGATTGTGCTATTGGACTGTGCTATTGGATTGTGCTATAAGATTGTGCAATTAGATTGTGCTAATAGATTGTGCTATTTGATTGTGCTATTTGATTGTGCTATTAGATTGTGCTATAAGATTGTGCTATTTGATTGTGCTATTAGATTGTGCTTTTAGATTGTGCTATAAGATTGAGCTATTAGATTGCGCTATTAGATTGCGCTATAAGATTGCGCTATAAGATTGCACTATTAGAATGTGCTATTAGATTGTGCTCTAAGATTGTGCTATTAGATTGTGCTATTAGATTGTGCTCTAAGATTGTGCTATTAGATTGTGCTATTAGATTGTGCTATAAGATTGTGCTATTAGATTGTGCTATAAGATTGAGCTATTAGATTGCGCTATTAGATTGCGCTATAAGATTGCGCTATAAGATTGCACTATTAGAATGTGCTATTAGATTGTGCTCTAAGATTGTGCTATTAGATTGTGCTATTAGATTGTGCTCTAAGATTGTGCTATTAGATTGTGCTATTAGATTGTGCTATAAGATTGTGCTATTAGATTGTGCTATAAGATTGAGCTATTAGATTGCGCTATTAGATTGCGCTATTAGATTGCGCTATAAGATTGCGCTATAAGATTGCACTATTAGAATGTGCTATTAGATTGTGCTCTAAGATTGTGCTATTAGATTGTGCTATTAGATTGTGCTCTAAGATTGTGCTATTAGATTGTGCTATTAGATTGTGCTATAAGATTGTGCTATTAGATTGTGCTATAAGATTGAGCTATTAGATTGCGCTATTAGATTGCGCTATTAGATTGTGCTAATAGATTGTGCTATTTGATTGTGCTATTTGATTGTGCTATTAGATTGTGCTATAAGATTGTGCTATTTGATTGTGCTATTAGATTGTGCTTTTAGATTGTGCTATAAGATTGAGCTATTAGATTGCGCTATTAGATTGCGCTATAAGATTGCGCTATAAGATTGCACTATTAGAATGTGCTATTAGATTGTGCTCTAAGATTGTGCTATTAGATTGTGCTATTAGATTGTGCTCTAAGATTGTGCTATTAGATTGTGCTATTAGATTGTGCTATAAGATTGTGCTATTAGATTGTGCTATAAGATTGAGCTATTAGATTGCTATTAGATTGCGCTATTAGATTGCGCTATAAGATTGCGCTATAAGATTGCGCTATTAGAATGTGCTATTAGATTGTGCTCTAAGATTGTGCTATTAGATTGTGCTATTAGATTGTGCTCTAAGATTGTGCTATTAGATTGTGCTATTAGATTGTGCTATAAGATTGTGCTATTAGATTGTGCTATAAGATTGAGCTATTAGATTGCGCTATTAGATTGCGCTATTAGATTGCGCTATAAGATTGCGCTATAAGATTGCACTATTAGAATGTGCTATTAGATTGTGCTCTAAGATTGTGCTATTAGATTGTGCTATTAGATTGTGCTATAAGATTGTGCTATTAGATTGTGCTATTAGATTGTGCTATATGATTGTGCTATTAGATTGTGCTATTAGATTGTGCTATTAGATTGTGCTATATGATTGTGCTATTAGATTGTGCTATTAGATTGTGCTATTAGATTGTGCTGCTTTCCACAAATTAAACTTTTGGATAGAGAAATAGAAATCCACACGCTGTAACCCGACCTGCCACAAAACCTTATCACACCCTTACCACACCCTTACCAAACCCTTACACGCACGTGTACATACTCACACACACAAAGACATATACACCTGCACACACACGTACACACACACACAGACATCTACACAATCACGCATGCACACACACATACATACAAAGATATCTAGACAAAAATTATCGCGATTGCACGCACACGGACACAAACAGACACACACCAGTCCAGGCTGTTAGTGAGCGCTCCTCTGTGAGCCAAAACTCAGATATTCTTAGGAATAACAAAAATGTAGGCAGCCTGGACGGCATAGTGGGAGTCTGTAAAGCAAGTGAGCAGAGAGGAGTTGGGAGAGTGTTTTAGGGTTGGGAGTTGGAGAGGTTTAGCATATTTCAGATTCTCTCTCAGCCCTGGCCACAATGTCGGTCTGGCTGCATCTAGACTTCTCATTCTGTGTTTTCACATTCTAAACAATAACACAGCCCAGGGTCTGGGTGATAAGATTCACCTTTGATTTCTTAATGTTCAGCTTGACCGTGCTCAAGAAAAAGGAATGTTCAGTGCCATCGTTTTGGCCTTTAGAACTACAACAGGCTTTCCATGGATTTCCCTGGTGT
This sequence comes from Brachymystax lenok tsinlingensis, assembly GCA_030435695.1. Taxonomy (NCBI): domain Eukaryota; kingdom Metazoa; phylum Chordata; class Actinopteri; order Salmoniformes; family Salmonidae; genus Brachymystax; species Brachymystax lenok. The sequence continues at coordinate 21,984,033 of CM059800.1, read as the reverse complement.
AGGCTGAAGTTGGGTCAGTTTTGCATTTTCCCCACTAATGGTTAAGATTGGGATTGGGGAAGGGGAAGCTGATCTTAGATCTGTACTTAGGGAAACCCCCACAGCCATTTCCTCAAGCCACAGGCCATACCTCTGTCAGGATACCTAGTGGAAGGTAAGAGTTGCCCCTAACCCCAGGTCTCAGATCAAATATCATTTAACCCCCTAATGGTTAAGATTAGGATTGGGGGTAGGGTAATCTGATCCTAAATCTGTGGTTAGGGGCAACGTCTAGCTCGAGCTGATGTCTAACTGACCTCCCATCAGCTGATGTCTAACTGACCACCCATCAGCTGATGTCTAACTGACCTCCCATCAGCTGATGTCTAACTGACCTCCCATCAGCTGATGTCTAACTGACCTCCCATCAGCTGATGTCTAACTGACCCCCCATCAGCTGATGTCTAACTGACCTCCCATCAGCTGATGTCTAACTGACCTCCCATCAGCTGATGTCTAACTGACCCCCCATCAGCTGATGTCTAACTGACCTCCCATCAGCTGATGTCTAACTGACCTCCCATCAGCTGATGTCTAACTGACCCCCCATCAGCTGATGTCTAACTGACCTCCCATCAGCTGATGTCTAACTGACCTCCCATCAGCTGATGTCTAACTGACCCCCCATCAGCTGATGTCTAACTGACCCCCCCATCAGCTGATGTCTAACTGACCTCCCATCAGCTGATGTCTAACTGACCCCCCCATCAGCTGATGACTAACTGACCTCCCATCAGCTGATGTCTAACTGACCTCCCATCAGCTGATGTCTAACTGACCTCCCATCAGCTGCCACAGTGCCAATGAAACTCCGGCCTGGGAGAAATTACAGGTTTTCATTTCTGCACTGTTTTCTCTGTGAGCCTGCAGCTCTCTACACTCTTAGAAAAAAATGCGTTATCTAGAACGTAAAGGGGTTCTACGGCAGTCCCCATAGGAGAACCCATTGAATAACCCTTGTTGGTTCCAGGTAGAACCCTTTTGGTTCCAAGTAGAACCATTTTGGGTTCCATGTAGAACTCTTTCCACAGAATCCAAAAAGGTTTCACCTGGAACCAAAAAGGGGTTTACCTGGAACCAAAAAGGGTTCTCATATGGGGACAGCAGAAGAACCCTTTTGGAACCCTCTTTTCTAATAGTGTAGGACTGTGTTCCAAATTACACCCTATTCCCTATATAGTGCTCTATGGGCCCTGATCAAAAGTAATGTTCTATATAGTGAACAGAGTGCCATTTGGGACGCACCCTATACATGCGACCAGTGACCAGCTCAGCATATCCATCTGAAACCCAACTCTCCTCCTCTTGTTATCTTAACATTTCCACATTCCATGTGAAGAAAAACCTAGTAAATGGATGTATAAAGAAACGGGCCGACAAATAAAACAAACAAACTTTGCTGAGTCTTTTTTCTGGTTGTCTGATTCACTAACAACCGCCCCCTTATCCACATAAACAATCTCACACACACACACACACTCACACACACACACACACACACACACACACACACACAGAAACACACACACATACAAAAACACACACAGGCACAGACACACACACAAAGACACACACACACATAGACAAAGACACACACACAAAGACACACACACACACAGACACAGACGCTCACACACACCTCCTTCTCCCTCCCTCAGCAGCTCTTATGCAATCAGTAATGACAGTTTCAACTGGCCAGACTGGACTGCTGCTGTATGAAGAACACTTCAGTGAGTAAGGGGGTAGGGAGGAGGAAGAGGTGGTGTGTGTGTGTGTGTGTGTGTGTGTGTGTGTGTGTGTGTGTGTGTGTGTGTGTGTGTGTGTGTGTGTGTGTGTGTGTGTGTGTGTGTGTGTGTGTGTGTGTGTGTGTGTGTGTGTGGAGGTAGTTTAATGGATATAAGGTCTGTCTCTGTGTGTATCTCTCTCCAGGGAGAGACTCTGCGGTTTGGGAGAAACCACCAGCGCTCTCCTCTCACTGAGCATTTGGAGTGGCCCGCCCAGATAGAAAGATAGAAGGAGATGAGGAACAGAAGGAAGAGGGGAGGAGAGGGAACAGAGGAGAAGGAAAGGTATGGGTAAGGAGAGGGAAGAGCACAGAAGTGTGGGGACATGAAGGAAAACAAAAGAGAATGGAAAGAGAGGGAAGAGAGAAAGAGTATAGGAGCGTGAAGGAGAGGAGGAAGTAGATGTAAGGAGTGAGAGGGTAGGAGAGAAGAGAGTAGACAGAAGGATAGAGAAGGAGAGGAGAGGAGAGGACAGGAGAGGACAGGAGAGGACAGGAGAGAAGGAGCTGGCAGACTCCATCTCAGCCCCAGACCCAGGCACATTCAGGCAGACGTGAGTGCAGAGGAAGGAATTTCCAAATCTGGCACCTCTCTCCGTCCCTCTCGCCCCAAGACACCAGGTGCACCCACACACACACACACACACACACACACACACACACACACACACACACACACACACACACACACACACACACACACACACACACACACACACACACACACACACACACACACACACACACACGATGGCTAAAGCACCTGTGTTACTGTCCAGCCCTGGGTGCTGTGAGCTCACACACTTTCTCAATACAGTATGGCTGGGGGACTAACTCACACAGTCTCTCAATACAGTATGGCTGGGGGACTAACTCACACACTCTCTCAATACAGTATGGCTGGGGGACTAACGCACACACTCTCTCAATACAGTATGGCTGGGGGACTAACGCACACACTCTCTCAATACAGTATGGCTGGGGGACTAACTCACACTCTCTCAATACAGTATGGCTGGGGGACTAACACACACACTCTCTCAATACAGTATGGCTGGGGGACTAACTCACACTCTCTCAATACAGTATGGCTGGGGGACTAACACACACACACTCTCAATACAGTATGGCTGGGGGACTAACTCACACTCTCTCAATACAGTATGGCTGGGGGACTAACTCACACACTCTCTCAATACAGTATGGCTGGGGGACTAACACACACACTCTCTCAATACAGTATGGCTGGGGGACTAACGCACACACTCTCTCAATACAGTATGGCTGGGAGGCTAACACACACACACTCTCAATACAGTATGGCTGGGGGACTAACACACACACTCTCTCGATACAGTATGTCTGGGGGACTAACTCACACTCTCTCAATACAGTATGGCTGGGGGACTAACGCACACACTCTCTCAATACAGTATGGCTGGGGGACTAACACACACACTCTCTCAATACAGTATGGCTGGGGGACTAACGCACACACTCTCTCGATACAGTATGGCTAGGGGACTAACACACACACTCTCTCAATACAGTATGGCTGGGGGACTAACACACACACTCTCTCAATACAGTATGGCTGGGGGACTAACGCACACACTCTCTCAATACAGTATGGCTGGGAGGCTAACACACACACACTCTCAATACAGTATGGCTGGGGGACTAACACACACACTCTCTCAATACAGTATGGCTGTGGGACTAACACACACACTCTCTCAATACAGTATGGCTGTGGGACTAACACACACACTCTCTCAATACAGTATGGCTGGGAGGCTAACACACACACACACAATCGTGCTAACACCCAGACTAATAAAATACTATTTTGAGCAGATATGTTACTTACCAACTCAGGATTTCTCTCGCTCTCTCTTCCAGCTCTAGCTCTCTCTCTCTTCCAGCTCAAGCTCTCTCTCTCTTCCAGCTCTAGCTCTCTCTCTCTTCCAGCTCTAGCTCTCTTGCTCTCTCTCTCTCTCTCTTCCAGCTCTAGCTCTCTCTCTCTTCCAGCTCTAGCTCTCTTGCTCTCTCTCTCTCTCTCTCTCTCTCTCTCTCTCTCTCTCTCTCTCTCTCCTCCAGCTCTAGCTTTCTCTCTCTCTCTCTCGTTCTAGCTTTCTCTCAATTCAATTCAATTCATGGGGCTTTATTGGCATGGGAAACATATGTTTACATTGACAAAGCAAGTGAAATGGATAAACAAAAGTGAAATAAACAAAAAGTGAACAGTAAATATTAAACTCGCACAATTTCCAAAAGAATAAAGAACATTTCAAATGTCATATCATGTTTATATAGTGTTGTAGCGATGTGCAAATAGTTAAAGTACAAAAGGGAAAATAAATGAACATAAATATGGGTTGTATTTACAATGGTGTTTGATCTTCACTGGTTGCCCTTTTCTTGTGGCAACAAGTCACAAATCTTGCTGCTGTGATGGCACACTGCGGTATTTCACCCAACAGATATAGGAGTTTATCAAAATTGGGTTTGTTTTCAGATTATTTGTGGGTCTGTGTCATCTGAGGGAAATAAGTGTCTCTAATATGGTCTCTAATATGGTCATAAATTTGGTACTTCAGTTTCCACCTCATTTTGTAGGCAGTGTGCACATAGCCTGTCCTCTCTTGAGAGAAAAGGTCTGCCTACAGCAACCTTTCTCAATAGCAAGGCTATGCTCACTGAGTCTGTACATAGTCAAAGCTTTCCTTAAGTTTGGGTCAGTCACAGTGGTCAGGTATTCTGCCACTGTGTACTCTCTGTTTAGGGCCAAATAGCAATGTGTCAAGTAATTATCTTTTTGTAATCTCATGATTTGGTTGGGTCTAATTGTGTAATTGTGTTGCTGTCCTGGGGCTCTGTGGGGTCTGTTTGTGTTTGTGAACAGAGCCCCAGGACCAGCTTGCTTAGGGGACTCTTCTCCAGGTTAATCTCTCTGTAGGTGATGGGTTTGTTGTGGAAGATTTGGGAATTGCTTTCTTTTAGGTGGTTGTAGAATTTAACGACTCTTTTCTGTTTTTTTGTGTGCTCTAGGGCAACGGTGTCTAGATAGAATTTGTATTTGTGGTCCTGGCAACTGGACCTTTTTTGGAACACCATTATTTTTGTCTTACTGAGATTTACTGTCAGGGCCCAGGTCTGGCAGAATCTGTTCAGAAGATCTAGGTGCTGCTGTAGGCCCTCCTTAGTTGGGGACAGAAGCACCAGATCATCAGCAAACAGTAAACATTTGACTTCAGATTCTAGTAGGGTGAGGCTGGGTCACTGAAACAACGTGATAGCAACATCCTTCAAAACGTGGAGAGCAGTTGCTGTTTCCACACAGAAGAAGGAACAATAAAACAAAATGGGCTATTATAGCTATTTGGTTCTTTCTATAAAATCTTTAACAATATGTTGTTATTGTATAACGTGCATCCTGTTTTGACAAGACCTTCATATTTTACTAGAATTCAATAACACAATCTATCGAAACTTCCATTTACTATCTACAATCTAATAGCAGTAGTAGCTTACCTTATTCTATTGCAAAATAGACTTCATGACCTCTACGCATTACTATAAAACACATCCCAAAAAGAACTACACATCCCAAAATGCAGCACCCAACTGAACTACAAATCCAACAATGCATCTTCCAAAAACCACTACAAATCCATCAATGCAGCATCCAAAAACAATACAACTAAAAAAAATGTATTAATATATATATTTTTTGTATACACTTTATGTACACATTCATTTAACATTCCTTAAAATATTTAAAACTCATGAGACATTGGGACCAAAATACACTATACATCGATGCACTGTGCACCAAACTTTTGTGAGTGTAATGAAAAACTGTTCATTTTTTATTGTCTATTTCACTTTTGTTTAATATCTATTTCACTTGCATTGGAAATGTAAACATATGTTTCTCATGCCAATAAAGCCCCTTAAATTGAAATTGAATTGAAATTGAATTGAGAGAGAGAGAGAGAGAGAGAGAGAGAGAGAGAGAGAGAGAGAGAGAGAGAGAGAGAGAGAGAGAGAGAGAGAGAGAGAGAGAGAGAGAAAGCGCAGACAGATCGAAAAAGCAAGAGAAAAATAAACAGAGACAGACAGAGAAGGACAGACCGACAGGCAGGCAGACAGAGAGACAGACAGACAGACAGAGACAGACAGAGACAGAGACAGACAGACAGACAGAGCAGGCCCCAACAGGAGTTTACAGAGTGGAAATGCACATTAAAACAAGGCCCAGCTGCCAGCCCTGAAACGCCTCTCCTTCCAACAGATTGGAGCTAAATAAACATCAAAGAATGTGAAGAGAGCTATAAATATTGCTCAGAAAACCATGATTTATGAAACCTACACCAGGACGACTCCTGAGTACTAAACTACTGTACCACAAAGACATGGGGAAGAAGATGGCGTCAAGGGTTTGGCAGTAACTGATTACATGTCAGTTACATGTAATTTGATTACAAAAAAACTGTAACTGTAGTCAGTTACCTCATCAGTGAAAAATATTGTAATCAGATTACAGATACTTTTGAAAAACTATATGACAACTTCTTGGAATACTTTAAAATTCAGAAAGGATGTTTGCGAGAAAGAAAAATCGTATTATGGCACCTTGCTGTTTTCTCAATGACATTCAATTCAGCATTGAAAAAAGGCACAAGTTTAAGTTTGTTCCACCTGAGCGAGTCTGACCACAAGTCAGAGACCACTATGATGACACACGAAATGGGTTTGATGGATCCTTTTTGTCTTCTTATAATGCCTCTTATGGGGATGGCATTCAATTTGGAAAAGGTTTTAATGCTCTGAGGCGTTTTAAGGGGGTCACGTCAACTCAACTCAGTAAATTGACCTTCACACAGTCTGCATGGATGAACTACTTCTCTCCTTCCTTCAAAGATTCTGATTACATTTGAACCCTACTGACTAGAATAAGTTATGGATTGAAGTTACAAAAAGGCCTAATAAACTTCCATGTATGGTAATGAAGCTTTTGAAAGACAATTAGACCACAACCATAAAATGACTGTTTTCTAATGTACAGTGAGGGAAAAAAGTATTTGATCCTCTGCTGATTTTGTACGTTTGCCCACTGACAAAGTAATGATCAGTCTATCATTTTAATGGTAGGTTTATTTGAACAGTGAGAGACAGAATAACAACAAAAAAATCCAGAAAAACGCATGTGAAAAATGTTAGAAATTTATTTGCATTTTAATGAGGGAAATAAGTATTTGACCCCTCTGCAAAACATGACTTAGTACTTGGTGGCAAAACCCTTGTTGGCAATCACAGAGGTCAGATGTTTCTTGTAGTTGGCCACCAGGTTTGCACACATCTCAGGAGGGATTTTGTCCCACTCCTCTTTGCAGATCTTCTCCAAGTCATTAAGGTTTCGAGGCTGACGTTTGGCAACTTGAAGGACCTTAATGTGCTTCTTCTTGAGCCACTCCTTTGTTGCCTTGGCCGTGTGTTTTGGGTCATTGTCATGCTGGAATACCCATCCACGACCCATTTTCAATGCCCTGGCTAAGGGAAGGAGGTTCTCGCCCAAGATTTGACGGTACACGGCCCTGTCCATCGTCCCTTTGATGCGGTAAGGTTGTCCTGTCCCCTTAGCAGAAAAACACCCCCAAAGCATAATGTTTCCACCTCCATGTTTGACGGTGGGGATGGTGTTCTTGGGATCATAGGCAGCATTCCTCTCCTCCAAACACGGCGAGTTGAGTTGATGCCAAAGAGCTCCATTTTGGTCATCTGACCACAACACTTTCACCAAGTTGTCCTCTGAATCATTCAGATGTTCATTGGCAAACTTCAGACGGCCATGTATATGTGCTTTCTTGAGAAGGGGGACCTTGCGGGCGCTGCAGGATTTCAGTCCTTCACGGCGTAGTGTGTTACCAATTGTTTTCTTGGTGACAATGGTCCCAGCTGCCTTGAGATCATTGACAAGATCCTCCAGTGTAGTTCTGGGCTGATTCCTCACCGTTCTCATGATCATTGCAACTCCATGAGGTGAGATCAATGGTATCCAATATTCACTACCCACCATTCAACACATCTGTCACTCACCTGGAATGGTTCCGCAGTCCTTGGGCTGCTTGTCTGCAGCTGTGGATCCAGGGGGAGGGGCAGAAGGAGGGCTGGTCTTGGCTGAGCGTCGGTGTCGGACCACCCTGTGCTGCAGCCTGGAAAAGGCATTGGCAGATCCGCTGACCGGCTGGATGAAGAGACTGTCCTCTCCTGTATAGACCAGTCCAGTCTGAAGAGAGACACAGAGAGAGAGAGAGAGAGAGAGAGAGAGAGAGAGAGAGAGAGAGAGAGAGAGAGAGAGAGAGAGAGAGAGCGCAAAAGAACAACAGTACAGCCGTTAACATTCATACTCCCCTCATGTTTTTAGGCTAGATCAGCTTTTAACATATCTCTTGGTTTTCTCTCAAGAGATCCCAGATAGTTGTTTGCATCATGCCACCTCCCCTTGCCCCCCGACCAGAGCTGCCTCAAGCCCCACCTCTATACCCCCAACCTCAACCCCAACCAAAACCCAGCCCCTGGCCAACAGCATGCAGGGCCTTATAAGAACAAATACCTTATAGTCTAACCCAAAGCCTCCACTGATGATGAAACTTGAATAAACTGCAACGTATAAACACGGCCGGCCTGCTCATTAGGCAGGATTAGTGCATTCGGAAAGTATTCAGACATTGATTAAACAGTTTTTTCCCCCCTCATTAATCTACACACAATACCCCATAATGACAAAGCAAAAACTGGTTTTTAGACATTTTTGCAAATGTATATTTAAAAAAAAAAATGAAATATCACATTTATATAAGTATTCAGAACCTTTACTCAGTACTTTGGTGAAGCACCTTTGGCAGCGATTACAACCTTGAGTCTTCTTGGGTATGGAGTTTCTCCCATTCTTCTCTGCAGATCCACTCAAGTTCGGTCAGGTTGGATGGGGAGCGTCGTTGCACAGCTATTTTCAGGTCTCTCCAGAGATGTTCAATCAGGTTCAAGTCCGGGCTCTGGCTGGGCCACTCAAGAACATTCAGAGACTTGTCCGGAAGCCACTCCTGCGTTGTCTTAGCTATGTGCTTAGTGTTGTTGTCCTGTTGAAAGGTGAACTTTCTCCCTTGTCTGAGGTCCTGAGCGCTCTGGAGCAGGTTTTCATCAAGGATCTCTTTGTACTTTGCTCCATTCATCTTTCCCTCAATCCTGACTAGTCTCCCAGTCCCTGCTGCTGATAAACATTGCCAGGTTTCCTCCAGACGTGACACTTGGCATTCAGGCCAAAGTGTTCAATCTAGGTTTCATCAGACCAGAGAATCTTGTTTGTCATGGTCTAAGAGTCCTTTAGGTGCCTTTTGGCAAACTCCAAGCAGGCTGTCATGTGTCTTTTACTGAGGAGTGGCTTCCGTCTGGCCACTCAACCATAAAGGCCTGATTGATGGAGTGCTGCAGAGATCTCCACAGAGGAACTCTGGAGCTCTGTCAGAGTGACCATCGGGTTCTTGGTCACCTCCCTGACCAAGGCCCTTCTCCCCCAATTGCTCAGTTTGGCCGGGTGGGCCAGCTCTAGGAGGTTCCAAACTTTTTCCATTTAAGAATGATGGAGTCCACTGTGTTCTTGGGGACCATGCTGCAGAAATGTTTTGGTTCCATTCCCCAGATCTGTGCCTCAACACAATCCTGTCTCTGAGTTCTTTGGATAATTCTTCCGACCTCATGGCTTGGTTTTTACTCTGACTGTGGGACCTTATATAGACAGGTGTCTGCCTTTCCAAATCTTGTCCAATCAATTTAATTTACCACAGATGGACTCCAATCAAGTTGTAGAAAGATCTCAAGGATGATCAATGGAAATAGGATGCACCGAAACTCAATTTAGAGTCTCAAAGCAAAGGTTCTGAATACTTATGTAAATAAAGTATTTATGTTATTTATTTTGTATATATTTGCAAACATTTCTAAAAACCAGTTTTTGCTTCGTCATTATGGTGTATTGTGTGTAGATTGATGTAGATTGATGAGGGAAAAAATGTATTTAATAAATTTTAGAACAAGGCTGAAATGTAACAAAATGTGGAAAGAGTCAAGGGGTCTGAAAACTTTCCAAATGCACTGTAATTCTGCCCAAAAACAATGACAATTTCTCTCAACCAGTGGCAAATGGGCTTTTTATTTGAGCACTGATGCCGAACTGTGATAAACAATGCCCACTTTGGCAGGGGCACAAAATATGTTGCTTGTCCATTCCCAGCGCGCCTCTCCAGGGTGCTTTTGGAGAGACACATTGCTGCGGCGCTCCACCAACGTTCCATGGTAGAAAGAGTATGTGGCCTTTTCTGTAGCCTACAGGCTGGAGATCAATGTATGACAATGTAATGAGACTGACACTTTTTATCATGCAGGTTTCTCCCATCAAATAGCCTAACCTGAATGGCACCCAATCAAATAAAAAATGCACTGTCATGTTAACAAACAAAATACCCTGAGAACAGGACAGGTCAAAGAAAAATGGAAATTATGAAATGGACAATCACAACTGTTGTACAGAAGTTTCACCCCGTTGTCATGATCAGTGGTTTCAAGTTTAAAAATAAAATACTTCTACATTTCCCGCTGTGTAAACACATTGCAAAAAGGCTCACGATAACTCCCGTTAAAGTTGGGTAGCTGATATTCAGAGCTTAAATCACCAAATTGATCCATTGCTGCCGACATGGTAGGCTACAACCCAGTCAGCATGAGCCCACGCCTTTTGGTCCAGACCCTATGTCTTTTTTTGGTGTTTTACAAACGGTAGGCTTACCACACAAATAGGTATTCAGAACACTTCATTTTGCAGACTACACCTCAGTAAGCACGCACGTCTTTTTTTGGTGCAGTTCTGGACCGGCCTTGATTTCCACATCCACGGACATTGGTTTTTGGTCCAGTCCGGACCAAATCTGAACCAATCTGAACCAATATTTTCAACCTTCATTTTCAACCTTCATTCAGATTTCAACATCTAGAAAATACATATTTTCAACTTTCATTCTGAACTGAAAATGTATCTGATTTCAACGTCTGGAAAAAACTTATTTTTCCGCCTAGGGCGGCAAAATGGCAAGGACCAGCCCTGTGCATAACAGCTCCTTGTGTAGGGTGCATTGCCAAATGTGCCAAATAGCAAGTAAGGGCATTCCCAGAGAACAGACTGAGAGAAGAAGAGTCAGCGCAAACTCTCCAATTTACATCTCAGCACACACCTCCTCAGGGCTAGGGAGAGGAAGCATGGAGGGGTGCTGAGAGAGAGGGGGAGAGAAGAGAGAGCGGGGGGAGAAGAGAGAGAGGACCATAAACCTCAACTCTTTCATCCTCTCTGACAGGTACAGACAGACACAAACTCCCTACAACATGAATCATTGTGGGAAAACTAGAAGTGGTCCGCTTTAAGGTTTTGTAAGGCTTTACTAAGGATCCATCATTGTATTGTAAAGGTGCGCCTGGCAGGGCTAGTAAAATGAGTTGACATTGCATTAACAAGCAATCCAGAGCCACACACAGTGTCTTAAAGGTATTCCAAAAGCCCAGCGGCAGCAATTACAGAACCTATGAGCTGTTTCCATGGCAACTAGCGTTGGAGGGATAATGTTGTCTTCTCGGTCAGAATAAGCTGAAGGTAAAAAAAAAGAGATGCCTATGATTTATTGTCCATTCAGCAATCACGGTTATGTACACAGTGAAGGAGAGAGGGGAAAAGAGAGAGAAAGAGAAGAAGCGAGAGAGAGAGAGAGAGAGAGAGAGAGAGAGAGGGGAGAGAAAGAAAGAAAGACAGACTTAGACCTAAACAGGCATGTGGCTGTTCACTTGGCCACATTCACAACACGGCACAATGTGAAAGCAGAGCCTGCATGCGGCCAGCCACAGAGCTTCCAGTGTGAGGCAGGGTTAAGTGAGTAACGGCTGGTATTTCAGGGTAAAATAGAACATCGTGCTAAGTGTGTTACAACACACTGTAGCCACAGCAGGCTAATACAGGAAAGACATCCACCGGGCACTAGCTCCAAGCTAAGCCTCAGGGTAAACAATGCTGCTGCATCAGAGCAAAGACATCCACCGAGCACTAGCTCCAAGCTAAGCCTCAGGGTAAACAATGCTGCTGCAGCACAGCAGAAAACCATTTCATATTTCCCCTCACTTAAAGGGTGGTACATCAATTGTGTTTTTTCACACCACATGGCCTGACCAACAAAATATCTAGAGCCAATTATAGTATATGAAGTTGTTGTCTGGTGATGGTAGTTGTAATGCTGCTGTTCGTTCCCGGACACTGATGTACTGTCTCTTGTACTGTATAGGGTCCTATAAACAGACAGACACACACTTCCAAAGCTACAAGGCTAGGTAGAGGGATAATTCCAGTGACCTGGCCACAGACAGAGAGCTATCCAGGGAAGACAAGTATTAGGGCCCAGTTTGTCCTGTGTCTTCTCCCCTCAACTAGCCTACTGACACTAACACAGAGAGACCACGTGGGCACACACACACACAGACAGAAAGAGAGAGACACAGACATGCACGCACATGCATATTCACACACACAAACACACACAGACGTGCATGGACACACACACACACATGCACACAGAGAGAGCGAGAGAGAGAGAGAGAGAGAGAGAGAGAGAGAGAGAGAGAGAGAGAGAGAGAGAGAGAGAGAGAGAGAGAGAGAATAGATAGAATTCTAATAGAAAAAAGAGCCATCAAATTTTACAACCATCTTGTTGGGGATTAGCAGCTGAGGGGTCGGTTTTGGAGAGTCTGGCGTGCCTAAAGTAAAATGCTTTCCACTCAGGCTCAGAAAATAGGATATGCACATAATTAGTACTATTGGATAGGAAACACTCTGAGGTTTCCAAAAGTGTTAACGTTTTGTCTGTGAGTGTAACAGAACTCATTTGGCAGGCAAAAACCAGAGAAAATTCCATCCGGAAATTTCATTCTGGTGGCTTATGGCTCACTTAGAGAGACTGTCTATTGAAAAGTATTTATACCAGGACACTGAATGTAGTACCTATTGCTTCCACTGGATGTCAGCAGTGTATAGGTAAAGTTTAATGGAAATCGGAACCATTGTGTTCAATCGGTAGTGGTTTTAGTCAGGGGAGCTATTTTTCAGTTGCACGTTTTTGGGCGCACATTTGGCTGAGCGGTCCACTTTATTTGACTTATATAACGTTTAGGTGACCATTCAAGTGAAAGATTATCACTTTTATTCATAAAAGATAAGCTAAGGTTGCATTTTAATTGGTTTTTGTTTTGTTGAGGGAAAGTTTATAGGTTTAAATTAACGCGTTCACTTCACGTTGGATTTTATGAACACAAGGTGCCAACCAAACGGAGATTTAAGGATATAATAAATTGGATTGTCTTCGTTGGACACTTAGGAAGCCCAATGCTGCTGCAGCACAGCAGAAAACCATTTCATATTTCCCCTCACTTAAAGGGTGGTACATCAATTGTGTTTTTTCACACCACATGGCCTGACCAACAAAATATCTAGAGCCAATTATAGTATATGAAGTTGTTGTCTGGTGATGGTAGTTGTAATGCTGCTGTTCGTTCCCGGACACTGATGTACTGTCTCTTGTACTGTATAGGGTCCTATAAACAGACAGACACACACTTCCAAAGCTACAAGGCTAGGTAGAGGGATAATTCCAGTGACCTGGCCACAGACAGAGAGCCATCCAGGGAAGACAAGTATTAGGGCCCAGTTTGTCCTGTGTCTTCTCCCCTCAACTAGCCTACTGACACTAACACAGAGAGACCACGTGGGCACACACACACACAGACAGAAAGAGAGAGACACAGACATGCACGCACATGCATATTCACACACACAAACACACACAGACGTGCATGGACACACACACACACATGCACACAGAGAGAGAGAGAGAGAGAGAGAGAGAGAGAGAGAGAGAGAGAGAGAGAGAGAGAGAGAGAGAGAGAGAGAGAGTGAGAGAGACATGCACGCACATGCATATTCACACACACAAACACACACAGATGTGCATGGACACACACACACACACAGGTGGGACTGGTCTCTCCAACAGGCACAATGTCAGGGTCTTAGTCTGAACTGAACTCTGGCCAAAACAGCCCAATGATTTAACAACACAAATAAAACTGTCTTGCAGTGCCACTGTACAAAACTAGGGTTTTCACATATGTACACACTTACACAGTTTTGTTGCCTTGCATTTGACCTACTGAGTAAAAATGAACAATTAAATGAACAAAAGGAGGGCCTGCATAGTGTCTCTCTGACATAGTGTGTGTGTGTGTGTGTGCGTGCGCACGTGCATTTGTGTGTGTGTGTGCATGCGCGTGTTTGTGCGTACGTGCTGGCACACACGTGCATGTATGTGCACACACACACACAACTTAAGTCAGCCTTCGTCCTGATATACGGCTGTAGGTGTCAGCTATCATGACCCACTTCTATCCCTCCACAAATGGTTATAACATTTAAACAATCGTGAACTCATTTTCCAGATAATAATATCCCACACAGGCCTGGGGAGAGAAAAAAACCTGCCAGGCCCACTGAGCTTAGAATACATGAAATGCCAAGAAAAAGATCATGCAATTTTTCACAGTCTTTTGACTTTAACTCATATGCTCATGTTGGTTTGGATCCATCCGATCTGACTCTACTGTAAATGACATAAGATGCTGTGTGTAGTTCAGGGTAGTTATTATGGCGTGTGTAGTTCAGGGTAGTTATTATGGTGTGTGTAGTTCAGGGTAGTTATTATGCTGTGTGTAGTTCAGGGTAGTTATTATGGTGTGTAGTTCAGGGTAGTTATAATGTGTGTGTAGTTCAGGGTAGTTATAATGGTGTGTAGTTCAGGGTAGTTATAATGTGTGTGTAGTTCAGGGTAGTTATAATGGTGTGTGTAGTTCAGGGTAGTTATAATGGTGTGTGTAGTTCAGGGTAGTTATAATATGTGTGTAGTTCAGGGTAGTTATTATGGTGTGTGTAGTTCAGGGTAGTTATTATGGTGTGTGTAGTTCAGGGTAGTTATAATGTGTGTGCAGTTCAGGGTAGTTATAATGGTGTGTGTAGTTCAGGGTAGTTATTATGCTGTGTGTAGTTCAGGGTAGTTATTATGGTGTGTGTAGTTCAGGGTAGTTATTATGGTGTGTGTAGTTTAGGGTAGTTATTATGGTGTGTGTAGTTCAGGGTAGTTATTATGGTGTGTGTAGTTCAGGGTAGTTATTATGGTGTGTAGTTCAGGGTAGTTATAATGTGTGTGTAGTTCAGGGTAGTTATAATGGTGTGTGTAGTTCAGGGTAGTTATAATATGTGTGTAGTTCAGGGTAGTTATTATGGTGTGTGTAGTTCAGGATAGTTATAATGGTGTGTGTAGTTCAGGGTAGTTATTATGCTGTGTGTAGTTCAGGGTAGTTATTATGGTGTGTGTAGTTTAGGGTAGTTATTATGGTGTGTGTAGATCAGGGTAGTTATTATGGTGTGTGTAGTTTAGGGTAGTTATTATGGTGTGTGTAGATCAGGGTAGTTATTATGGTGTGTGTAGTACAGGGTCGTTTTTATGGTGTGTGTAGTTCAGGGTAGTTATTATGGTGTGTGTAGTTCAGGGTAGTTATAATGTGTGTGTAGTTCAGGGTAGTTATAATGGTGTGTGTAGTTCAGGGTAGTTATTATGCTGTGTGTAGTTCAGGGAAGTTATTATGGCGTGTGTAGTTCAGGGTAGTTATTATGGTGTGTGTAGTTTAGGGTAGTTATTATGGCGTGTGTAGTTCAGGGTAGTTATTATGGTGTGTGTAGTTCAGGGTAGTTATTATGGTGTGTAGTTCAGGGTAGTTATAATGTGTGTGTAGTTCAGGGTAGTTATAATATGTGTGTAGTTCAGGGTAGTTATTATGGTGTGTGTAGTTCAGGGTAGTTATTATGGTGTGTGTAGATCAGGGTAGTTATTATGGTGTGTGTAGTTTAGGGTAGTTATTATGGTGTGTGTAGATCAGGGTAGTTATTATGGTGTGTGTAGTACAGGGTCGTTTTTATGGTGTGTGTAGTTCAGGGTAGTTATTATGGTGTGTGTAGTTCAGGGTAGTGTTATGAACGGAAGTGAGAGTTTGTGTGTGTGTGTGTGTGTGTGTGTGTGTGTGTGTGTGTGTGTGTGTGTGTGTGTGTGTGTGTGTGTGTGTGTGTGTGTGTGTGTGACAATAGAAAGCTACAGTATGAATTCCTGAACACTTAAAACTTCCCAGAAAACAATGCCAGGTGAAGGAGAAGTAGTTTACCAGACCGCCACAGGTGTTGAGGGAGGCAAAAGAGTCGGTGTGGTTGACAATCCATCCCGAGTAGAAGCAGAGCTGGTCTCTGGCCAGGTGCGACCATTTAAGGGGGTCTCTTTCGCCTCCCCGCTCCTCGACCACAAACCCCTCAGACAGAAAAGCGGCATCCCTTTTCAGGTGTAAGTACAGGTCTTTTCCAAAAGCAGGTAAAGAGAAAAATAAGGTGTCCTCCACAGAGTTTAGTCCACTCCGGGAATCGATAGAGCGCTGGCAGCGCCGACGCGCGCTGCGCCTGGATGAGTCATGCAACAGGTGAGCCTCCTCTCCAGAGAGCTCGACGGGGACCACCATGTCCACTAAGTCCGTGTCATAACCGGAGTGATCTATGGGAAAGGAGAAGGGAATAACTTATTAAACATTGAGTGTAACTTTCAGAGCTTTCTGTGCCAACCTCTGTATGAAAACAATATGCTATTGTTTTCATATTGCCAAGTTGCCTTGAGCTGTCTGTGGTGTGATGTAGGCTAGTTATTTAATGACTATTTCACAACAAATGGGGAGAATTGTACTATGTAATGGTCAATAAATAAGATCTATTTGGGGTCATTGAACTTATTCAAGTCACTTATTCAACTCATCTCGCATTGTGCGTAACTTCATTGTGAGAGGGGCGCTGGAAAACGCAGCCAAAGCTGCAGCAAAGTTACTCTTGCAGAGCTGCAGAACATTTTGAGAGAGAGAGAGAGGGGGAGAGAAAAAGAAAAAAGAGAGAGAGCTAAAGAGAGATTCCCCAAGCCAATAAAGCCCATTTACATTGTATTGAGAGAGAGAGAGAGAGAGAGAGAGAGAGAGAGAGAGAGAGAGAGAGAGAGAGAGATCCGACAACCGCTACAGGCTCCCTGGCAAAACAATGATTCAAAGTTACTAAGTATCTACAACACAGGTGTTACGTTGTACTTACCAGTCATCGCCTTCACTCCGAAACAGAAGAGGAATATAGAGAGGAAAAGCTGCGGAGCATGGCTGTCATACATGATAAAGACTAGCTGAGTGACTGCGGAGGGTGTACGCGGCTGCAAAGCGAACCAGGACTGCAGAGAACTTCCACAAAGTTTGTGAAGTTAATCGGAACTCCAAGCAAAGTGAATATGAAGCGCTAGACACGCCTGCCGCACTTCGGCACTGCCTCTGCGACCACCGGATTGGTTAGGGTAGTTTAACCCAAAAAAATCTCTAACGTTTGATTGGACAGAAACAACGTTAATCATCGGGGGGCTGCTACTTAACACGTGGTTTTAGTGTAAAGGAGAAATATTTGGGAACGTTATATTTAGGAACGTTTTCTTTCATGGGTTGTGCTGTGCAGTTGCATTATAACCCACTGTTATTTGATATATGCTTGTTTATGAACTTGTGGGACAAAGTACACATTAAATGTGTAGGGCCTGTAATAGTTTATCGACAGAGTTTTCAGTCTAAGTGTTAGGAATCAATAGGCAACTAAATGAAAGCTGTGAATGAATTCATACAGTGCAGTTGTAGCCTATTCAGCCTACATTTGCTAGACTGATTGAGATGACTGTAGGTCTAGTTGGCTACGTCTGTTCACAGGCCAAGAAACATGTTGCTTCAATTCAAGCTCTTGGATAAAACAAAACGCACAAGAAGAAAAGCATGCTGAAAAACCACAGTACAAATCACATAAGGGGGCTTTAGCTGGGGTAGCTAATGGACTGTTAAAGTCTCTCATCAGCTCCTAGTTGCAAATGGGAAGAAAAGGTGTTTCAATTAGTGAGGGAGATATTACACATCAGTGGTTGGCTTCTGGCAATGTGTCCCAGTTTGATAAGTCAGGATGAAATCCCCAGCCGTGCTGAGTGTGCTTACATTGTCTAGTGTACCACAACAAGGGCCTCTGTGTGCCTGTCTGTCTGTCGGTCTGCCTGTCGGTCTGCCTGTCGGTCTACCTGTCTGCCTGTGGGCGTGTCTGTATGCCTCTCTGCCTGTCTGTCTGTGTGCATGTCTGTCTGCCTCTCTGCCTGTCTGCCTGTCTGTCTGTTTGTCTGTCTGCCTGTGGGAGTATCTGTCGGCCTCTCTGCCTGTCTGCCTGTCTGTCTGTCTGTGTGCGTGTCTATGTACCTCTCTGCCCACCTGTCTGCCTGTCTGTCTGTCTCTCTGTTTGTCTGTGTGCGCACACTGCTCTTTTCATCAACAACCAAACTGTTTTCTAGATGATATAGCCTACAGAGATGAAGGGTGTGGAGAGGGCAATCAGTTTGCTTCTGTCTCCAGCAGGCAGCACAGCCTCTGCATCAGCCACGGTCGAACACTGCCACCAGACATGAATGCAGTAATTTACAATAAGCCAACCCGGTCTATCCTAACCCAGCCCAGAGCCAGTCCCACACACAAAAATAATATTCTGTCTATCCAACTACACTGGCAGTCATTTGATTGCCTTTACCGCTTCATTGGTTATGGGGTGTGCTTCAGAGCATCAATCACAAACAAATAGACTCAGTCCATTGGAAGACACTCTAACAGATCAGCACTGACCGGACAAAAGCTGACTGGTGGCACTACTGCAGACTCACGTTCCTGATAATTCGAGTAGAAAAGGGGCTGAAGTAACTGAATTGTGTGAAAGAAGTAAAGAAGTGTGTGTGTGTGTGTGTGTGTGTGTGTGTGCGTGCGTGCGTGCGTGCTACACCAGGGCTACACCAGGGCTACATCCCAAATGGCACCCTCTTCCCTATATGGTGCCAGACTTTTGGACCGAAGTAGTACACTATAAGTGGCAATAGGGTTCCATTTGGGATGTGGCCATGGTTCAAAATAATTCCAGGGACAGCCATGGTTCAATCTAATTCCAGGGGTAGCTATGGTTCAATATAATTTCAGGGGTAGCCATGGTTTAATCTAATTCCAGGGATAGCCATTGTTCAATCTAATTCCAGGGATAGCCATGGTTCAATATAATTCCAGTGGTAGCCATGGTTCAATCTAATTCCAGGGATAGCCATGGTTCAATCTAATTCCAGGGATAGCCATGGTTCATTATAATTCCAGGGGTAGCCCAGGTTCAATCTAATTCCAGGGATAGCCATGGTTCAATCTAATTCCAGGGGTAGCCATAATTCAATCTAATTCCAGGGATAGCCATGTTCAATATGATTCCAGGGATAGCCATGGTTCAATCTAATTCCAGGGATAGCCATGGTTCAATCAAATTCCAGTGGTAGCCATGGTTCAATATAATTACAGTGGTAACCATGGTTCAATCTAATTCCAGGGGTAGCCCTGGTTCAACCTAATTCAAGTGGTAGCCCTGGTTCAATCTAATTCCAGTGGTAGCCATGGTTCAATCTAATTCCAGTGGTAGCCATGGTTCTGGTAGCCCCAGAGTATCAGGACTGAATGAAGTTGTCTTTTCTAAGGAAGTGCACCCCACCCCCATCCCTGCCTCCCCTTTAGACTTGGAGTGGAATTTCACATAGGAGGGAGCTAGAACATGACCTTTGACCCAGAGGCTGTATGTCTGTTTTGGGCTCCAGACAGTCAGGCGGTAAGACAGGCAGACGGACGGACAGATGGAAATGGACAGACGGAGACGGACAGACAGATACAGACATACATATTCAAACAGACACAGTACATGCAGACAGACAGAAACAGACAGACAAAGGCATCTCTCAGTCTGTGAGTCTGGCATTCCACACAGTGAAGTACATTTGTGTCCCGCATTTGCTGTTTTCAAGCCTGTTCACTCTGGTGGGAACAATCCTGGAAGCATTTGGTGTCAGTCAGGAGTGTGTGTGTGTGTGTGTGTATGTGTTTGAGCATGAGGTGCTTTGGGAAAGCAAAACATTAATCCCAGGTATGAAAGCCATGACAGGGGAGATGGAGTTTGAATTTAGTCACTGAATGCGTTGAGAGTGATTTCTGCTTCTCATAGAGGGCTCTCTTTGACTGAATGGGTTACCCTGGGAATCAGCGGTCTTGGATATACGACTCTTAAAACTGCAGAGCCAGCAATCTCCATCCAAGTTGGTTTGACTGAAGACCGTGGGGATCTACTCCCTCTAGAGACCAGTTGTGGTAACACAGGACTGGTACTTCAAACAGATGAATGACAGAAAAGACAATGGCATGACAGTATATAGAATTAAAATTGAACATCTAGAAGACGGCATCCAAAAATTGCACCTTACTCCCTATGTAGTGCAGCAGGGTCCATAGGGCGCAGGGCAACATTATTGCACTATAGGGGATAGGGTACCCCCTGTATATAGCCTCGTTATTGTTATTTTATTATGTTACTTTTTTTACTTTACTTCATTTAGTAAAAATGTTCTTAACTGTATTTTCTTAACTCCATTGTTGGTTAAGGGTTTGTCAGTAAGCATTTCACGGTAAGGTCTACACCGCTTGTATTTGGCACACTTAATTTGATTTAGGGTGCCATTTGGGACACATCCCATAGATTTCATCAGATAGCATGGCTTTTGAGGATCTCTCAGGATATTCCCTGCAGATCCATGTGAATCTCTATAGAATACGGCTCAGTTCCTGTTAACACAGTGCACCTACTTCAATATGATCTTAACACCTTATAAATGGGTTGGGTTGTATAAATCAGATGAATGGGATCGATTTGTTTTGGACCAGTAGAAAGATGTGACACACACACAGTGCTGGTCAAAGACAGGTTTATTGCAGTACATAAAACACACAACACTAGACTAGTTATAGTTTCGAGTTTCAAGGTCACGTGTACAAGTACAGTGAAATGCCTTTCTTTCGAGCTCTAAAGTGGGACGTTCACTATAACATCCCAATCTTTACCTTTTAGAAACCAAACTGCGCTGTATAAATGTCTTTCCATATCTGGGGGAAGATGTGCAAATAAAAACAACAGACATACAAATACTAACCTATCTGTTTTACACATCACAGCGAGTGACTCCTACATGTTTTACAGTGCTTCATTAAAACACTGTAACATTGTTACGTAAATGTTTCTTCAGCATTCTGAACGACATAGGATCTTTCCTCTGGCTCACACGTTCTCATACAATCATATGATGAAATACTACATCAAATAAACGCACTTGTAAAATACAGACCATAGTTACTGTATTGGTCAATCAATTAGCATGTCGGTTTCAAAAAATCTGATGAAATGTACATAAAGTACTAAAAAGTGTTGATCATATTCAATAAAAATGCTTGTGGCAAGAGATGAAAGGAATAAGACGACAGAGAGTAGGAGAGAGGGAGAAGGAGAGAAGGAGTAGCAGATGGAGTAGGAGAGAGGGAGAAGGAGAGAGGGAGTAGGAGAGAAGGAGAGAGGGAGAAGGAGAAAGAGGAGTGAGGGAGAAGGAGCGAGTGAGGAGGAGAGAGGGAGTATCAGAGAAGGAGAGGGAGAATGAGAGAAGGAGCGAGGGAGTAGGAGAGAGGGAGTAGGAGAGAAGGAGCGACAGAGTAAGAGAAAGGGAGTAGAAGAGAGGAAGTAGGAGAGAAGGAGAAGGAGCGAGGGAGTAGGAGAGAGGGAGAAGGAGAGGAGTAGGAGAGAGGGAGTAGGAGAGACAGAGAGAGGGAGTAGGAGAGAGGGAGAAGGAGAGAAGGAGAGGGAGTAGGAGAGAAGGAGAAGGAGAGAAGAAGTGAGGGAGAAGGAGCGAGGGAGTAGGAGCGAGGGAGTAGCAGAGAAGGAGAGAAGGAGAGAGGGAGTAGGAGAGAGGGAGAAGGAGCGAGGGAGTAGGAGAGAAGGAGCGACGGAGTAGGAGAGAAGGAGCGACGGAGTAGGAGAAAGGGAGTAGAAGAGAGGGAGAAGGAGCGAGGGAGTAGAAGAGGGAGAAGGAGAGAAGGAGTATGAGAGAGGGAGTAGGAGAGAGGAAGTAGGAGAGAGGAAGTAGGAGAGAGGGAAAGGAGGGAGGGAGTAGGAGAGAAGGAGCGAGGGAGTAGGAGAGAGGGAGTAGGAGAAAGGGAGTAGGAGAGAGGGAGTAGGAGAGAAGGAGAATGAGAGATGGATGAGGAGGACTTGGAGAGACACAAAATAAAACATGTATGCCGCTAGTGAATGAACGCAGCCCATGAACTATAAACCCTAGCCAGGCCTTGATGGATGAAGGGCTCAGGTGGAGCGTCCGTGTGGCACCGTTTTACGACGTGCTTGCGCACCACCTTTCTGCAACAATACTGAACAGATTAAATATGACGATGAACAAAAACACAAGGGTTATGTTTTTTGGTTTTTGTCTCATTGCTGTCTGAGGAGGTTTCCATGTGAAACTGTGCCATCGTCAACATTGTTTTGAGAGAAGTTTGGACGTGGAAAAAACTACAGGCCACACTCTTTCTGTGTGTGAAGTATTTATTTTTTTGCTAGGCTACACTCCAAATTCTAGAGTCATAAATCTTCATCTAAATGTTTGTCTGCTTGTTGTTGTTTTTCCATATGGGATGGAATCTGTTTTGTGTTGTTCTAGCTTCTCCTATAACCTTGATCCCACCCCTCCCTGCCTCTGGTACAGGGCTCCGCCAATCAGTATACGGTTTTTGATGGGCAGACGTTCTCCGAGAGAGATAAGTGTCTGAAGCAGCCGTTGTTGCCCTCCTTTGTGCCCAGTCCAGAACCGTTGCCGTAACGATAACTGCCCTCCTCTTTTTCCTCTTCAGTCAGACTGTTTTCTTCACCATCCTCCTCACCATCACTTCTTTCATCTCTGGTCATCTGGAGTAGAGAGAGACACAGAGACAGAGTGAGAGTGAGTGAGTGAGTGAGTGAGTGAGTGAGTGAGTGAGTGAGTGAGTGAGTGAGTGAGTGAGTGAGTGAGTGAGTGAGTGAGTGAGTGAGAGAGAGAGAGAGAGAGAGAGAGAAAAAAACAATGTACTCAGAACATACAGCGAGATATAATGCCTCTTTCTACCTCAGAGACCATCATCATCTCCAATACAGTAGTTCAAAGTTCTCTCTCTAAAGTGATTTGTTGTGATCCAAAAATAAAACCAGTGTCTCCAGTACTCTGTCAAAAAGCCAGTACTCTGTCAAAAAAGGAATCAGCTGTGACCAACCATTTGGGAATCACTGCTCTTGCATCACATACAACACAGTTCTGTGTAGCCCAGTATCACACAGAACAAAACATTCACCTAAAAGTAGCATTGAAACCTGGGGCTGCATGTGTTGAGCGTCTCAGAGCAGGAGTGCTGATCAAGGCCTTTCAGATCACAAAGAATAAGATTACATGGACAGCTGATCCTAGATCAACACTCAAACGCTGAGACGCTGCATACATACAGCCCTGAGCTATTTCAACTAACGCTGAAACCCAATTGGCCGCCTTCGATCAATCAAAAACACCTGGAGTTCAATCCATGGTAGGTCAGGTCAGTCTTTCAGATTTACCATAATAGGCTCTATTCTCTCACCTTGAGCCGTCTGACCGCTCTGAGCCACATTGTGTTTTCCAGAAATACAATTCTGTTTCGGCGCAATGCTAAATCACCAATAATTAGGTCCCAATGGCAACCCACTGTTGCCTTGTGACCTCGTTGGGGTTGAGTAATTGCCTCTGGCACCAGCTGACAGGGATCAAGCATCTTGCCAAGCCCAACACACTTGCAGACACACACACACACACACACACACACAATGTTCTAACTGCTCAGTTAGTAAGTCTACATGGACAGAATAAGAACAATTGAAACAATGAAAAAAGGAGCGTTGGGTAGGCTAGATTCTAGCACAGAGACAGAGAACAGACACTGTAGTCAACTGACAGAGAACAGACACTGTAGTCAACTGACAGAGAACAGACACTGGTGGAGTCATCAGACAGAGAACAGACACTGGTGGAGTCATCAGACAGAGAACAGACACTGGTGGAGTCATCAGACAGAGAACAGACACTGGTAAAGTCATCAGACAGAGAACAGACACTGGTGGAGTCATCTGACAGAGAACAGACACAGGTGGAGTCATCAGACAGAGAACAGACACTGGTGGAGTCATCTGACAGAGAACAGACACTGGTGGAGTCATCTGACAGAGAACAGACACTGGTGGAGTCATCTGACAGAGAACAGACACTGGTGGAGTCATCAGACAGAGAACAGACACTGGTGGAGTCATCAGACAGAGAACAGACACTGGTGGAGTCATCAGACAGAGAACAGACACTGGTGGAGTCATCAGACAGAGAACAGACACTGGTGGAGTCATCAGACAGAGAACAGACACTGGTGGAGTCATCAGACAGAGAACAGACACTGGTGGAGTCATCAGACAGAGAACAGACACTGGTGGAGTCATCTGCACCACAGCACCAATCAGAAGCTACTGACCCATAACACCAAATGGACGTCAACGCAGGAGGGTTGAGGTCTCTGATACCCTCCACCCACATCAGACAGCACTGCCTTCCAATAGGTTTCTATGAGAGTTTCAAAGAGACCACCTGTTGGCTCTGCATGATCTAGCCAGGCCAGTCAAGCAGCTGTAGGCTGGGGCTCTATGTGTGTTTAGAGCAATGTTTCCCAGAGCGCTCCTATAATAGGGTCCACTTACATGTAACACTTAACATTTTAGTCATTCAGCAACTTTAGTGCATTCATCTTCACACAGCTGGTTGAGACAACCACATATCAAATCAAATCACATTTTATTGGTTGAGTAGACATATTTTGCAGATGTTATTAGGGGTATAGTGAAATGCTTATGTTCCTAGCTCCAATTGCGCAGTAATACCTAACAACACAAAACAATACATGCAAATCCCAAAAATAATTGAATTAAGAAATATAGAAATATTAGAAAATAAATATATATGTACTGTAAAGGATGATGCATAGAGACAGTATGGACAGTTCATGAATAGAAAAAGTGTGTACAGCAGTAGATATATAGGATAAGGTGGTCTTCCACTGATCTACCCCAGTACTAGTACACCTGTTTCATCTGGTCAACTAATCATGAACCTCTGGTCAACTAATCATCAACCTCTTGTCAACCTCTAATCATCAAAGTCAGTGCTAGTAGGAAAATCATTTTCAATACTTGATTCATTTAAGGTACTCTTTGAAGAGGTAGGGTTTCAGATGTTTTCAGAAGATAGCCAGGGACTCTGAGAGAGAAGAGCATTGAAGAGGCTGAGTGGTAGCTGACATCCCCCCCGTAGGTTATTCCAATTATTTGTCTTATCCAAAAACCAGCAAACCTAATTCCAACTAATCCAGAATTTGATGATTAGTTGACCAGATGAAACAGGTATGCTAGTACTGGGGTAGATCAGTGGAAGACCACTTATTTATGGAAGTAGAACGGCTGGGGTTACTCAGAGAGCGGTTTGGGAACCACTGGTTTGAAAGTCACACTGGTATGATTCAGGCCGGCTTTAAGTGGTGACGTTGTGACCAAATGACGGCTGTCATAAAGGGAACGGATGAAGAATGGAAAAGAAAGAGGCCTCACTTTGCCGAAGAGGAACTTCTTGACCATGCGCAGGATGAGGTAGGCCCAGAAGATGTGCAGGAACAGGAGAACCACCAGCATGATGTTGAAGAAGTAGTAACCAAAGAACGGGGGGTACTGGAGTGTGGGGTACACCCAGGTACAGTGGATCAGCCTGGAATTACATCCCCAATACAGACAATGATGCTGATGATGCTAATGCTGATGATGGTGATGCATTTTATTTGCAAGATACTTTTTCACAAACCCAAAGTGCTAAAATATACATTTATATGATATATACTACTAGATATGATAAGCTCTGTTAAAAATGCCAACTTGTCCTGGGTGGTGTTCAGTGTGCATGGAACGTGAGAAAATGACGTGAAGCAGAGGCGGTATAACCAGTAAGAATTCAATAAGACTTTTTTTCCTATTAGTTTTTTTTTTTTAGCTTTTCATGCCTACTAAACACAAGCCTTTGTGAAGGAAAACAGTGGCTACTCTTTGCTTTATAGGGCTTTTTCATTATTGAAATAAGTAGGTAAATACTATGTAACTATCTGTACAAAAACAATAGCTAAGAAATCTGGTATTCTGTCAATTTGTAAGTAATGTCCATGAGAGAAAGGGGACATTGTTCAGCTTTTCAGCGTTCATGCTCATTCAGTGCTGTCCAACTCAGGAAAGATTAACCAGTTGTGGAAACACTGGGTCGTATTCAATAGGCACCAGACTGAAACAGGAAGGGAAAACTTGAGCCTGACCAAAAATAAATATTTTTGTTTTTTTGCTGACTACAGAGCTGGAAAATATGTAATGTTTGTTTTTGCTTTCAGTTGCATAACCTTTTTCTACGGTGTGCACTAATGAACACGACCCTGGTTTATTTTGTCTGCAGAGAACAGAACATGATGTTTGTGCTTTCGCAAAGTTCCAGGTCTCTTTGTTTGGCCTTTCAGAGTGAAATGAGATGGTTGATTGTTTCTCACAGGAGAGGTAGACAGAACATAATTCAATAAATATTGGCGTCTGTATCACTGAGCGCTCATGAGACAAAGACATTCCCCTGACAATTACTCCTCCTCTGTGCCAACTGGTAAACATACACAAACAGACACGCACACCCACACAGCTAGGGTTCGTCAGTTGCCTTACCAGAATGGGAAGATGATCAGTCGGGTTACCATGAAGACAATGGCAAACAGCACAAAGAGACTGTTGCAGGTTCTCTCCCATTTGGCGTAGTTAAACAACTTGGCAGACTGGGGTAGGAGAGAGAAAAGAGAAAAACACACAGTGAGTCTCCCCGCTCCCAGAAACACACGGCACGGCTCACTCTATGGGGGTGTTCTAAACGCACCCGTTTCACTTCCGTGCACTACGGTTAACATGAGCCCTATGTTTACCGCCGTTGCTCTGGATAAAAGTGTCTGCCACTCTTGGCCTCCCGAGTGGCTCAGTGGTCTAAGGCACGGCATCGCAGTGCTAGCTGTGCCACCAGAGATTCTGGATTCGAGTCCAGGCTCTGCCGCAGCCGGCCGCGACCGGGATACCCATGGGGCGGCGCACGATTGGCCCAGCGTTGTCCGGGGTAGGGGAGGGTTTGGCCGGCAGGGATGTCCTTGTCCCATCGCGCACTAGCAACTTCTGTGGCGGGCCGGACGCAGTGCACGCTGACACGGTGGCCAGGTGTACGGTGTTTCCTCCGACACGTTGGTGTGGCTGGCTTGCGGGTTAAGAGGGCATTGTGTCAAGAAGCAGTGCGGCTTGGTTGGGTTGTGTTTAGGTGGACGCACGGCTCTCGACCTTCACCTCTCAGAGTCCATACTGGAGTTGCAGCGATGAGACAAGACTAACTACCAATTGGATACCATGAAATTGGGGAGAAAAAGGGGTCAAATAAATAAATAAAAATAAATAAATACGTGTCTGCCACATACACACAGAACACACCACACACACATACAGAACACACCACACACACACACACAGACACTCCACATGGTAGCAGACCTCTAGCAAGACGTCGGAGGCATCATGGATGAGCATCACCAGGGTTCCTATACGGATGTAGTTGACACACCAAGAGAAGGACAGCAGTGTCAGGGTGGCCAAATGGTGGATGATCTGTTCCTTAAAGTCCTAGAGGAGACAACACAACAAACATCTTCACATGTCGTTTCTGTTGGGACTGCTGTTATTCTACTACGTGTCCTCAAAATCACTTGATAGTGTGACATGCATAACTAAGCAGGCAGATGGACAATGTTAGGCATGTTGGACCAACTAATAAACAGCTAATAGTGTGTATCATATAGTGGAAATGATAATTAACTGTAATTGCTTATGAGGAGCCAACTGCAATTTACTTTTGATAAAAAAATACTTTGTTGATTTCCTGATAT
Source organism: Brachymystax lenok tsinlingensis (assembly GCA_030435695.1). Taxonomy (NCBI): domain Eukaryota; kingdom Metazoa; phylum Chordata; class Actinopteri; order Salmoniformes; family Salmonidae; genus Brachymystax; species Brachymystax lenok. Next base: position 21,956,000 of record CM059800.1, on the reverse strand, counting down.
GGTCATTTCTACATACTTTCTACTTTTCATCTCCATAAGACATTTAATGCGCTGGCCTGTCAGAGGTGGCAGGCAGGCCGCCATCTAATTAGGACTGCAGTAGGTAACTAATGTGAGAAAGCAGAGCTTCAGGACCTCTTGTTTTTCCATCTTATGAGAAGCAGGTAAACGGGTCAGAGAGTGGAAGATAATGCAGGTGTATGGGAAAGAAAGCAGAGCTTGAGAAAAGCCCATAGGGGCTGGCAGGGACTGGGATCCCCGACTCTCACCTTCCTCTTGACATCAAAGGTGACTCTGAAGAGAAGAGAACCATAGAAGCTCATCTCCAGGACGTAGTACCAGTACTGAGAATCCAGCATAGTCTAGAGAGAGAGAGAGAGAGAGGAAAGATAATGAGATGTGTGTAGAGAGAGGGAGAGAGAGAGAGGAAAGATAATGAGATGTGTGTAGAGAGAGGGGGAGAGAGAGAGGGAAAGATAATGAGATGTGTGTAGTGAGAGGGAGACAGAGAGAGAGGGAAAGATAATGAGATGTGTGTCTAGAGAAGGAGAGGGAGAACGGGGAGGGAAAGATAATGAGATGTGTGTAGAGAGGGAGAGAGAGAACGGGGAGGGAAAGATAATGAGATGTGTGTAGAGAGGGAAAGATAATGAGATGTGTGTAGAGAGGGAGAGAGAGAGAGAGGGAAAGATAATGAGATGTGTGTAGAGAGGGAGAGGGAGAGGGAGAGAGAGAACGGGGAGGGAAAGATAATGAGATGTGTGTAGAGAGGGAGAGAGAGAACGGGGAGGGAAAGATAATGAGATGTGTGTAGAGAGGGAGAGGGAGAGAGAGAACGGGGAGGGAAAGATAATGAGATGTGTGTAGAGAGGGAGAGAGAGAGAGAGAGAGAGAGAGGGAAAGATAATGAGATGTGTGTCTAGAGAAGGAGAGGGAGAAAGAGGAGGGAAAGATAATGAGATGTGTGTAGAGAGGGAGAGAGAGAGAGAGAGAGAGAGAGAGAGAGGGAAAGATAATGAGATGTGTGTCTAGAGAAGGAGAGGGAGAAAGAGGAGGGAAAGATAATGAGATGTGTGTAGAGAGGGAGAGAGAGACCGGGGAGGGAAAGATAATGAGATGTGTGTAGAGAGGGAAAGATAATGAGATGTGTGTAGAGAGGGAGAGAGAGAGAGAGGGAAAGATAATGAGATGTGTGTAGAGAGGGAGAGGGAGAGGGAGAGAGAGAACGGGGAGGGAAAGATAATGAGATGTGTGTAGAGAGGGAGAGAGAGAACGGGGAGGGAAAGATAATGAGATGTGTGTAGAGAGGGAGAGAGAGAGAGAGGGAAAGATAATGAGATGTGTGTAGAGAGGGAGAGGGAGAGAGAGAACGGGGAGGGAAAGATAATGAGATGTGTGTAGAGAGGGAGAGAGAGAACGGGGAGGGAAAGATAATGAGATGTGTGTAGAGAGGGAGAGAGAGAAACACCAGTAACAGGTCATAAGATCTTACAGTGCCATGAATGAATCACCGTCCAACAGCATGGACTCAAAACAAAGAGCTCTCCAAATCCCTTCTCCTTTGTCTGAGTGTTTGCGTCTGAAATGGCACCGTATTCCCTATGTAGTGCAAAGGGCTCTGTTAAAAAATAGTGCACTAAATAGGGAATAGGGCGCCATTTCGAACAGAAACAGTGTCTCTAGCTGGGGCAAAGAAATCAGGGGCTGTGTAGCTATCAAGCATCTTAGAGTAGGAGTGAGGATTTAAGATCAGCTTTGACTTTTAGACCCCAATGAATAAGACTACATGGACAGGGGACAACTGGTCCTAAATTAACTCCTACTTAGAGTCCCCTGTTTAAAGGACAGCTTTTTCCATCTACGTAACATTGCAAAAATCAGAAACTTTCTGTCCAAAATCGATGGCAAAAAATGTATACATGCTTTTGTCACTTCTAGATTAGACTACTGCAATGCTCTACTTTCCGGCTAACCGGATAAAGCACTAAACAGGTCCTTGTCCAGGACCTGCTGTTTTCGACTCTCTCTACCGCACCTGCTGTCTCTATCTCTGAATGCTTGGCTATGAAAAGCCAACTGACATTTACTCCTGAGGTGCTGACCTGTTGCACCCTCTACAACCACTATGATTATTATTATTTGACCCTGCTGGTCATCTATGAACGTTTGAACATCTTGCCATGTACTGTTATAATCTCTACCCGGCACAGCCAGAAGAGGACTGGCCACCCCTCAGAGCCTGGTTACTCTCTAGGTGTCTTCCTAGGTTCCTGCCTTTCTAGGGAGTTTTTCCTAGTCACCGTGCTTCTACATCTGCATTGCTTGCTGTTTGGGGTTTTAGGCTGGGTTTCTGTACAGCACTTTGTGACATCGGCTGATGTAAGAAGGGCTTTGTAAATCCATTTGATTGATTGAATTGATACATACGGCCCCAGAGCTACATGGTTTTTACACTATGCTACTTCATATGGTTTTTACTTAGCAACTACATGGTTAAAATTGCGATTGCATAATAATTAGTCTATCTAACAACCACTTTTTATTTTGGGGGATTCATCAAAATGAGCCTTACTAAGTAGGGCAACAAGTTGGATACCAAGTAGTTACCAACTGTGTTGAATTCTTTGTTGCAAATACGATCACATAAAACACATCCAAAATCTCTCTACAAACTATGCCTTCATCCCAAATGGCACTCTAGTCCTGATGTAGTGCACTACGTTTGACCAGGGCCAATAGGAGGCGCTATCTAGGACATGACCTGTATATACTTAGACGTGCTTTAAACCCCAAGAAACATAATCCTAGCCTCGCCGTTCCAGTTTGGGTGACATCATCATTCCTTTGATTAGGACCTGGCACCCAGTAAAGACTGAACAGCAATCTAAGCCATATACACATTCCATTTTTTTAATTT